>JAIVEN010000009.1:20015000-22515000 GCA_026686845.1 Adenanthera pavonina
ATTGGCTGGTTAGCCCATTATTAACTATTCTATTTGTATTTCTGTAAAACTAGTGCTGATTAAATTATAATTTGTATTCTGATGGATTGAAAAGAGAACGGGGTGTGTGCTAAAGCTTCGATTGTTGTTTTACTCATAGGGGTTGGAAAAGAAGAGAAAGGAGTGAGCACTAGTGGCTTAAGAGAGGAAGAAGCAACTGAACAAATTAAGGTTGAAGGGAGAAGATTGCTGAGGAAAAGCTTGGTTCCCAACTGGACATCCTTGATCCTGGAATTGGCTTATGAGTGACAAATTGGTGCCTCTGCGCAAAAGACGAAATGTTAGCCGTTAAATCCAGATGACCCGCCTAGATAGTTACTCTTGTTGTGGATGGATTCCATAATCAGCATGCAAATCAGATAGCTCACCATCTTGCTCTGTTGTCCAGGCTTTCCAATTTCTTTTCACCAAAAATTACTCCTGTAGCCTTGACCACCAATTACTTATAAATGGATCAAACGTTGAAGCTTATCAATGCTCTTTTCAATAACACCAAGAATCCCAAACTGGCATGGCACCTTTCCAAGCGCATTCTGTCTTCTTCTTCCTCCTCTTTTGCTCCTCCTCATTATGTTCGCACCATACCTGTCATCACATGTATCCTTATCAATGCACAAATGCACAGGGAGATCGATGAGCTCCCTCAGCTCCTTGTTTCGCAGTGCCTTGATGTTACCCATTCTTCTCTCACTTCCTTTGTTCGAATCTTGGCATCATCAGGCCACCTTGATAAGGCTGTCTTACATTTCAAATCCCTTAGAAATCAATTTCCAGCAATGCCTCCCTCCATTTCTTTATACAATGTACTTCTTCAATCTAGTCATAGAGAGAGGCGTCCAGGTTTTGTTAAGTGGCTATACACAGACATGATTGCTGCTGGGGTTAAGCCAGAAACTTACACATTTAATCTTCTAATTCAATCCTTGTGCGACTCTGGACACTTAGATGATGCTCGGGGGCTGTTTGATAAAATGTCTGAAAAGGGATGTCAGCCGAATGAATTCACTATTGGGATTCTTGTTCGTGGGTTTTGCAGGGCTGGGCTCACCATGCAAGGCTTAGAGCTTCTTAACCAGAGAAAGAACAGTCACCCTTCCCCCAATAAGGTAACATATAATACTCTCATATCTAGCTTTTGTAGAGAAGATCGAACTGATGAAGCTGAAAAATTGGTTGAAAGGATGAGAGATCAGGGTCTGTTTCCAGATGTTGTTACCTTCAACTCTCGGATATCAGCTCTTTGTAGAACGGGAAAAATTTTAGAAGCATCAAGAATATTCAGAGACATGCAGATAGACGAAGAATTAGGACTTCCCAGGCCCAACATCGTAACTTACAACATAATGCTGAAATGATTTTGCAAGGAAGGCATGTTGGAGGAAGCAAGGGCTCTGCTTGACACAATGAAAAAAGTTGGTAATTTTATTACATTGGAAAGTTATAACACATGGTTATTGGGTTTAGTTAGAAATGGAAAGTTATCAGAGGCTCGATTAGTTCTCAATGAAATGCTTGATAAAGGCATTGAACCAAATATATACTCGTACAACATTATAATGGATGGACTCTGTAGAAAACATATGCTGTCAGATGCAAAATTGTTGAGAGATCTGATGATAAGTAATGGTGTTTGTCCTGACACTGTAACTTACAGTATACTCCTCCATGGGTTCTGTAGCAAAGGGAAGACGTTTGAAGCAAAAAATATTCTTCAGAAGATGTTCAGGAATAGTTGTCCCCCAAATACTTACACTTGCAACATATTACTGCACAGCCTTTGGAAAGAAGGGCGGACATCAGAAGCAGAGGAAATGCTGCACAAGATGAACAGAAAAGGGTACCAATTTGACACAGTGACCAGCAATATTGTGGTCAATGGTCTCTGTAGAAGTGGAGAATTGGACAAAGCGGTTGAAATTGTCAGTGAGATGTGGACTAAAGGGCCTGCATCTCTTGGTAAAGGAAACTCAATTGTCAGCCTAGTTAATGACATCCAAAATGTATCAAATGGATTTCCAGATGTGATCACATACACAACTATAATTAATGGGCTATGCAGGGTTGGGAGGCTTGAGGAAGCCAAAAAGAAATTTATAGAGATGATGGCAAAAGGCTTACACCCTGATTCTGTGGTCTATGATTCATTCATTCAGAATTTCTGCAAACAAGGAAAGATATCATCTGCCTATCGTGTCCTGAAGGATATGGAGAGAAATGGTTGCAGCAAGACTCGTCAAACTTACAATTCATTGATTCTGGGCTTAGGAAGTAAAAACCAAATATTTGAAATTTATGGTCTGATGGATGAGATGAAAGAAGGGGGGATATGTCCAGATGTCCGCATATATAATAATATAATTAGCTACCTGTGTGACGGAGGTAAGACTGAGGAGGCAACTTCTCTTTTACATGAAATGCTGGATAAGGGCATAACTCCCAATATATCTTCCTTCAAAATATTGATAAAAGCTTTCTGCAAATCTAGTGATTTTGGAGTTGCATATGAATTATTTGAGGTAGCTTTGAGTGTGTGTGGTCAAAAGGAACCCTTGTACAGTTTAATGTTCAATGAATTACTAGTTGGAGGACGAGTCTCAGAAGCAATGGAGCTATTTGAAGCTTCATTAGATAGATCTCTTGGATTGAAAAATTTCATGTATAAAGATCTGATTGACCAACTTTGCAGGGATGATAGATTAAATGATGCTAATTTCCTTCTTCAAAAGTTGATTCATAGAAGATATGAGTTCGACAATTCATCCTTCATGCCAGTGATTGATGGCTTAACTAAAAGGGGGGACAAGCAACAAGCTGATGAACTTGCAAAGAAGATGATGGACTTGGCTTTAGAAGATGGAGTTGGAAATAAGACTGATTACAGTGAAAGAAGGAAGATCAATCGAAAACTTAATAAGGCTGGTGGAAGTGATTGGCAAAATATATTGCACAAGTTTTGTGCTGAGGATAAACTTTTATACCCACTTTTATTATCTTTGGTTAAACAAGGGCTTTTCATTTCCTTTTATTTGAGTTTGTCTTGGGACACTCATGTACTGTTTTTTTTTTTTTTGCGGTGGTTTGAGTAAAATCTGTAAATCACATACTGTCTTAATTACAAATATTACCGAAGGAATTAAATTGTGTAGGGTTTGACTTCAGTAAGTTAATAGAGAATGTGATGTTATATACCATGGAACTCTTGACATATTCTTTGGTTTCATTGCTGTTTCCTTGTATTAATATGCATTTGTGCACACAATGTAGATGTACCCTTGTATTAATATATAGCTTGATTTTTTTTAAAAAAAAAATTCATGAGGTTTAAAACGTTTTTGTGTATTTGAATGAATGATCTGTTATATTTATGGTTAATGATCTGTTACCTGTTTTAACAGGGATGATGGCAGCGGAATTGCATTGAGAACTCTCAAGAATGTACAAAAAGGCTGGGGTCATGGAAGTATATCAAGCTTGCAGCCTCTGAAAAATTATTTCGTTGATTACTAAGATAGGAGTTGTTAACTTTCTGTCGAGTTTCCTAATTTTATTATTTGGATGGAGGAGGCAGAAGTTAAGGCGTGAGAATGTCTGGCTCTGAAGTTAGTGAACATATTTAAAAAAGAAAGGTAAGATAGAAATTATTTATATTAATTTACAATGATATAATAAGTGTTACAAAGAAAGAAAGGAAAAGAATATGTTTTTTCTCCTTTATCAATGGGATATCTTTCCTGTTACAGTTTGTTTGGTACATAAGATAAGTAGGAATAAAAAGCGTTCTTCTATGAACATGGAAATTTTTTCTCTATACTTGCGTTGGAATTGGACAAGCATTGAATATTCTTCTCTTGGATTATTCCTATCGTGTGACATTTTTATCGTAAGTATGGGCAATCATATAATGTTTGGCCTATATGTTTAGTGGGATGTATGTTTTCTGTCACATGGTACTAAACTATATTAAAAACAACAAAATACATATATAATACTCCTTCTGTTCTTAATATAAGACTATTTTAATCGAATTATGTGGATTAAGAATTATAATTTAAATTAATTAATTCCCTCGATTTTTTTGAAAATTTCAACATTTTTTTAAAGTTATCTCTATTTAATCTTTTTCTCTTTTTTTTGGATACATTAAATAGGGGCTTTTTTAGAAATATATAATAAATACTACCTCGTATATTAGAAAGGGTCTTATATTTAGGATTAGGATAAAAGATTTTATATATAGAAGCGAAGGGAATAAGAAATATGAGAAAGTTATTATTTATTTATATTGTCTTGAAATCGCAGCATTGATTTATATTGCAATAAAACATAATTGTTTGTGCAACAACATTGACAATCTGATCTACCAAATCCAACACAATTTCATCCCTTTGAGAATCCCTTTCCAATGCAAAATTGGTTGCAATCGGAAATTGAACCTCCAGACCATGGCCCCATTTAATGGTGGATTCAAAGTTCAAAAAAGTGGATTGGGTATTAAACCGGTTAATGCCCTGATATAAGATTCAATGATTTAACTGGAATTAAATTGGTGGTAATAAATTTAATAATTTTTTAATTTTATATATTATATAAAAAATAAAAAAAATATTATTAATAAGTTTTACAATCTAATATTAAAATCTAAATAAGTTAATATTTATCTGTAAACATATTTTGAATTCAAAATAGTCAATTAATATTTTTTATATCATTTGTTAAGTAAATTTATCATTATTAATAATTATGTATCATAATAATACTCATACAATATTATAATATAGAAAGAAAAAAATTTATGCAAAAAATGATGCTATTCAATATTAAAAATAATATTATTCTATTTTTAAAAAATAAAAAAATTTAAAATTTTTTTAAAAAATTTAAAAAATAAACCGGTTTGACCAGTTTAGCACTAGTTTGAAATAGATTTGACCAATTTTTCACTAGTTCTCATTGGTTCTAGAAAGGGGTGGTTGAGATTTATGACCGAACTGGACCTGTCACTGGAAACTGGCTGGTCCGGTTTTTTGAATGTTGGGTCAATGAGTGAATCCACTTGTTGGTTGTGGCCTTGCATTATGAATAATTAATAATTTATTTCATTAATCTTATTTTAAAAAAAATACTTAATTAGTCTCTTTGATATCATTAAGTTAAAAAAAAACTCAGCAAACAAACCATCAATATAAAAAATTATAGAAAATTGTTTTTGTTTTAAAATTATAAATAATGTTGCTTATCTTGAACTTCGTATAATGGGACAAAACTTATTTTCTTTCTAGTATATCTTTATTTTTGAGTTTTATTAAAATTATTTACATTTTTTAATCTTCAAAACTTCTACAAACATGTTTTAAAAAAATAAATTATGTACAAGCTTCTCTTTAATTTTATTTATATGATTTTGTTGGATATACATATATTAAATAAAATATTTTAAACCTAGAATAATAGCAAGCTGAACCTAGAAGTCTCCACACCCTATTGTTAAAAATAGCTAAATACATTGAACCCATAAGAAGTTTTACCATAGCTAGGAAGATTAATATTGGTAAAAAAAAAAGAGATTAAAGGAAAAAAAAATAGATTTGGATTAAAAAATTAGATAAACACACATGCACACATATGCGGTGGAATGAGGAAGCTTTTACCGCTTTTCAGAATTGAGATGAAAGTTGCATGGATTTTCTTTAATTATTTTCTTTTTAATTTATTTCTTTTTCAGTTACATTTTCTTCTTTTACATTTATACATATATTCCTTGTGTATATCAGATTTTTTCTCATAAATTATTGTGCTTTAGTTTTATTTTACTTTTGATGCGCACACCATATTTCAGATACGTTGAAAAATATTAAAATAAAGTTGATTACATGCACCAACCACACCATATTTAAATTGAAAAAAAAGCATTGAATTTGTTTTGGTTGGAAGAAAATAATTTTGGATAACAAAGTAAATTAAATATATGAACATTTAGTGAACTTAACTAAACTTAAATATAGACTTTCTCTCAATTTTAAAAATCTATGAAGAATTTTTTTAAAGTAAATTACACTTCACTTGAGTATTGTTAAATTACTCAATTCTTTTCTCCTTGTGAAAATCTCTACAAACTTTCCTTTGCAATAAAAACTAAACTACATGGATTTTTTTTCTTCAAAATCACTGTCTTGCCATTTATTTTCAGGAAAATTTATACATAGTTTGAAAATAGAAAAGATATAAATGTAACTTACAAAAAATTAAAAAAAAAATTTCTGTGTAGTATAATCTTTGTTTAAGGAGATTTGCATACCTTCAACAACTATTTCCCTTATCTCTAATGTACTATCTGGTTCATAGGAAATTGGATCAAGGAAGTGAAGGTGGAAGTGGAAATTGATTCCACTTGTTAACATCCTTGGTGTGGCTGAACACTACTTCCATGGAAGGTCCACTTCTAGCTGAATGCCTTGAATTGACTTTCTCATGTAGGTTCAAGGAAGTCTTCTAAGTTCCATGGAAGTTTGAAATGTGAACCATTTTGCCCTTTTTCTTCACTATCACCATCTTAGTTTTTCGTCGAGCTACCCTCATCTTCAATCCCTTCTTACCTTTCCTCCATCCATGGCAAGGACAACAACAAGCTCGATGATAGGTATAAAAGGTACGATGGTGAGGACAACGAGGATATGAAGGTTTTGGTTCTAGCTTGTCATCATCAATACACAGCCATAGTTGACCATGAGTGTACTCCTCCAATCTAGGTTTTGGTTTGTTATTCAATCTTGTCGTTCGGCAACAGCTTTGTCATTCCGATCTAAGTTCGGGTTTGGTTCTGGTATTCGATTGAATAGATATGTTCAAATTGATACTTCTTGCTTTCTGTTCTTAATATCAATTTTGCAAATCTGTTCAAATCATTACTTCAATTGAATCTTGTCGTTCGGTAATGGCTTCATCATTTCTTTCAAATCGATGCTACTTGCTTTTTGTTTGTAATAGAATAGGTCTGTAAAATTGATATTGTTTGATGATTTGTTCATTTAGGTCCTTGCTTTCTGTTCAGTTCAGTCCTTGTTTTCTGTTGGTGGATGGTGGTTTTATTTGGCAGTAGTAGACAATGGTTCTAATTTCACATATATGTGATTTTTTTTTAAATTTTGGAAAGGGTATTTAAATCCTTTTATAATATAAATATATATATATATATATCAATTAAAAGTTATACAAGATTTCATTGGATATATTTAGCACATAATGGTTTTATTTGGCAATGGTATATAATGGTTTTAATTTCACATATATGTGATTTTTTTTTAAAAAATATTGGCAAGGGTATTTCGATCCTTTTATAATATAAATATATATGTCAATTAAAATTTACACAAGATTTCACTAGATATATTTAGCATACTTTTAAACCCCACTTCCTCTTTCACTTCCACATCTACTTTTTTTTTTTTCATTTACACTTCCATATAAAACACTTATGTGAACCAAATAGGGCATAAGTGGATTGGACTCAATATTCTTCAAGGAATCTCTAAGCAATTAATTAACTCTGTATATCTCTTTGTTTCCAAAAAATAAGAAAAAATAAAAACATAAACATTAAAGAACTTTATGTAATCAGTCAATATAATATATGTAATTAAAATTCCTTAGCTCTGTAAAATTATTATCAAATTCATGTTTACTTTGTTTTTTTAATTCTGTGCAACTTTGACAAAATTTTGAATTTGCATTGGCACACTCGAAAACAAAATATAAACACACACAGGTACGTATATTTGAAATGGAAGTAGAAGAATTACCTGCTGCTAAAATAAGACGAAAGCATATAAGAATTGCACTGAAGAGATATGATTGAGAAACACTGGCAGCCATTTTGTTCCAATTTCAATTAGCCTCTCTAGTCTCTCCTAATTCTTTGGTTTATGATTTAATGATCTATAAGCCTTTTTATATATTATATGAAGTTATGATCACATGTACTAGAGAACATGTATACTTTAATGTTATGAAGATATTTGTAATTATAGTTTACCTTGTAAACCGTTTAGCCAGTGACAAGGTCAAAATTGTAGTTAACGATCAATATTCAAGCACATCATTATTCAAAGAATAGGAAAGTTATATTTGGGTGATTATGATTTTGCAAAATGTAAATTATCTAAATTATTTACATATTTGGTTAAAAGTTATGCAAATCTGTTCTAAAGATAAAAAAAATTATACACATTTTATTTTGGCTTTTGTTAAATTACTCAAATCTATTTTTAAATTATATATAAATATCTTTTAAACCTAAACAATAAATCATACAAATCATTTCTGAATTATTTTTTTAAATTACACAAATATAATTTTTCTAAATCATTTACATATATGGTTAAAGTTATGCAAATTTGTTCTAAAGATTAAAAAATTAATTATACATATTTTCTTTTGGCTTTTGTTGAATTACTCAATCTATTTTTAAATAAATTACAAATATCTTTTAAACCTAAACAATAAATCATACAAATTATTTCTGAATTATTTTTTAAAATCACACAAATATACTATTTTTTAAAGAAAAATTTGTGTACATTTTAAAAATAAATAAAAACATGTGTAATTGTAACAAAAAATGTGTGTTCCAAATAAATTTATATTTGCTCATGTGATCTAGGTGTGTTAAATGATTGTCTAGATGAACTAATAATAACTTTTTAAATGTGATTTTTTTCATCCATATGACTCAAATTAGAGATATCTCTTAAATGACATGGAATTTTTTACCATTCAACCCAACCACCTCGCTTTTAATGACTAATTATTAAATAATAATGTCAATAATAATTAATTAAAGAATATAATTTTAGTTATAAAAAATCTAGGCATAAAAAAAATACGTGGATAAATATTTTTTAAAAATTTGACAAAAAATTAAATACAAATTTTAAATGAAAAGAAATATTAAAGGGAAAAATATGAATAAGAATCACAACATCTATTTTTTTGGTCCCATATAATTCATTGTGCTTAAAAAAAATTGTGGTTGCATGCATGTATGCAAAGTTATTAAGTGCCTATTTTGAATCGATTATGGCCAAGCAATAATTTGTTATTTTCACTTCTCCATAATTAATTTTGAGACTTATAATTGACTATAAAAAATGAATCCAAATATACTATAAAATATGTCAACATATCTAAAATATGATATTTATCTCAACAGTAAAAAAGAAATTCACAAGAGGAAGGAATGGAAAGCAATGTTCAAAAAATCGGACCGGACATTGAATAGATCAAAGCACTAGTTCAATGTTCAATGGTTCAACCGTAGTTCAACTAGAATTAAACTGGTGTTAATAAATTTAATAATTTTTTAATTTTATACATTATATAGAAAATAAAAAAATATTATTAATAAGTTCCACAACCTAATATTAAAATCTAAATAAGTTAATATTCATTTGTAAACATATTTTGAATTTAAAATAGTTAATTAATATTTTTTTCATATTATTTGTTAAGTAAATTTATCATTATTAATAATTATGTATCATAATAATACTTATACTATATTATAATATGAAAAGAAAAAAAATTATACAAAAAATAATATTATTTAGTATTAAAAATAATGTTATTTTATTTTTTAAAAAATAAAATTTTTTTAAAAATTAAAAAATAAACCGATTGGTTTCAACATTAGTTTAAGGCCGATTTGACCGGTTTTTCACCGGTTCTAGAAAGAGACGGTCGAGATCTATGACCGGACCGGACCTAGCACCCGGAACCAGTTGAATCGGTCAGTTCGATCCGATTTTTTGAATATTGATGGAAAGTGCGATTAATGACAGACCAAAATCTGGTATTCACAAAAAATGTATGTGCAAATGGAAGAGAGGCAGAATAATATCTATACATTTCACCAAAAAAAATATTGATAAAGAATGAATTTTTTTCTTTAAAATTTGATTTGAGTGATGCTTTCTTTTAGTGTATTTGCTGGGGCAAACTCTATGAAATTTGGGAATTGGGTTTTTTGTTGTTGTCAAAACAGCAATGCTAGGTGGCCTAGATTTTTTGTCTCTTTCCAAAATTTTTAATAAATAATAATAATTTTTTAAAACTTGTAATTAAAAGATTTTCTTTTTTTATATAGTTTATTTTAAAATAAAAATATATTAATTTTTTCAATTAAAAAATATATAATTTAGATCATCGAAATTTAATCTAAACAATCTAAATTTGCTATCAAAATGGCAATACCAACAATAGAAAAACCAAGTCCTGAGAGTTGTATTCTAAATTGTATGAGCCTCATTTTCCTTAAGTGTTATTCATCTTATTTTTAAAGCTTGGTTAAGATTTCAAGAGTTTTTGTTTGTTTTTGACCAGGATTTTAAAAGGTTTAATTTTTCACCTATTTACTATTGATTTGTATTCCTTTGGTTCTTTTTTTAAAGTGTTTCTCTTGAAAATCTTCATAATGCTTAATATAATGTTTTTTAAAATTTTGTGAAGTATTAATGAGTTATTTCCAGAAATAGTTTTATTTTTCCTTTTGTTCAAGTATTAATATGGATAGAAATTAATAATTCTTATTAAGTATTAATGTGAATAGAAATTGATAATTCTGATTAAGGATATTTTAATAATGTTATAATAATTTTTTTATAGAATTAATACTTCTAACTACTTTGAATTATTTAGTGATTTAGTTAAAATTACAAGTAGAGTGGAGGGAATAATTCTTTTGACGTGGTTTTAGATTATATACTTAGGGTGTTATACCTAGGGTTAATGATCAAAGGACCTTATTAACATGACAATTGAACATGGGATAACCTTTCTTTTTAAATTTTTTTTTAAATAGTTAAAGCTCATAAAAGCCAGCTAATTCAGCATGAATAGTACATGTCAATTATTGCTACTCTACCAATTTCTTTTTTTTTTCAGTGACCTATTTTCTGGTTTCTTTTGTAAAAAAATTGTACACTTTTTGTTTGGCGATATGATATATACTCTCAATAATAAGATAATTTAAACTTCTTAAAATCAATAATATTTTAAATTTTTTTTTGTTGAAATATACATGTATACTTTTCTTCATTAGAATATTGTTTTCAAACTCTCTTTTTCACAACTGATCTATTTCTTCGTTTCACATGGGGTTCGAGTGCTATAAGTTCTCTCTTCATTATTCATTGGTGCATGTCAATTACTTCAATTCACATATAAGCAATTGGACACATATAACCCTAGTGTACAAACTAATTCCTAAAGAGCCAAAACCGTTGGAGCATTATTTCTTGGGGCTGCCACTTTATCAGATGAAATGAACTTTATATTATTCCTGACGAGCCAATATATTATAAGGATTCTCTTTGTATTTGTCATTTTGCAATAATGTTCTTTATCTCTCTCTCTTTTTTTTTTCCAAACACTCTACAATTCACAGCTTTTTCCTAAACCCTAGCCTTTGGCAGATTCTTTTGGCCAACTGATTTAATTTAATTTTTTTAAAAAAATTAGATACATTTTATCATAACCATACAACGTTGATATGATAGTATGATATAAGCACAAAACAGTATGAAATTGACTCGTTTAGATTGATATGGACTTGATGAGTACTCAATTTTAAATGATGCTTGGAAGCTTGTGTGTCTTGGTCTGAGGTTCTTGAGGCTTTCATTCAAAATTCTTGTAGATATCCTTTGAATATAGTATGCTACAACAAGGGAGTTGCATTGCAATGCTTCTTCATCGGACTTTTCTTTTGAGTAGCTCAACATTTTCCTATTATTTTTTATATTAACTCCTTGTTAACTAATTTCATTTGTCGGTGTCTTTTTATATGTAATTCTAAAACTTTTATGTCACTTAGCTTATTAGTAATAATACTACTATCATTTTTATGAGAAAATTGTATATTTTTTATTTATTCAACGCATATTTATTTTTTTTATTATTTTTTTTCAAACCCACTTTTCGCACTTGATCATTTCTGCATTTTCATTTTTGAAGCCCTCTCTCCACGTTGTTCAAAAAAAAAAAGCAAGAAGGAAGATTCTCAAACAAAGAAACCGTCACTTCACGTGTGCTCCTTTATTTCACATGGTAGGGGCACTTTGTAGCATAACAATAATTTCTCTCAAACTTCATTGGTTGCTGCATGTCAATTCAATCATTTTACATACAAGCGATTTGACGCATATAGCCCTAATGTACCCAATTAATTCCTAAAGAGCCATGACCTTTGAAACGTATTCCTTGTCCTTGGGCTTGTCTTCTACATCAGTCAAGTCGTCCCAGAGCTTCAATTCTGCTTCGTCTTTCAGTTTCTCAAGCAAAGCAACACCACTTGCTGGACTCGGATTTTTCTGCTTTCTCTTGTCATTAAATTTCATTTCCTACAATTTCATCCCTCTTTTTACCTTTTTCTGATTTCCCTTTTCTTCTGTCTCTCCTTCATCCCATTCATCCTTCAAACTTATTTCTACTCTAGTTTCGTTTCGGTTGCGATCATTTTCAGATTGTTAGTTTTGTGTTGTTTCTTTAAGAACAAAATTCCTAAAAAATTATTAAAAAAATCCCTTTACCTTGAATCTGTTATTGCTTTTAAGTCTCTTGGTTTCAGAACTCATTAGCTTTGTGTTTCTTTGAGAACAAAAAAAAAAAAAAAAGGAAAAAACTTCACTTTGTATCTGTAACAACTTCACGTCTTTCAATTTTAAATCTCTCGTTAGTTTTGTGTTGTTTTCTTAAGAAAAAAGTTGAAAAATTTTCAAAAATAGAAAAAAAAAACTGTAATTTGAGTCTGTGACTGCTTTAAGCGTCCTAGTTTCAAATCTCGTTAGTTTTGTATGTTGTTTCTTTCATAACAAAAATCCTAAAAAAAAAACAAAACTGCACTTTGTATCTATTATTGCCTCAAGTTTTTTAGTTTCAAATCTCTCCTTTACTTGTTCTATTTCTTTAAAAAAGTGTCTTAAAAATTTCCCAAAAACAGAAACTACACTTTGAATCTCTCATTAGTACTTTGGTATTTCTGATGTCTTTATTCGAAGTTTAAGTCAAGAGTTTCAAATCTTATTAGCTTTGTTCTTCTTTAAGAAAAAAATCCAAAAAGAAAAAAGAAAACTGCACTTTGTATTTGTGACTACTTCAAGTCTCTTGATTTCAAACCTCTCATTAGTTTTGTGTTGTTTCTTTGAGAAAAAAATCTAAAATTTTTTAAAAATATAAAAAAAAAGTACTTTGGGTTTGTGATCAGTGCTTTTAAGTTTCTTGGTTACAAATCTTTTGTGTTTTTGAGAATAAAATTCCTAAAAATTTAAAAAAAAATAACCGCATATCTGTTGCTACCTCAGGTCTTAGTTTTAAAACTCTCCTGACTCGTGCTGTTTCCTTTTTTTTTTTTTTTTTAAGTTTTAAAATTAAGAAAAACTGCACTTTAAATCTCTTGTTAGTACTTTGGTAATCATGTTGTCTTTATTTGAGTTTAACATTTTTCTGCAAAGCGATTAGATTTTATATTTCCATCTAGTTCCCTTTTAATTTGTGAATTATCATCATCATCATCAGTTTTCTAAAGTTTGTTCACAACACTGAAAAAAAAAATAAAAAAAAGTGTTCTCTTCATTGACCTGCACTTAGTTGTGTTGTTTCTTTAAGAAAAAAAATTGCACAAAAAAATCTGCACTTTGTTATCAAAAAAGTCTGCACCTTAAACTTGTGATCACTGTTTCAATTCTCTTGATTCCAAATTATCACACTTTGTTTTTGCTTCTTTAATCACTTCCTTGTTTATTCTTCATCTTTCGCTTCATTTTTCTCAACTTTCTCTTCCTAAAATCTCAAAAAACATATTTTCTTAGTTTTAATTTTGCTCAAGTCTCTTATTCTTCTTGTTTTGGAGATCCTAGCTGTTGTCCTCTTTGTTTTCTTCAAGTCCATCACCTTCCAGTTAAGCCATTAGATTTTATATTTCCACTTAATTTCCTTTAATTTTTGTGAATCATCATCATCATCACCATTAGTTTCTTAAAAGTAGTTTAAAACGCCCAAAAAGAAAAAAGGGATAAAAGTTGTCTCTTCATTGCTCGATCTTGTAACACTAACAAAGTCTGTGTATTGCTGGTGGATCAGAGGCTTATATACGTACAAATTGCAGAGTTTCCAATAGTTCACTGTAAGTTCAAAACATAAGTTTATGCCATATAATTTAATTTCTATGTGATCTATAAATATGAAGCATTGAACATTGCTATTAGTAGCATATGTTGCAATTCTTGCAGATTTTTTTAATTTATCTTATGTGTAGCTTGCCTTTGAATTTAATCCCCTTAATTACACTGCAATATATTCCTTAATTTCAGAGCGGGGCAACAAAAGAAAGAAAAAGAAGCCTCCTCCCTCTATTTGAATCAAAGGTGTTACATAGTCCCTCAGATCCATAATATAGAGGTAGGACCTATTCATTTTTTGTCCATAATATAATATAAGGTGTAGGATCAAAATTGGCAATTTTATTTTTACTATATTTAATTGGTTGCTTCTTTCTTTTCTACAAGTGTAATCATTCATGAAAATTTGGCTTCTCATAGAAAATTGCTTACTTTAATTATTTTAATATTTTCTCAATAAATAGGGATAAATTTAAAACTTTTGATATATTTAAGAATATTTTTTAAATTTTTTAATAGTAATGAAAATTAGTCTCCTGGACTAGAGGGAATACTAATTTTTACTATATTCATAACTTCCATTTAGTGTTAACTTTTATTGTAGTGATAAGTGAAAGTTCTTGGCTATGCCAACTTTTCATAATTGCTCTAAAAAGTGATTATAGATCAGTGCAGAAAAATACTTCGAAGTCAACGTGTTGAATGATTGGATAAAAATGGTTGCTCCTGTCATATTTCTACACATGGAATGAAATTTAATACATGGGGCTAGGCACGTAAATGTTTAAAATGTGCTGTCACTATTTAATTGATGTACTTTCTCATTTTGCTATATAATGTACTTTTTTAAAAAATTTATGTTTTAAAATATAGTGTACTTTACAGATTATGTAGTGAATTTTTTCTTTTTTTTTTTTAAATTATCCCTAATTAATAAGTCTAAATATTTATTTATTATTAAAATGTTTCATTTCCAATACATTTAATGAGGGTAATTTGAGAAAAGGTAAAAAAATTTTTTAGCTACTAATTATTGTCTTGATTTGTGTGCAGTAGTTAAAAGTGCACTATAAACTGAAATGGAGGGAGTACCTTGGAGCATTAAAGAAAGCTCAATGTTCACATATGTTTTTTCTGTAATTCTATATATAAATTTATGACTTAGCAAACTGCTATATATATATTAAGTTTAATTTAATGATGAGCTATAGCCTTTAATGGAATGCTTATAAATTCACTTGCATGGTGACTCATTCAATTAAGCTTCACATATGGTTTTTTGTAAGTTCAATACATAAATTTATGCCAAAGCTAATGACTATTTTTTTTTTAAGCTTAATGATGAGCTATAGTGAAACTTTTTGTTTACAGAACATCAAATAGTTGTTGCCCTGTTTCCATTTTTGCAGCCTTTTTGTAGTTTAATATGTGGCTTATTGCCTTTGTCCTTAATTCACGTATGCAGCGACTTCTTGACTTTCGTGACAAAGCAACAGAAGGAAAATAATCATTAGCAAAGAAGTCCCTTTTTTCTGAAGGAAGGTAGCAAAGGTATGATGATTTTGTTGTTTTCATCTTCTTTCAGTTAATTTTATTCTTCATTTTATATTCTTTTCATTTATTTGGGATGAACTTTTCTCTTCACATATTTCAATTTTTCACATTGACTATCAAAACAGATTAAGATATAAGGAAGGAAGGAAGGAAGGAAAAAGCTCGTTCAAAAATTCTACCTTTACATTCAAAGAGAGGTGAGAGGGTATTCATCTCATTTTGCTCAGTTTTCTAATCCTTGCTTATAATCTTGATTTTCTTGTTTAACAGCATTCAAATGGAACAACTTGCTTCTCCTTTTGTTAAAAAGCTTCTAGATTATACAATATATGCAATTGGACGGCAGCTTGGTTATCTAATTTACTATCAGAAGAACATTAAGGTGCTAAAGAATCAAGTAGAAGATCTGAATGATCAACAAGCTATTGTGCAACATTCAATCAATGAAGCTACTAGAAATGGTGAAAAAATTGAGGATATAGTTAAACGTTGGATGAGTAGAGTAGAACAAATGAAAAGGCAAGTAGAACAATTCTATGAAAAAGAAAGCCAAGCAAGGACTAGGTGCAGCAGAACATTGTGTCCAAATTTGTGGTCACGCTATCAACTTAGCAAAAAAGCTAAGAAATTGGGACTAGAAGTTGTTAAAATTCAGGAAAAGAAAAACTTTGACAGAGTTGCATTTCGCGATTCTCCCAAATGGATGTTGGACTCAACCAATGAC
Organism: Adenanthera pavonina; assembly: GCA_026686845.1. Lineage (NCBI taxonomy): Eukaryota > Viridiplantae > Streptophyta > Magnoliopsida > Fabales > Fabaceae > Adenanthera > Adenanthera pavonina. Next base: position 20,031,486 of record JAIVEN010000009.1, read on the forward strand.
AACAACAATGAAGGGATTAATTCAAGGGTGCCGATTATGAATCAACTTGTGGAAGCACTAGGAAATCCTAATGTGAATATGATAGGATTGTGTGGACTTGGTGGTGTTGGCAAGACCACTATAGCCAAAGAAGTAGCAAAGAAAGTTAAGGATGCAAACATGTTTGAAAAGGTGATCATAGCAATTGTTTCTGATGACCTAAACCTTGCTAGAATTCAAGGCCAAATTGCTGAAATGCTGGGAATGAAACTTGAGGAAGAAGCTAAATACTTAAGAATCCATCGTTTAAATAAGAGGTTAAAGCAAGAGAAGAATTTGCTCATAATATTAGATGATCTATGGGAGAAATTGGATTTAGACGAACTGGGAATCCCCTATAATAGTGATGGAAAGCATAATAAAAGGGATGGAGGTTGCAAAATTTTATTGACTTCTAGAAATGAAAGACTGCTATCAGATCAAATGAAATGTGAAAGAAATATCAAAGTAGGCGTGTTGTCTAAGATGGAAGCATGGGAGTTGTTCAAGAGAATTTCTGAGTTTTCAATTGACTCAAATAGTCCTGATTTGATTGATGTAGCTAATGAAATTGTTCAAAAGTGTGAAGGATTGCCATTGGCAATTGTTGCAATTGCTGGAGCTTTGAGATATAAAGGTTCGAATGAATGGAAAGATGCCCTTAGACGATTGAAAAGTCCATTACAAAGAAACATCACAGGAATTAAAAGTGTGGATTCCATTTTGAAGTTGAGCTACGATCATTTAAGCCCAGAGGAGCAACCTATTTTCTTGCTCTCTGCCATGTTGTCCCATGACCCCTTAGTTAAAGATTTACTTGTGTACTCTGTGGGGTTAAATTTACTTAAAGGTGTACAAAACATGGAAGAAGCCCAATGTGCATTCTTCACTTTTGTAAGCAGGCTAAAGGCTTCAAGTTTGTTGCTTGATAGCTTTTCTAATGATTATTTTACGATGCACGATGTCGTTCGAGAAGTTGCGCTCTCAATTGCATCTGATAAAAACTTCTTCGTCATGAGGCACAGAAAGCTAGATGAATGGCCAGACGAAAATTTAGCAGAAAGCTGCACTGGAATATGTTTACTTGAGAGTGAAATTAATGATCTTCCAGAAGAGTTACATGGTCCAACACTAGAATTCTTCCTACTTCATAGCATAGACCGTGGTTTGAATATACCGAGCATGTTTTTCAAATCAACAAAGCAACTCAAAGTGTTGGTTTTTACAGATATGAACTTTTCATCATTACCATCACTCAATTACCTAGAAAAACTTAGATCATTATGTTTACACTCCTGTTTGTTAGAAGACATAACTGAGGTTGGAAAACTAAAAAAGTTAAAAATTCTTAGTCTTGCTTACTCTGACATTGAGCAATTGCCATTTGAATTAGCACAGCTGACTTCCCTACAAATGTTGAATTTGGACCGTTGCTCCAAACTGACAGTTATTCCACCAAAACTGTTATCTAGCTTGAAAAGATTGGAGGTTCTACATATGGAAAACAGCTTCAACAAATGGAAAGCTGAAGGATCTTGCAAAGGTAATGAAAATGCTAGCCTTGGTGAGCTGAAAAAATTGCCAATCTCTTCTCTAGATATTCATATTCCTGATGGATCTATTCTGCCAGAAGACTTGTTCTTAGATAATGTTTTGGAGAGGTATAGAATATTCATCGGAGAACATTGGGATTGGTTTGGCACCTATGAAACTTCAAGGACATTGAAACTTGAGCTCAATAGAAGTATCCATTTGGAGCATCGAGTTCAAAAGTTGCTGGAAAAAGTTGAAGACTTGCATTTACATGGATCAAATGGGCATACAAATTTTCTCTACAATTTAGATGGGAGAGGATGTCCGCATTTGAAACATCTTCAGATCATGAATAATGATGACATTGAATATATTGTTTTTAACTCAACACATCTTGAAGTTGTTTGCTTCCCAATCCTAAAGACTCTAGAACTTTACAATTTGAAGGGCCTGAAGAAATTATGTCAAGGGCTAGACATCGAGGAGAGAGCAGCAAATAATGAATGCAATGACAATTTCAAATCACTTTTCAACAATAAGGTACCTTCAAATGAAATTGCACCCTTTTCTTTTTTTTATGCTTCAGACAAAACTTCATATTTATGCTATGAAAATCAATTTTTCTAGAATTACTTTTTTTTTTTTGCTACAATGGGATTTTGCATTCTTTTAATTTTTTTCTTAATTAATATATTTTGAATAAACTTTATATGTTACTTTCGTTCGTTCAAAGCTTTATATATCATTTCTTGGCTCCAACTAATTTGCGTTGGTTAGTTTTCTTGAATATGTACACCTCTTGTTCAGGGTGCCACTAAATTTTTTACGTATTAAAAAATAGGAAAAAAATTTAGATAATAGAATGTTTCATCTTATATATATATAGCTTTTTAAATAATTGGTGTGTGTAGTTAAAATGATGTTAATCAAGTAAGAATGCCTTTATATTGAACGAGCAGTTACTCTTTCAAACCGAATTTTTTACGTTATAATGTTTAAATAAATCATTTAATAAATATTTTATGTATATGCTAACTAATTAAATGATAATATTAATTCTTACCACGTAATGAAAATATCTATAGCGTTTGCCGTCTGCGTTTGAGTAATATTTAAGATAGAGTACTAAATTGTTCGACAAGTTTATTATTATGATATTAGTTTTATATTTAAATTTTAAGCATTTATCATTTTATTGAAAAATGTTGTCATGGACGAAATATATATGTGTGCGTCTGTTATCAAAATATAAGACAGAGTTCTAAGACGTGCTCACGTTTTATTTTCTTGTTAACATTTATTTTATATTTAAATTTTAGCATTTTCTTTTTTGAAAACATTGCAGGGGTGAAACTTATATCTTGACATTTTTTCCCATATGAAGAATGGTTTTTTCATATGTATTTTCTCTCAACAGGTGTCGTTCCCCAAGTTAGAGGGATTGCAGCTATTTAGTATAAACAATTTGATTACATCAATATGGGATGACAAAGGTTTTCCACATAGCTCATTTAGCAACTTGAAAACGTTGACTGTGGAGAGGTGTGGCTGTGTGAAATTGGTGCCCTTTCATGTGCTCAAATCCTTAAACAATTTGGAAGAACTAGAAGTGAAATATTGTGACATGTTGGAGATGGTGTTTGATTTTAAAGAGTTGAATAGCTCTGAAGAGATACAGTCATCATCAGTGGTTGTACCATTGAAAAAGCTAAGTCTAGAGTCATTGCCAAAACTAAAGCATGTATGGAGCAATGAGCCTCGAGGAATTGTGTCCTTCCAAAGTTTAGGGCAATTAGAGATACACGAAAATAAAGCCTTAAGTTCATCATCAGCATTACAACAAGCAGAGAGGAAACCTGAGTCAAAATATCATCTCTTTTCCCATGAGCAGGTATCTTTCATATTACTTGCTCAATATATATATTTTATTTTGAAAGTAAGTTAATGATACAAAAAAGTTTTTTAAGTGTTAAAATTAAAATGAATAATTAAGCATCAAATTGTTTGTTTTACTTTCTACGTACCAACCGCTTGAAGTATTGATAACTCTCATTTTTTCAATGACCATTAGCTTTACTGGTGAGAATTTGAATGATGAATTTTTCCTATTACTAAAAATTATTTTTATTAAAATGTTGTTTATAATTTCCATGATCAAATTTACAACTTTAAAGAGTGAATTGTGCATAATAAAATACTCTATTTAATAAATATAAAAAGTATCTAACAGGTTTTGATTAAACTCTTTTAAGAAGAAGGACTTTTATTAAGCTTTGAATACGAGCACATAATAGTTATACTCCCAAATTATGGGAATTGGTTTTTTTTTTTTTTAAGTTACCCCCAGCCTTTGCAAGGGTGTTAATTATTTTATACACTTTTCTTTCAAAAATAGTTATTGGAGTTTTAGTTAAAAAACAGTATTTTTTTCCTTTCAAAATAAACATCATAGTATTCATTCACTTTTTATGTATATAAATAAATATTAAACTAAAAGCTTTAATAATCATAGTTGTCTTTTAGCTAAAGAAGAAGGCATAACTTTGGTATGTAACAACGTGCGATTAAAATTTTACAAAACCCAAGTGCCTTTCAAACAAATTACAAGAATACTTATAAATTCTAAACTAAATTGTCGGAGACAAAGTATAGAATCAACTAAACTTCAAACTTATCCTATATAAACCAATTTTACTAGAATTACTTATTTTATGGATATGCTACTACGGAATTTTGCATTCTTTTAATTTTTCATCAATTAATATATTTGGATAAACTTCATATCTTGCTTTCCTTCATGCAAAACTTTATATATTATTTCTTATCTCCAAGTAATTTGGGGTAATCAGTTTTCTTTAAAAATATCTTTTTAAATTACTTTTCTTGAATATGTATACCTCGTGCTCGAGCTAGCTGGTAGAAACTAAATCTTTTATGTATCTAAAAAAAAAAAAAAGATACTATAGGATGTTTCATCCTGTATATATAGCGTTGAAAGCAATCACTATGCACACACGTAGATATATGTTAAATTAATTAAGTAATAATTAATAATGCTTTTATATTCAATGAGTAGTTACAAGTCCCATTTTTGTTTTGAACCAATTTTTTTAATGTTAAAAGTGTTTGAATAAGTCATTTAATAAATTTTTTTATTGACATATATGCTAACCAATTAAATGCTAAATATTCTGACCATGTCTAAAATGGTAGTGAAAAATATCTATATAATTCTAAAATGTTTGACTAGTTTGTTATTATGCTATCAGTTTTATACTTAAATTTTAAGCATTTATCATTTTCTTGAAAAAAGTTGTGGTGGATGAAATATGGATGCCTGTGTCTGTCATTAAAATATAAGAAAGAGTTCTAAGACGTGCTCACATTTTGTTTTTATAACATTAATTGGTTTTATATTTAAATTTTAGTCATTTTTATTTTTTGAAAATCATTGTGTGGATGAGACTTATGTCTGGACATCTTTTTTTTTTCAGTAGAACAAATTTATATATGAAGAATGGTTTTTTTATTTGTATTTTCTCTCAATAGGTGTCCTTTAGCAACTTGAAGATGTTGACTGTGAGAAGGTGTGGCTTTGTGAAATTGGTGCCCTTACGTGTGAAAATATCTATTTAATGTTTGAGCAATATTAAGATAGCTTTTTAAAATGTTCGCAAGTTTATTATTATAATATAATATTAGTTTTATATTTAAATTTCAGAATTACTGATTTTTTTTATGTTACGATTCTTTTGATTTTTTATCAATTAATATATTTTGATTAAACTTTATATCTTAGTTTCGTTCGTTCAAAACTTTATATAGATATATATATATATATATAATTTCTTGGCTCCAACTAATTTGGATTGATTAGTTTTCTTGAAGACTATCCTTTACATTAGTTTTCTTGAATATGTATACTCGTGTTCAGGGTGCCACTAAATTTTTTACGTATTAAAAAACAGGAAAAACAAGTAAAGATAATAGAATGTTTCATCTTATACATATATATTTATATCTTTTTAAATAATCGGTGTGTGTAATTAAAATGATGTAACATTTGCGTTTGAGTAATATTTAAGATAAAGTACTAAATTGTTGGACAAGTTTATTATTATGATATTAGTTTTATATTTAAATTTTAAGCATTTATCATTTTATTGAAAAATGTTGTGGTAGACGAAATATGTATGTGTGCGTCTGTCTCAAGAGTTCTAAGACGGGCTCACATTTTATTTTGTTTTTAACATTTATTTTATATTTAAATTTTAGTATTTTCTTTTTTGAAAACATTGAAGGATGAAACTTATATCTTGACATTTTTTTTTCCTGTCGAACAACTCTATCTGTCAAGAATGGTTTTTTCATTTATATTTTCTCTCAAAATTTAAATAATCGATATATGAGGGTATGAATTAAAATGATAAGTTAATTAATAATGCTTTTGTATTCAACGAGTAGTTACCATTTGTCTTTTGTACCAAATTTTTTATGTTAAAGTGTTTAAATAAATCGATGAATAAATATTTTATTTATATGCTAACCAATTAAATGCTAAATACTCTTACCATGTCTGAAATGATGGTGAAAATATCTATATAACATTTGAGTAGTATTTAAGATGGAGTTCTAAAATGTTCGACAAATTTATTACTATAATATTAGTTTTTAGATTTCAATTTTAAGCATTTATCATTTTATTGAAAAATGTTGTGGTGGATATGAAATATATATGTACATGCTCACACTTTGTTTTTATAGCATTGGTTTTATATTTAAATTTTAGTCTTGTATTTTTTTAACTTTTTTGAAAATCATTGCGTGGATGAAACTTATGTGTAGACTTTTTTTTTTCTTTTTTTGGAAAGCTGGACAATTTTTTTTAGTTGAACAAGTTTACATATCAAGAATCGTTTGTCATTTTTTTTTTCTCTCAACAGGTGTCATTTCCCAAGTTAGAGACATTGAAGTTATTTGATTTAAACAAATTGATTACATCAATATGGGATGACAAAAGTCTTCCACATAGCTCATTTAGCAACTTGAAAACAGTGACCGTGGAAAGCTGTGACTTTGTGACATTGGTGCCATTGCATGTGCTAAAATCCTTAAACAACTTGGAAGAACTAGAAGTGGAAGAATGTGACATGTTGGAGATGGTGTTTGATTTTGAAGAGTTGAATAGCTCTGAAGAGATACAGTTATCATCATCAGTGATTATACCATTGAAAAAGCTAATTCTATGGAGATTGCCAAAACTGAAACATGTATGGAGCAATGACCCCCAAGGAATTGTCTCCTTCCAAAGTCTAAGGCATGTAGAAGTTTCTTTTTGTGAAAGCTTGACAAGTATATTTCCTGCATCTCTAGCAAAAGGTTGCATGCTTCATCTTGAAAAGCTTAAAATAAGGAGTTGTGGGATAGAAGTAATTGTTGCAAAGGATGAAATTTCAGATTCTATTGTCCCTACATTTGTGTTCGATAGCCTCATTAACCTCAAGCTTCGAGATCTTCCAAATCTGAAGAATTTCTATCCACACAATCACATGTCAAAATGGCCACGTGAGGAATTAGAGATATTTGAAAATAAAGCCTCAAGTTCATCAGCAATACAAGAGGAGAGGACACCTGATTTAAAATATCCTCTATTTTTCCATGATCAGGTATCTTTCAAATTACTCTCTTTTTTTTTTTAATTTTGAGAATAAGTGAACTGCAAGAAAAAATATTTTCAGGCTCTAAAATTAAAATAAATAATAAAACTTCATATTATTTCTTTTACAATATATCCTTTTGAAGTTGAACTGTTGATAACTCTTTTTTTTTTGTTTTGAACAATTGATAACTCATTTCTACAATAATGGTTAGGTTTAACTGGGAGAATTTAAATAAATTGATTATTCCTATTACTGAAAATTCTTTTCGTTAAAATGAATTGTTCATAATTGTACTTTATAATTTCAACCATCCAATTTGCAATATTAAAAAAGTGAACTAGTCATACTAAAATATTCTATGTAATAAATATAAAAAGTATTTTAAAAACATAGTTATTACAGATATAGTAAAATAAATAGTATTAATCATTCAATTTATATATAGAGGAAAGAAATATATATTTGATTCTTAACTTTGAAATATGTTTCATTTTAATCCTCTAACATTTTTAATTTTCATTTTAATCTTTTAATTTAGATTAAAAAATTCTTAAATTTAGTACCATTAAATAAGTTAACAAAAAATTTACTTAAAATTCATCTCATCACTATTATCAAGCCTTAAAAATTTATAAATTATATTTAAGGTTGTGATTATTTAATTTTAAATTATAATTATTATATTAATACATAATAATATTAATGATGTTGTTTTTAATAATGTAAATTATTATTTTTCGTTAGTTTACTTAACCGTATTAATTAAAAATTATGAAGCTTTTGATTACATTTTAAAAGTTAAATGATTTAAGAAACTTATTAATAGTAAAGAAATAAAATGAAACCTACCTCAAAATTTAAAAACTAAAAAACTAAATGTATACCTTTGCCTATATATAAGTTTTAAATCATAAGCTTTAATTTTATCATTGTCTTTTTAAGGTTGAAAATGAAAGCATAACTTTACCTTGTTTACTTTTTAGAATCATAATTACTGAAGTTTTTCTGTTAAACTCATTTTTCCTAAATTTATTACTTTTATATAGGTACATTTTTTAAACTTAGTTTATTGTTTACCTCAGTGTATTTTTCTTTGTCAATATTATTTTTATTTTTCAATAAAAAATTTTCACCTACATTTCAAATTTTGAATTATTTTCATATAAAAATATATAACAATCATTATTATTATGTTCTGAATATTTGATAATTATTTTTTATAAAAATGTGTATAAAATAAGAGTTCTCTTGCATTTCTGTTTGGGATGACTTAATCTTTCTTTTTTTTTTTTATTTGGTCGGGGACAACCTAAAAATTTTTAAAGTATATTTAAGGTTGTAATTATTTAAGTCTTAACTTTCTTTTCTAATTATGATTATTAGATTAATGCATAGTAGCATTAATGATGTAACTTTTAATTATGTAAATTATTATTTTCTGTTAGTTTATTTAACTGTAATAATTAAGAATTATGAATCTTTTGATTGCATTTTAAAAGTTAAATAATTTATGAAACTTATTAAAATTGAAGAAATAAAATAAAACCTACCTCAAATTTAAAATACTAAAGATATATTTTTGCCTATATATAAATTTTAAATCATTAGCTTTAATTTTATCGATATCTTCTATAGGTTGAAAATGAAAGCATAACTTTATATCTTACTTTTGTTCGTTCAAAACTTTATATATGTGTGTGTATATATATATATATATATCATGTGCACCAATATATATATATATATATCATTTCTTGGCTCCAACTAGTTTGGGTTGGTTATTAGTTTTCTTGAATATGTATACCTTGTGTTCAGGGTTCCACTAAATTTTTTACGTATTAAAAAAAAAGGAAAAACAAATAAAGATAATAGAATGTTTCATCTCATATATATATATATATATAACTTTTCAAATAACCGGTGTGTGTGAGAGTTAAAATGATAAGTTAATTAAATAAGAATGCTTTTATACTCAATGAGCAGTTGCTCTTTTGAACCAAATTTTTTACGTTATAGTGTTTATATAAATCATTTAATAAATATTTTATTTATATGCTAACCAATTAGATGCTAAATATTTTTACCATACCTGAAATGATAGTGAAAACATCTATAGCATTTGCGTTTGAGTAATATTTGAGATAGAGTACTAAATTGTTCGACAAGTTTATCATCATGATATTAGTTTTATACTTAAGTTTTAAGCATTTACCATTTTGTTGAAAAATGTTGTGGTGGACGAAATATGTATGTGCGCGTCTGTCATCAAAATATAAGATAGAGTTCTAAGAGGTGCTTACATTTTATTTTCTTCTTAACATTTATTTTATATTTAAATTTTAGTATTTTCTTTTTTGAAAACATTGCAGGATGAAACTTATATCTTGACATTTTTTCCCATATAAAGAATGGTTTTTTCATATGTATTTTCTCTCAACAGGTGTCGTTCCCCAAGTTAGAGGGATTGAAGCTATTTAGTATAAACAATTTGATTCCATCAATATGGGATGATTGTCATCCACATAGCTCATTTAGCAACTTGAAAACAATGACTGTGTTTGGGTGTGCCTTTGTGAAATTGGTACCTTTACATGTACTAAAATCCTTAAACTATTTGGAAGAACTACGAGTGAGAGAATGTGACATGTTGGAAATGGTGTTTGATTTTGAAGAGTTGAATAGCTCTGAAGAGATACAGTCATCATCAGTGGTTGTATCATTGAAAAAGCTAATTCTGTATTCGTTGCCAAAACTGAAGCATGTATGGAGCAATGACCCCCATGGAATTGTCTCCTTCCAAAGTCTAAGACATGTACATGTTGATAGATGCAATAGCCTAACAAGTATGTTTCCTGCATCTATAGCAAAAGGCTGCATGCTTCATCTTGAAAAGCTTCGAATATGGAACTGTGGGATAGAAGTAATTGTTGCAAAGGATGAAGTTTCAGATTCTGTTGCCCCTACATTTGTGTTCGATAGCCTCATTAACCTCAAGCTTCGAAATCTTCCAAATCTGAAGAATTTCTATCCACACAGTCACACATTTGAAGTTGAAGTATTGATGATTTTTTTTTTTTTAACAATCGATAACTCATTTTTACAATAACTATTAGGTTTACCTTTGAGAATTTAAATAAATGAATTATTCCTATTACTGAAAATTCTTTTCATTATAATGAATTGTTCATAATTGTACTTTATAATTTCAACGATCAAAATTACAATATTAAAAAAGTGAATTGTTGATAATAAAATATTCTATGCAATAAATATAAAAAGTATTTGAAAAACAAAATTTTTATAGTTATTGTAAAATAAACAGTTTATTCATTCAATTTATATATATATAGGCAAAAGCATACATTTTTCCTTCCCCTTTTTTCTATTTTTATTTTTCCACTTCACACCAAACTTATGCTATGTGAGATTTTACTAGAATTACTTTTTTAATTTAATTCTATTAAATTCATATATTTTGGACAAATTTTAAATCTTTTTTTCTTTCTTTTGTTCAAAGCCTTATATATTATTTCCTATCTCCAACTAATTTGGAATGATTAGTTTTCTTTAAAACTATCCTTTAAATTATTTTTCATGAATAAGTATGCCTCGTGTTTAGTGTGTACACATGTATGTATGTCAATTAAATTTATGAGTTAATTAATTAAGAATGCTTTTATTTTCAATGAGTAGCTACTAGTTCCATTTTTTTCTTGAACCATTTTTTTTGGTTTAAAGTATTTAAATAAGTCATTTAATAATTTTTTATTGATATGCTAACAAATTAAATGCTAAATATTCTGACCTTGTCTAAAGTAATATTGAAAATATCTATATAACGTTTGAGCAATATTAAGATAGCTTTTTAAAATGTTCGCAAGTTTATTATTATAATATAGTATTAGTTTTACATTTAAATTTTCAGAATTTATCATTTTCTTGAAAAATGTTGTTGTGGATGAAATATGTCTGTAATTCTAAGACGTGCTCACAATTAATTTTTATAACATTGGTTATATATTAAAACTTTAGTATTTTACTTTTATGAAAATCATTGCATGGATGGAACTTATGTGTGGATATTTTTTCTTATATTGTAACTTTAAGAATTTTCAACAAAATTTAATTTAATTCTCAGACATCATTTTCATTTATTAAATCAGTGACCCCACATCATGTTGACATGTGAAATAAAGGTCTAGAGTTGACTGGTATCCTTTATATTTATAAAAATAATTGCATAAGATTTATTTTTTTGAAAAAATAAAAACGATATACTATTTTTAGTTCCCTCCTCACACGGCTCTCCTGCATTTTCTCGTTTTAATAATTATTCTTTATTCTTTAGTTTCAACTAATATGTAGCCTGCACTAGTTACCGTATTTAATTAATTAATATGAATCAACAAATTCATGAAAGAAACAAAAAAAAAACAGAGAGAAATATTTATTTTTTTCAAATTAATTAACTAAACTCATTCATATAAAAAAAATCAATTTTCAAAATCACTTTCATCTAAAATCATCTTTATTTAGTAATCAATAGGTGAATAATATAGCAATGTGAGCTGCGCTACTTACCATAATTAATTAATTAATATGAATAAACAAATTCATGAAAGAGACGCACCCAGAAAAAACAAAAGAAAACAGAGAGAGAAATATTCGATTTTTTTTTTCAAATTAAGTGAATAAATTTGAGCGAAATAAGTTAGTAAGAAAAAAATGAAATTTGATGTAAAGTAAAAAAAATTGAAACAAAATAAAATAAGAACATAAAATATAACACTTTTAAAAAATTTGATATTAAAATTAATAATAAAATAGAATGGTATAAAATAAAAATATAAAAATAAAAAAATAAATTTGATGGTATGAAAGTATAGTTTTGCTTAATGTTATTGTTTATTTTTTTTTTGGTTGAACAATTAAGTTTACATATGAAGACTGGTTTTTTCATTTGTATTTTCTCTCAACAGGTGTCGTTCCCCAAGTTAGAGGAGTTGAAGCTAATTCATATAAACAAGTTGATTCCATTAATATGGGATGATCGACATCCAGACAGCTCAATTAGCAACTTGAAAACATTGACTGTAGAAAGGTGTGGCTTTGTGAAATTGGTGCCCTTTCATGTGCTAAAATCCTTAAACAATTTGGAAGAACTACAAGTGGAAGAATGTGAAATGTTGGAGATGGTATTTGATTTTGAAGAGTTGAATAGCTCTGAAGAGATACAATCATCATCAGTGGTTGTACCATTGAAAAAGTTAAAGCTATTTCTTTTGCCAAAACTGAAGCATGTATGGAGCAATGAGCTCCAAGGAATTGTCTCCTTCCAAAGTCTAAGACATGTACATGTTGATAGCTGCAATAGCCTAACAAGTATGTTTCCTGCATCTATAGCAAAAGGCTGCATGCTTCATCTTGAACAGCTTGACATATCTAACTGTGGGATAGAAGTAATTGTTGCAAAGGATGAAGATTCAGATTCTGTTGCCCCTACATTTGTGCTCGATAGCCTCATTAGCCTCGGCCTTCAACTTCTTCCAAATCTGAAGAATTTCTATCCACACAGTTACACGTCAAAATGGCCACGCCTTAAACATATAATGATTACCCATTGTGGGGAATTAGAGATATTTGAAAATGAAGCCTCAAGTTCATCAGCAACACCAGAGGAGGGGACGCCTGATTTAAAATATCCTCTATTTTCTCATGATCAGGTATCTTTCAAATTACTTACTCAATTTTTCTTTTGAATTTTCAGAATAAGTAAATCATCAAGGAAAGATAATTTTAACAATTAAAATGAAAATGAATAATTAAACAGAAAATTATTTGTTTTACAATCTGCTAACCATTTTAAGTTGAAGTATAACTAATTTTTACAATGACTGTTAGGTTTTCCCGAGAGAATTTTAGGTTTTCCCGAGAGAATTTGAGTAAATGAACTATTCCTATTATGGAACATTCTTTCCATTAAAATGTGGTATATAATTTACACGATAAAAAAATTATAATATTGAAAAAGGGAACCATTTATAATAAAATATTCCATTTAATAATAAATATAAAACGTATTTAACCCATGTTATCCTCTTTCAAGAATATTCCATTCAAGATAAAACGTATTTAATATTGAAAAAGGGAACCATTTATAATAAAATATTCCATTTAATAATAAATATAAAATGTATTTAACCCATGTTATCCTCTTTCAAGAATATATGGATTTTGATCATCAGTTTTGCTTACTGGCATAAAATAATAGTGAATTTATTTGTGCCCCAAAACTAAATACAGGAATGATTATAAATTCTAAAATAAATTAATGAAGGTGATATAGGAGAATCAATTCTCAATATATTATATTGTTCATTTTTTAGAATCATAATTACTTAAGTTTTACTGTTTAAACTCATTTTTGTTCTAAATTTATTAATTTTTTGTAGGCTTTTTAAAACTTAGTTTTGTCATTAACCTATATGTATTGTTCTTTCTCAACAATATTTCTATTTTTCAATCAAAATTTTCACTGACATTTGAAATTTTGAAATATTTATATATAAAAATAAATAAAAATCATTATTAATATATTTTTTAATATTTAATGATTTTTTTTTTGGTAAAAATGTGCATAAAATAAGCATTCTACTTCATTTGTTGCAAGGATGACTTCTAATTTAGGCAATTAGAAGAGAAACAAAATATAGCCATACGGTTTTCAGTATATTTACATATGTTGTACATTGATGATTTGAATACAAAAATAGGATAGATCATCAAATTTTGTAAAATTACATCAATATATAGATACTTTAAAAGTTATATGTTTAACATACTTAATCAACTCTCAATTAAGATTATATGTAAATTAAATGACAAAAAACAAGGCTATATTTATGCGAACGTATTTTTATGATAACCAATTCCAAACAATTTCATAAAAAATGGATTAATATGTACAAATATTGAGTGTCATTCTTTTCTTTTTATGAAAAGTTAATATTTGTCAAGAAAAAAATATTTTAATAAACCAACAAATATATATTTTATTTATTTTTAAATATATATAGTGTATATTATATATATATTGTGTGTGTAGTGTATATTATGTAGGGGAGGGGTCCAAATGTATATATATTTTATTATTTTGTGTGTGGTGTCTATTATATACATGTAAAGGAAGGGAGGAAGTTGAGCGGGGTGACGGGCCTTCCCACCAACAACGTAGGTCTGCCCTTGGTTCTCATGTTGGAAGAATTTAAAAGTTGAAGTAATTACATAAATTTTAACGAATAATATTCATATTGTACCAATTAAATATTAATTGAAATATTAAATTGGATTTATGTGTCCCATATATTTTTCATGGATAATATAGACAATTAAGAAGGAATTAATGATGAGCATAATTATGCATGGATTTGGATCATCTCCATACTTTCTCTCCATACCTCTCTCCATACGTAATCTTATTCATTGATTTTGATTTGAATGGTAGAGATCACCGATTGTTACTTTAAATAAAATATATCATTTATTTTAATAATAATTTTAAATAAGCATTATAAATTATTTTTAAGAAACTCCAACTCATAACAATAAATGTAAACTATTAAATAAAATATATTATTTATTTATAGATTATTTTTTTAATCATTATACCACACAATCAATAAAAAAAATTATATATGGAGAGAAGTATGGAGAGAAAGTATGGAGAGGATCTAAATCCAATTATGCATATGTTTTATATGGTTCAGGTTTTTCTCGACTTGAAGGAGATGACATTGGGCGGAAAACAATCCAATAAGTCAAAGTTTAGCTTAGGATTGTTAAAAAGGTTTCCTAGTTTAGAGAAGTTTGGTGTTGTTTGGGGTGACATTGAGGAGATATTCATCTCATCTATGGAGCCTCTTGGGGAAGCTCCTACATTTCTTGTTCCTGAATTGTATCTTTCTTACTTGAAAAAGGTGAAGCACATATGGAATGAGTATTCTCCACCGCATATTCTTCAATGTCTTGAAAATTTAGTAGTTTCGTTTTGTGAAGACTTGATAAGCTTGGGACCATCCTTCATTTCTTTAGCAAATCTCACACATCTCGTAGTGAGTGGCTGTGAGGGATTGACCAATTTGCTAACGTCATCAACAGCTACAAGTTTGGTGCATCTCTCAAGGCTGGAAATATGTGACTGCAAACAAATAGAGGAAATTATAGCAAAGCCACAGGGAGAGGATGATGGGGAAAAGGAGATCACTTTCAGCAAATTGGGGCATCTAAAACTTTATAACTTGCCAAGGTTGAAGAGCTTTTGTAGCCATAATTATCTCTTCAAGTTTCCATTGTTGGATCAAGTAACTGTGGAAGAGTGTCATAGATTCAAAATGTTTTGTCCTGGAGACATACATGCGCCATTACTTAAAGGTGTTCAAGTGGCACGGAATCAGAATTTTTGGGACACTAATCTTAACAATACAATCCAACAACGGTTTACTACAAAAGAGGTACTTAAAAACTAATGGCGTTAATTCTTATTATTATTTCTATTTTTTTTTGCATAAATCCTCGACTATGAAATTTAGGTTGAGATAGTATTTACTATAAATGTAACAGGATGCTGAAATTTAAACATTCTTTTCAACTAAAAATTATTATAGACATTCCATGTTACCTAACTCTAATTAAAAATTGCAAAATACTATGAAAGATAATGATTAATGAATGTCATAGATTAATGCAAATAGTCTTACTATTATATTGTAGTCATTGTTCTTGTTGAGATATTATTATTTCATTTCAAAAAAATATAAAACAAATTTAAAAATATTGATTAGGTATCTAACATGAAAGGAAAGGAGGCACAAAACTATTCAGATGATTTTTTGTCATAAAATGCGGATGAGGATTTAGGGGAAAAGATGAAAAATACAAACAGTAGAAAAACATAAGTGATTAATTCAAAAAGATTTAATCTGCATAAAATAAGAAGTTATTGTTTGAAACAATTAATATATTGATCTAATTTATTTAGTCATTTGCTTATAAATAATAATTTTTTCAATTATCAATTTACAGGTGATTTCTACATTTAAAGCACTGGTGTTAGATATGAAAGATGTCACCATGATAATGAATGACCAATTTCTATTGGATGACTTTACGCGAGTGCGAACTCTTTATGTAGAAAGCTTTGTTGATGATTGTGTGACCTTTCCGTATAGCATCCTTCAAAGATTTCCAAGTCTACGTAAATTTCATGTGGAGCATAGCTTCTTTGAAGAGATATTCCCTTCACAGGCACAGACTAATGATCATATGGCAAAACATGCACCTTTTGAAGAATTGCACCTTGCCCATTTGGATCACCTCAAGAACATATGGAATGATGATTCTCAACTACAACCAATCCATCAAAATCTAAATGTCCTTGAAGTTGAAAGCTGCTGTAGCTTGATTAAGTTGGCACCATCCTCTGCTTCACTTGAAAATCTGACAGTTTTGGTGGTGTCTAGCTGTCATCAACTCCTCTATTTAGTAACAAATTCAATTGCCAAAAGTTTGGTGAGACTCGAAACATGGAGAATAAAGGACTGCCAAATGATGGAAGAAATTGTAATAAGTGAGGCTAATGAAGATGTAGAAGATGGAATCTCATTCAGTAACTTGGAATTTTTGGAACTTGCCGATCTACCAAGCTTGAAGAGATTTTGTTCCCAAAGTCACACCTTCAAATTCCCAAAATTAGAGGAGATAACTATAACTGGATGCCTTCAAATGAAGATGTTTTGTCCAGGAGTCTTAGAAACACCAACTTTGACTGAGGTGAAAATAGAGGAGCATTATATGGATTGGAAAGGTCGGGGAGACCTCAACAAAGCAATAGAATTACTATTATCACCAAAGGTATGAGATTCACATACTAATATAAGCTAATGCTTTTTTCTTTTAAAAGTTAAGCCCATTTTCACCAAGGTGACTAATATTATGATTTGGTATTGCAGGATGGTGTGAATATATAGAAGGTTGAGTTCATCATTCTTCGTATCATGTTCAGGTTGGTTGTTTCAAGATTTTGTTGCTACTCACTTCCTTATGTTTCTATCTGTTTACTGATGTGGTTATATTTTCTGCTTTTCCAGATTTGTAATGCCATGTTTTTTTCTTTTTCAATCATGAGAAATTGGTATCATCTTGCATGTGCTTTTCAATCTCTAAAAATAGATTTGTTAGAAGAAAATTATTCCTTCTCAGATCTATTTTGTAGTGGCAGTTATGATTGGAAAAGTTATGAATCCTTACAGAACTAAACAAGTATCATAGGTTATCTGCATGCCATAAATTTGTTCAATTGATGCCTCCCCTGTCTTAGTCTACAATTAATGTCAATGTTTTGAGAATAGTTGAGTTAGCAGCACCGCTTGGATTTCATTATAGCTACCTAAAGACCTTAGGAAGTTATGAAACTGTTATGTTTGTTGACCAAAACTCATCATTTCTAATTTTGTATATAAAACGACGTGTTTTGGCTTAATTTCTGACTTGTTTTGTAGATTTAGAGAATGTAGATATAATAGAGGCTTTACGGGACATGAATGAGGCCAAAAATATCATCCAACTGATTAAATATTCCAAAAAATATGTAAAAAAGAAGTATGGAATGAAGCCGCATCCATAAATATTGCTTACAGTAATATGAATCTGAGAAAGACCAAACAAAGCAGAGTTTTATGGGCTTGGCTTGATGTCTACGTTTTTATTTTTTAATCTCAAAATCGGTTATGGGTTATAAAAAGAAACAGACCCAATTAAATTTTCTTCTTTTTTTCACTTTTCTATATGCAATGTTATTCAATTTGGTTTTTTAATTTATCATGGAAACAGGTTAACTACAAATGACTGCAATACTATATATGAATAAAGAATATAAAAATTTTCACTTGATTTGTAAAATTTAAAAAACTTTATTATTTCCTCTTATAAAAGATTTCTTTTCTCTCAGATTAATGCAGGTGTTATTGGTGATGGTGTTGACACTTGACGATGATTTCAATCAAATGTGAAGAATGTGGATAAATGTTTGTTTGATGATGCGTTTGTTGAATTCTCATGAGTTATTTCTTTTAGTAGTTTTGTTGAACTATATATTTGTTTTATATTGTGATGCGTTTTTGTTTTGAATCATTACATTTAAGTGTCCTACAATAGTCGTATAAATTGAGGGATGAAAGACTTGGCCAAGACCAAAACATGTGGTTTGTGTTATGACTATGAAACCTTCATTGGACTACGGTGTGATTTTGTTTTATTGTGTACTATGGATCTAAATTATAATCTTTATTCAATATAATATGCTTTGTTTAAATAATATATATTGTAGTATTTGTGTTTGATATCTAGTAAACTACCCCATGACTTTAAAAATTGGAGCAAATAACGTATTTATTAAGCTTAAGTAAATTCACTGTATAAATTCTCTTTTTTTTAAATACTTTCTTTCTTTTAATATATAAGTCACATTTGCAAAGATTTTAAATATTCATAATATAAGTCACTTTGTAAAATATAAGAAGCATTTAATTTTTTTTCTAGATTTATACCTCTTTATAATATCCTTCTTGGTCGTAAGAGAGAGGTATTAGGAAAGATATAATTAAAATAATGTTACAATTTAATGAATATAATTTTGGAAAGTTTTATTGATACTTAAAAAATTCAAGAACTCCAGGTTATTTTAACAAATTACTTTAACTTGTCTAAAATAGTTAATAGTTATTGACACATAATACAAACTTGAACTATTTTAGTAGACCTTACATGGAATGGAAACGGGGATGTCCGAAAAAAAAAATCTATCCAAGTTAAAAATCATTTTGGGCTGACTAGGCTCACCAACTATCAACTGTGCTCCAAATGATGCCTAGGTGATCTCCTAAAAAAAAAAAAACAGACGATGGCTAGGTGATGGTTAATGTCACCGGTCAAGTACAAGTTGGGGTTAAAAATAGAATGAGTTTTTGAATTTTATACATAAAAATATTATGTTAAAGATAGCAAATTGATTTTTATGATTTTATCGATTCTTAATTTTTTATAAACTTTTTATTGATTTTTATCAATTTTAAGTTTTAGAATAATATGAAACATACTGAAATTTAATTGACATACTAATTATTGACACAGTCATTATTTTCATAACATTAATTTTCAATTACATATGTTGCAGTATTAGATTTTATGTGGGAAAAAGACAAATGAGGACATCCAAAAAAAAATTCCTTATTTCATTTTAAAATTTTCACAAAAGTTGAAAAATCATATATTTCAAGTATTCTTTACTCATTTACTCTAACTCTATTCTAAGTTTTTATTGGTGTTCCAAAAAGGAATCTGACTTTTTCATTCAAACAAAAATAAAAAATCCTTACAATGTTAGTATTCTTTACAATGTTATGTTATAAAAAATCCTTACAAAAATATATTATTCTAGTTGATGAAATTTATGTTATTGTGTCATATATTATTTTTGAATGATTTTCAGAGACTGAATAGCCATTGAGCTAGGAAGTCTATATGGCTCCTAATTTTTCATTTTGCAGGCTATATATCAGTATATACATTATTGTGAATCAATGTATTATTATATAAACAAACTTCCTTAAAGTCTAATAGATTTACAATAAACTCTTTAATTCCTTATTTACAATATGATGGAGTTAATATATTAAAATCTCTGTAAAATGATGAAAAACATGGTAGAATTTAGAGCGCTAGATGGTCTTTATTCATAAAAAAAAACTCTTAAAATCTACTATAAATCGATATTTCCTAGATAAATTAATAGCTCAAGCATTAAATTTTTCTCTCTCCAAATTTCAGTCAACAAGCATTATTACCTAACAGAATATCTTGTTTTGCAGTTTTGATGTAGTGTAATTCAACAATAAATGAAATTACTGGCAATAGCTTCATCCACCCAAATCTGATTTTTAAAATCTTATTTCTTGGGTAAGCTTAACAAATTTATTGATCTGTTTTAACCTCATGATATCAACCTTATGCCCCTGTTCTTAAATGGTAAGATGCCTTTTAGGCTAGAACAATGGGGTTGAATGCCAACTTCTTAGATTTTAAGTGAATTTGTATCGTGTCATGAGCAAGAATGGGTTTAAAAGCAAGGCATAGGGATCAAAGTCCATGTAATTTGGGTTAAAAATACGTACCACTAGGTTGATATTTTTTAAGTATAATTTTTGTATAACTTTGTAATAAGGGAAAGCTAATGGAAAATAACTTATCCTTTTGCAAACAAAATCATTTTCTAAAATTTGAATTGGTGTATTTTAATTTGCAAAAGAGAATTGTATCTCGCTCACTTATTCTTATTTTTATTTAATTTTAAAAATATTATTATTATTATTATTATTATTATTTTATTTTAACTTTTGAAATGATATATTTTTGTACTTTCAAGAATTTTTCCTTTTAAAAGAAAACTAATCTACCTATTGTAGACTCACAGTCCTACTCAATAGATCGATCTCTCAAATATCTATGGGAGCTTTATAAACCCCACAATATAAAGGTTTACTATATTTTTAGAACGGTAATTTAGAAAATACTATTATTATTCGATTTTCGGATAATAATTTTATTATATATTTTAAAATGAAATTTCATAAAAAACTTGCCATATTATCATAATTTATTTTTTGAAATGTAAATAGTCTTTATAAATTTTAATAAATTATGGTTAACCAAAATACCTGCGTGGATTTTAAAAATCTCACTAGGTATGATTATTTAATCATTATTTTTAAAATAATATTATTATATACTACTTATTAAAATAGGTAATTGAAAAATATTTTTATTTGTATGAGGCATTTGGATACCTCATCTTGTCATCTTTATCATATCTTGTTTTGAAATAATTATTTAATCAATTCTTCTTTATAATAATATTATTACTTTCCACCAGAGATTAAAAATATTTTGAAATACATTTTTGTGTTAAAAGTATGATTACATATGTAAAGTTATTTATTTTAAGAATAAATTACCCATATCGTGTAAACCCACAGTCCCACGTGACAACAATTAACCAAGATACCTATGGAAATTCCAAAATCTTCATGGTATGTTGGTTTGGGTAATTGTTAAAATATAAAGGTTTAAAATATTTTTATTTTATTATTATTTTTAAAAAAATATTATCATATTCAAATGAAAATTTATAAAACAAAAAGTTATTTATTTCAAAGAATACAAGCTGGATGTATAAATCACCTCTTTACATGGACTCCCAGTCTCATGTGACAACATGATTAATTCATGTACCTGCGTGAGTTCAAAAACTTCATGTGACGTGATTATTTACTAAGTGGATTATCCATGTGTGTGCTAATTGCAAATTCAAGTAATAGTTTGCTCCAATACAATAAAAGAGTTGTATAAAAGATGGGAAAGATGATCAAACTGTTTTGTTTTATTCTCCACTCTGCCCTTGCTTTGATGGTAAGGGCCTTGATTTCTCCTTAACTTGATCCATGCTCCCGTGATGCTCTCGTACAAAAGGCTCTTTCATTGACCTCCCCCTTATCTACATTGGTCATCAACTCCTTTTTCATTCTCCCAAAAGGACAGAATTGAATTCTCACGTGGTGAAGATGCGATAAACAAATAATAAAATAAGGAAATTAGCAATGCATTTTCTTGACCAGATAGCAAAAGTTACCAATTGCAATAGGAAAAAAAAATCATCAAAGAAGGTTTTGGAAATCTCAATTCAAACCCATTCACTTTTGCACAACCTGAGGGAGATATACAAGAGCTAGGGACAATATCCTTAGCAGCTTTTCAAGCTACTTTAAGTCATTCATTTGATCATGTCAAGCTAAAGAATCTAACCTTTGTAACCAAACCGCACAATACAGGACCAACTAGTTTGTGACATCACGGAGAAGCTTATACTATCAAGGGGGATGTAATAAGCATGATTTGGAGCTTTGAAACAGAAACATAAAGCAGACCTCACCATTTCATTCTATTCCCAATTTTACCATTAAAAGGAGAAGTTTAAGGACGTGTAGAACATGACTCTAATGACTCCACTTCAGTATTTAGACAAACTTTTCTTATGAACAAGGGTTACAACAAGGAAGAATCAGAAACAGAAGCACAATGTATAACCATGGGCCAGCAAGTAACATGCATTCCAGTTTACTTTAGCCTAAAGACATAGCCTGTAGTGCCATTTTTGAGTTGAAAGCAACAAAACTTCATAGAATATACAAAACACAAACAAGCATTTACTTTCAAACTTACTAAAACTCATACAATAGATTAAAAATGCAATAATACATCACTATAATATATGAGTTTTCAAAACTCACAACAGTGGTTCATTTAAAGTTTGGAACAGCACCCACATGAATGTATCAAGCAAATATTTATTGGGAAGACAAGACCATATGGAGCATTCTTCATGCTTAAACTATTTGTCATCATCATTTCCAAGCCCAAACCAGAACATCCATAAGCAGTAAGTTTAAACCAGATTTTTCCCATAGAAAACATATTCACATGGTCAGTTTTAAACCCAAACTCGAGCAACACCATTTAGCAATTAACACATAATTCCTTTCTTTTCTTTATGGGAAAACATGATAATATAATCACCTCAAGAGTTTAATGGCAGTCTATACATATCCAGAGAGAAAAATATAAATATATATGACCATCTCTTTTGAGCTCACACCCAAATCTATATTTCACAAGCAATCAATATTTCCGTCAGGTGCATGGTTGCATTAGATCCAAAGCTATAAATCAGACATTTGACTCTTACTAAGCTAGTCACAGTTCTCATGTAAGTTACATCTCACACAAGCATTTTCTCAAACATTTCATGCGCAGGCTTTAGAAAAGCAAAGAGCATAATTATTCTAAGTGCACAGCATGCCAAACAATACCTATGTATTTCGGTTAACCAACATCAATATTGCAGCAAAGTTTAAGCCAGTAAGTGCAAGGAAACATTACCTATATAAGTAATCTGAATCCTTTTATTACTTACACAAGGCTCTCCACCTTGGTCCAAATGGTTCGTGGATCTGAGAGGAAACTGGCTTAGGGTTCCTCCATCTCCTTCAAGCTCTACATCACTCGCTCTCTCCCTCTGATTGCTCCCTCTCTGACCTCTACCTTCTTTAGACTCTTCTCTATCCCCGTGTTTGCCTGCCCTCTATCTCTCGTCTTTGCTTCTCTATTCTTCTCCATCGTGCTTTGTCTCTGTCCCCCTTCCTTCGTTTGGCTTCCCTCTGCTCTGCCTTTTCTTTCCTCACCCCAGCTCCTGTGATTTCATGTCTCCCTCCTTCGTTCGCCTTTTTCCTCTCTCACGTTCACTCCCTCGCTCACTCTGTGTCTCCAGTGTCTGTGTCTCAATGTCTCGCCACACTCCTTCTATCTCTGGGTCTCACTCAATCATGCCATTCCTCTCCTTTACCATCGTTCTCTCTTTTTCTTTGTTCAGCTTCACCTTGCTCTGCCTTTTCTTCTGTGTCTCACGCCCTAATTCCCCTGCCCCCCTTCCTGAGGCTCTATCTCCATTTGATTAGGGATTTCAACCCAAACCAACTCTTTTTTTTATTATTATTGTTTGTTTTGCCTTGTTTTCTTTTTTCTTTTTTTTTTTTGAAAAAGATAGGATTTTTGAAGAGTCAAAAATAAAGGGATTGGATTTTTTGAAAATCCTAAAAGGAAAGATATTGAATTTAGAGAGTGATTTTTTTGAAATTTTTACTGGGATTTTTCATTCGGATTAAAGGTAAATTCTAAAGAGAATTTTCTTTTTCTTTTTTTTAATAATTTTCTTTTGAAAATCTTAAAAAAGGGATTGGATTTGGAGAAAATATCTTTTATATTCTTCCTTTATTTTATAAAATTCGCATTCAACTTGACATTGAAAGGAAAACTTGCATCGGCTTTTTCTTTTTTCTTTTTTTAAATTTTATGTATAAAGCTTGAACAAAATACGGTGTTCACAACAAGAAACCTAGATTTGTTTCACTTTTCTTTCCTCTCATACAG
The DNA here is from genome assembly GCA_026686845.1 of Adenanthera pavonina. Taxonomy (NCBI): domain Eukaryota; kingdom Viridiplantae; phylum Streptophyta; class Magnoliopsida; order Fabales; family Fabaceae; genus Adenanthera; species Adenanthera pavonina. The sequence goes on from JAIVEN010000009.1 coordinate 20,055,791, forward strand.
AACAAAACATTGGTATGTGTAACAACCCTTATTACAATGTCCCTAACTTAGTCCCTGGTTTTATGTGTAGTATCGGAGGAAACAGGATAGAGGAAGAACCAATGTGGAGGAAAAAGAGCTCTACACAGTGGCGAGAAGCAGGCCCGTCACAGCAAGAAGAGCTCCAAAATGATGTTTTCAGTTGGAAGTGATGGCACCATAGCGAACTTACTTGGAGTTGCAGCAAGAGTTGAGATTTTTGTATAAACCAAGATCATTTCGGACGAACAGAAAAGAAAGAAACAAAGGGAGCGACAGAGAAGCAGTGAGAAGCTTTCCTAGGGTTTGCCATTTTTAGCCATTGGGAGTGTTTTTTGGCATCCTAGAGCTTGGATTCACATTGATAAGTGATCCATACTCCTCCCTCTCCATTTTCTTCGGTTTAAACTTGGGATTTTCGAATATTTGTTGGGGTTTATGGTTTTGTTTGAAATCAACCAGTTAAAATGGATGAAATGAGATTAGTGAAGTATGTTTTGGTATTCTTGTTGCTTGGGTGTGAGTTTTGAAGGGTTTATGCATGATTTGAGCTTAACTCTAGGTTGTTTTTGGTTAGAGCTCTTGGGAATCCGAAGTGTATATGGTTGATTGGTGTTTGAATGGTCCCTAGAATCTTATTGATGCATGAAAATGATGTTGGAACCTTGGGTTAGGCCTAAAGAGTCGAGTTGTGGTTTGTGATCAAGTTTTATAGTGTGTTAATTGAGGAATTGTGACATGGTGAAGGTTGTTTGGTTGACTGATAGGGATACGAGTGATGTTAGATATTTGAGAAGCTCGTGGGATCTGTGTGTGTGGCATTGGCATCAAAGAGGTAACCGAGTGTTTGTATTATATTGTATTTATTGTATATTAGTATGTATATTTGTGTTTATATATATATATTTCTTTCATACCATAACATTGTTGTGTTTGTGTGTACGATTTTCTATATATTGTGGTATGCACATTGCTAGACACATAGTAGATGATGATTAGATACGATGATGATGATGTGACATTACATGATACATTGCATGACATTGTGAGACATGATGATGATTATTATATGATAATATGATATGAGCATCACTATATGGCATTGTGATGCATATGGTGATTGGGTGGTAATGATGATATGATATATGATATAATATGAAAATATATGATTAGAGAGAATAAGGATGAGATATCTGTAGCTAAATCATCTCCTATAGCCAGGAGGAAAAGGCACACAGTGGACTGCACCTTTCCTACATTGCTGCCAATTCATGGTGGGAAAAGGGAAGGAGAGCCACGATCCGAACATTAGTGTTACCTTTGGCTGGGTGCACTAATAGGGGTGAGCTTGGTGATGTTTTAGAATCAGTCTTCATTGTCTATTGGAAAGGAATCACCTATACGAAATGTCTTGTTATGATGACATCTCGTGGTTTTAGCTGTGTGTGAGGGAGACATGCATTCCATTCATTTCACATTGCATTCATGAGATTTATTGTATGAATTATATATATATATATGTGTGTGTGTGTGTGTGTGTGTGATCATTCCTGGTTACTGAGACATTATCTCATGCCCCCATTTCACATGAACTAACCCTTTTAGGTGACAGTTCTGGCACTAGTCTGGAGAAGACAAGGGAGTAGCATCGAACTTGGGAATACTAAGTCTATGTAGTGCATGTTTATTTGGATATGTATTTTGTATGTGTCTTGTGCCAAGTAGGATAGGTGGTTTGTAAGCTATGTGGTGACCCGATGTTATGTTTGTATGAATATGATGTTATTAGTATGGTATGGATGTGGTTTTATGGTGCATGTGTGGTTTTGGATGTTGGGAAGTCTGCATGGTCATGGTTGTGAGCCCAAAGGTGAAATTGAGCCTTGTTGGTGTGTTTTAGGGTCTGTAGCCCGTCTTGTTAATTAGGATTTAAGGGGATCAAATCTCAAAGGAGTAGTTCATTTGAGATAAAAACTCTTTAGACAAGTTAGTTGTAATGCCCCTCATGATATTTTTCTTGGCATTGTGTTCAGGACTGGAGGAAACAGGATAGAGGAAGGCTCAAGTGGAGTCAAAAAGAGCTCCACGCTGCGGCAAGGAGCAGAGCCGCCGCAGCGAGAAGCTTTCCAGTAGCGTATTTTCGGCTGAAACCGGTGAAGCCGTGGCGAGGCATGCTGGAGCCGCTGCGAGAGTCAAAATATCTGTTTAAATCCGGATCAGTCGGACGTGAGCGAAAGAAAGAAAACGAAGGGAGCGACGAAGAGAGACGAGGAGTAGAGCTAGGGTTCGGCATTTTCGGTGTCTAGGAGAGATTTTCAGACCGAGGGAGCTTGGATTTGAGTTGGTAAGTGTTCCTTACTCTTCCCTCTTCATTTTTCTTCGGTTGGAATTTAGGATTTCCAGTTGTATGGTTGGATTTCCAGTTTGGGGTGAAATCCACCAATTGAAATGGATGTTTTGAAGTTAGGGAAGTGTGTTTGGTATTCTTGTTGCTTGGGTGTGAGTTTTGAAGGGTGTATGTATGATTTGAGTTTAACCCTAGGTTGTTTCCAATTAGGGCTCTTAGGATTCCGAAATGTATGAGGTTGTGTGGTGTTTAAGTAATCCCTAACAGCTCATTGATACATGAAAAGGGTGTTGGAACCTTGGGTTAGGCCAATGTGTTTGAATTGTGATGTTTGGATTGTTGGTATATTGTGTTAATGATAGAATTGTAACGCCCCTCATGATATCTTTATGGGTTTTGGTGTTCGGGACTGGAGGAAGCAGGATAGTGATAGGTCAAGAGGAACCAGAAAGGGCCCCACGCCGCGGCTAGGAGCGGAGCCGCCGCGGCGAGAGACCTTCCAGTGGCATTGTTCTGGATGAACTGGTGGAGCAGCGGTGAGGTATGATGAGACCGCGGCGAGAGTTGAGCTTTTTACTTAAATCCAGATCAGTCGGACGCGAAAGAAAGAAAGAAAATGAAGAGAGCGATGCAGAGAGACAAGAAGCAGTGCTAGGGTTCGGCATTTTCGGTGTCTCGGAGTGATTCTCGTCCCTCGGGAGCTTGGATTCAAGTTGGTAAGCGTTCCCTACTCCTTTCTCTCCATTTTCTTCGGTTGAAGTTTGGGATTTTCGGTGTTAAGGTTGGATTTCCGGTTTGGGGTGAAATCCACCGATTGAAATGGGTGATTTGAGGTTAATGGAACATGTTTTGGTATTCTTGTTGCTTGGATGTGAGTTTTGAAGGGATTATGTGTGTTTAGAGCTTAACCCTAGGTTGTTTCGGTTAGGGCTTTTGGGAATCCGAAGTATATGAGGTTGTGTGGTGTTTGAGTAATCCCTAAGAGCTTATTGATGCATGGAAAGGGTGTTGGAACCTTGGGTTAGGTTAATGTGGTTGAATTTGTGATATTTGATTTATTGGTATATTGTGTTAATGGAAGAATTGTAATATGGTACATACACACGTATTGAACAGTTCAAGGAAGCTTGTGGAACTCGTGTGTATGTGGTAATGACAATTGAGGTAACCAGGTGTTTGTTTATGTTGTATTGATTATGTTATATGATAGTACGTGTATTTGTATATATATATATATGCATGTCTCATTCATACCACGATATTGATGTGTTGTGTGTACTGTTTTATATATCGTGGTATGTATACTGTTAGATGATGGTTATGACTATGATAATGATATGTGTGATGATGATATGATATGTTACATACATGACATTATAATGATGATATGATGATAAATGAGCATCACCACATGACATTGTGAGATTGTGATGGATGGTGGATGGAGTGGTGATGACATGATGGTGGTATGATGTGTGATGATTATATATATATGTTAGGGAGGATAAGGTTGGAATATATATATATATATATGTTAGGGAGGATAAGGATGGATGATATATATATATATATGTTAGGGAGGATAAGGATGAATGATTGTGTTAGGGAGGATAAGGATGGAGTCCCTGTGAGGGCGACATGCATGTCATTCATTTCATGTTGCATTCATGAGTTGTGTGAGATATATGCATTTCATGTTGCATTCATGAGTTGTCTCACCCCCTCTCCCATAAACTAACCTTTCAGGTGACGGTTCCGGCAGTGGTCCGGGGAAGACACAAGAGTAGCTGTGTACGTGGAAATAGTCTAAGTAGTGTGTGTATTTTGGATAATGTATCTTGTACTAAGTAGGATAGTATGTTTGTAATGGATAGCTTAAAGGAATTGATAAGGACTGGTTATGTAGGTATGTATGTATGTTATGTTTGTGGTATGTATGGTTGAATGGTATGGGGAGTTCGAGGTGTTGTATGATTGGTCTGGGAGTGTCCATTTGCCGTTGGTGGCAATTGGAGGTTGTTAGTGGTGAGTTTTGGTCAATAAATGGCCAAAATGGTGTCAAGGGTCCAGAATTCCCATACGGAGTTGGATTGTGGTAAAAATGGTGTCTGTGGATAGATGGGGACTAGATTGACTTGTAGGAGTTGGAATCGAGTCAATCGAAGGTCGGAGTATAAAGTTATGCGCGTCAGAAGTTCGCCCCGAAATGTTGAATTTGCTGATATTGTATCAGTAGGGGGCACCGCGGCGCAGGAAGGCAGGCCGCGGCGCCAGGAGAGGCAGTAGCGGTGTAAAACAGGGGAGACCAGAGCCGCGGCAATACTGTAACAGCCGCGGCCCCAGCCCAGTTTTTGATGGTGTTAAGTCGTTTCCGCTGTGTTTTTGTATTGGGAGTGCTGTTTTGAGATGTCAGGGTTGTTTTTGGTTGAATTTTGAGGTTTTTGGTTAAGTATGGAGGTATCAGGAGGTAGGATGTTACATTTTGGTATCAGAGCAATGGTTTTGGGCCATTGTTTCTGCTTGAAGTACTACTTGGCACATATTTTGAATGCATAGACTGTATTCCCACTGCAATGCTAGTCCAGAACTGTATAATTGAATGTGTTGCTATTCTTCTGTGTAGGAAGAATGTCCTGAAGAGGAAGGCAGAGTAATAGTGACCTGATGAGGCAGATGCATGAGATGTTGGCTGGCCTCAGTAATCAGGTGAATACACAGGGAGAAACGTTGGACAAGTTGCAAGAGAGAATGGATAGGCAAGAATAGGAGGATGTGAATGAAGAAGCTGATATATTTGTGGATCTGAATGCAGGAGAAGATGAGAATGTGGTGGAGCATGAGAGAGCCCCAAAGGTCGGAAGAAGGAGTATCTCCTCACAGCTGAAGGACTTTTGGAAGTTTAATCCTCCGGCTTTCGAAGGTACCATGGATGTGTCACAGGCGGAGAATTGGATTGAACAAATGGAGAACATCTTTAGTGTGATGGATTGCACTTCAGAGCAAATGGTGCAACTCGCGGCATTTAAGTTGGAAAAGAAGGCCAAGAGATGGTGGAGGAGTATTCTCCCAAGTGTTGAAGGGATGAATCCTCCTATGAATTGGGGACAGTTTAAGGAACGGTTCTTTGCACATTACGTCCCTCCAGCCTTAATGATGCAAAAGGAGGCCGAGTTCCTAACTTTTCAACAAGGGAATCTGTCAGCGGATGATTACATTGATCAGTTCTTGGACTTGGCTAAATATTCCACTTATCTGAATAATTATCCTGACGATAGGTGGATGGCTCAGCGGTTGTTTGAGGGTGCCCATCCAGAGATAAAGGAGCGGCTATCTGTGGTGGAGTTTGTGTCCTTTGAGGACTTATGTGCAAAGATTCACTCCTTGTATAGACGGATGAAGGAGGCTGAGGAGCACAGAAGGAATTCCATGATTCGGGCCTTTTCTCATCTAGGACCTACTGGAGGAATTAGTAAAGGAAGTGGTTTAGGAAGTGGTAGCAGTGGTGGTAGTACAGGTTCTAGTGGAGGAGGAGGTCATCATAATCGAGGTCGTCAAGGTAGAGGAAGAGGCAGGTTTGGTAGAGATCAGTCCAACAGAGGTCGGTTTGGCAGAGGACCCTTTTATCGAGGTGGCTTTGAACGAGGGAGTTCCAGTCAGAGTGAGTATGCAGGAAGGGACTCCGCTCCATCTCAATACAGTTCTGGTAGTGCAGTGAATCCGTGCACAAAGTATGGGTTTAACCATGGTGATCGTCCGTGTTTGGTTTGTTTTAATTGTGGGAAACCGGGTCATATGTCGCGGAATTGTTGGGAGCCAAGGCGTGATGATGCGACACGGAGGCCTACAATGCCAGGACAAGTTTTCGCCATCACTCGACAAGAAGCGGATGCAGCACCTAATTTGATTAAAGGTAAACTTAAACTTAATGGTTACTCTATTCATGCTTTGTTTGACTCAGGTGCATCGCATTCCTTCATTTCTTTCGATTGTGCTCGGAGATTTGGTATTGTGGCAATGGAGTTGCCTTTTGAATTGTCGGTATCCACACCCACGGGAGTTTCATTAAGAATTGCTCAAGCTTGTTTGAACTGTGTGGTTCGTTTTGAACATCGAAGCACTACTCTGGATCTAATCTGTTTGCCGTTGCAAGAGATTGATGTGATAATTGGGATGGATTGGCTAGAGGCAAATAATGCCATTCTCGACTGTGCTCGGAAGATTGTGTCTTTACCGATGAATATCCCTAGTGTGGAAGGGGATGAGAATATCTGTTTGTCCTTTGCCTAAGCTGACAGGTATCTGAAGAAAGGATGTCAAGGGTTTCTGGTTTTCTTCTCTGTGAACATAGATATGCAAGGTGGTGTCAAAAGGTATTCAGTTGTGAATGAATTCCCTGAGGTATTTCTAGAGGAGATTACTGGTTTACCCCTACCACGAGAACTAGAGTTTTCCATCGATTTGGTGCCCGGGACTAGTCCTATTTCGAAAACTCCATATTGAATGGCGCCGTCTGAATTGAAAGAGCTGAAGAAACAGATTGAGGAATTGTTGAAGAGAGGTTTTATTAGACCTAGTGTTTCACCTTGGGGAGCTCCAGTATTGTTTGTCAAGAAGAAGGATGGTAGCCTCAGGTTGTGCATTGATTACAGGCAGCTGAACCGGGTGACGATCAAGAATAAATATCCTTTGCCTAGGATTGAAGACTTGATCGATCAGTTGGCAGGTGCCTCTGTATTCTCTAAAATCGATTTGAGGTCAGGATACCATCAATTGCGAGTACGTGTTGAGGATGTGCCTAAAACGGCATTTCGGACTCGATATGGTCATTATGAGTTTCTTGTGATGCCATTCGGGTTGACCAATGCCCCGACAATCTTCATGGATTATATGAACAGGGTGTTTTGGCCGTATTTGGATAAGGTTGTGGTGATTTTCATTGACAACATCTTGGTTTACTCCAAGAGTGAAGAGGAACATGAGCATCATCTTCGGATTGTGTTGCAAGTATTGCGGGATCACCAACTGTATGCTAAGCTTAGTAAGTGTGAGTTTTGGCTACGGGAAGTGAAATTTCTGGGTCATGTGATTTCTGCAGAAGGTGTGGCAGTAGACCCTAGTAAAGTGGAAGTGGTGTTGAATTAGGAAAGACCGCGATCGGTGACAGAAATTTGGAGTTTTCTGGGTTTGGCTGGATATTACTGAAGGTTCATTAAGGGATTCTCTCAGCTTGTTATGCCATTGACTAGACTCACTCGTAAGGATCGATCTTTTCATTTGGGATGACAGGTGTGAGAGAGCATTCCAAGAGCTAAAGGTTTGTCTGACGTCCACCCCAGTACTCGTTATTCCTAACCTATCAGAGTCATTCACAGTTTACACGGATACCTCTAAGAAGGGTCTAGGGTGTGTTTTGATGCAGCAAGACAGAGTTGTGGCGTATGCTTCAAGGCAGTTAAGGCCTCATGAGGAGAATTATCCTACTCATGACCTTGAGCTAGCGGCTGTAGTGTTTGCCTTGAAATTATGGAGGCATTATCTCTATGGCGCTCAGTTTGAGGTATTCAGTGATCATAAGAGTTTGAAGTATTTGTTTGATCAGAAAGAGCTGAACATGAGGCAAAGGCGTTGGGTTAAGTTCCTTGTGGACTATGAATTTGCTCTAAAGTATCATTCTGGGAAAGCCAATGTTGTGGCAGATGCGTTGAGTAGAAAGTCGATCCATATAGCCATGATGATGATGAGAGAGCAACAGTTGCTGGAAAGCCTGAAAGATATGAAGTTATCCATCAACATCCATCCTGAAGTACTAGTAATGAGTTCCATCAGTGTATCAAGTGATTTATTGAGGAACATCTGCTATGCTCAGATGGAGGATGACTACCTTTTGGGTATTCGAGAACAGGTTGAAATGGCGGAGACCCAGGACTTTGATATTTTGGAGGATGGTATCATCCGGTATCAAGGTCGGATTTGTGTGCCAAATGTTGCGGGGTTGCGTGAGATTATTTTAGAGGAAGCTCATAAGAGCAAGTACACTATCCACCCACGTACCACTAAGATGTATCAGGATTTGAAGAGAGGTTATTGGTGGCCAGGCATGAAAAAGGACATCGCAGAGTTTGTATCAAGATGTTTAATTTGTCAGAAGGTAAAGATTGAGCACCAATTGCCTGCTGGTATGTTGCAATCTTTGGAGATCCTGGAGTGGAAATGGGATAGTGTTTCCATGGATTTTGTGATGGGATTACCGAGGACCTCTTTAGGACACAATGCGATATGGGTTATTGTGGATAGATTGACGAAGTCAGCCCATTTTCTTCCGATTTAGAATGCTATTTCAATGGAGAAATTGGCCCAGTTGTATGTGAATGAAATTGTAAGGCTGCATGGAGTCCCGATGAATATCGTGTCGGACAGAGACTTGAGGTTTACATCCAGGTTTTGGAAATCTCTTCAGAAGGCCATGGGTACAAAGTTGAGTTTCAGTACTGCTTATCACCCTCAATCTGATGGGCAGATTGAAAGGACTATTCAGACTCTGGAGGACATGCTGCGGGCATGTGTTCTGGAGAATAAAGGCAATTGGGATTAGTTTCTACCATTGGTAGAATTTGCCTACAACAACAGTTTCCACTCTAGTTTGCAAATGGCTCCGTATGAAGCGTTGTATGGTAGGAAGTACAGGTCACCATTGTGTTGGGTTGAACTTGGTGAAAGAAGTCTTTTGGGCCCAGATATTGTGGATCAAACCTCTCGGCAGATAGAGAGTATTTGTCAGAAGCTTCTTACTGCTCAGAGTCGACAAAAGAGTTATGCGGATAAGAGGGGAAGACCATTGGAGTTTAATGTTGGGGATCATGTGTTTTTGAAGGTCACTCCTACTACTGGTGTTGGAAGATCGATTTGGGCCAAGAAGCTCACTCCAAGGTATATGGCTCCATATCAAATTTTGGAACAAATTGGGCCAGTAGCGTATCGAGTGGCGCTACCGCCTAATCTTGCTGGATTGCATGATGTTTTCCACGTGTTTCAACTCAAGAAGTATCACCCGGATCCGTCTCATGTAATTGATGATGAAGTAGTTCAGGTACGAGAGGATCTGACTTTTGAGGTTATGCCGTTGCAAATTCTAGACGTTAAAGAAAAGTAGTTGAGGAATAAGACCATAAAGTTGTTAAAAGTCCTTTGGAGTGGTTTGATGTCCCGTGGGAGACTGAAGAATCTATGCGGAGGAAGTATCCAGAGATTTTTGATTGAGGTAAGAATTGAAATTTCAAGGATGAAATTTTTATAAGGAGGGGAGAGTGTAACGCCCCTCACGATATCTTTATTGGTTTTGGTGTTCGGGACTGGAGGAAGCAGGATAGTGATAGGTCAAGAGGAACCAGAAAGAGCCCCACGTCGCGGCTAGGAGCGGAGCCACCGCGGTGAGAGACCTTCCAGTGGCATTGTTCCAAATGAACTGGTGGAGCCGCGGCGAGGTATGATGAGGCCACGACGAGAGTCGAGATTTTTACTTAAATCCGGATTAGTCGGACGCGAAAGAAAGAAAGAAAATGAAGAGAGCGACGCAGAAAGACGAGAAGCAGTGCTAGGGTTTGGCATTTTCGGTGTCTCGGAGTGATTCTCGTCCCTCGGGAGCTTGGATTCAAGTTGGTAAGCGTTCCCTACTCCTTTCTCTCCATTTTCTTCGGTTGAAGTTTGGGATTTTTGGTGTTAAGGTTGGATTTCCGGTTTGGGGTGAAATCCACCAATTGAAATGGGTGATTTGAGGTTAATGGAACATGTTTTGGTATTCTTGTTGCTTGGATGTGAGTTTTGAAGGGATTATGTGTGTTTAGAGCTTAACCCTAGGTTGTTTCGGCTAGGGCTTTTGGGAATCCGAAGTATATGAGGTTGTGTGGTGTTTGAGTAATCCCTAAGAGCTTATTAATGCATGGAAAAGGGTGTTGGAACCTTGGGTTAGGTTAATGTGGTTGAATTGTGATATTTGATTTGTTGGTATATTGTGTTAATGGAAGAATTGTGATATGGTAAAGGTTGTTGGCTAATCGAGAGGGGTTCACGCGTATTGGACAGTTCAAGGAAGTTTGTGGAACTCGTGTGTATGTGGTAACCACAATTGAGGTAATCGGGTGTTTGTTTATGTTGTATTGATTATGTTATATGATAGTACGTGTATTTATATATATGCATGTCTCATTCATACCACGATAATGATGTGTTGTGTGTACTGTTTTATATATCGTGGTATGTATACTGTTAGATGATGGTCATGACTATGATGATGATATGATATGTTGCATACATGACATTATAATGATGATATGATGATACATGAGCATCACCACACGACATTGTGAGATTGTGATGGATGGTGGATGGAGTGGTGATGACATGATGGTGGTATGATTTGTGATGATTATATATATATATGTTAGGGAGGATAAGGTTGGAATATATATATATATGTTAGGGAGGATAAGGATGGATGATATATATATATGTTAGGGAGGATAAGGATGGATGATTGTGTTAGGGAGGATAAGGATGGAGTCCCTGTGAGGGCGACATGCATGTCATTCATTTCATGTTGCATTCATGAGTTGTGTGAGATATATGTATATGTGTATATGTGTGTGGTTGTTGTTCCCGGTTACTGAGACATTGTCTCACCCCCTATCCCATAAACTAACCTTTCAAGTGACGGTTCCGGCACTGGTCCGGGGAAGACGCAAGAGTAGCTGTGTACGTGGGAATAGTCTAAGTAGTGTGTGTATTTTGGATAATGTATCTTGTACTAAGTAGGATAGTATGTTTGTAATGGATAGCTTAAAGGAATTGATAAGGACTGGTTATGTAGGTATGTATGTATGTTATGTTTGTGGTATGTATGGTTGAATGGTATGGGGAGTTCGAGGTGTTGTATGATTGGTCTGGGAGTGTCCATTTGCCTTTGGTGGCAATTGGAGGTTGTTAGTGGTGAGTTTTGGTCAAAAAATGGCCAAAATGGTGTCAAGGGTCCAGAATTCCCATACGGAGTTGGATTGTGGTAAAAATGGTGTCTGTGGATAGATGGGGACTAGATTGACTTGTAGGAGTTGGAATCGAGTCAATCGAAGGTCGGAGTATAAAGTTATGCGCGTCAGAAGTTCGCCCCGAAATGTTGAATTTGCTGATATTGTATCAGTAGGGGGCACCGCGGCGCAGGAAGGCAGGCCACGGCGCCAGGAGAGGCAGTAGCAGTGTAAAACAGGGGAGGCCAGAGCCGCGGCAGTACTGTAGCGGCCGCGGCCCCAGCCTAGTTTTTGATGGTGTTAAGTCGTTTCCGCTGTGTTTTTGTATTGGGAGTGCTGTTTTGAGATGTCAGGGTTGTTTTTGGTTGAATTTTGAGGTTTTTGGTTAAGTATGGAGGTGTCAAGAGGTAGGATGTTACAAGAATTGTGATATGGTAAAGGTTGTTGGCTAATCGAGAGAGGTTCACGCATAGTGGATAGTTCAAGGAAGCTCGTGGAACTCGTGTGTATGTGGTAACGACAATTGAGGTAACCAGGTGTTTATTTATATTGTGTTGATTATGTTATATGATAGTACGAATGCTTGTGTATATATATGTATGTCTCTTTCATACCACAATATTGATGTGTTTGTGTGTACTATTTTAATATATCGTGGTATGTATGCATTTAGATGATGATTATGTTATGATGATGAGATACGTGAGGATGATGTTAATATGTTATGATATGATGCATACATGACATTATGATGATGATGATGATATGATAATATATGAGCATCACCACATGACATTGTGAGATTGTGATGTATGGCGGATGGAGTGGTGATGACGTGATGGTGGTATGATGTATGATGGTATATCTATATATGTTAGGGAGGATAGGGTTGGATTATATATATATATGTTAGGGAGGATAAGGTTGGATTATATATAAATATATGTTAGGGAGGATAAGGATGGATGATATATATATGTTAGGGAGGATAAGGATGGATGATATATGTGTTATGTGTTAGGGAGGATAAGGATGGAGTTCCTGTGAGGGCGACATGCATGTCATTCATCTCATATTGCATTCATGAATTGTGTGAGATATATGTATATATATATATATGTGTGTGATTGTTGTTCCCGGTTACTGAGACATTGTCTCACCCCCCTCTCCCATAAACTAACCTTTCAGGTGATGATTCTGGCACTAGTCCTGAGAAGACGCAGGAGTAGCTGTGTACGTGGGAATAGTCTATGTAGTGTGTGTATTCTGTATTGGTATCTTGTGCCAAATAGGATAGAGAACAGTTTTTAAGAGTTTAATGTTATGGTTGAGACTGGTTACATATGTATGTATGTATGTTTATGTATGGTTGAATGGTATTGGTGAGTCCAGAATGGTCTTGGGTTTGGTTGGTTTGAGTTAGGGCCTGTAGCCCATTTGGTCAGGTTGGGTTCCAAGGGGTCAAATCTCAGAGGAGTGGTTCCTTTGAGGTGAAGCCTCTTTGGATCAGTTGGTTTGGGGATTTTCGACCTGTATGAATGGTCTCTGAGCGACCATTTGCCTTGGGTGGCAATTGGAGGTGGTTAGTGGTGAGTTTTGGTCAATAAGTGGCCAAAATGGTGTCAAGGATCTAGAATCTCCATACGGAGTTGGATTAAGGTAAAAGTGGTGTCTATGGATAGATGGGGACTAGATTGACTTGTAGGAGTTGGAATCAAGTCAATTGGAGGTCGGAGCATAAAGTTATGCGCATCGGAAGTTCGCCTAGAATGTTGAATTTGCTAATATGGGATATCAGTTGGGGGTGCCGCGGTGCAGGAAGGTAGGCCGCGGTGTTAGAGGAGGCAGAAGCGATGTAAAACAGGAGAGGCCAGAGCCGCCGCTGTACTGTAGCGGCTACGGCCCCAGCCCAGCCTTTGGTTGTTTTAAGTCATTTTCGCTGTGTTTGAGAATTGGGAGAGTTGTTTTGATATGTCAGGGTTGTGTTTGGTTGAATTTTGAAGTTTTTGGTTAAGTCTGGAGATGTCAGGAGGTAGGGTGTTACATTAGTCTTGTGGTTTTGGACCTGTATGAATGACCTCCATGTGCCCATTTGCCTTCGGTGGCATTTGGAGGAGGTTGTAGTGAGTTTAGGTTAAAACGATGTCGGGTGTCCAAAATCTCCATACAAAGGTAGATTAAAGTGAAATTGATGTCTATGGTTAGATTGAGATGAGATTAACCTATAGGAGTTGAAATCGGGTCAATTAGAGGTCGGATCAGGAAGTTATGCATGTCAGAAGTTCATCCCAAAGGTTGCAAATTGCTGGTATGAAAACCAGCAAGGGGCGCCGCAACACTAGGAAGCAGGTCGTGGCGCTAAGAGCTCCAGTAGTGAGTGAGAAATAGGGGAGGGCCAAAGCCATGGCGGTCCTGTAACAGCCACGGCCCATGTCACAACTTGACCTTAGGAACCATTTACTATTCATCCTTAGTGGTTTATGTTCCAATTAGATGCATTTGGAAGCAAATTTGGGCCAAATTCGAAAATTCCAAAAATTAACCAAAAATCACTATTCATTTGATAAATATAAAAATTTGGCTGAACTTTGAAAAATTATAACTAATTTTAGAAAAATTGTTTAAGGGTGGTTTAAATTGCTAAATTCATCTCTTAAAATACTCTATGAGAAAAAAATATTAATTTATAATTTTATTGGGCAGATTGCTACAGTAAATTTCGTGAATTTACTTGTAATTTTACCCTAATTTTTCCAAATTTCATTCCCTAAAATTCCATAATACCATACTTTCAATGGTAGTCACATAACACATATAAAATTGATCTAAAACATACTTTTATTCATCATCTAGAAGTCACACATAATTTACATAATTAAAATATAAAATGTTATTATACTTGATATTACATAAGCATCCAAAATATCCTTCATATTTTTAAACATTTCTTTATGGATCTTCTTTATCTCCTTGCCTTTCACATGATTTGAACCTAATCATGGTTAGATATTTGGTGAGGTAAGATTTAAGAAAATCCCAATAATATCATAATCCCATTCTTAACATAATATTTAAAAATAATTGCAAGAAACATGATTTCATTTTGGCATGGTAACATCTAGGATCAAAAGGCATCTTTTAGCATATTCATCATGTTCTTCATATGTTCATGCTTGTTCATGCAAAATTCATAGGATATTCATTATTCTTTCACCATTTTGATCCAACATCATCATTATATTCATAACATAAACATGTTTTCTACCTACCAATCATAGAAATACAAGATCTAAATAACTATTTAGAAATAAAATCCAAGAAAGGGAAAAGTTGTTACCTTAAACTTGCAAATTTTCCTTTTCTCTTCTCCTCCTTCTCTCTATAACTCACTCTCTTACTAATATATGATGGATTTTCATTTTTGGTGTGAATAATGGAGGGAGGAAGAGTCTATTTATAGACAACAAGAAGCAACTCCATCCATTGGATTAACTTTTGATTCAAGGGCTAAAATTGTACTACATAATCTCTTTTCTCCACCATACACCTAATTTCTTCACATAATTGTTATCTAATTAATTTTTTCTCTCTTTTCATTAATTTGGTTGTCACTTTTATCTCCAAATACGGTAAATATTGCATCATTATGCTTACATAAGCTTACTTCATCCAAACTTTCAATTTTGACACCTAAACTTTGAAATAGTATTATGCATGGTGGCTAACTCTTCTCCACTCCTTTTTCTTCTTATTTGAATGAAATTTTGAGTCCAAATTCAGCCTAAGATGATGTCTTTAATTATTTGGATTTAAACCATTTAATTCTAGGCCTAATTTCAACATATACCGAGTTTTCGGGCTCTGATTATGTAAATTTTGTCTGGTAAAATTTTTCATGCATAAATATATTTAAAATATGAATTTCAAACTCATTATGACTTTAATTAATCATTTCTAAGCCCATATAATTTATTTTAGAAGATATTTTACCTTCTTGCGCTTTAACCGAAAACACCGATAAAATTAGTCCTGGTTAGTTTTTCCTGTAACCTTTTTGCATAGAGGATTATTATAAACCTTATAATATTATTTTGGACTTATTGTAATGCCCCTCATGATATTTTTCTTGGCATTGTGTTCAGGACCGGAGGAAACAAGATGGAGGAAGGCTCAAGTGGAGCCAGAAGGAGCTCCACGCCTCAGCGAGAAGCAGGGCCGCTGCGGCGAGAACCATTCCAATGGCATTGTTCCGGATAATTTGGTAGAGCCGCAACGAGAGTCGAAAAAATTGCTTAAATCCGGATCAGTCGGACGCGAAAGAAAGAAAGAAATCGGAGAGAGCGACGAGGAGCAGTGCTAGGGTCGGCATTTTCGGTGTCCAGAAGTGATTTTCAGACTGAGGGAGCTTGGATTTAAGTTGGTAAGTGTTCCCTACTCCTCCCTCTCTATTTTTCTTCGGTTGGAATTCGAGATTTTTGGTTGTATGGTTGGATTTCTGAGTTGGGGCGAAATCCACCGATTCAAATGGATGATTTGAGGTTAATGGAGTGTGTTTTGGTATTCTTGTTGCTTGGGTGTGAGTTTTGAAGGGATTATGTGTGTTTTGAGCTTAACCCTAGGTTGTTTTTGGTTATGGCTCTTGGGAACCTGAAGTGTATGTGGTTGTGTGGTGTTTGAGTGATCCCTAAGAGCTTATTGATGCATGAAAAGGGTGTTGGAACCTTGGGTTAGGCCAATGTGGTTGAATTGTGATATTTGGTTAATTGGAATATTGTGCTAATAGTAGAATTATGTTGTGGTAAAGGTTGTTGACTAATCGAGAGGGGTTCACACGTATTGGATAGTGCAAGGAAGCTTGTGGAACTCATGTGTGTGTGGTAATGACAATTGAGGTACCCGGGTGTTTGTTTATTTGTATTGTATTGTATATTGGAATGTATATAATGTATATATATGCATGTTTCTTTCATACCACGATATTGATGTGATTGTGTGTACTGTTTTCTATATATATCGTGGTATGCACACAGCGAGAGGATAGTTATGATGATTATGACATTGATGATGATTATGATGATTATGATGATGATATTGACATGACATGACATGATGCATACATTACATTGTGATATGATGATGATGATGATTATATGATAATACATGAGTATCACCACACGGCATTGTGAGGCCTTGATATATGGTGGATTGGGTGGTGATGATGTGATGACGATATGATATGATTATATATGTTTTAGGGAGGATAAGGATGGGATCCCTGCGGCTAAATCGCCTCCTATGGCCAGGAGGGAAAAGGCACGTAGTAGACTGCACCTTCCCAAAATCGCTGCCAATTCATGGTGGGAAAGGGGAAGGAGAGCCATGGTCCGAACATTAGTGTTACCTTTAGCCGGGTATGCTAATGGAAGGTGAGCTTGGTGATGTCCCGGAATCAGTCTTCACTAACTGTTGGAAGGGAATTACCTGTACGAAATGTCCTGTTATGACGCTAGCCTGTGGTTCTAGTTGTGTGCGAGGGAGACATGCATATCATTCATTGCACATTGCATCCATGAGTTATATGGAATATATATATATATATGTGTGTGTGTGTGTTTGTTCCCGGTTACTGAGACATTATCTCACCCCCTCTCCCATAAACTAACCTTTTAGGTGACAGTTCTGGCACTAGTCCGGAGAAGACGCGGGAGTAGCTGTGTATGTGGGAATGGTCTATGTAGCGTGTGTATTTTGTATTTGTGTCTTGTGCCAAGTAGGATAGAGAATGGTTTGTAATGAATGTATGAGATTGGAAGTATGACTTTGTATGGACGTATGTATGTATGTTTATGTATGGTTCCATTGTTTTGGATGTTGTGAAGTCTGTATAGTGGTGTTGGTGAATTCAGAGTGGTGTTGGGTCTTGTTGGTTTGTTTGAGGGCCTGTAGCCTGGATTGTCAAGTTGTGTTCTAAGGGGTCAAATCTCAGAGGAATGGTTCCTTTGAGGTGAAGTCTCTCTGGACAAGTTGGTCTGGGAGTGTCCATTTGCCTTGGGTGGCAATTGGAGGTTGTTAGTGGTGAGTTTTGGTCAATAAGTGGCCAAAATGGTGTGAAGGGTCCAGAATCTCCATACGGAGTTGGATTGAGGTAAAGTGGTGTCTGTGGTTAGATGAGGACTAGATTAACTTGTAGGAGTTGGAATCAAGTCAATCGGAGGTCGGAGCATAAAGTTATGTGCATCAGAAGTTCGCTCTGGAGAATGGAATTTGCTGATATGGGATATCAACTGGGGGCGCCGCAGCGCAGGAAGTCAGGCTGCGGCGCCAGAGGAGGCAGTAATGATGTAAAAATAGGGGAAGTTGGAGCCGCGGAGGTACTGTAGCGGCCGCGGCCCAGCCCAGTTTTTGGATGTTTTAAGTCGTTTCCACCGTGTTTATGGATTGGGAGAATTGTTTTTGAGATGTCAAAGTTGTGTTTGGTTGGATTTTGAAGTTTTTGGTTAAGTCTGGAGGTGTAAGGTGGTAGGGTATTACACTTATTCTTGATTATTTCATCGTCTACTAGGTCACCTATAATTTAATCAGTCTGGAAATCGGGTGAATTGGGCTTATTGGACCTTTTATCCTTGCTTGACCTAGTTTGAACTATTATTATCAATAATACTTTTGGGCTTTCCAAAAATCATCTTTGGCCTATTAGGGTTTTCTACACCTTTATTGGGCCTCCATGAATAGTACTCTTGGTCCATTAAGAAATCGGTGCAGTCTTACTGGGCTCAGACTCCGATTTTGACCCAATATTCATTAGATCAATTCTATGGCCTTTTAAACTTAAAGAAAAATCCAGTATCTCTTCTTATGCCATAATATATCTGAGCTTCCTGATCCAAACTTATTTTCTAATTCTTATTAATTTACCGATAATGAAACTTTGGATCAACTTTCTGCTCAATTATCTATTTTCTAGTTTTGCTTATTAGAGTATAATTTCTTACGATAATTTTCTTGAATCATCTCCTATAATCAGTCTTAGCAAATACTAGACAGATAATTTGTTTAAGGAAATGACATCTATGTCCCCCTTTTTGTCTTTTTGCTAAAAATTAATATTTTCAATTATGCCATCCAACTTTCTTTACAAGTTGGTCCCTGATCATCCTTTGCAATTTAGTCCGTGGTTTAATCTACATAAGATATTTAAGCTCTTTTAATTCTAATTATGCAGTAATTCTCTAAACCAGAATTCAAACAAAATCATAAAAATTTAGATGTTACAGCCCAAGCCCAATTTCTAGTGTCTTTTTGGTTTTCTTCCGCTGCTTTGGCGTTTGAAAGGTGTATTTGAGATATTAAGGTTGTGTTTGGTTGGTTTTGAAGGTTTTTGATTAAGTCAGGAGGTGTTTGGGAGTAAGGTATTACAGTATGTTACATGTACAACAAACCAAAAATAATCCATACACCAACAACTAAATTATATATCCATATTTGAAAGAAAACTAAACAACCTAATATTATAGACATGTAAAATAAAGATAGAAATATATGATAATTCTATATAACATCACTAAGGCTCCATTTGGTTGGAGGACTTTTTTAGGGGAGGGGAGGGGAGCGCACATTTTTTATCTTATTTTTCTTTCAAACCAAATAAGGGAAAATGAGTATTTTCCCTTTTGTTCCTTCCTTTCCTTTTTGTCTAAAAAAGGAAGGAAAAGTGCTCCCTCCTCTTATTTAGTTTGAGAACAAAATAAAATAGAAAATTTTCCCTCCCCTCCCCGCCAAAATCCCTCAAACCAAACAAAACCTGAAGGTCAATGAGGAGTAGAGGTATAAAATGATCTAAAACTGTTATGGGTTAATTTCCACCAAAGTGCATGACCATAATCATCAACCTTTAGAAAAATCAGAACATTATATAGCCAAACATTAATATGGGACACAAGACATTCATTCAAAGCAACTATCATGCCAAATCAATAGGAAGAGACAAAGGTTCAATTAGACAATTGCTCTTTGACAATCGTTCTGCTAAAGGTAAGGTACTAATACATAATCTCCAAATGGAAAGCTGAATTTTTGGCCAGGGGAAGTTTTAATTGTAGAACACAATGACAAAGCTCTAGGGGAATAGTATGAGAAGAACTAGCCACGTTAGCACTTCTAGGCTCAAAACTTTGTTTAGCTATGGCATAGGCACTTTTTACAGTAAAAATGCCATTTTTGTTGTCATTCCAAAACATTTTATCACATAAATCAAAATGCATGATAGGGATACAATGAATAGCATTTTTTTTATCATCAGTGAACCAACATTACATGGTAGAAAAATCCAAGAATCATTAATTATACACTCAGCAATGTTCATATATGTCAATTCTACACAAGGGGGACCACCTTGAGCAACACAACGAAGTTAACTAGGAAGCCATGGATCTTTTCCAAAAATCAACAGACAACTAATTATCAGCCCTCCAATGATAATTATTGAGAAATAAATACCTACCTTCAATAAGACTAGACCATGCCCAAGAAGTCGTTCCTAACCTTTTTGCATACAGTACATCATATTTTGATATGACTAAGATAGTAGAAAGGGATCGAGAAGATAGAAGTGCGGAGAACATCTGTGATGTTTTTAGATAGCACTTGGTATGCTAACAAAAAATCATAAGATCTTTAACAAGCATATTTATCATACCAGACTGTTTTTAACAACCGCCTCTGCAAGTCACAATCACAATTTTAAAATTCAAATGGCACTAAATAAGGTTGACAAAATTTATATCACTATATTCAAACTATCACATAATTTCTTTTGAACAATTTTCAGACACTAAAAAACATTTAAATAAGAAAGTTTATTGTTGTTGTCATTTCATTTTGTGAGCTACATTAGCATACATAATATTATGAATCAATGTATTATACATACAGCTTCTCTAGAATTCTACAAAAGGTTTATAATCTAAGCTGTAATTTGTTATTTATAATACATGATGAAGCTAATGTGAAAAAAAAATACCACAAAAATCATGAAAATATATATGTTAAGAAAAGTATTTGTAAGATAATTTTTAAGATCAAACTTATCAAAAATTACATTTTATTTTGCAAATTGCAACAGGATCTTAAATATGAATTCATGGTCATAGAAATAAAAAAAGAGTAGTAGTAGTAGTAGTAGTAGTAGTAGTAGTAATAATAATAATAATAATAATAATAATAATAATAATAATAATAGAACACTACTATAAGAAAGCAAGCTTGATATGTGACCATCATTAAACTTCTACCTGACTATGCTTTGAGATGTAGCATATCTATTTTTAAAATTTTAATTTTGGAGCTTATACCTACTGTTTTCCTCAAAGGTTCTTGTTTCATGTTGGTTTCTTTTAATATTAATTAGGTGGTGCCTCATGTTGGCACTTTCTGAAACACTTTAATGTTTGATATCAATTATGTTTCTGACTCTTGCTAGCTCACACCATCTTTTGAGAATGAATCACTTGCATTTCTAACACCCTTCATCTTATTTGTAAGAAGATTAATCATTCAGAAGTTCAATATCCTCTCTCTGATATGCTGAAGGCAACATTCTTCCTTTGTCCCTGAGTTGAACATTTCAAGTGCTTTAAGGAGATCCTTTTGAGGTCTTACAATAGCAGCAACATGTTTAGGAAGTATAGAAGGACTCATTCCGAGATTACAAAGCACAAATAATTCTGTGTATGATGATCAAATAAAATCCATCAACCAATCATTAGTTGCTTGCTTACTTGTGCATGTACATAAGCCTCCATAGTTATGCAAATAAAAACAGAGAATTAATTTAGTAGCAGGACGTGGGCCAAAAACTAAATGCAGGAGTAGGACATTTGGCTAGCTT
Organism: Adenanthera pavonina; assembly: GCA_026686845.1. Taxonomy (NCBI): domain Eukaryota; kingdom Viridiplantae; phylum Streptophyta; class Magnoliopsida; order Fabales; family Fabaceae; genus Adenanthera; species Adenanthera pavonina. The sequence goes on from JAIVEN010000009.1 coordinate 20,077,059, forward strand.
ACTTCTTTGTGCTTTGGCATGCAAGTTTCCCACCTAAATATCAACCGATGCAACACCCAAAAAAAATTGTTAAAGTTAACTCGCAAAGTGGAAAGAAGTAAACAATAACTAGAGCTGTCCAAATGCATTTCACTCTTTGTGAAGCTAGTTGCAGTCTTTCTGTCTAGGGACAATAGAAAAATGCTAGTAATGGAATTGACTAAAAAGCAAACCAGTTATGCTCAAGAAGGAATACATTAATAAAGCCCAACAAGTTGGCTCATCGTCATGGGGCAACATGCACATTAAGAAATTGATAAAAACAAGTAATAAGCAAGAAGGATTACACTACTAAAACCTAGAAAAATGCCTTCTTTTCTTTAATAGTCAAAACCCTTGCTTTCTTTTTGCAATGAACTCCCATAATACGTTACTATCTTCCATAAGATAAAGAAATTATAAAAAAATAATTTCTTTAACATTTTACTTACTACTAATTGACCATTTTAAGTAAGTAACATGTTATGTACATTCAATGAACCAAAAATGACAGAAAATTTGAACTTTTTAATCCATTAATCACCCTTTCACAAATGATATATATCTATATATATATAATTCAAAGGTACATTTAATAGTCATTACTTACAACTAACCCAAAATTATTCTTGCCTTAAATTTAACTTACTACTAATTGACCATTTTAAGTAAATCCATAGTATTGAAGGTTTTAGTTGTTAAAATGTTATGACATCTTATTTGTCTGAAAATAAACAGTGATATACAAATAAAATAACTGTACTAAGTGGTATCCTCATATAAAAAGATCTTGATCAAATCAAAACACACAATATCTAAAGAATGCATCACTAATTAAAGCAAGAGTCAGGTTTCTATGGTAGTCAAGGAATTAATTCTTGATGCAAAGACATTGAGTGGTATAGGTGAACTGTGATGAAAGATGAGGTATTGATAAGATATTTTTCAATCTTTGCACAAAGATTGATATCCAATGAAGTCATATACAAGACAGAATGAGAAAAAATAAAAAGTTGTTTGATATGCCGAAAATGTTTTTTCAAAGGAATCTTCTCTTTATTTGAACAAGAGAAAACAAATTAATTCAGCTCATAAGCTAATGGGTTTAATATCATCTTTCATCAATCATGCATAAAGGTTCTGCTGTGCATGATTGGAACGTAATTTGACAGCACTTCATAGAAAAACTCTTAGAAATAATGTTCTAGTTCACCAATGATCAAAAGAACACACCCACACACCCTCATATAAGATGGAAAACTACTCACACAAAACAATGCATTTAATTGATTTCTACAATAGAAGTGAAATGAAAAAACAAGAAGCCAAAATTTGCTTCACTTGTCTTCCCTCTCACATGAAACAAAACATCAATATATTACATGTACAACAAAACCCAAATAATCCATACACCAGCAACTAAATTATATATCCATCTTTGAAAGAAAACTGAACAACCAAATATTATAGACATATCAAATAAAGCTATAAATGTATGATAATTCCAGATAACATCACTAAAGGTCAACAAGGAGTATAGGTACAAAATGATCTAAACTATTATGGGTTCATTTCCACCAAATATGCTTAAAGAAAGTAAATTTGCGATGCAATAATTAAGATTTGGGATCAAGGCTCTTCAATTCGAAATGATACAACACTTTCCACATAATTTACAATACAATCACTGGGGAACCATCTGCTAGTATGAAACATCTTAAATTCATTAGTAGTGAGATTTAATAGATATAGAATAGTTCTTGGTTCATCATTTTTCACTTCCCATTTAGTTTCATGACTGAGTCTAGGCTTTACCACAATATTGCAGAGAATTTCATTCCTCCATATAGTCATTGGATGTAACCAACATGGACAGAAGCTGCTAGTAGATTTTTTAATCCAACTCCATCTCTCCTTACATGCACTTGCAGCCCCCCTCCATCACCCACAAATCAATAAAAGAATATTCAAAGTTTCTGATGTGAGAAAGCAAAGTAAGTTTGTTCTCATACACAGTAAAGGTAGGAATCGAAATAGAGTTTAAAACAGGCATTGGTATCAATGAGAGCACTTCCATTACTATGTCCAATGAAACAATCAGATAACAATAATCATTTCCAACTTGACCTTTTACAGCTTGAACCGACCCAAACCAAAACATAACTCTATTAGCAGTGACAGTTTCATAACTAAGACCTATGCCCTTAAGTTCCCCAACTTTAATTCCCCCGATGACCCTGAGCTTAATGAGTTCTTACTATCTTGTAGTCATTAGCAACTGGACTGAATCCAAACGCTATAGTGAAAAATCCATCAAAATCAGTAATATTTCTGGATACCTATCTAACCTCTCCAATTCCTGGATCCCATAATAAAATGGAAGGAGGAGATATACCATCATCAATTTGAAAACAGAGCACACCATTGCTGGAACTGACAATCCTAACCCAATCGATCACAAGTGTGTTATGAACTTCAAGCATTTGCATCTTGCAATGGAGCAAAGATAACTGCTAAGGATTAACTTTGCCAAACCGGTGGAAAAGAAGAAAAGGGATTTAACTATTGGAGTAGTAGAGGTGTGCTGCAATGAAAGATGGGGTCTTGAAGAGATTTTTCCAATGTTTACATACACATCAATGTCAAATGTCAAATGTCAAATGTCATTAGTTGTTAATTCAAATTATCTCTTATTTTATAAGAAGTTCAACAACCATTAGTTGAAATGTTAATCACAATTGGAGTTGTAAAAGAATGCACTTTCTTATAATAATTATCTACTGTTCCTTTTTCCAGCATTTTCTAACTTTTTTATTATGTTAATACTATTTATTTAGTTTTTAACTATGTTGGCTGAAAAAAAATAAAAGAAAACCATGTCTCTATGAGTTCAATGCTTTACCTCTACTATTGGTAAAGATCTTTCAAAAATAATAATAAATAGTCATAATAAATTCTTTATACTTTCTTTTTATTGACAATGATAATTACACTAATAAAAGTTTATTATTCACTAATTTGCATTGTAATATAAAAAATTTAGAGGTACCAGTATTTTAAATTGTAGTTTCAATTTTTTTATTGTGTTAATACCATTTCTTTAGCATTTAAAGATTTTTAAGTATAACTAAAATAAGTTGAATACTTCACACTACTATTGTGAGAGATCGTCTAAAAGTGATAAATAATGAACAAAAATGATTATTAAAAAAAATATAGTCAAAAGTTGTTGTAACAGCATTTATATTTCTCTATACTTTATAGACAATAACTAGAAAAAAATTTTCAACATATATATGGGGTTTACTTTTTTCAAATGACATCATTTCAAAGAAAAGAATAAAAAAGTAGCATAAATTATAATAACCAAAGTACTTCCTATGTTAATTTCCTCCACAATATATAAAAATTAGAAGACATTAAGCTTTTAAATTGTAAGTATGCAACATTGATTTTATTAATTGTCTTTGTGTAACACCCTATCGCTGAACACCTCCAAACTTGACCACAAACTTCAAAAATCCAACTAACACAATGCAAACATTTCAGAATAACTTCCCAAATCTTTCAAACAGTGGAAACGAACCTAACGACACCAAAATTGGGCTAGGGCTACAGCTAATACAATACCGCTGCGACTTCAGCTCCCCCTGTTTTACACCGCCATTGGGTTCTCTAGCGCCGTAGCACCCCCATGTTGATTTTCTATATCAGCAACCTGCATACACCGGGGCTAACTTTTGACGTGCATAACTTTATGTTCTGACCTCCGATTGACTTGATTTCAACTCCTATAAGTCAATCTAGTCTCAATCTATCCATAGACACCAACCTCACCCCAATCCAACTCCGTATGAAGATTCTGGACCTCTAACACCGTTTTAGCCACTTATTGATCAAAACTACTAACCACCTCCAATTGCCACCACAAGCAAATGGTCACTAAAAGACCATTCATACAGGTCCAAAATTCCTAAACCAACTTATTCAAAGAGGTTTCACCTTAAAGGAATCCTACCTCTGAGATTTGACTCCCTTGAACCCCAATTTGACAAAATAGGCTACATGCCCTAAAACACACCAACCAAGCCCAAATTCACTCTGGGCTCACAAACATCAACATGCTGACTTCTCAGTATCTAAAACCATGTAACCATTCATACAACATCCTTACAATCCTTACAATGACATCCATTCATTACAAACCTTCTATCCTAATTGGCATAAGATACATATCCAAAATACACACAAACTACATAGACCTAGTATTCCTATGTCCGATGCTACTCCCTTTGCTTCTTAGGACTAGTGCCAGAACCTTCACCTAAAAGGTTATTCATGGGAGAAGGGTATGAGACAATGTCTCAGTAATCAGGAACAACCACATACAATATATATACTGACCCACACAGTCATGAAATGCAATGCTAATGAATGGTATGCATGTTCTCCCTTATACACGGCTAGAATCATGAGCTGTTGTCATCATAAGACATTTCAATAGATGATTTCCTTCCAACAGTCAGTGAAGACTAATTCTGGGACATCACCAAGCTCACATTACCCTAATGCAACCCGACCAATGGTTACACTAGAGCTTAGACTGTGGCTCTCCTTCCCCTAGACCAACACGAATTAATGGTGATTTAGAGAAGGTACATCCCCAAATCTGCTACCACCTGGCTCTCCCAAGGAGAGGATAGTGACGGATATTTCATCAAATCATATTGTCCTCTGCTGCCTGGCTCTCATGAGGAGAGGATTTAGCGACAGGGATCTTTATCATATCATCATCACCTCATCATAAATCTCTTACTATGCAATCATATGGTGATGATGTCAATGTCATGCCAACATGCCTCTACACACACACATATATATATCATTATCATCACAAGGATCAGATAGACATGCTAGCATACAAAGGTATGGGGATGCTGCACATCACAACATATGCAATCATCATACATCAACTAGCCGTGCATACCATGATATATAGAAAAACTATACACATATACAATCAATATCGTGGCATGAAAAGGAACATGCATATATACATATATATATCAACATATAATCACATAAACAAACACTAGTTACCTTAGGTTATCAATACCATAGACATGAATTCCCAGAACTTCTCAAATTATCCAACACGCTTGAACCTCTCTTGGATAATCAAACAACTTTTGCAATAACACAATTCTTCAATTTACATAATATACCATTAAACCAAACATCACAATTCAACCACTTTAGGCCTAACCCAAGGTTCCAACACTACTTTCATACATTATTAAGCTCTTACGAACTATACCAACACCAAACAATCCCATACATTTCGGATTCCTAAGAGCCCTAACTAAAAACAACCTATGGTTAAGGTCAAATCATACATAAACCCTTCAAAACTCACATCCAAGCAATAAGAATACCAAAACACACTTCCTTAACCCTATTTCATCCATTTCAATTGGTGGATTTTGGCCATAACTGAAAATCCTAACTCAAAACCGAAAAACCCCAAATTTCAACTAAAGAAAATGGAGAACGAGGAGTAGGAATCATATACCAACTTGAATCCAAGCTTTCAGAGTCTGAAAATCACTCCCAATGGTCGAAAACTCCAAACACTAGCAAAGCTCATCGTCTTTCCCTCTGTTTTCTTTCTTTCTATTCATATGAAATGATTCCGATTTAAACAAAATTCTCGATTCTCACCGCAACCTTAGCATACCTCGCCGCAGCTCCACCAGTTTTTAGCTGGAAAGAGCCACTAGACACGCTCTCGTCACGGCGTGGAGCTCTTTCAGACTTCACTTGAACCTTCCTCCGTCCTGTTTTCCTCCGGTCTTGCATACCATGCCAAAACAAAGTGATGAGGGGTGTTACACTTTGCAAGTTGGAACTACAACTTCTTAAGTTCATTCTTCTAATAGTTCCACTCAATTTTTTAATTTGGTCCCCATAGTTTCAATTTTTTTCAAATACGTCCCTAAAGTTTTAGACCATTAATATTGGTCATATGGCTTGAAGTGGCAATCTAACTGACATACAACAGCTCTCAAGTGAAGGACTTAATCTATATATTTGTCTAGCCTATTCAGATCTGGGCATCTTAATTTTCTACTCAAAGTTTAGTTTTTTAATAAATAACTATTTGTGGGTTAGGATTGATTTTTCCCCGATAACTTATTTTGCTTTCTTAAACACAGAAAAGATGAGACAAACATAATAGTTGTCATTATTACAGTTATAATAGGGACCATTGTCATTGTCTTTGGCATGTATCTTTTATGGAAATGGATAGCTAAATGTTCAGGTACTTTTACCTTTACTTTAGGATGTACTATATTTTAACATATACATATATAATAAAATTAAAAAAAAATCATATACTTTCTCATTTTAACTCATTTGAAAATTCAAAGGCAACCCTCATATAGTAGTAAAATATTGTTTGAAAGTTCTTGATATTCCCTTTTCCTAGGGGTGTTTTTCTTGTTTTTCACTCTAAATAAATTGGATACAATGTAAATCAATATGAACAAGGAAGAGCAAATGGTTCTTACTAACAAATAGGTAACACAAAAGCAGATAGAACAAGAGACAACATTAGTAGATAATTGTCACATGTTAAACTTCAGGAGCTACTAACGAATGATTTTGAAAAAGTTGCAATTGCTACCGACAATTTTGACACGTCTAATAAACTTAGAGAAGGAGGTTTTGGTCCAATTTTTAAGGTACATTATTTCATGCAAACTCAATCCATTTCAAAGTCATTGTGTAATTGTTGCTTTTGTTATTGCCCACAATGATTGTTTCTTAGTATTTTCAAGGGGAAATTACAAAATGGCTAGTACATAGCTATCAAGAGACTTTCTAAAGCATCTAGACGAGGGTTAGAGGAATTTATGAATGAAGTTGTTGTCATTTCAAAGCTTTAACATTGAAATCTTGTTAGACTTCTTGGTTGTTGTATGAAGGAGATAAGAAGAGGTTGATCTACAAGTACATGACAAACAAAAGTTTGGATGCATTTATTTTTGGGTTGTCCTTTTGAATCCTAGTTTTATGCCAGTTCCTTGTCCAATTTAAGCTTTACTAGTGTTCTAGAAGTAACTGCTTAACAAAATTGATTAGAAAAAAATTAGTCAAAAAGTTGTTGTAACGGCCTCTATATTTCCATATGCTTTATTGACAATAACTAGAAAAAATTTTCCAGCATATATATGGGTTTTTCTTTTTAAATGATATCATTTCAAAGTAAAGAGTAAAAAAGTAGTGTAAATTATTTTAATTTATGTATTACATTGATAATTATAATAATCAAAGTACTTTATATGTTGATTTACTCCACAATATATAAAAGTTAGAGAAGACTTCAAGCTTTTAAATTGTAGTATTTGGAACTATTCCTTCCATCCCATTTCATTTGTCATTTTAAAAATTTTTAAATGTCACATTTTATTGTGATTTTAAAAGACCAATAAATAATTAATGTCTTTTTTTCCAATTATATCCTTAAAGAATTAATAGTATGTAGTTTTCTACAATAATTTAATGCTCCATAAAGGAGCAATAATTAAGAGTAATTTAATAAAATTATATTATTTATTATGTTATCTATTGTCTTTCTTAATTACTGTGCCGACTATAGATACAATGGGATGGATGGAGTATAACTTTTTAAGTATATATATATGGCACTAAATAAAGTTGACAATTTATATTAGTAGTCTAAAACTGTTATATAAAAGAGTCAAAGTCAAGCTATTATTACTAAACAGTGATGTCATTTCTTGACATATGATCTAAACCCCCTTCAACTTTCACAGTATTTTATTAGTAACTTTCAGCTGCCATTGTGATTTCAATTTCAATAGTTATACATTATGAAGTACTAAAATTTAGCTCATCCATTTTTATGTGTAAAATAGTACTTGAAACTGATCCAAATATTATAGCCGAATTACGTCCATGCTTCAAACTTCTTTCGGATTGTGCTCTCAGAAAAGAATTGAAATGAGAACTCCATTGAGTTGCAATATTCTTTTTCTGTATTCTGCAGACTTAAGTCAACCTAAAACAATGCAACATTTTACCAGATGTGCTCTTCGATGATCCCTGTGATGTTTAGCAATGGAGAATTCTCCTACAAACTTTCCTATTATGAAATGTTCTTATGGTGTTTGGTTGGTATTTGAAGAGATCTTCACTTTCACGTTTATAAAGTATAAACCAAAAAGGTTCACGCTATTAGCTTCATATCCTTAAAATTTGAGTCTAAGCAAAGCCATTTCAGAATTGAACCATAATGCAAATTGAGCTGTAATATTTAGTCCCTCAAGAATACAGAATTAAGCAAAATATATTTTCTATAAGAATTATTGAGTTGAAGACAATATTGCTCACCTACATTTGGATTCACTCACCACATATGCCTTCTTAACATAGCTTAGAAGAACTATTCTAGGGCTAGCTACTTGCCCTGTAGGAAAAGGATTCAACTTGATAAAAGGTTTATGTATTTCACCACAAACTAAAAGATCATAAATACATTTGGATGCCAAAAAAGCTTAACAAAAAGAGGGAATATTTTATTTGAAAAAGTGGAGCTAAAAGAAACATGCAATAAACAATAGTGACTAACCTTATAATCAAAGTTAGCCATCCTAGAGCTTTATTTCTGGTGTCAATTGTAACATCCATAAATTTTCATATATGATTTTTAATACGGTTTATGTTTAGAATTTGAGGAATGAAGATATGCACTGAATGAAGATATACAATGAATAGTGGTTACATTGAATTCTGATGAGCATACAATGAATAGAGGTATACAATAAATAGTGGTTTCAATGAGTTACATTGACTTCTTATGAGTATACACTAAATGAAGGTATACAATAAATAGTGGTTTCAATGAGTTACATTGAATTCTTATGAGTATACACTGAATGAAGGTATACAATAAATAGTGATTTTAATGAGTTACATTGAATTCTTATGAGTATACACTGAATGAATGTATGTAATAAATAATGGTTTCAATGAGTTACATTGAATTCTTATGAGTATACATTGAATGAAGCTATACAATGAATAGTAGTTTTAATGAGTTACATTGAATTATGATGAGTAAACATTGAATGAAAGTACACAATGAATTGATGTCATTTGTTGGTCAAGACATCAATACTATAAATACCCCTCCCATTTCTTCATTTCAGCACATCACTAGTTGAGAGCACTAGTTGGGAGTAAGTGAGAGAAAGAGGAAGCCAAGGGAGAGAAAGAGAGTGTGAGTGAAAGAGAAGGAAAAGAAAGGAATGTTAGCTTCAAGTAAGGTACTTAAAAAAAAATTCAAGAAGGAAGACAAGTTGCTTAGCTCAGGATGCTTTTCGGTGGAGGTAGTATATTATGTATTTCATGCATTTTCTATAAATTAATTATGGATGTTATGTGATATTATTGGATGAGTTGTTTCAATATAAATATTTTGAAATGTTATAGATGTCTAGTATTAAGAGAAAACTCTGTTGAGATTTTTATAGATGCATGAAATATGAGTTATTTGGTTGTTTGTATAACTACCTGATTATGAGCATTATTTGTATGAATGAATATATATACTACTGAGATTTCCCCAAATCTCACACCAAATGACTAACAATGTTAGGGTCAAGCACAAGCAAAAGCAAAGGCAAAGGCAAGGAGGTGATTAAGTAAGAAGAAGCAGGCTGGAAAATATTATTTGATATTAGAATAAATGTATTGAATTATGCTGATATGTTCTGGAACAATAGTTAGATAATTACAGTATGATTAACTTCATTTTTATTAATTAAAGTAAACTTTTAGTTAAGTTATTGTCTTTTGAGCAACCTAATTTTGAAAAGTTTAAAAGTTTAATTGTTCTAGGTTTTTAATTCTTTCCGCTAGATATATAAAATATGATTAAAAGTCTAGTAAGCTAAGGTGTTACATCAATAACTTAAATATGAATAAAATATGCCATTTCATGCATGCACAAATTTGGTTATGGGTTAAGGAACGAAATGCTAAGAAATATTTTGCTTAATTTGTAAAATTTAAAAATTTGTCATTTTTCTCTAATTAAAATTAATTAGTTTTGAATTTGATTGTTAGTAGTTTTCTTTCTCAACTATTGTAGGTGTTGTTGGTTGGTGCTATTGACAGTTCATAATGCATGGTTTGAATCAAATATAAAGAAGATCGATAGATATTTGTTTGATGATGTTTTTGTTGAATTTTTCATTGTTATGCTTTAAAAGTTAATGTTAAACTATTTAATATATGTTGTAGTGTGCTATTGCTGTAGTCATTACATTTAACTTTAGTATCCTAAGTCCTAAACAAAAATATGTTTAGGTCAGTACCAACAAATAGAACCACAAACTAATCAATTATTAGAGACATCCAAAAATACTGATAAACCAAATATCACCATGCACAAGCTTGACATCCAAAAGGACAATGAATCGAATTCAATATAAAACCCCACAACAAAATTATGTTTTGGAACTACACAATTGATGCAAATTCAAAAAATGACTACACCTACCCACGCTTCAATTTTTTGAAAGTTTTTGAAGCTCCAAGAGGATTTTACTCAGGTTGAAGTTAATTTCTGAAAATATGTTATAATTATTAAAGACAGCCACAGAGAGAGATTGATGCCTTCAAGACTGGTTTCAATGACCAAATCTAGTAGAATCAAGAGGCTTCTCCGATGGTAAAAGATAGTCTAGCGGAATCTCCAACGAGCTAGTCCATCCTCTTCAATGGTGTCCACATGGACTCCATTCCATCCTCGATGCTCTTCTCATCTTCTTCTTCTTCTTCTTTGATTGCTTATTTTTAGAAACACCATGTAAAGTCTTTAATCAGCATTTATTTACAAAACACCAACTAAACTATGACCTTTAGTTGACGTTTATAAGACAAATGCTAAAAACAAGTCTTCCATACTCATTTTTATTGGCCTCTTTTTAATAAACACTAACTATTGAGTGCCAATAAAATCTTATTTTGGCATAGTGTTAGTCCTGCGAAATAAATTAAGGGATGAAAGACTTGTCTGTATAACTAAAACTCCAGGTGCTATAATTATGAACTTTTCATTCAACAGTGTGATTAGTTTTATGGTGTATTATGACTTCGGAGTCTTTATTCAATACAATGTATACTTTTATTTCACCACCATTTCCCTGCATTGACCATATATATATATATATATAATAGCATCAATGAGATATTATTAGGTGCACACCAGTTGAGGACATCACTTGTTTATCATTCAATACTCTGCAGATTTCCTTTTGACCATATTTATAGCTTTCTAATAGGCAAAAATAGCTTTCCAAATATACTAGCAAGTTATTGCAATGCATCTATCTGTACTTCTATTACTTTCATCTATTCTTAGAGCAAGTTTTCTTTCAAACCACGCTACTCTTTCTGCTTTATCACCCAACAGTAACATGTATATGCTCAATTGTTTCTACCTCACTATTGTGGCATTGACAGATTGGGATATTGCTGCATTTTTCCTTCCATAAATTATCCATGGTTAGGAAGGAACAGTTTGCATGAGCACCCGATATTTTGAATCTATCTACTTTAACTAGAAAATTTATTGGGCTCCAGACTAATTAATTCAAATATGAAAATTGCTGAGCTCCAAGCTGGGATAGCTTTCTCAAAGAAGTTTACTACATTCACATAATCTCAAATTTGAAACATTTACTTAAGTGATTCTAACCTCTTTTACTAAGACCAACACTCGTTAATAATAGAAAATCACCTTTACACACACTCCATAGAAAGTGTTTAATCTTAGGAAGTACTCTCAAGTCCCACCCATAACAACTAACTACTATGCCTGGCAACTATATATGAAGATTTGACAGTAAATTCTCAAATCTTGCTGCAACTCCACATTAACTTATTACTGCAATTTCTGCCAGCTAGTGGAATTAATTCTGCAAATTTCGCACTTTTCATTCTCAGATAATTAACCATCCCTCAACCTTTGATAGATCCCATGTCTCAGAAAATTAAGCTCTATTTTTAATTACCTTCTCATTCTCTGGACACTCTGTTTTTAAAGTTTTCATGCTCAGGTCAGCCCAGAACCATACAGTTTTTAGTTTCCCATCTCCAACTCTCCAACAATCCTGTTCTTTCACAGGTTCTCTTCCAGCTAGTAAATAATATGTACCAACCCCCAAGGAGTTCTTGCACCTCTTTGAGCCTGCCAGATGTATATCTGTATCACAAAAATGAAGATGCCTTTGGATAATTTTGACCCATATACTAATCAATAGGATTATAGGTAAGTCTCCACCCTTGAGTAAGCAAATTAAAGCTCTGGAAGTCCAGAAAGTGTAAATTTGAGTGAAATAGTAGAATTCTTTTTTGTTTCTTTAAATGTCTTTTAATTCTTCAATTTCCATCAGAAACAAAAAAGCATATTTAAAATTAATCATGTAATATATTCATTACACATCAAAATGTCCAAAATCAGAAATATAAATTAATATAATATACTTACAATATACGGATATCATATAGAATTATTAAAGTAAAATTAATATAATAAAAATTAAAATTAAAAAAATTAATCCAAGTTTAAAATGACTTTCAGTCGACCTGACCAACCAAAACTTCGATGCACTTTATTCTCCAACTAGTTTAGCAACTGTAACGGTAGCTTTAACGATGGCGGTGGAATTTTCTTTTTGGGGTTTAATAACAATTTTGTACTAGTTGAGTGAATTAACGGGAAAGAAAACCTTTTAACTAATAAAATGCACTGAAATTTTTTTTATAGAAGTACAGTTATGCATTGCTGTGTGTGAAACTCGTTTGCCTATCTTCTTCATCGGCCAACTTCTCGATCTCACCATTCCAATCTTATTATGTTGTCTCGAAAAAAAAAGAAGCATGTCTATTGTCTAATTTTGTTTTATTTGTTATCAAAATCAATATATTATAATAAATAAAAAATAGTATAATTTTACTATACATATATCTAAGTAACAAACTTTTTAAACAGTAGGGTTTTTTTTTTCATAATTTTTAAATTATTACTTGAAAGGACTGCAATAAATTTTTGGTTATGTCTACGCAAGTACTATATCTTGGAATCAAGTAGAAGAATGTTAGAATTTATGGCTTTTATTTTTATTTTCACTTTATAGTCCATGATGATTCTTTTTTGGTAATTATTTATGGTATTTTTTTGTGTAATCATTGGACCACTTGAAATAATTATTTGATATTTTTTCAATTACTGGGTGGTTCATTGTTTGGATTTTATAATTTTTTTTAAGAAATTAAATGTATTGATAGAAGTTTTAGTTATTGATTGTGTGTGTAAACGGGCTCATGACTTCAGTCACAACACACATGATTTTATTTTGTAACATCTTTTGGAAAAAAAAATACCTTCAGAATAATTATTAGTTATTTTCTTTATTTAAAAATTCATGTTTTCATAGACATAAAAATAATTTCTTTTATCATATGAGAAGGAATTGAACTCTGAATTTGTACCCATGCTTTACCTTATCTCTACCGTCTTAACTAGTCTCACATAGCTCTTATATTTTCTTTCTTTCTTTTTTTTTTATTACATTAAATAAACAGACACGCTGGTGTGACGAAACGAACACGTTTGGCGTTTTTATTTTATGTCCATTGTTTTCCTTATGAAGCCAGGCTCAGCTTTTGGAGACCACCTTCTTAGTGATCCAAACAAAGGATGCCACTACAGTGACGGTATGAATACCACATTTTGTCTGGATTCTGTAATTAGAAAAAATAATAATAATAAAGTAAACTAAAAAAATAACAAATAATAACACATAGTTTAATTAAGAAAAAATAAGTAATACATAATACAAATGAATAAATAAAATAAGAAAAAATCTAAACAAATAATAATATATAATAGTAAAAAATAATAAAAATAAAAATAATAAAAAATAATAATAATGAAGAATAATATATATAATATAAAAAATTATTATATATAATAAATAATAATAATAATAAATTATTAAAAATTAAAAAATTAATTAAAAATAATTAATTAATTAATTTAAAAAAAGAGAAGAGGAAAAAATGGGGGAGGGGGCTGAAATGCTGAAACTCAGTGTTTCAACCCCAGATTACCTAAGCCCTAATTAAGGGCTCAAGTACAAGGGCAGAGGGAGCCTCTGTGCAGAGGCTCAAGCACAAAATTGCAGAAGGAGAGCTCGGGCAAAAGATGGAGCTCAAGCACAAGTAAGGTGAGGCTGAAGGGAAGCTGGGGCTCGAGTGTCCGTGAGGTAAGGAGAAGCCAATGGTGCTCAGGTGCGAAGAAGACTAAGGGAGTCTGGGTCAAGGGAAATGACGAGGCCAAAATGCGAAGGGTACGACGAGTGAGGGAGAGCTTGGTACCAGAAAATGACAACTAATTTCCCTCCTATACTCTATACCTAGTACGGTGAGGTAGTGGCAAGAATGGGGAGCAATCAGGACGAGCACAAAATTCGTGATTGAAGCAAGACATAGGGAGCACCTGAAATTAGACCCAGCAAAGCAGTCACAGGTTCTATCTTTGGAGGAAAACCACTCGCTGGAGCCCCATAAAAACCAAATGAAAGCAAGAAAAAGAGGGAGCGAGCGAGCGATTGAGATAGACTCAGCAAGTGTGAGCTAGAGGTACCAAGGATGAGACGAGCGAGGGGCAAAATAGAGGGAACCAAGGGGTGAGCGATTGCTGGCGAGGGCAAAAGCAGAGGGTGTCCAGGGGAGCGCTATAATAGTGGTGTGATTGAGGAGAAAAGGAGAGAGCATGATGGCAAAGAAAAGGTAGAGAATGATCGTGCATGAGAACCAGAAATGGAGAAGCTCAACCACGAGGTGAGGGAGCCATGATGGCTCCATATACGAACCAAAGAGAGACACAGAAGGGAGGATCGAAAGAGCACCAAGGCAAATTTGAAGAACAGGGCTGAAGAAAGCTTCAAGAGAGGAAGTAAATAAGGGAAGAGAGGAGGCGCCAAAAGGAAGAGACAAAGGTAGTCCAAGAAGTAGAGGAAGGGTGAAGCTGAGGAAAAGGGAAGGAGGTTTGAAAGAAAGGTTAAGCTACAAGGTACTGAGATCGCCATCTGGTAATTTTCGCTTAGAAATTCAAGCATTGGGCTAAGGCTGCTGCTTCCTTTTGTTTTCCTCTTCTCACTACTGAGTCTGTTAATTAGTTTTCCTTTCTTTTCACATGATTTGGTCCTACAATAGGGTTTCTTTAGTTGTTTAGGTGCCCTGTTTCTGTCCATGATTTGCCTCATGCTGTGTTTGGCAAGATGTGTTGATGAACTCTTTTTTCTCAAGATAAATATAAGCTGTGTTTTGTGGATGTGTGAATCTGTATGTTTCCTACCATATGTAATATGAAAGTAACTGCTTGCTCTTGCTTTGTATATTTTCTAATCTACAAATATGCATAAAACTTGATGTATGATGTTGAGTGTTGCCTTCAAGCACTCGCTCTCACATTTGATGCTCATGATAGAATGGTAAATCCTGTTCTATGGTCCTTTTAAAGTGTGCCTTTCAAGTGTATGCTAAAATGCTTGTGAGAGTTTATTATATTAGGAGATGATATTTACCAAGTATTTAGTTTGCCTTGCATCATTCAAGCCTTTATCATTCTTGCTGGGATTTGAGAAGGTGTATAACATTTAATTGAAGGTGCTGTTTACATTCAAGACATTCTCACGTCATAAAGGACTAAATCAGATTTTCTATCCTATATCCCATCAAGATCTAGATTGAACCCTTAATTGCATTTTGTGCTTAGAGGTCTATGGGTATGATTTCATATCACTTTGGATAGTAGCATGATGTTGAGTATAAATGCTTTGGAGGTTAGAATAGTTGATGGATATAACACTTTGATGTGAAAGCTTTGCATGTCTTTGTATTGGAATTAGAATGCTGTGATAAATATAGGACTTTTGATTTACACTCTTTAAATTGATCACATAACCATTTTATCCAAAAGCCCCAATTTCGTTGCTGCACATGTTCATGTAGTTTTAAGTGCCTTGAATGATCATATGAGCATATATCATAAAAAAAGGAAAAAAAAAAGATTCAGTTTCATTGATATATGGGTATTCTGCAAAGCTTGAGATAATTATTTTTATAGAAAGTTTCAAGAGCAATGAATAGTCCTTCTTTTGAAAAATGCTGCTCACTGAACTCTCTCTTCAAAAAATTGAACCCTATCGTTCAAAGTTTCATATGCAACTTGCTAATATGAAGCATTTACTTGAATTTAATTATGGGGCTTGTATCAAGTCGTTGTACAAGTTAGGTTGGCTTACTTGAGTCTAAATTACAAGGGTAACCGAGCTAGATTGTATGACTCCAATGTATCATAGCTACAATCAGCTCTCCAACATATTTGAGCAAAGATTCGAGGTCTATTGTTATGATAGTTTATTGATTGGAAGTTTTGAGCTAAAAACTAATTCATGTCTTCTTATTTTCTTTTGAGCACTATGGGAGTCTAGGATCAGGCCTGGAAAGGGCAAATGCTCTTTGTTAAGGTAAAAGTGGGAACATCAAAGCAAGAGATGGAAAGAAAGTAAAAGAGTTTGGTCTTATTTCTTATCTTCATGTAGCTTTTATTGTAGTGGAATAGCTATTACTTGAACTTGCACACTAACACATGCATTGATAAATTATATTTGATTTTGTTTTTATTTATGGTTTTTATTTTTATTTGATCATTGATTTTTCTTCTTTTTACCTTTAGAGTTTGCTGCGAGTGACTAAGTCTTCATATGCAGATAGGGTGTTATTCAATTGTATGATTTTTAGTCTGAACTATGTCGACTTTGATCCTTATTGCAGGGTATGTAGGTCCCAGACTCTGATTCTGGGTTAAGTCCACTCTTATAAATAAATAATATTTTTCTCTTATTTTATTTTTCTCAAATTATCATGTTTTCATTTTATTTTATTTTATTTATTTTTACATTTATTCTTGCATGTGAATGATTAAAGGGCAATCAAATTTTTTTAAAAAGCCATAAAAATTACATAATCAACTTAAGGTAACTATTCTTAGAAACGGGTATTGTAGGGGTGCCTAATACCTTCCCTACTCACAATTGTACTTCCAAACCCGACTCTAAATCATAGACCATCATTTCCCTTTTATTTAGTTTTCCATAATTTTCCTTAAAATTTTGTCAGTGACTCCTATTGAATCGGCTTAAGTCATGAAAGCTAATTTTTTTTATTTTCCTTTTTCTTCATTTTCTGCGTCGTATTCTCGAGTATGACAATTTGGCAACTCTACTGGGGAACTTTGAGAGTCAAACCTATATAAATTGATCATGCATTTTTTATTATGGCTTTGTGTTTATTTTGGTTGCTCTTAACTGTTCCAAGAAATGGGTGTTGTGGGGGTGCCTAATACCTTCCCTGCTCACATTCGTATTTTCGAACCAAACTCTGATTCGCAGGCCATCATTTTCCCTTTTCTTTTGGTTTTTCAAAATTTTTCTTAAAATTTTGGTGACGATTCTTGTTGAATCGGTTTTCGTCATGAAAACCAACTTTTTTTATTTTCCTTTTTTTTTGTTTTCCATGCCATCCGTGTCGCATTTTCGGGTGTGACAGATATACATTGCAATTGCAAGCATGCATACCAACAAATTTCTACTTCTTGAAGGGATTAAATAAATAGACATGCTGGAAAATATTATTGGTAGTCATAAAAAAGTGTATGCATGTTGGTAGGTGTTTCAAATTAATTTTTTTAAATGTGTACAAAAATCTCTTTTTTATTAAATTTAAATTCGTACCAAATTAATTGTATTAATTCTCCTATTGTGTGGTTCTAATTGTATGTCTGGTATGAGCAGATCCTCTCATGTTCTAGTGGGAAATGGACCAAATTATTAGCATAAAAATAATCCGATGATTCAGAAAAACCCACGTCAGCTGCACAAGCGAAGGCAAATGGGAAAGCGTAAATCACAGCTGAAGCAAAGCATGAGGTGGTGTGAGCCTAAATTGAAATTAAATCAAAGGTTCACTAAAGTATAGGTCATCCTTGAACCATACACTACTTTTCCCTTCTCCAGTTTTCCAACAAGCCTGTTCTTTCAGAAATTCTCTTTCTGCTAGTAAACCACACACATACACACCAACCCTAAGAAGTCCTTGCACCTGTTTGAGCATGTACGCAGGAAATTTGTATCACAAAAATATAGATGTCCTTGAGAATTCTAATCCAGAAATTGTAACACTCTACCTCCTGACACCTCCAGACTTAACCAAAATCTTCAAAACTCAACCAAATACAACCCTGACATCCAAAACAACTCTCCAATTCATAAATCCAACGGAAATGACTCACAAAACACCAAAAACTGGTCTAGGGCTGCAGCCACTATAGTACCGCCATGGCTCCAACCTCCCCTGTTTTCACATCGCTTCTGGACACACTGGGGCCGCGGCGCCCCTTGATGATATCCCATATCAGCAACTTTCATCCTCTGAGGTGAACTTTTGACGCGTATAACTTTATGCTCCGACCTCCGATTGACTTGATTCCAACTCCTACAAGTCAATCTAGTCCCCATCTATCCATAGACTCTACTTTTACCTCAATCCAACACCGTATGGAGATTCTGGAGCTTTAACACCATTTTGGGTACTTATTAACCAAAAACTCACCACTAACAACTTCCAATTGCCACTAAAGGCAACTGGTTGCTCAGAGACTATTCATACAGGTCCAAAACTCCCAAACCAACTTATCCCAAGAGGCTTCACCTCAAAGGAACCACTCCTATAATATTTGACCCCTTGGAACCTAACTGACCAAACGTGCTATATGCCCCAAAACATACCCCTCGGGCTTAAACATAACACTGGACTCACAAATACCAACATACAACACTTCAAACTCCCAACACCATACAACCATACATACCACAAACATAAACATACATACATACGTAACCAGTCTCAACCACAACATTAATCCATTACAAACCATTCTCTATCCTACTTGGCACATGATACAATGTCCAATACACAATTTCTACATAGACATAGTATTTCTATGTTCGCTGCTACTCACGCGTCTTCTCCGGACTAGTACCAGAACTGTCACCTGAAGGGTTAGTTTATGGGAGAGGGGGTGAGACAATGTCTCAGTAACCGGAAACAACCTCACACACATATATATATACATATATCTCACATAAATCATGAATGCAATATAAAATGTATGAAATGCATGTCGCCCTCACAGGGACCCCATCCTTATCCTCCCTAACACATATATCATCCATCTTTATCCTCCCTAACATATATATAATCCAACCTTATCCTCCCTAACATGTATATATAATCCAACCTTATCCTCCCTAACATGTATATATATCATCATACATCATACCACCATCACGTCATCACCACTCTATCCACCATACATCACAGTCTCAAAATGTCATGTGGTGATACTCATGTATCATCATATCATCATCATGATAATGTCATGTATGCATCATATCATCTCATCATCACCCATATCATCATCATAATCATAATCATCGTCTAACTATATATATACCACGATATATATATATATAAAACGATACACACAAACACATCAATATCGTGGTATGAAAGAGATATGCATATATACACAAATATACGTACTATCGTATAACATAATCAATACAATATAAACAAATACCCGGTTACCTCAATTGTCGTTGCCACACACACCTGAGTTCTACAAGCTTCCTTGAACTGTCCAATATGCTTGAACTCCTCTCGATTAGCCAACAACCTTTACCATATCACAATTCTTCCATTAGCACAATGTACCAAAACACCAAACATCACAATTCAACCATATTAACCTAACCCAAGGTTCCAACCCCTTTACATGCATCAATAAGCTCTTAGGGATCACTTAAATATCACACAACCTCATACAATTCGAATTCCCAAGAGCCCTAACTGAAAACAACCTAGGGTTAAGCTCTAAACACACATAATCCCTTCAAAACTCACATCCAAGCAACCATAATACCAAAATACACTTCCTTAACCCTAAATCATCCATTTTAATCGGTGGATTTCATCCCAAACCGGAAATCCAACCTCAACACCGAAAATCTCAAACTTCAACCGAAGAAAAATGGAGAGCGAGGAGTTTAGAACACTTACCAACTTGAATCCAAGCTCTTGGGGTCCGAAAATCGCTCCTAGATGCTGGAAATGTTGAACCCTAGCACTACTCCTCTGTCTCCTCCGTCGCTCCCTTCGTTTTCTTTCTTTCTTTCACATCTGACTGATCTGCATTTAAGCAAATATCTCGACTCTCGCCGCGGCTCCAGCACTCCTCTCCGCGGCTCCACCAAATTATCCGGAACAATGCCTCTGGAAAGCTTCTCGCCGCGGCGGCCATACTTCTCGTCATGGCCGCCATACTTCTTGCCGCGGCGTGGAGCTCTTTCAAACTCCACTTGAGCCTTCCTCCGTCCTGTTTCCTCCGATCCTAAACACAATGCCAAGAAAAATATCATGAGGGGCGTTACATAAATCATTAGGATCCTTCCTTATCTAATAAAGTATGATTAAAGCTCTAGAAGTCCACAATGTGTAACATTTAAGTGATATAGCATAAATTTTTTCACCTCAACAAAATTTAGGAAGACAACTTGGAAAACTTCTTTTGTGTTATCCATATAAAGGTTAATGAACAATAATACTAATTTAATCTTGACAAAATTGTGTAGCCAAACAAAAAATTCTTGACGTAATTTTGTAGAAACAATAACTTTATTGCATCATTGAGTTAAAAAAAGGGTAATTAGACATGTTTCCCAAAATGCATTCATAGAATTTAAAAAATGATTTACATTATTTTTTATTTGTGAGTAATGTTGTGTTGTGCATGTGTCTATAAAAAGTCATAGAGTTTTAACATAAGAGCATACACTACGCCCTATTGAAAATTAGAAAGGAAAGCATCCTTAATGCTAACTTACATTTAAATTAAAAGGAAAAAAAAAAAGAAAACTTGAAAAAAAGTAAGAGAGAAAATAGATTTTCTGCAAGAGAAATAGGGGAAAAAAGGGCCTATATGTTTTTTATAAAAAATTTATTCATAAAAGTGAAGAAATTTTGAAGGGAAAACATTTTGTTTTAAGATTACTTTGGGGATTACATTTTATATATATTGATGTTTTAGGGATTACTTTTAGGGATTATATACATTGCCTCCATCCATTTCCGGCCATCGCCCTACGCTGCAAGTCACCATTCACACCTAATAATCTTTACGTTACGTTGTATATAGTGGATATGGAAGGACCCATAGGAGCAACGACATAAAGGATCATGATAATGTTGGGTGTGGATTTGGGCTTAGAATTAGTGTTAGGCCAAAGTCCAAATACTCTGACTGCATTATTTTCAGCCAAAGTCCACCATGCAAATCTCACCCAAAGAAAAAGTCCACCATGCAAAATTGTAGCCCACTAATGTGCTGATTTTATGGATTCTTCTTCTTAAAATATCTTTTAATTCTTTAATTTCCATCATAAACAAAGAATGAATATTAAAAATTAATTAAGTAATACATGTAACCAACTGTCAAATTATAGGTATTTTCCCTTTCATCTTTCTATCTCTACTTTTTTTGGTTATTATTAACTTGGTAGAGTGCAAAATGCGAAAAGGATCAAGGAAGCTAAATTTAAGAAGGCATAATCATAATGCTCTTAGCAATCAACAAATTAGAAAATTCTAGGTCTCTTATTTTGTTAGATAATTTTATTTATTTATTTATTTTGTTGATTTCTGATTTGTATTTTCTTGGTGTTAAAGTTATTAGTTAAATTTAAATTACAAAAAATAAAATCTATTAGATATCTTTAAGAGATTTCCTAAATTTAAATAAAAAGATAATCTAATAATATTATGATTAGATATCAATTTTATTATTTTTCTTTAAATTTTTATTTTTATTATTAGAATTTTTTATAACTAGATATATTTTTTAGATTTTCTAGATCTATTAGGATTATTTGGGTTCAGTTGTTTTAGGATTAGGGTTTTTCTAGTTTTGCTTAAATAAAGGCCTCTATGTAATGTCTTTTCTTTAGAGAATAGAGGAATAATATTTTTGAGTCCTTTAGTAAGGACCCTTACTGAGTTATTTCTTTTCTCTCTCCTATTTTCTATCTCACTCTGACCTACTGTGAAGAGTGATCAACCTTGAGTACCTATAGGGTTCTAACTGATTATCTTTTAAATTTTTTGAGTCAAGTTTTTCTGCTACTCTGTATTTTCTAGGTTTCTTAGAGCATTTCTCTAAGGGGTCTATATCACCAACACTCGATAATAATAGGAAAGCACCTTTACACACACTCCATAGAAAGTGTGTAATGTTAGGAAGTACTCTCAATTCCCATCCATAAGAACTAACTACTATGCTTGGCAACTATATATGAAGATTTGACAGTAAATTCTCAATTCTTGCTGCAACTCCACATTAACTAATTACTGCACTTTCTGCCAGCTAATGGAATTAATTTTGCAAATTTCGTACTTCTCATTCTCAGATAATTAACCATCCCTCAACCTTTGACAGATCCCATGTCTCAAAAAATTAAGCTCCAATTTTAATTACCTTCTCATTCTCTAGACACTCTGTTTTTAAAGTTTTCATGCTCAGGTCAACCTAGAAACAATCTTGTTCTTTCACAGGTTCTCTTCCAGCTAGTCAATGATATGTACCAACCCCAAGAAGTTCTTGCACCTATTTGAGCCTACCATATGTATATTTGTATCACAAAAATGAAGACGCCTTTGGACAATTCTGACCCATATACTAAACAATAGGATTATAGGAAAGTCTCCACCCTTGAGTAAGCAAATTAAAGCTCTGGAAGTCTAGAAATTGTAAAATTTGAGTGAAATAGTAGAATTCTTTTTTGTTTTTTAAATCTCTTTTAATTCTTCAATTTCCATCAGAAACAAAAAAGAATATTTAAAATTAATCATGTAATATATTCATTACACATCAAAATGTCCAAAATTAGAAATATAAATTAATATAATATACTTACAATATACGGATATCATATAGAATTATTAAAGTAAAATTAATATAATAAAAATTAAAATTAAAAAAAATTAATCCAAGTTTAAAATGACTCTCAATCGACCCGACCAACCAAAACTTCAATCCATTCTACTCTCTAACTAGTTTTATAACACCCCTCATGATATCTTTCTTAGTATTGTGTGCAGAATCAGAGAAAACATGATAGAGAAAAAATGAAGTGGAGGAGAATTTAGCTCCATGACACAACAAGAGCATGTTCCAGTGGTGTTATCTGGCTGAAACATGGTGGTGCCACGAAGAGCTGTCTTGGAGTAACGGCAAGAGTCAGGATTTTTGTTTAAATCTACTCATTTTAGTCGATCAAACGCGAAAAGAAAAGAAAGAAATGGAGGAGAGAGCACGAGAGCTGTGCTAGGGTTTGGAGATCTGGCCTTGGGAAGTAATTGTCAGAGCACAAGAGCTTGGATTCATTGTTGAAAAGTGATCCTTACTCCTCCCTCTCCAATTTCTTCGGTTTAAACTTAGGATTTTTTTTGTTATATATGGGGATTTTCGATTTTAACTGAAATCCATCGATTGAAATAGATGAAATGGAGTTAATAGAGTATGATTTAGTGTTTTTATTGCTTGGGTGTGAGTTTTGAAGGGATTATGCATGATTTGAGCTTAACCCTAGGTTTTTTTTGATTAGGGTTCTTGGGATCTGAAGTGTATAGGATTGATTGATATTGAAAGGTTCCTAGGAGTTTAATAATGTATGAATATAGAGTTGGAACCTTGGGTTAAGCCTAATTGGCCAAATTGTGGAATTTGGATATTTGGTATTGTTTGTTAATTGAGGTAATATGGTGTTGTTAAGGTTGTTTGGCTACTTGGAGAAGCCAAGTGGTGGGATTGGCATTCAAGAAAGCTTGTTAATTTCGTGTGCGTGTGATAATGACAATTGAGGTAACCGGGTGTTTGTATTGTATTGTATGTATTGTATGGTATTGTGTATATTTGTGTCTATATGTTTCTTTCATACCACGATATAGATGTATTTGTGTGTACTGTTTTTACATATATCGTGGTATACACATAGCTAAATGATAATTATGATGATTATGATGATCATTACATATGATGATGATGTGATATGGCATGATGCATAGCATGACATTGAGATCATAGTGAGGATGATAATTATATGATAATACATGAGCATCACCATATAGTATTGTGAGATTGTGATATATGGTAGATTGGGTGGTGATGGTATGATATATGATATGATGTGATTATGATGATATATGATTAGGAAAGATAAGGATGAGATCCCTACAGCTAAATCGCCTACTATGGCCAAGAGGGAAAGGGGCACAGTGGACTGTACCTTCCCTAAATCACTACAAATTTATGGTGGGAAAGGGGAAGGAGAGCCACAGTTTGAGCTTTAGTGTAACCTTTGGCCAGGTTGCATTAGAGTAAGGTGAGCTTGGTGATGTCTCAGAGTCAGTCTTCACCAACTGTTGGAAGGGAATTACCTATATAAAATGTCCTATTATAATGATAGCTTGTGGTTCTAGCCGTGTATAAGGGAGACATGCATTTATTTTACATTGCATTCATGGATTGTATAAATTATATATGTATATGTGTGTGTGTGGCTGTCCCTGGTTATTAAGGCTTTATCTTACACCCCTCTCCCATGAATTAATCCTTTCAGGTGATGATTCTAGCACTAGTCCGGAGAAGACAAGGGAGTAGCATCGGACATAGGAATACTAGGTCTATTTAGTTTATGTGTATTTGGGATATGTATCTGGTGCTAAGTAGGATAGAATGTTTTGTGTTGGATGTATGTTAAGGATATAAGAATTTTGATGGTTGTAATCTTATGAATGTTGTTAGTATGTTATGTATGTGGAATTGCGTTGTATGTGATGAGCATGTGGATGGTGGTGTATGTGTGGTTCAGGGTATTGAGGAGTCAGTGTGTTGGTATTTGTGAGCCCATGGTGGAATTGGGCCTGTTTGGTTTGTTTTAGGGCCTATGCCTCATTTTGTCAGGGGTTTAAGGGGGTCAAACCTCAGAGGAATAGTTCCTGTGAGGTGAAACATCTTTGGATAAGTTGTTTAAGTGGTTTTGAACTTGTGTAAATGGTCCTAGTTGGTCAAATTACCTTTCATGACAAATGGGAGTTGAAAGTTGTGAGTTTTGGTCAAAAGTGGTCAAAACTGTGTCAGGTATCCGAAATCTCCATACAGAGTTGGATTGAAGTGAAAGTGGTGTCTATGGATAGAATGAGACTATATTGACTTGTAGGAGTTAGAATCAAGTCAATCGGAGTTCGGAGTATAAAGTTATGCGCGTCAGAAGTTCATCCCGGAAGTTAAAGTTTTGCTAATTTTGCACCAGCATTGGAGCCCCGTGACATTGTCCTAGGCCACGGTGCCAATGATGATAGTAGCCATCTGAAATAGAGGAGGGCCAGAGCAGCGGCGGTACTGTAGTTGACGCGGCCCCAGCCCATTTTCTGGTGTTTTTATGATGTTTTTCTGCTGCCCAATGGTTTTAAAGGTTTATGTAAGAGGTTGTGTTTGGTTTGATTTTGAAGTTTTTTGTCAATTCTGGAGGTATTTGGAAATAGGTTATTACATTTGAGTATCAGAGCCCGGCTTGTCTTAGTATGACATGGTTCAGGGACGATCCAAGCCGTAGCTAATGTGTATGTGACATCTAAGCACTAAAGAGGGCATGGAGTGATCACTGATGCAAGGATGAGGCACAGACAAGGTGCGGCTCTTAGCAGGCTTCTAAGCAGGAGGGGCATATGAATAAATCAAATACATTCCAGAATGAGAGAGATCCAAAGACTGTATAGGTATAGAACTATATGGTTAAAGGATAACTTAAAGGAATTGATAGGTACTACCTATACCAACAAGGTGGTCCTACCTTTTCAGTAGTTTATCCCTTAAGAATTCCTTAGTTAAGCATGCTTGATCTGGAGCAATTATGGGATAGGTGACCTCTTAGGAAAGAGTTATGTGAGTGAGGACAAAACACACTAAAAAGGCCTTGTTTAGTTTATGGGAATAGTTATCAATCCTAAAAAGCAATCGGACGTTACAAGTTGGTATCAGAGCCATGGTTTTGGGCCATTGAAGAGACTAGCATGTTTGTGGACTTGAATGCAGGAGAGGATGACAATGGGCATGTGGTGTAACCTGAGAGAGCCCCAAGAGTTGAAAGAAGGGTATCTCTTCACAGCTAAATGACTTTTAGAAGTTTAATCCCTCAACTTTCGAGGGTATCATGGATGTCGCACTGGCTAAGGATTGGATAGAACAATTGGAAAACATCTTTAGTGTGATGGATTGCACCTCAAAACAAATAGTGCAACTAGCAGTGTTCAAACTTGAGAAGAAGGCCAAGAGTAGTGGAAAAGTGTTCTCCCAAGTGTTGAAGCGATGAATCCTCCATTGACTTGGGAACAGTTTAACAAACAATTCTTTCCACATTACGTCCCTTTGGTCCTAAAGATGCGGAAGAAGGCCGAGTTCCTAGCTTTTTAGTAAGGGAATTTGTTAGCAGATGATTACATTGACAAATTCCTGGACTTGGCCAAATATTCCACTTATTTGAATAATTACCCCCATAATAGGAGGATGGCTCAGAGATTGTTTAAGGGAGCCCATCCAGAGATTAAAGAACAGTTATCTGTGGTGGAGTTTGTGTTCTTTGAGGACTTATGTGCGAAGATATGTGTCCTATCCAGGCTGAGGAAGATAGAAGGAATTTCATGATAAGAGCCTTTTCTCACCTAAGACCTACAGAAGGAATCAGTAAAGAAAGTGGTTCAGGTAGTGGTAATAGTGGTAGCAGTACAGGTTCTAGTAGAGGAAGAGGTCGCCATAATAGAGAGCACCATGGTAGAGGAAGAGGCAGGTTTGGTAGGGATTAGTATGGTAAAGGACCATTTTTTTCAAAGAGGCTTTGATCAGGCAAGTTCTAGTCAGAGTAAGTATGCAAGGAAAGATTCAGCCTCATCCCAGTATAGTTCAAGTAGTGCATCAAATTCGTGCACACATTGTGGTATGAGCCATAGTGATCGTCTGTGCTTGATTTGCTTTAATTGTGGGAGACCGGGTCATATGTCTTAAAATTGTCAAGAGCTATGGCGTGAAGATGCAATGAGGAGACCCATGATGCCCGGACGAGTCTTTGTTATCACTCGACAGGAAGTAGATGTAACACCTAACTTGATTAGAGGTAAACTTAAACTCAATGATTACTCTATTCATGCTTTATTTGATTCAGGTGCATCACATTCTTTCATTTCTTTTGATTGTACTTGGAAATTGGGTATTGTGGCAATGGAGTTGCCTCTTAAGTTATTAGTATCCACACCCATGGTAGTTTCATTAAGGACTGCTCAAACTTGTCTAAATTATGTAGTTCATTTTGAACACCGAAGCACTACCCTGGATCTAATCTGTTTGCCGTTGCAAGAGATTGATGTGATAATTGGGATGGATTGGTTGAAGGCGAATAATGCCATTCTTGACTGTGCTTAGAAGACTTTGTCTTTGCTCATGAATATCCTTAGTATTGAAGGGGATGAGAATGTCTGTTTGTCCTTTACCCAAGTTGATAGGTATTTGAGCAAAGGATGTCAAGGCTTTTTGGTTTTTCTCTATATGAACACGGATATAGAAGGAGGTATAGAAAGATACCCAGTTGTGTATGAATATCTTGATGTGTTTCCATAGGAGATTACTGGTTGCCACCACCAGGAGAGCTGGAGTTTTCCTTTGATTTGGTGCCCCGGACAAGTCCTATTTTGAAGGCTTCATATCGAATGACACTGTCTGAATTGAAAGAACTCAAGAAATAGATTGGAGATTTGTTGAAAAGGGGCTTCATCAGACCAAGTGTCTCACCTTGGGGAGCTCCAGTGTTGTTCGTTAAGAAGAAAGATGATAGCCTTAGATTGTGCATTGATTATAGGCAGCTAAACCAAGTGACAATTAAGAATAAATATCCTTTGCCTAGGATTGAAGACTTGATTGATCAGTAGGCAAGTGCTTCCATTTTCTGTAAAATCGATTTGAGATTGAGATATCATCAACTGCGGGTGCGTGCTGAAGATGTGCCTAAAACAACTTTTTGAACTCGATATGGTCATTATAAGTTTCTTGTAATGCCATTCGGGTTGACCAATGCCCTGACAATCTTTATGGATTATATGAACAGGGTCTTTCAATCGTATTTGGATAAATTTATGGTTGTATTCATTGATGACATTCTGATATACTCTAAGAGTGAGGAAGAGCATGTACTCTATCTTCGAATTATGTTACAAGTATTACAGGATCCCTAACTGTATGCCAAGCTTAGTAAATGTGAGTTTTGGCTATGGGAGGTGAAATTTTTTGGTCATGTGATATCTGCAGAAGGAGTGGTAGTAGACCCTAGTAAAGTAGAAGCGGTGTTGAATTGGGAAAGACCGCAATCTATGATGAAAATTTGTAGCTTTTTGGGATTGGCTGGTTATTATTGAAGGTTCATTAAGGGATTCTCTCAACTTGTTATGTCATTGACTAGACTCACCTGTAAGAATCGATCTTTCATTTGGGATGATAGGTGTGAGAGAACATTCCATGAGCTAAAGGTTTGTTTGACATACACCCAAGTACTCATTATCCCTAAACCATTAGAGCCATTCACTATTTATACGGACGCCTCTAAGAAAGGTTTAGGGTGTTTTTTGATGCAGCAGAATAGAGTTGTGGCATATGCTTCAAGGCAATTAAGACCTCATGAGCAGAACTATCCTATTCATGACTTTAAGCTAGCAGCTATAGTGTTTGCTTTGAAATTATGGAGGCATTGTCTCTATGGCATTCAGTTTGAGGTGTTCAGTGATCACAAGAGTTTGAAGTATCTATTCAATCAGAAAGAGTTGAACATGAGACACAGGCATTGGGTTGAGTTCTTGGTAGACTATGAATTTGCTTTGAAGTATTATCCTGGGAAAGCCAACGTTGTGGTGGATAGGCTAAGTAGGAAGTCGATCCATATAGCTACAATGATGATGAGGGAACAGCAATTGCTGGAAAGCCTGAGAGATATGAAGTTATCCATTACTGTCCATCCTAGAGTAATAGTATTGGGATCCATCAATGTATCAAGCAATTTGTTGAGGAACCTTTGCTATGCTCAGTTGGAGGATAACTATCTTTTGGGCATCTGGGAACGGATTGAAATGGCAGAGACCGAGGACTTTGATATACTGGAGGATGGTATCATTTGGTATCATGGTCGAATTTGTGTGCCAAATGTTATGGGGTTACGAGAAATTATTTTGGAAGAAGCTCATAACAGTAGGTATACTATTCACCCAGGTACCACTAAGATATACCAAGATCTAGAGTGAGGGTACTGGTGGCTAGGCATGAAAAAAGACATCGCATAGTATGTGGCAAGATGTCTAATCTGTCAAAAGGTAAAGATTAAGCACTAATTGTCTGCTGGTATATTGTAACCTTTGGAGATCCCAGTGTGGAAATGGGATAGTGTTTCCATGGATTTCATGATGGAATTACCCAGGACGTCTTCAGGACACAATGGAATATGGGTAATTGTGGATAGATTGACAAAGTTTGCCCATTTTCTTCCAATTTGGGAGACTATTTTGATGGAGTAGTTGGCTCAATTATATGAGAATGAGATTGTGAGACTGCATGGAGTCCCGATGAATATTGTATCGGACAAAGATTTTAGGTTTACATCTAGGTTTTGGAAATCTCTTCAAAAGGCCATGCGAACAAAGTTGAGTTTCAGTATTGCTTATCACCCATAATCTCATCGGCGGACTGAAAGGACAATTCAGACTCTGGGGGACATGTTGCGGGCATTTGTTTTGGAGAATAAAGGCAATTGAGATCAATATTTGCCGTTAGTTGAATTTGTCTACAACAACAGTTTCTACTTGAAGTTTGCAAATAGCTTTGTATGAAGAGTTGTATGGTAGGAAGTGCAGATCACTGTTGTGTTGGGTTGAACTCAGTGAAAGGAGCTTTTTGGGCCCCGGATATTGTGGATCAAACCTCTTAACAAATATAGAGTATTCATTAGAAACTTTTTACTCCTCGGAGCCGGCAAAAAAGTTATGCAGATAGAAGGAGGAGGCCATTGGAGCTTGATACTGGAGATTATGTGTTTTTAAAGATCACTCCTGCTACTGATATTGGAAGATCGATTCGAGTGAAGAAGCTCACTTCGCGATATATGGGTCCATATCAGATTATGGAGCGAATTAGGCCAGTAGCTTATCAAGTGGTGCTACCACCTAATCTTGCTGGATTGCATGACGTTTTCTATGTGTCTCAACTCAAGAAGCATCATCCAGATCCGTCTCATATAGTTGATGATGAGGCAATTCAAGTGTGAGAGGATCTAACTTTTGAGGTCATGCCATCGCAAATTCTTGATAATAAAGAGAAGCAGTTCAGAAATAAGACCATTAAGTTGATCAAAGTTCTATGGAGTGGCTTGACGTCTAATGATATCACGTGGGTGACGGAAGAATCTTTGTGAAGGAGGTATCTAGAGATTTTTACTTGAGGTAAGAGTTGAAATTTCGAGAACAAAATTTTTATAAGGAGGGCAGAATGTAACACCCCTCATGATATCTTTCTCGGTATTGTGTGCAGAATTGGAGAAAACAGGACGGAGAAAGAATGAAGTGGAGGAGAATTAAGCTCCATGCCGTGGCGAGGGTGTATTCCAATGGCATTATTGTTGAATCAAGAGTTTTGATGATTCCAAACCAACATCCAAGAGCTTGGATTGAAGATATCAAAGGAGCTGAAAATGATTCAAGTGAAGAGATTTAGAGTAATTGCTATTAGATCTATTGTAGGATCTTTAGTTTTAGTTAGAAATGGGTAAAAGGTTTTGATTTGAAGAAAAGATGTTTTTAAACCTTGATTTTATGTTAAATCTTGACTTATTTGAAAAACACCCATAAACAGACGAAGTTTGAGAAGTTTAAACTAAACTGTCATATGGGAAATTCAAACTTTGCCTTTGGAAATTCAAATTTTGGGCTGAAAATGAATAAGTCTGAAGAGATGTTCCTCTGACAGACGAATTTTGATTCTCTAAAATTTGAATTTTTATATGAGTCTGAAAGAAGCATTTTTGTGACAGACGAACTTCAAGTCTTCAAAAAATTGAATTTCAAACAGAATGCAATTTATGAAAACCAAAGAAATTCATCTGAAACTATGATAAAGTTCATATGAAATCAAGATCAAATTAAGTTTCAAAATTACTCTCTGACAGACGAATTTTGGTCTCCCAACATTCGAATTTTCATGGAAACTTGAAAGAAGCTTCTTTGAGACAGACGAATTTTGAGTCTTCAAAATTCGAATTTCAAATAAAACATAACTTGAGAAAATAGGAGAAATTCGTCTGAAATAATGTTAAAGTTCATCTGAAATCAAGATTATATTAAGTTTCAAAATTGCTCTCTGACAGACGAACTTTGAACATTGAAATTCGAATTTCATAAGCTAAGATTATAAGTCTGTTGAAATGAAATGATGACATGCGAATAATAGAGTTTTCAACTTCGAATGTTGAAATAAGTCTGAAGAGAAGTCTCTCTGACAGACGAACTTCACTCCTTCAACATTCGAATTTCAAAGAAATTGAAACACTGTGCCTTTTAAACGTACTAGGAACAGATGAATTTTGGGATTCCAAAATTCAAATTTTGAGGGCACTGTAGAAAATTGAAAACACTGTTCACACTTAACAGAAAAACTTTCTTCTTGAAAATTCGTATGTCACAATGAGAAAACATTTTGTAAGTTTCAAAATTCAAATTTCACTACATGAACAGACAAACTTCATGTTTTAATGTTGGAAAGCTTTAACCTTCGAATACTTTGAAATTTGTCTATTGACTAACCAAAATTTGAATTTCGGTATGTCAGAAACATTAAATGCGGTTGGTGAATGGATAGTTTTTTAGAGTAACCATTGGATAACTTCCCTAACGGATAGATTTAGTCTCTAACGGACAGTTGGGACCTAAATCTATAAATACAACATCATTTGAAGTTGTGGGTAACGAATCAAACTTGTATATACTGAATTTCTGCCAAATCTTCTTCTCAAAAACTTTTACCCTCTCAACTTCAATATCTGTACTTTAACCTTCATATCTACTCTATTCAAGAGAGTTACATCTTTGTATTCAATCTAATCTTCATCTGGAAGATAGATTTACTTGTGAGGGGAATTCATAAGGGGATTGGGAAGCACATTGTAGAAGTGCTTAGAGAGAGTGAGAAAGCTCCAGAAAACAGAGCATACTCGTTGTACTGAGGCATTAGCAAGAAGCCCGTTGAATTCTTGCTGTATAGTGGAAAAATCTCAAGAGTTGTCTTGGGGACTGGACATAGGTCAAGTGAATAGACCAAACTAGGATAAATTACTGAGTGTTCTTCTCTCTATCATCACTTTTTCAGTTTACTCTGTTTATACATTGCTTTATTACACCTTGCTCTCTTCATATATTTTACTTTGTGCAAAGAATTTTAAATCTTCCCAATTCACCCCCTCTTGGGAAGTCAGCCTTGCTAATAAGTGGTATCAAAGCCTGGATTTCCATTCAAAGGATCTCACAGTCTGGGAATTAAGATGGCTGGCTTTGGAGAAAGCATACTACCTGAGGGGAACAACACAAATAGAGCACCTGGCTTCAGTGGAGAACATTATGGGTACTGGAAGATGAGGATGCAGATCTACCTTCAATCAATTGATCTTGACATCTGGTCAGTTATTGAAAAATGAGACTTTGTCCCAATGGCTCTAACTGAAGATGGAAGATATAAAGAGAAGCTAGAAGCAGAGTGGAATGAGAAAGACAGAAGGAGAGTTCTGCTGAATTTCAAAGCTAAACATTGCTTAGTCAGTGCCCTGGACCAGGACGAATTCTACAGAGTGTCACAATGCTCCACTGCTAAAGAAATGTGGGACACCCTGCAGATTGCACATGAAGGAACAACTTGGGTCAGGGAGAACAAACTGAACACATGCATTAGAGAGTATGAAAGCTTCAGAATGGCTGAAGGAGAAACTGTAAAGGAGCTGCAGAAGAGATTCACTCTCATTGTGAATCAACTGAAAAGCCTGAGAAAGGAGTATACTCAATCTGAAAAGGTGAGGAAGATACTCAAAGCTCTCCCTCTGGAATGACAGCCCAAGGTGACAGCATTAAAGGAAGCTAGAGGAGAATCAATGGCTTCTGTCACAGGTCTCTTCGGCAGCCTTGAGGAGTATGAAGGAAAGATGAAAGCTCTCAAGGAAGCTGGACTGGACAGAAAGAAGAAAGGCCTTGCTCTCAAAGTTGCTAATGAAAAGGAAGAAGAATCTGACGAAGGGGATGAGCTGGATGAAAAAACTCTGGCAATGATGGTCAGAAAATTCGAAAGATTCTGCAACAAGAAGAAGAGCAAGAGAATCTTCAAGAAGGGAGCAGCTGGAGAAAGCAAGAAAGAGGCAAAAGAACCTATGACTTGCAATGAGTGCGAGAAGTAGGAACACATAAAGTGGGATTGTCCTCAATTCCTTAAAAAGCAACAAAGAGAAAAGAAAGTTGCTGACAAAGGGAAGAAGAAGAAAGCCTACATCTCATCGATATGGGGAAACAGCTCAGATGAGGAAGATGAAGATGAAGATGAGATTGCTAACATCTGTCTGATGGCACTTGCTTCTAAAGAAGCCAAACCCTCATGCAGCAGTGATCAGGAAGAAGAGGTATATGAATCTGAATCTTTCTATTCTGAATTACTGGATGCATTTCATGAGCTTCATGATGAGTTTATTAAAGTTGCTAAAGAACTAAAACTAGCAAAGAAAAAGATTAGTAAACTAGAATTTCATAGCAACTTTTCTGAAACCACATCTCTACCTGCTGCTGAATCTGTTTGCTGCAAATCCTGTATTGAACTGAAGCAAACTAATGAATATTTAGTGAAAAGCATGTCTAGGCTCACTAAAGGAAAAGATATGCTATTTACTTTAATGGGGAGTCAAAGAATATCTCAAGGAAAAGCTGGTTTTGGCTATGATCCATGTGCTGTAAAAGAAAAACTTAGGAAGAAAAATCAGAATGCATACATGAGACATTTTGTGCATGCTGAGAACAATAGAAAGAAAGATCACATGTCTCCTCGCTTAGAAACATATAATCAACCAAAGCATGCAAAATAAAAGTATTATCTGCATTGTTTTCT
Organism: Adenanthera pavonina; assembly: GCA_026686845.1. NCBI lineage: Eukaryota > Viridiplantae > Streptophyta > Magnoliopsida > Fabales > Fabaceae > Adenanthera > Adenanthera pavonina. The sequence goes on from JAIVEN010000009.1 coordinate 20,111,569, forward strand.
TCCTGCTACTCAATCCAGTAGTCCCTTTACCACATGTCATTTCTGTAACAAAAAGGGACATGTTTCCAGTTCTTGTGCCTTGAAGAAAAATGAACTTAACAGGAAAGTTAAATGGGTTCCCAAGGGTACATCAGTAACTAGGGAAAAATCTACTGACCAAAAAGGACCCAAACAAATTTGGGTACCTAAAACATTATTTTGCAGGTCTGTCTCAAAGCTAAGAAGAGCAACAAATGGTATATGGACAGTGCCTGCTCAAGTCATATGACTGGTGAAAAGGAGAAGTTCATCACCCTTAGAGACAAGAAAGGAGGAAAGGTGACCTTTGGAGGTGATCAATATGGCAAGGTTGTTGGCATTGGCATTGTGGGCAAAAATCCAGAAACATCCATTGAAGAGGTGCTGTTTGTGATCGGCCTCAACCACAACTTGCTGAGCGTGAGTCAAACATGTGATAAAGAAAACTGGGTGCTGTTTGACTCAAAGTTCTGCCTGGTCATCAGAAAAAGTGATCACAAAGTAATCCTCACAAAGTAATCCTCAAAGCTCAAAGGGATGGTAACTGCTATACTATTGATCTTGATGAACTTTCTCCCTTAGATTCTGTATGCTTAATTAGTCAGGATAATGATAACTGGTTATGGTATAGAAGATTAGCTCATGTGAACATGAATCAACTGTCTAAACTGGTTAAAAGTGAGCTAGTAACTGGATTGCCAAAAATATCTTTTGAAAAGGACAAAGAATATGATGCATGCTTAAGAGGAAAACAAATTAAAGCATCTTTTAAACCTAAAAATGTAGTCAGCACAACTAGACCACTTGAACTACTGCATATGGACTTAATTGGACCATCTAGGGTAAAAAGTCTTGGTGGTAATATATATGTGCTTGTGATTGTAGATGATTACTCCAGATTTACTTGGACATTGTTTCTTTCCTCCAGAAGTGATACCTTTGATGCATTTGTAACCTTAGCTAAGAAAGTGCAAAATGAGAAGGGTATTTCTATTGTGTCTATCTGGTCAGATCATGGAGGAGAATTTGAGAACGCTTGCTTCCTGGAGTACTGTAATGAGCATGGGATTGATCACAACTTCTCAACTCTAAGGACTCCTCAACAGAATGGAGTTGTAGAAAGGAAGAACAGAACTATTGGAGAGATGGCTAGAGCTATGCTGAACGAAAATGAGCTATCTCAAGTGTTTTGGGCTGATGCAGTGGATACAGCAAGCTATATCATAAACAAAGCCTACATCAGACCAATCCTTGGGAAGACTCCATACGAGTTGTACAAGGGAAGAAAGCCAAATCTGTCACATCTCCATGTGTTCGGGTGCAAATGCTTCATTCACAACAATGGGAAAGAAAATCTGGGTAAGTTTGATGCCAAATCCGATGAAGGTATATTTCTGGGCTATTCTAGTAGGAGTAAGGCATATAGAGTTTACAATAAAAGGTCAAATGTAGTAGAGGAATCTGTGCATGTTGTTTTCATGGAAAATGAAACTGTTTCCAAATATGTTACCAATGAGGATGACCTTTCTTTTGACTTTGAAAAATTAGATATTTCTGACAAAAGTAAAACTGAACCTCCAAAGATATCTGAATCTATTAACATAGAGGAAGATACTTAGGAGAAAGAGTTTGATGAAGAAACATCTCAAGAACTCCCTAGAGCTTGGAGATATCAAAGGAATCATCCTGTTGATCAAGCAATAGGGGATGTTCAAGAGAGAGTCAAAACCAGAAAGCAGTTAAGGGATCAAATGATAAACTGTGCTTTTATTTCTCAAATTGAACCTAAATGTACTGAGGAAGCCTTAACTGATGATTACTGGGTTTTAGCTATGCAAGATGAATTGAATCAGTTTGAAAGAAATCAAGTTTGGGATTTAGTCCCTAGACCCAAAAATCATCCTATCATTGGTACCAAATGGGTTTTTAGAATTAAACTTGATGAATCTGGAATAAGAATCAGAAATAAAGCTAGATTAGTTGCTAAAGGTTATAATCAAGAGGAAGGCATTTATTTTGAAGAAACTTTTGCTCCGGTAGCTAGATTAGAAGCAACTAGAATACTGCTGGCATATGCATGCATGAAAAATATTTTATTATATCAAATGGATGTAAAGAGTGCCTTTCTAAATGGATATATCATGGAAGAGGTTTATGTAGATCAACCTCCAGGTTTTCAGGATTCTACAAAACCAAACCATGTTTATAAACTGAAGAAAGCTCTTTATGGTTTGAAACAAGCCCCTGGAGCATGGTATGAGAGATTAAGCAATTTTCTAACTGAAAAGAGGTTTAATAGAGGCAAAGTAGATACAATGTTATTTACTAAGAAAGAAAATGAAGATTTACTCATTGTCCAAATCTATGTTGATGATATCATATTCGGTGCTACTAATGAGTCTCTTTGGAAGAAATTTTATGAGTTAATACAGGGAGAATTCGAGATGTCAATGATGGGGGGACTTAACTTCTTCCTTGGATTGCAAATCAGATAGCTTGATGATGGTATCTTTCTCAGTCAATCCAAGTATCTGAAAGAGCTGTTAAAGAAGTTTGGAATGGAAAATGCCAAACCAATGGGAACACCAATGGCAACAGCAACCAAACTGGACATGGATGAGAATGGGAAGATGCTTGACATTACTCAGTACAAAAGAATGATTGGATCCTTGCTGTACTTAACTGCCAGCAGACCTGACATTATGTTCAGTGTCTGTATGTGTGTAAGGTTCCAGTCATGCCCCAAAGAAACCCATGCAACTGCTATGAAAAGAATCTTCATATATCTTATTGAAACATCACAGATGGGTCTTTGGTATCCAAAGGGAAATGGAGAAGATCTTAAAGGATACATTGATGCTGATTTTGCAGGATCCAAAACTGACAGAAAGAGCACAAGTGGAACTTGTCAGTTTCTTGGAGGATCCCTGGTTTCCTGGTTTAGCAAAAAGCAAAACAGTGTGGCCTTTTCCACTGCAGAAGCTGAGTATGTTGCAGCTGGAAGCTATTGTGCCCAAGTCATCTGGATAAAATAGCAACTTGAAGATCTTGAGGTTAAGATGAAAGAGATATTAATCATGTGTGACAATCAAAGTGCCATAAATATCACTAAGAATCCTGTAATGCATTCTAGGATGAAACATATTGAAGTTAGGCACAACTTTATTAGGGATCACGTTCTGAAAGGAGAAGTTAGATTGGCGTACATCCCAATAGAAGATCAAGTTGCTGACATACTTACAAAGCCTTTATCAGAAGACAGACATTGCAAAATTAGGAGAGAATTGGGTATGGTAAATCCCAATGAACTGTAAGTTATTCCTGTACAATCTTGTTTTCAGAGTTTTCATTCTTAACATTAATTCTAACTTTAGCATCAGAGTGTGCTTAATTTAAGTTGCAGGTGCTCCTCACAAGATTCAATGGAATTAAACTTGACGATTGGAGCACACCAGAATGGAACAATCATAATGTGAAGCAAATAAACGAAAATTCTAAGTTTCTGGATCCATTCTGTAAGTTTTTAACGATAAAATTCATATTTTGAATGTGTGTTAGATGTATTTTGCTTGATAAACTGTGTTTTGAATTGGTCAACGTGGTCAACATTCAAATTTTAGTTGACCAACAGACGAACTTTGGCCCATTATGCATTGAACAGTTCTCGGTGATACCTCGAAATTCGTCTATTGGATCTTGGAAGTTCGAATTTTCAAAAACAAAATTTTCAAAGTTAAGTCTGTCCATCAATGTTATAGAAATTACTATTTCTCAAAATACGAATGATAGACAACCTTTGCAAAAATGGAGAAATTCAAATTTTCAGTACAAAATTCGTCTGTTGAATTATGCTCTTCATGTTGAATACTTGAAAGATGAAATTTCACTTGCTTAATTCGTCTATTGATCGATAAATTGATTGCTGCTTGTTGCTTGCTTTCCAAAATTTGAACTTTGATGGATCAAAGTTCGTCTGTCGTGCTTATGTTGCTTGGCACAAGCCACTGTCAGATGAACTTCAGAAGAAAATTTGTCTGTCAGTAAGCTATATTGGACGGTTTAACTTGTAACTACCTGAAGTTTGAATCTTGACATGTCAAAATTTGTCTGTCAGACGGTTACATACGTTAAAACTGACAGTTTTCAAAAGGAACAGATGCAACCCTACCTTTCTCTCTCTCTGAGTCTGTTCCAATCCTCTCATCAATTCTCTTTAATCCTGACCAGAAACCGTCACTTCCCTCTGATTAAACTTCCTTTCGCATCATTTAAACCCATTCTAAGCCTCATTCTGCAACATTCATCCAAAGAAATGACTAGGGTGAAAATCTTGGAGTAGCGAAAGGAGAGGCCCGACCAAAGAGAAATGTTAAATCACAATATGCCTCGAAGGAAGGGGAGAAATCAAAGAGAAAGGCCAAATCCAGCAAGGCAACACCTTCCAAACGCCAAAAGACTTCATCCAAAGCAGATTCTCAGAAAGTTGGACCCTCCTCTCCAAAAGGTGCAGAACCTTCGGTTCCAGTTCCTACAGAAGCTGCTGATGTTGCTTCCACTTCATCCTTCAGTACTCAATCTGGAGAATATCAACTTACCACACAACCATTATGGAGCACTCCTCAAATTCAAAAGGAATATTCAACCAAGTTTGCCAGTAAAAAGGTAATCAAACCCCACTATGTAAGCTTGGAAGGATTTCTAATCTCTAACAACTTTGATGCTGGAATATGGTTGCTGAGATACAAGAATCTGTTGAAAATAGTAGAGAGATATGATGATGAGGTTATGAAGACGTGGTACGCTTCCTTGAAGTACAACAGCAAGAAGAGGAAATGGGAGGTTAACTTGAGATTAAAAACCATATGGCTTACTGATGAGACATTCAATGAGGTGCTTGAAATCCCGGGGCAAGATGGACTTAAAATTGACACTACAGCCTCTGGGTACATGGATGAGGGAAGCACTGCTGATGAAGAGGGGGGCCCCTTTCTAAGCTACAAGGAGAGCACAATCCTGGACACCCTGTTCAGAAGAAGGGAAAACAGGCCACCAATAAATCTGTTGAAGCCCACAGATCTCAGTGTACAGGTGAGGATCCTGCACTACATAGTGTCCAGGATCATATTCAACAAAGGAGGCAGCTTCAATCTAATAACGAGGGCAGAAGCTCATGTTATGGAAGCAATCATGCGAGGAAAGCTTATTAACATGGGACACATTATCCTCCAGCGCATGATTAAGGCAAGGGATCAGAGGAAGGACTCTACACTCCCCAATGCTGCTATCATTTCCAGAATCCTGTAATGTGCTAGGATTCAACATATTGAAAGAGATGAAGGAAGATGGATTGGAAAGGGAGCATGGAAATATGAAGATTTATTCTTTGTTGCTGATGCATCCCTACAGCAAGAAGGCACATCTGAGGCTCCTACCAGATCTGTACCTCAGCCTTCACAGCTAGTTCCATCCCCATCCAAGCCAACTCACCCTCTTTCCACACCCTCCTCTTGGGCCAAGCCAACCAAGATCATTGAGTTGTATGACAGTCTGTCTACACTCATTTTCAGCATTCAGGATGAGCAAAATGCTAAATTTGCTCATCTGCAAGATCAGATCCATCAGTTGGCTGTAAACATGAAAGTGGTGGCTGATGCATATGAAGATATCAGAAGTGCTATACCTACCACATCAGCTCCACCTCAGCCCAGTGTTCCTGAGCCCACTCTGTCTCCCACTCCTGTGCCTCCTAGTCCTTTTGAGATGGCATCTCCTACTGCTGAATGGTGTTGAAGTATAGGAGACTGACCCTGTTGGTGCAGCAAGCACTCCAAAGGCCTCCAGCAATGAGGCAAGTCCTGGTCCTCCTTTGGACTATGGCATAGAGGAAGAGGTTCTTCAAGAAGCAAGTCCTCACAAGCCTACTGAAGAAGATGCTTAGTATTCAATCCTTTCCACTCACGAGACTGAGCAAGTTGAAAGGCTAGTGGCAGCCATCACTGCTTCACCTGTTCTGCAAACTGCAGTGAATGAGGAAAAGAGCATTGTGCCTATCATTGATTACACAGCCATTGCTCACAATGCTCTGCTGTAAGCTCAGAGGAGAAGGCTTGAAGAAATGTTTCATGCTGATAAACTAGACCCTCTTTCTCTTGCTGCTTATGGACTATCAGAGGAGCATAGAGCTCAATTGGCTCTTTCCAAGCAGAAAATGCAAGAGCTGCTTGAGGTCTTTGATGATGATGAAGAAGCAAGTCCTAAGCCTGCTGAACCTCCTGCACCAGTCCAGCCAGAAATTCCTTTTGCTCCTGTCCCACTGCAAGTTGTACCAATTTCTCAGATTCCTCCTCCCGTTGATTTTGTCCTGATTATGCCAAAAAGGGGGAAAAGCCTAAGCAAACTGGGACTAAGCAAACTGCTGCTACTGAGCCATCTGGAAAAGGAAAGACGTACAGCAAGAAGACTAAGTCAAAGAAGGAGTGATTGATTAGATCTTAGGCTAAATCCTCTTGTTGTGTTTTGTTTGTTTGTTTGTTGTTAGTACTTTATATTTTGTGAACTGATTCTTGATTGGTGTATGTATTACAACAATTGATTAAATGAATGACTTTATTGGTTGCAATGTTGTGTGATTATTACTCCTTGCATATCTTCACTTAATTTGCTGTATATGATATCTTCTGAAATATAATGCATATGTTGAGGGGGAGCTTGTGAAAGCAAGCCCAAGTACTAATCCAGTTTGTAAGTTGTTTTGTCATCATCAAAAAGGGGGAGAATGTTGAATCAAGAGTTTTGATGATTCCAAACCAACATCCAGGAGCTTGGATTGAAGATATCAAAGGAGCTGAAAATAATTCAAGTGAAGAGATTCAGAGTAATTGCTGTTAGATCTATTGTAGGATCTTTAGTTTTAGTTAGAAATGGGTAAAAGGTTTTGATTTGAAGAAAAGATGTTTTTAAACCTTGATTTTATGTTAAATCTTGACTTATGTGAAAAACACCCACAAACAGACGAAGTTTGAGAAGTTTAAACTAAACTATCATATGGGAAATTCGAACTTTGCCTTTGGAAATTCAAATTTCTGGCTGAAAATAAATAAGTCTGAAGAGATGTTCCTCTGATAGACAAATTTTGATTCTCTAAAATTCGAATTTTCATATGAGTCTGAAAGAAGCCTTTTTGTGACAGACGAACTTCAAGTCTTCAAAAAATTGAATTTCAAACAGAATGCAATTTATGAAAACCAAAGAAATTCATCTGAAACTATGATAAAGTTCATATGAAATCAAGATCAAATTAAGTTTCAAAATTACTCTCTGACAGACGAATTTTGGTCTCCCAACATTCGAATTTTCATGGAAACTTGAAAGAAGCTTCTTTGAGACAGACGAATTTTGAGTCTTCAAAATTCGAATTTCAAATAAAACATAACTTGAGAAAATAGGAGAAATTCGTCTGAAATAATGTTAAAGTTCATCTGAAATCAAGATTATATTAAGTTTCAAAATTGCTCTCTGACAGACGAACTTTGAACATTGAAATTCGAATTTCATAAGCTAAGATTATAAGTCTGTTGAAATGAAATGATGACATACGAATAACAGAGTTTTCAACTTCGAATGTTGAAGTAAGTCTGAAGAGAAGTCTCTCTGACAGACGAACTTCACTCCTTCAACATTCGAATTTCAAAGAAATTGAAACACTGTGCCTTTTAAACGTACTAGGAACAGACGAATTTTGGGATTCCAAAATTCAAATTTTGAGGGCACTGTAGAAAATTGAAAACACTGTTCACACTTAACAGAAAAACTTTCTTCTTGAAAATTCGTATGTCACAACGAGAAAACATTTTGTAAGTTTCAAAATTCGAATTTCACCACATGAACAGACGAACTTCGTGTTTTAACGTTGGAAAGCTTTAACCTTCGGATACTTCAAAATTCGTCCTTTGACCAACCAAAATTCGAATTTCAGTATGTCAGAAACATTAAATGCGGTTGGTGAACGGATAGTTTTTCAGAGTAACCGTTGGATAACTTCCCTAACGGATAGATTTAGTCTCTAACAGACAGTTGGGACCTAAATCTATAAATACAACATCATTTGAAGTTATGGGTAACGAATCAAACTTGTATATACTGAATTTCTGCCAAATCTTCTTCTCAAAAGCTTTTACCCTCTCAACTTTAATATCTGTACTTTAACCTTCATATCTACTCTATTCAAGAGAGTTACATCTTTGTATTCAATCTAATCTTTATCTGGAAGATAGATTTACTTGTGAGGGAAATTCACAAGGGGATTGGGAAGCACATTGTAGAAGTGCTTAGAGAGAGTGAGAAAGCTCCAGAAAACAGAGCATACTCGTTGTACTGAGGCATTAGCAAGAAGCCCGTTGAATTCTTGCTGTATAGTGGAAAAATCTCAAGAGTTGTCTTGGGGACTGGACGTAGGTCAAATGGATAGACCGAACTAAGATAAATTACTGAGTGTTCTTCTCTCTATCATCACTTTTTCAGTTTACTCTGTTTATACATTACTTTATTACACCTTGCTTTCTTCATCTATTTTACTTTGTGCAGAAAATTTTAAATCTTCCCAATTCACCCCCGTCTTGGGAAGTCAGCCTTGCTAACAATTATCTGGCTGAAACATAGTGGCATTATTAGTCGATCGGACACGAAAAGAAAAGAAAGAAATGGAGGAGAGAGTGTAAGAGATGTGCTAGGGTTTGGAGATCTGGCCTTGGGAAGTGATTTTTGGACCTCGAGCTTGGATTCACATTGGTAAGTGATCCTTACTCTTCCCTCTCCAATTTTTTCAGTTTAAACTTGGGATTTTTTGGTAATATGTTGGGATTTCCGATTTGGACTGAAACCCATTGATTGAAATAGATGAAATGGAGTTAATGGAGTGTGATTTGGTGTTCTTGTTGCTTGGGTGTGAGTTTTGAAGGGATTATGCATGATTTGATTTTAACCCTAAGTTGTTTTCAGTTAGGGCTCTTAGGAATCTAAAGTGTATGGAATTGATTGATATTGAAAGGTTCCTAGAAGCTTAATAATGCATGAATGTAGGGTTAGAACCTTGGGTTAGGCCTAATTGGCCAAATTGTGGAATTTGGATATTTGGTATTATTTGTTAATTGAGGTATTATGGTGTTGTTAAAGTTGTTTGGCTACTTGGAGAAGCCAAGTCGTGGGATTGGCATTCAAGAAAGCTTGTGAAACTCGTGTGTGAGTGATAACGACAATTGAGGTAACCGGGTATTTGTATTGTATTGTATGTGTTGTATGGTATTGTGTATATTTGTGTATATATACATATTTCTTTCATATCATGATATAGATGTGTTTGTGTGTACTGTTTTTATATATATCGTGATATGTAAACAGCTAGATGATGATTACAATGATTATGATGATGATTACATATGATAATGATGTGATATGGCATGATGCATAACATGACATTGAGATCATGGTGAGGATGATGATTATATGATGATACATGAGTATCATAACATAGCAGTGTGAGATTGTGATATATGGAGAATTGGGTGGTGATGATATGATATATGATATGATATGATTATGATGATATATAATTAGGAAGGATAAGAATGGGATCCCTGCGGTTAAATCGCCTTTTATGGCCAAGAGGGAAAGGCGTGCACTCCCTAAATTGCTGCCAATTCATGGTGGGAAAGGGAAAGGAAAGCCACGGTCCAAGCTCTAGTGTAACCTTTAGCCGGATTGCTTTAGAGTAAGGTGAACTTGGTGATGTCCCGGAGTCAGTCTTCACTGACTGTTGAAAGGGAATTACCTATATGAAATATCTTGTTATAACGATAGCTCGTGGTTCTAGCTGTGTGCAAGGAAGACATGCATTCATGGAATGTATAAGTTATATATGTATATATGTGTGTGTGGTTGTCCCCGGTAACTGAGGCTTTGTCTCACACCCCTCTCCCAGGAACTAACCCATTCAGGTGACGATTTTGGCACTAGTCCGGAGAAGCCGAGGGAGTAGCATAGGTCATAGAAATACTAGGTCTATGTAGTTTGTGTGTATTTTGGATATGTATTTGGTGCTAAGTAGGATAGAATGTTTTGTGTTGGATGTATGTCAGGGATATAAGAATTCTAATGGTTGTAATCTTATGAATGTTGTTGGGATGTCATGTATGTGGAATTGTGTTGTATGTGATGAGCTTGTTGGATGGTGGTGTATGTATGGTTTAGGGTGTTGAGGAGTCAGTGTGTTGGTATTTGTGAGCCCAAGGTGGAATTAGGCTTGGTCGGTGTGTTTTAGGGATTGTAGCCTATTTTGTCATTTGAGGTTCAAGAGGGTCAAATCTTAGAGAAATTGTTCCTTTGAAGTGAAACATCTTTGGATAAGATATTTAAGTAGTTTTGGACCTGTGTGAATAGTTTTGGTTGGTCAAATTGCCTTTGGTGGCAAATAGGAGTTGAAAGTTGTCAGTTTTGGTCAAAAGTAGTCAAAATGGTGTCAGGTGTCCAGAATTTCCATACAGAGTTGGATTGAAGTGAAAGTGGTGTCTATGGATAGATTGAGACTAGATTGACTTGTAAGAGTTGGAATCAAGTCAATTGGAGGTCGAAGTATAAAGTTATGCACGTCAGAAGTTCACCCCAAAAGTTAAAGTTTTGCTGATTTTGCATCAGCAGTGGGGCGCCACTGCGCCGTCCTAGGCCACGGCGCCAGTGATGGCAGTAGCCATCCTGAAATAGAGGTGGGCCAGAGTCACGTTGGTACTGTAGCGACCGTCGCTCCAGCCCATTTTCTGGTGTTTTTGTGATGTTTTTCTGCTGCCTGGTGGTTTTTAAAGGTTCATGTGAGATGTTTGGGTTGTGTCTTGTTGGATTTTGAAGTTTTTAGTCAATTCTAGAGGTGTTTGAAAGTATGTTGTTACAAGTTTAGCAATTGCAATAGTAACCTTAACAATCGCGGTGGAATTTCTTTTTTTTTTTGGATCAATAACAATTTAGGACTATTTGAGTGAATTAATGGCAAAGAGAATCTTTTAACTAATAAAATGCACTAAGATTTTTTTTATAAAAGAATAGTTATACATTGCTGCATGTGAAACTCCTTTGCCACCTATATTCTTCATCGGCCAACTTCTCGATCTCACCATTCCAATCTTATTTTGTTGCCTCAAAAAAAGTAACATGTGTATTGTCTAATTTTATTTTATTTATTATCAAAATCAAGATATTACAATAAATAAAAAATAGTATAATTTTACTATACATATATCTATGTAAGAAATTTTTTAGACAGTAGGATTTTTTTTTATGATTTTTAAATTATTACTTGAAAGGACTACAATAAAGTTTTTGTTATGTCTACGTAAGTACTATATAGTCCATGATGATTCTTTTTTGGTAATTATTTACTGTTTTTATTTTGTAATTATTGGACCATTTGAAATAAGTATTTGATATTTTTTCAATTATTGAAATAACTGTATTAATTCTCCTTTTGTGTGATTCTAATTGTGTGTCTGGTGAGAGCAAATCCTCTCATGTTCTAGCGGAAAAAGGACCCTCATTTTGACCAAATTATTACCGTACAAATAATCCGATGATTCAGACAAACCCACGTTAGCTGCACAAGCGAAGGCAAATGGGAAAGCGTAAATCATAGAAGCAAAGCATGAGGTGGTGGTAGCCGAAATTGAAATTAAATCAAAGGTTCACTAAAGTATGGGTCATCCCTGAACCATACACTACTTTTTCCATCTCCAATTTTCCAACAAGCCTATCCTTTCAGAAATTCTCTTTCTGCTAGTAAACTGCACACACACCAACCCCAAGAAGTGTTTGCACCTCTTGGAGCACGTACGCAGGAAATCTGTATAACAAAAAATATAGATGTCCTTGAGAATTCTAATCCATAAATTATTAGGACCCTTCCTTAGCTAATAAAGCATGATTAAAGCTCTAGTCCACAATGTGTAACATTTAAGTGAAATAGTAGAAATTTTTTTACCTCAACAAAATTTAGGAAACTACATAGAAAAAAAATTTTCTAAATTTTTCAAAATCACCGTTTTGCCTTTTATTTTCAAGAAAAATTATACATATTTTGAAAATAGAAAGATATAAATGTACTTTACACAAAATTAAAAAAGAAAGTCTGTGTAATATAATATTTGTTTAAAAAGATCTGTAAACCTTTGACAACTTTTTCCCCTATCTCTAAGTGGATTTGACTCAATATTCTTGAAAGAACCTCTTAGCAATTAATTTGACTTTGTATATCTATTGCTTTTAAAAAAAAAAGATAAAAAATGAAAAAAATTAAAAAACTTTATGTATTCAGTCAATATAATATTTGCAATTAAAATTCTCTAGCATTGTAAAATTATTATCAAATTCGTGTTTACTTATTTTTTTTTTTGGACTGTGGGCAATGTTGACAGAATTTTGAATTAGTACTTGCACACTCAAAAACAAAATATGAACATGCACAAGTACATATATTTGAAAAATGTAATGAGAAACAATTCATACCTTTGAAAATTGAAATGGAAGTAGAAGTACCTAAGGCTAAAATAATAAGAAAGCATATAAGAATTGCACTGAACAGATAAGTTTGAGAAACACTGGTAGCCATTTTGTTCCAAATTCAATTAGCCTCTCTAATCTCTCTTAATTCTTTGGTTTATGACTTGATGATCTATACGTCTTTTTATATATTATATGAAGTTATAATCACATGTACTAGAGAACATGTATAATTTAATGTTTTAGAAATATCTGTAATTATAATTTACCTTGTAAACCGTTTAGCCAGTGGTAAGGTCAAAGTTGTAATTAATGGTCAATGTTGAAGCGCATCGTTAGTCAAAGAATAGGAAAGTTGGATTTGGGTGATCATGATTTTGCAAAATGTAAATTATCTAAATCATTTACATATTTGGTTAAAGTTATGTAAATCTTCTCTAAAGATAAAAAAAAAAATTAATTATACAGATCTTATTTTGGCTTTTCTTAAATTACTCATTCTATTTTTAAATCATATGCAACTATCTTTTAAAACTAAACAATAAATCATACAAATCATTTCCAAATTATTTTTTTAAAATTACCAAATATAATTTTTCTAAAACATTTACAAACTTGGTTAAAGTTATGCAAATCTGTTCTAGAGATAAAAAATTAATTACACAGATTTTCTTTTGGCTTTTGTTAAATTACTCAATCTATTTTTAAATTATATACAAATATCTTTTAAACCTAAGCAATAAATCATACAAATCATTTCTGAATTATTTTTTTTAAATTACACAAATATAATTTTTCTAAAACATTTACATATTTAGTTAAAGTTATGCAAATCTATTCTAAAGATTAAAAATTAATTATATAAATTTTCTTTTGGCTTTTGTTAAATTACTCAATCTATTTTTAAATCATACAAATATATTTTAAAGCTAAACAACAAATCATACAAATCATTTCTGAATTATGTTTTTAAATTACACAAATAAAATATTTCTTCAAGAAAAATTTGTGTACATTTAAAAAATAAATAAAAACATGTGTAATTGTAACAAAATGTGTGTTACAAATAAATTGATATTTGCTCATGCGATCCAAGTACACTAAAGGTTTGTCGAGCCAAAATAATGATGATTTTTTTAAATGTAGTTTTTTCTATTCACAAATTAGAAACATCTCTTAAAAAGTATAAAGTTACTTACCACTCAACTCAACCCAACCACTTCGCTATTGGTGACTAATTATTACATAATAATGTCAATAATAAATAATTAAAAAAATATAATTTTAGTTCTAAAAACTCTAGGTGTAAAAGAAAAAAATACATGGATAAATATTTTTTAAAAATTTGACAAAAATAAATAAAAATTAAATAAAACTAAATATTAAAAGGACAAATATGAATAAGAATCACAACATCTAATTTTTTTGGTCGCATATAATTCATTGTGTTTAAAAAGAAAAAAGAAAAATTCTGGTTGCATGCACGAACGCAAATTTATTAAGTGCCTGTTTTGAATCAATTATGGAGAAGCAATAATTAGGATGTGTTTAAATTAGATTTTATATAATTGATTTTGAGTATAATTGATTTTAGTTATAATTGATTTTGTTAAAAGTGATTTATATTTAGATACATTTACTTTAAAAGTGATTCTAATAAAGTGAAATATGTTTGGATGATTTTAATTGAATGCCCTTTTGGATAGATAATCACTCTAAATGTGTAAAATGCCCTATTCCTTAAATAATAATTTTTAAAAAAAATTAATAACTAATAATATTACATAACTAATTAAATTTTTAATAGCTTTTTAATTAAAATTTTAATTTATAAATAATATAAAAATAATACATGCCTCTTATATGATTTTTCTCCTTACAATCAAGCAGATTTATTATTGTATTAGTTTATTGAAACAAAATTAGACACTAACTCCTATCACTGCTAAAAGATTATATAGAGACACGTATAATCACCATGAAAATGTATAAATAACAATGAATTAATATGAAACCTCCATCATAGGAGAAGACAATATGAGTTTGTGATGAGAAAAAAGAAGTTCAAGTATGTGTATGTTTTTTATGGGTATTTCGGTCAGAAAGTTAATTAACAAATTTAAACTGTAGAAGTGATTATTTTTTAATGAAAGGGAATCAATTCAATAAAAAATTATATACAGCAGTACACAGGCGAGAGCAAAGCTACAAAAAACAGCAGGGTCCTCAATTGAAGAGATGAAGGACACCCATGGCTCTCATGATGTGATTTACAAGAATGTGTACGTTCTAATTGATTCCCTCAGGAGTAAAGCTCTCATGAGCAAAGATCCTTTGATTTCTAGTGTCCCAAAATTTCCAGTATATAAGGCCAAAAGCTAGTCGCCAAACTTGACCCCTCTGCCTTGGGTTCAGGTTCTCAAGCAACCAATTAGTGAATGGCATGCTGCAGAAACTTCCCTGGTGTTGATGTGGGATGAAGATCTTCGCAAATGATTGAGGTCTTCATTCTCATTCATGCACAAACTGCAGGTAGCGTCATTTGTTAGATGCCTACGTACTCATTCAGAGTTAGTCATTAATCTGTTCCTTCGTACCAACCATTTCCAAATCAAGTCCCATTTTGAATCCTTATGCTCCCATGTATTCTCCCAGCTTGCTTTATATGCTTGCTATGCACCTCCATGAGTGCGAACAGGTGCGTGTTTGGAATGTTGGTCAGTGCTACCCCATACAAAGTTACGAATGAGCTGATCCACTTTGTCACAACATAAGGAGGGAAGTTTGTGTTGAATCAAGTGTTTTGATGATTCCAAACCAACCTTCTGGAGCTTAGACAAAAGATATCAAAGGTGCATAGAAGATTTTAAATAGAGAAATCCAAGTAAAATCAGCACAATATTAGATATAGGATTTGTTACTGTGTTTAAGTTGAGTAAAAGACTTTGAATTGATAAAAGAATGTTTTTAGAGATCTGATTCCATATTAATTCATGGAATATTTGAAAAATGCCCATTAACAGACGAACTTTAAAGTGATATAGCTGAATTATTGCTTTGAAAATTCGAACTTTGCCTTTTGAAATTCGAATTTCAAATTGAAAATAAGTTAGTCAGAAAAGAGATCCCTCTAATAAATGAACTCTGAATGCAGAAGTTCGAACTTTGATATGTGTCTGATGAGAGTCTTCTCTAACAAACGAACTTTGAGTTTTGAAAATTCGAATTGATGATAAATTACAATTCATAAAATTAAAAATTTGTCTGAGGATATTTCAAAGCTCATCTGAAAGTGAAGATTAAAAAAAATCTTAAAATGGTTCACTGACAGATGAACTTTGTTAATGAAAATTTAAACTTTGAAAATAAAGCTTACAAGTTTGTTATGACAATCTATTGACATATGGATATTGGTATTCAGAAATTTGAATTTTGAACTAAGTCTGATAGGAGGTCTCTCTGACAGACGAACTTTGAATCTTGAAAGTGCAAACTTCAAAAAGACAAACTATTGTGCTTTACTGAACTGCCTACTGATAGATGAATTTTGGGTACCAAAATTCGAACTTCGAAGGCACTGTAGCAATATGGGACAATTGTTCACACTCATCAGAGGAACTTTAACTTGAAAATTCGTATGTTCCAATGTAGAAATATTTTTCAAAGAAGAAAATTTGAACTTTGCTTCATAACAGACGAACTTTAAAGTTCAATGTTAAAGTCTTTAATTTTCAGTATCTTCGAAATTTATCTGTTGACCAATCAAAATTCTAACTTTGAGTGACAGAAGCATTAAATGCGGTTGGTGAACGGATAGTTTTTCAGAGTAACCATTAGGTAACTTCTCTAACGGATAGATTTTGTCTCTAACGAATAGTTAAGATCTAAATCTATAAATAAAACATCATTTGAAGGTGTGAATAACAATTTTAATATTGCATATACTGAAACTCTGCCAAATTCTCATCTCAAAGTCTTTTACTCTCATACTTCATACTTCTGCACTTCAACTTTCATATACACTCTGATTAGAGAGTTCATTCTTTATAATCAATCTTATCTTCATCTGAAAGAAAGATTTTCTTATGAGGGGATATCACAAGGGATTTGGGAAGCACTTAGCTAGAGTGCAAAGAGAGAAGTTGTAAGCTCTAAAAAAACAAAGCATCAATACTGTACTAAGGCAATTATAAGAAGTCCATTGAATTCTTGTAGGATAATTGAAAATCTCAAGTAGTTGTTTGGGGATTGGATGTAGGTCAAAATAGAGAGACCGAACCAAGATAAATTTCTGTGTCTACCCTTCTTCTTTACTGCTCTTACATTGCTATTCTTTTATACTTTGTTTTACTGTCTCTTCTATATTCACTATACTCTTGACTTTTATAGAAAATTTTAAGCTTCTCAATTCACCCCCCTCTTGGAAAGTCAGCATATCTAACAATTTGGAGGTTTGCATTGCATAGTAAGGGATCGCAGTGACGACACTTTTGTGTATTTGTATTTGTTGGGTAATTTTATCATCATCAAGAGATTGGACTTTTCTTTTACGCTGTTAGGTCCTTTAGGGATTTTTTTTTTACCAAGTACTGTATTCAGCTTTTCTTACAAGCAATGTTGTCAAAATCGACCAGGTATTAAACCAGACAAGGCACTGGTTCAAAGTTTAATGGTTCAACTGAAATCTAACCATAATTAGACTGTTAGTAATTAAAATAATATATTTTAATTAATATATATGAAAAATAAGCTACTTACCTTTAAGACTTTCCAAAATTTTTTATAATTGAAGTTCCTAATATATCATGAAATGAAACAAACCTTTATATATTAAAAGTAATCAGCATAAAATGAAATAAATAAAAAATAAACATATTTATTAAACAACAATAACAAATATTTAAACCAGTTTCACAACAAAATTAAATTCTTCATCTAAATCAAATTGAATTGTTAATATACTATCCACCACAAATAGTCAAATCCTTAATTAATATCATTAATTAAGCATTTCATTACTAGAAAACAATAATTTAGCAAGGTACAAATCCCTCGCTAAATGTCCTTTTTTCCTTGCCAAATTGAAACTAGCGAGGAATAAAGTCCCTCACTAATTTGTTTACTATAAATTACGTCGCTAAATTTAGCGAGTGGTGAACTGATTCTTTCACTAAATTAGCGAGGGATCTAATCCCTTTCTAAATTTTGCAAGGGGTCCATTCCTTAGTAAACCATAAAAAATTCAACATTGTCACATTATTGCCATGTCACCACGGGGACCACACCATATCACATCTGTGACATTCGGGTGATGATGAGGGCGGGAAGCGATCGCCAGTGCAAGAAAAGAGGGTGTGAGATAAAAGTGATAAGGCATGGACAAGAAGCGGCTCCTAACAGGCATCTAAGCAGGAGGGGCATATGAATGAATCAAATGCATACCAAAATGAGAGGGATCCAGAGACTATATAGGTATGGGACTATGGAACTATACGGTTAAGGACAGTTTAAAAAAATTAATAGGTACTACCTATATCAACAAGATGCATTTACTTTTTCGGTAGCCTATCCTTTAAAAACTCCATAGTTAAGCGTGCTTGACTTGGAGCAATTCTGGGATGGATGACCTCATGAGAAGGAGGTGTGGAAGTGAGAACAAAGTACACCAAAAGGGCTTGTGTTGGTTTGTGGGGACATTCATCAATTCCAAAGAAGCGGCCGGACATTACGACATCATTGCCACATCACGCACCACTCATGCCATATCATTGCCACGTCACCATCGGGACCACACTATGTCATGTCATTACTATGTCACCCACCATTCGTGCCACATCACTGCCACACGTCACCACCGGTGGTGCGCCACGTCATTTAATCATTTGAAATGTGCCTTCACTTAGATTCGAAACCATAACATTTTAGTTTCAATGTCTTTGTTTTCACCTTCTTACCAGTTGAATTGGAATGTATTTACAGTCTTTATATGAGATATTAAATATATATATTGTTTATCTACACACTAATACACACACATATAAATATATTTATAAATCAATATATTATTAAAAAATACAAATATATTTTATTTTCAATTACTAATATCATAAAATAATTTATATTTCAAATTTTGTAATAAATGAATTTTTTATTTCATTTCTTTGTAAACAAGTTATAAAAAATTAATTTAAGTATTTTTATTAATTTAAAATAATCATATGATAAAAGTAATTTTACAACTTGATTACTTAAAAAATATTTTCAATTAATTAAAATTAAATTTTTAATAAAATAATTTTAATCCATTAAAATTAATTTAAAAAATTTAGCAAGGGAAATAGACATAGCTAAATTCCTCACTATTCATAATAATTTAATAAGAAATAAAAAATATCTCACTAATTTCTCACTATTTATATTAATTTAGCAATAAATAAAAAATCCCTTACTATTCATCCTTATAAATAAAAAAATCCCTCGCTAATTATTCACTAATTTAGCAAATGACTTATTTCTCATTAATTCCTTACTAAATTTAATATTGGCTACAAATTTACAATTTTTTGCTAATTCGCTAACTATTTACATCATTTAGCAAGGGATGAGTAATCTCTCGCTAAATTTGATTTTTCTAGTAGTATTTAATTATTTCTAATAAAAAAATTCATTAATAAAGTTAAATTGAAAGAATCAAATTTTTAATAAAAATATAAATAAAAAAGAGGTATTATAAAGATTAAAATATATTTTCACATAAAAAATTCGAAAAGTAAACAAAATGAGTAAAAATATAAACCATTGTGCAATTACGTTTTTTTTTTTTCCGTATAACATTGGCAATTACTTTCATTTTGCTTTTTTTTTAACCAAACTTTCATTATGCATTTGAAACCCATTTATTTATTTTTTAAACAATTTGAAATCCATTTATTAGGCATAGACATATAGGAATGGAGATTGGAAAACGTGGTGGCAGACTGGGAGGAGCGTATGGGAAATAGTTGAATGAGGTGCAAGAGCATGAGCTAGGAAAATGTGAAATTCTTTTTAGAACTATCATTTTATTGTTTCATTCTTTGCAAAGCCTCTTGCCTCTCAAAATCAAATCTGGAATCTTCCATTCCTCTTCATCTCACTTCATTTCCTTCTTTCCATCATTAAATCCCCATCTTTTCTCCTCATTTTTCTCCTTGCTGATACTGGAAAAATGTCTAAACCATGAACACCATCACAGAGCTCAAACAAAGATTCAGAGGCTGTTGTCTACAGATGCTGTTAGGCAAGTATCGAAAATCCAGGGAAAATCTATCTTCTTTAAATCTTTTTATGCTTTGATTTTCTTCTTCTTCACCATTCATTTTTCTTCTTCTTCTTCTCTCTTCGTTTTTCTTCATCTGCACCTCCCTCTTCCATCAGTGTCAAGCAATGTTGTTTCCTCACTCAGTACAAACAGGATGAACTGGTTAACTCGCCAGTTTTTCTGGTTTTACTCGGTTCAAGGCCGAGTTAACCTTTGACGTTCTAACATCCAACACTTTTGGAACCTACAAGAATGAAAAATACCATGCATGATAGAGACAAGATGTATGAATTTCATATAAATTAATACAGGAATGAAAAAGGACAAAATATGCAAACTTTTCAATAAGGGTCTCTGTTTGATCCCATGTTTCTAACTTCCAAACATTATTTTCAGTTATAGGTTTTCTGTAGCCTTGTTGCATCAGTGGAGTCATCCATCCAAAAGATAATCCTTCCGAAGCAAACAAGAATAAAACAATAAAAAATCACAGGCAGATCAAGCTATTATGACAGAACATGTCTAGTTATAAAAAATACTTCTGCTGCAAAAGATATTCATTACTCATTTTGCCCTCTAAAAAATAATTAGGTAAAATTGATAATCAACTAATCATCAATGCCGACTTAGTTGTTCATTCTTTTGCTTCTTTTTTTTTTTTTTTTACTCTCTCAGTGATAAAGAAAAATGCAAGGAAAAAGAAAAAAAAGCATAATGGCCAACTGACCGTAAGTAAATTGTCCAGGTTTTCCACAAAAGATTATTTTTACTATTTTCATTTTCAATCATAAAAGATGATTTTCAATTTCCAAGCAAAATGGTTAATTGCAAACCTGAGATTTATATATGCTCTTTCCTTTCAAAAATGGTGAAGATCTTAGTCAACAAATAAATGTATCAAGTTCTGGTATTACATACTAGAAAATACATTAACATGTCTCTCAGGGAAAACTTGCTCTCCTCCATGAAGTGGCTCATACTCAGCATTCTCAAGAAACTCTTGTTGTACCATTATATAGCCAGCATAAGGAACTAACTTGGGAATGTAAACAAGAAGGAGAATCCCAAATAGCACCTACATCAAAAGAGTAGCCACAAAAAGTCTATCGTTATGTTCATACATAACAATATAGCATACTTCCCACTTGTTTTGTGGTGGCTTAACTAAATCACTCTCACCCCAATGTACATAAGCTTACAAGATAGTTTATTCTTAAGTCACACCTTCCAATATCAAAGAACGAAATGCAGTATAACACATGATATGCCTACCATGCCAGCTTTAAGACCATACTCGACTAGTCAGCCTATTAAACGTTTCATACGTTACATGATCACATTGATATGTTTTGAGAAACCTGTAAAGGTGGAACTTCTAAAGTATTAAGAGTTTATTATTGTTCATAGTTTGTGTTACTTTACGAGTTCATTGCAGTCTAGGAGTCATAGAATTTATGACTCTTTTAGGAGTCTCACAAGTGTCTTTTATCATTACCTTCAGGAGATCACCTTGCAGTTAATCTCTAACTTAGAGTGCCATAAATAAGACAAAGAGAGAAGCTACTACATGACAAATGTGTGGACAAGCCTTTTCCATTCATTATATTTCAGTTTTTAACCTAAATTTTACAACATTTATTTCTTTAGAAATAGTATGCAAAATAGCTATGCAAATAGTGGTCCTCCAAAAGTTCCCATACTGATATAAAATATAAAATTTATAACAAGCCACATCATTCATATGCCATAAATAATACAGTTTATTTCTCAAATTCCGTGTAATGCATGGAAAAATGTATCTAGATAGTAGCCAAAGCCATAGTTTACAAATCAGAGATTAAAAGACAATATCAATTGGTATTTTAATTATAATTTAAGTCTAAATTGTCGTAGCATAAAAGTACTTAATCCAAACATAAATGCTTTGAGAGTTCTAAAGGGTTCCAAAACCAAAGCAAACAATCAGTCAGTGATCCTTTTGCTTACATCTTTGTATCTCCTATTTTTGGCTGACAATTTTTTTCTATAGGAGTTCCTCTAGATGTACAAGACTATGCATGTAGGGAAAGATATTAAAATATGACCAAGAGATATCAGCTTGAGACTGTGAGGAAACACACCTCGGACTTACCCAATAGTAAAGCTTGTTTTAGAATATGAACTTACATTAATATTATTTAGTTTTTTGTCAAAAGATTTCTGTCTTTTAGGCTTGTTTTGGTAAGTTGGTTAAGATCAGGTTATTATTTCAAAGAAAAGGAAAAATGTATCTTACGTTATTGATAGGTGCTGGAATATATAAACCTATACCAAAGCTGCCATATTACTGAGTTATGATACAGAACATGTTGTGACTATTCAACAAAAGATCACCTCACTAGGATGCTATGTTTTAGTATGCTGTGATTGCTATAAATGTCCATATCATGACATCTGTGATCTGTCCATCACATTGAATTACATATACCGAAGCATGAAAAAAGATACATGCAATTAAAGCATAATAATTCAGTTGCTTCACACAAAATTGAAATTGCTAGAGCTAAAAGCAAAGGGCAATAAATTATTGGGCCTATAGTAAAAGCCAAAGATTGACTTAAACTAGAAACCAACCTGCTGAAGTAATCTCTCACTGACAGAAGAAGGCTAAGCATTACAAGATCTGCCACCAAAACATACATGACTCCAAACCTCACAAACCACCGAAATTGCTTTATATAAATCTTGGTTTCCATGACAATAAGAATTAACATTGAGAGCCAAGTAAGTGCTTCAATGATCAGACCTGTTACCTGGTAGAACACAGAAACTGAAGTGTCACTTAAAATTCCACTTTGCATGTATATCAAATATGTCACTCTAACTTTACAAGATGAACTAAAGCCATCAACTATCGATTCTGTGAAACATGTGTCAGAGAACACATGCCCACCTCAAACGGGGCAAAACCAGATTCTTCATTCAAGTTGAAGGCTGAAATGTCAAATATCAGTCTCCGTAAAGGTTGAGCAGCACAGTAACCAGCTAACAGTCTAAGCAAATAATTATAGTAACTTGAACTTAAGCAAAACCTTTGAGCTTTGGCATTGCTAATAGTCAGCCATATTCGGTATAAACAAAGGCCAGCAAGAACCAAATTGGAGATAGATATCACAAGAGTGTTCATTGCACATGGTGTATAGGACCGAAAAGCACTATCTACTAGTTCAGCCCAGATGATGTTCTTTGCTGGCTGGCAGTACCAATTTAATGGCTCAAAAGCCATCTTTCCCTCCAATGATGTTGAAATAGCTCTCTCTTTCTCTCTCCCGTTCTCTTTCTTTCTTGTTGTCCTTCTTTCTTAGTAGGGCAGGAATCACTGCAGCATCAAACCGAAAAATCTGCAGAAGAGAAATAGTAGTAGAAATATATGACGCAATTGGAAATAACATATTCATAATACTGTAAATGACTGGGAACTGTGAATGTGTGAAGTGTTAATTCCACATACTTTCTTTACGCACGAAATCCCAGATTCTATTACTCTCGAACATTGCAGGAAAACCCAGATACGATTGGCCATTCAAAATTAAAACTTGTTAACGAACAAGAAAACTAACCAGCAGCAGAAGGGCGAAAATCAGAATATCAAAATGCACTGAACACCTAGAGAAGTGAGAGGACGCTTAATGATTCTATTAGTGCCTTGCTTTCGGCAACTTCACAGCACAAAAAGTCCTTCCCGCTACTTCATGCATGAGCCAGTGGGAATATCTACACTGGTGATTTAAACAAAGACGGCAACAACAAACGACAAACGCATAAGAAAATGTCACGGCTTACGAAATATAACCCACAATTTAATATATTTCGTAAACAAAATCATGTGTATCCTTCACCTAAAAAATACAAAATATTGCACTAGCTAATCGGCCATGGCCTGGAAAAATTAGATACAAGGACTCACGGGTTACAAGTTTTAAACTAGACTTTATTCCCGCACAATGTGCAGGATCGCACATAGGGGCGGAGCTAGCATTCAAACTCTTGGGAGGCCAAGCTTTTTAAAATTAATTTATATATATTGTTAATTTAATTTTTTTAATATTCATTATAATTAATTTTTAAAATAATTTTATTACTTAAAAATGAGCACCAGATAATAATCATCTATAACTATATAATAATTTAATAAAATTAAAAAAATATGCAAAGTGAGATCATATATCAATTATACTAATTTTGAATTAGAAAAATAAAGAATATATAAAATTATCTATTTTCCACACATTTTCAAATGTCATTGTATATTGATTTGAATAAAAAAATTAGGCAAAACTTTAAATTTAATAAATCAATAACTTATATTTTTAAAAAATATATATTTTAAATACTAAAAGATACTACTAATTAATATTATATGTAAATTAAATAAAAATAAATCTATATTCCTTCTACGAAAATGGTGTTTCAACTAGCATATTTGGCCCGTGCATTGCACGGGTTCAAGAGAATTTAAGTGGTGTAGATGTATGGTTAGAAGATAACAATTATAAAGGAGTTAAATATATTAAATATATAATTGGAATAGGATAATTTTTGATTTTTTGATTTATTTATATTTATAATTTATAAAATAGAAAGTTATTTCATTATTTTATAATTAATTATATAATAACTTGCCTATTTAATTTATAGATTATAGTGTGAAGTCATTTGATAATAATAATAATAATAATAAGCATTTTTTATTATTTGAATTATTTAAATAATTACAATATACATAAGTTGACAATTTACATTTTTTTAATTTACTTTTTTTAATTAAATAAGTTATAATAAATAGTTTAAAAAGATAAACGGGATAATGGGTGAAATAAATAATAAAAAATATAGTAGAAAGAAAGTGAAAATAAAATAAACTTTAAATTTGAAAAAGAAATATTAAAATTTAAAAAATAATGTAAAAAAGGAAATTAAGTAGAGAGAATGAGAAAATGGGAGAAAGTGGAATAGAGGGGAAAAAACAATTTGAAAAAATCAGTGATAACAATTATGAAAAATTAATGGGATTAGAATAGAGGTGCACAAAGACCAGATAAGATGGAGTTGATTGTTAACTCAATGTCTAGTCTTTGTGAAATTAGGCGAGACTAGGCCAACTTAGTGTACAAGACCGGGGTTGGCCTAGTCTTAAAAAATATTTAAAAATAAAAAATAAGTCAATTTTATTTATTAATAAAAATATAATTACATTCATTCAAAATACATTTTCTTAAAAAATAATATTATAATAAAAATAATATTTGTTAAAATTATAAATACTTAATAATATAATATTTTTACACAATATTAAAAAAATCAATATAAAATATTAAATAAAATTAAAAGATTAAATTTTTACAAAAATCCACAATAATAATATAATTAGAGCTGGTAATCAGGGCCGACCCACCTCAAGTCGGGCCAAAAAACCTAGATTGCCAAACGGGCTCAGCTAGTAAAGCCCGAGCTTGTGAGCTCATATTTTTAAAAAATATTTTTCATATTTTTTAAAAATTTTTATATTATTATTTAAATTAATATAACTAATTATTATTCATATGATATAATTCAATTTTCATAATTTATTCACAAAAAATCACTATAAAATTTAAATTTTACAATTAATATATCACTAATTAATAAAATAATATGTTTGTTAATATTTTAAACAAAAAAAGGGAAAATGGACCAAACGGCACCACTGGCCAGACCTAAAAAACCCGTTTTCTCTTTGGGCTCCCAATTTCAAAGCTCAAATCGCCCATTTTATTAGGCTAATTGGGCTGACCCATAGATTTTAGCCCATATTTCGACTCTAAATATAATCAATTTATTTTATATATTGTATCAAGAAAAATATTATATAAAATTTTTTAAAAACATATAAAATTATATCTATATCGAGACCGGATTTGTTTTCAACCCGCTGCCCAACCCGACCCGATCTCTGAGACCAACCCAGCATACTGGGTAAAATCGGGCCAATCGGGTTACCAGGTTGGTTGAATACCCTAAAATTAGAAATTTAAGATAAAAAATAAAAGACAAATTAGAAAATAATTTATAGATTACAATTTTTAATTTTTAATTGAAATTTTTTTGGAAAATCTCCTTCAATTTTATTGTATGGAGGTGTGGTGCAGAATGTGTTTAACTACTTTGATCATTTCTGCATTAACTATCGATTGTGGAAGAAAGATTGGGAGGAGAATGATCCAAAGAAGAATGAAGAGAGGACAGAAAGGAAAATAGAAATGAGATTATATTTATTAAATTTAAAATGTTTAGGGACTAAATTCAATTTATATAAAAGGAAATTATATTTATTAAATTTCAAATAAAATTCAAATTTGAAATATTATTTAAATTTGAAGTTTGAAATTTGTAGTAAAAGAATTAAAAAATTATAATTGCAATTATAATCTTAATTATGATATATAATTATTTAAAAGATAAATAATTGATTTAAATTGAAGAAGATTGACAATATTTTTATATGAAAAAATTAAGATAATGAATTGCAGTTAGTTAAGATAATGGGTGGTTTTTAAATATTTATTATTTACAATCGTGGGTTATTTATTGTTTTTTAAAGCCTTCAATAAACAATATAGTAGACAATATAATTATTATTATATTATAATGTTCAAAGAAGATATCAAATTATAATTTATAATTTGTGGAAAAACTAAACAATTTATATAGAAAGAGATGAATGCATTGGAAATTGAAATTTGAAAAATTAACAAAGTATAAATTTAAATATTAAAGATTTTTTAAATGTTAAGAGAAAAGTTAAGTGAAGAAAATATTATCAATGGGAAAATTAAAGATAATATGGGACAGTTACAAAACACTATTTAGATCATTTAGAAAGATATTATCAATTTTTTAAATGCTAATTTTTTCGCTATTTAAATCATTTAGTGAGGGATGAGTGATTTCTTGCTAAATTTTCTCGCTAAATTTAATTTTTCTAATAGTGACTTGTAGAATATAAAATTTGATTAATATATTTTAGAAGATGAAATTAAAAATTAAGAAAGTGGAAATAGAGGGAATTGAAGATAATAAAATAGTTATGAAAATAGAAAATCGTGGATCATAGATCTATTTATTAAAAAATTACACTTTATAATTTATACTTTTTAAAATGGTTTTAGAAAGATAGATTAACATTATTCATATTCGCGCTTATAAACAATGTTTTCCTTGAGAAATATAAATATAAATGGATGAAGAAAATATTATAAATGGGAAAATTAAAGATAATGTGGAGCAATTACAAAACACTTGTTGAATATAAAATTTAATTAATATATTTTAGAAGATAAAATTAAAAATTAAGAGAGTAAAAACTGAGGGAGGTGAAGATAATAAGATAGTTTTGAAAATAGAAAAACGTGGACCATGAATTTGTTTATTAAAAAATTATAATTTATACTTTTTAAAACAGTTCTAAGGGAAATGAATCTATATATTATTCATAGCAGCTTATGAACAATATTTTTTTAAAAAAGTATAAATATAAACGGATGGATGGATTGAAAGTGAAATAATAACTACAAGATATTAAAGCAAGTACTGGTTGTGAATAGTATTTTATTTTAAAATATAAATATAAATGGATTGAAAGTGGGATAATTATTCTTTTTTGGTCAGAAAAGTGGGATAATAACCGCAAGATATAAAAGCAAGAACTGGGCTGTTACAATATCCAAAAAGTGCAGGAGGTGGAGAAGTAGAGTGATGGCCAAGCAAATGACGTGGTAGGCAAAGACAATGGCAAGCAACTTATTCAAAATAGCTAGCACGGAGAACTCAACCTACAAGGCTACAAAGCATAAAAAAAATTCATCGTAATAAATAGTTAGAGCCCTTGGGTGCATCAAACGGTTGGAATGGGTGTCTCAATCTTCAGATCTGGAAGTCGATACTTGTTTTTGCGGGTGCTGTGAATGGCGAAGAGGGAACACAATGGAGAGTGGAATCCTAAGAACAAGATGCTTTGAACAGAAGATTAAGTCCCACAATCTGTAACAATTTGTATATATGTGTGTGTGTTTGGTTACAGAAGTCTTCTTAATGGAATGGTGTTTTCTTTAGAGAGTTAAACCCTAATACATGGTAAGGGGAGGAGGTGGGGGGAGACCATGGCTCCCCCTGGTCCCCCATCCCTCATCCACTGATAATGATGATGATGAAATACACTAATAATGATGAAATATGATATGGAAAAATAGTATAAGTTTTGGCATCTTTCGTAAATGAAATTGGATGGTTTAGATTAAATATTTTGACTAAATATCGTCTAGATGCCTTGGATTTTTTTTATTTTAATATTTTTTTAAAAAAATTAAGAAAGAGCAAGACAAGAAATAAAAATAATCTCTTAATATTAAATATTTAAAACAATAATGATTACTATTGATAAAAATAAAATAAAATCAAAACGTAAAATTTGGACAGTCTAAATCAAAATTAAATGGCTCAATTTAGTGCTATTAGAAAAAGGGAAAATGATAATTTAGTACCTACAAGAAAAAATATTTCTTTAAAAGGATCCGATTTGAAAATTTAGCACTCATATAAACTGAATTTTCAACTGGATTAAACTGAATTTCCAACTAGTACTGTTCATTTGTAAATATTTTTTTATACAGGTCTCAAAATGTCTTTTTCCCTTAAAAAAAAAAAAGCATTCTTGTTGAAAACCATATATGTGCATATTCCAAAAAAAAAATCAATGAATAATTAAGAAATAGTGAGCCATTATTTTACTTTTATATAAAAATTAGATTGAATCATTGATTTAAACCAAAACTTGACAGGAAGATAAAAGTTAGGATTTATTGTAAAAAAAAAAAGATTTATCATACCTCTCTGGAAATATGGAGGAATTTTATATATTATTTAAATTTCCTATATTTAATTTCAACAATTTAAACCTTATTATTTTTTATTTTAATATTTTTTGTTTTAAAAGAAACAAAATATAAATAAAATAATAAACATTGACTACCCTTGTACCAAAAAAAAAAACATTGACTACCTAAATTTAGTTTAAACATTTTAGATGAGATGTCTTTATAGATGTATAAAAGATCAAGACTTCTAGTTAAAAAATAAAAGATCAAGGACCTGTTTAATTGTAGTTTTCAAAAACAATTTTCTATTATGAAGAATAGAAAAATAAAAAGATTCATTTGATGGGGTATTTTTTGTTAAATTGTTTTGAAAACTAAAAAACATATTATTATTTTTAGAATTTTAGAAACAAGAAAAGGAAAACATCTTTTGTATTATTTTTGTTCTCAAAATTTAAAAAACATGGAGAACTTCCCATTTTCATTAATTAATGGCATATTTTGTAATTTTGAACCCCTTAACCTAACAAGTTCTACATTCGGCCACTGTCCCAGGCGATCATTGCCTCCAACCCTCATTCAGCCGTCTCTCTTCCATTTCAGTTTTTCCATTTTTCTCTTCCAACTCAACCGCGCCCCCCCCCCCCCCCCGGCCCACGGCTCTCCGTCCTTACTTTGTTCAAGCTAGAGTCCATTGGTTGCCATCTGTGAGCTCTTATTGTCCTTTAGTGAGCTCTTTTTTCTTTCTTGCCATGATTTTTTCAACTTCAATGATGAAATAGATGATGGAAAGATAAAGAAACGATGGTGGGATGGAAAACTTTGGTGGAGGAATGAAGAAAAATGCGCTAGAAATGAGGAAGATATATGTTTGGAAGTGATGACGACGGTGGAAGCAAGAAAATGAAAGCGAAAACCGAAAGGAAAGAAAAAAAAGTGGAGGTGGCTCTCTTCAATTTGAAGGAAGGGTTTTGAAATATAAGAAAGAAGAGAAAGGACATGGGCATGTTTGGTTGCAAGTAATAGAGTGGAAGGAAGGTGAGTTGGATCCATAAAAATAAAGATAAATATAAAAAGATAAATAATAATTAAGGAAAAATAGGAAAGTTAGGAAAGTAAAATTTCTATAAAATTTTTCTTATCTGATGACCAAATGCCCCTTTGAAATTTTAATTTCTGTGTATCATGAACTGCAAGAAAATATTATATCAGATAAATTATGTTTTGAATTAAATAAATGCAGATAAAATTTTAATATAAGAAAATTAAATTAATTATGAGATGTAATTTAAAATTAATTTGAAAAAAATTATAGGCCAAAAAAATAAAAATTAGGAAAATAAAATATTAAAAAATAAATTTCTAAAACTCTTCTATTATTAAATTAGAATAGTAATGCCATGCATATTAAATTATAGTAAAAAAATTTGTTAATTATTATAAATAATGTTTTATAAAACAAGTAAATTAAATAAATTTTTTATTTTTTTATACTCAAAACAATTTTGTCAAACAATTTTTCATTTTTTTTCTTAGAAACATTTTTTAAAACATTGATTTAAACAGGTTTTTTTAATATTTTTTTTAAAACTTATTCTTAAAAATATTTCTATAAAACTATTTTAAAAATATAAAAAAATATATAACACAACTAATCAGGCCACTCACAAAAAACAAAATTTAAAAAAAAAAATTATCTCCCTCTCTCTTCATAAAGTCTGCCAGTTGTTCTAAAGATGGGAAGCCAAAAGAAAGACAAGCTAATTATGTTAACTCGTAAAGGGGATTTAAAAAAAAAATTGTAAAACCTTCTGTATATAAATAAGCCTTAAGCGACTCCTTTCTTCTTGTATAAACAATAATTTTCTCCTCCTTTTATCTTAAAAGGAAGCAATTTGATCTCACACGAAATTTTTTATTTTATTTATTTTTCATATTTTTAATAATTAATTCAATATTGTAAGGTTTGATTGATTACCTAAGAGGAGATAAATTGGGTGATACAAGATTTTTACCTTTTTTGAGGCACAACCCAATTTCACCAGATGTTATAGCAAAATAAGGATAAACATAGTATAATGGAAGATATAGATAAAATAAGAAGATAAATAGTCTAATATAAGAATTTATACTGGTTCAAGCCAAATCATTTGGCCTGTGTCTAGTTCCCAAGCCACCATTTGAGATTTTCACTATATTCCACAAGTTTTATCTAGGTACCTGTGAAGTCTCGGTACATCTCACAAGTTTCAGTAGACACTTGTGAAGCCTCTCTCCCTACACTCTTATAAGATATGTAAATCCTTTATATTTCCCCATACTAAGATTCTACTCAGAATTTGTAAAAAGAAATATTTATAAAATAAAAACTCTCTCTTATATTAGATAATACATTGAAAGTTCACTCTATTGAGGTGTGTTTAGCTTTGAATATTAACACAGAAATATTTTATGTATTTGAGCAACATTTTGGCACAGATTCACTTAAAATTATTTTCCATAAGTTCCAATGTGGTTCTATTTATAGATTTGTGGTTTAACTATTTCTTAGACACAAGATCTATCGTTAGACACAAGTTCTAGCCGTTACTTTGTGAAAAGAGCCGTTGAACAACAACATTAAATATGTTTGTCATATCGAAATTTGGTTCAAATGTAGTTCTATTTATAGATTTGTGGTTTAACTATTCCTTAGACACAAGATCTATTCGTTAGACACAAGTTCTAGCCATTACTTTGTGAAAAGAGCCATTCAACAATAACATTAAATGCATCTGTCATATCGAAATTTGAATTTTAAGGCTCAATAGATGAATTTCCCAGAGTTAGCATAGCTATGTGTTTAACATTGAACCTTAAAATTTATCTATTGTAAAGTGACATTCAAATTTTGAGTTTACAATAGATATCCCATATTAGTTCATAAGAATTTTCATATTGGAAATGCGTCTATTGAATTTGAACAGTTGTATCAAGTTTTCACAATACACTCAAAATTTGAATTTCAGAACTTGAAATTCGTCTATTAGAGGCATGTTCAACGTGGTACAAAAGTTTTTCACTATGAAATTCGAATGTTGAACTATAAAGTTCATCTGTCAGATACGTAGTCCAACGAAACTCACAAGTTCTCACTTTGAAATTCGCACTTTGAAGTCCAAAGTTCATCTATTAGAGGTAGTGACGTTGAATTTACTTTGAACTTCTCCAACATTCAAATTTTGACTAAGTCTTATGTAAATTTTGCACACTTTCACTAATAATGCTTAGCTCGGAATTCGAATTTCAGAATTAAAATTCATCTATTAGAGATGATACCTTTGTAATTTCAAATTTCACTAAGTTTAAATTTTATACAAATTAAGATGAGTTAAATACAAAATTCATTTATTAGCCAATATTTCTCAATTCTAACATATGCTAATGTTAGATTTA
This sequence comes from Adenanthera pavonina, assembly GCA_026686845.1. Lineage (NCBI taxonomy): Eukaryota > Viridiplantae > Streptophyta > Magnoliopsida > Fabales > Fabaceae > Adenanthera > Adenanthera pavonina. The sequence goes on from JAIVEN010000009.1 coordinate 20,143,750, forward strand.
CCTAATCTAACTTGTTTAAAGCAAATAGCAAAAAGATTAAGTATATTTTTATAGATTAAACCACCTCAAGATTTAAGTGAAACAAAATATACCTAATAGTTAGATCTTCAAAGGTTTAGCTCCACTTTCATTTGATCATTTTATTTTTGGTATGCTCTCTTCTGATTTTCACTTCTTGGAGCATCCTTCTCTTTTTTTTTTTTTTTGACTGAGACATGATGTTGATTTTCTTTGCTTTATTCTAATACTCTTTCTTCTTAGACAATCCTACATTTAAATTATTACACGTACAAACCAGGTAGTTAGTCCAATTTATATATCTAACTTGTATTATAAAATATAAGAGTACAGTGAATATTTTAGTACATAACATGATATATACATTATAAACACAATTAAATATATGTCAATACACTTTTTACTTCTTTTAGGAATAATATGTGTTACACAAATATAATACATTTGTTCCCTATTACTCTATATTTATTATCATCAAAACTTATAGTATATTAAACCTAATAATAAAAAAAAATTAACATTTCATTTTTATTATTGATAACTAAAATTACCTATTTAGTTATATTTTTATTAATTATGATAATTAAAATAACTATTTTAATACATTATTATTAATAATAATTCAAAATAATATTTTTATTATTTTCATATCATGGTCACCATAATATGTTTTCATTTCTATCACTTTATTATTTTCATCAAACCAGACAAAAATTTGCCCATCAAACTAACTTCCTTTCTCATAAAGGATGCATTTCTAGGTTTTTTGGTTTTCCTTAATATTAAGGTTATCCATATATGACAGTCAAAAACTAATTTTATTGAAGTATAAGAATTACTGAAGTTAATTTTACCCCTTTTAATAAGGTCATTTTTATATATACAGCAAAAAAAAAAATATCATTTCCCGGCCTTAGGATAATGATATGCAAAAAAGGTTTAGCAGAGTAATCTGAATATGGGCCACATGTGCAGTGGAATAAGACTCAACTTTTGAGGGATATATATTCGACCCAAAATATTTCACTTGGGTCGAACAAAGATCCAAAGCCAACCATGAGAGATCAGACGATGTCCCCAAATTGGCAAACAGTACTTCCACGAGAAAAGACATGGTGACTGGACTTTTGGAGCCCACTGAAGTAGACTTAATTATAAGAAAACTAGGGAGGTTTGAAGAGTTAAAAGGAAACTGTTTTCTCTAAATTAATTAAGAGGAGGATTAGAATTGGAAATTATGAAAATCTTAGTTATTTTATTTGTTTTTAATGTTTCATTTGAAAGATAATAATAATAATAATAATAATAATAAAGATGAGATGGAAAAAAAAAAAGAGCATAGTTTTTTGGCATCTTCCGTGAGTGAAATTCGACAGTTAAGATTAAATATTTCGATTGAACATGGTCTAGAATCTAGATGCTTTCTATTTTTTTTATTTTAATTTTTAAATTTTTAAAACAATAATGATTATTAGTGATAAAAATAAAATAAAATTTCCAAAGTCTAAATCAAAATATAATGCATGGTTCAAATTAGTGCCATTAAAAATAAGTATTCTTGTAGATAACCATGACACATGCATGGTGTATCTTTCCTCTGTTGTGGAAGCATCGCGCTGCTCAACGCTGCATATATTAGAGAAATAGTGCGCGGTGGAATATATTATTAATTAAAGAACAATATGATTATGATAAGTATATATAAGAAAGAGAAAGTACTTAATTTGTTTTTTTGGTAAAAAAACGATGCTATATTACTGTGCGTTACAAAATGAGAAATTAACAAAGGAACTAATGAGGTATTTGACATTATGAACCAAAGGATAAAATATCTATAGCTAACTATATATGATGCATAGATATGAGTATATATACCCGATATAATATGTTAAATATGATAAATTTTAAAATTTTAGGATATGAGTATGAGAGATATACATATAAAACTTATGTATATGTTTAATAAATTAATGTATCAAAGATAAAAACATATAAAATTTGAGATTTAAACAAGTATTTTAAAAATAATATAAAAATATTTAAAGTAAGAAACAAAAATTAAGTTTTCCTATACAATCTTAAGTTATTTTAGAATCTTTTTAAGAAAGAAAAACTAAGAATACATATATAATACTTTTTGTGAAATATGGTATGAATTTCATTAGGTATAAAATGAGCCTCCATGCCTGTTTGATTATTCATCATCACAGAACTAGAAGTGAGACTTGTGGAAGCCAAATTGTAATAGGAATGAAGCCATTTGACAGAATTACTGACTTGTATAGGATCCAGAGGACGTATGCCTTGATGTAACCCCGCATTTCTTTCCTTTCAAATATACCCCCTTCGTTTATGAACTACCTCAAACTCACAAAAAAAGATATGGATTTTTTAGAAAAAGATTTTATAACTTTCTAAAATTACTTTCATTAAATAAGCATAAATAAATTATTGTCTTTATACTATAACTTTTTTCCTCTTCTCTATCATAATTGGATACTATCATAAATAGAGTAAAATTACTAACTTCTATAAAGTGATTTATATTTTGAAATTTTAATCTTTCAAAATTTTGCTCCATATTTTAAAATGAGAGAGTAATAAAGAAGGATAGAAATTTTCAAAATATCAATAAAATAATAATGATTACAGAAGACAGTTGGCTGATCCAGTCATTAATCCGACCAAAATTAAGTTCGTGAGTATGAATTCTCGAATAAGATCCAAACCAAACTACTCTTGCAAAACCACTGTCAATAAATAAATGCTCTCTATTTTCTTAAACTGACACTGAGAGGATATATCCAAATGATGTTGATTTTTTATTTCAACCCAAAATGATGTTGAATTAGAGTACTTAAATTTGTCCTTTCATAGCTAAGTTTCTTTCTTTTATGAAAGTTTAAAACAAAATAGATCCTTGGGCGCAATAAAAAAACTAATCATGGCAAATCCGTTCTTCTGAGTTTAGTAGTGTTGTCATTCATATCTATTTTGATTGATAACTAGATTTTCCTCCCCCGCCATGCATTGGGGCACATGGGAGACATTTTATTTAATTCTAAAAGATATTAAATTAAAAAAATTTTATCATTAATTTCTACTATCTCCAAAAAATGATATCAAATGATATTGATTAAAATTAATATAAATTTTAGAATTAAAAATATTAAATTTAAAAAAATGCGGGGCTCACCTAAAAATTTGGGAAAAGATGGACCTTATTTGTAAAAAGAAAAAAGGAACCACTTAAATAAAAGAAAAAAATAAAAAAAGAAGGAGCTCAAAATAGGGTGAAGCCATGGCTAATGTACAATAGCAGCTTCACCTTACTTTTTATGATATATTGGTTCTAAACCATAGAAATAGAATCCAAAGTAGTCATGACTTGAAACAATTATTAACTTTAACCAATATATAATAAAATTAATCAGGTGTATAATGAATAATAGAATAATTCTGTATTATGAAACAACAAGAAATAAATTTGATATATATCCATGTCTCATAAATAAGGAAGAAATTTTACATTTCTAATTTAATAGGTTCATGTATGACTAATTGACTATATTTCATTATTTTGATATTTTTATTTGCAACTTTAAATTAAGAACTTACCAACTTAGTTTCTTTTAAACTAGAAACATTATATATCCATATATTTGCATGGAAAATTGCAAATATTCATTTTTTTTAAAAGAAATGCAAACTTGAAGAAGCATATATACAATATCTGTACACATTCAAAAAATATTAATCCAATGAATAGTTGATAGATAGCGAGAGATTATTTTACTTTTCTATAAATTAAATTGAATCATTGATATAAACCAAAAGTTTTGGTCCAAAACAAAATGAAGGGGAGATAAAAGTTCGGATTTATTTTACCTTTCTGGAAATATGGAGGAAATCTATATCTTATTTAAATTGTTTATATTTAATTTCAACAATTTGAATCTTACTACTATTTTTTTTTTAGAATGCTAACTTTAATTTAAACACTTTAGATGAGATGTGTACGTTATTATAGATGTATAAGAGATCAAGACTCAAAAAAAAAAAAAATCCCTCTCTCTCTCCCTTCTTATAATATCCGTTATAGCCATTAGTTATAAAGAAGGGCAAACAAAAGAAGGACAAGCTAATTATGTTAACTGGCAAAACCTTGTGGATATAAATAAGCCATAAACATCTCCTTTCTTCTCATATAAACAAACAGTTTTCTCCTCCTCCTTTTCCTTCTTTGAGATTTTTAAAGTAAACAAAGTTCCCACACCATGAATTTTGTTAAATCACCATCTTTTCACTATCACCACCCACCATTTCCCTGAAATGGATTCATCTTCATCATCAATCTCTTAGAAATCGCCTCATGAATTAGTGTCCAATTAGGGTTTCTTTCATATACACAAAAATGGCATCCTTCCTAGTTGAGATTTCCTCATCAACTTCTCCATTTGGTTGCATCAATACGAGGAATCACCATCATGGAGCCACACAACCCACTAAACAATTATTCAATCATTTCATGAGAGACCACCTTAACAACAAGAACAACAATAACATCAATAATTCTCATTCATAGGTGGGATCAAACAATAAAGCAAAGAGCAACCTCAAAACCCTACGTTTTACATCCAGCAAAAGAGAGCAAGATGAGTTGGAGAGCCCAAACTGTTGGATCAAGAGTTTTGATGATTCCAAACCAACACTCAAGAGCTTGGATTGAAGATATCAAAGGAGATCAAAGCTGTTTCAAGTGAAGATTTTCTGAGTATTTGCTATTAGATCTTTTGTAGGATCTTTAGTTTTTGTTTCGATTGGGTAAAAGATTTTGATTTGAGAAAAAGATGTTTTCAAACCTTGATTTGAAGTTAAATCTTTACTTATTTGAAAAATACTCACAAACAGACGAAGTTTGAAAGTTTAACTGAACTGTCAAGTTGGAAATTCGAACTTTGCCTTTGGACATTCGAATTTCGAGCTAAAACTGAATAAGTCTGAAGAGGTGTCTCTCTGTCAGACGAATTTTGGTCATTCAAAATTCGATTGTTCATCAAATCTGAAAGAAGCCTTTTAGTGACAGACGAACTTCACAGTTTCAAAATTCGAATTTCAGACAAAATGCAATTTGTGAAAACCAAAGAAATACGTCTGAAACTATGCTAAAGTTCATCTGAAATCAAGAAGAAACTAAGTTTGAAAAATGCTCTCTGACAGATGAACTTTGACTTAGCAACATTCGAATTTTCATCTAAGTCTGAAAGGAGCTTCTTTGTGGCATTCGAATTTCACTCTTTCAAAATTCGAATTTCAGACAAAACAAAACTTGAGAAAATAGAAGAAATTCGTATGAAAGTTTGATAAAGTTCATCTGAGATCAAGAATGATTTAAGTCTCAAAACTGGTCTTTGACAGACGAATTTCACTTTGTCAAAATTCGAATTTCAAAGAAAGTAAACTACTGTGCCTCTTTGAACGTTCAATGGACAGACGAATTTTGGGCATCCAAAATTCAAATTTCGAGGGTACTGTAGAAAATTGAAAACACTATTCACGATTTACAGAAAAACTTTCTTCTTGAAAATTCGTATGTCACATTGTGAAAATATTTTATAAGTTTCAAAATTCGAATTTCACTCTATGGACAGACGAACTTCGTATTTTAATGTTGGAAGCTTTAACCTTCGGTTCCTTCGAAATTCGTCTGTTGGCCAACCAAAATTCGAATTTCAGTATGTCAGAAACATTAAATGTGGTTGGTAAACGGATAGTTTTTCAGAGTAATCGTTGGATAACTTCCCCAACGGATAGATTTAGTCTCTAACGGATATTTGAGACCTAAATCTATAAATACAACATCATTTGAAGTTATGGGTAACGAATTAAACTTGTATATACCGAATTTCTGCTGAATCTTCATCTCAAAAGCTTTTACCCTTTCAACTTCTATACTTGTACTTAAACTTTCATGTCTACTCTTTTCAAGAGAGTTATTTCATTGTAATCAATCTACTCTTCATCTGGAAGATAGATTTACTTGTGAGGGGTATTCACAAGGGGATTGGGAAGCACATAGAGAAAGTGCTTAGAGAGTTTGAGAGAGCTCAGAACAGAGCATACTCGTGTACTGTGGCTTTAGCAAGAAGCCCGTTGAAATTCTTGCTGGATAGTGGATAAATCTCAAGAGGTGTCTTGGGGACTGGATGTAGGTCAAGTGGATAGACCGAACCAGGATAAATCACTGAGTTTTCTCCTCCTTATCTCTACTTTTCAGCTTGCTCTGTTTTACACGTTGTTTTCATTATACTGTGATATCTTCACTTGCTTCACTTTGTGCAGAAAAATTTCAATCTTCCTAATTCACCCCCCTCTTGGGAAGTCAGCCTTGCTAACACAAACCACGAAGAACCACCATCCTCGTCGTCTTCATCCACATCATCGTCATCACCGTTAAAAAACAAAAGCCATCTCCTATTTCTATAATTCCCTCCTCAAATCTTGGCATTTCTTCACTGGTTCAAATATGGGAGAAGAGACTAACCCAATCAAGTATTGCTAAGTCATCAACTCTGAGATCGAGCCCTAACACAAAATCATCACCGAAAGCTTCGTCAGAAGAAGTGGATTCACCAGAAGGGCAGATAAACAGTGAAGCAGATCAAAAAGAGAGAACAGTGAGGGTGGCTGATGAATTTGTGATAGGAAAGCACAAAACTTTTTATTCCTCTACCATGAAAATATATACAAGATGATCCAAAGACGCTAGAGAATCATATCACAGATATGATAACGCAATCCCTAAGATTTCATAGCCTATCAAAAAAATATCTAAATATATTTAAACAAATATAGAAAATCTGAAAGCTATTTATAGATAATATACAGGTAATAAATATATTATTAAGCACATGATAATATTCTTTACTCCCCCTCAAGTTGGAGCATGTAAGTTCATAATGCCCAACTTACTTCTCAAGCGCTGGAACCTATCTTTTCCAAGTGCCTTCGTAAATATGTCTGCAAGTTGTTCTTTGATCCATATCTTTATTGGTTTTACCTCTCCAGACTTCACACGTTCTCTTATAAAGTAGCAATCCATCTCCACGTGTTTCATCCGCTCATGAAAGACTAGATTCTGTGTAATATGTAACACTGCTTGATTATCGCAATGCAACATAGTTGCCTTCCTTTGTGTTGCTCCAAGCTCCTCCATAAGCCACCTTAACCAGATTAACTCACTTACTGTGTTGGCCATTGCTCTATACTTTAATTCTGCCAATGATGTTGAGACTATGCTTTGTTTCTTGGTTCGCCATGATATAGGCGAGCCTCCTAGTTTCATCGGGTACCCTGTGCATGAGCATCGATCCAGAGGACTCTTTCCCCTGTCCGCATCACAGAAGGCTTCTAACTCAAATGGTCCATCACTTCTCAAGAAGATACCATATCGTGGTGTTCCCTTCAAATGCCTCCGAATCCTCTCAACAGCATTCAAGTGCATTTGCTTAGGTACACTGAAGAGTATTAACAGAGTGTGTTCACTGCATAAACTATGTCTAGCCGAGTTAAAGTCAGATACATCAACTTCCTAATGAGTTTCCTATAGTTCGTCTCCTCCACATCCTTATTGTCATCACAGTCCCTATTCATATTATCATCATGTATCACTAATCTGTAATTCTGCTCCATAAGAAATTCTGATGGCCTGCATCCTTCCATACCAACCTGCTACAGTAAGTCCAAAGTGTATTTTCTTTGGTTCAACATTATTCCCTACGTAGACCTCACAACCTCAATCCGGAGGAAGTATTTTAACTGTCCAAGATCTGTAACGCCCCTCATGATATTTTTCTTGGCATTGTGTTCAGGACCGGAGGAAATAGGACGGAGGAAGGCTCAAGTGGAGTCTGAAAGAGCTCCACGCCACAGTGAGAAGTGTGGCCACCGCGGTGAGAAGCTTTCCAGAGGCATTATTCCGGATAATTTGATGGAGCCGCGGCGGGGAGTGCTGGAGCCATGATGAGAGTCAAGATATTTGCTCAAATACGAATCAGTCGGACGCGAAAGAAAATGAAGGGAGCGACGGAGGAGACCGAGTTATGGTTGAGACTGGTTATGTATGTATGTATGTTTATATTTATGGTATGTATGGTTGTATGGTGTTGGGATTTTAAAGTCTTGTATGTTGGTGTTTGTGAGTCCAGTGTTATGTTTGAGCTCGAGAGGTATGTTTTGGGGCATATAGCACATTTGGTCAGTTGGGTTCCAAGGGGTCAAATCTTAGAGGAGTGGTTCCTTTGAGGTGAAGTCTCTTTGGATAAGTTAGTTTGGGAGTTTTAGACTTATATGAATAGTCTCTGAGCGACTAGTTGCCTTTGGTGGCAATTAGAGGTTGTTAGTGGTGAGTTTTTAGTCAATAAGTGCCCAAAATGGTGTTAAGGTCTAGAATCATACGGTGTTAGATTGAGGTAAAAGTAGAGTCTATGGATAGATGGGGACTAGATTGACTTGTAGGAGTTGGAATCAAGTCAATCGGAGGTCGAAGCATAAAGTTATGCACGTCAAAAGTTCGCCCCGGAGGATGAAAGTTGCTAATATGGGATATCAGCAGGTTCCAGGCCGCAGCGCCAGTGTGTCCAGAAGCGATGTGAAAACAGGGGAGGTTGGAGCCGCAGCAGTACTGTAGTAGCCGCGGCCCCATACCAGTTTTTTGTGTTTTGTGAGTCATTTCCGCTGGGTTTATGAATTGGAGAGTTGTTTTAGATCTCAGGGTTGTATTTGGTTGAGTTTTGAAGATTTTGGTTAAGTCTGGAGGTGTCAAAAGGTAGGATGTTACAAGATCTTTGATGCTGAATTTGTCATCTAAGCAACTCTTGACCTCGTTAATCTTCTCTATGTATGTCCCAGCTATAATCACATCATCTATGTAGATTAGTGCTATGATGAACATTGATTCCTTGTTGTATATGATCAAAGAGTAATTTGCTCGTGACTGAACAAGGCCTATGTTTTTTAATGATCCTGTGAATTTCTCATACCAATTCCTAGACGCTTGTTTGAGACCGTAAGGTGACTTTCTCAGTCTGCATACTCTAGTGTCTCCTTCCTGAGCAAAACCTTCTGGGACTCTCATGTTCACTTCTTCATGCAAATCTCCATGTAGGAATGCATTATTTACATCTAGTTGATGTACTATCCATCCTTTCTTTGCTGCTATGGCAAGTAATGTCCTCACAGTCATAAGTTTTGCAACTGGTGCAAATGTCTCGTGGTAGTTGACACCCTTTTCTTGAGTAAAACACCTCACTACAAGTTGTGCTTTGAACTTGTCTAGATCTCTAGTGGGTTTGTACTTCACTTTAAACAACCACTTGGAGTCAATGATGTTCTTGCCTGGTGGTGCTTCCTCCAATGTCCAAGTTCCATTCTGCTCAAGTGCCTTAATCTCTCTCCTCATTTCTTCTCGCCAATGCTCATGCTTCACTGCCTCCTTTAAGCTTTTTGGCTCTTTGATCTTATCCACAGTCATCAAGAAAGCTCTGTGTTCTGCAGAAAATCTCTCATTCATCACCGTGGTTCCATGCATTTGTGATGTGTCTCCTTGTTGCATGAGTGAAGGAGGCAATTCTACCTCGTAATCATTTAAACATTTGGAGGGTTCTCTGGTACGTTGACTACGTCTAGTTTTCCATTAATATCCCATTTTGTGAGTTGCATAGCTATCTTCATCATCATTTTTGGCCCATTGGATGTTTGTTAGTGTATCCTTTGTATTTAATTCTTTTGAATCTACCAACCTTGGCCCAACTCCTTCTGCTTTCCATGTTGAATGTAGTGTTTGACTCAAGGAAGTCGCTTGACCCATTTCTTTGAAAGGGAATTGCCGCTCATAAAATGTCACATCACGTGAAACCAATATCTTTCTTTTCTCAATATCAAAAACTCAGTACCCCTTTTTGCCACTTGGATAGCCAATGAACACACACTTTCTCCCCCTTACTTTTAACCTGTCAGTATTGGTTAAGTCATGTGCATACACGAGACATCGATACCCTTAAACGCCCATAATTAACCTTATTCTTGGTTACGACTTCGTAGGGTATTTTATTCCCTATTGCCTTTGTGGGTAGTCTATTTATAATGTGCACAATAGTAAGCACACACTCACTCCAGAATTCTTTTGGTAAATTCACATGGATCCTCAAGGTATGGGCATCTCAACTATATACCTGTGTTTGGGTTCAACTACTCCGTTCTGCTGTGTAGTATAAGCACATGAGGCTTGGATCATTATGCCTTTCTCATGACAATATTTTACTATCTCAGAAGATTTAAATTCCATCCCATTGTCTGTCCTTATTTGCTTGACCCTTGCATCTTATTGTGTTTCGACCATATTCAAGAAGGTGACTAGAAGTTTACTGACCTCATGTTTGTGTTTCATTAGAAAAGCCCAAGTTGCTCTACTAAAGTCATCAACAATTGTAAGAAAGTATTGAGCCCCAGTTAACAAAGAAATTATCTATGGTCCCCACACATCACAATGTATAAGATCAAAACAAAATCTACTTTTAATTAAACTGTCATCAAATGTCAATCTGGTATGTTTTGCCTTATTACAAGAATCACAAAAATCAAATCGACAATCAGAACTTAAATTTATTGGCCTCATCTTTTCTTTTGACACATGATCCAGCCTTAAATGCCAGGTCATTGAATCTTCAAACCCTTTTACCATCAATGCTATCTGATTACTTCCTGTAGCTTTGAGGATGTAGACTCCATCAAAGTACTTCCCCATCCCAATCACATTGTTCATATGAAGGTCCAAAATTATGCAAAGATCCTTAACAAAAATTATAGCAAAATTATCATCATGAGTAAGCCTTCCAACTAATAATAGATTACACTTAAAATCTAGTATTTTAAGTACATCTTTAAGAAGCATCCCATTCTTTAATCTTAAATTTCCTAATGATTTCACTAGCATCCCTTCACCATTCGGAATTTTTGCAGACAAATAACTATCTCTTCTTTCATTCAACAGAGGCTTGTTCTCACAAATTATGTGTTCATTGGCCCCAGAATCTATTACCCATATTTTGTCAAAGTCAATCGTGTACTTACCTACCATGTTGGCAACTGGCTATTTCTATGAATCTTTTTGTTTTTCTACTTCACCATTTAGAGTTTGCATAAGTCTCTCATACTGCTCGAAGTTGAGACCAAGAATTGGGCTCTCACTTGCATTTACATACGCAGCCTTTGGCCCGATTCGCCTGTAATTCCATGAACTTGATCCTTCTCTTCTATCTTTATTTGATCTCTTCCAATCTGGAGGATAGCCAATGATCTTGAAACACTTCTCTTCTGTGGGGCCTTATTTTTGGCAATGTCCACATCGAACTCTCTCTTTCGTTCCATCTCTTCGATCCTCCATGCTTTGGTCAACCTTGTACCTTAAACCTGAAATGCCATGGCTTCAACATTTTCTCTCTGCATGGTTGATACTTGTCTCTATTTCTCGTCTTCTGAAACCAGATGATAGGCAGAACTTATACTCATCAATGGCTTCATACTAAGGATGTGGGTCTTCACTGTCCCAAATTCTTCGTCCAACCCCATAAGAAAGTCATAGAGTTGGTCCCTATCCTTCGCTTCTGCGATGACCTTCTCGATGCTACACACACACTTCCCACAAGAGCATTTTGGTAGAGGATTAATAGACTGTACCTTATCCCAAAAAGCCTTGAGTTTTGTATAATAAAGTGCCACAGGTTGCTTGTCTTGCCTCAAATACGCAATATCTCTACGAAGCTCATACAGTCTTGGTGCACTACCCCTTCCAAAACATTTAGATAGATCTGCTCGTATTTCCCTTACTGTCCTGGCATACCGTATGCTTTTTTGTAGGTCTTTTTCCATGGCACTTTTAAGCCACCCCTTTACCATTGCATCACGGTGGATCCAAAGAGATAAAATAGTAGAGTTAGTAGTGGGTTGTTTCAATGAGACATCGATGAACCCGACCTTATTCTTGGCTAGAAGCGCGTTTGTCATGTCGTTTATCCATTTAGAGTAATTTATTTCAGAGAGTAGTTCACTCACATATACTTGCCCTAGATTGTCAGAGGCATATAGAAAATAAGGAGAATTTACGTCAGGGCTGCTGTTTTGTTTCTCAGCTGCCATTGCTCTTTTCTCTCTCTCACAGATCGTTCCTTAGATTCAGAACCTGTTGCTCTGATACCATGATGAATGTATGATAGGAATGCACAAAACTTTTTATTCCTCTACAGTGAACATATATACAAGATGATCCAGAGATGCTAGAGACACATATCATGCAAAATCACGAATATGATAATGCAATCCCTAAAATTTTGTAGCCAATCAAAAAAACTATCTAAATATATTTAAACAAACATAGAAAATCTAAAATCTATTTACAGATAATATATAGGTAATAAATATATAATTAAGCACATGATAATATTCTTCAGTGGCTGATATTATTAAGAGACTCACAACGACAAGTGAAGACATGGTGCAAAATCAAGTTCATTAAGAGCAAAGTTGCATGGGATCTCCAAAACATTCGTCAGAGAATATAAGCTTCGTGATAAATTCGCCCAAAATTAGAGGAAGACAAGCCTTCAATGACTTGCTTATGCAGATGGAGAAAGATTGCCATGGTGAGCTCAATAATCTTGCAGAACGTGCAACTGTTTTGAAGTTTTCGCATAAAGGTCGGATTCAGGTAAAAATGGTGTCATCTTTTGAAATATCGGTCAAAGTTCTTACAATTGTTTAGATAATTTTATGATATTCAAAATTTTGAAATAATTCTCTAAAATTGAGGATTATTTGTGAATAATTTTTGTCGTTATTGAATATATTATTTTACACTTTTCATCAATTTACATGGCTTGCTTTGTTACTTTGCTCATAAATGTACATGCATATGTGCAATTTTCACTTGAATCAATTTATGGGTTACTTTGTTACTATGCCTCTTAATATCTTGACAATTTTCAATTCAATATTGAGCTAAGGTCGAGTGTCCATAAGTTTCTTAAAATTTCCTTAACTTTTATTTGTTTACAAAATATTTTTATTTTTTAATTTAACAAATTTCATCCAATTAAATGTATGAATCTCAAATTCATAATTACACATCTTGACTCTCTGGTAAAAAAAAAAAATCTTGTCCTTGCTAATAAAAAAATAGAGAGATCTTGTCCAATCATATAGTCTGTGCAATTAATTAGAGGGAGAGATATACAGTAATATATTGACTTAATAAATGAAACCCATCATTATGTCTATTTTTTTCCATTGAGAAGTTGTATATATGTTGCGTTTGACACATCAAAAATGAATTTGAGGGAAGAGAAAATGTGAGGGAAAATATAAAAAATTTGTTTAGTAGATGTCAAAATGACTTTGTTAAAAAGAGTTAAAGTAAAAAAGAGATAAAGTTTCTCATGTTTATAGGAAAGAGCTTTTGTATTTCCATTCCCACCTTGAGCCAAAGCACCCATAGGTTAAGGAGCTTTCGCATTCCGGGCCATTGAATTCCTTCCTATTGTGACCTTTTAATTCTATAACTTAGTTTTGTGTGAGACTTTGCATGCAGGCACTACTCCGATTAATGCAGCGTGGCATAGTAGCTAAGGATCAAAGTCGTAGCTTGCCATCAACATCACAAGTGATGAAACAGCCACAAGGATCTATAATTATGCTCTTAAGGTCCTTAACGTCACATCTAATATTACTCTAATTAATTTTAGATTATTAATTTGTTTTCTCTTTTTGTTCCTTCTTGTTCTTTCTTTTTTTTTTTTTTAATATTTTTCATAATACTTATCAATTTGCTCATAATGCCAACCTTACTCTTTTATCACATTTTTCATTCAAAGGTCAATGTTAAATTTATCAACTTATCAATTTGCCTACTTAAATGCAATTTTTTTACATATAATTATTAACTTACACTTAAATTTGATATATGTAAGATTTTTTTTTCGGGTGATCATCAAATTTGATATATAGGTTATAATAGAGAACTAATTTGACTATTAGATTTTGCATGAATGTGTCACAAATGGATAAGATTTAACATTGTCTGCTTGCATATTAGAAGAACCAAATTAATTAATCAATTAAAGCTAGAGGAATTAACAAAGTTATTAACCCTTTTATTTATATTTTAAAAAAAATATAGATATGTGCACAAATAATACATTTGTCATGTTACTATCAAATAACACTACATATTTGTTGGAAAAAAATACATATTTTAAATACAAAATTAATAAAAAATAATATTACAACCAACATATTATTCTTTTTTTTCCTTAAAAAAATAAAAAATTTCACTCTTATGTCACATTATGCTTTTGAATCAAATATCAAACCTAACATTACTCTTCCTTAAATGTCATTTATTTATCTAATGCCGTTAACTTACACAAAAATGAATCTAGCTTCTCTGTTGACCAACATCTACGAATCATCTATAGATGACCTCATATTCAGATTTAAATTTAAATTTAAAATATCACTCTCCCTTATTTATATAGAGAGATGTTGTTCGCCACTAGGCTACACCACAAGCGCACAGGTCGAGATAATAGTAAAATGATGAGAAAGTATCATTCCCACAGGGACTTAGATCAAAGGTGGTCAAACATTAGACATCGCATTTTCAATTAATTTGAGCAAGTTAACTAAATGGTTCACTATTTAAATAAATAATAAAAGGATAGAAAAGTATATAAAAATAGCAACAAAGATGACTAAGGGCTTTAAGAATGCAAAGAGACCTGGGATTATTTATCCTCCTTGTATTTCATAAATACTTAACTAAACTCCTTTTACATTTGCTTTTAATGCTTGATTAAGTTAGTCAGGATACTGATTTACCTATATGTACTCTCTCGAGTCTACTTATGCACCTCAAGTAGAGTCAAAATCACATATTAAGAAAAAATTTTGGGAAGATTTGGAGGATTTGGTTTGAGATATCCTACAAGAGAAAAAGATCTTTGTCGGGAGAGACCTTAATGGTTATGTGGGAAAAGAGACAAGGCAATATATGGAAGTTCATGGAGGTTATGGTTTTGGAGAAATAAATGAGAAGGGGCATTCCATTCTTGATTTTGCAATGGCTTATAATCTCACATTTGTAAACACCTGTTTCAAGAAACGAGAGGAGCATTTAATCACATATAAGAGTGAAGCCCAAAGGTCACAAATTGACTTCTTTTTAGTAAGGAACTCAGATAGAAGAGCTTGTAAGGATTGTAAAATAATCCTTGGTAAGAGCTTAACTTCACAACATAAGGTCTTGTCCTTAATGTACTAGTTAAGAACCGCAAACTGCAAAGTTGAAAAGCCTTAAATCTTAGGATCAAGTGGTGGTAACTAAAATGTGAGAAACAATTAACCTTTACAAGAAAAGTGTTGGAGGAAGGCAATTGGGAGTTGCAAGGAAGTGCTAATATCTTGTGGGAAGAGATGGTTAAAAGGATCAGGGATATTGCTAAAGCAGTCTTAGGTGAATCCAAAGGTTTTGGAACTAAAGAAAAAGAATCTTGGTGGTGGAATAAGCGTGGGCAGGAGAAGATCAAACATACGAAAGAGTATTTTAAAGCCTTGCATTTGTGTAATAATGATGAAAATTGGAAATATTATCGGTTGGCTAGAAAGGAGATTAAGAAAGCTGTGAGCGAGGCTCAATCTAAAGCTTTCGAGGAATTCTACCAGGATTTAGGAACCAAGAATGACAAATGTAAGATTTACAAAATTACCAAAAGAAGGGAAAGAAAGTCAAGAGATTTGGATCAAGTAAGATATATTAAGGATGAAGAAAGAAAATTTTGGTTACAGATGATGATATCAAAGAAAGATAGGGGAGCTACTTTTATAAGCTTTTTAATGATGGACTAGATATGACTATTAATACAGAAGGATTAATAACTCACAAAGATGATCTAAATTTGAACTTCTATCATAGGATTTGGGTTGAAAAGGTAAAAGAAGCTCTTAAGAGAATGGATAATGGTAAAGCTATTGGTCCCAATATTATTCCTATTGAACTTTGTAAGTGCTTAAGTGAGAAGGAGATTTTGTGACTCACAAAGTTATTTAACGAGATTTCAAGATCCAAGAAAATGCCAGAGGAATGAAGAAAGAGTACTTTGTTGTCTATATATAAGAACAAGGAGGATATTTAGAATTGTGCAAATTATCGAGGGATAAAACTCATGAGTCATATCATGAAACTTTTGGAAAGAGTGATTAAGCATAAATTAAGAAAAGAGTCTCGTATTTCAGAAAACCAATTTGGATTTATGTTAGGATGGTCCACAACAGAGGCTATTTATTTATTAAGCGGTTTGATTAAAAGATACCAGAGTAAAGAGAGGGACTTACATATGGTTTTTATTGATTTGGAAAAAGCCTAGGATAGAGTACTAAGAGATGTGTTGTGGAAAGCAATGGAGAAGAAAAGTGTTCGTGTGCCTTATATTTGAGCCATAAAGGATATGTATAAGGGGGCAACAACAAGTATGAGAACTTCCAGAGGTGAGACAAAGGATTTTCATATAAGGATAGGTTTACATCAAGGATCTTTCTTGAGTCTATACTTATTTGATTTGATTTTGGATGTTCTTATATGACATATACAGGAGAAAATTCCGAAGTGTATACTCTTTGTGGATGATATAATCTTAATTGAGGACTTAAGAAAAAAGGTCAATTTTAAACTTGAATTATTGAGATGTACTTTGGAATTAAAAGTTTCTGCTTAAGTAGAAGTAAGACGGAATATATACATTATAAATTTAATAAGAGACTAGTTATAAATAATTTAGAGATAAAACTTGGAGAGCAAATCATTCTAGAAGTGTCAAAATTTAGATATTTGGGGTCAATTTTATAGAGTGAAGGCGAAATTGATGGGGATGTTATGTATAAGATACAAGCTGAGTGGTTAAAGTGGAGAAAAGCATCAGGAGTTATTGGTGAGCGCAAAGTACCTACAAAACTTAACAAAAAATTTTATCGAACAGCTATAAGGCTAGTGATGTTATATGGTAGTGAATATTATGCTATAAAAGAACAATAAGAGCATAAGATAGGAGTATCAGAGATGAGAATGTTGAGATGGATATGTGGTCATACAAAATTAGATAAGATATGAAATGATTATATATAAAGGAAAGTTGGAGTAGCACCTGTCGAGGAGAAAATAGTGGAAAATTGTTTGAGGTGGTTTGGGCATGTACAAATAAGAGGGCAAGAGGAACCAGTGAAAATAGTTGATCAAATGATTTGAAGCCCTATCAAAAGGCTTAAAAGAAGACCAAAAAAGACATATAAGGGAAGTTATAAGGAATGACCTCTTAAGAAATAATTTGTCTAAGGAGATGGTATTTGATAGAGTCCAATAGCATTGTATGATCCATGTAGCTGACCTCACATTAGTGAGATAAGGCTAATGTTGTTGTTGTTGTTGTACTCTCTCGAGTCTCCAAATAAGTGTTTTGTTTAATTAATTAATTAATCTCTTAACTAATTAATTAAACTCCCTATTTTAATTCAAATCCTAAAGGGCCTATATGAGTTTAATGAGTATATCTGTACCCCATTAACAAAACTCTCCACTCAACAAGGTAAGATTCAAGTTCTCACATGACCTAACTCAGTTCTCTACTTAATCTAGCTTTCTCAAGCATCACTTAAGTGAACAAGACTATCTTATTGGTGGCTAAACAATAAGAAGTATTAAAAATAGAGCTAAATCAACATAATTGTAACATTAATCATAAATATAAATGAGAGTTGAACATTTAATCCATATAAGGGTTCAAAATAATCCTAGAAATGGAGCAACTAGCCACTCATGTTCAACAAAACTATAAGAAAATACATCCAAATCATTACAATCATTGAACACAAGTAAGGAAAGGGAGGAGGAGATGAAAGAAAACCAAAGAAGGAAGCTCAAATCTCTTCAATGCTCTAAACCCTAGCTTCAATCTCCACCAAGAGTCCAAGCCCTAGCACACCCAAAGCCTCTAAACCTTTCTAAAATGTCCAGATGCATCCCCTAGCTATAGGAACTCCAAATATATCAAAATCCCTCGAGTTTCTCTGTTAAAATGAAGATCTACATTTTGCTGATGAAGGTGTGGCGCCGCGGCTGATTTACCTAGGCTGCGGCCTTATGATTTTCTTTGTGATTCAGGCCGTGGCTTCATCCCCGCACGCCACGGCTTCATCACTCTCTGTCTGGATCAGGCCGCAGCCTCACATGCTCATGCCGTGGCTTGAGAGGCTTCTAAAGCTTATTCCATTCTTTTCTTCCTTATCTTTCTCTAGATACAAGGTTTCCTTCTTTTCCTACTCTCCCAACTCTAGAAAAGAGCTTTGGTTGCTCGACTGCTCTCTCCGTAAGGCCTGCAACAAAGATGAGAATTCACAATCTACTATGGGAGCAAAATAATGCATAATAGGGCAAAAGCATACTACCATATATTATTAGGATTAGATTACACATTTTCCTATCATGAGTGTCTAGTATGTACAAATATGTATGTGTAACTCAAGGAAAATGCTCTAAAATGATATAATTCGGTATGATTAACAGATGTATACATTTAGAAGTCTACAGATGATCTACTAACACTTCTTATTTATCTAATACCATCAACTTACACTCAATTTTTTCTTCACATACACTCAAAGTTGACATATAAGTTTGGATAGACATGTGACAAGCAAATATAATTTAATATTGTCCATATATTTTCAAACTAGAGAGGCCAAATGGAAACTTTTATGAGAGGGATTAAAATTGTATTGAAGAAAAAAAATTTTGGCCACCTATTTATGAATTTATTTACATTCATGAAATAAAACTAGACAAATTTCTACTTGAATTATTATTTGTTAAGTTGAGTTATTTACATTCATGCATTTATATATTCCAAGTGAGAGCAACATTTAACTGTGCATAGATTTCACATCTTACCATTTCATAAGTTCTTTCTTTCTTTTTCTTTAATATCTCTCTATGAGTGTGAATATATATAGAAGATTTAGATTGGTTAGTCACAAAATAAGATAATTAAATTCTCAATTAAATGCAGGAAAAGATTCACAAGAATTGAAAGTGGAACTGCAGTTAAAGCAAAAGTAATGGAACCATGAACTCCTTGTAAAGAAAAAGAAAACAAAGTAAAACACTTAGATAATCCTCCAAACACTACACAAAACCCAGTGTCCCCTATAGATCACATCAAAGAGAAAGCACTTCCATGTTCAGATGTCTCAAAGCAATTCTCTGAGACCCAGAATGTGGAAACATCTTCTTCCGTGGCTGATGATCTGAATGCAGAAGTACCAAAGAAGGAAGAAGGAAGTGATTAGGAGATGCATGATGATGTTGCTGATCAAACCAGTTATGATGAGATAGAAGAAGAAGGAAGTGAGTAAGAGTATGGTGAGAGAATTTATCGTGAGATAGAAGAGGTAGAGACCAGTAAGCAGATTTATGGGAAGTTGATTTTGATTGGGTACTTAGTCAAATTTCTAAACCTAGGAACTATTGGGATGATCGCAGACAAGCATGGTACAAGGAGATTCTTGATAATGTATCAGAAAATGATGAGTTATGCCAACTCCTTTGAAGGTATTGAGGTTTGACTTGGTCAAATTTTATTTTTTTTATCTCAATTCAATTTTTAATCTGGTCTTTCTAGTTTAAATATTTATGATTAAGACATTTAAAAAAAATCTTAATTTAGTCTTCAGAGTTACAGTTACTCACATGATGGGATTGTACAGCTTGAGAGAGATAAACAGAGTGATAGATTTCACCTGACAAGTGGGATCCACTCTCTAACTATCTCTCTTCTCTTGCACTAAAGGTTGAAAGAAGATCGAAACCTATTTAGTGTGGTAGATTGATTATAAGCAACGTTAATACTTTGAATATGCTTATTATAGATCCAAATGTTATAGACATGTGAACTTCATTCAGTTATATGTAACTTAACCTTTTTATTAATATAAATAATACAGCATTCAAAATATCACCATAAATTCTGATCAACCAACTTACAAAATTTATTAATGCAGTGATGTTGTTTAATAATAGACCAAATTACAAGCTTTTAAACAAAAATATAAATTGAAAATCGAACGAAATTCTAGAGAACAAGTTGTTAGGTTTTCAATTTTTTCTTCTCTTTCTCCATTAGTTCTCTGTGAATTCCCATGAATGCAACTCTAAAACAACATAACTTTATTCCAATATTATTTTGCGGAAGAACGGTGTCAGATTTTCTATCTAGTGTGTTCCAGGAAAGAATGGACAGATTGATGGAGTCTCACAAGGGAACACGAATGGTCCTATTTGCTAATCTTCAAAATGATGATGATGACCACCACCATGGGAACATAGAACGGTTAGTAGCACTTTTACAACAACACATGCGTTCTGCAAAGAGGCATCATGAGGAGGAGATTGAAGCCGAAGGAGACGAGGAGGATGACGGAGAAGTAGAAGAAGAAGAGAAACATGAGGATGAAGAAGATGATGACGACAACAAAGAAGAAGAAGATGATAAACATGAGGATCAAGAAGAGGAAGAGGAGATTCTGATAAGTGGTTCGTATAATGGAGAGAGTAACTCTATAAACCAATCATAACCATCGCCATGGCGTTATGGAGACAATGAAGGTGGTGATGATTTTGAGGATAGATCAGCTTTTGCATCCATAAGACAGCCTTCTCAATCTCCATCTTTCTATCAAGATAGTCACCAGAACTCTTCGAATCCTCCTTCAATTGTAACTTTCATTCTACCCTTATTTATCCACAGATATTGGAACAAGGAGTTTTTAAACTACTCTCAATATGTGCACATCTCATAGGAATCATCTACATTAGTTTTGAATATTCTAAATTTTACTAGTACTATTCTTTAATTTTTTTATTAAAAGTATATCTTTTAGAAAAAGTATTAGTTAAAAAATATAATTATTATAAAATACAAAATCTATATTATTTTTGGAGATATATATATAAATCTCATGATTTTTTTATTACTATTTGTGTTGATTTCCATGTTCATTCTTTCAAGTTCATGACAAAATACATTTTTTTATAGGAAATGGAGCTGATATATGATTTGAGCGGGCACATGAAGCAACTATATCAAGAGATGTCTGAGTTGAGGAAATCAATAAATAGCTGCATCGATATGCAAATGATTATACAAAAATCACTGAATCTAGAGGATCATACAGGTTCGTGTGTGTGTGTTCCTTGATCAAATGACGTAATGTGTTTCATAAAACAACACATTTCCAATGTAAATCCTGAAGAAATTAATTTTAGGCCTCACCAATATGCTCAGTATAATATTGCTACATGAAAATATTGTACGCTAATTAATATTAGAACAAGTAGGAATGATAGTTTAGATGTTGACATTGGACATTAATGGATATTTGAATATCACTTGTATTCCATAACATCAGGCTTTATCCTATTAAGTAAAATTAGCTACATGAATCACGTGATATCATTAGGCTCCTCTATCAAAAACTAACTTTTCATATCAATATATCATTCACCTATAGATCGTACTTTGTAATTTCTTTGTGTGTCCTTCTTAGTCTCCTTCTATATATTTTTTTTATAGGATTAAAAACTATCTGATCAATTCTCTTCGTTAATAAATATATTTTGCATTTGAGAAACAAAGATCGTGGATGAGTAACTTAGCCTGCTTTATGTGACTATGTTCAATATCTGTGCCTTGTTTCCTCTCTGCCTCTTGAAATTAAAGAAATCATGCAATAATTTAAATTTATTTAAATAAAATAATTGCAGCAAAAGGAGGAAGGAAGTCCCACAATAGAATACTGAAGAAACGAAAAACTGTTGCATTTACTCTGAGATGAAAGCTGATTCACTTTTATATAGGTATTTCTTCTGAAATTATTTTTTATTTGGGAAATTGTTAATCTCTGTCATTTTTTATTTTCTTTTTGAATTTAGCACTTCACAAATAAAGCCGTTATCAATAATATATTTATTAAATTAAATAATAACTTTATGTGAGGAACCATTGTTGATTATTATTTGCAAGGGACTAAATTGAAAACTACAATGGATCATATTGATAATAATAAGATTCTATAATGGATTAAGTTAAACATATGTTATCTGTGAGGGACTAAATTCAAAAGTTTTGCTCTAAATGAACTAAAAAGAAAAAAAAAATCTCATTTGTAAGGGACTGAAAAACTAAATTAGGCTACCATATTATTTATTATTCATTAATAGAATGATTTGTTATAGATTTTATATTTTATCTTAAATGTTTACACTTGAAATCACATATAAAGAACCTTCTATCCAAAATCTTTATAGTTTTGTACTTACAAAATTTTGAGAAATAGGAAAAACTTTTCTCATGAGATGTTACATTGAATTTGGTTTACAGATGTGGCTACATGTGCACGTGCCTAAAATGTGCCAATGAGTTCCAATGGAAGAATGGGATGTGTCCAATCTGTAAGGCTCCAATAGTCGATGTTGTTCGAGTTTATGTTGATGCCTAGAATCTTGGTGGTGCTCATATACATATATTCTCTTCTTCTATATACAAGATTATAATAAACTAATTAGAGTTAAGACTACAAGTGAATCTTGAGCTATATTATCTAGAAATTTGGACATCGAGCTTTTTGTATATAATCCAAATCTTCTAAAATCATTTTTAGTCAAAGTGAAGTGGAGAGAGAAAAGAAAGAAATGTTTACGGTCTGCTTCACATCTATTATCATGAATTGTACATAAGTAGACTCCATCTTTAATCTTTATTTTTCTATATTCGTTTCATCTAAAAGTCAATTCAAAATTAAAGATTCTATTTATTCTATATGCTTGCGAAATTTTGCTTGTCATTATGCCTATATATTCAAGTTTACATAGTGTTAAAACTTAAGTTAATTACCCTGTGGAATTTGAGGTCAGTCATAATTTATCCTTTCACATTTAGTTTTTGTGTGTGTGTATATACATATACATATGTATGTAAAGTTTTTTTTTTTTGACCAAGTACTTTGGAAAACACTGATATATATATAAAAATCTAATGAATTATACAAAGTCTGAGATAAGCTATATTATTTATGATTTATGAATAATACGGCTTAGTCTAAAATAAGCTGCATTATTTATGATTTATGAATAATACGGCTTTTTATCAATTATATATATGTGTGTGTGGATATGTGCATGTGTCACTTTGGTACTATATATTTATCTTTCTTGACTAGGCATACATGCCCTTCTTCTTCGTGCATTATTATAGATGGAAGTAGCAAAGGGCAAATTTTATGAAATGAAATATGGTATATATATTTAAAAAAATGTTTTACTCATGGAAGGAGTTTGACCATTGATATTTACTTCAGTTATCCAACAACAATAACAGTAGTGTACACAATTATGCAATTACTTAACAAAAATTTTGACAAAAGAAAGAAAAAGAATTAGATCTATAACAAGAGGCAAGAATAAACCTGACTTAACAAACTGAGAAGCATGTTTAAAGGAAAACACAAAACTGCAAATAGGGATAAAGTGGTAAATGCCCTTACAGGTGTCAATTCTCCACCAAGTAAAGTGAACAATCCAAATGTGGTTACGGTCACAAGAACTTGGATGCTGTTCAGCATAAAACTATTAAGCTGCACTCCGGAAAAAAAAATGAAGAAAGAAAATGCAGTAAGAAAACTTAGGCCAGGTTTTGGGAACAAATATGAATTTTCTGTCTTATATAAATTGAAGACAAGAATGTAAGAGGTTTCTAACTTAATACTCATAGCAAACATGTTCTGAAGATACATTAGTACTTTCTAAACAACTTGAGCAAGTATATTGTTCCAAGGTAAGAGGTGACTGATATTTCAGAGAATATCAGTAGTCATTCTCCAAATCATCAAGACCATGTTAAATCTACTGCATCTGGACATGCAATGAAGTTCTGAAATATTTGTTTTAAACACAGGTTATCACAAGCTGCTGTGGGAGCACATATCAATAGTTTGAGCACAATTCAGCAATTACCCAAAATTTAAGTGCTAATAGGCACAAAATGGCATATACATATTAACCTTCCACAACACTAGCATATACTTTGCCTTCAGCCAAAAACTGCACTCAGACCATAATGTGCAACAGAAGGAGAAAATACTGACAATTACTGAAAATTGGACTACAAGAACAACACTTTAATATATCAAGTGATTATTTGCTTGTAATTCTTATCTAGATTGGAAAATTAGTGTCAACCAGAATGTACATGTATTAATTTGTGTTTAGTCTAATGACCAACATGATTAGTTTTAATAATGTCAAATAGTGGAGGAAAAAATTCCCATGATTTGTGTATTTAGTGTTCATTATATCATTTATATCTTGCTTATCGTATGATGTGAATTAGACTAATTACTTTGCTTGAAAGGGAGATATTCAATGTAGGTCATCAAAAGAAGAAAGAGTGAGCATTGAAGTGAAAAGATGGATTATCATGTTGTGCTCAACTCAAGCAATGGGTTCCAAGAATCGAAGAATGTAAAGATGAAGATATCAAGAAGGAATCAGATGACAAATGAATCCAAGAGAAGATTGAAGCTTAAATGTTGTATTTATTTTTCTCTCTTAGGATGTATGATGGTAATACTTTGGTCTTACTTAATCTTCTTACCATCAATCTTAGATAAGCATAATGATTAAGTTTTGGAAGCTTGCTCAATGTTTTCAAAGTTGTTCTCATGCCAAAACTATCTTAATAGACTAAGCTAGGATGGATATTCCACTAACCATCAAGCCTTGTTCTTGCTCTTGCCTTTGGTAGTGAGCTTAGTGAACAAAGGCTGAGGTTGGTAGAATATCATTGGTTGTTCTTAGATGTTCTTCTCTGGGCTAAAGTCTAGAAGAATATCCTAGGGAAGATCACTAAAAAATCCTAAAATATGAAAATATTTATTTGAAGGTCCCAACAATAAAAAATATTACACTCAAGTCTCATGTCCCAAAAAATAAGTATAAAAAACTTTATTATTGAGTATAAAATTATAGAATATAAGTATAAAATATTATAACATGATTTTATACTCAATATTGAAGTTTTTTATACTCATTTTTCATGATTTCATACTTGTTTTCCATGATTTTACGTTAATTTTTACCATAGGACTTGGGTATAATATTTTATAGTATTGGGACTTTTTATAAATATTTTCATATTTTGGGATTTAATAGTGATTTTTCCAATATCCTACCTACCTTTGCAGAATAAGCTACTGTAATAGGAAGAGTTGCTTCTATGATGACATGATAGCACAACATCCTGGGTAGAAAAGTCCACTATCATGGTGCACCTAAGGAACTCTTATAACTAGTACACTATGCATAGTGGTCTAAGGCCTGATACTTAGTGGACTAAGGGTGTTTTTCAAAAACCCAATTTGAGTGACCTGAAGCTTGTTGGAACAAGGAGTAACATCCTAGATAGGTTATTCTTCTATCCTTGAATTTAGTCTACTATCCTAAGTAGCTTTGCATGACATCCTAGTTAAGCTAAGCTTCTGGAACTTAAATCACAGCTCGATAGTTCATTAAGGTCCCCACCTTAGTAGACTAACCTAGTCAACATTATGAGATGTATCTAACAGCTAGTTGGGATAGCATACTAACCTATCAGGCATAGTAGACTAACCTCTAACACGCATTAAATGCAACATGTTAATATTATAACAAGCTTAGTAATGGCTAGTTCTCATATCTAACGGCTGGATTTAACTAAAATATATAAATAGAACCTTATTTAAGGTGGATAGCAAGATTATTATATATTCTAGAGCCAAAATGATGATATATTGATTCAAAGTCTTATCCACCATAGTAAGATGACTCTTTGAGCTACAATGTTTCTATCCATTCTTTGTAATTAAGACTTTATCATTTGTGATCTCATCTTCTCTATGAGAAATAGTCTTTATGTGAGGTATCCTAGAGGAATTACAGAAGGTTAGATAACCTTAAGGGGATTTGTATACACACCAGGGGAAGGTATGGGAGAATACAAACTTAGTGAAGTGTTAAAATCGAACTTGTAGGACACAGTAGAAAACCTCAAGTGAGTTACTTAGGAACTGAATGTAAGCCAAGTGGTTGGGTCAAATCAAGATAAATCTCTTATGTATTATTCTTTCTTCATCTCTTTAACATCTCTATTCATGTAACATCCATAAATTTTCATCTATGATTAATATGGTTTCAATAAGTTATATTAAATTATGATGAGCATACACTGAATGCAGATATACAATAAATTGTGATTTCAATAAGTTACATTGAATGAAGATATACAATGAATTGTGGTTTAAATAAGTTACATTGAATGAAGTATATAATGAATTGTGGTTTAAATAAATTACGTTGAATTATGATGAACATACACTGAATGAAGGTATACAATGAATTACACGGAATTATGATGAACATACATTGAATGAAGTTATCCAATGGATTGATGTCACGTGCTGGCCAAGACATCAACACTATAAATATCCCTCCCATTTCTTCATTTCTGCACACCACCAGTTGTGAGTGAAAGAAAGAGAGAGCCAAGGGAGAGAAAGAGAGTGTGAGTGAAAGAAAAGGAAAAGGAAGGAAGACTAGCTTCAAGTAAGATATGGAGATATTTTTCTAGAGTTTATTTTTAGAGTATAATTTTTATTCCCATATAGATTATTGATTAAGTTAGGAATATATAATGAGAATTTGAGATTAGAAATGAGAATAATAAGATACCAGTTGTTAGAAATTAAGTTTAAATATTTTAGATTTATGCTCATGAGATAATTCTATTAGTACTTATGTGAATAGTAGGTACTTAAAAAATTCAAGAAGGAAGGTAAGCTGTTTAGCTCAGAATACTTTTCAGTGGAGGTAATATATTATTTATTTCATGCATTTTCTGTGAATTAATTATGGATGTTATGTGATATTATTGGATGAGTTGTTTCAATATAAATGTTTTGAAATTCTATGGATGTCTAGTATTAAAAGGAGACTCTGCCGAAATTTTTATAGATACATGAAATATGAGTTATTTGGTTGTTTGTATAACTACCTGATTATGAGCATGATTTGTATGAATAGATATATATACTACTGATATTTCCCCAAATCTCACACCCAATGACTAACAATGTTAAACACAAGCAAAGGCAAAGGCAAAGGCAAGGGCAAGGAGGTGATTAACTAAGAGGAAGCAAACTGGAAGATATTATTTAATATTAGAATAAATGTAATTAAGTTATGGTGATATGTTTTAATTATGATTTCTACTTGCTGGCTTTACTTTAGATGTTCTGGAACAATAGTTAGATAATTACAATATAGTTGACTTGATTATTATTAATTAAAGTAAACTTTCAGTTAATTTACTGTCTTTTGAGCAACTTAATTTTAAAAAGTTTAAAAGTTTAATTATTCTAGGTTTTTAATTATTTCCGCTAGATATATAAGATATGATTAAAAGCCTAGTAATCTAAGGTGTTACAATTTATCCCTATTTTAGTACTTGTTACTAATTCTATGGGTTCTTCTACTTAAAGCTAAAATTTTGTAACACCCAATTCAAGCCCCTTCTCAAGTAATCAGCCAATCTAACAATTTAGTCCTTGTCAATGTTTAGAGTCAATCAACTTCTGTAACTAAATAATTTATCTCATGTATGTACTAAGGCATATCGTGCGAGGTATAAGATGAGCAATCTTAGTGTCTAAATAATTTTAAAACTCATACAGCAGATAGCAATTGTGCTCTGCAGAACCATAAAAGCTCATAATCTCGTATGCTTTGAACTCTAGACTAGAAACTTGTCTCCCATGCATAACACCTGAATCATGTAAGCATAATGAGAAAAAAAAACACTCTTAAAAAAATAGTAATTCAAAGTATAGAGAACCAATGCTTAAATTTATTCATACTTTACAGTATCCATAGCAGTCAAAATTTCATTCATGAGACTATCTCTCTTGTCCGTCTGCTGCTATCCTTCCCTGATGAATCTTCACATTTTGCTAAGAACAAAAGTCTGTTTCCAGAAACATTAAAACTAGTTGACATACTTATGAGTAACAAAGGAATAGAGAATTAATTTTTTTCCAAGAAGATGAACACAGAATAGATTATATATCAGCTTCATCTCTCACAAAGCTGCAAAAGTTTTCAAAAAAAAATGATCCTAGTTTATAGTGATTCAAGCAAAGCTATATTTGTTGTAATTAGCATGATGATAAATGTATCATCATGTTATGCCAAGAAGGAACCTGAAATTGACCAAACAAATAAAAATATTGATTGCAGACTAAAAGGAAACTTATTAAATGCTCACACAATATTTTAAACAATTAAATCACGAACAATGCAAAAAATATTCAGTAGGCAAAGTAAAAATTAAGCAACAAGATGGTCTGCAAAACAGCAAAAGCCAATTATATAATGATAGATTATAACATTACTACAACCTTAATTTTTATTCTTGGAAAAAAATTGTGTTTTGATATTATAACTGACATAAAACGGTACAGTAGTCTAATATGTTAAGCAATGCCTAACTGCTGGTATAGAAGAATCATAGCTATGATGATATGGAATGGTGAAGACCATAGTCCATGAAGTTGCTGGCATATTTGCTGAACATTGTAATGGTATATTAGATAGGATACTTATACCAAGAGAATGTTGGGTAGAATATGAAGCATTATAAGTATACCAAGTATTTGCAAAAAGGAGTATGTGTGCGAATGTATAAGACAACTAAGTAGGTATCATCATAAGTATTTTAACTATAATGACTTTCAGGGATAGCTTATGTTCAAGTGTTGACAGGGTAAGTACTCCTACAAACAGAATTTACAACATTTACCACGCCACTATTTTTCCATAAATAATATAAGATGGTTTGAGAGTTTGACAAGCTGATCAATCCACTACCTAACAAATTTCTCTCTACTTCCTCTCTAGTTAAAGTGTGTTAACCCAGCAACCATCCCAATAAAAGCCAACCCAGTGGTGTGACTAAGGCCAGCAAGGCCACCAATAAGGCTTGTCAACAATTCAAAAGCTCATAAGCATGATATGAGATAATTACGGAACTCCTAGATAATAATCATAAACTCCAAAACTCCTAGATAACCAGACTTCAATGCTTTAGCACATTCAGTTAATCTGTAAGACTTACATTTTAAAAATTGAATAATTTCTCAACACTACCGCTCAAGCCGAAGATTGTAAAAACTTTAGTTCGTTGCAAATAAAATCCAATCAGCACACTGATATGCATTCATCTTAAGCTAACAATAAAGGAAATGAAGAACTAGAGGGAGGAGCTCAAAGTGGCATGAATATCTTTGTGAAGTCATTCTTACAACCCTAGCCTACTCTCTTGGTCAGTCCCTCAAGACACTTATTTTAAGTGATGTTCTGAATCACTATTATTCTAGCTTTTTCTATTTTATTTTAGTTTATATCTACATGTTAGTCATTTGTTAGGGAAAAAGGAGTTTGATTGCTCTATGTATTGAACTTCTATTTTTAATGATATATCAGCTTTCTGATTCTCCATGTGCGTATATGTTATGTGTTTAATCCTTTTGTTGATTACTTCTTGAATCTTAGATAATTATTGCAACTTAGTTTCATCCGAAAAGTCACCAGGTGCCCTTAGCTTAGAAACTTGACTAGCATACTGGTATATGCCATTAAGTCTTTCAACTGGGAGGTGTTTGATTTATGTAGCTGGTTTAGTTAATTATGATTTCATCCAAAAGAGTCTTCGCATTAATTAAACTTGAATTAATTGAGCACTAATACTTCCTAGGAATATATAAACTTACCTATGTCTTGAAAGAGCTATTTAAGAGAGATTTGGAGTTAAGATAGTTCAGATCGTACCTTGAGATGGTTAGAGTTTAACTGCTAAAGGATATAGTAATCAAGAACACTCTTATTCCTTAGTTGACTCTTGAGTCTTTCATGTTTTGTGTCTGTTTGAGCTTTTATTTGTTTTGCATCCATGTTATATCTTTATATCTTGCTTATCAATTCCTAGGATACTAGTTGCACATATATGCTAACTTTCCTAGTTCATATGCATATAGTTGTACATACTCTTAAATATTAGTCAGTTGCATATTTGACACTAGTCAGTTACATATTTGACACTTCTACTAGATGAATAATGGATACAAGGGTATTTTGGTAAAAATGGACTTTCTTTTTTCTTATCTTTTAGTTTAAAGATATATTTTCATAATAGAAGGAAAGACTGAGTAATTACATCATCCCTTAAGGGTGGGATGAATATAAATTACCCCTTAAAAAAGATCAATTTATCACTAAAAAAATGTCAATAACAATTGTAGTATCCTAGCATTGGAAAAGGGTCACATTCAATCAACCAATATTTGTTTCAAAATGTACCATATGTAAGAGTTGATATGTTAAGAACTTTTCATTGAATTAATGCACTAGCTATGTTCAATAAAAGAACATAATGTACCTAAACAGCACTGGCATCTGCTGTTATCATATTCATGATCTTCCCAGATGAGAACTTGTTACGACCCTCATGGGTTAGTCTTAGAGACTTGTGAAATATACCAGCCACCTATTATCAGGTACGGTCTCATCATATAAATTGCACTAACAGGATATAAAACAAGAACATCTTCACAAAAATAAATTCACGTAGGAACTTCAAAACTGGAAAAGTTGGACAGGTGGACTTTATGAATAGAAAGAAATTGCATACCAAAGTTGACCTAAGCCTGAAACCAACACGCAGAACACTTTGAAAATATTGAGCTTCACATAGCACACCAAATGACTGAAAGAACTAAAATAATGGTCAGCTTTTCTTTCTCTGCTATTGAGTGCTATCAAAGCACAAACTACCCCAAATACAAGCAACAAACTCCATACTTTTGAAAGTACTAAATAAAAATGTCCACTCAAACATTATCGATAGGAAGAAAAATACAAGGTACTTATGTTGTAAAGCACAGTGATGTTTTCTCTCACTTGGAAAAAGCCATGGATACAAGATTGAAAAAAAAAACAGGTATATGAAAAAAAAAACAAAATTATTCTAAATGACTTTTTTTATACACAAAATATTAAGTAAAAAGTACTATATTGAAAGATAGGGTGCCACACATATTTAAATTCTTATGCATCCTTATATAGTTCACTATTTTTAGTTAGAATAAGTTATTTTATTTTTTATTAAAAAATATTTATAACATTTTTTTCCATATCAATTATGTACATACATTTTATTTAACGTGATTTGTTTCAGATTGCTATATTTCTTTGGAATATTATTGATTATCTTTTAATATGTATGTAATATTTCTGTAAATTACATTATAAACATGATATCATAGCTTTCAAAAATTACATCATGGATAACTTAGGGAGTTGATTTTTCACCATGAAACAAATAAATTCCTCAACCAATTATTTTATCTATATTATAATTTGAAGTTTAATAAATTATTTATAAAAGAATTATCCTTCGATGAAAATTATAAAGTAATTTTACTTCCCAATAGCATTTCATTTGAGATAATTATATTCTAGATTTCCATTTCAAAATCTGAAATAGAAAGGTGGAATTGTATAGTTATGCTGAATTTTTTTTATAAACTTAATAATATGAAATGTATATATATATGTGCACAATGGTCACAAACAATCATTCAGCATTTCAAAAGGATTTATTTCTAAGATATGTGCATTTGAACAAATCATACCAAATGTGATTTTACTTTCCTTTTTTTTTTCTTTTGGTAAGAAATGTGACTTTACTTGTTTTATTATGAAAATGCATGGCATCATATACAATAATGACAGTGAAATATGGTCAACATGAATTATCAATTTTTTCCCAATATAATTTCTTTAAAACATGATCAAGAACAAGTCTAAAATTAAAAAAAAAAATTACTTCCCCTATGATATGCAAACAAAAAATATAGTAAGTTGACCACATAAATTTTAAGATGTCAAGTCACAAGTAAAACTATTAATATATACTATGTCTTGAGATATTCTAAAATATTTTAGGCCGAGAGAGAGAGAGAGAGAGAGAGAGAGAGAGATTTGCCATTTAACTTTGTTTAGATTCTCATATTTTCTTTATGTTATTTAGGTCTATTACAACAGGATATGTTTATCCATTTTTATTAAAATTCAAATACATAATTTTCTTGATTCAAAAAGATAATAATAAATTGTGTCATTCTTTCTTTTTTACAAAACAAATATAAAAATAATTTAAATTTGTAAATATGCCAGCTAAGACATGATAAGAGACTAGTTTATACCAATTCTATGACCAAAGAAAGGCATACTCTTTTATTTTTGTAGAAACTACAAGTAACTACTTGCTAAATTCTTTCAACCTGTTAACACATTATGTTGTATAGTGATATAAACAAATGGGGACTTAGGTAGTGTAGAATGCCTAAACCCATGAACAAATGTGGACTTAGTAGTATGGAATGCCTAAACCCTATATTGAGTAGTATGGAATACCCAATAAAATATTCAAATAAATTGGTTCTCCCACTTCAATAACTAGCTTTTAGGAGAGGGTTCCCCATACCACTTGAGTACCTATCAATTGGTATTAGAGTTGATGATCAAAAATTCCAAAGAGGGCTACCTACAAAGAGTCCTAACTAGTGGAGGGTTTTAGCTGATCAAAGAGTCGAGTAAAGTGTTACTGAGTGAAACGTTAAAAGTATGCAGCCTTTGAGATGTCAACTCTCCAAGGGGGCCAATTGATGGGTCTTAGGCAGTATGGGACGTGGGATGTCTTAGTATCACGTTGAGTAGTATGGAATGATCAATAAGATATTTAAATAGATTGGTTCCCCCATTATAATAGCTAGCTTTTAGGAGAGGGTTCCCCATCCCACTTGAATAGCCATAATAGACCCTTAAGCCCTAGGAGAAAAATGGCCAGAAATTGCCACAATAACTCTATACATATTCATAATGTTTGATCTAGTGAAATATACGGCACTACACAGAGTTAGCAAAGCAAGAAATTTAAGCAAAGAATGAAGTGCACACTAGGTTTAAATAGTGGAGGACAATTTACATACCACTCCTAAAAGTATGGAGAAACCATAGATGTAACCAATCCAAGATGGATCTCCTCATTGCATTGACTGCATGAGAGTTTCAAACTATCTTGTTCAAAGCACATTTCACAAACCTTAGAGCATAGGATGTGCAAAGCTAAAATGATAAACTTTAACAACAAAAACCATCATTTTGAAATGAGGAAAATATGATAATTATATACACTGTTAATGTTAATTAATATAGGTCACTTAGGCAAATTAATGAATTTTGTCATATTCTTAGTTGAGGAAATCAGTTCATAACTTGGGTAGCTACACTTTCCTAAATGGCAATCTTAACTAGGTCTGAGCTGAGGGAAAGCTGTAGTAATTTTCAAAATAAAAAAATCTTCACAAATTGGAGATTTTTAGGGATTTCAGCTCTTTTATTCACAAGGGGCACTTTGATATGGAGATTTTATTTTTCTTTTCTTATATCCATAGATTGAATTGCCTTCTTGCATTACTGAACCCCTTAGACTGCCTTTTGTCTTTTAGCTTCTATTATACAGGATTCCTTAACTTGCCCCCTCATTCTAATTTTCAACTTTCCCCTAAAAATTTTTTCTTCCACATTATACATGTATGCACTATCAACTAATATGGTGTTTATAGTTGGCAAAACAAGCCAGAATATTTTAAAGATATATCTTTGCCCCCTTCATGTTTTATGGGACAAATTTTTTCTTTTTTAATTTTTCCTCTTGGTTTTTGTCTTTTCTATTTATTTCCCTAGAAACAAAATATCAATTTATTGAAGAAAAGTTACTTGTTGCTAAGTTTTCTTTAGTGAGCAAATATATGGTGAAGGTCAAATTCTAGGAGACCAAGAAAAGAATTCTTAGAATACAAGGCCCAGAAATTAGGTGAATTCAAAGTAAGCCAAGGGATTGAGAATTATTAGAAAGTTCTTCAGTTTCGTTTTTATGAAGAAAATGTATACAAGTTGTGGGAGCGGATTTGGAAGGAAACTCATTGTTCATTTCTCATAACAATTTTTGTTCATTCCAAGTACACAATCATGTGAATTTCCAAACACATCAATTCACCTGTTTGATTCATCCTGCCTATTTCATGGGTGTGTCTGTATTTGTCGAATAATTTTATCATCATCAAGAGATTGTTCAGCTCTTTTACATTGTTAGGTCCTTTAAGGATTTTTTTACCAATTACTGTATTCAGCTTTTCTTGTAAGTTTTGGTTTGAGGATTTCTTATAACATTGTGAACTCTACTATCTCAAATAAAATTCCTTCTTTTATCCTTAGAAAAAGAAAATGAATAGCAATTCACTTTGATCATGGGGAGTGTCACGACCCAAATTCCAGGTCATGACTGGCGCATAGACTAAGCTGGTACAAGAATATTTAGCCTAGCAAGCCTAACAGAAAAACTTCCACAATTAGTCAATTTAAATGAAAACTAAAATGAAATACCAAAATACTTCCAACAATCAATCGCAGTTCATGACTTATCTCAATCCTCATATCCAAAAATAAATTAAAAAAAGTAAAGAATTAACAAATAGATAAGGTCATCTAAGTCAACAAGACTCGATCATAAACTCCACTATAGTAGTCAGGTCACCATGGGATTTGCATTATCATAAGACTAGAGATGTCCTACTTAATGTCCAAGAAGTCCAATTTGTTAGCAAGGCTGACTTCCCAAGAGGGGGGTGAATTGGGAAGATTAAAAATTTTCTGCACAAAGTGAAATAGGTGAAGAAAGCAAAGTGTAATGAAAGCAACGTATAAACAGAGTAAACTGAAAAAGTAATGATAGGGAGAAGAACACTCAGAAATTTATCCTAGTTCGGTCTATCCACTTGACCTACGTCCAGTCCCCAAGACACCTCTTGAGATTTTTCCACTATACTGCAAGAATTCAATGGGCTTCTTGCAAATGCCACAGTACAACAAGTATGCTCTGTTTTCTAGAGCTTTCTCACTCACTCTAAGCACTTCCACAATGTGCTTCCCAATCCCCTTGTGATTTTCCCTCACAAGTAAATCTATCTTCCAGATGAAGATTAGATTATATACAAAGATATGACTCTCTTGAGTAGAGTAGATATGAAGATTAAAGTACAGATATTGAAGTGAGAAGGTAAAAGCTTTTGAGAAGAAGATTTGGCAGAAATTCAGTATATACAAGTTTGATTCGTTACCCACAACTTCAAATGATGTTGTATTTATAGATTTAGGTCTCAACTATTCGTTAGAGACTAAATCTATCCATTGGGGAAGTTATCCAATGGTTACTCTGAAAAACTATCCGTTTACCAACCACATTTAATGTTTCTGACATACTGAAATTCGAATTTTGGTTGGTCAACAGATGAATTTCAAAGTATCCGAAGGTTAAAGCTTCCAACGTTAAAACATAAAGTTCGTCTGTTCATGAAGTGAAATTTGAATTTTAAAACTTACAAAATGTTTTCATGTTGTGACATACGAATTTTCAAGAAGAAAGTTTTTCTATTAAACGTGAACAGTGTTTTCAATTTTTTTACAGTGCCCTCGAAATTCAAATTTTGGAAGCCCAAAGTTCATCTGTTCCTAGCACGTTCAAAAGGCACAGTGTTTTACTTTCTTCGAAATTCGAATGTTAAAAGAGTGAAGTTCGTCTGTCAGAGAGACCTCTTTTCAGACTTACTTCAACATTCAAAGTTGAAAACTCTGTCATTCGTATGTCAACATTTCATTCCAACAGACTCACAGCTTTAGCTTCTGAAATTCAAATTTTAATGTTCAAAGTTCATCTGACAGAAAGTAATTTTGAAACTCAATATAATCTTGATTTCAGATGAATTTTTAACATTGTTTCAGACGAATTTCTTCTATTTTCTCAAGTTGTATTTTGTCTGAAATTCGAATTTTGAAGGTTTAAAGTTCGTCTGTTTCAAAAAAGCTTCATTCAGGTTCATATGAAAATTCGAATGTTGGAAAACCAAAATTCGTCTGTCAGAGAGTAATTTTGAAACCCAATATGATTTTGATTCCAGACAAACTTTAACATTATTTCAGACAAATTTCTTTGGTTTTCACAAATTGCATTTTGTCTGATATTCGAATTTTGAAGACCCGAAGTTCATCTGTTTCTAAAGAGCTTCTTTCAGACTCACATGAAAATTCAAATTTTGGAGAACCAAAATTTGTCTGACAGAGGAGTATCTCTTCAGAATTATTCAGTTTCAGCTCGAAATTCGAATTTCCAAAGGCAAAGTTCGAATTTCCAACATGACATTTCAATATAAACTTTTCAAACTTCGTCTGTTGTTGGGTATTTTTCAAATATATCAAGATTTAATGTAAAATCAAGGTTTAAAAACATCTTTTCTTCAAATC
This sequence comes from Adenanthera pavonina, assembly GCA_026686845.1. NCBI lineage: Eukaryota > Viridiplantae > Streptophyta > Magnoliopsida > Fabales > Fabaceae > Adenanthera > Adenanthera pavonina. The sequence continues at coordinate 20,180,429 of JAIVEN010000009.1, forward strand.
AAAATCTTTTACCCATTTCTAACTAAAACTAAAGATCCTACAACAGATCTAGCAGCAATTACTCAGAATTTCTTCACTTGAAACACTTTGACCTCCTTTGATATCTTCAATCCAAGCTCTTGGATGTTGGTTTGGAATCATCAAAACTCTTGATTCAACATTCTCCCCCTTTTTGATGATGACAACACAACTTACAAACTGGATTAGTACTTGGGTTTGCTTTCATAAGCTCGCCCTCAACATATGTATTATATTTCAAAAGATATCATATATAGCAGATCAAGTGAAGATATTCAAAGAGTAATAAGCACACAATATTGCAACCAAGAAATTCATTCATTTAATCAATTGTTGCAATACATACACCAATTAAAGATCAGTTCTCAGAACATAAAGTACTATTAACAAACAAACAATTAAAACGCAACAATAGGATTCAGCCTAAGTTCTAATCAATCATTTCTTCTTTGGCTTAGTCTTCTTACTGTACGTCTTCCCTTTCCCAGAAGGCTCAGCAGATTTTCCAGTTTGCTTCCTCTTCTCCCCCTTTTTGGCATCATCAGGAAGGCCAACAAAGTCCACCGAAGGAGGAATCTGAGAGACTGGAATAGCTTGAAGTGGCACACGAGCAAAAGGAATGTTTGGCTGAACTGGTGCAGGGGGTTCAGCAGGCTCAGGGCTTGCTTCTTCATCATCATCAGAGACCTCAAGTAGCTCTTGCATTTCCTGCCTGGAAAGAGCTAGTCGAGCTCTTTGTTCCTCTGATAGTCCATAAGCAGCAAGAGAAGGTGGAGCTAGTTCATCAGGACGAAACATTTCTTCAAGCCTTCTCCTCTGAGCTTGCAGTAGAGCATTGTGAGCAATGGCTTTGTAATAAACAACAGGTACAATGCTCTTTTCCTCATTCAGCACAGTTTGCAGAAAAGGTGAAGCAGTGATGGCTGCTACTAGCCTTTCAACTTGCTCAAACTCATGAGTGGACAGAATTGAATCCTGAGCATCTGCTTCAGTAGGCTGGTGAGGACTTGTTTCTTGAAGAACCTCTTCCTCTATGCCATAGTCCAAAGGAGGACCAGGACTTGCCTCATTGCTGGAGGCCTTTGGAGTGCTTGCTGCACCAACAGGGTCAGTCTCCTATACTTTAACACCATCAGCAGTAGGAGATGCCATCTCAAAGGGACTAGGAGGCACAGGAGTTGGAGACAGAGTGGGCTCAGGGACACCAGGCTGAGGTGGAGCTGATGTGGCAGGGATTGCATTTCTGATTTCTTCATAAGCATCAGCCACCACTTTCATGTTAACAACCAACTGATGGATCTGATCTTGCAGATGAGCAAATTTGGCATTTTGCTCATCCCGAATGCTAAGAATGAGTGTAGACAGACTGTCATACATCTCAGTGATCTTGGTTGGCTTGGCCTGAGAGAAGGGAGTGGAAGGAAGGTGAGTAGGCTTGGATGGAGATGGAACTGGCTGAGAAAGCTGAGGTACAAATCTGGCAGGAGCCTCAGAGGTGCCTTCTTGCTGTAGGGATGCATCTGTGACAAAGAATAAGTCTTCAATTTTTCCTGCTCCCTTTCCAACCTATCTTCCTTCATCTCTCTCAATTCCCATCCTTTGTAGTTCCTCCTCCTTGAAAGCCTCTGTGAGCTTCCCTTTCCCGTTCTCAATGTGCTGAATCCTAGCATACTGCAGGATTCTAGAAATGATTACAGCATAGGGGAGTGTGGAGTCCTTCCTCTGATCCCTTGCCTTAATCATGCGCTGGAGGATGATGTGTCCCATGTTGATAAGTTTTCCACGCATGATTGCTGTCATTACATAAGCCTCTACCCTTGTTATCAGATTGAAGCTGCCTCCTTTATTGAATATGATCCTGGACACTATGTAGTGCATGATCCTCACTTGAACACTGAGATCTGTAGGCTTCAACAGATTTATAGTTGGCCTGTTTTCCCTTCTTCTGAACAAGATGTCCAGGATTGTGCTCTCCTTGTAGCTTAGAAATGGGCCACCCTCTTCATCAGCAGTGCTTGCCTCATCCATGTAGCCAGAGGCTGTGATGTCAATTTTAAGCCCATCTTGCCCCGGGATTTTCAGCACCTCGTTGAATGTCTCATCAGTGAGCCAAATGGTCCTTGATCTCAAGTTGACTTCCCACTTCATCTTCTTGCTATTGTACTTCAAGGAAGCGTACCACATCTTCACAACCTCATCATCATATCTCTCTAGTATTTCCAACAGATTCTTGTATCTCGACAACCATATTCCAGCATCAAAGTTGTTAGAGATTAGAAATTCTTCCAAGTTTACACAATGAGGCTTGATTACCTTTTTACTAGCAAACTTGGTTGAATATTCTTCTTGAATCTGAGGAGTGCTCCATAATAGTTATGTGGTAAGTTGATACTCTCCAGATTGAATACTGAAGGACAAAGGAGAAGCAACAGTAGTAGCATCTGAAGGAATAGGAACCGAAGGTTCTGCAATTTTTGGTGAGGAGGGTCCAGTTTTCTGTGAATCTGCTTTGGGAGTAGACTTTTGGCATTTGGAAGGTGTTGCCTTGCTGGATTCAGCCTTTCTTTTTGATTTCTCTCCTTCCTTTGAGGCGTATTGGGATTTAACATTCCTCTTTGGTCGGGCCTCTCCTTTCCCAGCTTTAGGATTTTTCACTCTAGCCATTTCGCGGATAAATGTTGCAGAATGAGGCTTAGAATGGGTTTATAGGATGCGAAAGGAATTTTAATCGGTAGGAAATGACGGTTTTTGGTCAGGATTAAAGAGAATTGAATGGAGGATTGGAACAGACTCAGAGAGAGAGAAGTAAGGTTGCGTCTGTTCCTTTGAAAACCGTCGGTTTTAACGTAAGTAACCGTCTAACAGACGAATTTTGACATGTCAAAATTCAAACTTCGGGCAGTTACATGTTAAACCGTTGAGCAAAGCTTATTGATAGATGAATTTTCTTCTGAAAGTTCGTCTGACAGTGGCTTGGATCAAGCAATACAGGCACAACAGATGAACTTTGTTCCAACAAAGTTTGAATTTCGAAGCATAGACAGCAGGCAACACTTAAACCATCAATCAATAGACTAATTAAACATGTAAAATTTCATCTTTTAAGCATTCAATATGAAGAGCATAATTCAACAAACGAATTTTGAACTGGAAATTCGAATTTCACCATTTTTGTAAAGGTTGTCCATCATTCGTATGTTAAGAAATAATAATTTGTATAACAGTGATGGACAAACATAACTTTGAAATTTTTCTTTTTGAAAATTCGAACTTCCATGATGCAACAGACAAATTTCGATGCATCAACGTGAACTGTTCAAGTGCTTAATAGGTCGCAATTCATCTGTTGGTCAACTAAAATTCGAATGTTGACCATGTTGACCATTTCAAAACACAGTTTATCAAGCAAAATACATCTAACACACATTTAAAATACGAATTTCAACTTTAAAAACTTACAGAATGGATCCAGAAGCTTAGAATTTTCGTCTTTTGCTTCACTTTCTGATTGTTCCATTCTAGTGTGCACCAATCTTCAAGTTTAATGCCATTGAATCTTGTGAGGAGCACCTGCAACTTAAATTCAACACTCTCCGATGCTAAAGTTAGAATTAATTTTAAGAATGAAAACTCTCAAAACAAGATTGCACAGGAATAACTTACAGTTCATTGGGATTTACCATACTCAATTCTCTCCTGATTTTGCAATGTCTATCTTCTGATAAAGGCTTTGTGAGTATGTCAGCAACTTGATCTTCTGTTGGGATGTACTCCAATCTAACTTCTCCTTTTAGAACGTGATCCCTTATGAAGTGGTGCCTAACTTCAATATGTTTCATCCTTGAATGCATGACAGGATTCTTAGTGATATTTATGGCACTTTAATTGTCACACATGATTGATATCTCTTTCATCTTAACCTCAAGATCTTTCAGTTGCTGTTTCATCCAGATGACTTGGGCACAACAGCTTCCAGCTGCAACATACTCAGCTTCTGCAGTGGAGAGGGCCACACTGTTTTGCTTTTTGCTAAACCATGAAACCAAGGATCCTCCAAGAAACTAACAAGTTCCACTTGTGCTTTTTCTGTCAGTTTTGGATCCTGCAAAATCAGCATCAGTGTATCCTTTGAGATCTTCTTCATTGCCCTTTGGATACCAAAGACCCATATGTGATGTTCCAATAAGATATCTGAAGATTCTTTTCACAGCAGTTGCATGGGTTTCTTTGGGACATGATTGGAACCTTGCATACATACAGACACTGAACGTAATGTCAGGTCTGCTAGCAGTTAAGTATAGCAGGGATCCAATCATTCTTCTGTACTGAGTAATGTCAAACATCTTCCCATTCTCATCCATGTCCAGTTTGGTCACTGTTGCCATTGGTGTTCCCATTGGTTCGGCATTTTCCATTCCAAACTTCTTTAACAGCTCTTTCAGATACTTAGATTGACTGAGAAAGATACCATCATTATGCTATCTGATTTGTAGTCCAAGGAAGAAGTTAAGTTCACCCATCATTGACATCTCAAATTCTCCCTGCATCAACTCAGAAAATTTCTTGCAAAGAGATTCATTAGTAGCACCGAATATAATATCATCAACATAGATTTGAACAATTAGTAAATCTTCATTTTCTTTCTTGGTGAATAATGTTGTATCTACTTTGCCTCTATTGAACCCCTTTTCAGTTAGAAAATTGCTTAATCTCTCATACCATGCTCTAGGGGCTTGTTTCAAACTGTAAAGAGTTTTCTTCAGTTTATAAATATGGTTTGGTTTTGTGGAATCCTCAAAACTTGGAGGTTGATCTACATAAACATCTTCCATGATATATCATTTAGAAAGACACTCTTTAGATCCATTTGATACAATAAAATATTTTTCATGCATGCATATGCCAGCAGTATTCTAATTGCCTCTAATCTAGCTACTGGAGCAAAAGTTTCTTCAAAATTAATACCTTCCTCTTGATTATAACCTTTAGCAACTAGTCTAGCTTTATTTCTGATTATTGTTCCAGATTCATCAAGTTTATTTCTAAAGACCCATTTGGTACCAATGACAGGATGATGTTTGGGTCTGGGCACTAAATCCCAAACTTGATTTCTTTCAAACTAATTCAATTCATCTTGCATAGCCAAAATCCAGTATTCGTCAATTAAGGCTTCTTCAGTACATTTAGGTTCAATTTGGGAAATGAAAGAACAATTTATCATTTGGTCCCTTAACTATTTTCTGGTTTTAACTTTCTCTTGAACATCTCCTATCACTTGATCAACAGGATGATTCCTTTGATATCTCAAAGCTCTAGGGAGTTCTTGAGATGTTTCTTCATTGTTATCTTCATCAAATTCTTTCTCCTGGATATCTTCCTCTATGTTAATAGATTCAGATATCTTTGGAGGTTCAGTTTTACTTTTATCAGAAATACCCAATTTTTCAAAGTTGAAAGCAAGATCATCCTCATTGGTGACATGTTTGGAAACGGTTTCATTTTTAATGAAAACTACATGCATAGATTCCTCTACCACATTTGACCTTTTATTATAAACTTTATATGCCATACTTCTGCTAGAATAGCCCAGAAATATACCTTCATCGGATTTGGCATCAAACTTACCCAGATTTTCTTTCCCATTGTTGTGAATGAAGCACTTGCATCCGAACACATGGAGATGTGACAGATTTGGCTTTCTTCCCTTGTACAGTTCATATGGAGTCTTCCCAAGGATTGGTCTGATGTAGGCTCTGTTTATGATGTAGCTTGCTGTATTCACTGCATCAGCCCAAAACACTTGAGAGAGCTCCTTTTCATTCAGCATAGCTCTAGCCATCTCTCCAATAGTTCTGTTCTTCTTTTCTACTACTTCATTTTGTTGAGGCATCCTTGGAGCTGAGAAGTTGTAATCAATTCTATGCTCATTGCAATACTCTAGAAAGTAACAGTTCTCAAACTCTCCTCCATGATCTGACCTGATAGACACAATAGAAATGCACTTCTCATTTTGCACTTTCTTAGCTAAGGTTACAAATGCATCAAAGGTATCACTTTTAAAGGAAAGAAACAATGTCCAAGTAAATCTGGAATAATCATCTACAATCACAAGCACATACAGATTACCACCAAGACTTTTTACCCTAGATAGTCCAATTAAGTCCATATGCAGTAGTTCAAGTGGTCTAGTTGTGGTGACTACATTTTTAGGTTTAAAAGATGCTTTAGTTTGTTTTCCTCTTAAGCATGCATCACATTCTTTGTCCTTTTCGAAAGATATTTTTGGCAGACCAGTTACTAGCTCATTTTTAACTAGTTTAGACAGTTGATTCATGTTCACATGAGCTAATCTTCTATGCCATAACCAACTGTCATTATCCTGACTAATCAAACATACAGAATCTAAGGGAGGAAGTTCATCAAGATCAATAGTATAGCAGTTACCATCCCTTTCAGCTTTGAAGATTACTTTGTGATCACTTTTTCTGATGACCAGGCAAAACTTTGAGTCAAATAGCACCCAGTTTCCCCTATCACATGTTTGACTCACACTTAGCAAGTTGTGGTTGAGGCCAATCACGAACAACACTTCTTCAATGGATGTTTCTGGATTTTTGCCCATAATGCCAATGCCAACAACTTTGCCATATTGATCACCTCCAAAGGTCACCTTTCCTCCTTTCTTGTCTCTAAGGGTGATGAACTTCTCCTTGTCCCCAATCATGTGACTTGAGTAGGCATTGTCCATATACCATTTGTTGCTCTTCTTAGCTTTGAGACAGACCTGCAAAATAATGTTCATGTTTTCCTTTTAGGTACCCAAATTTGTTTGGGTCCTTTTTAGTCAGTAAATTTTTCCCTAGATACAGATGTACCCTTGGAAACCCATTTAACTTTCCTATTAAGTTCATTTTTCTTTAAGGCACAAGAACTAGAAACATGTCCCTTTTTGTTACAGAAATGACAGGTGGTAAAGGGACTGCTGGATTGAGTAGCAGGAAGAAAACAATGCAAATAATACTTTTGATTTGCATGCTTTGGTTGATTATATGTTTCTATGCGAGGTGACATGTGATCTTTCTTTCTATTGTTCTCAGCATGCACAAAATGTCTCATGTATGCATTCTGATTTTTCTTCCTAAGTTTTTCTTTTATAGCACATAGATCATAGCCAAGACCAGCTTTTCCTTGAGATATTCTTTGGCTCCCCATTAAAGCAAATAGCATATCTTTACCTCTAGCAAGCCTAGACATGCTTTTCACTAAATATTCATTAGTTTGCTTCAGTTCAATGCATGATTTACAGCAAACAGATTCAGCAGTAGGTAGAGAGGTGAGTTCAGAAAGGTTGCTCTAAGATTCCAGTTTACTAATCTTTTTCTTTGCTAGTTTTAGTTCTTTAGCAACTTTAATAAACTCATCATGAAGCTCATGAAATGCATCCAGTAATTCAGAATAGGAAGGTTCATATTCATATACCTCTTCTTCCTGATCACTGCTGCATGAGGGTTCGGCTTCTTCAGAAGCAAGTACCATCAGACAAATGTTGGCAATCTCATCTTCATCCTCTTCTTCCTCATCTAAGCTGTTGCCCCAGATTGATAAGATGTAGGCTTTCTTCTTCTTCCCTTTGTCAGCAACTTTCTTTTCCCTTTCTTGCTTCTTGAGGAATTGAGGACAATCCCACTTTATGTGTCCCTGCTTCTTGCACTCATAACAAGTCACATGTTCTTTTGCCTCTTTCTTGCCTTCTCCAGCTGCTTCCTTCTTGAAGATTCTCTTGTTCTTCTTCTTGCTGTAGAATCTTCCAAATTTTCTGACCACCATAGCCAGAGTTTCTTCATCCAGCTCGTCTCCTTCATCAGATTCTTCTTCCTTTTCATCAGCAGCTTTGAGGGCAAGGCCTTTCTTCTTTCTGTCCAATCCAGCTTCCTTGAGAGCTTTCATTTTTCCTTCATACTCCTCAAGGCTGCCAAAGAGAGCTGTGACAGAGGCTATTGATTCTCCTCTGGCTTCCTCTTTTGCTGTCACCTTGGGCTGCCATTCCAGAGGGAGAGCTCTGAGTATCTTCCTTACCTTTTCAGATTGAGTGTACTCCTTTCCCAGGCTCTTTAGTTGATTCACAATGAGAGTGAATCTCTTTTGAAGCTCCTTTACAGTTTCTCCTTTAGCCATTCTGAAGCTTTCATACTCTCCAATGCATGTGTTCAGTCTGTTCTCCCTGACCCCAGTTGTTCCTTTATGTGCAATCTCTAGAGTGTCCCACATTCCTTTTGCAGTGGAGCATTGTAAGACTCTGTAGAATTCGTCTTGGTTCAGGGCACTGACTAAACAATACTTTGCCTTGAAATTCAGCAAGACTCTTCTTCTGTCTTCCTCATTCCACTCTGCTTCTGGCTTCTCTTTATATTTTTCATCATCTGTTAGGGCCATTGGGATAAAGTCTCCTTTCTCAATGACTGACCAGATGTCAAGGTCAATTGACTGGAGATAGATTTGCATCCTCATCTTCCAGTACCCATAATGCTCTCCATTGAAGCCAGGAGGTCTATTTGAGTTGTTCCCCTCTGGTAATATGCTTTCTCCGAAGCCAGCCATCTTAATTCCCGGACTGTGAGATCCTTTGAATGGGAATCCGAGCTCTGATACCACTTATTAGCAAGGCTGACTTCCCAAGAGGGGGGTGAATTGGGAAGATTAAAAATTTTCTGCACAAAGTGAAATAGGTGAAGAAAGCAAAGTGTAATGAAAGCAACGTATAAACAGAGTAAACTGAAAAAGTAATGATAGGGAGAAGAACACTCAGAAATTTATCCTAGTTCGGTCTATCCACTTGACCTACGTCCAGTCCCCAAGACACCTCTTGAGATTTTTCCACTATACTGCAAGAATTCAATGGGCTTCTTGCAAATGCCACAGTACAACAAGTATGCTCTGTTTTCTAGAGCTTTCTCACTCACTCTAAGCACTTCCACAATGTGCTTCCCAATCCCCTTGTGATTTTCCCTCACAAGTAAATCTATCTTCCAGATGAAGATTAGATTATATACAAAGATATGACTCTCTTGAGTAGAGTAGATATGAAGATTAAAGTACAGATATTGAAGTGAGAAGGTAAAAGCTTTTGAGAAGAAGATTTGGTAGAAATTCAGTATATACAAGTTTGATTCGTTACCCACAACTTCAAATGATGTTGTATTTATAGATTTAGGTCTCAACTATTCGTTAGACACTAAATCTATCCATTGGGGAAGTTATCCAATGGTTACTCTGAAAAACTATCCGTTTACCAACCACATTTAATGTTTCTGACATACTGAAATTCGAATTTTGGTTGGTCAACAGATGAATTTCAAAGTATCCGAAGGTTAAAGCTTCCAACGTTAAAACATAAAGTTCGTCTGTTCATGAAGTGAAATTTGAATTTTAAAACTTACAAAATGTTTTCATGTTGTGACATACGAATTTTCAAGAAGAAAGTTTTTCTATTAAACGTGAACAGTGTTTTCAATTTTTTTACAGTGCCCTCGAAATTCAAATTTTGGAAGCCCAAAGTTCATCTGTTCCTAGCACGTTCAAAAGGCACAGTGTTTTACTTTCTTCGAAATTTGAATGTTAAAAGAGTGAAGTTCGTCTGTCAGAGAGACCTCTTTTCAGACTTACTTCAACATTCAAAGTTGAAAACTCTGTCATTCGTATGTCAACATTTCATTCCAACAGACTCACAGCTTTAGCTTCTGAAATTCAAATTTTAATGTTCAAAGTTCATCTGACAGAAAGTAATTTTGAAACTCAATATAATCTTGATTTCAGATGAACTTTAACATTATTTCAGACAAATTTCTTTAGTTTTCACAAATTGCATTTTGTCTGAAATTCGAATTTTGAAGACCCGAAGTTCATCTGTTTCTAAAGAGCTTCTTTCAGACTCACATGAAAATTCAAATTTTGGAGAACCAAAATTTGTCTGACAGAGGAGTATCTCTTCAAACTTATTCAGTTTCAGCTCGAAATTCGAATTTCCAAAGGCAAAGTTCGAATTTCCAACATGACATTTCAATATAAACTTTTCAAACTTCATCTGTTGTTGGGTATTTTTCAAATATATCAAGATTTAACATAATTTCTTCAAATCAAAATCTTTTACCCATTTCTAACTAAAACTAAAGATCCTACAATAGATCTAGCAGCAATTACTCATAATTTCTTCACTTGAAACACTTTGAGCTCCTTTGATATCTTCAATCCAAGCTCTTGGATGTTGGTTTGGAATCATCAAAACTCTTGATTCAACACAATTTTCCTAGAGTGCTTTATTTAATTACTTGCTGATCTGAAAATATGAAATTAGGAGGGGTGAGTCTACCACTGACTCAGTGAGAGTATAAACAACAAAGTACACAGAAGGGAAGCAAAAGTCGCACAAGAGTTTTGAAAACAATCTTACAAGTATATCTACCTATATTTGAACTAATCATCTATATACAAAACACTTTTATACCAGCAACAAGGGGTTCAACACAAAATAATATTTCACTCGTCCAATAAAAAGGATGGTTCACTTAGAATACTAAATGCTATCACATTAAGCACATCACAAAAATCCATTTTCCACATCCCATAACTAATGGTGGGGAATAACCGTCCCACATAGTATAATAATATAATAATATCTTATATACCGTGTGGAGAAATAGTCGTCTCATCAAATAATTTATATAATGCTATATCTCATATAAATAAAGGTGAGGAATAACCGTCTCACCTGCTAAATACTGATATTACAAATCAATTAGGCTCATGCTCAAAATGAAGAAAATAATAGAACAAAGAAAAAGAGAAAAGCGGGGGAAAAATGGTTGGAGGAAAGAAAAAAAATATATTAAAATTATGGCAACAAAGACATAAGTAAAAAAAATAGTAATAATAACAGGACGACATACATATATGTATAACAATACAACAGCATGTCCATAATACTAATTTTAGTGCTAATAACAATAATTTCCATCACTAAGGCTCATCTTATTAAAATCATCATAAGATCACTAGATTGATGAACTATAGATAAATTATGAAAAGAGAAAAAAATACTATAATCGTAAATTAAACTTAGCAAGCCTTAAGATCTAGAAATGTAAAAAGAAAATGAAGGAAAACATGTTTTGAATTTGCTTCCCAAACAAGGCAGAATACACAATAAGGGGAATAAGTAAAAATTATTTGAGACTAAGGGAAAATAAAAATGGTACAAAATGAATGGTGACACATTGTCATCTATACACTGACCAGTTGAGACTGTAGTGTAGATCCCCTTTTTCCTTCCACTAAGATTCAATCACAGTCGTTCAAGTTTCACCAATACCACCTAAAATTATTATCGCAGAAAGACATTGATACATCTGCTCAAATTTATCTTCTATCACCAATGGAATGCACATTTATATATTAATCCTAATTCTTTTTATTTTAAGCTCCTATTTCACTAAAATTAAACCTATAAAATTCTTAATTGTTAAAAAGTATAGAGATTATCTTACGGAGTCATGAGTAAAAATTAAAGAAGTAAGTTTTGAGATCTATTAAACTTTTTTTTTAATAGAAAGTATAAAGATTTAATCGTTGCAGCACTCTTTTGGAATAATATTCAAGATAAAAAGTATTTAGTAATATAACATAATTTAATAATGAGTGGGGGTTTGGAAAAAATCAGATTGTTTGAACATATGAAACAAAGAAGAGTTCAGTGCTTTTCTTTTTTTTTTTCAGTGGAAGTAGAATATTCAAAAGAATCAAGTAACTATAGCAAATAGATTTATAGGCAAGGACGACAAAAGGCTTCTGAAAGGAAATTGACAAAGGAGGATGTGTACCAAGAGATCATCCAACAAATAAATATATATATATATATATAATATGTGGGAGAGTGTGAAACAATAAAGGGAGACAAAAACTTACTGATATTTAGAGAGGGTGAAGTCAGAAAAATTAAGATGCATTTAGCATGATATTTTACTTCAATATTATGATAGAGAGAATGAAGCAATAAAGAAAGGAGGGTGCTTCTCTTACCTATTTGATTGACAGTGATGTGAGCACGTGGAGATGGGGAATAATTATGTAGAGAAAATCTTGAGAAGAGACACAGATATATGCTTTTGGTTTGAGACAATTTTGACTAGAGCACAGAAAAGAGAAACCAAGAAAAGAAAATGGAAACCAGAGAAAAGAAAACAAGAACTATCAAGAATGGTTAATCGGTAGAGTCTAACGGCTGCGAAAAGAGTAATAAATCTAGGGCTCCTCACAAATAGGTTTAAATATAAAATCAGGATGAATATATTGTATATGTGGAAAATAATTAAAATTTATCTAAAACATAAAATTAATTATCTTGGGAGGATTTTCTCTCTCTTTTTTTCCAATAAATATATATAAAAAAAATCCTACTAGATATCAAGATGACTCCATAAAATAACCCCTAACTCCTTAAATTTAATAAAAGTACCTAACTATCTATATTTAAAATAAAAAAAATTTCTATTATACCACCAAGGTCATCATAAGGAGAAAGAAGCTCACTTATAATAGATGATTCAGCAAAATAGGCCCCACAAACTGCGAAAGATCGCAATAAATCTGCAAGAAATTATCACAGATATGTTTCCAAGGAATCAGCAAATGCAAAAGTATAATGTTAATTACATGGTTTTTTATGTGCAATTATTGTATTCAAGATGCAGGATATAATTTAGGTATGAGGGAAGAAGATGTCCTAAGTAAGACAAATGTGAATGAGAATATGAGATTAGTGAAATACCAAAACCAACAATAAGGATTTAGAGTGTGGAAAGTCATCAAAAATTAAAGATGACTTGTCAAACCTGAATTGCTTTCCAGTTCACAATTCTCTCCAATAAGGAAGTTGGGATCTAACATTCGGACACTTCTATGGAGTACTTATTTAACCCTAAAAAGGGCAGCTAGTGAAAGATCCAAGCCTATGCAGAGTGCTATAACTAATTAGTTAGTTAGAACTTTAACTCCCTCAATAGCTATTCTGGTATAAGCTAAAATTAACGACTCAACTACTTCTACATTCACAACATGCCTAGCATATAAAGACTTCCTATTGTCATAAAACATTAATAATGCAGCTATACAGCGACACAAATTCACTTTATAACTCTTCATTGCAATTTAATAGTAAGTTAAACCATAAATTGTTGCAATTGAAACTGTTATGGCCAAGCTCCTTGAGTAGAAGCCTTTTTTACTTTCAAAACTACCTTCAGTCATAGAAATAGCCAGCAATGAAAACACATTTACTTATTATTGGAAGCAATTAAGCTGTACCAAACAACCTAAACAACCAAGGTATAAATGAAGAGTTGAAATGCCCACCTTAAATGCACCTCCCCACCAAAACCTACATGAACATTCAAGTGAAATCAGATGACATAAAAATAAAGGAAATCTTTCCTATAATATATACGTCATGAACAACACAGGTACAGAACAAACTTTTAGATAGGGTAGAACATCATGAAAATACAGATGACATGTACCTTTTCCCAAGGCTATTATTTAAGGCCCTTAAAAGCCAAGCGTTAGACCTTTGACATTTTAACATCCAACACTTTTGGAATCTACATGAGCGAAAAATACCATGCATGATAGGGACAAGATATATGAATTTCATATAAATTAATACAGGAATGAAAAAGGACAAAATATGCAAACTTTTCAGTAAGGGTCTTTGTTTGATCCCATGTGTCTAACTTCCAGGCATCATTTTCAGTTATGGGTTTTCTGTAGCCTTGTTGCATGAGTGGAGTCATCCATCCAAAAGATAATCCTTCAAAAGTGAACAAAAATAAAAAATTACAGGCAGATCAAGCTCTTATGACAGAAAATGTCTAGTTATAAAAAATACTTCTGCTGCAAAAGATATTCATTACTCATTTTGCCCTCCAAAAAATAAGTAGGTAAAATTGATAATCAATTAATCATCAATGCCTACTTAGTTATTCATTTTTAGCTCTTTTTGTTACTCTCTCAGTGATAAAGAAAAATGCGAGGGAGAAGAAAAAAAGCATAATGGCCAACTGACCGTAAGTAAATTGTCCAGGTTTTCCCCAAAAGACTATTTTTACTATTTTCATTTTCAATCATGAAAGATGATTTTCAATTTCCAGATAATATGGTTAATTGCAAACCTGAGATTTATATATGCTTTTTCCTTTAAAAATGGTGAAGATCTCAGTTAACAAGTAAATGTATGAAGTTTTGGTATTACATACTGGAGAATACATTAACATGTCTCTCAGGGAAAACTTGCTCTCCTCCATGAAGTGGATTATACTCAGCATTCTCGGGAAACTCTTCCTGTACTCTTACATAGCCAGCATAATGAACTAACTTGGGAATGTAAACAAGAAGGAGAATCCCAAATAGCACCTACATCAAAAGAGTAGCCACAAAAGGTCTATCGTTAAGTTCATACTTAACTCAACAATATAGCATACTTCCCACTTGTTTTGTGGTGGCTTAACTAAATCACTCTCACCCCAATGTACATAAGCTTACAAGATAGTTTATTCTTAAATCACACCTTCCAAGATCAAAGAGCCAAATGCAGTATAACACCTGATATACCTACCATGCGACCTTTAAGACCATAATCGACTAGTCAGCCTATTAAACGTTTCATACATTACATGAACACATTGATATGTTTTGAGAGACCTGTAAAAGTGGAACTTCTAAAGTATTAAGAGTTTATTATTGTTCATAGTTTATGTTACTTTAGGAGTTCATGTCTAGGAGTTATAGAATTTATGACTCTTTTAGGAGTCTCACAAGCATCTTTTATCATTACCTTCAGGAGATAATCTTGCAGTTAATCTCTAACTTAGAGTATCATTAATAAGACGAGAGAAGCTGCTACGTAACAAATGCATGTACAAGCCTTTCCCATTCATTACTTTTTAGTTTTGTCCTATTTGCTTCTAGCCTTTTTTATCAAGTAAAATAATAGAATATTTTAAAAGTAGACCGATTTTTTTCATGCATTTCATTAATTTGAAATGTGTAATATAACTTGTTATGGTTGGAATAATTTCTTAGTGCCAAGATAATTTGATAATCATACTTCGGAGCTAATTAATGCTGTCAAACCTTCATATAGTTTGAAGGGTAATGACAATGTTTGTTGGAGACCATCTTCTCATGGTATGTTCACTGTGAAGTCTGCTTATAAATTTTTGCAAAGTAACAGCAGCACTCAATTAAGGAGACAAATTAACTTGGGAAGAAAATATGGAAGGTGAATGCTCGGAGAAATTAAAAAATTTTCCTTTTTTTTGTGCAGACAAATTAAAAATGTTTCTATGGTTGGCAAGTCAATACAAATTACTTACAAATTATTCCAAATTTAAGCGGTATAGTGGATTACAGTGAACTCTCATGTTAAAACCACCTTTGTGGTTAGATGATTGAAAGAATTAGAGAGCTCATAGAGAGGGATTAGAGGATATCTTTAAACTACACGAAGAGGGACCATATTAAATGTGTTGATAGGCTTGCCAAGAGTGCCATGAGTCTTAGGCTTTCAGTATTGAACCTGTAATCTGAGTCATAAGCCTCTTGATGTGTGAGTTGTTAGGACCTTTGATCCTGTTTAATTAAAAAAAAAAATTGTTGAGCATCAATTCCTATCGATTTCATTATATTCAAAGGGTATTTCTATCATTTTCTATGTCATTGCAAAATAATTTCTTTGATATCACCTTTAATATTGTCTCTATGATTAAATTTTTTAACATTGTTTTACCTATTAATTTGAAATATGTGGTCCAATAATATGTGAACTTTGTCTCCCAGAATGCTAATTTATTATAGCTTAGAATTTGGATGTTTTGTCATTTCTTCTAAATTTTGTTTTTTTATCAATATCAAATTCCTTTCTCTCATGTTAGGAATTTATGCATTTCATGTGCATTTTTTTTTCCATAACACAGCCTGTATGATAGTTTAAATTATTGTTGATAATTCTTTCAACACTACTTAATTATTATAAATCCAATATATATTCTTAGCAATGAAATCTCCTGGTACGCACAACGGAGAAAATCAAATATATCCCATGACATAATAAATCCAAGCAGATACACATGATAATTTTTTTTTCCATTATACTTCTACAACTTACTACTTTGTTAGCATGGAACAAAATTACTCAACTTTACTATTTGATTCACTAAAACATTGTCAATCACTTCATATAATTCAAGTAATCTTTAGGAATCTCTGTTGAACAATCATTATTAATCTAATTACAATTATTATTAATCTAATTTGCAACATATTCACCACTAAAGACTTTCCCATAACTTTTCCATAAGCAAAATTAAACAATCAATAAAAAACTATTTGCAAATTTATTCACCACAAAAAACCCCCTATGCATTGCACCACGGGGAGGAAAATCTAGTTATTGGAAATACGACAAACGACAAGCCCATAAGAAAACGTCACGGCTGACGGAATATAACCCACAATTTAATACATTTCGTAAACAAAATTATGTGTATCCTTTACCTCAAAAATATAAAATATTGTGCTAGCTCATCCACCGTGGCTTGGGAAAATTAAATCCAAGGACTCGGGGGGTTATATGTTTCAAATTAATAGATCAATCTGATTATTTTTAATGATTAAATTAATTATTATTGAATTTAAAGAAAGTTAGAATATAATGTAATTCTAATAATAAATATTTAAAAAATTTATAATAATTTTCTTAAAATAAAATATTAAACTATTTAAAATTTGGTTGTAATTTTAATTTTTAAAATAATTATAATTTTAAAAATTTTTACTTGAAAATCTATAAACTTCAAAATGTAATTTTTTTTCCTATTTGCTTCTATCCTTTTTTATCAAGTAAAATGATAGAATATTTTCAAAGTAGACCCATTTTTTTCATGCATTTCATGAATTTGAAATGTGTAATATTATTTACAAAAATATTTATTAATAAGGAACCCAATTTTATATATATATATATATCACTTAAAAGGATTTTTTAAATGGACAAGATTATCCCTATAGAAATTAGTTCACTCCAGTTGGGAATTTAGTTATCTGCATTTAGAAATTTAATTATGTCCACTTGAAAAATTAATTATATCCACTTAAAAATTTAATTATATTCACTTAGAAATTTAGTTATATTCACTTGAAAATTCAGTTATATTCACTAAAAAAATTAGTTATATTAACTTAGGAAATTAGTTCACCTTCTACATTTAGAAATTTAGTTATGTCCATTTAAAAAATTAGTTATGATCATTTGGAAATTTTATTATGTCGACTTGGAAAATTAGTTTGTTGTAGTTGGAAATTTAATTATCTAATATTGAAAATTTAGTTATCTCCACACAGAAAATTAGGTATGTTTGATTCATATTTTTAGAATAGTTTTTCATTTCTGAAAACAAGAAAACCAAAAAAGTTATTTGATAAACCTATTTTTTATAAAATGTTCTGAAAAACAAAAAAACAAAATAATAGAACACTTAAAATATCTTTAAGATGTTCTATAGTTTTTGTTCTAGAAAACACAAAAAAAGATAGAAAATGTCCACCTCATTAATAACAAAGTTATAAATTTTAAATAATATATTTAACAAATGCTAGTTATAATTTGAATAATAATTATTCAAACAGATTTTTTTTATTTTCTTGTTTCCAAAACTTATTCTAAAAAATAATGTTATAAAATTATTTTGAGAACAATAAAATAGAAAACACTGTTAAACAGACCCTTAATTATCTACCATTGAAAAATTAGTTTTTTTTATTTAGAAATTTAGTTATATCCACTTGAAAAATTAGTTATATCTACTTGAAAAATTAGTTCATAAGGTTAATCTTATCCATTCAAAAAAATAGTTTTCCTAACCTAGGACCTAGGTCCTTTTAGGTGATTTTAAAAATTAGAAGTCCTTATTGGTTAATATTATTGTTACAAGGTCCCTAATTGTCTTTTTCCCTAAATTTTTTATATTAATATATTGATGATAAATTCTAAATTTTGGGGTTGCCCTTAGCATGTTCGACTTCTGGTTTCTCTTATTGTGGATTTTATTAAATATTTTTCTTTAGAATAAATTACATAATTTTTCAAAACTAAACTCATTACATCTTGTTAGCAGAAAAGACAAATTCATTATATCTAGTGGGTACGATGCTACCTTTCAATATGAGAAAATTACATGTTATACCTGAAGTTTTTGCATTTTAACCCCATTAACCCTAATATTTTGACTTAGGATGCATAAGAGGCCATAAGACCTGATCCAGCTAGCAAGGCCCAACAAAAATTTCCCCAATCTGAAGAAAACGTCATCAACGAAAGGTACATTGGGCTAGTCCGAGCTGAAGAACATGACATAGACAAGATCAGGGTTAGGGCTGTGGTATAAGGTTGACTTGCCAGACTAGACCCAACCCAAAGTATAGTTATTTTCCCTACAGAAAATGTCAGACTACTAATGCAACGCCATTGGAAGATAGTTTAATTTCAAAAAATTCCCAATTTCATTCAAACCCATTTGTTCATCACTTCATCTCTGATCTCTCAACTCTTCTCAATTTCCCTCTTCACTCTTCTACTTCACCAACACCAATAGCACCATAAAACACACACAGATCGCAGTCACACCCTTCCCTAAGTTCATCGTCACTGTCTTCTTTAGATCACAATCAAACCCTACATCCATTTCCCTCAACCCCCCCCCCCCCCCACACCGAACAATGGTGGCAAAGACACATCTCATCCTCCAGGACCCTGGTGGTGTTGCTTCATGGTAGTGTTACCAATGGCTAGCTGGAGCTTTGTTAGCAATAGCATGGTCATGGCTCCTCCTCTGTCCTCATCGATTCATCTTCTTCGTAATTGATACTTCATCTCCACTCACCACACCCCCCCCCCCCCAACTTTCCTCACTTCTCTATTTTCAATCTAATTGAAGTTGCAGGCATAAAAGTTGAAAACTATTTGGGATACAGGGGTTAAATGAAGACGGAGCAATAAGTGTAAGGTATATGTATGATTATATTTTGGAGCAATGTGTATATGTTTATAATAGACTAAATTCCCCCTAGATTATGTCACTTTATTGATTTAGAGTCTTAGGTCCACCACTGTCTAGTACCTGTATTTTTTTTTCAAAAAAATTATAACTTATTTTTAATTCTTAAAGTTATTTTTTTGTACAATTCATATAAAGTTTATAATAAGCTATACAATTTATTATTTTTTTGGCCAAGATACAACTCATTATTCTAACTATATACAATGCACAAAAAATATACCTAGTATGTGTTAATTTCATCAAATAGAATAAATTGAAAATAAATTTTGTGGAACATATTAAATGTTATAAGATTTTTAATTTTTAAAATAAGAAGGACACTTAATAGCAAATCAGTACAGTTTTAAAGATCACTACAATTTAGGGAAAAAGACATTTTAGAACCTTTATAGAAAAATATTGACAAATGAACAATATCAGTTGGAAACTCAGTTGACTCGAGTTGGGAATTCAGTTTATAAGAGTATTAAATTTTTAAACCGGATCCTTAAAAGGAAATATTTTCAGATGGGTCTTGAAATGTCTTTTTTACTATAATTTATTTGATCTCTCAACTCAAGTACACATGTGTCCATGTTTCCAAGAAGAAAAGAACCTCACCAAAATTCTTGCTATTAGTGAATAGATTGTTGGCGGAATAGAGATAGATGATCTGAGTCACGTCAAAATGACAATGTCTTTAATGACTATTTTGCCTATGTAGTTGTTTCCCAAAATTAAACAGATCATTTCTTAGATTGGGTTAAGAATATAGAATTACAAGAAATAAGAATCACAACGCCAGAAATGCTAGAATGAGAAGAGCGTATGGAGAGGCTTTTTCTTTGTTATGTGTAGCACACAACCTCTTTACAACAGAGATTGCTTACTCTATCATACTGATTAGAATAGTCTAAAAATGTAATTACAACTTGCGTTAGCTTTATAGAAAAAATCTATACCTCCGTGATCTCCGAAAATCACCTCATGTCCCGCCCTGTTGACCGTATGAGACTTTGTTAAAAACTGCCCAACATTAATAGTCAACTGAAAAATGGAGTCAATCATTTTAAAATATTCTATTGTGCATTATTGATCAATTTTTTTATTTCTAAATTTGTGGATGAAATAATTGAAAATTATGCACAATGTCACAATTGAAATGAGAGCAAATTATAATAATATACTTGAAACTTGATTAAATTACATATAATACCTTTCTTCTTTCTTAAATATTCACTTTTGGCTATTTTTGGCTACAATAGAGAAGCAAATGAGAAATCGCTATTTGAAAGGGGTGAAGATGGCTAGAGAATTACTTGTGAAGAAAAATGTTGCAAGATGATGAACATTATTGATGTGTACTGGAGAAGATCTGTATTGGGGTAGGAAACTGATTTATAGATAGATTATATTGTTTATAGCGAATTTGTACTGTGAAAGAGCAACAAATTATGAAATATGATTGAAGTTTTTCTGCAACATCTATAATAATCTACAATACCAATTTTTTCATTATTTTATAATATTATTCAAAGAAAATATATATTTAAGCACGTTTGAATCATTTTAAGACCAAATCGTTGGCAACAAATATAATTTTCATTATTAAAAGATATCATAAGTTTTACAAATAAAGTCATTTAATCCATAATGCCTTCCAAGTAGAGGTGGACCTTGGACCCTAGTCCTCAAATCAATGGGGCGATAAATTTTCTTAAAAAAATAATAAATGATAATAATTATTGTCATTTAGATTGGAGAGAAAAAGGAGATAAGAGAAAAATGAGGTAAAGAGATTTTTTTTTTTAATAATTGGCTAAACCTAAGAAAAACAGAGAAGATAAAATAACTAATTTCACAATAACAATAATACCCCTATTATTTTTAAAAAAATATTTAGATATAATAAAAGTTATTATTCTATACGTACCCATGAGATGATTCAGGATCTCATCAGACGGGGCTCCGCTATGTAGTCCAATTTTTTTTGTTGCTTTGCTTTCCGACTTATAAAAAAAAATTTTATTCTATTATATTATTTATATAATTTTCATGATATAATATTGAATGGGTTTAAAATATAATTTTATTTTTAATCTCAATTTATAGTTATTTTGTCCAATTTAATTTTTTTATTTTAGAAATTATAAAATACTTCTTAAATTTAAAATATATAACATATTAATATTTACATCTCAGAAGCCAACGTTGAATGAGAAGATGAGAGGAAAAAGAAGAAACGGGAAGAAAAGAGAAAGTAAAAAAAATATATATATATATATGAGCAATTATGGAATGAGAGTTTTCTCTTTAAAATCTCTACATTTTTTGAAAGAAAAATTGGAAGAAAAACATGTAGGATCCACAAATAATTTTCTTCTCAGTTTTCTCTTATTCCACTTTTTCTCTCCATATTCAAGTAAAGGAAAAATGTATTTCCCCTCCTATTTTCTTGTCCACTTTTGCCTCTCCTCCTATTTTATGTCTATCCAAAAAAATAAGATTAAACTTAAATAGATGTATAAATGTTAAAATCACATAAAAATTTAATGTATATTCAGATAATATGTATAACCAAATAAAAGTATAAAACAGATAATTTATAATTGACATCTATGTAATTTCATTTAATGAAATCATTGAACAATCAGCTTTTAGTAAATAACAATTTTCTCTTCAATTTTTTACTTAATTAATATAATAAAAATATATTTATTTAATTAAAATAGCTGAAAATATCACACATTCATAATCATATTTAAATAGAATTAAAAAAGAATGATTTCATTATAAAAGTACATCAAGTAAATGAAAAATCAATAAATTAGACAAACAGTTTCACTAAAAAAAACAAAGACTTAATATAAAAATGATAATAAAAATATAACAAATAAATGATTTTACTAAAAACATAAAAAATTAAATAATTATTAAATAAATGATTTCATCACAAAAAATAATAAATACATAGCATAAAATAAATAAAACAAATACGCATATAGAAATAACCAATTCTTCTTATGGCATACCATCGAATCTTTTTCTTTCAAAACTTCTTTTATGACCATCAGCCCACTATCAAACCTATTCTCAACTTATTCTCTCATACAGGGGCAGTCCCAACACTACTAGAAAAATTAAATTTAGCGAGAGATTAAATATCCCTCGCTATTTTGCATAGTGAGGGATTAGCGAGAAACATTATAATCCGTAGCTAATGTTTAATTTAGCGAGGGTATTAGCGATGAAGATTTTGTCCCTCGCAAAATAGATAATAATAGCGAGAAATTAGCAAGGAATCAGCGAGGGGAACAAAATCCTGGTAATTATCCCTCACTATTATTTATTAAATACCTGAAAAGAGATCCGCGAAAATGAAAAATACTTACACGGCAGAAATTGGTAGTGACCAACATTAATCCCTAGTTTCACTCATTCGGTAGTCAACAGAAATTTTCATTCGCAATCCCTAATTCCATTCACTTCCTCCCTGTACTTCTTTCGTTGCTTTGCTCGTTGCTTGCATTCTTCATTCTTTGGTCAGAGTTCTTGTTCTGTTGTTCTGTTGACGGCTCGTTCCTTCACTCAAGTTATCGAGCTTCCGCACCTTGCTTCTTCTACTCGACTTATGGGTTGCTTCTTCCATTGAGGGTGCTCCATTTTGTGCGAAGCAGAGAGAAACAACATTTGAGGATGAATGTGAGAGCCTAAGAACCTCTATTCTCCACATTAGCTTCTATATTTTTATATTGGCACTACTAAAGATTTTGAAAAATCAGTTCTGCTATTTTCAAAACCAAATAGATTATAGTAATAGAGAAAACAACATTTGAGAAGGAAGGGGTTGTATGTTTTGGACACCATAAATAGCTTCCACAATATGTTCTCTAAGAGGCCAACCCTTCATTCTCCTTAATTTTTTCATTTTCTAACGAATGGATTCTATATTTATTTGGTCATGGCAACCCAAAACTGAAACTCGATGTTCGGGTTTAACCTGCTTGAAAATGCTTAATGCTTTTCTGTTTATTTTTTATCATAGGTTGCAATCGTATTATTGAGGGTCTCACATTGTGTCGTCTTCCACTTTTTTCCTCTCACAATCTTACTTTATCTCTTGCTCATGATATGTTTTTGTCTCTTCCTCATTAAGTTTCTTCATTTTCTTCCTCATTTTTTCCCATTTTGCTCAATCAACCACTTAAATCCCTCTATAGCTCTCTATAAATCTAGAAATAGGCTAAGGGCCTCTTAAATTATCTATCTTATAGCTTGATTTGAGCCTAATTTGGCCTATATTTTTTAGTAAAAAGGCCAAACTCAAAACTACAGTAAAAATTATTTAAATAAATAAGCTTGTCAAGTTAGCTTGTTTAAATTATTATTATTTAATTATTTAATTTAAATATTTTTAAATATATAATATAATTGAAATTTAAATTAATTTAATTATATTAAACTATTTATTAAATTAGCTATACAAACTTTTAACTTTTAAGCATATTAAATGTCCCAACCCAAGTCACATGGTGGGAGAGCCTATGTGAAACTTTGTTTAATCCTTTATTTATCTATTCTAAAGTTTTGGGGTTTTTTTGCGTTAATTTTCAAATTTTTTTATTTTATGTCACTTTATTCCCTCAACTTTACCTAATTACACTTGACCACAAAATTTAATAATTCTTTATAGTGGTCCGTTCAAATTTTCATTTTAGTCCTTGCTAAATTTTGGGATGTTATATATTGTATCTATATCTACGAAACAGGTTCAATGTATTTGTTATTTTTGTGATCAATAATTATTTTTCTCATTTCCACCCTTCATGTAATGAAATAAAACATATAAATGTAAATAATGATCAATTATTCACACAAGAAGGTTCAATTTAAATAATAGATAAATCCAATAATATTGTATTTACAAAATCTATTGCCGATTGAATTGGCTCATACATCTAAATTTATCCAAACCTAAAAAAGTGAAGGATATTTAATAGTATTTAAAAAATCAGACTAAACTAGCCGGTTAGATAGGTTGGATTGAAAGCCGATGCTAAATCCAGTTTGGACATAGATGATGACTAGCCATTTTCGGAACCTGTGAGAACCGATAGAAAACCAATCGAACTGGTACAAAACCAATTAAACTGGTCAAATTTGTTTAAATTTAATTTTTTTAATTTATTTTTAGTTTTTAAGATAAAATAATATTATTTTTAATACTAAGTATCACTATTTTTGTATAAATTTTTTCTTTCTATATTACAATATTGTATAAGCATTATTATGACACATAGTTATTAATAATGATAAATTTACTTAACAACTAATATAAAAATAAAATATTAATTGACTATTTTGAATTCAAAATATGGTTATTATCTTGTTTAGATTTTAATATTAAGTTGTAAAACTTATTTAATAATATTTTTAATTTTTTTCTTTTTTTGTGACAATATTTTTAATTTTCTATTTAATACATAAGTTAAAAGTTTAATAAATTTATTACCGTCAGTTTAATTTCAATTAAACCACGGTGGAACTATTGAATTTTGAACCAGTACCTTAACCGGTTTAATATTTGATCCGATTTTTTGAACCTTAGTATTTAGCTATGCATGACAAAAGAAATAACAAAAGAAAATATAAAAGGATTCATTATAAAATAAGCTAAACAAAAAAGAAGTTGATCACCATGTGTTTTTCTAAGCTTCGTGACCTCTTTAATGGTGTTTTATTTTGAAATTGAACTCCTAGGTGCCAATTGGTATTCTTCTAAGTAAAATCATTTTTTTTACATGGCACATAAGTGAATATGTGATATTTAGTATATATATTATCATTATTTGACGATAACGGTCTTTTGTTATTATCATTTTTTGTTTAGGTACGTAAGATACATTCGGTATATATAATATTATTCTTTTCATTTTATTTCTTTTTTTCATTTTATTATGTGTATCAAATTATCCCCTACTTAGGATATCTTTTGTATAACCTTTTTTTTCCTCCCATCTCTTTATCTTTTTTTTTAAATGAAAATCATATACAGATAATAAAAAGATTACGTACTGTTTGGTTGAACAACCCTTTCTATCATTTTCTAGGACTCTTAAATAAAAAACAGAAGGGGTTGGAAACAAGCAAAAACATAATAAATAGATGGTATGTCATGAGGCTATTAAACTTAGATGTTATCACAATCACCAAAAAGACCCGACATAATTGGCAGATAGTTAGGTACTTTAAATATGATATCCAAAATTTGAGTTCTAGCCGTATATATGGAAAAAGTCTTGTTAGGAGAGGCAAAGCCTTGGTTAGACTACTTTGATAATTTTTATACCTCAAAAAAATTAGTCTTCAACTATTTATTAAAAAATCAATACACTTGATATTTAAAAAAAATGATGTTATAACAATTAATTATTATCTTCATTGCACATAAAACTAATAAGAACCATTCAATTTCTATTCAAATAAAAATTTATCTTTTGAATTTAAATAATGTTTGGGTTCCTATTTTGCTGCCAGTCTATTGGGGTTGTATCCACTGGCATTGGAGTGGGAGGGGGACTGGGTCATATCCTTGGATAGGGGGTCTCTCCGGCAAGACCCCCTCCTGCCACTGCCATGGCAGGATTTTATTTTATTTTTTAATTTTTAAAATTAAAAATTATAAATAAAAAGTAAATTTTTCAGGGATAATGTAAATATATATTTTATACAGTTTCAAATTTTTTATTTATTAAAAAATACTATATAGTAAAAATTGGATCAAACTGGATTTATCCAGTTTGCAGTTTTGTATAGTTTTTTTAGTAATTAAAAAAAATATCAAACAAATTCAAAACTATATAAAATATATATTTACATTATTTCTAAAAAAATCTACTTTTTATTTATAATTTTAAAAAAAAAAGAGGGGAAACTGCCACGGCAAGACCGTGGCAGTTTAATTCTCCGCAGGAGAGACCCCAACCCCCATATTCTTTGATATATCATATTTTGTGCTTTTATATGTTTCAAAGTTTTATTTTAATTTGTACCCAAAAAAGTTTTATTTTAATTATTCCTAATCAAAATATAACAAAATAGTATAAATAATAATAATAATAACAACAACAACAACTAATGACGATTTGGGTTGAGTGGCAACCTCAATATCTATTAAGTAAGATTTTGGGTTTGAGACTTAAATGAAAAAAAGATGTAGGGAGAGTTACCTCTATTAAAAATATTTTAATTTAAAGTTTTTAATTTAACAATTATTTCAAGGACCTCAATAATAAAATTTCAATTTAATATCTGAATTATAATTTTTATATTCTTTAAAAGCCAATAAAAATTGATCATATTAATCATATAGGCTGACTCTTTATATTCTCACCCATTTTTTGTCCTATCATAACAATGCCGATTATCCTCAACAAAAAAAATTGGCCAAAAATAAGGGGGAAAAAAGTGGAACTACTGATAAATACCTTTTATGGTATAGATTTTTTATAATTTTTGTATAGTATTGACTTAAAAGTTTGCAATTTTCCTAAATTTTTTGTATTTTAAAAGAATATCTAAATATATAATTTTTAAAATAAATTAAAAATTAAATCTTATTATTTTAAATCTTATTTTATTTAAAATTGTTTACTTTAACTTTTTTCTAGTGTCCAGAAGTCCTTGACTCACATATCTGTCTGTTACTTATTTTAAAAGAAATATTATCATTTATGAATATTTAAAAATTAATGTTATCCTAAAGTATACAAATCACGTTTAACTTTGCATTATTGATGAAGACAATGTTGTATATCATCATCTGAAGGACATACATTGATTGGAAACAAAAGTTATCGTGAACCACGAACACACTTCTTTGACAAAAATAATATTTTAAGACCTGATTTGACACAAGAATTTTAATTTTTTTAAGGAAGGAAAAGAAAAAACTAATGCAGATATTATGGTCTAAATCATAAATCTCATTTTTTTTTTCCTCAACAATCAGCCAACAAACTAGGGCCCACATAAGGTTCTTTGAGGATAATAACCCTTTTCATTTAAAATATAAATTTTATTAAATTAATTGCACATACTAAGGAAAATAGAAATAAATTAATTAAATTTATTAAAAATTTACATTATTTTTTAATATTATTCTTAATAAAGATAATTTTCTTTCTCATAAGTTAATTAAAGACAATAATAAATTAGAAAAAATAATTAATACTTTTAATTTTACCTAAATAGGACTTATATTTTAGACAAGAAAAAGATTCTAAAACAAGAGATATAATTTATATTGAAGTAATATTTTTATCCATCAAATGTGCATGTTGTGTCATCCAATCAGCATATTTATTAACCTATCTGAATATGTGATCAATCATAACCATCTAATCTCTTATGAGGAGTTCGTTAATGTCATCAATGCTTAGAATAATCTTTAGAATTAATTTTTCTAAGCTATGAGATTTATGGCTTTAATTGAGTCATCATAGACAATAATCTTTCAGAATAATTGTTCAACAAATCACAAATGTTAATACCATCAAGAATTTCTATAAGCTTATTATCGGTATTGGGCCTAACCTCTCCCATGAAATCTAAGATATACTCCTTCCATCTCATATTATAAAGTAATTGGACCGCTTTTACATATATTAAGAAAATTTTATTAAATTATTAAACTTTAAAAAAAAGCTCAAATTTTTAGTTTTACCCCTATTAATTTTATTTTTTTAATTAAATATAGCACAAGTTATAATAATAATAATATAATAAATTAGAAGTAAAAATAAAAAATCATTATATATTACCTAATATTATGGAATGTGTAAGATCCCTCAAGTTACTTTATATATTATAAAACGGAGGGAGTAGTCACCTTTAAAATCTTGATTAGCTCCCCCATGTCATTTCACCTATTTGATTGATCAAGCCATCAGTATCCAATGTTACCCATTGTCTTTCAGGAGGCCTCCACCTAGAATAGATTTCTCTTTGTGATCACTCCTAAAATTGTCTTCATGGCTTCCGCTCTTCATATCCTCCACAGTCTTCTATGTACTTATGAAGGTGATGTCCTAATTCTCATGTTCATTATCTCTGCAACTAATTTGTTGTGTCTTGCTTTTTCGCAGAAGCCTGCACCACCTGTTATAGCACGAAGTTAAACAAAAAGTGGCAAAAATGAGAATGGTAAATTGTTACTAATATGACTTCTTTTTTCTTCATATAATTTTTTGTTTCAGTTTTGCTCTACTATTCTATTTTTGAATCATTTTAGATTTAGTTTGTTTGTTTTATTTCTATTTAGAAAGAAATTCAAATTCAAAGTTTTCACATTTAAATTAATGAATACATAGCTCTACTAATAAGAAGTCATAATTATTCAATTAGAGATTTTAAGTTCGAACTATGTAAAGAATTCCTTTCCCATTGCAAAATGTATGATATCCATGTAGAAATTATTTCTTTTTCATTAATTATTATTGGAAACATTGTGTTTTGAGACCAAAAAAAAATTTGATTTTTGGAATCAATTTAACTTTTTTAGAAAAAAAGATTAATTCAAGGATCAAAAAATTCTATTCTCATTTCAAAAAAAGCACCATTGGTCCCAAGGACCAAATATTTTTTTCCCCGAAATCCAATTATCCCATTATTATTTCACATTTTTTCTATTATATTTCAAAACTTGTACCACGAGCCATAATTAATTTATTGTAAGGATATCATGGTATCTTTTTGAGAAAAAGATAATTTGATACTTATAACTAGAAATATTTTTTTTCAAGAACTCAATTTAAAAATTTAGTAGTTCTATAAATTAAATTTTTAATTTAAACTAACTGAATTTTTAATTGATATTATTTATTTATTAATATCTTTTTATACAAAATTTAAAAAAAAAATTTTTATTTTTTTCTCCACATGATGATTTTGTACCGAAGAAGGCACATTGGGGTAAGAGAAAGTTGAAAGGTGATGATTCATGTGTCATTTTACTTTTGAATCTACAGTATATTATCTAGAAATTAGTAGACAATAAGTGTGTGTATGTATATATATAATTACACAAATTAGCACCGGCGCCCACACATATTAGAATATTACTATATCTAATACGGAGCCTTTTTGGATGTGACGCTGTAGAATGTACTATATTGGGTACGATTTTGCTTGATGTGATTGATACACATTAAAAGTAACAACGAAAAAAATTGGGTAGCTAAAAAAAAAAAAAAAAAATTTACTTAAACTAAAATATATACATAAAAAAATATGTGATTTCAAGATGATTGTGCGGGGTTCGAGTTAACAAGTTGAACTCTTGATTTATAAAAAATTATAATTTGTTATAAATTATATAAATTTTTAAACATAGAAAAAATAAAAATATGTGTGATGGGATTATACAACAATATTTTAAATAATATCATTATTTTTCAAAAACTTTTAAATGAATACAAATATATATAATACAAATTATATATATATAAATTCATATTATTCATAATGCTTAAATCATATGACTTATTTTTCAGATCATGAGCACAAGAAAAAAGATCTAGTTAGTTTTTAACTTCTTCTAATTTAAGGTTCATTTGTATAGTTATATTAATTATGTATCTAGAATTGTTATATACTGACAAAGGCTTTAGGCATATACATAATTAAGACTCTCATGAAATTTTTTCCCTAAACTCTCAACAATTTTCGTGAATGTCTTTTAGGTTTCAATGGAGATGTTATTTTTAATTTCGAACCAAATCATATTAATATTTTAATTCTTTTAAAAGATGAAAAAGTATATATGAGTTTTAAATGTTTATTATTAATTTCAAATAGATATAATGAATAAGTAACTCAATATTAAATGATCTTTATTTTAAAATTTTTAACAAAAATTATATTTTTAGTCTTTATTGTTTTACTCAATTTTTAATTTAGTTCTTATAATTTAAAAATTTATAATTAAGTCCTTAGAACTTAAATTATTTTTAATGAAATTCCTATCATTATATGTTTTCTAATTCTTTATTAAATATATGATTAATATTACTTTACTACTATTAATACTTTTATCTTTCGATGGCATAATAAGAGTGCCAAGATAATATAAAATTAATTATAGGAACAAAATTTTAATGAAATTAGTGAAATTTTAATAATAAGGTCTAAAATAAATACTTTGTAAATTATACCGATTCAATTACAATTTTTTAAATTACAGAGACCAAATTAAAAATAAGTGAAGTTATAAAATCAAAAGTAAATCTTTTCTAAATTAAAATTATTGATAAACTCAATTATAAACAAATTTTGTTTTAGTATAGTCTGAAAAATTCTTCATGAAAGCAGCTATTGTGTGCATGAGATTCACCTACTTCTGAAAGTGGGAATTCAAGGTTTGCATCTGCTTCATCGGAAAGTGGGAATTCAAGGCTTGCATCAAAACATAATAGACGTCTAAATTTGGATAAGTAAATATTTTTAGTTACACCATGGTTCTAGTAAAAAAGATTAGAATTGTTTAAATATAATGTCTTAAATTTAAAACCATGTGAATGCAAAAGATGTCTTTGTAAGAGTTTCCCTATATGGAACCCGACATAGCTTGATCTAGATTAGTCGAAGTATAAAATGACAATAGGACAATTTTTCTAAAAAAAAAAATTTAACTGCCACCTACTCTACTTCTACTTTAAACTTTATGAAACACTTACAGAATGATATAAGATCATTGGGATTCAAAAACTACTCAAAACCTTCACTAATATCTGTTTGGATTGCTTTGCCTTCTGCAGATTCTTCCACTACCTCAAACATATATACATAAAAAATAATTTACCTTTATCTCTTTCCATCAACATCATCAATCAGCCTCTGCAGCCATGGACCCTTAGCATTTCTTGAACAATTATGCACTGGTTATCACAAACCGAATGTCTAGAAGTGTTACCCAATAAAAAAAATCTGATAAACTGATCACTAAATAAATTAGGGACATTCAGCATTTTCAGTTTAAGTTCTTGAAATTTTAAGTCTAAAACATAAGTTAGCAGTGTTAAGTGAGGGTTAATGATTAAGTTAGTGAATCGTTAAAAAAAAAAATACACATGTCATTATATAATTTTTTTGCCAGATATCATTATATGACTTAAAAATTGGATGGTAAGTATATTTTGAAGCAAGTATATTATTTTTGGGATTTAGCTTCTCTTCACTTTTCCTTCGATCAATTTCCCTTCCAGTTTTCATCTGGATCATTATATTTATATTAAATTTGTATGAAATTCAATATTTTATAACAACACTATTATTACAATATTAAATTATAAAAAAATAAACTGTTCAGATTTTAATTGAATGATTCAAAACTGCACTATACAAAATGTGAAAAAGAATTTCACTTTATAAAATATTAAAGCTAAATTGTTTAAATTTAATCTAATAATTCATATAAGACAATGAGTCTAAGGGCCGTTTAGTCTTATATTTGTCAAAATCGAGTTTAGGAGAATTAGTTTGTTAATTGAGTTTTAGGCTTGTAGTCTAATTTGCATTTTAGTGGTTTTGTAGATGTTATCACAATTATTATCTTCACTATACATAAAATTAATAAGCACCATTCAATTTCTATTTAAATAAAAATTTAGCCTATTTGGGCTCCTTTCCTTTTTGGTAAATTGTTTGGGCTCCTATTTTGTTGCTAGTCTATTGGGGTTGTATCCATTAGCGTTAGAGGGGGAGGGGGGCTGTGCCATATTCTTTAATATATCTTGTTTTGTGCTTTTGTATGTTTCAAAGTTTCATTTTAATTTATACCAAAAAAGTTTTATTTTAATTATTCGTAATCAAATTATAACAAAATAGTATATTTAATAACAACAACAACAACTAATTTTAGTTTGGGTTGAATGACAATGATTCAATGTCTCTTAAGTGAGATTTTGGGTTTGAGACTTGCAAATAGAAAAAATATGTTGGGAGAGGTACCTCCATTAAAAATATTTTCATTCAATTTTTTTAATTTTGCAATTATTTCAAGGACCTCAATAATAAAATTTCAATTTTGATATTTGAATTATAATTTTTATATTCTTTAAAAGCCAATAAAAATTGATCATATTAATTATATAGGCTCACCCTTTATATTCTTGCCCACCTTTTTTTCTGCCCTATCATAACAAAACACTTTCCACTTTTTTATATTTTATTATTATGTCATATTATATTTATTATATATTTTGAGGGGCATCTTAAGAAGTGGGGAAGGGGAGAGGGATAAGTTTTGTGGAGAGTGAGGTAAGGAAGGGGAAAAAAAAACAAGGGCCATGGATAAAAGCATGAGACTAGAGGCGAGAATATGGGTTTCAACTTGCAGGTTAGCCTGTTGAATTGGTGAAAATGTATGGATTATGTTGCAAAAAAATGCAACTTGTTTAAAATGGGTCAGAAAAAACCCAGACCAAATAACCCACGGGTTATATGGGTTGGGTTCTTTTTCTTCAAGATAAGGAGCCTTACTTTTTACTTTTTAGCAGGAGCGAGAAACTCATTTTGCCAAAAAAAAAGACGTCATCCGCCCTTAAGAACTAGAAAATTGAAACAAAAAATGAAGACACACACACATAGTTTATGAATGATGATTTTCTCCATTTCTCTCTACAAGGGTTTTTGATTTTCTCTATCATGACTTACGATCAAGAGTCCATCTAGTCAAGGTCGAAGTTGATCAAATAGAGGAGGTGAACTGGCATCTGGCAGAGCAACTAGCAAAACAAGGCAATGATTGCAAGTTACAACCTTCCTAATCAGCGATTTCTGGTTGGTGACAGCCGGTCCCTACCTCCTAGGCTCTCATGGTGCAAATTGATCAACCCACGAGGCAAAATAGAGCAGCTCTTGTTCAACTTCAAGAATTAGTGTGTGCGATTGCAAGTTACGACCTTCCTCTTCTTGCAGTCAACAGTCATGTTCATGTAATTGTGTTTTGCTTTGCTCTCTTTGTAAGTCAGTTATACTCCTTCTTGACTTCTTGTCTTGTTAGCATTAGGTCCTGCTCATGTCTTCTCCCAAATATTTACTTGCCATTTATTTTAGAGAAATTTAACTAAATATACCAGCAATGTTTCTTTGAGGCTAAGAGTAAGGGTTAACAACTAGTGCTATGAAGTATGGAATCAACACCTTGTGCATCTGCATGGTCAGATCTCACAAATATAAAATATATCTACTGTCAAAATCATAGAACCTCTTAATATATATTTTATCCACTGCTTATTTTAGAACTCACAAAGCAAATATATAGTTTATACTACATAAGATAACCATATAAAGTTTGAAGTGCAAGCATTGATAACTTGGTCTGGAGTCTCTTATGTATTGCTCCTTCTGCTGGTGACTGTGACTCTGTGAGTTTGCTGTTTGTCATTTTTTTTTTACACTTGTAGTACTAGGATAACATGTCAAGCATTGAGAAAAACACAAATGTTGATAATAATGCTAATGTCAATGCTATTGCTCCTCCTCCTTCTTCTGGTTCTAGTTTTGCTAAAGAAGGTCAATATAAAAAAAAAAAAAAGAAGAAGCAAAAATCTTGTACTTGTGATGTATGGAATTATTTTACTAAAATTGGCATAGTTGATGGGAAAGAAAAGGCCACATGTAATGGTTGTAGAAAACCATATGTAGTGGGTAGTCAAAATGAGACTTCAACTCTTTCTTGTCATATTGAGAAATGTAAAGATCTCCCTAAGCATCATAATTTTGGTGAGATATTAGATCAAGTTGCAAAACTAAGATCTAAAATTGATCAAAAGCATGTATGTAAACTCATTTCCATGGCAGTAATCTAACATGATTTGCCACATTCTTTTGTGGAATATAGATGGATTAGGGAGTTACTAAAGTATGTAAATCTCGATGTGAAGATTGTCCGTAGAAAAATTGTTGTGCTTGATGTTAGGAAGTTTTATGAGGAACAAAAAGAAAATTTAAAGCAAGCCATGTCAAAATGTCCTAGTAGAATTTGCTTAACTTTTGATTGTTGGCTTGCTGTTACTTTAGAAGGTTATATATGTTTGATTGCTCATTTTGTAGATGGTGCCTCCACACTTGGGGGTGGAATTAGCTAGAAAAGTGTATGATTGCTTGGTTGATTGGGGATTTGATAACAAAATATTTTTTATTACTTTAGACAATACTTCCGCAAATGATAACATGTAAGAATTTTTGAAAGGGTGATTGGCTTTGCATAGTAGCTTGGTTTGTAATAGAGAATTATTTCATGTGAGGTGTTATACCCACATCTTGAATCTTATAGTTCAAGGAGGGTTGAAAGTAATAGAAAGTGCTTTGCATAAATTAGAGAGAGTATTAAATATGTAAAAGTATTTGAAGCAAGAATGATTAATTTAGGAAATGTGTTGAGAAAATTGGTGGGATTGACACTTCAATGAGTTTGCAATTAGATGTTCCAACTAGATGGAACTCTACATATGCAATGCTTGTAAATGGACTCAAGTATCAACTTGCTTTTACTAGTTTGGCTTTAAATGATAAAAATTATAAGTATTGCTTATCAATTGAAGAGTAGGTGAAAGTAGAGAAAATTTGTCATTTCTTAGAGCTATTTGAAGTTATCACAAATTTATTTTTTGGGTGATCTTATCCAACTTTGAATTTGTATTTCATGCAAATATAAAAAATTGAGATGTTTTTGAAGGAGTATATGTATAATGATGATTATAAAATTAGAAACATGGCAAAGAAAATCGAAGAAAAGTTTGACAAATATTGCAATGACTATCGTGTGATCCTTGCTATTGGCACTATTCTTGATCTGCGCATGAAGTTTGATTACATTCGATATTCTTACTCAATACTTGACCCTGTAACTTACTATGAAAAGGCTGAAACTATAAGGAGCAAGTTAAATTTTCTTTATGATCAATATAGCATAGGTGCATCATCTAATGATTTTTGTGGATCAAATTCTAATGTTTCAACATCAACTTCACAACCCTCTATTTATGTGAAGATTGGTATGGAGAAAAAGTTGGAGGGATCAAAAGCATTTACTAAATCTAAATCTTTTGGTGTAAGTTTGAATTTATTTGTGAGTTAAGTTTGATTTATTTCATTTATGCTTGTGTTAATTTCTTTATTAATACTTCAAACTTAAATAATACATTATTATATTAACTTTGTGAGCCAAAATGCTATGTGTTAAATCAAGTATTTTGATGATTTCAAACCTACCTTCTAGAGCTTGGAAAGAAGATATCAAACGTGCATTGAAGATTTCAATTGAAGAAATCCAAGTTAAATCAGTACAAGATTTGATATAGGAACTCTCACTGTGTTTAATTTGAGTAAAAGACTTTGAATTGACAAAGAAATGTTTTTAGAAAGATGATTCAATGTTAATATATGGAATACTTGAAAAATACCCACTAACAGATGAAGTTTAAAGTTTTAAAGTTGATATATTGCTTTGAAAATTCGAACTTTGGATTCTGAAATTCGAACTTCAGATTGAAAATGAGTTAGTCAGAAAAAAGACTCCTCTGACAAACGAACTTTGAGTACAAAAATTTAAACTCTGGCATGAGTCTGACAAGAGCCCTTTGTGATAGACCAACTTTAAGGTTTGAAAATTCAAATTTCTAATATAACACAATTCATGAAAAATGAAAAATTCATCTAAGGATATGTCAAACTTCATCTGAAAGTGAAGTTTAGAAAGAGTCCAAAATTAGCTCACTAACAGATGAATTTTGACTTTGAAAATTTGAATTTTAGAAACAAAGCTTGCAAGTCTGTTATAACAATCTATTGTTAAACAAATATTGGTATTTAGAAATTCAAGTTTTGAACTAAGTCTGATAAGAGCTCTCTCTGACAGACAAACTTTGAATCTTGAAAATTCGAATTTTGAAAAGATGAACTATTGTGTCTTATTGAGTTGCCCACTGACAGACAAATTTTGGGCACCAAAATTTGAACTTCGAAGGCACTGTAGTAATATGGGTCTCCTGTTCACACTTTTAAGAAGAACTTTTAACTTGAAAATTCGTATGTTCCGACACAAAAAAAATTCTCAATGATGAAAATTCAAAATTTTCTTTATAATAGATGAATTTTGAAATTTAACGTTGAAGTTTATAGCTTTTGGTCTCTGTGAAATTCGTCTGTTGATCAACCAATTCGAACTTTGAATGTCAGAAGCATTAAATGCGGTTGGTGAATGAATAGTTTTTTGAGTAACATTTGGGTAACTTCTCCAATGGATAGATTTTGTCTCTAACGTATAGTTAAGACCTAAATCTATAAATATAACATCATTTAAAGTTGTGGGTAACAATTTTAACATTGTATATACTGAAACTCTATCAAATTCTCAACTCAAAGTCTCTTACTCTCATACTTCAGTCTTCTGCACTTAAACTTTCATATACATTCTAAATTAGAGAGTTCATTCTATGTAATCTGTAACATCCTATCTCCTGACATCTCCAGACTTAACTAAAAACTTCAAAATTTGGCCAAACACAACCCTGACATCCCAAAACAACTCTTCCCATTCATAAACACAGCGGAAACGATTCAAAAGCACCAAAATCGGAGATGGGGCCGCGGCCGCTACAGCACCGCCGCGGCTCCAGCCTCCCTGTTTTTACATCGCTACTGCCTCCTCTGGCGCCGCGGCCTGGCTTCCTGTGCCGCGGCGCCCCCAGCTGATATCCCCTATCAGCAAATTCAACACTCCGGGGCGAACTTCTGATGTGCATAACTTTATGCTCCGACCTCCGATCGACTTGATTCCAACTCCTACAAGTCAATCTAGTCCCCAATACACCACTTTTACCTCAATCCAACTCTGTATGGAGATTCTGGACCCTTGACACCGTTTTGGCCACTTGTTGACCAAAACTCACCACTAATTACCTCCAATTGCCACCAAAGGCAACTGGTCGCTCAGAGACCATTCATACAGGTCCAAATCCCTCGTACAAACCTGTTCAAAGAGGCTTTACCTCCAAGGAACCACTCCTCTGAGATTTGACCCTTGGAACCCAACTTGACCAAATGGGCTACAGGCCCTTAGACAAACCAACAAGGCCCAACATTACTCTGGACTCACCAATATTGACATGCAGACTCCTCAACATTCAAACCATGCAACCATACATACAACATACATAAACATACATACATCCAAACCAATCTCGATCATACCATTATCCATTACAAACCATGCTATCCTACTTGGCTCAAAATACCATTACAGAATACACACGCTACATAGACTATTCCCACGAACGCAGCTACTCCCGCGTCTTCTCAGGACTAGTGCCAGAACCGTCACCTGAAAGGTTAGTTTATGGGAGAGAGGGTGAGACAATGTCTCAGTAACCGGGGACAACCACACACAATATATATATAAACTGACCCACACAATTGTGCAATGCAATGTTAATGAATGGTATGCATGTTCTCCCTCATACACGGCTAGAACCACCAGCTGTAGTCATCACAAGACATTACAATAGATGATTCCCTTCCAACAGTCGGTAAAGACCGATTCCGGACATCACCAAGCTCACCTTACTCTAATGCAACCCGGCTAATGGTTACACTAAAGCTCGAACCGTGGCTCTCCTTCCCCTGGACCATCACGAATTAATGGTGATTTAGGGAAGGTGCATCCCCCAAATCCATTGCCACCTGGCTCTCCCGAGGAGAGGATTTAGTGACAGGGACATTTCATCATATCATATTATCCTCTGCCGCCTGGCTCTCCCATGGAGAGGATTTAGTGACAGGGATCTTTATCATATCATTATCTCATCTCATATCATATCATCATGACCTCATCTTCAATCTCTCACTATGCAATCGTATGATGATGATGTCAATGTCATGCCAACATGCCTCTATGCATAAATATCTATCATTATCATCGCAATCATCATATGGACATGTCAACATGCAATGGTATAGGGATGCTACACATCACAATACAACTATACAACCATCATACATCGACTAGCCGTGCATACTACGATATATAAGAAAACCATACATATACACAATCAATGTCACATAAGCAATACAATACAAACATACACCCGGTTACCTTAACTGTCATTACCACACCCACACGAGTTCCACAAGCTTCCTTGAACTGTTTAATACACGTGAATCCCCTCTCGATAGCCAACAACATTCACAATACCACAATTCTTACATTAACACAATATACCAATAAACCAAACATCACAATTCAACCACATTGACCTAACCCAAGGTTCCAACACCCTTTTCATGCATCAATAAGCTCTTAGAGATCACTCAAACACTACACAACCTCATACCCTTCGGATTCCCAAGAGCCCTAACCAAGAATAACCTAGGGTTAAGCTCAAATCACACATACACCCTTCAAAACTCACATCCAAGCAACAATGATACCAAAACACACTCCATTAACCTCAAATCATTCATTTCAATCAGTGGATTTCATCCCCAAACCGGAAATCCAACCTTAACACCGAAAATCATAAATTCTAACCGAAGAAAATGTAGAGGGAGGAGTAAAGAACACTTACCAACTTGAATCCAAGCTCTTCAGGTCCGAAAATCACTCCTAGAAGCCGGAAAACTCAAACCCTAGTACTGCTCCTCGCATCTCCCTCGGTTTCCTCCGTTTCTTTCTTTCCCGATCGACTGAAATGTTCCAAATTTAAACTAATTTCCTGAATCTCGCCGCGGCTCCAGCACACCTCACCGCGGCTCCACCACGTTCACCCGAACAATGCCACTGGGATTGCTTATCGTCGTGGCGGCCCTGCTTCTCCCCACGACGTGGAGCTCTTCCAGACTCTACTTGAGCTTTCCTCCGACCTGTTTCCTCCGGTCCTGAACACAAAGCCAACGAAGAAAATCATGAGGGGTGTTACATAATCAATCTTATCTTCATCTGGAAGAAAGATTTTCTTGTGAGGGAATATCACAAGGGATTAAGGAAGCACTTGGCTAGAGTGCAGAAAGAGAACTTGTAAGCTCTAAGAACAGAGCATCAAAGTTGTACTGAGGCAATTGCAAGAAGCCCACTGAATTCTTGCAGGATAGTTGAAAATCTCAAATAGTTGCTTGGGGACTGGACGTAGGTCAAGATAGAGAGACCGAACAAGAATAAACATCTATATCTATCCTTCGTCTTTACTGCTCTTACATTGCTATTATATTGTACTCTATTTTACAATCTTGTTTGTCTTGACTATACGCTTGACTTTTGCAGAAAATTTTAATCTTCCTAATTCACCCCCCTCTTGGGAAGCTAGCTTATCTAACAAGTGGTATCAGAGCCAGGTTTCCTAAAAGGATCTAGCAGTCCAAGAAATTCAATGGTTGGCTTTGGAGAAAGTATACTACCTGAGGGAAACAACACAAACAAACCACCTGGCTTTAATGGAGAACATTATGGATACAGGAAGATCGGAATGCAGATATATCTCCAGTCTATTGATCTAGACATTTGGTCTGTCATCCAGAAGGGAGACTTTGTCCCAATGAAGCTGCAGGATAATGGAAAATACAAGGAGAAGCCAGAGGACAAATGGAATGAGGAAGACAGGAGAAGAGTCTTGCTGAACTTTAAGGTAAAACACTACCTGGTCAGTGCATTAGACCAAGACGAATTCTATAGAGTGTCATAATGTTCCACAGCTAAGGATATGTGGGACACTTTAAAAATCGCTCATGAAGGAACCAGTGGAGTAAGAGAAAACAAATTGAACTCCTGCATTAGTGAATACAAAAGCTTTAGAATGATAGAAGAAGAGAGCATCAAAGAGCTGCAACAGAGATTCACCCTTATTGTGAATCAATTGAAGAGCTTTGGAAAAGAATACACCCAATCAGAGAAGGTGAGAAAAATCCTTAGAGCTCTTCCTCTGAAATGACAACCCAAAGTAACAGCAATAGAAGAAGCCAGAGGAGAATCAACAGCCTCAGTCACAGCCCTCTTCGGTAGTCTTGAAGAATATAAGGGAAAGATGAAGGCTCTTGAGGAAGCAGGATAAAACAAGAAAAAGAAAGGTCTTGCTCTGAAAGCTACTGAAGAAAAGGAAGAAGAATCTGATGATGGAGATGAACTAGATAAAGAAACTTTAGCTATGATGATCAGAAAATTTGAAAGATTCTACAACAAGAAAAGAAGCAAAAGATTCTTCAAGAAAGGAGCAGCATTAGACAACAAGAAAGATGGAAAAGGATCTATCACTTACTACGAATGCAAAAAATAAGGGCACATCAAATGGGATTATCTACTATTCCTAAAGAAGCAAGAAAAGGAAAATAAAGCTGCTGACAAGAGTAAGAAGAAGAGGGCATACATCTCATCAATCTGGGGCAACAGCTTAGATGAAGAAGAAGATGATGAAGATGAAATTGCCAATATCTGCTTGATAGCACTTGCATATGAAGAAACTCAAGATCTATCCATCAGTGATAATGAGGATGAGGTATATGAATCTGAACCTTCCTATTCTGAATTACTTGATGCATTTCATGAACTGCATGATGAATTTATTAAGACTGCTAAAGAACTGAAACAGGCTAAGAAAAGGATTAATAAGCTATAATCTTAGTGTAGTAGCTCTGACATTACATCTGTGCATAAATCTGAATCTGCTTGCTGTACATCATGTATTGAATTAAAGCAAACTAATGACTATCTATTGAAAGGAATGGCTAGACTTACTAAGGGCAAAGATATGTTGTTTGCTTGAATGGGAAGCTAGAGAATCACACAAGGAAAGGCTGGACTTAGCTATGATCCTTGCACAGTAAAAGAAAGGATTAAAAAGAAAAATCAAAATCTATATTTGAGGCATTTTGTGCATGCTAATGGTCATAAAAAGAAAGATTATACTTTAAATCGCATTGAATCCTATGATCAATCAAAATATGCGAAACAAAAATATTATTTGCATTGTTTTCTTCCTACGTCACAATCTAGCAGCCCTTTCACCACCTGTTACTTCTGTAATAAGAAGGGACATATCTCCAGTTCATTTGCATTAAAGAAAAATAGACTTAACAGGAAGGTAAAATGGGTTCCCAAAGATACACTTGTATCTAGGGAAAATGCCACTAACAAAAAAGGAATCAAGCAAATTTGGGTACCTAAAAGGAAAATCTGAACTTTATTTTGCAGATCTATCTTAAAGCAAGAAAGAGCAACAAATGGTATATGGATAGTACCTGCTCAAGTCACATGACTGGTGACAAGGAGAAGTTCATAACCCTTAGAGACAAAGAGGGAGAAAAGGTAATCTTTGGAGGTGATTAATACGGCAAAATGGTTGGAATTAGAATTGTGGGCAAGAATCCAGAGACATTTATTGAAGAGGTGCTGTTTGTAATTGATCTCAATCACAATCTGCTAAGTATGAGTCAGACATGTGACAAAGGTTACTAGGTACTGTTTGACTCAAAATTTTGCCTGGTCATCCAAAAAAGTGATCACAAATTAATCTTCAAGGCTCAAAGGGATGGTAACTGCTATACTATTGATCTTGATGAACTTCCTTCCTTAGATTTTGTTTGTCTAATTAGTCAGAATAATGATAGTTGGTTGTGGCATAAAAGATTAGCACATGTGAACATGAACTAACTGTCAAAACTGGTTAAGAATGAGTTAGTCACTAGATTACCAAAAATCTCTTTTAAAAAAGACAAAGAGTGTGATGCATGTCTTAAAGGAAAACAAACTAAATCATCTTTTAAATCTGAAAATGTAGTTACCATATCTAGACCACTGCAACTATTGCATATGGATCTGATTGGTCCATCTAGAGTAAAAAGTATTAGTGGAAATTTATATGTTTTTGTGATTGTGGAAGATTACTCTAGATTTACCTGGACTTTGTTTCTTTCTTCCAAAAGTGAAACATTTGATGCATTTGTAACCTTAGCTAAGAAAGTGCAACATGAGAAGGGTATTTATATTCTGTCTATCAGGTTTGACTATGGAGGAGAGTTTGAAAATTCATGCTTCTTGGAGTACTGTGACGAACATGAAATTGATCATAACTTCTCAGCCCCAAGAACTCCTCAGCAGAATGGAGTAGTGGAAAGGAAGAACAGAATAATTGGAGAGATAGCAAGAGCAATGTTAAATGAAAAGGAACTCTCTCAAGTATTCTGGGCTAATGCAGTAAACACAGCAAGTTACATCATAAACAGGGCCTACATCAGACCAATTCTGAGGAAGACTCCTTATGAGCTGTACAAAGGAAGGAAGTCAAACCTTTCACATCTGCATGTGTTCGGTTATAAATGTTTCATCCACAACAATGGAAAGGAGAATCTGGGTAAGTTTAACACCAAATTTGATGAAGGTATATTTCTGGGCTATTTTAGTGGGAGTAAAGCATATAGAATTTTTAATAAGAAGACTAAATCTGTAGAAAAATCTGTGCATGTTGTGTTTATTGAAAATGAAACAGTTTCCAAGCATGTTACTGATGAAGATGATCTTATTTTGAATTTTAAGAATGTAGATATTTCTGAAGAAGGTAAAACTGAATCTTCAAAAATATCTGAATCTATTAACATAGAGGAAGATATTCAGGAGAAAGACTCTGAGGATGAGAATAATGAAGATATGTCTCAAGAACTTCCCAGAGTTTGGAGATATCAAAGAAATCATCCTGTTGATCAAGTGATTAGGGATGTTCAAGAGAAAGTTAAAACCAGAAAACAGCTAAGAGACTAGATGATCAACTGTGCTTTCATTTCTCAAATTAAACCTAAGTGTACTGAAGAAGCCTTAACTAATGAATATTCGATTCTGGCCATACAAGATGAATTAAATCAGTTTGAAAGAAATCAAATTTGGGATTTAGTGCCTAGACCTAAAAATCACCCTATCATTGGCACTAAATGGGTCTTTAGAAATAAACTTGATGAATCTAGAACAATAATAAGAAATAAAGCAAGACTGGTTGCCAAAGGATATAATCAAGAAAAAGGCATTGATTTTGAAGAGACCTTTGCTCCAGTTGCTAGATTAGAAGCAATTAGAATTCTATTAGTATATGCATGCATGAAAAACATAATGTTATATCAAATGGATGTGAAAAGTGCTTTTCTGAATGGATATATCATGGAAGAAATTTATGTAGATCAACCTCCAGGCTTTAAGGATTCTATAAAACCAAACCATGTTTATAAACTAAAGAAAGCTTTTTACGGTTTAAAATAAGCTCCTAGAGCATGGTATGAAAGACTAAGTAACTTTCTAACTGAAAAGGGATTCAATAGAGGAAAAGTAGATACTACTTTGTTCACTAAGAAAGAAAATAAAAATTTACTTATTGTTCAAATTTATGTTGATGATATTATATTTGGTGTTACTAATGAATCTCTTTGCAAGAATTTCTCTAAGCTAATGCAAAGTGAGTTTGAAATGTCAATGATGGTGAGCTTAATTTCTTCCTTAGACTGCAAATTAAGCAATGTGATGATGGTATCTTCTTCAACCAATCAAAATATCTGAAAGAACTACTGAAAAAGTTTGGCTTGGAAAAAGCCAAGCCAGTGGGAACTCCTATGGCTACTGCAACTAAGCTTGACATGGATGAAGGAGGAAAAACCTTTGACATAACCCAATACAGAAGAATGATTGGATCTCTGCTATACCTAACTGCCAGCAGACTTGACATTTTGTTCAGTGTCTGTATATGTGCAAGGTTCCAATCATGTCCCAAAGAAATCCATGCAACTGCTGTGAAACGCATCTTCAGATATTTAATTGGAACTTAACAAATGGGACTTTGGTACCCAAAGGGCAATGATGAAGATCTCATTGGATACACTAATGCTAACTTTGCTAGATCCAAAACTGACAGAAAAAGCACAAGTGAACGTGTCAGTTCCTTGGAGGATCACTGGTGTCATGGTTCAGCAAGAAGCAAAACAGTATGGCTCTATCCACTGCAGAAGCTGAATATGTTGTAGCTGGTAGCTGTTATGCCCAAGTTATTTGGATGAAGCAACAACTTGAAGATCTTGAGGATGAGATGAAAGAAATACCAATAAAGTGTGACAACTAAAGTGCTATTAACATCACAAAGAATCCTGTCATGCACTCAAGGATAAAGCATATTGAAGTTAGGCATCACTTTATAAGGGATCATGTTCTGAAAAGAGAAATCAGATTAGAATACATCCCTACTGAGGATCAATTTGCTGACATTCTGATAAAGCCCCTTCTAAAGGATAGACATTGTAAAATCAGAAGAGAATTGGGTATGGTAAATCCCACTGAACTGTAAGTATATACTAATACTTATCTTAATTAAAGTTTTTGACATTAAATCAATCCTAACTTTGGCATCAGAGTGTGTTTAATATAAGTTGCAGGTGCCCCTTACAAGTTCAAATGATAACAGAACCATATAATGGGGCTGATCTGGATGACACAATGGAAAGATGAAAAAGAAAGCCAGAAATTTGAGCATCTAGATCTGTTCTGTAAGTTCAGAAAGTTGAAATTCGCATTTTAGATGTTTGTTAAATGAATTTCCATGATTAAACTGCGTTTTTATGAAGATAGTATGCGTAACATTCAAATTTGAATACTCATTAGACGAATTTTAGTTGGCAGCTCACTATAACAGTACTCTTCTGTCCTTCAAAATTCGTCTATTGAACACCGAAATTCGAATTTTGAAAAATAAAATACAAATGTTATCTCTGTTCAACATGACCATTATATGAGTCCTCATTTCTCAAA
Organism: Adenanthera pavonina; assembly: GCA_026686845.1. Lineage (NCBI taxonomy): Eukaryota > Viridiplantae > Streptophyta > Magnoliopsida > Fabales > Fabaceae > Adenanthera > Adenanthera pavonina. Next base: position 20,225,414 of record JAIVEN010000009.1, read on the forward strand.
ATACGCATGTTGAAGATTCTTTACAAAATGTTAAAAGTCGAATTTTTGAATCAAAATTCATCTGTTATAACATGCTCACTTTATTAATTCTCTGAAAGATGAATTTTCATAAGTAAAGTTCGTCTGTTACTTGTTTTGTTCATGCTTGCTCATTATCTAGTTCTTTCAAAAGTTTGTATGTTCATACGTGCCTTCCTGAACCATGCTTTTGTCAGACGAACTTCCAAAAGAAAATTCATCTGTTAGTAAGAGTAATCGAATAGGTTAACTTGTAACTGCTCGAAATTTGAATTTTGACCTGTCAAAATTTGTCTGTTAAGCGGTTACATACGTTAAAACAGAAGATTTTTCTCTGAACAGACGCAACCCTATTTGTTACTCTCTCAAGTCTGTTCTCATTCTCTCCTTAATTCCCATTAACTCCATTCAAAAACCATCATTTTTTCACCGATTACACTCCTTTTTGCACCTTATAAACCTACTCTTTGCATCTTTTCAAATCATTCCTCATAGAAAATGGCAAGAGTGAAGAATCCAGAAGTTGGGAAGGGAGAGTCACGGCCAAAGAGGTATGTAAAATCCCAATATGCCTCAATGAAGAGTGAAATACAGAAAAGAAAAGGTGAATCCAGCAAGGCAACACCCTCCAAAAGGCAGAAAACTACTCCAAAAGCAAACTCGAAGAAATTTGCACCCTTTCCTTCGAAGAAAGCAGAACCTTCTATTCCTGTTACTCCTGTCACTGCTGCATCTTCTTCCTCCTCCAGCACTGAATCTGGAGAGTATCAACTGACCTCACTGCCATTATGGAGCAATGATCATATCCTTGGCGAATACACTTCCAAATTCACCAGCAAAAAGGTAATCAAGCCTCACTGCATAAATTTGGAAGAATTCCTAGTTTCTAACAATTTTGATGCTGGGCTATGGATGATAAGATATAAAAATCTATTGGAAATACTAGAAAGATATGATGATGAAGTAGTAAAAACATGGTATGCCTCTCTGCAATTTAATAGCAAAAAGAAGAAGTGGGAGGTGAATCTGAGATCAAGGACCATCTGGTTAACAGATGAAACCTTTAATGAGGTTTTAGAGATCCCAGGGCAAGATGGTTTGAGGATAGACATTACAGCCTCAAAGTGTATGGATGAGGTTGAAACCACTGATGAAGAAGGAGGGCCTTTTCTGAACTACAAGGAAAGCACAATTCTGAACACACTATTTAGAAGAAAAGAGAATAGGCCACCTCTAAGGTTGCTAACACCTACTGACCTCAGTGCTCAAGTCAGAATCCTATACTATATTGTGTCTAGGATTATCTTTAACAAAGAAGGCAGTTTCAATCTGATCACAAGGGCTGAAGCACATGTGATGGCAGCTATTATGCGTGGGAAGCTCATCAACATGGGACACATTATCCTCCAACACATGATAAAGGCAAGAGATCAGAGGAAAGATTACACCCTTTCCTATGCAGCAATCATCTCCAGGATACTTCAATATGCACAAATCCAACATCTTGAAAAAGGAAAAAGGAAGCCTACTGAAATCTTCAAAGAAAAAGAGCTACAAATGATAGGAATAGAGAAAAAAGATGGAAGATAGATTGGAAAGGATCCTGGAAAGTCTGAAGACCGCTTCTTTGATGAGGAAGCCTCTCAACAGCAAGAAGGAACATCTGAGGCTGCTATAAAATCCATACCTCAGACTTCTTAGCCTATATCATCTCCATCTCAGCCCCCTTAAGCTTAAGCACCATCAAAGCCAACAAAGATCACTGAGTTGTATGACAGTCTGTCTACACTTATACCTAGCATCAGAGATAAGCAAAATGTCAAGTTTGCTCATCTACAAGATCAGATACACCAGTTGGCAAAGAACATGAAAGTGGTTGCTGATGCATATGAAGACATAAGGAATGCCATTCCCTCCACATCAGCTCCACTTAAGCCAGGATTCTCTGAGCCTGTCATATCTCCTACACCTGAGCCTCCAAGTCCTTTTGTGCTAGCATCCCCTAAACCTGATGATGCAATGCATGATACTGAAGCTGCTGGTACATTATCCACACCACAAGTCTCCAATGATGAGATGAGTCTTGGTCTTCCCTTGACTATGGAATGAAGGAAGAGGCATCTCTGGAACCAAGCTCCCATGAGTCCATTCCTGAAGTTGCTCAAGCGTCAATTCTATCATCCTAAGAATCTGAGCAGGTTGAGAAACTAGTGGCAGCAATCATCACTTCACCATTCATGCAAGCTTCCTTGAATGAAGAAAGAAGTATTGTGCCTTATGTTGATCTAGAGGCCATTGCACACAATGCTCTCTTCCAAGCTCAAAGATAAAGGCTTGAAGAAATGTTTCGCTCTCCTGCTCCTGCTCCCTCATCCCTTTCTACATATGATCTCTGAGAGGAACAAATGACTCAATTAGCTCTTTCTAGACAAGAAATGAAAGAGTTTCTTGAGATTTCTGAAGATGAAGATCCAAGTCCTGAGCCCTCTGAACCTCTTTCAAGACTTAATCCAAATCTCCCATTTGCTCCTGTGCCTCTTCAAGCAATTCCAGTATCCCAAATTCCTCCTTCTGCTGATTTTGTACACCTTCCTATTGATGCCAAAACGGGGGAGAAGTCCGGGCAACTAGAAAGATTGTAGCTGAGCCTTCTAGCAAGACCTACAGCAAGAAGTCCAAGCCAAGAAGCAGTGATTAGATCTTAGGATTGCTTGGTCCTTCTTGTAATTTTGTTTTATGAATCTTTGTTCTGAACTCTATTTTGAATTTTATGTTTACCATCTTTGTATTGAAACTTTGAATGAATTAATCTCTTTATTTAATCTGATGCACTTGATATCTCATCTTATGAATTATAATGCATATGTTGAGGGGGAGCTTGTTGAAGCAAACCCAAGTACTAATCAAGTTTGCAAGTTATTTTGTCATCATCAAAAAGGGGGAGAATGTTGAATCAAGTGTTTTGATGATTCCAAACCTACCTTTTAGAGCTTGGAAAGAAGATATCAAACGTGCATTGAAGATTTCAATTGAAGAAATCTAAGTTAAATCAGCACAAGATTTGATATAGGAACTCTCACTATGTTTAATTTGAGTAAAAGGCTTTGAATTGACAAAGAAATATTTTTAAAAAGATGATTCCATGTTAATACATGAAATACTTGAAAAATACCTACTAATAGATGAAGTTTAAAGTTTTAAAGTTGATATATTGCTTTGAAAATCCGAACTTTGGGTTCTGAAATTTGAATTTCGGATTGAAAATGAGTTAGTCAGAAAAGAGACTCCTTTGACAAACGAACTTTAAGTACAAAAATTCGAACTTTGGCATGAGTCTGACAAGAGCCCTTCTTAACAGACGAACTTTAAGATTTGAAAAGTCGAATTTCTAATATAACACAATTCATGAAAAAGAAAAAGTTCATCTGAGGATATGTCAAACTTCATCTGAAAGTGAAGTTTGGAAAGAGTTCAAAATTAGCTCACTGACAGATGAATTTTGACTTTGAAAATTTGAATTTTAGAAAAAAAGCTTGCAACTCTGTTATGACAATCTGTTGTCATACGAATATTGGTATTTAGAAATTTGAATTTTGAACTAAGTCGGATAAGAGCTCTCTCTGATAGATGAACTTTGAATCTTGAAAATTCGAATTTCAAAAAGATGAACTATTGTGCCTTATTGAGCTACCCACTGACAGAAGAATTTTGGGCACCAAAATTTGAACTTCGAAGGTACTGTAGCAATATGGGACTACTGTTCACACTTTTATGAAGAGCTTTTAACTTGAAAATTCGTTTGTTCCAACACAGAAAAATTTCTCAATGATGAAAATTCAAACTTTACTTTATAACAGACGAACTATGAAATTTAATATTGAAGTCTTTAGCTTTTGGTCTCTACGAAATTTGTCTGTTGACCAACCAAAATTCAAACTTTGAATGTCAGAAACATTAAATGCAGTTGGTGAACGAATAGTTTTTCAGAATAACCATTGGGTAACTTCTCCAACGGATAGATTTTGTCTTTAACGTATAGTTAAGACCTAAATCTATAAATATAACATCATTTGAAGTTGTGGGTAATGATTTTAACATTGTATATACTGAAACTCTGTCAAATTCTCAACTCAAAGTCTCTTACTCTCATACTTCAGTCTTCTGCACTTAAACTTTCATATACATTCTAAATTAGAGAGTTCATTCTATGTAATCAATCTTATCTTCATCTGGAAGCACTTGGCTAGAGTGCAGAAAGAGAACTTGTAAGCTCTAAGAGCAGAGCATCAAAGCTGTACTGAGGCAATTGCAAGAAGCCCACTGAATTCTTGCAGGATAGTTGAAAATCTCAAATAGTTGCTTGGGGACTAGACGTAGGTCAAGATAAAGAGACCGAACCAGGATAAACATATGTGTCTATCATTCTCCTTTACTGCTCTTACATTGCTATTATATTGTACTCTATTTTACAGTCTTGTTTGTCTTCACTATACGCTTGACTTTTTTAGAAAATTTTAATTTTTCCAATTCACCCCCCCTCTTGGGAAGCCAGCTTATCTAACACTATAGGAAGTCTGAGTTAGATTATTAGTTGGAAGAAGTAAGAATTGATCCTCAGGCATTTCAAGATCTTGATATTTTGGACTATTGGAGGAGTAACCAAAGTAGATTTCCTTATCTTTCAAAGATGGCATGTGATGTGCTGAGCATTCTAATCACTACAGTTGCCGGTGAATTGGCTTTTATCATTGGTTCTCATGTTTTGACAAAATATAGGTCTTGCCTACTTCCAAACATTGCCCAAGTTCTTATCTACACTCATAAGTGGTTGATTGGTTTTCATTGTAGTGGTAGTCTACTAAACTTTTATCACTATTAGTAATTTATGTGTATTTCATTCATTAATAATTTCTAACTATTATTAATACTAATATATCTGTTTCTTTTATTATTTGTTGCATATGACATGGGAGATGATGAGGAGCAAAGGGTGGATTTACTCTCAAAGTAAGATTCTAATATTATTATTGATGATGATGAATGACGAGCTTTGATATGGTTTGCTATTGTTCCTCAATTATCACTTCCTCTTAAGTCTTACCAAGTAACCAAGTGATATTTTGCTGTAAAGTCTAACTGATATTATTTTGTTACTTGTTAGTAAGAACATGACTTTTGACTTGTTTTTTGCTGTAAAGTCTAACTAAGTTATTTTGTTAGTAAGGAGTAAGGATAGGAGTCATAGGACATGACTTTTAACTTGTATTTTGATGCAAAGTCTAACGACTTAACTTGTAATTTGATATCATGAATTGATGAATGATGATAATATATTATTCAATAGAGTCATGGACAGATATTAGACTATTAAATCATTTATTTTATGATGTTTGCCTATTAGCATATAAATTATGATGAATATTTATATATGGTGAGCTATATAGATTAAGCATTTATATTGATTTTTGTTCAAAAAGTTTGAAAAATATATATATTAGTGGCTTGGCAGATTGGTCAGTATAATTTGCTAACCCACCCTTAATGGATTGGGTTGATATTTTCCCAACCTATCAGGAAAATGAGTTGGTCTAGCTCAACTTGTTTTCTGTACAACCCATGACATGTCAGCCCATTTTCCCAATACTACCTGAGACTCTTTAAATTTTTATTGGAATGTGGAACCGATTATCCTTAAGAAAAAAATATTTGGCCCAAAATAAAGGAAAAAAAGTGGAACTATTGATAAATATTTTTTATGGTGCAGTTTTTTTATAATTTTCTTATATTATTCGCTTAAAGGTTTGCAATTTACCTAAATTTTTGTTGTATTTAAAAGAATATCTAAATATACAATTTTTAAAATAAATTTAAAATTAAAGTATTTTATTTTAAATTGTATTATTTTAAACCTTATTTTATTTAAAATTGTTTACTTTAACATTTTTCTAGTGTCGAGAATTTCTTGCCTCACGTGATTTGACTGATACTTATTGTAAAAAAATAGGGCAAATTAACCTTTTGGTCTCTGAACTTTGCATCAATTTTGAAATCAGTCCCTGAACTAATTTTTTTTAGATAATGCTCCCTAAACTATTTAACCGTGGCATAGTTAGTCCCTCAACTTTGCATCGATTTTGAAATCAGTCCCTGAACTAATTTTTTTTAGATAATGCTCCCTAAACTATTTAACCGTGACATAGTTAATCCCTTAACTATCATATTATTTGTAAATTAGTCTCTATGAGTGTCACGTGGCAAGATTGATATGAAACAATACTAATGTAACAAATAGAGTTGCTGATGTGGCAGACGGAGTTGCTGATGTGGCAGACACGTAGGTAAGAGGTGCTAACTAGGATTAAAGAGTAGCTGATTTTAATCCTTATATTTTACCATAATTTATAATTTAATCCTTAAACTTTATTATTTTTCTTATATTCATCCTCAAACTTTATATCTATTTAAATAGTCATCATTCAACTATTTAGGGACCATTTAATCCTAGTCAACATTCCTTATAATTAAAACATATTTCAATTTGTCAAACTTACTTTTACAAAAAGAATATCCAAACACATCATCTTCCAACAAACTTACTTTTATCCAAACTTTATTTTTACAAATTTCATTTGTAAAAGTAAGTTAGAATAAATTAAATTTGTAAAAATAAAGTTTGGATAAAAGTAAGTTTGTTGGAAGATGATATGTTTGGATATTCTTTTTGTAAAAGTAAGTTTGACAAATTGAAATATATTTTAATTATAGGGAATGTTGACTAGGATTAAATGATCCCTAAATAATTGAATGATGACTATTTAAATAGACATAAAGTTTGAGGATAAATATAAGAAAAATAATAAAGTTTAAGAACTAAATTATAAATTATGGTAAAATATAAGGACTAAAATCATCTACTTTTTAATCCTAGTCAGCACCTCTTACCTATGTGTCTGTCACATCAGCAACTCCGTCTGCCACATCAGCAACTCTATTTATTACTTCAGCACCGTTTCATATCAATTTTGCCACGTGACACTCATAGGGACTAATTTACAAATGATATGATAGTTGAGGGACTAACTATACCAATGTTAAATAGTTTAGGGAGCATTATCTAAAAAAAATTAGTTCATGGACTGATTTCAAAATCGATGTAAAGTTGAGGGACTAACTATGCCACGGTTAAATAGTTTAGGGAGCATTATCTAAAAAAAATTAGTTCAGGGACTGATTTCAAAATTGATGCAAAGTTCAGGGACTAAAAGGTTAATTTTCCCAAAAAAATATTATCATTTTATGAATATTTAAAAGATCCATTTTTATTTTTTTAATAAGATCATTTAGTCAACTAAAAGAAAAATAAATATATATATATATATATATAAACATATATATATATATATTATATGCGATCCTAAAGTATACAAATCATGTTCAACTTTGCATTATTGATGAAGACGACGTTGTATATCATCATCTGCAAGGACATACATTGATTGGAAACAAGTTCTCGTGAACCACGGACACACATCTTTGAGAGAAACAAAAATAATATTTTACATAATGGAGAAAATAAAATTTAAAGACATGATTTGACCAAAGAACAAAAGATTGGTTCGGACTAGCCGATTGAATTAGTAGGATTAAGAACTGGTGTCAAGTCTGATTCGGTCATTAATTATGACCGACTATGCTCTGAAAATGTGAGAACTAGTTAAAAACAGATCACAAACTAGTGCAAAATCGATTGAATCGGTCAACCTTTTTTTTTTAATTTTTTAATTTTTAATTTTTTTAATTTTTAAGATAAAATAACATTATTTTTTGTACTAAGTAGCATTATTTTTGTATAAATTTTTTCTTTCTATATTATAATATTTTATAAGCATTATTATCATACATAATTATTAATAATGATAATTTACTTAACAAATAATATAAAAATAAAATATTAATTAATTATTTTGAATTTAAATTATGATTATAAATAAATCTTAACTTATTTAGATTTTAATATTAGGTTGTAAAATTTATTAATAATATTTTTAATTTTCTACATAATATATAAAATTAAAAAATTATTCAATTTATTATCACCAGTTTAATTTCGATTGAACTACGGTTTAACCATTGAATTTGAACTAATACAGTGACTGGTTCAATATCTGATCTGATTTTTTAAACCTTGAATTTGACTCAAGAATCATAATTTTTTTTAAAAGATGGACAAGAAAAACTAATGCAGATGTTACACCAAGTGATATAAATCATAAATCTTATCTTTCTTTTTTTCTTTTCAGTAACTAAATCTCATCTTTTTGTTTTCCTCAACAAGCGGCCAATAAGCTACGACCCACTCAAGGTCCCTTAAGGATAATGCTCCTTTTAGTTTTAATTTTATTTAATTAACTACACATAAATTAAAGAAATAAGTTAAACTAATTAAATATTTTAAAAGTTTACATTATTTTTTAATATCATTCTTAATAAAGACAATTTTCCTTTTCACAAGTTAACAAAAATAAGAATAAATTAAAAAAAATAATTAATACTTTTGATTTTATCTAAACAAAATTTATATTTTGAATCAGAAAAATATTCAAAAATAGGACTTATATTTTAGATCGGGAGTAATTTTTTTATCCATCGAATGTGTATGTTATGTCATCCAGTTAGCACATTTATTAACCTATATAATCATGTGATCAATCATAATCATCTACACTCTCATGAGGAGGTCGGTGATGTCATCAATGATTCCTTAGATTATTCTTTAAAATTAATTTTCCCATGCTATGAGATTTATGGCTTTAATTGAGTCATCAGAGACAACAATGCTTCAGAATAATTGTCCAACAAATTACAAATGTTAATGCCATCAAGAATTTCCACGAACTGATTATTGGTATTGGACCTAGCCTCTATCATGAAACCTAAGATATATTCCATTCATCTCATATCATAAGATAATGAAATCATTTTTATGCATAGTAAGAAATTTTTATTACATCCAAACTTCTAAAAAAAATACTAAAATTTTCAGCTTTTTTTTATACAAAGGAAAACAAACAAAACAAAAGCAAAAAGCTAAATAAAACTAGCCTCCATAAGCATCCTAATCACCACATCACTAGACATGATATGAAAGCCCACAGGTTCAGCTAATGCTCTTTAAGCGAAGAAATTAGCAGCGATATTATTATGCCGATCAACAAGGTTGAGTTGGACAACCCATTCTCTTTTCAACATGCTCTGAATTTCAAGAATAAGGGATCTCTCCGCATGACGATCCAAATTTGGGGCTTGAATAGCAAATTTTCATAACAAATTTTTTTCCACCAAATTCTCAACAATTTTCGTGAATGTCCTTTAAGTTTTAATAGAGGTGTTATTTTTAATTTCGAACCAAATCATATTAATATTTTAATTCTTTTAAAAGATGAAAAAGTATATGAGTTTTAAATGTTTATTATTAATTTCAAATAGATATAATGAATAAGTAACTCAATATTAAATGATCTTTATTTTAAAATTTTTAACAAAAATTATATTTTTAGTCTTTATTGTTTTACTCAATTTTTAATTAGTTCTTATAATTTAAAAATTTATAATTAAGTCCTTAGAACTTAAATTATTTTTAATGAAATTCCTATCATTATATGTTTTCTAATACTTTATTAAGTATATGATTAATATTACTTTACTACTGTTAATACTTTTATCTTTCGATGGCATAATAAGAGTGCCAAGATAATATAAAATTAATTATAGGAACAAAATTTTAATGAAATTAGCAAAATTTTAATAATAAGGTCTAAAATAAATACTTTGTAAATTATAACAATTCAATTACACATTTTTAAATTACAGAGACCAAATTAAAAATAACTGAAGTTATAAAATCAAAAGTAAGACTTTTCTAAATTAAAATTATTGATAAACTCAGTTATAAACAAATTTTGTTTTAGTATAGTCTGAAAAATTCTTCATGAAAGCATTTATTGTGTGTATGAGATTCACCTACTTCTGAAAGTGGGAATTTAATGTTTGCATAGAAGCATGATAGGTGTCTAAATATAGATAAGTAAATACTTTTAAATACACCAACAAATATTTTTAAATACACCAACAGTGGTTGGTAGGAAAAGGGTAAAGGTGCTTTAATCATCCTATCTTTGGTTTAATATCGTGTGAATACAAAAAATTGTCTTTGGCAGAGTTTCCATTCTTTTAATCTTGACTATCCAAATTAAAATAGTTATACTTTTAAATACAAAAAATCATGTTAATAAAAAAAAATAGTTATACCCATCCTTTTAATTTTGACCATTCAAATTAAAATTGAACAGTCTAAATTTTATTTTATTTTTATTTTCAATATTTTAAATTTTTCACTTTAATATGTGCAAAAGATAAAATATAGTATTCTTCTAACTGATTAATTTTTTTTTAAAAAAAATGAAGATTTAGCTTAAAAAAATTAAAACTAAACCATTTTGATATGAACCATTCAATTTTAATTTGGATGGTTCTAATTTCATTTGAATGAGATGAGTAAATAATCTCTCAACTTTAATTTTATTTCTATTTTTACAAGATTCAAATTTATAACCTTATTTAAAAAATCTCAAATCCTTTTCACTCTATTCACTCTACTTCTACTTTATGAAACATTTACAAAATGATATAAGATCATTGGGATCCAAAAGCTACTCAAAGTCTTCACTAATTTTGATATGAACCATTCAATTTTAACTTAGATGGCCTTTTGCAGATTTTTCCACTGCCTCAAACATATATACATAAAAAATAATTTACCTTTATCTCCATCAACATCATCCATCAGCCACTGCAACCATGGACCCTCGGCATTTCTTGAACAATTATGCCTTAGTTATCACAAATAGAATGTAATCTCTAGAAGTGTCACCCAATAAAAAAATATGATAAACTGATCGCTAAATGAAATTAGGGACATTCAACATTTCAGTTTAAGTTCTTGAAATTTTAAGTCTCAAACATAAGTTAATAGTGTTAAGTGTGGGTTAATAATTGAATTAGTGAACTGTTAAAAAAAATACACGTATTATTATATAATTTTTTTTTGCCAAATATCATTATATGATTTAAAAATTGGATATTAAGTATATATTGAAGCAAGTATGTTATTTTTGGGTTTTAGCTTCTCTCCACTTTCCCTTCCATCAATTTCTCCCTTCCAGTTTTCATCTGGATCATTAGATTTAGGTTAAATTTGTAAGAAATGCAATATTTTATAATACTATTATTACAATATTAAATTATAAAAAATTTAATCTGTTAATATCTTATTTGAATGATTCAAAACTGCACTATAGAAAATGCGAAAAAGAATTTCACTTTATACAATATTAATGCTAAATTGTTTAAATTTAATCTAATAATTCAGATAAAAAATAAAGAGAAAATACATCAGAAATGGGGAGAAACTAAGGCCGTTTAGTTCTATATTTATCAAAATCGAGTTTGGGAGAACGAGTTTGTTAATTGAGTTTTTGCACTTGTGGTCTAATTTGTATTTTAGTGGTTTTGTTTGAGGATAGTAGACAAAACCGGAATTTAAACTCGAAATTGAGATCCAAATGCGGAACTAAACACACTCAATCTTTTTATTTTGTCCTATTGCAAAACTTACTATTACAGTACAAGAGTAAAATTACATCCTCTTGCAAAAAAAATTTACATCCACTATTCACAACTCCATTGATTTGAGTAGAATAAATCCAAAACTACACAGCTGGCATAGTACTTAACGCTATGGGTTTTCTTCACTCTTCATAGTATAGTGGACACCACACCCTGTCACTCCCTCTCACATCATTCACCATATCTCTCCGTCTTCATCATTTTCTTCATCTTCAGTACTTCTCTGAAAATCATAGCCATGGCTTCTTCTTCAAGCTTCAACTTCCCCGATCACTGGCTTCTCATGGCAGCCATGGCCCTCATCTGTGGATCTGTCATCTACATTATCTACGACTCCGTCATGGCCACCGCCTCTGAGCTGCTTCAGCGCCTTCTCATCATTTCGCCATTGCTGCTCATCATCGTCGTTCACTGCCTCTCCTCATGTACTCAACTCAACTTACCCATGCCGGGATCTGAGCCCGCCGCCATCCGCCGCGCCGGAGGCTCCCCCTGGGGCGTCGCCTTCGTCCTCCTCATTCTCTTCTTCCTCATCTCCTACCAACCATCATTCCTTAACCTCACTTCTTAGCTACGATGCATGCTCTCGTTAAATCAGGTCTTGGATATATATATATATATATATCTATATGATGTTATAATTAGAACTTTAGCTATAATTTCGGCAGGCCTGGAGATGAACATAATTGTGACTCGAGACTCTATGGATGATTATGAAATCGTAGTTAATCATTTCATCGCGCGCGTGCTGGTTATGATTTTAAAAATGAGGATTTTAGTTATATTTTTTAGTAAGTTTAGGGACAGTTATAATCGTTGCTGGAAGTGTTTGTGACAATTATATATAGAGAAGGCAGTTAGTTCTTTGGTCGTGAAAGTCCTAACAAAGTTTCATGTTACCCCCAAATGGGAGTCCCACTTAATTTTTTTGGCCGAAAAAAAAAGCTACCTAATTTTTGAGAATTCAATATATATATAATAAAATTTATAAAAAAATATTATTATTTATGAGCGACGAATAATATGATTTGATAAAATGAAAATTAATTAGGATTTTTTCATGCGATAATTGATAAAATTGTCACCAAGACATACCATAATAATAAAGATTATTATACTTACCTGGACGGGGTCAATAAGTGATCATGAGCCATGGCCCAGGCTGAATCCTCCTGCATGAGATTAATGGTCTGTTTGGTTCAAAGAAGGGAAATGGAGGGAAGGGATTTTAATAGAGAGAAAGGAAGGGGAGGGAAAAGAAGGGATTTTAATTTTATCTCGTTTGGAAGGAAAATGAGAGATTTTAGTGAAATGATTTTAATTTTACCTCGTTTGGGTTATGAGGGAAAATAATTATAATTTGACTATTATACCTTTAATTTATTTAAGTTAATATAAGAACAAGACTGACCAGTATACTGTGTGACCGAGTAATAAAAAAATGAAAAATATTTTGGTTATTTTGAGCACAATAACACATTTTTCCTCTAAATTACCCCAATTTAAGGAAAAAATATATAAGGGGAGGGGAGAGAAAATTTTAATAACATTTTCCCTCCCCTCATGATTACCAAACAAGGAGAGGGAAAATTTTAATAACATTTTCCCTCCCTTTCCTTTACCTTTCCCCCATTTTCCTCCAACCAAACAAACCATAAAGGGATGCTCTCAAGAGAATGGAAAGTCACGGTTCAGTGTTCGTGAGGCAAATGAAGTGGCTGACTTGCTGGCTAAAGAGGGTTTCAGCCTGTCTGGGGATATGTCGATCTATTCGACTCCTCCGTCTCGGATCTTGGTCGCTTTGAGGCGTGAAATGGTCAGGGGTGGTGCTGTTGAGTTGTGGGTTTTTCTTTTCTTTTGTAATAAAAAAGGTAATAATAATAATAATAAAAGATTATTTGTGGGCAAAAAAAAATAATAAAGATTATTTATAATCATCACAAGAATAATTAGTCCCATGAATGATTTGGTAACGTGTAAGATTAAACTCATGTCTTCAGGCCCAAAAAAAAATTAAACTCATATCTCTAGATCTTAATTTTTTTTAGTACGTACATTTGTATATTTTATTGAGAAATGACAAAAAAAAATTCTTGGCATGAAATTCACTTATTATTTTTATATTCCATTATCTTTTTTCATTGTCTTAATATATTATATGCAAATGTAGAGGAATTGAATTGTGTTTCATATATAATTAAGTCAAAGAAAATAAAGGTACTTAGTAGTGAATGAGTTATTTCCTTCTTTTTTTTTTTTTTGGCCAACGAGTTACTTCTTAACTGAATGTTGAACTTGTAACTTTGAAGTTTTATTTTTGGTTATTAGCTATTCATGTGATGATGCATGTCCCTGAACATACATATAATCGAATGAAAGCATTATGTATGTAGAGTCTATGTCAGTACTCAATACTCATGAAATAATGATTGAGCTATATTCGAAAAAAATTTAAATTATGGTCGAGAATGTAATTTTTATAATAAAAATTGATATATATAAATGCTTATCATACTTATATTATTATTTAACTATAATGAACTTTTATTATTTTTCTGAGAGATGTAAAGAATATTTTTCATTTAAAACTATTTTTTTAGCTTAAATTAATAAGTTTAGTAAAAATTGGAGAGCAAACTATTCCAAAAGTGTCAAAATTCAGATATTTGGGATCGATTTTACATAATAATAACGAAATTGATTGAGATGTTATACATAGAATACAAGTTGAGTGATTAAAGTGGCGAAAAGTATCAAGAGTTATTTATGACCATAAGGTGCCTACAAAACTTAAAGGAAAATTTTACCAAATAGCTATAAGGCTAGTGATGTTATATGATAGTGAATGTTGGGTTTTGAAAGGACAAAAATAGTATAAGATGGAAGTAATAGAGATAAGAATGTTGAGATGGATGTGTGGTTATTCAAAATTAGATAACACAAGAAATGATTGTATACAAAGGAAAGTTGGAATAGTAACTATTGAGGAGAAAATAGTAGAAATTGTTTAAAGTGGTTTGGACATGTACAAAAAAGAGGACAAGAGAAGCTAATGAGGAGAGTTAATCAAATGGCTTGGAATCTTATCAAAAGGTGTAGAAGGAGACCAAAAAGGACATTAAAGAAAGTTATAATGAATAACTTCTTGATAAATGATTTGTTTGAAGAGATGTTGTCTGATAGAGATATAATGGAGTTGTATAATTCATGTAGATTAATGGGATAAGATTAATGTTGTTATTGTTAAATTAATAAGTTTCATTTGAGTCTTTTAACCTTATTAAGTTTCTTTTTTATACTTAAACTTTTAAGATAATCAAAAGTTTCCTATTCCTTAACAATGTTAAATAACTTAATTAAAAATGTTGACATGTAATTTTAAAAGCCATCTCAGCGCAAAAAAACCCCACTATTAACATTATTTATTTTTTAATTTCATATTACATTTAACTATGTTTAGAATCTTAAGAATATTAATTATCACAATTAAAAAATATATATCTTGATTCACTATACAGAGATAAAAACTTGTACAATCTCAACTCATAAAAATCAAATTGTAGCAGGTCCACTCGTGAAAAGTGCATATATATATATATATATATATATAAATTCATCCATACGACAATCACACATCAACAAACAATTTAAATGAAATTGCAATATATCATTATTATTACACTAGCTAAAATGACAAACTGGGAGACATATTACATATATAAATTTTTCAAAAACGTTTCACACAAAAGTCATTACTTACAATTTGAAATTACGCTCTTACGTTAATATTAGAAATAGGAGTATAATAATCAATATTTGCATTTTAAAATTGCAATTTATTTAATATATGCATTAACTCCATTGTTGTGGCATTTTGGTGTGATCACCAGTAAAAAAAACTACTTTAGGACAACATCATAGGATGATTATGTGTGAAACCGTTCTTAAAAATATGATGGTTGACATTTTTATAAATAAGTTGGTAAGTTTTTAGCTAAGAGGACGATTGCTACATAAATCATCCTCTTGAGTGTTTTGGAGAACTGAACTGTTACATTTGGACCTGTCCTTTTATATGAACCAGAATATTTTTCAGGGACAGTTAATTTTTTTTTTTTTTTACCATAATCTCATGTCCTTTAATTTATTTTTTTAGCCAGCTGCTCTGCTCTTATGTACAGTGTGTCGATCGATATTTTCACTTTCGCTCACGATTTCGTGCTCTTAATACTCTTCCCGCCGTCATCGATTTTTTGCTTCTTCTCCGGTAGTGTTTCTCTTACCTTCGCGCTCTCTCTCAAATCGTGAATAAGCTTCTTCTCCGGTAGTGTCGTAAATGAACCCTAAACGGCCGTACACCACTGAAGCCGCCCCACAGCTACGTCGCTTGATTCTGTACTCTCCGCCCCAGGTTTTACTCATTGCCGGTGAACACTGAAGTTGTGGGCGAACACTCTTCGAAGTAGGCCCATCAATTTGTGAGTCACAGTTGCTTTTTATAATCGCTTGATGTTTGATTTCTGCTCATAGTCGCTTTTTATCTTTGGAATGTTTCTATGGGAAATTAATTTGAATTTGAGTGAATCTAGCAGGATTTGAATGGCTTTGTTGCTTTTTCTGGGATTGGCAAACGAGGGTGTGGAAGAATTGAAGGACTTTGGATGCAAACCGCAACTTGGGAGGAGTTTTAAAGACTAACAAGGAGAGATGTGCTTTATGTTTTTGTTTGGGAGTGCACTAGTTGCAGTGTGCGTGTGTTGATGTGCATGTATAGATTTTGGGTTTGTGGATGGTCTTTTTTTCGTAGTGTTTGTTTTTTTTTTTTTTGAAAAATTCCGAAAGTGATAGTTTTATTGATATGCTATAATCAATAAATGGATATTGTTAACTGAATATATGTTTGTTGCAATAATGCAGTGAAAATGAAAGGGATGTGTGCCTTACTGATGTTGGTGAACAAATTGACTGCTGTATTTTTCCGGCTTACTGATCAAGTTTATCTATTCCCCGTCTAATCTTGTTAATACTTCCAAATTCTAGCTACTTACGAATATTTCTTTAATTTGCTTGAATAGTATGTTTAACCTCTTTTCTGGTCAGATCTAGACTTCTAAGGATAGAATATTTCTTTAACTTGCTCGAGTATTTCTTTAATAGTAGAATTGTTTGACAATGACATACATGGTACATAACATTTAATGAGTGACTTAATTCTAAATATTACATTTAACATGGTTTTGGTGGCATATTTGAGTCATACATGCTTTCGTTTGATAACTAAAAACGAGAAGTTCTGATGACCTAGTGTGGTTATTTTGGGCCTGTTGGTTTTACTTTCCTTGTGGGCATGAACAATATTCAAAAGTTTCCATATCTAAATTTGTCCACCTTGCGTGAAACCTTTTGTGAAACACAGATTCATTCTTTTTTTTTTTTTTTTCAGCCACATGAACATAGATTCATTCTTGATATTGTAGTTACCTAGCTTTCTTAACCACTGGAAGTGGGATATTATGAATTTTTAACTAGAGCTGCTCCACTTTTTTTTTTCTTCTCTTTTTGGGCATTTTTGTATTAAGGTCACTTGCAAAACTTGGAACCTTGCATTTGCACTTGAATGCCCCACAGTTTGCTGTCATTCGTTTGTGTTATATTTACTTTTTTGCTAATAAAGAGGAATACATTCCATGGGAATGGTGGACTGACTTTGATGAATAACTCATCATTTTCTGTTATGAAATGTCTTCACTCATAATTCTCATCACTGCCCCATGGTGCTACACCCTATATATTTAACTTTCTTTACTTGTTCGTTTATTCAAACTGTTTCTTCGTGTCTTCTGCTTGGAGCTGTACTGTTGCAAACACATTTACTGAGCTTTTGGTGTTCATTCAGGATGGTAAGTCGTTTTCCAGTAATTTGCATTGTAGTTTTCTCTTAATGTTGCAATGTATATATAACAATTATTCACTTGGCATTTGCAATGTAGTGAAATTCACCAGAAGTTAGCTATGTCATGATCGTGTTCTCTTGATATTACAACTAGTTTAGCCTATGTTAGCTACCAGAAACCAGACGTTTTCTGATCTGGTTGTGAAATGCCTTATCAAACTTACAAAGCTAAGGGGTGTAGGGAGCAATAAAACCTATAGATGGCACAAGCTCAATGATCAAAGAATTTCTTTCTTTTTTGTCCAATAATGAAACTGATTCCAATAGTTTATAGATACATGAATGGATTTTGGAACCATATGGAACAATCTTGATAGGAATGACAAGTATATGAATTCAGACCTTCAGATCTTTTCTTTCCATGCTTTTTTGTCATAAGCTCTGTTTTTGGATGAAAAGAATAAGCTGGAGTCAGATATTAATTTTCCTGTAAGCTTCTTTTTATTTCACTGTGGATATATTCATTTTCGCTTTTATACAAAGATTTATTAAATATTTATATTAATTTCTCTTTTGTAACTCTTATAGATTTCAAACTATGAGAAGGAATTGGAGGAGATGAAGAACACAACCAGGAAGGAACCAACTTGCCTGTAAGCTTCGTTCTTTATCTTCACTTTTACTGCCACTGTCTTTCTATCACTACCCAAACATGCATTATCCTTTAGCTCTACTTTATAGCTTTATATCTTTATTGTGAATGGAGTGTAATTTTAAATCCAAATCTGTCTAGTCTGAATGCAAAATAATAATAATAATAATAATAATAATAATGAAGCTATTTGAAATATGTTAAAAAATTATTTTAAAATATTTTAAGGGATTATAAGTATTGCTGCATTTGACTCTGTTTTTCTGTGTTTGCTGCATGCGGAAAAAAAGTGTTCATCTCTACCTATTGCTTTGTTAAGGCCATTGCTTCAGATGAACAATCTCAGCTTAGGATAATGTATGTAAATTCTGAAATTTGATGAAGAATTGTTTTTTTTTTTTTTGGGAATTCTTTTTAGTAGTATGACATATCTGTTTGCTTTGTTAAGGCCATTGCTTCTATTTTTTAGTAGTATGAACAACTGCTTCATTAGCTTGCTCTATAAGAAACTAAACCCAGCTTGCATCTTTTAACAAATTATCAGCATTACTTTGTCCCTCATCATATGAGCTATCATGACAATCTAGAGCACGTGTTATGTGTTAGCTATTTGTTAGGATGTTAATTGTGTTAGCTCGCTCTATAATTCTGTTAGCTATCAGTTCCTTATTCTTGAAAACCCAGTATTCTTGAAAAAAAAGAGAATTATGCATTTAGGCCAATATATCAAACTAAAATATAAATGAAAATCTGCATATCTTTTTCTTTTGCTGCTTTTTGAAATTTTGTGGAGATTTACAAGTTTATCTTAGATATTGAAAAATTTTTCAGATATGATGTCTGATTTTTTTTGTTTTGGCCACACAGTTATGAAATAAAAAATTAAAGCATTTGCTTCAAATGGATGCACAAAATTATTATTAATAAACTACTTTAAATCTATGCAATTTGTTGGTAAAAAAATGAGTAAAATATACTAACCTCCCCTATGTATTGCCTTAATTACAAAGACCTCTTTTCTATTTTAAAAACCTATATAGACCTCCCTTAAAATAAAAAATTATGTTACATAGACCTCCTATCTCATTGTAAGATTCTATTTCCATCCATGCAATCGATAGTTGACCGTTAAACTAAGTTAGTCAATTTTTTTGGACCAAAATATCCTTCGTTCACAAAAATATTAGTTAAGAATTGTTTAAACACTTAAATTAGCAAAAAAATAATCTTAAATATTTATTTTTTAACTTTTTTATTATATTATAAAAGTGATTGATTATCATCATATTACAAAGTTGATTAATTTCATAATTTTGAATTTTTAAATACATTTATTTAAACTTATGTAAAGAAAAATTTTCAAATATCCTCTTTGAAGAGATAACTATTTGCAAAAAAAGAAAAAAAACATAAAGAACATCTCTTAATTGCACAACAAATTTCTAGTCAAGCTGTGTAATACAAAATATCCAAACCAATCATATGTAAGTAATTATATAATCTCCATTTAATTTTGAATCGGCTAATAAACAAAGACAAAACATATTTTTAATTCTATCTAGGAGGAGCAACTGAAGACATTGGAGCAGCAGTAGAAAAAGAACCAGTAGCGACTGAAGAAGGATTGCTAGGAATTCTATAGGACCTAATATTCTTCAATAACAAACAATAAATAAGTTTCAGTCAAGTACTCCTAACATTTTACAAAAGGCATGAAATGAGGCAAGTTTGATACGTTATACCTTCTTTATTTGCATAGCTTGAATTTTTGACTTTGTTTTTACTTGTATTGTGGCATGTTCTTGAGTTCCTTCTCTAACTGAAGTTTGTGATGGACCTGTTGAAGTTACCCATTAAAAGATTAAAATATACATAAAAAAGAGAAAATATTACATGTAATTGATAAAAAATTAAGATAATACTTACTTGTGTATTTTTTTTTTACTTTAACTAGATCTCTTTGATAATTCCTTTTATTGTGTCCTAAACCTCCCCAGTTAGTACACTTGTCAATTAATAGTCTTTGTCTTGTATCTGATGGTGCATCATCTTCTTTCTCTCTTCTCCTACTCTTTTTTGGCCTCCCTGGAAGTCTACATAATGGGGGTGGAAGAATATTTATTTCTTCCACAGTGCTTGAATCTGGTAAAGGGCTAATTAATCCAAAATAAGTTGTGATGTAATTCGTTTTGTGTAATAAGCATCACAATAATCTTCTACCTTTGCTCTTATATATGCTTTGGCAACCGCACCATGTTTGCAAAGCAACCCACTAAGTTGCCATGTTTTGCATTCACAATTATGAGAATTTAAGTTCACAGGAAACCTTGTAAACCCATCATATATTTCGAATAAATTATTACCGGCTGTCTCCACTCTATAATACCTTCCATCCTTCATAGTTTTGTTTTTCATCCACAATCCTTGCGTCGGCATTTTGTGGCCATGATGCGCTAGAATAAAATTTTTTACAAAATTTCATCATGATTTTTTATCTTAACCCATCTAATAGATTCAATATATTCATATTTTTCACGTCATTTATCCACTCATTAAATGACTCACAAACATTGTTTGTGACATGTGGACTCTTACAATTTTCATGAAATGCATGTCTTGTCCAAGTGTTAAAAGGAAATAGACATCTAGTAGCGGTGTGCCTTATTCTCATGTCTTTTCATCTTTTTCGTTGCCACCTTAAAAATGAGTTCATTTGGAGCCTTAACAGCCATTCAAGAAAGTTCATGGAAGATTAGCAATGGAAATTTAGCCTTAAAATGATTAAATAAATGCCTGCCACAATGTCTATGCTGTGAGTTTTGGGGAAAAAAAAAAATCAGCAACAGTGTGTGTCAATCCCTACATTCAACAACAAAAAGATATATAAATATGCGGTCGTAACATATGCCAACTAAAAAATATGAAATTATGTAAATCAAAATTATTGCCTTTTGTCTGTTACTTGTTACTCATAATTATGTAATGATTGTTCCCTATAGCATCATTCAAATATGCCAAGAAAAAGCTCCAAGATTCCTTAGACTCTACCTCTGTAACATCCATAAATTTTCATATATGATTTTTAATACGGTTTATGTTTAGAATATGAGGAATGAAGATATACATTGAATAAAGATATACAATGAATTATGATTTCAATAAGTTACATTGAATTCTAATGAGCATACACTGAATGAAGATATACAATGAATAGTGGTTTCAATGAGTTACATTGAATTCTGATGAGCATACAATAAATGGAGGTATATAATAAATATGGATTTCAATAAGTTACATTAAATTCTAATGAGCATACACTGAATGAAGATATATAATGAATAGTGGTTTCAATGAGTTACATTGAATTCTAATGAGCATACACTGAATGAAGGTATACAATAAATAGTAGTTTCAATGAGTTACATTAAATTCTGATGAGTATACACTGAATGAAGGTATACAATAAATAATGGTTTCAATGAGTTACATTGAATTCTTATGAGTATACATTGAATGAAGATATACAATAAATAGTGGTTTTAATGAGTTACATTGAATTCTGATGAGTATACACTGAATGAATGTATACAATAAATTTTGGTTTCAATAAGTTACATTGAATTATGATTAGTAAACATTGAATGAAAGTATACAATGAATTGATGTCACTTGTTGGTCAAGACATCAATACTATAAATACCCATCCCATTTCTTCATTTCAACACATCACTAGTTGAGAGTGAGAGTTGAGAGTAAGTGAGAGAAAGAGAAAGCCAAGGGAGAGAAAGAGAGTGTGAGAAAGAGAAGGAAAAGAAAGGAAGGTTAACTTCAAGTAAGGTACTTAAAAAATTCAAGAAGGAAGATAAGCCGCCTAGCCCAGGATGCTTTTCGATGGAGGTAGTATATTATTTATTTCATGCATTTTCTGTGAATTAATTCTGGATGTTATGTGACATTATTGGATGAGTTGTTTCAATATAAATGTTTTGAAATGCTATGTCTAGTATTAAGTGGAAACTCTATTGAAGATTTTTATATATGCATGAAATATGAGTTATTTGGTTGTTTGCATAGCTACCTGATTATGAGCATGATTTATATGAATGAATATATATACTACTGAGATTTTCCCAAATCTCACACCAAATGACTAATAATGTTAGGGCCAAGCACAAGCAAAGGTAAAGGCAAGGAGGTGATTAAGAAAGAAGAAGCAGGCTGGAAGATATTATTTTATATTAGAATAAATGTATTGAATTATACTAATATGTTCTGGAACAATAGTCAGATAATTACAGTATGATTGGCTTCATTTTTATTAATTAAAGTAAACTTTTAGTTAAGTTATTGTCTTTGGAGCAACCTAATTTTGAAAAGTTTAAAAGTTTAATTGTTCTAGGTTTTTAATTCTTTCCGCTAGATATATAAAATATGATTAAAAGCCTAATAAGTTAAGGTGTTACAACCTCTGTCACTACATAGGCTACGGGAAATATCCCATTATTTGCATCAAGCGAAACTGCACATAGCAACACACCTCCATGACCTTTCAAATGACAACCATCCAACCCAAGAAATGGCCTATAGCCTTTGAAAAAGCCGTCTCCACAAGCAGCTAAGCACCCAAAAATCTCTTAAAAGTAGGGCTTTCTTGAAATGAGAATCTATTATGGTAACATCACTATACTGCCTCTAATTTTTTTTTTCTAACACTACATATTTAGGTATCTTATTGTAACTTGCAGCATGAGAACCTTAACATTCTTCCCTTTCTTTTTTTCTTGCCCTATATAGTTGCATCCGATGGGCCTTAACTCTATTTGGTGGTCAGTTCGTTATCCATGAATTCATAGCTCATTTTAGGATTGGCATTCAAGAATCCTTTTAATTTATTTGCTATCCAAGAAGATGTGGCATTAGGTTGATTAGCTAATCTAATGCAATTGTGTTTAGGTTCATATGTTTTAATCATTAAAGTTATATTGTCCATGGTGGGAGGAGCATGGATTCTCCGAAGACAACCGTCCGAAGCACAACTAGCCGTCGCTCTTACTTTCTCATTTTTTACTTTAATTATATTGAAATTCCCTTGAATTTTATAATCCCTCAAAACATTCCTAACATTGACAAATAACATGTCTCTTTCCAAATTCACTTTAGCATTGACATGGTACTCACATCTTTTTCCTTTCACATTCTTAAAAATGTTAAGAATTCAGGCTTTTCCACATACGACTTGCAGAATTTTCATCACCATCAATGTCAATTTCTAGTTCTCTTCTACCCTATTCAAAGTAAAATCATCATCAAATACCTTCACTCTCTTCACTTCCTTCTCCTTCCGTATTATCATAGTCTTCACTATAATTATGTAGTTTATCAATAGGAGGTTCACTCTTATCCCAATCATCAATATCTTTATTACAAATCATATTATCATGCATGTATTAATTGATGGAAATTTTTATAATTCAAAATAAAATAAGGTAAAATATAATTACTTGTATGCTCGCCAAAATGCTAACCGAACAATGGACCACTATGCTAACAGAGCTTTGTTCAAACTCAATACTTATTGGGACAATCCTTTGGCCCAAAAAAAAAACCTCCAACTTTGATTGCATTATTATTTACGAAACTGGGAAAGCAATAATGGGACACTATTACAAAATGCAATTTAATACAAATTGTTTGGCATCCATATATTGAAAATAATGGAAGACAATGGCACGAACTGACAAACCCCATATATATATATATATATATATATAAACATAACCTTTTGAAAAATTACAAACCCCAAAATAACAAGCGTATACAATGAGATCACTGAATTAAACCTTTAGCACTTCGTGATGATCATCCTCATTTTGCGCTTTGCTACAGCACAACAAAACTTACTTCCGTGATAATGGCCTCATATTGATCACTACCAGCTGAAGGTGTGAATATTGTTGCTGCTTCACAATATATATATATATATATATATAAACATACCTTAATTGTAGATGAATCACCCCTAATCACTTTTTTCCTTAGCATTTCCATTGCTTTTGTTGGCATCGTGGCTGCTCTAGCTTTGCTTTTGTCAAATTTTTTCTTTCGAGGTTGCAAGCTTCATTGGAAATTTGTGATCAGCGACCAGTTTTGATAAATTAGGGGTAGGGTATGGTGAGGGGTAATTTAGTGAATAAAATTTATTTTTAATAAAATTATCAATAAATCATATTTTAGAATCTTCTTAACAGTGTTAACATTTTGGATTATGTTTTCAAAATAGAAGGGAGATTTTTGTAATTAAGACAAAATAGGGATGGTGGTCAAAGTATTTTACTAAAAAAAAATGTATTAAATTTTATTTGGTTGAGTTGGCCTTAAAAATTACAAGTTAACATTTTCATTAAGTTAATTGAAGGTGTTAAAAAGATTAATTTTGACTACAATTTCAAAGTTAAAAGATTAAAGGGAAATTTTGCAAAAAAAAAAGTGTACTATTATTCGATGTTTAGAGAATCAGAACAGATTGGACGGTCAGATTAGTTGGACTGTCACCTACAGTGAAGAACAGCTTGGTTTTCAAGTTTAGACCGTTTTAAGGGTTGGATCGAATTGAGTCGCTTTGAACCGGCTTTTGAACCAGAAACTGGAATTGAACCAGGAGCCAGAGCGGTTTTTAGAGAATCGAATAATTTTTTAGATTGTGTAAAATTTAACTTAAATTTAATTTTTTTTTCAAAATTATTAATTATAAAAATTATTAGAGAGTAAAACACTATTTTTCTTTTTATTTAAAAATTACTAATTATAAAAATAAAAAATTTCATTGTATTATACTCTTTTTATTCCAAATTATAAGAAAATTTTGAGACACTTTATTTATCACAAAATATAAGAGATATGAATAAAATTTGTAGAGTAATTAATATCATTTTTCTTTTACTAATAATTAATTAGTCTTACTCTAAACTTTTAATGTGGGTAATTCTGGTAAAAAATTGAAATTGTAGCACAATTAATGAGTTTAACTACCAAAACTATTTTTTTCTTGATATAGATGAAGTAATTATTTATTTCTTATAATTAGGAATGGAGAGAGTATAGTCATTTTATAATATTATGGTCATGTAGTGTTATCATGTTAAAATATTTTAAAATTACTTTCAATAATTTATCATATATTATTACCATGTGAGTTTATCAACTTATTATGAACTTAAATTACTTAAATTTATTCTCTTAACAATTTGATATTTTATGTTTATATATATATTATTATATATAATATTATTTTTACTTAATTATTACATCACTGGTTCAACCATCGATCCAATCTATTGAACCATACAAACCATGATAAGGTGAAATTTCTGATTCAATATCCTGTCCGTTTTTTAAAAACATTCCTATTATCTCCCTTTTTATTCTATTTTATTTTAACGCATTATATTCTTGCTTTAAAAAAAAAAAAAAGAGCCTACTAACCGAGCTGCCGGTGTTAGCTTGTCCTTGTTCGGTGTATTTTCTTTTAAATATTCCACAAAAAAATTTAAATGACGTGTGTTTCCAACATGAAATTACTTGAAAATTTGGAATGTGTGTACAGCTCATTCAAGATTTTCTTTTTGGAGATGACAATAAAATTCTTTGAATGAATTAGATTTTCATTCCAAAACCCAAAAAAAAGTTGAACATTTCGAGTTGCAAGAAATGAGCTAGCAAGCTCCAGTCCCCAATTCATGGTAAAATCAAAGTTTTTAACTCTTGAAATAAAATAATTTGAATTTTTAAGAAGTTTCATTATAAATTTTATAAGATTAAATAACTGCATGTAATATTTATAATTATTTTATTCATTTAATCAGATAATCACAAATTTATAAAATTATTATAATTATTATATTATTCTTGCGTTGAAGAAATACTGGGTATGGCTATTTCTTTAAAAAAAAATGTGGTGTAGCGTGTGGTGAAATGTATACCATTTGGATTAATCCAACGGTCTACATCAGAAGATGCGCAGCCTGCCTAACCATTGGGATGATGGACCAGGAATTCGCACGCCTTTGGCCTCCCGCTGTCGTGTCCCTCGCCTCGCCCTCTTTCGCTCGCTTTCCTTCTTCTCTCACCTCCCAAACCCTTTATTTCTTAACTTCACTATGTGCTCGCAGGGGCATCTGTGGAGAGAGATAGAGATCCAGCGATACTTTGTAGCTTCCAGCTCTCAGAGATTCACTCTGGTGATGGCTCGGCTGATCGTGACCTCGTAATGGGAACCCGTTCTCTCCAGTGTTGGCGCCATCACGATTTTCCAATAACTCATTTGGGAGCTCTGTCAAGCGAAGTTGAGGAAGGCCTCGTGATTTAGGAAAAATTCAACTCTTGGCATCCATTGGTGAGTTTCTTCAAATATTTAATATTATTGTATATAGTACTTCAATTACGATAAAACATTTTATGTTCTGGTGCTTCTTAGATAGTAGTCAACTCAAATGCTAGCTTCGTCGATGGTTTCCTATTTAGATAAATGGCTATTTTCCTTTTTGCAAATCTTTGAATAGTTCTAAATTTTGGAATCTCTATGGTGAGTTTCTTCAAATATTTAAGATTATTGTATATAATGCTTGCATGATAATTTATTTTGTCTTGATTATTAATTAAGTATTGAGGAATGTGAATAAGTTTCAAATTGAAGTATTAAGTTGGGAAGTTGAGAGAATCTGCTATTCGTTGATCTTTCCTTTCCCTCTGGTATCTGGTGTATATAATGAAAATTTCTATCGTTATTGTCAATTTTCTACTGTATTCTCTGCAAGCTTAGGATGTAAAATATACCAGAACTCTTATGTTGATTTGAAAGTTATAATTTTTATCTAATTGTATAATCAATAAATGCATTGACTGGTTGGCCCATTATTAACTATTCTATTTGTATTTCTGTAAAACTAGTGCTGATTAAATTATAATCTGTATTCTGATGGATTGAAAAGAGAAGGGGGTGTGTGCTGAAGCTTTGATTGTTGTTTTACTCATAGGAGTTGGAAAAGAAGAGAAAGGAGTGAGCACTAGTGGCTTAAGAGAGGAAGAAGCAACTGAACAAATTGAGGTTGAAGGCTGAGAAGATTGCTATGGAAAAGCTTGGTTCCCAACCTGACATCCTTGATCCTGGAATTGGCTTATGAGTGACAAATTGGTTCCTCTATGCGAAAAACGAAATGTTAGCCGTTAAATCCAGATGACTTGCCTACATAGTTAATCTTCTTGTGGATGGATTCTATAATCTGCATGCAAATCAGATAGCTCACCATCTTGCTCTGTTGTCCAGGCTTTCCAATTTCTTTTCATAAAAAATTACTCCTGTAGCCCTGACCACCAATTACTTATAAATGGATCAAACACTGAAGCTTATCAATGCTCTTTTCAAAAACACCAAGAATCCCAAACTGGCCTGGCACCTCTTCCAGCGCATTCTGTCTTCTTCCTCCTCTTTTGCTCCTCATTGTGTTCGCACCATACCCATCATCACACGTATCAATGCACAAACGCACAGGGAGATTCATGAGCTCCCTCAGCTCCTTGTCTTGCAGTGCTTTGATGTTACCCATTCTTCTCTCACTTCCTTTGTTTGAATCTTGGCACCATTGGGCCACCTTGATTAGGCTGTCTTACATTTCAAATCCCTTAGAAATCAATGTCCAGGAATGCCTCCCTCCATTTCTTTATACAATGTACTTCTTCAATCTAGTCTTAGAGAGAGGCGTCCAGATTTTGTTAAATGGCTTTACACAGACATGATTGCTGCTGGGGTTAAGCCAGAAACTTACACATTTAATCTTCTAATTCAATCCTTGTTTGACTTTGGACACTTAGATGATGCACGGGGGCTGTTTGATAAAATGTCTGAAAAAGGATGTCAGCCGAATGAATTCACTATTGGGATTCTTGTTCGTGGGTTTTGCAGGGCTGGGCTCACCATGCAAGGCTTAGAGCTTCTTAACCCGACTAAGAACAGTCACCCTTCCCCCAATAAGGTAACATATAATACTCTGATATCTATAGCTTTTGTAGAGAAGATCGAACTGATGAAGCTGAAAAATTGGTTGAAAGGATGAGAGATCAGGGTCTGTTTCCAGATGATGTTACTTTTAACTCTAAGATATCAGCTATTTATAGAATGGGAAAAATTTTAGAAGCATCAAGAATATTCAAAGACATGCAGATAGACGAAGAATTAGGACTTCGTAGGCCCAACGTCGTAACTTACAACATAATGCTGGAAGGATTTTGCAAGGAAGGCATGTTGGAGGAAGCAAGTGCTCTGCTTGACGCAATGAAAAAAGTTGGTAATTTTATTACATTGGAAAGTTATAACATATGGTTATTGGGTTTAGTTAGAAATGGAAAGTTATCAGAGGCTCTATTAGTTCTCAATGAAATGCTTGATAAAGGCATTGAACCAAATATATACTCGTGCAACATTATAATGGATGGATTCTGCAGAAAACATATGCTGTCAGATGCAAAATTGTTGATAGATCTGATGATAAGTAATGGTATTTGTCCTGACACTGTAACTCATAGTATACTCCTCCATGGGTTCTGCAGCAAAGGGAAGACGTTTGAAGCAAAAGATATTTTTCAGAAGATGATTAGAAATAGTTGTCCCCCAAATACTTTCACTTGCAACATATTACTGCACAGCCTTTGGAAAGAAGGGCGGACATCAGAAGTAGAGGAAATGCTGCAAAAGATGAACAAAAAAGGGTACCAATTTGACACAGTGACCAGCAATATTGTGGTCAGTGGTCTTCGTAGATGTGGAGAATTGGAGCGGTTGAAATTGTCAGTGAGATGTGGACTAAAGGGCCTGCATCTCTTGGTAAAGGAAACTCAATTGTCAGCCTAGTTAATGACATCCAAAATGTATCAAATGGATTTCCAGATGTGATCACATACACAACTATAATTAATGGGCTATGCAAGGTTGGGAGGCTTGAGGAAGCCGAAAAGAAATTTATAGAGATGATGGTAAAAGCCTTGCACCCTGATTCTGTGGTCTATGATTCATTCATTCAGAATTTCTGTAAGCAAGGAAAGATATCATCTGCCTATCATGTCCTGAAGGATATGGAGAGAATGGTTGCAGCAAGACTCTTCAAACTTACAATTCATTGATTCTGGGCTTAGGAAGTAAAAACCAAATATTTGAAATCTATGGTCTGATGGATGAGATGAAAGAAGGGGGGATATGTCCAGATGTCCGCATATATAATAATATAATTAGCTACCTGTGTGATGGAGGGAAGACTGAGGATGCAACTTCTCTTTTACATGAAATGCTGGATAAGGGCATAACTCCCAATATATCTTCCTTCAAAATATTGATAAAAGCTTTCTGCAAATCTGGTGATTTTATAGTTGCATATGAATTATTTGAGGTGGCTTTCACCGTGTGCGGCCAAAGGGAACCCTTGTAAAATTTAATGTTCAATGAATTACTAGCTGGAGGACGAGTCTCTGAAGCAATGGAGCTATTTGAAGCTTCATTTGATAGATCTCTTGGATTGAAAAATTTCATGTATAAAGATCTTATTGACTGACTTTGCAGGGATGATAGGTTAAATGATGCTAAGTTCCTTCTTCAGAAGTTGATTCATAGAAGATATGAGTTCGACAATTCATCCTTCATGCCAGTGATTGATAGCTTAACTAAAAGGGGGGACAAGCAACAAGCTGATGAACTTGCAAAGAAGATGATGAACTTGGCTTTAGAAGATGGAGTTGGAATTGAGACTCATTACAGTGAAAGGAGGAACATCCATCGAAAACTTAATAAGGCTGGTGGAAGTGACTGGCAAGATATATTTCATATGCAACTATAAAATATTAATTAAAATATCTTATTAGACCTCGCATGGGTATGGGTATGTCAAAAAAGAACTTTAATCTAGGTCCAAAATGATTTTGGGCCGACCTAGTATGGGGGGAGTGATCAATTTTAGGTTTCGGAGACAGCGTTGACCCAAAAAATATATTAAATTTTTATAGAAATATTATATAAAAATGCAAATTGCCTTCTTTCAGTTCTTAAATATTTTTACAAGTTTTTTTAATTTATTTTTATCAATTTTAATCTTTAGAATACTCCAAATTATAATGAAATTTAATTAATTGATTCATCCATTGAAATAGTTTATCATTTTCATAACATTGTTTTCAATTGCATTCATGTATTCTTTATTTCTGAGACTTTATTTGTCATAAATGGCTGAAACAAAAATGAATAAAAGATGCAACTTATAATTTTGTGTCGGGACAAGTGTATAAGGATCATCCGAAAGAAGAATCTCTGAAGCCAAATTGACCGAACTCTGAAACATACAAGATTTTGAATTAATTTATGTAGAAAACAATTCTTTCATTGCGAGGGCTTTTTTACAAGTCCATTATATTTTAATAATACTTTATGCCTACATTAAATATATTTTTTGTCTCTTTTTTTGTTCCCCCTAGTTCTATCCACAGACGTAACAGTCATAGAAGAAAAGGGCTTTTGCGGTCCTAAGGCCTTGTTTCATGGCTTATCCTATGTCACTTCTATAATAAAAATAAACTATAATCAACAGTATCTTTCATTTACTTTTAAATGCAAAAACAGATAAATATTAATTTGAAAATATAAATAAAATTTTGGGCTGCATGAAGTTGCTACAGATTCCTACTAATAATAATAATACAAAAATAGAGAGATCAAATCCATTGTGTTAGGAGTTTAATATTATTGTATATGATACATCAATTACAGTAAAACATTTTATGTTCTGGTGCTTCTTAGATAGTAGTCAACGCAAATGCTAGCTTCTTCATTTGTTTTCTAATTAGACAAATGGCTAATTTTCTGAGTAGTTTTTGCAAGTGCTTGAATGGTTCTAACTTTTGGGATCACTATTACATTAGGGTAGCTAATTGGCAAGTAAACTGGTAATAGTTCTTGTTCATAACAGTCTGGCGACAATTAAGTTCAATTTAAGTCCGTATACTTTATTGCGGGAGAGGTTATAACTAGAGGCAAGTGCACATACACACCCATACCATACATACATACATATATATATATATACATACATACATATATATATATATCTTTATAAATCTATTGTAGAGAAATGCTCTGCTTTTTCCTCCTCTTATGGATTTTAATTAATTATCATTTCTAACTAGATTCATCATAGCCTCAAGTCATGTTAAAAGCTTAACTTCTAACTAGACTTAGACTTTAGATATTTTTCTCACGCCTGAAACATGTTTTGGTGAAGGTGGGCTTGTTACAGACGCTGTTGGGGGAGCCTTCACTCTGAAGTAATACATTGTAGAATTCTGAAGTAAGTTCTGTCAATCTGAAACCTTTACAAATGTAGATTTCTTTATTGCATATCTTATCTCTCTTATGTTCCATTTCTATTCAGTCGAGCTTTGTCTTCTGTATTTGAACTTAATTAAATGAAATCTGGGTCTTGAGGCTTTAGAAAGGACACAAATACTGTTTGGTTGGTAGATAGTGATTAGAAGTTAGTTAGAACTATTATGATACCACTTGCTTTTGAATGGAATTATTTCTCTTCTGCTGGGTGAAATAATTTTAAATTTATAATTATCTACAGAGTCTATACACTGTTTATAAGATAGTGCAAACGTCTCTTTTTAATATAAAGATTTCACATTTGAATAACAACTGCAAATTTGAAAATGAATGGTAATTGCAGCTGCAAGTTCCACGTGTTACAATGTTCTGTTATGCTACAATCTGTTTGAGTTTCATTAATGAGTGTAGTGGACCAGGTTGTACCATCATACTTGCGTGATAATTTATTATCTTGATTATTAATTATGTATTGAGGAAGGTGAATAAATTTCAAATTAATTTATTATCCTGATTATTAATTATCTCCAAAGTCTATACACTGTTTATATGATACTTCTTCAATCTAGTCTTAGAGAGAGGCGTCCAAATTTTGTTAAATGGCTATACACAGACATGATTGCTGCTGGGGTTAAGCCAGAAACTTACACATCTAATCTTCTGATTCAAACCTTGTGCGACTCTGGACACTTAGATGATGCTCAAGGCCTGTTTGATAAAATATCTGAAAAAGGATGTCAGCCGAATGAATTCACTATTGGGATTCTTGTTCGTGGGTTTTGCAGGGCTGGGCTCACCATGCAAGGCTTAGAGCTTCTTCACCAGACAAAGAATGGTCACCCTTCCCCCAATAAGGTAACATATAATACTCTGATATCTAGCTTTTGTGGAGAAGATCGAACTGATGAAGTTGAAAAATTGGTTGAAAGGATGAGAGTTCAGGCTCTGTTTCTAGATGTTGTCACTTTTAACTCTAGGATATCACCCCTTTGTAGACTGGGAAAAATTTCAGAAGCACCAAGAATATTCAGAGACATGCTGATAAACGAAGAATTAGGACTTTCAACATAATGCTGAAAGGATTTTGCAAGGAAGGAATGTTGGAGGAAGCAAGGGCTCTGCTTGACACAATGAAAAAAGTTGGTAATTTTATGACATTGGAAAGTTATAACACATGGTTGTTGGGTTAAGATAGAAATGGAAAGTGATCAGAGGCTCCATTAGTTCTCAATGAAATTCTCGATAAAGGCATTGAACCAAATATATGCTCGTACAACATTATAATGGATGGACTCTGCAGAAAACATATGCTGTTAGATGCACAATTGTTGATAGATCTGATGATAAGTAATGGTATTTGTCCTGACACTGTAACTTAAAGTATACTCCTCCATGGGTTCTGTAGCAAAGGGAAGACGTTTGAAGCAAAAAAAAAAATTCTTGGGAAGATGATCAGGAATAGATGTCCCCCAAATACTTACACTTGCAACATATTACTGTACAATCTTTGGAAAGAAGGGCGGACATCAGAAGCAGAGGAAATGCTGCAAAAGATGAACAAAAAAGGGTACCAATTCATTGATTCTGGGCTTAGGAAGTAAAAACCAAATATTTGAAATTTATGGTCTGATGGATGAGATGAAAGAAGGGGGGATATGTCCAGATGTCCGCATATATAATAACGTCATTAGCTACCTGTGTGATGGAGGGATGACTGAGGATGCGACTTCTCTTTTACATGAAATGCTGGATAAGGGCATAACTCCCAATACATCTTCCTTCAAAATATTGATAGAAGCTTTCTGCAAATCTAGTGATTTTGGAGTTGCATATGAATTATTTGAGGTAGCTTTGACCGTGTGCGGCCAAAGGGAACCCTTGTACAATTTAATGTTCAATGAATTACTAGCTGGAGGACGAGTCTCTGAAGCAATGGAGCTATTTGAAGCTTCATTAGATAGATCTCTTGGATTGAAAAATTTCATGTATAAAGATCTGATTGACCAACTTTGCAGGGATGATAGGTTAAATGATGCTAATTTCCTTCTTCAAAAGTAGATTGATAGAAGATATGAGTTTGACAACTCATCCTTCATGCCAGTGATTGATGGCTTAACTAAAAGGGGGGACAAGCAACAAGCTGATGAACTTGCAAAGAAGATGATGAACTTGGCTTTAGAAGATGGAGTTGGAAATAAGCTCATTACAGTGAAAGAAGGAAGATCGATCGAAACCTTAATAAGGCTGGTGGAAGTGACTGGCAAGATATATTGCACAGGTTTTGTGCTGAGGATAATCTTTTATACCCACTTTTATTAGCTTTGGTTAAACAAGGGCTTTTCATTTACTTTTATTTGAGTTTGTCTTGGGACACTTACGTACTGTTTTTTTAGCGGTGGTTTGAGTAAAATGTGAAAATCACATACTGTCTCAATTGCAAATATTGCCGAAGGAATTAAATTGTGTAGGGTTTGACTTCAGTAAGTTTATAGAGACATATTCTTTGGTTCATTGATGTTTCCTTGTATTAATAGGCATTTGTGCACACAATGTGGATGTACCCTTGGATATTGATAATATATAGCTTGAATTTTTTTTTTTTTAAAATTCATATGAGGTTTAAAACGTTTTTGTGTATTTGCATGAATGATCTATTATATTTATGGTTAATGATCTGTTACCTGTGTTTAACAGGGATGACGGCAGTGGAATTGCATTGAAAACTCTCAAGCATGTACAAAAAGGCTGGGGTCATGGAAGTATATCAAGCTTGCAGCCTCTGAAAAATTATTTTGTTGATTACTTAGGGGAGTTGTTAACTTTCTGTCGAGTTTCCTAACTTTATTTTTTGGGTGGAGGAGGCAGAAGTTTTGGCGTGGGAATGTCAGGGTCTGACGTTAGTGAACATATTAAAAAAAAAAAAAAAAGGTAGGATAGAAATTATTTATATTAATTTACTGTGATATAAAAAGTGTTACAAAGAAAGAAAGGAAGAGCATGTTTTTTTGCTTATCAATGGGATATCTTTCCTGTCACAGCTTGTTTGGTACATGAGACAAGTAGGAATAAAAAAGCTTTCTTCTATGAACATGGAAATTTTTTCTTTTTCTTATTTTTTTTTAATGAAGTCACTTTATCATCTATTAAAAATATCTTTTATAATTTTCATTGTTTTTTTTAATCAAATTTATTTTTCATATATCAAAGTAGCATCAAACTCTTTTAGTTCTAAAAATACAGTGAACATAAAATATTTAAAGTTGCTTGAAATTGGATAAGCATTGAACATTCTTCTCGTGGATTATTCCTACTGTGTGACATTTTTAGCGTAAATATGGGCAATCATGTAATGTTTGGCCTGTATGTTATAGCGGGATGTATGTTTTCTATGAGGCATAGTACTAAATTATATTAAAAACAATAAAATACATCTATAATAAAAAAATATAAGAAGGTTATTATTTATTCATATTATCTTGAGATCACAACATTGATTCATATTGCAATAAAACATAAATTAATTTTCTGTGCAACAACATTGAGGAGGATCTAATCCACCAATTTCAACACAATTCCCTCCCTTTGAGAATTCCTTTCCAATGTAAAATTGGTTGCAATCAGAAATTGAATCTCTAGAACATGGCCCCATGCACTTCAATGATGGATAAGTGAATCCACTTGCTGGCTGTGTCCTGCATTATGAAATAATTAATAATTTATTTCATTAACCTTATTTAAAAGAAAATGTCTTAATTAGTCTCGTTAATATCATTAAGTGTAAAAAAAAACTTGAGCAAACAAATCATCAATATAAAATACAAAAAATTATAGAAAATTGTATTATTTTAAAATTATGAATAATGTGGCTTATCTTGAATTTTGTATAATGGCAAAAAGCTCATTTTCTTTCTAGTATATCTTTATTCTTGAGTTTTATTAAAATTATTTACATTTTTTAATCTTCAAAACTTCTACAAACATGTTTTAAAAAAAACAAATTATGTATAAGCTTCTCTTTAATTTTATTTGTATAATTTTGTTGGATATATATGTTAAATAAAATAAAATATTTTAAACTTAGAATAATATCATGCTTAACCAAGAAGTCTCCACAACCTATTGTTGAAAATAGCTAAATACATTGAACCCATAGAATGTTTTACCATAACTAGGAAGATTAATATTGGTAAAAAAATAAAGAGATTAAAGGAAAAAAAAAACTAGATTTGGATTAAAAAATTAAATAAACACACATGCACACATATCCGGTGCAATGAGGAAGCTTTTACTGCTTTTTAGATTTGAGATGAAAGTTGCATGGATTTTCTTTAATTATTTTTCTTTTTAACTTATTCTTTTTCAATTACATTTTTTTCTTATGTTTTCAGTTACATTTTCTTCTTTTATATTTATACATATATTCCTTGTGTATATCAAATTTTTCATCATAAATCATTGTGATTTATTTTTATTTTACTTTTGATGTGCACACCATATTTTAGATATGTTGAAAAACATTAAAATAAAATTGATTACATGCACCCAACCACACTATATTTAAATTGAAAAAAAAAAGCCTTGAATTTGTTTTGGTTGGAAGAAAATAATTTTGGATAACAAGGTAAATTAAATATACGAACATGTAGTGAACTTAACTAAACATAAATAAAGACTTTCTATTTTAAAAATCTACAAAGAATTTTTTTTTAAAAGTAAATTACACTTACTTCACTTGAGTATTATTAAATTACTCAATCTTTTTTTCCTTGTGAAAATCTATACAAACTTTCCTTTGCAATAAAAACTAAACTACATAGAATTGTTTTTTAATTTTTCAAAATCACTGTCTTGCCATTTATTTCAGGAAAATTTATACATAGTTTGAAAATAAAAAAGATATCAATGTAATTTACAAAAAATAAAAAAAAAAGTGTGTGTAATATAATCTTTACTTAAGGAGATTATTTCCCTTATCTCTAATGCTCTGATTGGTTCACAGGAAATTGGATCAAGAAAGTGGACATGGTTTCTACTTGTTAATATTTTTTGCGTGGCTAAACCTACTTCCATGGAAGGCACATTTCTAGCCAAATGCCTTGAATTGACTTCCTTAGGTAGGTCCAAGGAAGTCTTATAAGTTTCATGAAATTTTGAAATGTGAAGCATTTTGCCTCATCTCTTCATTACCACCATCTTAGTTCTTTGTCGAGCTACCTTCATCTTTACATACATATGTTCAACAAGGATATGAAGGTATGACAGCGAGGACAACAGGGATATGAAGGTTTTGGTTTTGGCTTGTCATCATCAACACACAGCCATAGTCGACCATGAGTGTACTCCTCTGATCTAGGTTTTGGTTTGTCATTCAATCTCGTCATTCGGCAACGGCTTCATCATTCTGATCTAGGTTCTTGTTCGGTTCTAGTATTCAATTGAATAGATATGTTCAAATTGATGCTTTTTGCTTTCTGTTCTTAATATCAATTTTATAGATCTGTTCAAATCGATACTTCGATTGAATCTTGTTGTTTGGTAATGGCTTTGTCATTTCTTTCAAATCGATGCTTCTTGCTTTCTGTTCATAATAGAATAGGTCTATACAACTGATATTGTTCGATGATTTGTTCAGTTAGGTCTTTGCTTTCTATGCAGTTCAGTCCTTGTTTTCTAGCACGATGGTGGATCGTGGTTTCATTTAGTAGTACTTGTTGATGGTAGACGATGGTTCTAATTTCACATATCTATGATTTTTTTTCAAAAAAAAATTTGGCTAGGGTATTTTGATCATTTTGTCATATAAATATACATATCAATTAAAATTTAAGCAAGATTTCACCAGACATGCTAAATACACTTTTAAACTCCACTTCCTCTTCCACTTCCATTTTCACTTCCACTTTTTTTTTTTACTTCTACCTCTGTGTAAAACATTCATGCGAACTTTATGTAATTAGTCAATACAATATATGTAATTAAAACTCCCTATCACTGTAAAATTATTATCAAAATTCATGTTTACTTTTTTTTTTTAATTCTGTGCAACTTTGACAAATTTTGAATTTGCACTTGCACACTCAAAAACAAAATATTGACACACATAAGTACATTTATTTGAAATAGAAGTAGAAGAATTACCTGATGCTAAAATCAGAAGAAAGCATATAAGAATTGCATTGAAGAGATATGTTTGAGAAACACTGGTAGCCATTTTATTCCAATTTCAATTAGCCTC
Source organism: Adenanthera pavonina (assembly GCA_026686845.1). Classification (NCBI taxonomy): domain Eukaryota; kingdom Viridiplantae; phylum Streptophyta; class Magnoliopsida; order Fabales; family Fabaceae; genus Adenanthera; species Adenanthera pavonina. The sequence goes on from JAIVEN010000009.1 coordinate 20,263,314, forward strand.
TCTAGTCTCTCTTAATTTTTTGATTTGTAACTTGATGATCTATAAGCCATTTTATATATTATATGAAGTTATGATCACATGTATATTTTAATGTTCTTGAGATATGTGTAATTATAATTTATCTTATAAACTGTTTAGCCAGTGATAAGATCAAAGTTGCAATTGATGATCAATGTTCAAGCACATCATTATTCAAAGAATAGGAAACTTATATTTGGGTGTCTATGATTTTGCAAAATGAAAATTGTCAAAATCATTTACATATTTGGTTAAATTTATGCAAATCTGTTCTAAAAATAAAAAAAATTATACAGATTTTATTTTGGCTTTTGTTAAATTACTCAAATCTATTTTTAAATCATATACAAATATCTTAAACCTAAACAATAAATCATACAAATCATTTCTGAATTACTTTTTAAAATTACACAAATATAATTTTTTTAAAGAAAAATTTTGATACATTTTAAAAATAAAAAAATAACTATAACAAAAAAATGTGTATTGTAAATACTCCTTCGTCCCTTAATATAAAGGGCAAATATATGAGTTTTTATGTTTCAAAATATAAGAGATAATGGGGTTTGTCTGATATATTTAATAATTTTTTTTTCCAAAAATAATCTTAATTTAGATGATATTTTTCTAACACAATTCATTTGTACTAATTATATAATGTAAAAGTTATTAACATTAAATAAATATATTTTTTAAACTATTTTATATTTTAAATAAATTTATTGCTTTTTTTATATGTGTAATTTTATTGTTTGTCCTTTATATTAAAGAATGGAGGGAGTAAATTGATATTTGCTCATGATACATGTGTACTAAAGGTTTGTTAGGCTCATATGATAACTTTTTAAATGTAATTTTTTTTTCTTTCATTCACAAGACTTAAATTAGAGATATTTTTTTGTGTTCAAATTTAAATCCTTTACTATTCAATTTAACCACGTCATTGTTGGTGGCTAAATGTTATATAATAATAATCAATAATAAATAATTAAAAGAATATAAGTTTAGTTTTAAAAAATCTAGGCGTAAAAGAAAAAAAATACATAGCATAAATATCATTTAAAAATTTGACAGCAAATAAAAATTTTAAATAAAAAGAAATATTGAAAGAAAAAAATATGAATAAGGATCACAACATCTTTTTTTTTTGTCACATATAATTCATTGTGTTTTACTTTTTAGGATGTCTCAGGTAAATTGTGATTGCATGCATGTATGCAAATTTATTAAAATTATTTCAACATATCTGAAATATGATACTTATCTCAACAGTAAAAAGGGGATTCACATAAGGAAGGAATGGAAAGTGTGATTAATAACGAACCAAGATCTGGTTTTCACAAGGCATGCTTGTATAAATGGAAGAGAAGCCAAAATATTATTGATAAATTTCACCAAAAAAAATTGTTATTGACAAAGAATGAATTTGTTTTTTTATTTAAAAATTGATTTGATTGATGCTTGCTGTGAGTGTTTGCCACCGCAAACCCTATGAAGTTAGGATTCTCAATGGCATGGGGCTCATCTTCCTTGAGTCGTATCCGTAGGGCTAACTTTGGACTTAATCTTCTGGTTTTTATGCTTGGCTACGATTTCAATTTTTTTTAATAATAAAAAAATTTAAAAGGCTTAGGGCCTATTGATTTTTAATTTTATAAAAATAAGTTAAAATAAATAAATTTTATAAAAATAAAATTTAATAAAAATAAATTTGTTATAGGTTGTTATATATGGATATTTTTTTTATAAAATTATAATTTAATAAAAAATCTGTTTAAATGATATAAATTAAAAATAATTTTAAATATATAATACGTGAGAGTTGAAAAGTAAGAAAATCAGACTGAGAGCGGAAGAGAGAAAAAAATTAAATCTTTTGTAATCATAAAATAATTATAATGCAATAAATATGGAGTGAAAAAGGTAAGGGCGAGAAAACGACAAGGGAAGATAATGGAGGAGGAGATATGGGGGATCGAGGATGAGTAGAGCAAGCAACCTAATTGAGATTATGGTAAACCCTAGGCATTGGACCAAAATGCAAACACATACATCTCACACACATCTTTTTTTTTTTTTTTTAGATAACATGCAGCATCTTCTAACATTGAAATTGATAAATAAGTACTATTTTTATTGTGACGTTGACGTTGCAATTTGCGTCAGTGGATGTCATTTCTTATTGCATTTAAAACTGAAATTGTTTATTGTGATTAGTGAACTTTTGGTACTCTATATCACGGGCTTAACTAAGCACCCAGAAGATTTTATTCATGTGTGTGTCTATTTTAAGTTTATCTAAATTATACATAAATATTTCAACGGGAGAGAATGCATGCTCATGGGAAATCAAAATAGTCATTCAAAGGTTTAATATTTTTCTTACTTTTCTATTTATTTATAGATAAATATTATCTTATTGATTCAGAATATTCATCATTCAAAAATTTTTTAAGACCATATAACAATACAAGGTATTATTTTGTACAATTTAGATTGACTCTAGGCTTCATATTAAGAGATGAAATATAGATTAAGAGATGAAATATTTAATTTTTATCCTTCGAGTTTGAGAAGTGTTATTGAAAGAATTTTTAGTATTTGTAAAGTAAGATAATGAATATTACAAAATATGACCAACTTCAAACTTTAAACTTAAATTTTCATTATATGGACATGTTTTGCTCTTCATAACTATATTAGAAGGATGGATTGAGGTGATCTAAATATTCTTGAAAATTTTAAGAATCTCAATGAGTTGTAAAATATGGATCAAAACTTCAATGATTGGAATGATAATAATGTACCTCATTATGATGAATGACAAAATCCTACACAAGTAGATGTTAGATATATGGAAGAAAGAAGAAATGCCATTAGAGACCAATTGACAAGATAAATGGCGTTGTTAGTTTTTTTTTATTCAGTGTATTTAATTTTGGAGAGATTTTGACATTTTATTTGATTTTGATGTTTAGTAAGTATCATTATTGGATAGAAATATTCTCCATCAAATCATTTTTTCACATAAATTTGAATTATATTTTCAAAATTTTTAATATGTAAAAAAGTACTTTTTTTAATCCAAACATATTTATAGAAAAGTGCTTTTTTATGCCCTTTACTGTAATTTCCTAAAAAAAGTGCTTTTATATTACCATATCCAAACAAAGAAAAAATCACTCTTCTAGTCAAAAGTGTTTTTTATGGTTGTAACCCCAACATAAAATAATTTCTGATTTTCATAAAATCTTTAAATAATTAATTACTTTTTTAGATAATCTAAAAATTACTTATTTTTTAAGTTTAAACAAAACAAGCTCAAAGTTAATATCTTCTTTTTTTTAATTATAGTTTAACTTATTTTTTCATTTTTCAAAAAAGAAATTTATGTTTGGTCAAACAAAGTTTCTTAAAAAACTATCATTTTTTTTTAGAAAAATTCAACTAATATGCTTATTCTTCACTTAGTTACTATTGATTTGTACTCCTCCTTTCTTAAAGGATCTTTTAGAAAATTTTTATAGTCTTTGATTTAAGGGTCTTTTTTTTTTTTAAATTTTATAAAATATTAATAAGTAATTTCCACAAATATTCTTAATAGTTTTAACTTTTTCTTTATCCAAGTATTAATATGGATAGATATTAATAATTTTTATTAAAAATATTTTAAGAATGTTATAATAAGTTTTGAATACTTTTAGTTAGTTTTAATTATTTATCTTAATTCATATAATTAGTTAAAATACCCATATATAAACCAGTGGAGGGAATAATTCTTTTGATGTTTCTAAGGTGTTACACTTAGAGTGTGTTTGGTAGCCAGGATGAGAGGGAAATGAAGGAGAGAAATTTTAATGAAAGGGAGGAGAGGGAAAGGGAGATAAGATATAGAGGGAAGGGAAGGGAAGGGAAAGGAGGGGAAGGAAATTGAGGTTTAATAACTTATTGTTTGGTTCAGGATGGGAGGGGAGGGGAGAGAAATTAATAATAATTCGATCATTTTACCTTTCAAAATTAAAAAAAATTATTATTTTTATGAGTATAAAAAATTTCAATGTTAAGTATAAAATTATGCTTTAATATTTTATACTGATAATCACAATTTTATACTCAATACTAAAATTTTTTATACTCATCTTTTGAGATATGAAACTTGAATGTAATATTTTTTGGTATTAGGAACTTTCAGATAAATATTTTTATACTTTTAGGATTTTTTAATAATTTTTTTTATTTTTAAAAAATATTTTTTATTTATAAAAAAATAAAAAAAATAAAACTATCCCCCAATTTCGGGAGATCAGTTTGAGGGGGAGGGCCTCAAATTGTTTATCCAAATAGGGTCTCCCCTCCCCTCTCAAAACTCTTTACCAAATAGGGGGTTAACTTTAAAGCTCCAAAGACCTAATTGACATGGCAATTGAATGAGGGATAACCCATTTTTTTTTTTAATTTTTGAAACAGTTAAAGCTAGTAAAAGCTGGCAAATTCAACATGAATGGGGCATGTTGATTAGTGCTATTCCACCAATTTCTTTTTTTTAGTGACTAATTTTTTTATGATTTTGTAAAAAAATTACACATTTTCTGTTTGGTCATATGACATATACATCTGACCATACATATATAACATTTTCTATAAGTAATATTTAGTTTAAAATATATAATGTTTTATGAGATTATCTGGTATATTAATTATTTTTTTTAATTATATTTATAGTACATAATTAATGAATAAGGAATAAATATTATGTCTATAAAAAATAATATAATTAATAAGAATAAATAATAAAAAATATTAAATTATTTTAATAAATTTAATAATTTTAACTATTTTTTTAAAAATAAATATCTTATAGTTAAGAAGGCAGAAAGTATACTCTAAATAATAAGATAATTTAAACTGATTTAATTAATAATATTTTTAATATATATATATATATATTTTTCTTTTTTAGAATATTGTTTTCAAACGCTCTTTTAATGTCTGGTTTATATCTTCGCTTCTCATGGGTTCCAGTGTAATAACTTCTCTCTTCATTATTGGTTAGCACATGTCAATTCCATCAATTCACGTATAAGGACACATATAACTCTAGTGTACAAAATTAATTTCTAAAGAGCCAATACCTTTGTAGCATTATTTCTTGGGATTGCCACCTCATCAGATGAAATGAATTTTATAATTTGATGTTTTCATGGTGATTGTTGGGCATAGGGTTCTCTCTTTGATTTTGTCATTTTGTAATGATGTTCTTTTCTTTGTTTTCTGGCAACACTCTGCAATCCAATTCATAGTCGTAGCTTTTTTTCTTTTGCTTTTTCTTTGCCACAAAGATTTTAGTGTGTGTTTGGTTGTCCTTTTGCAAAACGTAATCATGGTTTTCAATTATGGTTTTGTAAAAGATGTGTTTGGCCAAACACAAATGAAATATAAACTGACTTTTTAAAAAATGAAAAGTGGGTTAAACTATGGTTTTAGAAAAAGAGGGGAAAAGTTACTTTTCCTTTAACAAAACGTGGGTTTTGAAAAAGGAGAAACAAATTTACTCTATATTATACATCTAAAAGTACTTTTAACCCCTATCATCCAAACAGATTTTTTGTCAAACTTACTTTTACAAAAAGAATATCCAAACATAACAACTTCCAACAAACTTACTTTATCTAAACTTCATTTTTACAAACTTCATTTATCTTAACTTAATTTTACAAAACGAAGAACCAAACGGACCCTTAATTAAAGCTATTTAAAGCTGGCAATAACGTACATATCAATCAGTGATGCTCTATTGCTTTGGCAGATTCTTTTGGTGACCTTGATTTATTGTTTTTATAAGAAATTACATACATTTCCTGCATGACCATGTAATATTGATAGAAGGATATAAACACAAAACACTATGAAATTAAGACTTATTTTATTTTTGAAAACAGTTTTCTTATTTTTAAAAATAAAAAATTCAGAAAATTTATTTGGTAAATCTGATTTTTATAAATTATTCTGAAAAATAGAAAAATAAAAGAATAGAAAACTTAGAACGTCTTTAAGGTGTTTTATAGTTTTTATTTTGAAAAATACAAGAAAATGTGAAAAATATCCACCTCATTACTGGTAAAATTATAAATTTTAAATAACTTATCTGTCACTCATTAGTTATGATTTTGAGAATAATTATTCAAACAGCCCTAACTCATTTATATGGATACATATTTGATGTACTCTAAAAATGTTATGATTAATAACCTACTTCACCCTTTGGGTTCCATCAGGATAGAGAATACAGGGAGAATGTGAGTCATTAGTATTTTATTTAGACGGTCATTTAGAAAGAAGAGAGATCATATATAAGTTTATCACTTTAGTAATCCCCTTAATTACAAAAATATTTAATTAATTAAATTAATAAATAATTAATGTTGTAAAAATAAAATCCTTCTTTTCCTCATATACAAGGCCATACTCACTATTGGCCACTAAAATGCTGTAAATTAAAATTTCTATCAAATGGGTTTATGCATAATCTAACTTATAATAAATCACACACATTTAACCAGACTTAATCCATTCTAAACTTAATATTAAATACCAGACTAATTACTTAAAAATACAAATCAATATTCCTATAATTAATTAATGCTATTCTATATTTATTAATTCAAAAAAATAATCTAACAAATAATTTACACTCGCATTAATAAGATAATCTAAACTGATTGAAATAAATAATTTAAACGCTGCTTGGAAGCTTCTAGGTTTGAGATTTTTCAGGTTCTCATTCATAATTCTTGCATATATCCTTTGAATATAGTCAACTACAATATAGATGTTGCAATGCTTCTTCATCTGACTTTCTTTTTATAGCTTGTTTGGATAAGCTTTTTAAGCACTTATGGGGATCCATAAGTGCTTATGTGGTAGAGTTGCCAAACGAAAACAGCTTTTCAATAAGTACTTATGCCTCAAATAAGTGCTTATGGAAGAAGCTGAAAATTTCAGCTTATGATAATCACTTATCCTCCCATAATCACTTATTTCATTTTTTCTTCTTATTATCCACCCAATAATCACTTAAACCCCAATATCCAAACACATTTCTTTTCTTAAAATCACTTATGAGGTAAAAATATCCAAACACAAATCACTTTTTACATAATCACTTATTCTTATAATCACTTATGAATAATCACTTATCCTCATAATCACTTATTCATAATCTAATCCAAACACACCCTTAGTAGCGCACCATGCTCCTATTATTTTTGACATTAATTCATTTTCAACATTCAACTGGTTTCATTTCTCGTTCTCTTGTTATTTGTTATTCTATAACTTTCATGTAATATAGCTTAATAGTAAAGTAATAATACTATTATCATTTTTATAATAAAATAATATATATTTTTTTCTTATTAAATTTTTTTTTCAAATCCTTTTGATTGGCCAACGTACTGTTCACATGTGATCATTTCTGCATTGTCATTTTTTGAGAGAATCTTTTCACATGTGATCTATCACTTCACTTCAGATGGCACTACGCACCGTAGCAATAATTTCTCTATGCATTACAGGTTGGTGCATCTGAATGCAATTATTTCACATTGAAGCAATTTGACGCATATAACCTTGTGTTCAAAGTTAATTCCTAAAGAGCCATTACCTTTGAAGCACTATTCCTCACACTTTCTTGGGATTGCCTTCTCGGTCCATCAGTAACACCACTTGCTTTTGCTTCCCCTCTTACAGTTGTCCCACAGCTTCATTTCTGCTTCGTCTCTCACAGTTTCGCCGGCAACATCACTTGCTACCTCCTTCGATACTGTTTGTTTCCTGCTTTCCCTTGCCATTTAACTTCATTCTCTAGAATTTCATCCCTGATTATACTTTCTCTGATTTCCCATTTCGTCTGGAAAAGAAAAAATTACAGGAGCTTTTATTTGGGACTACCTCCAAATCTTTAGTTAGTTTTGTGTTGTTTTTTTAAGAAAAAAAGTCCAAAAATTTTCAAAAATTAAAAAGAACTGTACTTTGAGGCTGTGACTACTTTAAGTCTTTTGATTTCAAATCTCATTAGTTGTGTGTGTTGTTTCTTTAAGAATAAAACTCCTAAAAATTTCAAGAAAAAAAAAACTGCACTTTGTATCTGTTACTACGTCAAGTTTTTTTAGTTTCAAATCTCTCATTATTTGTGCTGTTTCTTAAAATAAAAGTCTTAAAAATTTCACAAAAAGAAAAAGCTGCACTTTGAATCTCTCCCGTTATTTTGGTGATCCTGTTGTCTTTATTCAAACTTGAAGTCTCTTAGTTTCAAATCTCATTAGCTTTATTCTTGTTTAAGGAAAAAATTCCGAAAAAATTAAAGAAAAAAAGAAAACTGCACTTTATATTTGTGACTACTTCAAGTTTCTTGATTTCAAACCTCTTTGTTAGTTTTGTGTTGTTTCTTTAAGAAAAAAGTCTAAAAATTTTCAAAAATAGAAAAAAAAAACTGTACTTTGATTTTATGACTGCGTTAAATCTCTTGATTACAAATCTTGTGTGTTTTTAAGAACAAAATTTCTAAAATTTAAAAAAAAAAGGAGAGTGTACTTTGTATCTGTTGCTACCTCAAGTTTTTAAGTTTCAAAACTCTTCTTACTTGTTTCTAAAAAAAAGTTTAAAAAATTAAAAAAAAAAAACCTGTACTTTGAATCCCTCGTTAGTGCTTTGGTGATCCTGTTATCTTTATTCAAGTTTAACATTTTTTTGCTAAGCCCATTAAATTTTATATTTCCAACTAGTTCCCTTTTATTTTTGTGAATAGTCATCGTCATCATCATCAGCATTAGTTCTTTAAGTTTGTTCAAAACACCCAGGAAAATAAAATTGCACTTTAAAAAAAAAGGGAGAAAAGTGGTCTCTTTCATATCTGTCCTAGAACGCTAAGGAAAGCTGATTAGTTTTGTTTTGTTTCTTTCAGGAAAAAAAAATTCCGAAAAGAAAAATCTGCACTTGTTTTGCTTCTTGAATCACTTACTTCTCTTCTCTGTCTTTCACTTCATTTTTCCCAACTTTCTCTTCCTCGATCTCAAAAGACAGTTTTCCTTAATTTTGATTTTGTTCAAGTCTCTTTTATTCTTCTTGTTTTGGTGATCTTGTTGTCCTCTTTGTTTTCTTCAAGTTCATCACCTTTCAGTTAAGCAGTTAGATTTTATATTTCCACCTAATTTCCTTTTATTTTTGTGAATCATCACCATCAGTTTCTTGTAAGTAGTTCAAAACGCTGAAAAAAAATGGAAAAAAAGTTGTCTCTCCATTGTTCTGTCTTGTAACACTAACGAAGGCTGTGTATTGCTGGTGGATTGGAGGCTTATATATACGTACAAATTGCAAAGTTTCCAATAGTTCACTGTAAGTTCAAAACATAAGTTTATGCCATATAATTTAATTTCTATGTGATCTATAAATATGAAGCATCAAACATTGCTATTAGCCGCATATATTTCAATTTTTTGTGGACTTTTTTAATTTGTTCTCTTTTTGTGTGGCTTGCCTTTGAATTTAATCCCCTTAATTACACTGCGATATATTCCTGAATTTCAGGGTGGGGCAACGAAAGGAAGAAAGAAAGAAAGAAAAAGAAGAAGCCCCATCCAGCTCTATTTGAATCAAAGGTGTGGCTTAATCTCTTAATTGGATACTCATTTTTGCTATATTCATGATTTCCCATTTGGTGTTAACTTTTTTGGCAGTGATAAGTCAACGTTCTATTTCTACACATGGCAGAAAAATACTTCTAAGTCAATGTGTTGAATGAGTGGACAAAAATAATTGCTCCTTTCATATTTCTACACACTATAATGTGTTGGAATAAATTTTTCTTTTGGTCACGGAATGAAATTTAATATATGGAGCTGAGCATGTAAATGTTTAAAATGTGTCGTCATTATTTGATTGATGTGTCTTGAAGCACTAAAGAAAGCCCAATGTTCAATTTCACATCTGATTCTTTGTAATTCTAAATATAAATTTATGACTTAGCAAACTGCTCTGTTTTTTAAGCTTAATGGTGAGCTTTAGCCTTTAATAGAACTTCTCTAAATTCACTCATACAGTGACCTATTCAATTGCAAAGTTTCACATATGGTTTTCTATAGGTTCAATATATAAATTTATGCCTTAGCTAATAACTTTTTTTTTTTAGCTTAATGATGAGCTTTAATGTAACTTTTTATTTTACAGAACATCAAATAGTTGTTAATTATTCCCTCACCTGTTTCCAGTTATGCAGCATTATTGTAGGGTAATATGTGGCTTGCCTTTGTCCTTAGTTCACGCATGCAATGAGTTTTTGACTTTCTTGACAAAGCAACAAAAGGAAAAAAAATAATGAGAAAAGAAGTCCCTTTATTCTGAAGGAAGGTAGTGAAGGTATGATGTTTTTGTTGTTTTCATCTTCTTTCCGTTAATTTTTTTCTTCATTTTTTATTCTTTTCATTTATTTGGGGTGAACTTTTCTCTTCACATATTTCAATTTTTCACATTGATTATCAAAATAGATTAAGATATAAGGAAGGAAGGAAAAGCTCGTTCAACAATTCTACCTTTACATTCAAAGAGAGGTGAGAGGGTATTCATCTCATTTTGCTCAATTTTCTAATCCTTAATCATAATCTTGATTTTCTTGTTTAACAGCACTCAAATGGAACAGCTTGCTTCTCCTTTGGTTGAAAAGCTTCTAGATTATACAGTAAATGCAATTGGACGGCAGCTTGGTTATCTAATTTTCTATCGCAAAAACATTGAGGTGCTAAAGAATCAAGTAGAAGAATTGAAGTATCAACAAGCCACTCTACAACATTCAATCGATGAAGCTACACGAAATGGTGAAATAATTGAAGATATAGTTAAAGGTTGGATGAATGGAGTAGATGAGATGAGAAGGCAAGCAGAACAATTTTATGAAGAAGAAAGCCAAGCAAGGACGGAGTGCAGTAGAACTTCATGTCCAAATTTGTGCTTGCGCTATCAACTTAGCAAAAAAGCAAAGAAAATGGGACTAGAAGTTGTCAAAATTCAAGACAAGAAAAACTTTGACAGGATTTCATATCGTGGTTCTCCCAATTGGATGTTGGACTCAACCAATGACAAAAGCAAAAGGATTGATTCAAGGGTGCAAATTATGAATCAACTTATGGAGGCCCTACGAGATCCTAATGTGAATATGATAGGATTGTGTGGACTTGGTGGTGTTGGCAAGACCACTATAGCCAAAGAAGTAGCAAAGAAAGTTAAGGATGAAAAGATGTTTGAAAAGGTGATCATGGCAATTGTTTCTGATGACCTAAACCTTGAAAGAATGCAATTAGAAATTGCTGAAATGCTGGGAATGAAACTTGAGGAGAAAACTGAAAGCATAAGAGCTTCTCGTCTAATTGCGAGGTTGAAACAAGAGAAGAATTTGCTCATAATATTAGACGATCTGTGGGAGACATTGGATTTAAGCAAAGTGGGAATCCCTTATATTGATGATGGAAAGCATAATGAAAGGGACGGAGGCTGCAAAATTTTATTGACTTCTAGAGATGAAAAGCTGCTATCAGACCAAATGAAATGTGAAAGAAATATCAAAGTAGGAGTATTGTCTGACAAGGAAGCATGGGAGTTGTTCAAGAGAGTTGCTGAGTTTTCTACTGAGTCAAATAGTCCTGCTTTAATCGAAGTAGCTAATGAAATTGTTCAAAAGTGCCAAGGATTGCCATTGGCAATTGATGCAATTGCTAGAGCATTGAGAAACAAAGGGCCAAATGAATGGAATGATGCCCTTAAACGATTGAAAAATCCATTACGAAGAAACATCACGGGAATTAGACATGTGGATTCCATTTTGAAGTTTAGCTACGATCATTTAAGCTTGGAGCATCAACCTATTTTTGTGCTGTCTGCCATGTTGTCCCGTGACCCCTCAGTTAATGACTTACTTATGTATTCTGTGGGGTTAGATTTACTACGTGTGCAAAACATGGAAGAAGCCCAATATGGAATCTTCACTTTCATAAGCAAGTTAAAAGCTTCAAGCTTGTTGCTTGATAGCTTTTCTAGTAATCATTTTACAATGCATGATGTCATTCGGGATGTCACGCTCTCAATTGCATCTAATGAGAAACATTTCTTGGTGGTTAGACACAGAAAGCTGAATGAATGGCCAAATGAAAATTCAGTAGAAAGCTACATTGGAATTTGTATAGAAAGGAGTGAGGTTAGTGGTCTCCCAGAAGAGTTACATGGTCCAACACTAGAGCTCTTCCTACTTAATAGTATAGACCCTGGCTTGACTATACCAAGCACATTTTTCAAATCAACAAAACTTCTCAAAGTGTTGGGTTTTACAAGACTGAACTTTTCATCATTACCATCACTCCGTCACCTAGTAAAACTTAAAACATTGTGTTTGCACTCTTGTTTGTTAGAAGACATAACTGAGGTTGGAAACTTGAGGAATTTAAAAATTCTAAGTCTTGCTTACTCTGAAATTGAGCAACTACCATTTGAATTAGCACAGTTGACTTGCCTACAAATGCTAAATTTGGCCAATTGCCCCAAACTCTCAGTTATTCCACCAAAACTCTTATCTAGCTTGAAAAGATTGGAGGTTTTGTGCATGGAAAACAGCTTTAACCAATGGAAAGCTGAAGGATCTTGCGAATGCAATGACAATGCTAGTCTTGGGGAGTTGAAAAATTTGCCAATCTCTTCTTTGGATATTCATATTCCTAATGCATCAGTTTTGCCAAAAGACTTATTCTTGGTTAATGTTTTGGAGAGGTATAGAATATTCATTGGAGAACATTGGGAATGGTCAGGCTACTATGAAACCTCGAAGACATTGAAACTCAAGCTTGGGAGTAGTATTCATTTGGAGCTTGCAGTTCAAAAGTTGCTGGAAAAAGTTGAAGACTTGCATTTAGAGGGATCAAATGGGCTTATAAAAGTTCTCTGCAATTTGGATGGGAGAGGATTTCCACATTTAAAGCATCTTGATGTTGAAGATAATGATGACATTGAATATGTTGTCCTTAACTCAACACATCTTAAAGTTGCCTTCCCAATCCTGGAGACTTTAAGACTTCAAAATTTGAAGGGCCTGAAGAAATTATGTCAAGGGCCAATTGCAGCTACTTTCTTCCAAAACCTGAAAGTGATCAAAGTGAGATCTTGTGATCAGTTGAAAAACATTTTCCCAATTTCAATGGTCGAATTTTTTTCCCAACTTGTTGAAATTGAAATTTGTGACTGCAAGTCCATGGAAGAGATCGTGATCCGTGCCAATGAGGATTCATTTGATGAGCAGAAATTAGCTTTTAATGTTATCACATTTCATCAGCTACGCTCCTTACACATGCAAAATTTGACAGCTCTCAATGATTTCTACGTTGAGAAGAGAGCAACAAATAATGAATGCAATAAAATTATCAAATCACTTTTTAACAGTCAGGTACGTTCAAGCTAAGCTGCTGCTCTCCCCACCCCCCCCTCCTTCTTCCTCTTTTTAATTTTCTTTTTCACTTGAGACCAAACTAATGCTATGTAAGATTTTACTAGTATTACTTTTTTATGTCGATCCCTTTAATTCATTTTGGACAAACTTTATATCTTTCTTTCTTTCATTCGTTCAAAGACTTATGCATTATTTCTTATCCCCAACTAATTTGGGATGATTAGATTTCTTTAAAACTATCCTTTAAATTTTTTTTCATGAATATGTATACCTCGTGTTTAGTGTATGTGTATATATATATATATATGTATGTATGTCAATTAAAAATATAAATTAATTAAGAATGCTTTTATTTTCAATGAGTAGCTAGTAGTTCCATTTTCCTCTTGAACCATTTTTTTGGGTTAAAGTATTTAAATAAGTCATTTAATAATTTTTTTATTGATATGCTAACCAATTAAATACTAAATATTCTTACCTTGTCTAGAGTGATCTTCAAAATATCTATATAACGTCTAAGCAATATTAGGATAGCTTTTTGAAATGTTTGACAAGTTTATTATTATAATATAATATGTTTTATATTTAAATTTTAGGAATTTATTATTTTATTGAAAATTGTTGTTGTGGATGAAATATGTATGTGATTCTAAGACATGCTGACACTTTATTTTTATGACATTGGTTTCAAACTTAAACTTTAGTCTTTTATTTTTTTGAAAATCATTGCGTGGATGGAACTTATGTCTGAAAATCAAGAATGGTTTTTTCATTTGTATTTTCTCTCAATAGGTGTCGTTCTCCAAGTTAGAGAAATTGGAGTTATCTAATTTAAACAAATTGATTCCATCAATATGGGATGACCAACTTCTGCATAGCTCATTTAGCAACTTGAAAACATTGACTATGTCTGGGTGTGGCTTTGTGAAATTGGTGCCCTTTCATGTGCTAAAATCCTTAAACTATTTGGAAGAACTACTAGTGGAATATTGTGACACGTTGGAGATGGTGTTTGATTTTGAAGAGTTGAATAGTTCCAAAGAGGCACAACAGTCGTCATCACTGGTTGTGCCATTGAAAAAGCTAAGCCTATGGTGGTTGCCAAAACTGAAGCATGTATGGAGCAATGACCCCCATGGAATTGTCTCCTTCCAAAGTCTAAGACATGTACATGTTGATAGATGCAATAGCCTAACAAGTATGTTTCCTGCATCTATAGCAAAAGGCTGCATGCTTCATCTTGAAAAGCTTCGAATATGGAACTGTGGGATAGAAGTAATTGTTGCAAAGGATGAAGTTTCAGATTCTATTGCCCCTACATTTGTGTTCGATAGCCTCATTAACCTCGAGCTTGAATTTCTTCCCAATCTGAAGAATTTCTATCAACAGAGTCACACGTCAGAATGGCCCCGCCTCCAAGGGGTAAGTATTGTCGAATGTGAGGAATTAGAGATATTCGAAAATGAAGCCTCAAGTTCATCAGAAATACAAGAGGAGAGGACACCTAATTTAAAATATTCTCTATTTTCCCGTGGCCAGGTATCTTTCAAATTACTTGCTCAATTTTTTTAAAAATTTTTAAAATAAGTTAACGATAAGGAAAAAATATTTTTAATCTTTAAAATTAAAGTAAATAATAAATCTTCAAATTATTTGTTTTACAATCTACCAATTTGAAGTTGAAGTATTGATAACTCTTTTTCCTTTTTCAACAATTGATAACTCATTTCTACAATAACAGTTAGGTTTAAGTGGGAGAATTTAAATAAATGGATTATTCCTATTACTGAAAATTCTTTTCGTTAAAATGAATTGTTCATAATTGTACTTTATAATTTCAACCAGATATCCAAATTGCAATATTAAAAAAGTGAACTGTTCATACTAAAATTTTCTATGTAATAAATATAAAAAGTATTTAAAAAACATAGTTATTACATATATAGTATAATAAATAGTATTAATCATTCAATTTATATATATAGGGAAAAAACATATATTTGATCATTAACTTTGAAATATATTTCATTTTAATTCTTTAATATTTTTAATTTTTATTTTAATCTTTCAATTTATATTGAAAAAATTCTTAAATTTAGTACGGTTAAACAAGTTACCAGAAAATTTACTTAAAATTCATCTCATTACTATTATTAAGTCTTAAAATTTTATAAATTATATTTAAGGTTGTGATTATTTAATTCTAAACTATTTTTAATTATAATTATTAGATTAATACATAATAATCTTAATGATGTGACTTTTAATAATGCAAATTATTATTTTTTGTTAGTTTATTTAACCATATTAATTAAGGATTATGAAGTCTTTGATTGCATTTTAAAAGTTAAGTGATTTAAGAAACTTATTAATATTAAAGAAATAAAATGAAGCCTACCTCAAAATTTAAAAACTAAAAAACTAAAGTATACTTTTGCCTATATATAAGTTTTAAATCATAAGCTTTAATTTTATCATTGTTTTTTTAAGGTTGAAAATGAAAGTATAACTTTGGTAAGTTACAAAAGACGATTAAATTTTTTGAAAAAACGTATCTTTCAAACTAATTAGAGGGATGTTTATAAATTCTAATGTAAATTAATGAAGGAGACATAGGATAATCAATTATCAATAATATTACCTTGTATACTTTTTAGAATCATAATTACTGAAGTTTTACTGTGAAGCTCATTTTTCCGAAATTTATTACTTTTATATAGGTAAATTTTTTAAACTTAGTTTTATTGTTCACCAGTGTATTTTTCTTTGTCAATATTATTTTTATTTTTTGATAAAAAATTTTCACCTACATTTCAAATTCTGAATTATTTTTATATAAAAATATATAACAATTATTATTATTATGTTCTGAATATTTAATAATTATTTTTATAAAAATGTGTATAAAATAAGAGTTCTCTTGCATTTCTATTAGGGATGACTTAATCTGCCTTTTTTTTTTCTTCATTTGGTCGGGGACAACTTGGAAATTTTTAAAGTATATTTAAGGTTGTAGTTATTTAAGTCTTAACTTTCTTTTTTAATTATGATTATTAGATTAATACATAATAATATTAATGATGTGACTTTTAATTATGGAAATTATTATTTTTTGTTAATTTATTTAACTGTAATAATTAAGAATTATGAATCTTTTAATTGCATTTTAAAAGTTAAATAATTTGTGAAACTTATTAAAATTGAAGAAATAAAATGAAACCTGCCTCAAAATTAAAATATTAAAGATATATCTTTGCATATATATAAATTTTAAATCATTAGGTTTAATTCTATCATTGTGTTTTTAAGGTTGAAAATGAAAGCATAACTTTATATCTTAGTTTTGTTGGTTCAAAGCTATATGTGTGTGTATATCATGTACACCAAAATATATATATATATATCATTTCTTGGCCCCAACTAGTTTGGGTTGGTTATTAGTTTTCTTGAATATGTATACCTTGTGTTCAGGGTTCCATTAAATTTTTTACGTATTAAAAAAAAGGAAAAACAAATTAATATAATAGAATGTTGCATCATATATATATATATAAGCTTCTTAAATAATTGGGGTTAATTAAGAATGTTTTTATATTCAACGATTAGTTACTCTTGAACCGAGTTTTTTATGTTATAGTGTTTAAATAAATCGTTTAATAAATATTTTAAGCCAATTAAATGCTAAATATTCTTATCATGTCTGAAATGATAGTGAAAATATCTATAGCATTTGTGTTTGAGTAATACTTAAGATAGAGTTCTGAGATGTTCGACAAGTATATTATTATGATATGAGTTTTATATTTAAAATTTAAACATTTATCATTTCATTGAAAAATATTGTGGTGGATGAAATATGTATGTGTGCGTCTGTCATCAAAATATAAGATACAGTTCTAAGATGTGCTCACACTTTATTTTCTTTTTAACATTTATTTTATGTTTAAATTTTAGTATTTTCTTTTTTGAAAACATTGAAGGATGAAACTTATTATATCTTGACATTTTTTTTTCCTGTCAAACAAGTCTATGTATCAAGAATGGTTTTTTCATTTGTATTTTTCTCTCAACAGGTGTCGTTCCCCAAGTTAGAGGAGTTGAAGCTAATTGATATAAACAAGTTGATTCCATTAATATGCGATGATCGACATCCAGACAGCTCATTTAGCAACTTGAAAACATTGACTGTGGAAAGGTGTGGCTTTGTGAAATTGGTACCCTTTCATGTTCTAAAATCCTTAAACAATTTGGAAGAACTACTAGTGGAAGAATGTGACATGTTGGAGATGGTGTTTGATTTTGAAGAGTTAAATAGCTCTGAAGAGATACAGTCATCATCAGTGGTTGTACCATTGAAAACGCTAAGTCTAGAGTCGTTGCCAAAACTGAAGCATGTATGGAGCAATGACCCCCATGGAATTGTCTCCTTCCAAAGTCTAAGGCATGTTGAAGTTTCTGGTTGTGAAAGCCTGACAAGTATGTTTCCTGCATCTATAGCAAAAGGCTGCATGCTTCATCTTCAACAGCTTCGAATATCTCACTGTGGGATAGAAGTAATTGTTGCAAAGGATGAAGTTTCAGATTCTGTTGCCCCTACATTTGTGTTCGATAGCCTCATTAACCTCGAGCTTCGAGATCTTCCAAATCTAAAGAATTTCTATCCACACAGTCACACATCAAAATGGCCACGCCTTCAACAGATAAGTATTACCCATTGTGAGGAATTAGAGATATTCGAAAATGAAGCCTCAAGTTCATCTACAATACAAGTGGAGAGGACACCTGATTTAAAATATCCTCTATTTTCCCATGATCAGGTATGTTTCAAATTACTTACATAATTTTTCTTTTGAATTTTGAGAATAAGTGAACTGTGAAGAAAAAATATTTCTAAGCTATAAAATTAAAGTAAGTAATAAAACTTCAAATTATTTGTTTTACAATCTACCAATTTGAAGTTGAAGTATTGATTACTCTTTTTTTTTTTTGAACAATTGATAACTCATTTCTACAAATAATGGTTAGGTTTAACTGGGAGAATTTAAATAAATGGATTATTCCTATTATTGAAAATTCTTTTTGTTAAAATGAATTGTTCATTATTGTACTTTATAATTTCAACCATACAAATTGCAATATTAAAAAAGTGAACTGTCCATACTAAAATATTCTATAGTAAAGTAAATAGTATTAATCATTCAATTTATATATATATATAAGGAAAGAACATATATTTGATCCCTAACTTTGAAGTATGTTTTATTTTAATCCTTTAATATTTTTAGTTTTCATTTCATTTTAATCCTTTACTATTTTTAATTTTCATTTTAATCTTTTAATTTAGATTAAAAAGGATTCTTAAATTTAGCACTGTTAAACATTTTACCAGAAAATTTACTTAAAATTCATCTCCTCGCTATTATTAAGTCTTAAAAATTTGTAATGTATATTTAAGTCTTAACTTTTTTAATTATAATTATTGCATTAATACATAGTAATATTAATGATATGGCTTTTAATAATGTAAATTATTATTGTCCATTAGTTTTGTTTAATTGTATTAATTAAGAATTATGAAGGTTTTGATTGCATTTTAAAAGTTAAATGATTTAAGAAACGCTTTAAAATTGAAGAAATTAAATGAATCCTACCTCAAAATTAAAAATCTAAAGGTATACGTTAGGTTGAAAATGAAAGCTTGACTTTGGTAAGTTAGAAAAGATGATTAAAATTTTTGAAAAAAATGTATCTTTCAAACTAAGTTGAGGAATGTTTATAAATTCTAATGTAAATTAATGAAGGAAACATAGGATAATCAATATCAATATATTACCTTGTTTATTTTTTAGAATCATAATTACTGAAGTTGTATACTGTTAAACTCATTTTTCCTAAATTCATTATTTTTATATAGGTAAATTTTTTAAACTTAGTTTTATTGTTCTCCTCAATATATTCTTCTTTCTCAATAATATGTTTATTTTAAATAAAAATTTTCACCTACATTTCAAATTTTGAATTATTTTTATATAAAAATATATAACAATTATTATTATTATATTCTGAATATTTAATAATTATTTTTTATAAAAATGTGTATAAAATAAGAGTTCTCCTGACCAATACCAAATGGAAAAATAACCTAATGCAGGTGGTCGAATTTAAGCATTAGAATGAATAAGAAAAGCATTAAGTTATCTGCAAAAACCAATTTAAATTTGAATTATTAATATGTCATTCCTATACAATGTATTTGTTGAGTATGATCACGAATCGTACCTTGAAATTTATTATAATCAGGAGACATTAATATATTGAATTTAGCTACTCAAAATAAATAAAACTATGTATATTCAGTATGATGTTATGTTGGAAGAATTTAAAAATCCAAATAATGACATAAATATTAATGGATGATATTCATATTGTATCAATTAAATATTAATTAAAATGTTAAATTGGATTTAGGCGTGCCATATGTTTTTCATGACAATATAGACAGTTGGGGAGGAATCATGAACATAATTAGGCACATGTTTTATATGGTTCAGGTTATTCTTGACTTGAAGGAGATGATATTGGGGGGAAAACAAGCCCATAAGTCAAATTTCAGCTTAGAATTCTTGAAAAGGTTTCCCAGTTTAGAGAAGTTTATTGTTGATGGGGGTGACAGTGAGGAGATATTCATCTCATCTATGGAGCCTCTTGGGGAAGCTCCTACATTTCCTGTTCCAGAATTGCATTTTTTAGATTTGAAAAAGATGAAGCACATATGGAATGAGCATTCTCCACTGCGTATTCTTCAGTGTCTTCAAACTTTAAGAGTTTCTGATTGTGATGACTTGATAAGCTTGGGGCCATCCTTCATTTCTTTAGCAAATCTCACATATCTCGATGTGAGTTATTGTAAGGGATTGACCAGTTTGCTGACATCATCAACAGCTTCAAGTTTGGCGCATCTCTCAAAGCTGACAATATGGGGCTGCGAACAAATAGAGGAAATCATAACAAAGCTACAGGGAGAGGATGATGTGAAAAAGGAGATCATTTTCAGCAAATTGGGGTATTTGGAACTTCACAACTTGCCAAGATTGAAGAGCTTTTGTAGCCATAATTATATCTTCAAGTTTCCATTGTTGGATCAAGTAATTGTGAAAGAGTGTCCTAGATTCAAAATGTTTTGTCAAGGAGACATACATGCGCCATTACGTAAAAGTGTTGAAGTGGCATGGAATCAGAACTTTTGGGACACTAATCTTAACAACACAATCCAACAACGGTTGACCATAAAAGAGGTATGTAAAAACTAATGACAGTCGTATCATTTCAAGTTTAGACAGAGTCCTTAACTACTAAATTTAGGTTGAGATAATATTTACTATAAATGTAACATGATGCTGACGTTTAAACATTCTTTCCCACCCTAATAAATTATAAGCATTTCATATTACATAACTCTAATTACAAATTACAAAATACTATAAAAGATGATAATTAATGAATGTCATAGATTGATGCAAATAGTCTTAATTATTATTATTGTAGTCGTTCTTGTTGTTGATATTATTATTTCATTTCCAAAAGTATAAAATGAATTTAAAAATATTGTTTACGTATCTTTTTTTTTTGGTCAATGTTGGGTATGTATCTCTCTAGAAAGAAAACAGGGGCAATAAAACTATTGAAATAATTTTTTTTATCTTAAAGTACGGATATATATTTAAGGGAAAAAAGACGAAAAATATAAATATTTGGAAAACATGAGTGATCAATTTGAGAAGATTTAATTTGTATAAAATAAGAAATTAATGTATGATACAATATTTTGTTGTAATTTATTTTGTCATCTTTTTATAAATAATAATTTAATCAATTATCATTTTACAGGTAATTTCTAAATGTGAGACACTGGGTTAGATATGAAAGTTGTCACCATGATAATGAATGACCAAATTCTATGGGAAGACTTTACACAACTGCAGACTCTTTATATAGAAAGTACCTTTGATGATTGTGTAACTTTTCCGCATAGCATTCTTGAAAGATTTCCAAATCTGCGTGAACTTCATGTGGAGCATAGCTTATTTGAAGAGATATTCCCATCACAGGCACAGGCTGATGATTGTATGGGAAAACATGCACATTTTGAAGTTGAAAGTTATTGTAGCTTGATTAAGTTGGCACCATCCTCTGCTTCATTTAAAAATCTGACATAGTTGAAGGTGTCTAGCTATCATAAGCTCCTCTATCTAGTAACAAATTCAATTGCCAAAAGTTTGGTGAGACTCGAAACATTGAGAATAAAGGACTGCCAAATGATGGAGGAAATTGTAATAAGTGAGGCTAATGAAGATGTAGAAAATGGAATCTCATTCAGCAACTTGAAATTGTTGGAACTTGCCGATCTACCAAGCTTGAAGAGATTTTGTTCCCAAAGTCACACCTTTAAATTCCTACGATGATCATAACTAGATGCCTCCAAATGAAGATGTTTTATCCGGGAGCCTTAGAAACCCCAAAATTATCTAAGTTGAACATAGAAGAGCATTATGTGGATTGGAAAGAACAGGGAGACCTTACCCAAACAATAGAACTATTATTCTTATCAAAGGTATAAGATAACACACTCATAAACACTATTTTACCCATAAAATAGAAAATTGATTATCTCCTACTTATGACAATGCTTCTTTCCTCCAAAAATTAAGTTCATTTTCACAAGGTAACTAATATTATGATCTGATATCGCAGGATGGTAGAAATATTTAGAAGGCTGAGTTCATCATCCATCTTATCATGTTTAGGTTTGTTGTTTTAAGATTTTATTGCTAAAGCACTTCCCTCTCTTTTAAACTCTATATTGATTGTACTTTCTACTTCTCCATGTTACAAAGTCATCTTTTCTCATTTTTAATTATGATAAATTGATCATATGTTGTATTTGCTTTCCTATCTCTATAAAAAGTACTTGTTTGACGAAAATTCCTTCCTTCTCTTTCTTTTTTTCGTAAGTAGTGGTTGTTCTGGTGTTTCCAAAATCTTCATCTATTATATTAACCATCAATTTTCTTTCTTCCTGTACATTCCCATTTACTGTGTAAGTTCTCTTGGCTGAAAGTTATGAATAATTTTTTTCTTAATTTTTCAGAGTCTTGGGATTTGAAAAAATAGTAGTCACGAAAAAATCTTCATATATTAAGTGAAGAAGCATGAAAGAAAGTTACATCTTTTTTTCCCTATATGTAAGATTTCCTTTCTTTCTGTATATTCCCCTGTTGATTTAGGTGAGAAATGTGAATAATTTTTTTCGTGGTTTATCAGAGTCTGGGGAATAGAGAAAAGAAAGACCATATTAAAAACAAGCAAAAGAATTTTTCTGATAGGATTTTATTTTAAAATGCCGGAGATTAATTAGTCACCAAAGAAATGAATTGACATATAAAGAGAAATTTATTTGGGCAAATTAGAATTTCATTTATTTTAACAAGGATTTTAAGATCATCCAGTCATCTCAAAGTTCCAAAAATAGTGTACAGTACTAATCCAAAAATATAATTTTGTCCCTACTTACACACAAAATTTTCAAGTGAAAATTTATTCAACGGCCTTCTGCCCTGTCCCAGTATCCATCGACGCCCTGTTACCATTCAATTTCTGCTTCTACTAAGGCTTAGCAAATCAAATTGAAAAATCATGATCTTTCCAGTTCTCATCATAAGGATCTTATCAAAGTGTTATTTAATTTTTCCAAAAAAAATAGTCCTTACTTGATCCTCCAATGCAGTTGAATTCCCAAACCTGCCCTGTTTATGTTGGAATCACGTTCAATAATTTTAATTGATTATGATCTATAGTTGCTGAAAAGAGATTTTGTTTGGAAAGTCACACTTTAAGTTCCCAATATTCTATGTAGAAAGGGCACGAGATACACAGATGTACATATTACTTTCGAGCATTCATCGATTATATCCAATGAAATTGAAAATGGATGTTGTCCTATTTAATTATATGCCTATGTTGTCTTTCTTCCAAAAATTAATACAATTTTTGGAATCTATATAGCTAATACTATGATTTGGTATTGCAGGCTTGTTGCTTAATATTTTGTTGTTTAAAAGGTTGAATCCATCATCCTTCTAATCATATATGTCTAAGTTTGTTGCTTAATATTTTGTTGTTAAAGGGCTTCCTCATTTTTCACCAATACGTTTCTGTTTGATACATTGATATTGCTTTATGCTTTCTTGATCACAAGGACATATTTTGTCAAATTTATTCGTTACACAAAATTGATACTTTATACGGCCATCAGTTTTCTATTTCTTCAAATAATGGGCTAATTTGTTTATGTGGATTGCATTTTGATTGATTTATATCATTAAATGGTTAATTATAGGTAAATGTGCATAAAACTGAAGACAGCTAGAAAACATATAATTTTATACAGAAAACCATCTGTTTTGGCTTTATTTCTTATTTCTAATAGATTTAGGAGAATGCATGACATTATAGGAGCATTACGGAATATAAATGATGCCAAAAATAACAATCCAACAGATAAAAAATTCCCTAAAAAAAACCACGTAGAAAAAAGATATGGAATGAAGCCACAGCCATAAATTTCCTAATAGGAATCAAGATTAATTAAATATATTCCATCATGTTTATCTCTTTATATTTTATGAATGAATTATTATCCTGTCATGCATGCTCATAATTGGTTATGGATTATAGAAGGAAACGGTGACACAGTTAACTTTTCCTCCTTTTTTCCCTTTTCTATATGCACTGTGTTATTCGATTAGGTTTATTGGATGTTAATTTATAATGGAAACAAGTTAACTACAAATAACTATAACACTATGTATAATAGCATATGGATACTGAATATAAAATATTTTGCTTAATTTTAAAATTTTAAAACTTCTTGATTTTACTGGCCAGAAAAAAAAATCTTTATTTTTCTTTTAACAGATCTCATTTCTTTTGTGATTAATATTGCAGGTGTTTCTGGCGATGGTGTTGACACTTGACAATAATTTCAACCAAATATGAAGAATGTGGCCATGGATAAATGTTTGTTTGATGATCCTTTCTGTTGAATTAATTCTTATGAGTTATATCTGAGTAGTGATGTTGAACTATTTAATATATATTGTTGTGTGTTCTTGTTTGAGTCATTATTGTCCTACAATATACAATAGTCGTATCAAATAAATTGAGGCATGAAAGACTTGGCTAAAGGCCAAAACAATTGTGCGATTTGTTTTACTATGTATTATGGCTCTAATTGAAGTCTTTATTCAATATAATATTCCTCGTTTCATTAACACTGTAATATTCAGTGTTTGTATAATATCTAATTGTATGGGTATGTCAAAAAGATATTCGAACTAAGTCCAAAATCATTTTGGGCCCACCTAGTATGGGGGGAGTCTTCAACTTTGGGTTGGAGAAACAACGTTGAACCAAAAAATATATTAATTTTTTACATAAAAATATTATATAAAAAATGCAAATTGCATTCTTTCAGTTCTTAAATGTTTTTTATAATTTTTTTATTATTTTTTTCAATTTTAATCTTTAGAATACTCCAAATCATAATGAAATTTAATTAACTGATTCATCCATTGAAATAGTCATCATTTTTCATGACATTGTTTATAATTGTATTAATGTATTTTTCGATTTCTGAGATTTTATTTGTCATAAATGGCCGAAAGAAAAATGAACAATAGATGCAACTTATAATTTTGTGTGGGAACAAGTGTATAAGGATCATTTGAAAGAAAAGTCTGATTGACCAAGCTCTGAAATATACACTTTCTCACTATAGAAAGATAAAGACACAAATTTGTAGAGAATTGCCCTATAAAGAAGCTAAAGATCTCATGAAATAGAGAGTTTAATTTTGTTTCAAAATGATTTTATGTTTGACTTATATTTTAAGCCTTTGTTGTATCTCCAGGATATATCAATTTTACTCTCAAACAAGGAAAAAAATATACTAAATATGAATTATTATTTGGTTTCTATCAACTAAACTGCAATAAGCCCATGATGATTAGTCAATTGTCACTTTGTCCGTTGCAGTACAACTCACAAGGTCAAATTAAACTTTTTAGGTGTTTTGAGGGGGAAAAAAACCTTTCTACTTTTTTTTAATTAACTAGAAACATTTGGGTGCGCTGTATAGAAATATGCGATTATTTTAAAGAAACCCATAATTCAAAAAAGCTTCCATTGTTCCCATGTTTTAAAATGCTACTTCAATAAATATATCTAAGCTGCGATAAAGTGTGAGTAAAAATCTAAAATTTAAATGCTCATCTTGTAAGAAAAAATATCACTTCAATAAATAGGGATAAATTATTTTATTTTATTTTATTTTATCTTATGCTAATATCATATCAAAAAATAATAAATAAATGGATAATGACACGTAATTTTAATTTTATTTAATACATTAATTATAATCTCTTCCTAAAAAAAAAAGAAACGGGATGTCCCCCTCACAAGTATTATTCTTTAACTATCAAAATAGTTCAAAGAAGAAGAACGATATCATGCACGGATTGCTTGAGGATATCAAATTAGTAAATTTAGTTACCATATCAAATATAAATTACTTAAAATTATATTTTAATACTCCATCTGATTTTATTTATAAAAAAAATTTCTTTTTTTTAGTAGTTCTAAAATAAGAGAAAAAAGTTAATGGTACATTAAAAATTTTTTTCCAAAATTTACCCTTCATTAGTTTTATGAGAAAGAAATTAAATACATTAATCATTCAAAATAATAATATTAAATTAAATAGTGATAATTTTAGAAAAAACTTAAAATGTGAGACAAATTAATTAAAATTACTTTTTTAATACCCATAAAGTTTGTCCCTTATAAATGAGACAAAAAAGAGTAATAATTTATGTCTACATTGATTCACTCGCGCGCTCATAGCCTCATTGGATAGAAAGCATAATCACTTATGGAAAATAATAATAGCTTAGTCAGGTCAATTTTCAAATATAACCAAATTTTTAATAAGTACTTATACCTTAAATAAGTACTTATGAGAGAAACTAATTTCTTCAACTTATAATAATTACTTATCCTCACATAATCATTTATTTTATTCATCCTTTTCATTATTCACCTAATAATCACTTAAACTCCTAAAATCTAAACAAATTTCTTTTCTTAAAACTACTTATAAAGTAAAAATATCTAAACACAAATAACTTTTGACATAAACACTTATCTTCATAATTTATTATGTATAAGTATTTATCCTCATAATCTATTATAGATAAACTAATCCAAACACACAATCAGTTGATCGTGACTTCCTAATATTGATTATTATTGTATATAATTAGACGTGGCATATGTTTTTTTTTTGTAGGCCTAAAAATTATTTTGTGAAAAATATTTAAATATAAGAAAATACATGACAAACAATAAAATTAAGAATTAGAAAATCAACATTAAAAAGTAACTTCAATTAATTTAAGTCATAATACAAGTTAAAAAGCCTTAAAATTTATTAATTTCCAAAAACAAAGTTACAAATAGTTATGTCTTTTGGTCTCTTTTCATACACCCAAGAGGAGTGCTATCAAAACAATTTCTTGAATAAAATCCTAAACATTCATTGCAAACCAATCCATTGATTGACAAAAATCAATCAACTGGCATATTTTGTAGTTATCTAATTTCATCAATAATTCAATTATAATTAATATTTTCAAGTTATATCTACTTTATATACTGACGTAGCAACGTAAAATTAAATATATATGAATACAATTGACGGCATACACAATCCAACACTACACATGTTTTACTAATTTTTTTTGGTAAAATCATCTGATATTCAAACATAGTGTTTTAACTAATTCAGACTTAACCCTATATAACTCTAACAACTAATTTTAATTTTTTTTCGGTGATAAGTTGGGGTAAAAGCCCAATTACTTAAGATACTTAAACTACTAACCAAGTGTATCCTATATGTATAATTGATATATACATTGAAACCCTGTGTGATTTTTTTGCTTCACATACCTTTTTTTATTGAGGGAATTATAAACTGGGATCAAAATAAAAAATTTATTATAATTTAAAAACAACTATTCAATAAATTTAAACTTTTAATATTATTATATAGAATTTGTTATTTAATTATCTTTGTCACCTTATATAATTATTTAAAAAATTATGATAGATGTTAAGGATATAAAATTTGAATTAACAACTTATATATAATATTTTTAGTTTTGTTTTCCTTTAAATATACCTGTCGCACTTTGGAAAAATGCGACGCAAATAGCATGCTTGCAAAGAAAAAGAAAAGAGACAAAAAGGATTTCCGAATAAAACCGACCTATGAAGAGTCGCCAACAAAATTTTGAGGGAAAATCTTGAAAAATTGAATTAATGAGGAAAATGATTGTCTGCGTAATCAAAGTTGGGTTCGGGGGTCGATTGTATATAGGAAAGGTGCTAGGCACCCCACGACAATCATTCCTAAGAATGATTACCTTACGTTGATTGTGCAAATTAATATGGCTTTAAAAGTATTTTGGTTTTCCTTTTATTATTCCATGCGATAAGAAGGGTAGAGAAAAAAATTAAGGAAATTTGGGAAATTTGGAAAACCAAAATAAAAAGAATGAATTAAATTAAAAATCAAGGAGATTTAAGAAAAAATGGGAAAAAAGAAATTAAGAAAATTTGGGGAATTTGGAAAATAAAATAAAGAGAATAAATTAAATTAAAAATTAAGGAGATTTAGGAAAAAATGAGGAAAAGGAATTGAGAAAATAAGTTGAAAGGTATTTATTTACTTACAAGGGTGGACTTGGCCCAAGATCAAAGCCTATGACCTATGTACCCTGTGATGAGGATAAAAGTCCATGTAGTTTGGATAAAAAATGTGTGTCAGTTGGTTGGTATTTTTTGTGATAAGAGAAAGCTAATAGAAAATAATTTACCATTTTGCAAACAAAATGATTTTTTGAAATTTGAGTTGGTGTGTTTTAATATGCAAAAGATAATTTAGTTTTGTTTACTTAATCTTTTTTATTTAATATGAAAATATGTTTATCATTTATTTTTTCTTTTTATTATTTTTTCAGCTTTCTAAAAATATATATTTCTTCCATTGCTAGTGTAACACCTTACCAAATTAAAACCTCCAAGCCTTGACCAATTACTTCAAATATGTCCAAATACAATCAAACTACCTTAACCTTAACTCTTAGAACATCAAAACCTAAAGTAACAATCAAAAGCACCAGAATTAGGCTGGGGCCGTGGCTTACTACAGTGGCGCTGCGACCTCAGTGAGGCAGTGGCACTTGGCATTGCAGCCAAGCCTCTAGTGCCGCAGCGTCAGCATTAGTTTCCATATTAGCAAATTACTGATTTTTCGGTGAACTTATGACATGCATAACTTCTTGCTCCAACTTCCGATCGACCTGATTCCAACTTCTACATGTTACTCCCATCATAATCTAACCATAGGCACCATTTTCACTCAAATCCAACTTCATTTGGAGATTCTGGATGGCAAAAACTATTTTGGTCACTTTTTAACTAAAACTCACAACCTATTACCTCCAATTGCCACCAAAGATAAATGGATACTCAGGGACCCTTCACACTGGTCCTATTCAACTTAACTAACTTATATAAGGAGGTTTTACCAAAGAGAAACCTATCCTCCAGAATTATATAATAACCCTCATGACATTATTGGCATTGTGTGCAGAACCAAAGAAAAACAAGATGAAGGAAAATTCAACGTGGAGGAAAAAGAGCTCCACACTATCGCAAGAGGTAGGACCGTGGCAACGAGAAGAGATCCAGAATGGCATTTTCAGCTGAAAAGCAGTGGCGCCATAGCGAGCTTACCTGGGGCTGCGGCAGAGGTTGAGATTTTTGTTTAAATCTAGATCATTTTGGTCAAACAGGAAAGAAAGAAACAAAGGAGAACCGAGGGAGCTCTGCTGAGGTCTGCTATTTTCGGCCATTGAGAGTGTTTTTGGGACCTTAAGAGCTTGGATTCATGTTGGTAAGTGGTCCTTACTCATCCCTCTCTATTTTCTTCGATTTAAATTTTGGATTTTTCTGTTATATGTTGGAATTTCTGGTTTGAGCCGAAATCCACCGATTAAAATGGATGAAATGGAGTTAGAGAAATGTGATTTGGTGTTTATAATGCTTGGGTGTGAGTTTTGAAGGGTGTATGTATGATTTGAGCTTAATCCTAGGTTGTTTTTAGTTGAGAGGATAAGGAATCCGAAATGTATGAGATTGATTAGTGTTTGAATGGTCCTTAGGAGCTAAATGGTATGTGGAAATGGTGTTGGAACCTTGGGTTAGGCCAAAGTGGTTAAATTATGGAATTTGGATATTTGGATTGTATGTTAATTGAGGAAATTATGTTATTTTAAAGGTTGTTTGGTTGATCAGAGAAGTCAATTTGTGGGATTGGCATACAAGAAAACTTGTGCAACTCGTGTGCGTGTGGTAGCAACAATTGAGGTAATCGGGTGTTTGTATTGTCCGTATAGTTTGTATCTTATGGTATGATATGATGGTATATATATATGTATATATATGCATGTTCCTTTTCATACCACGATATTGGTTGTGTATGTGTATGGTTTTCTATATATCGTGGTATGCACATGGCTAGTTGATATATGATGATTGTATATGTTGTGTATGTATGATATGTAGCATCCCCATACCATTGCATGCTAGCATGTCCATATGATATATATGTGTTAGAGGTATGTTAGAGGTATGTTACCATGACATTGACATCATCACCATATGATGGCATAGTGAGAAATTGATGATGAGGTGATGATGATATGATAAAGATCCCTGTAACTAAATCCTCTCCTTGGGAAAGCCAGTGGCAGTAGACAAGATGATATGATAAAATATCCCTGTCACTAAATCCTTTCCTTGGGAGAGCCTGTTAGATAAGCTGGCTTTCCAAGAGGAGGGGTGAATTGGGAAGATTAAAAATTTTCTATAAAATGTCAAGAAAGTGAAGAAAGTAAAGTATGATGGTAAAACAGAGTATAAATGAATAAACTGTAAAAATAGCAGTGGGGAAGAGAAGACTCAGATATTTATCCTGATTCGGTCTCTCCACTTGACCTACGTCCAGTCCCCAAGTCACCACTTGAGATTTTCCACTATTCTGCAAGAATTCAGTGGGCTTCTTACAAATGCCTCAGTACAAAGTTGATACTCTGTTTCTAGAGCTCACTCTTTGCAATCTTACTAAGTTCTTCCCCAATCCCTTGTGATATCCCCTCACAAGAAAATCTTTCTTTCAGATGAAGATAAGATTATTTACAATGAATAAACTCTCTTAATCAGAGTATATATGAAAGTTGTAGTACAAATATTGAAGTAGGAGAGTAAGAGACTTTGAGTAGATGATTTGGCAGAGTTTCAGTGTAAACAAAGTTAAAATCATTACCCACAACTTCAAATGATGTTATATTTATAGATTTAGGTCTCAACTATACGTTAGAGACAAAATCTATCCGTTGGAGAAGTTATCCAACGGTTACTCTGAAAAAACTATCCGTTAACAAACCATATTTAATACTTCTGACATTCTGAAATTTGAATTTCAGTTAGTCAACAGATGAATTTCCCAGAAACTGAAGGCTAAAGACTTCAACGTTGAATATCCGAAGTTCGTCTGTCATGAAGCAAAGTTCAAATTTTGATCTTTGGAAAATGTTTCTATGTTGTGACATACGAATTTTCAAGTGGAAATTTTTTCTGTTAAGTGTAAACAGTAATTTCATTTTGCTGCAGTGCCTTTAAAATTCAAATTTTGGAACCCCAAAATTCGTCTGTCAGAAGTTGGTTCAATAAGGCATAGTAGTTCATCTTTTTTGAAATTCAAATTTTAAAGGGGCAAAGTTCGTTTGTCAGATATACCTCTTTTCAGACATACTTCAAAATTCGAATATATGAATATTGTCATTTGTATGTTAACATATCATTATAACATACTCACAGGCTTTGTTTCTGAAATTCGAATTTTCATGTTCAAAGTTCATCTATCAGTGAGCAATTTTGAAACCCAATCTAAACTTGGTTTCAAATGAACTTTGACATAATTTCAGACGAATTTTTCCAATTTTCATAAGATACATTTTATCTGAAATTCGAATTTTTAAAACTCAAAGTTCGTCTATTAGTGAAAGCTCCTTTTAAACACTTATCAAAATTCGAATTTCTCAAGTCAAAATTCATCTGTCAGAGAAGCCTCTTTTCAGACTTGTTCATTCTCAATACGAAATTTGAATTTCCAAAGCCAAAGTTCAAATTTTCAAAACGATAGAACAGTATAAACCTTTCAAACTTCATCTGTTGATGGGTGTATTTCAAATATTCCATGAATTAACGTAGAATCAAGGTTTTAAAACATTTTTTCACCAAATCAAAGTCTTTTACTCAAATTAAAAACATTCTATATCTATTCTTGCACTGATTTCTCCAAAATTCCTTCACTTGAAACCTTTTGTGCACCTTTGATATCTTTATTCTAAGCTCTTGAAGGTTGGTTTGGAATCATCAAAACACTTGATTCAACATTCTCCCCCTTTTTGATGATGACAATACAACTTACAAACTGGATTGGTACTTGGGTTTGCTTTAACAAGCTCCCCCTCAACATATATGTTATAATCCAAAAGATATCATGTATGGTGGATCAAGTAAAGAGATTTATTAACTTATTCAAAGTCCAACAAGAACAGTTCATTGCAACCAAGGAATTCTTTCATTTCATCAAACGTTGCTTTACAAGAAACAATTAATGCAAAATATTTCAGAATACATAAACACAAAACACAAACATCAGAAACATAATATAGCATTACAAGAGGACCCAAGCCTAAGTTCTAATCATTTTTTCTTTGACTTAGTCTTCTTGCTGTAAGTCTTTCCAGAAGGCTCTGTAGCAGACTTTCCAATTTGCTTACTCTTCTCCCCCTTTTTGGCATCATCGGGAAGGTTGACAAAATCAGCAGGAGGAGGGATCTGAGAAACTGGAATAGCTTTGAGGGGCACATGAGCAAAAGGCAGATCCGGATTAAGTGATTGAGGAGGTTTAGAAGGCTCAGGGCTTGGATTTTCATCTTCAGAGACCTCAAGCAGCTCTTGCATTTCTTGTCTGGAAAGAGCCAATTGAGCCCTCTGTTCTTCTGAAAGACCATATGCCGCGAGAGATGAAGGAGCAAGGTCATCAGAATGAAATATTTCTTCAAGCCTTCTTCTCTGAGCTTGCAAGAGAGCATTGTGAGCAATGGCTTCCAAATCAACAAAAGCCACAATGCTCCTTTCTTCATTTAGGGCAGTCTGTAGGAAAGGTGAAGTAGAGATGGCTGCCACTAGTCTTTCAACTTGCTTAGATTCTTGAGGGGAGAGAATTGAATCCTGAGTATCTGCTGGAATGGGCTCATGAAAGCTTATTTTCTGAGTACCCTCTTCCTTCATGCCATAGTCCAAGGGAGGATCATGACTTGCCTCATTGCTGGAGGCCTGAGGTGTGCTTAATGTGCCAATAGTTCCAGTATCTCGTGCAGCAACATCAGGAATAGGAGAGGCCATCTCAAATGGGCTTGGAGGCTCAGGGGTTGGAGACATAACAGGCTCAGAAAATCCTGGCTGAAGTGGAGCTGATACGGCAGGAATGACATTCCGAATGTCTTCATATGCATCAGCAACTACTTTCATGTTCTTGGCCAACTGGTGGATCTGATCTTGCAAATGAGCAAACTTGGCATTTTGCTCATCCTTGATGCTAAGTATGAGTGCAGATAAACTGTCATACAACTTAGTGATCTTGGTTGGCTTGGCACGAGAGGAGGGAGTAGATGGAATGTGAGGAGGCTTAGATGGAGATGGGACAGGCTGAAAAGGCTAAGGTGTAGGTCTTGCAGGAGCCTTAGAGGTACCTTCTTGCTGTAGGGAGGTATCTTTAACAAAGAAAAGATCTTCAGATTTTCCTGCTCCCTTCCCAATCCATCTTCCTTCATTTCTCTTAATCCCCATTCTTTGTAGCTCCTCTTCCTTGAAAATCTCAGTGGGCTTCCCTTTCCCCTTCTCAAGGTGCTGAATTCTAGCATATTGTAGAATTCTGGAAATGATTGCTGCATAGGGAAGTGTAAAGTCTTTTCTCTGATCCCTTGCCTTGATCATGCATTAGAGAATGATATGTCCCATGTTGATAAGCTTTCCATGCATGATTGTTGCCATCACATGTGCCTCTGCTCTTGTGATCAGATTGAAGCTACCTCCTTTGTTGAAGATACTCCTAGACACTATGTAGTGTAGGATCCTCACTTGAGCACTGAGGTTAGTGGGCTTCAGCAAATTTATGGTTAGCCTATTCTCCTTTCTTCTGAACAAAGTGTTCAGGATTGTGCTCTCCTTGTAGTTTAGGAAAGGTCCTCCTTCTTTATCAGCAGTCTCTGCCTCATCCATATACCCAAAAGCAGTAATGTCAATCTTAAGGCCATCTTGCCCTAGGATTTCCAATACTTCATTAAATGTTTCATCTGTGAGCCAGATGGTCCTTGATCTCAGATTGACTTCCCACTTCTTCTTCTTGCTGTTGTACTTCAGGGAGGCATACCATGTCTTAACCACTTCATCATCATACCTCTCCAGTATCTCTAACAAATTCTTATATCTTAGCATCCATATCCCAGCATCAAAAATTTTAGAGACTAAGAAATCTTCCATGTTCACACAATGAGGCTTGATTACCTTTTTACTTGCAAACTTGGTCAAGTATTCCTCTTGAATTTGAGGAGTGCTCCATAATGGCAGTGTTGTGAGTTGGTATTCTCCAGATTCAGCACTGAAGGAGGAAGTGGAAGCAACAGCAGTTGCAGCAGGAGCAGGAACCGAAGGCTCTGTTTTCTTCGGTGAGGAAGGTCCAGCTTTCTTTGATTTAGCCTTTGGAGTTGTTTTTTGTCATTTGGACGGAGTTGCCTTGCTTGATTCAGCTTTTCTCTTCGATTTTTCACCCTCCTTTGAGGCATATTGGGATTTGACCATTCTCTTTGGTCGTGCCTCTCCCTTTCCAACTTCTGGATTCTTTACTCTTGCCATTTCCATTGATGAATGTTTCAGAGTGAAGCTGAGAATGGGTTTATAGGATGTGAAAAGAAGTTTAAACAGTGGGAAATGAAAATTTACGGTCAGAATTAAAGAGCATTGAAGAGAGAATTTGAATAGACTCAGAGAAGAAATGAATAGGGTTGCATCTGTTCTGTGGAAAACCATCGGTTTTAACGTAAGTAACCGCCTGACAGACGAATTTTGAGGGGTCAAAATTTGAACTTCGAGTAGTTAGAAGTTAAACCATTTAGCAAAGCTTACTGACGGATGTATTTTCTTATGAAAGTTCATCTGACAGTGGCTTGGTCCAAGCAGCACAAGATGAACAGACGAACTTTGTTTCAACAAAGTTCGAATTTCAAAGAACATGCATCAAGTAATAATCAACACAACAAACAACGGATGAATTATGCTTATGGAAATTCATCTTTCAGAGATTCAACATTATGAGCATGTTTTAACATACGAATTTTGAATCAGAAATTTGAATTTTTATACTTTGCAAAGGTTCTCCAACATGCGTATGTTAAGAAATAGTCATTTGTATAATCATTATGTGCGACAAACATAACATTGAAACTTTTTTTTTTAAATTCGAACTTTTAAGGACCAACAGACGAATTTTGAGGGACTACCGAGAACTGTTACAATGTATACCAAGCTGAAGTTCGTCTGTTGGGCATCTAAATTTGAATGTTAACCATGCTGACTTGTTCAGAAACACATTTTATCAAGTAAATTCGTCTAATAAATATCTAGAAAGCGAATTTTAATCTTATAAACTTACAGAATGGATCAGAAACTCAGAATTTTTGCTTTCTTCTTCACCTTTTGATTATTCTATTCTGGTGTGCTCCATTTTTCAGATTTATTGCCATTGAATCTCATGAGGAGCACATACAACTTAAATTAAATTCACTCCAATGCCAAAGTTAGAATTAATTTAATGTTAGAAAATCTAAAAACAGAATTACACAAGGATTTACTTACAGTTCATTGGGATTTACCATACCCAATTCTCTCCTAATTTTGCAATCTTTATCTTCTGATAGAGGTTTTGTCAAGATGTTAGCAACTTGATCTTCTGTTGGGACGTATTCTAATCTGATTTCTCCTTTCAGAACATGATCCCTTATAAAGTGGTGCCTAACTTCAATATGTTTTGTCCTTGAATACATGCAGGATTCTTTGTGATGTTAATGGCACTTTGGTTGTCACACATCATTGGTATTTCCTTCATCTCAACCTCAAGATCTTCAAGATGCTGTTTCATCCAGATGATTTGGGCACAACAGCTTCCAGCTGCAACATATTCAGCTTTTGCTGTGGATAAGGCCACACTATTTTGCTTCTTACTAAACCATGAAATCAAGGATCCTCCAAGAAACTGACACGTTCCTTTGAGATCTTCTCCATTGCCCTTTGGATACCAAAGACCCATCTGTGATGTTCCAATAAGATATCTAAAGATATACTTCACAGCAGTTGCATGGGTTTCCTTGGGACATGACTGGAACCTTGCACACATACAGACATTAAACATGATGTCAGGTCTGCTGGTAGTTAGGTATAGTAGAGATCCAATCATTATTCTATACTGGGTTATATCAAACATTTTTCCCTTTTCATCCATATCCAGTTTGGTTGTGATAGCCATAGATGTTCTCATTAGCTTGTCATTCTCCATCCCAAACTTCTTTAGTAATTCTTTCAGATACTTGGATTGATTGAGAAAGATACTATCATCACACTGCTTGATTTGCAATCCAAGGAAGAAGTTGAGTTCACCCATCATGGACATTTTGAATTCTCCCTGCATTAGCTTAAAAAAATTCTTGTAAAGAGATTCATTAGTAGCACCAAATATAATATCATTAACATAGATTTGAACAATAAGTAAATCTTTATTTTCTTTCTTAGTGAATAAAGTTGTATCTACTTTTCCTCTGTTGAACCCCTTTTCAGTTAGAAAATTACTTAATCTTTTATACCATGCTCTAGGGGCTTGCTTTAAACCGTAAAGAGCTTTCTTTAGTTTATAAACATGGTTTAGCTTTGTAGAGTCCTCAAAGCCTGGAGGTTGGTCTACATAGACTTCTTCCATGATATATCCATTTAGAAAAGCACTTTTCACATCCATTTGATATAACATAATATTTTTCATGCATGTATATGCTAACAGAATTCTAATTGCTTCTAATCTAGCCACTGGAGCAAAGGTTTCTTCAAAATCAATACATTCTTCTTGATTATATCCTTTTGCAACCAGTCTAGCTTTATTTCTGATTATTGAACCAGATTTATCAAGTTTATTTCTAAAAACCCATTTAGTGCCAATGACAGGATGATTTTTGGGTCTAGGCACTAAATCTCAAACTTAATTTCTTTTAAACTGATTTAACTTATCTTGCATAGCCAAAATCCAGTATTCATCAGTTAAGGTTTCCTCAGTACATTTAGGTTCAATTTGTGAAATGAAAGTACAATTTATCATTTGATCCCTTAACTGTTTTCTGGTTTTAACTCTCTCTTGAACATCCCCCATCATTTGATCAACAGGATGATTCATTTTGATATCTCCAAGCTCTAGGGAGTTCTTAAGACATTTCTTCATTATTTTCATTCTCAAAATCTTTCTCCTAAATATCTTCCTCTATGTCAACAGATTCAGATACTTTTGGAGGTTCAATTTATCTTCATTAGAAAGATTTAAGTTTTTAAAGTTAGAAATAAGATCATCCTCATTAGTGACATGTTTGGAAACAGTTTCATTTTTAATAAATACAACATGCACAGATTCTTCTATTAATTTAGATTTCTTATTAAAAACTCTATATGCCTTACTTCTACTAGAATAGCCCAGAAATATACCTTCATCAGATTTGGTATCAAACTTACCCAGATTTTCCTTTCCATTGTTGTGGATGAAGCACTTGCAGCCGAATACATGTAGATGTGAGAGATTTGGCTTTTTTCCTTTGTACAGGTCATAAGGAGTCTTCCCAAGAATTGGTCTGATGTAGGCTCTATTTATGATGTAACTTGCTATGTTTACTGCATCAGCCCAAAATACTTGAGAGAGTTCCTTTTCATTCAGCATTGCTCTAGCCATTTCTCCAATTGTTCTGTTCTTCCTCTCTACTACTCCATTCTGTTGAGGAGTTCTTAGAGCTGAGAAGTTGTGATCAATTCCATATTCAACACAATACTCCAGGAAGTATAAGTTTTCAAACTCTCCTCCATGATCTGACCTGATGGACACAATAGAAATACCTTTCTCATTTTGTACTTTCTTAGCTAAAGTTACAAATGCATCAAACGTATCATTCTTAGAAGAAAGAAAAAGTGTCCAGGTGAATCTAGAGTAATCATCCACAATTACAAGCACATACAGATTTCCACCAATGCTTTTTACCCTAGATGGACCAATCAGATCCATATGCAATAGTTCTAGTGGTCTAGTTATGGTGATTACATTTTTAGGTTTAAAAGAAGATTTAGTTTGTTTTCCTCTTAGGCATACATCACATTCTTTGTCTTTTTCAAAAGTGATTTTTGGTAGGCCAGTGACTAACTCATTTTTAACCAGTTTTGAAAGTTAGTTTATGTTAACATGAGCTAATCTTCTATGCCACAACCAACTATCATTATCCTAGCTAATCAAGCAGACAGAATCTAAGGGAGAAAATTCATCAAGATCAATAGTATAGCAGTTACCATCCCTTTGAGTTTTGAGGATTACTTTGTGATCACTTTTTCTGATGACCAGGCAGAACTTTGAGTCAAACAGCACCCAGTTTCCTTTGTCACATGTCTGGCTCACATTTAGCAGATTGTGGTTGAGGCCAATCACAAACAGTACCTCTTCAATAGATGTTTCTGGATTCTTGCTCACAATTCCAATGCCAACTATTTTTTCATATTGATCACCTCCAAAGGTCACCTTTCCTCTTTTCTTATCTCGAAGGGTGATGAACTTCTCCTTGTCACGGGTCATGTGACTTAAGCAGACACTATCCATGTACCATTTATTGCTCTTTCTAACTTTAAGACAAACCTGCAAAACAAAGTTCATATTTTCCTTTTAAGTACCCAAATTTGCTTGGGTCCTTTCCTGTCAGTAGTATTTTCCCTAGATACAGATGAATCTTTGGGAACCCATTTAACCTTCCTATCAAGTCCATTTTTCTTTAAAGCACATGAACTGGAAATATGCCTCTTCTTGTTACAGAAGTGACAGGTGGTAAAGGGACTGCTGGATTGAGATGCAGGAAGAAAGCAATGCAGATAATATTTTTGTTTTGCATGCCTTGGTTGATCATAAGATTCAATATGCTGAGAAATATGTTCTTTCTTTCTATTGCCACTAGCATGCACAAAATGTCTCATATATGCATTCTGATTCTTTTTCTTAATCTTTTATTTGACTGCACATGGATCATAAATAAGTCCAGCCTTTCCCTATGATATTCTTTGGCTTTCCATTAAAGCAAACAATATATCTTTACCTTTAGTAAGCCTAGACTTGCTTTTCACTAGATAGTCATTGGTTTGCTTTAGTTCAATACATGATTTATAGCAAGTAGATTCAGCAATAGATAGAGAAGCAATTTCAGAGATGTTGCATTGAGATTTTAGTTTGTTAATCTTTTTCTTAGTTTACTTCAGTTCTTTGGCAACCTTAAAAAACTCATCATGCAACTCATGAAATGCATCAAGTAATTCAGAATATGAAGGTTCATATTCATATACCTCATCTTCTTGATCACTGCTGCATGGGATTTCAGCTTCTTTAGAGGCAAGCGCCATCAGACAGATGTTAGCAGTTTTATCTTCATCAGCTTCTTCCTCATCTGAGCTATTGTCCCATATTGATGAGATGTAAGCTCTTTTCTTCTTACCTTTGTCTGTAGCTTTCTTTTCTTTCTCTTGCTTCTTAAGGAATTGTGGACAATTTCATTTGATATGTCTCTGCTTTTTGCACTCATAGCAAGTGACAGGTTCTTTTGCTTCTCTCTTGCTATCTCCAGCTCCTCCTTTCTTGAAGATTTTCTTGTTTCTCTTCTTGCTGTAGAATTTCTAAATTTTCTAACCATTATAGCTAGAATTTCTTCATCTAGCTCATCTCTATCGTCAGATTCTTCTTCTTTCTCCTTAGCAGCTTTCAGAGCAAGACCTTTCTTCTTTCTGTCTTATCTGCCTCCTTGAGAGCCTTCATTTTTCCTTCATACTCCTCGAGGCTACCAAAAAGAGCTATGATAGAGGCCATTGATTCTCCTCTGGCTTCCTCTATTGCTGTTACTTTGGGTTGCCATTCCAGAGGGAGAGCTCTGAGGATCTTTCTGACCTTTTCTGTTTAAGTATACTCCTTTCCCAGACTCTTCAGTTGATTCACAATAAGGGTGAATCTCTTTTGTAGTTCTTTAACACTCTCTCCTTCAGCCATTCGGAAGCTTTCGTATTCACCTATGCATGTATTCAATTTGTTTTCCCTAACTCCAGTCGTTCCTTCATGAGCAATTTGCAAGGTGTCCCACATTTCCTTGGCAGTGGAGCATTGTGAGACCCTGTAGAATTTGTCTTGATTCAAAGCACTGACCAAGCAGTGTTTTGCCTTGAAATTCAGCAAGACTCTTCTTCTATCTTCCTTATTCCATTTAGCTTCTAGCTTTTCTATGTACTTCCCATCATCCTGTAATACCATTGGAACAAAATCTCCTTTTTGGATGACTGACCAGATGTCCAGATCAATGGATTGGAGATAAATTTACATCCTCATCTTCCAGTAACCATAGTATTCTCCACTGAAGCCAGGTGGTTTATTTGTGTTGTTTCCCTCTAGTAGAATGCTTTCTCCAAAGCCAGCCATTATAATTCCCAGACTGTTAAATCCTTTGATAGGGAATCTGGGCTCTGATACCACTTGTTAGATAAGCTAGCTTCCCAAGAGGGGGTGAATTGAGAAGATTAAAAATTTTCTGCAAAATATCAAGAAAGTGAAGAAAGCAAAGTATGATGGTAAAACAGAGTATAAATGAATAAACTGTAAAAATAGCAATAGGGAAGAGAAGACTCAGATATTTATCTTGGTTCGGTCTCTTTACTTGACCTACGTCCAGTACCCAAGTCACCACTTAAGATTTTCCACTATTCTGCAAGAATTCAGTGGGCTTCTTGCAAATACCTCAGTACAAAGTTGATACTCTGTCTCTATAGCTCACTCTTTCACTCTTTGCACTCTTACTAAGTGCTTCCCCAATCCCATGTGATATCCCCTCACAAGAAAATCTTTCTTTTAGATGAAGATAAGATTATTTACAATGAATAAATTCTCTTAATCAGAGTATATATGAAAGTTGTAGTACAAATATTGAAGTGGAAGAGTAAG
Source organism: Adenanthera pavonina (assembly GCA_026686845.1). Classification (NCBI taxonomy): domain Eukaryota; kingdom Viridiplantae; phylum Streptophyta; class Magnoliopsida; order Fabales; family Fabaceae; genus Adenanthera; species Adenanthera pavonina. The sequence goes on from JAIVEN010000009.1 coordinate 20,304,377, forward strand.
AGACTTTGAGTAGATGATTTGGCAGAGTTTCAGTGTAAACAAAGTTAAAATCGTTACCCACAACTTCAAATGATGTTATATTTATAGATTTAGGTCTCAACTATACGTTAGAGACAAAATCTATCTATTGGAGAAGTTATCCAACGGTTACTCTGAAAAAAATATCCATTAACCAACCATATTTAATACTTCTGACATTCTAAAATTTGAATTTCAGTTGGTTAACAGATGAATTTCACAGAAATTGAAGGTTAAAGACTTCAACGTTGAATATCCGAAGTTCGTCTGTCATGAAGCAAAGTTCAAATTTTGATTTTTGGAAAATTTTTTCTATCTAAACTTGGTTTCAAATGAACTTTAACATAATTTTAGATGAATTTTTCCAATTTTCATAAGATACATTTTATCTGAAATTCGAATTTTCAAAACCCAAAGTTCGTCTATTAGTGAAAGGTCCTTTTAAACACTTATCAAAATTCGAATTTCTCAAGTCAAAATTCATCTGTCAGAGAAGCCTCTTTTCAGATTTGTTCATTTTCAATACGAAATTCGAATTTCCAAAGCCAAAGTTCAAATTTTCAAAACGAGAGAACAGTATAAACCTTTCAAACTTCATCTGTTGATGGGTGTTTTTCAAATATTCCATGAATTAACATAGAATCAAGGTTTTAAAACATCTTTTCACCAAATCAAAGTCTTTTACTCAAATTAAAAATATTACTAAACATTCTACATCTATTCTTGTACTGATTTCTCCAAAATTCCTTCACTTGAAACCTTTTGTGCACGTTTGATATTTTTATTCCAAGCTCTTGAAGGTTAGTTTGGAATCATCAAAACACTTGATTTAATAGAGCCAGGTGGTAGTGGATTTAGGGATACACCTTCCTTAGATCACCACCAATTTGAGGTGGTCCAGGGGAAGAAAAGCCATGGTTTGAGCTCTAATGTAACCATTAGCCGGGTTGCATTAGGGTAAGGTAAGCTTGGTGATGTCCCGGAATCAGTCTTCACCGACTGTTGGAAGGGAATCATCTATTACAATTGTTAGGTTTAATGTAATATAAGTTTTTATGATGACAAATATAGAGAAATAAGGAACAAAAGTACCATATGTATCTAACATATATAATGTTTCTTATAGAAGTAAAATGTGATTTAGCATGTATTTAATTATGGTTATAATGCATATATCATGCTATGTACTAATATATCTACTGTGCTCTTATATTGTATAATAAAAGATGGATATATAAATTGGACTAACTACTTGGCTTGTAAGTGTGATACATTACATGTAGGATTGTCTAAGAAGGAAGAGTAGGCATTAGAATAAAGAAAATAAAATTAACATCATGACTCACTCAAATAAGAAGAAGGAAAATGATGCTCCAAGATGTGAAGAATTCAAGTTTCAAAGAATTGAAAATCAAAAGGGAGCATGCCAAGAAGGAAATGACCAAGTGGAAGTGGAACTCATCATTTGAAGTCCTAATCACTAGGTATATTTTGTTTTCATTTAGGTCTTGAGGTGGGATTAATCTTTGAAAATTTACTTAATCTTGTTACCATATGTTTTAAATGAGTTAGATTAAATAAATATGATGTTAGCATATGTTAGAATTGAGAAATAATGACTAACAAATAAATTTGGTGTTTGACTCATGTTTTCAAAATGATTTTCATGAAAAGTTTTACCTTATGTGCATAACTTATGAAGTTTATAAGGATAAACTTTCAATCTCAAAGCTTTTCTAGTGTTCCCTCTTTGTTTTCATGAAAAATGTTACCTTATGCGCATAACTTATGAAGGTTAAGAGGATAAAATCTCAATCTCAAAACTTTTTTAAGTGTTCCCTTTTTAATTTCATGAAAAGGGTTGAGGTTATCCGCATAACGTAGGTGTCCACCACATCCTCAGCTCTGTCCAACAGGTTATCTTGATAAGGTGGCTACCTTATTTGTATAAGGGAGTGAACAGTAAAGGCCAAGTGTACTGTGTAACCCGTTATTCACATAACCTAGGGAGTTATCCGTATAACGTATGTTACAGAACTCTTGGACCTCCTTCTGTTAAATTCATTATCAGCATAACCTTAGGAGGTTATCCTAATAACCTATGTTTTTCAGAAACTTAGCTTGTGTTGACAACCTATGTTAAATTCAATTTCAGCATAACCTTGGGAGGTTATCCTGATAATATATGTTTTTCAGAAACTTAGTTTGTGCTGACAACCTATATTAAATTCGTTATCAGCATAACCTTGGGAGGTTATCCTGATAACCTATATTTTTCAGAAACTTAATTTGTGCTAATTGATTTTTAGAAGCTTAGTTTGTGTTGATTAAATGTTATCCAAACAAGGAATATCATCCTAAGAGGTTATTCTAATAATCCTCAAAGATATTTAAGTTTGTGAGACGTTATTTGAACAACTAAGTAGGTTTTCATGAAAATATTCTTGAACTAAAACTTAGTCATTCTGGAATGAATGTTATCCGCATAACCTAACTAGGTTATCTGCATAACGAAAATCTAACGTTGAAACTAGGAGCTAACAGTCACCCATTATTTGCATAATCAAAGGAGGTTATCTGTATAACCTCTATCAGACACATTTAATGCAGTAGTTGAACTGCTTTTTTTTGCAAAGTAATGGCTAGAACTTGTCTCTTACAGATAGATCTTATGTCTAATGTCAAGTTACACCATAAATCTATAAATAGAATATCATTTAAACTTATGGGTAATATCTAAAGAGAGTTTATGTGAAAATGTTGTTCATATACATAAAATCTTTCTGTGTCAGCATTCTCTGAAAAGCCTACCTCATTAGAGTGAGCTTTCAATGTATCATTTACTCTAAGAGAGAGTTTTTCATTTCGTATTCATTCTTTTCTATATTTTCTAGGTAGATTCTTTGAATGGGGATAACACTAAAGGAATTGCACATCTTTGTAAGGGTGTGGGGAGAGTGGCTTCACAAGTATTTACTGAAACTTGTGAGATGTACTGAGGTTTCACAGGTGACTGGATTAAACCTGTGGGATATAGTGAAAAATCCCAAGTGGTAGATTGGAGACTGGACATAGGCCAAGTAGTTGGGCTGAACCAATATAAATTGTTGTGTATTGCTCTTTATCTTCTCTGTTCAATTGCTGCACTTAACTCTCTTTATTCATCCCTATTTTGCTGCACATCTGGTGAACTTTGGCTGTGATCCAAAAAGGGCAAAAATCTTGTATCACCCAATTCACCTTCCCTTTTGGGTGACCAACCAACTTAATAGAAATGTCTCGTGATGACAACAGCTCATGGTTCTATATGTGTATGAGGGAGAACATGCATATCATTCATTAGCATTACATTGTACCATGTGCACGATTGTGTGGATCAGTATATATATATTGTGTGTGGTTATTCCTGGTTACTGACTTTGTCTCACACCTCTTTCCCATGAACTAACATTTTAGGTGAAGGTTCTGGTACTAGTTCGGAGAGGACAAGGGAATAAAGTATTGGACATGAAAATATCAAGTCTGTGTAATGTATTTGTGGTTTGTTTATGTATTGTGTTAAGTAGAATAGGATGTTTGTATTGGATATGAGGATTTTTTATGGTTGTAATTATATTGATGTTGTTGGTATGACATGGAGGTAGTTTTGTATTGTTTGTGATGCATATATGGTATGAGTATTGTTGAGTCAGTATGTTGGTATTGGTGAGCCCAAAGGTAGAATTGGGCCTTGTTGGTATATTTTTAAGGCCTGTAGCCCATTTTGTTAATTGGGGTTCAAGGGGGTCAAATCTCAGAGTAGTGGTTCTTTTGAGGTGAAACTTCTTTGGATAAATTAGTTAAGTAGTTTAGGACCTGTGCGAATGGTCCCTAGTGGTTAAATTGCCTTTGGTAGCAAATGGAAGTTGTGAGTTGTGAGTTTTGGTCAGAAAGTAGCCAAAACGGTGTTGAGTGTCCAAAATCTCCATACCGAGGTGGATTGAGATGAATTTGGTGTCTATGGATAAATTGTGACAAGATTGACTTGTAGGAGTTGGAATAAGGTCAATCGGAGGTCGGAGCATAAAATTATGCGTGTCGGAAGTTCGCCCTGGATTTTTGGAGTTTTGCTAGTTTAAAATCAGAAGGGGGCACCACGGCACTAGCAAGTCAATGGCCATGTGAGAGACAGAGTAGGGTCGGAGCCACGATGGTACTTTAGCAGCCACGACCCCAGCCCATTTTCTAGTGTCTTTGGGTTTGTTTCCACTGCTCTTAGGTTTTGGGAAGTTTATTTCAAATGTTTGGGCTATGTGTGGTTGGTTTTTGAAGAATTTGGTCAAGTCATGAGGTGTTTGAGAGTAAGGTGTTACATTTTTGGTATCAGAGCAATGGTTTGGGCCATTGTTTCTGCTTGTGATAATACTTAGCACAAATTTAAATACATAGACTTGTATATATATTCCCACTGCAATGCTAGTCCAGAACCATATAATTGAATGTGTTGTTGCTTGTGTGTAGGAAAGAATATCTCGCAGAGGAAGACAAAGTAACAGTGATCTAACGAGACAAATGCATGAGATGTTATCTGGCCTCAGTGACAGAGTAAATACTCAAGGGGAGGCATTGAATAGGATGCAAGAGCAATTGAACCGGGAAGATCAAGGTGATGTGAATGAAGAAGCTGAAATGTATGTTGATCCAAATGCAGAAGAGGGTACTAATGCTGGAATGAGAATAAGGTGGAGCCTGAGAGAGCCCCAAGATCTGGAAGAAGGGGTATCTCCTCACAACTAAAGGACTTTCGGAAGTTCAATCCCCTGGCTTTTAAAGGTACAATGGATGTTGCTATGGTTGAAGAATGGATAGAGCAATTGAAGAATATCTTCGGCGTGATGGATTGCACCTCTGAAAAAAAGGGGCAACTATCGATTTTTAAGCTTCAGAAGAAGGCTAAACGATGGTGGAGGAGTGCCCTCCCAAGTGTTGAATTGATGAATACTCCAATGACCTAGGAATAGTTTAAGGAGAGATTCTTTGCACACTACTTTCCTCCACCCTCAATGATGTAGAAGGAGGCTGAGTTCCTAGCTTTTCAACAAGGGAACTTGTCGGCGGATGATTACATTAATCAATTCTTGGATTTAGCTACATACTCCACTTATCTGAATAATTATCCTGATGATAGCTGGAAGAATCAAAGGTTGTTTGAGGGAGCCCATCCAAAGATAAAGGAGCGGCTATCAGTAGTTGAGTTTGTGTCCTTTAAGAACTTGTGTGCTAAGATGTGTTTATTCTCTAGGAGAATGCGGGAGACTGAGGAAGAGAAGAGGAATTCAATGATCCGAGACTTTTCTCACCTAGGATCTACAGGAGAAATCAGTAACGGAAGGGAATTAGGTAGTGGTATTAGCAGGGGCAGCAGTGGTTCTAGTGAAGGAAGAGGTCGTCATAATAGAGGCCGTCATGGTAGAGGAAGAGACAGGTATGGTAGAGACCAATGCAATAGAAGTCGATATGATAGAGGATCATTTTATCAAGGAGGCTTTGACCAAGGGAGTCCCAGTCAGAGTAAATATGCCAGAAGGGACTCAGCCCCATCTCAAAGTTCAAGTAATGCCCTAAATCCATGCACAAAATGCGGAATGAGTCACGGTGATCGACCATGTTTGGTTTGTTATAATTGTGGGAGGCCAGGTCATATTGCACGAGGATACCATGAGCCTAGCCATGATGATACAATGAGGAGGCCTACGATGCCCGATACAATCTTTGCTATCACCCGACAAAAGATGGATGCAGTGCCTAACTTGATTAGAGATAAACTTAAACTCAATGGTTTCTCTATTCATGCATTGTTTGACTCAGGTGCATCACATTCCTTCATATCTTTTGATTGTGCTTGGAGATTAGGTATTGTGGCAATAGAGTTACCTTTTGAATTGTCGGTATCCACACCCATGGGAGTTTCATTAATAACTACTCAAGCTTGTTTGAATTGTGTGGTTCATTTTGAACACCAAAGCACTACTCTGGATCTAATCTATTTGTCGTAGTAAGAGATTGATGTTATAGTTGGGATGTATTGGCTAGAGGCGAATAATGCTATTCTTAATTGTGCTCGGAAGACTGTGTCATTGCCCATGAATATCTCTAATGTTGAAGGGGATGAGAATGTCTATTTGTCCTTTACCCAAGCCAATAGGTATTTGAGAAAAGGATGTCAAAGGTTTCTAGTTTTCTTCTCTGTTAACATGGATGTATAAGGGGGTATAGAAAGATACCCAGTTGTGAGTAAATATCCTGATGTGTTTCCAGAGGAGAATACCGGTTTGCTACCACCAAGAGAGCTGGAGTATTCCATTGATTTGGTGTCCGAGATAGGTCCTATTTCTAAGGCTCCATATTTGATGGCACCATCAGAATTGAAGGAACTCAAGAAATAGATTAAGGATTTGTTGAAAAGGGGTTTTATCAGACCAAGTGTCTCACCATAGGGAGCTCCAATGCTATTTGCCAAGAAGAAAGATAGTAGCCTCATATTGTGTATTGATTACAGGCAGCTGAATCGAGTGGCGATTAAGAATAAATATCCTTTACCTAGGATTGAAGACTTGATTGATCAGTTGGCAGGTGTCTCAGTTGTCTCTAAAATCAATTTGAGGTCATGATACCATCAATTACGGGTGCATGCTGAAGATATGCCTAAAACAGCTTTTTGAACTCGATATAGTCATTATGAATTCCTTGTCATGCCATTTGGATTGACTAATGCCCCAGCAATCTTCATGAATTATATAAACAGGGTCTTTAGGCCATATCTGGATAAATTTGTTGTGGTATTTATTGATGACATTTTGATATACTCTAAGAGTGAGGAAGAGCATGCACTCCATCTTCGAATTGTGTTGCAAGTGTTGCGGAATCACCAACTGTATGCTAAGCTCAATAAATGTGAGTTTTGGCTACGGGAGGTGAAATTTCTAGGTCATGTGATTTTTGCATAAGGAGTAGCAATAGACCCTAGTAAGGTTGAAGCGGTGTTGAATTAGGAGAGACTGCAATCGGTGACCAAACTCCACAGCTTTTTGGGATTGACTGGTTACTACCGAATGTTTATTAAGGGATTCTCTCAGCTTGTTCTACCCTTGACTAGACTCACCCGTAAGGATCAATCTTTCATTTGGGATGACAGGTGTGAGAGAATATTCCAAGAGTTGAAGGTTCGTTTAACCTTTAGCCCAGTACTGATTATCCCTAACTTATCCGAGCCATTCACTATTTATATGGACACCTCTAAGAAGGGCTTAAGGTGTGTGTTGATGCAGCAAGGTAGAGTTATGCTGTATGCTTCAAGGTAGTTAAGACCTCGTGAAGAGAATTATCCTACTCACGACCTTGAGCTAGTGGCTGTAGTGTTTGCTTTGAAATTGTGGGGGCATTATCTATATGGCACTCAATTCGAGGTGTTCAGTGATCACAAGAGTTTGAAGTACCTATTTGATCAGAAAGAGCTGAACATGAGGCAAAGGTGTTGGGTGGAGTTCTTGGTGGACTATGAGTTTACTTTGAAGTACCATCCTAGGAAAGCCAATGTTATGGTGGATGCACTGAGTAAAAAGTCGATCCATATAGCCATAATGATTATGAGGGAACAACAATTGCTAGAAAGCCTAAGAGATATGAAATTATCAATTGATGTCCATCCTGGAGTACTAGTAGTGAGTTCCATCGGTGTATCAAGCGATTTGTTAAGGAACCTTTGCTATGCTTAGTTGGAGGATAACTATCTTTTGGGCATTCGGGAACAAATTGAAATTGCAACGACCCACGACTTTGATATTTTAAAGGATGGTATCATCCGGTACCATGGTCAAATTTGTGTGCCAAATGTTGTAGGGTTGTGAGAAATTATTTTGGAGAAAGCTCATAAGAGCATGTATACTATTCACCCAGTTACCACTAAGATCTACCAAGACCTGAAGTGAGGTTATTGGTGGCCAAGTATGAAAAAGGACATTGCAGAGTATATAGCAAGATGTCTAATCTGTCAAAAGGTAAAGATTGAGCACCAATTGCCCGCTGGTACATTGCAACCTTTGGAGATCCCGGAGTAGAAATAGGATAGTGTTTCCATGGGTTTTGTGATGGGATTACCGAGGACCTCTTCAAGACACAATGCAATATGGGTGATTGTGAATAGGTTGACGAAGTTAGCTCATTTTCTTCTAATTCGGGAGACCATCTCTATGGAGAAGTTGGCCCAATTGTATGTGAATGAGATTGTAAGACTGCATGGAGTCCAGATGAATATTGTGTCGGATAGAGATCCTAGATTTATATTCAGGTTTTGGAAATCTCTTCAGAAGGCCATGGGAACGAAGTTGAGTTTCAGTACTGCTTATCACCTTCAGTATGATGGGCAGACTAAAAGAATGATTCAAACTCTGGAAGACATGCTGTGAGTTTGTATTCTGGAGAATAAAGGCAATTGGGATCAATACTTGCCACTGGTGGAATTTGCCTATAATAACAGCTTCCACTCGAGTTTACAAATGGCTCCTTATGAAACTTTGTACGGCAGGAAGTGCAGATCACCGTTGTGTTAGGTTGAACTAGGTGAAATGAGTCTTGTGGGCCTAGATATTGTAAACCAAACCTCTCAGCAAATAGAGAGTATTCGATAGAAGCTTCTGACCGCTCAGGCTCAGTAGAAGAGTTATGCGGACAGGAGGAGGAGACCATTGGATTTTGATGCTAGAGATCATGTGCTTTTAAAGGTCACTCCTACTACAGGTGTTGGGAGATCAATTCGATCAAAGAAGCTTACTCCGCGGTATATGGGTCCATACTAGATTTTGGAGAGAATTGGGTCAGTAGTGTATCGAGTGGCGTTACCGCCTAATCTCACAGGATTACATGATGTTTTCCATTTGAACTCAAGAAGTATAATCCGAATCTATCTCACATAATTGATGATGAGGAAGTTCAAGTACGAGAGGATCTAACTTTTGAGGTCATGCCGTTACAGATTATTGATGTAAAGGAGAAACAGTTGAGGAATAAGATCGTTAAGTCAATAAAGGCACTATAGAGTGGCTTGACGTCCAATGATGTATCCAGAGATTTTTTCTTGAAGTAAGAGTTGAAATTTCAAGAATGAAATTTTTAAAAGGAGAGGAGAATGTAATAACCCTAATGACATTATTGGCATTGTGTGCCGAACTGAAGGAAAATAGGATGAAGGAAGACTAAACATGGAGGAAAAAGAGCTTCACGCTGCGGTAAGAGGTAAAGCCGCCGCAGCGAGAAGAGCTCCAGAATGTCGAGATTTTTGTTTAAATCTGGATCATTTTAGACAAATAAGAAAGAAAGAAACGGAGGAGAACCAAAGGAGCTCTACTAGGGTTTGCTATTTCCGACCATTAGAAGTGTTTTTCGGACCTCAAGAGCTTATATTCACATTGGTAAGTGATTCCTACTCCTCCTTCTCTATTTTCTTTGGTTTAGATTTGGGATTTTTCGGTTATATGTTGGGATTTCCAGTTTGGACTAAAATCCACTGACTAAAATGGATGAAATAGAGTTGGAGAAGTGTGATTTAGTGTTTATAATGTTTGGGTGTGAGTTTTGAAGGGTGTATGTATGATTTGAGCTTTTACATGATTATATGTTAAATTTATAATTTTTAAAATAGTTGTGAGTGATTTATTTTTATCCAAAAGCGCTCTCTATAAGAGGCTATTATGATAGTACATAATTGTAATCAAAATTAAATTATTTTTATTAATTGGATCATGAATTTTTATCTATAAATACATTTACAAATGTATCATAAAAAATATATTTCAATCAAAATAGGAAAATCAATTAATTTTAAACTAAGTAAAATATAAAATATAGAAAATATAAAAAATTAATAGATTTAAAATCATAAATAAAAAATGTATAAAATCTCAAAAGCTAATATATTATTATCTTTGACCTATTCATCATATTTATGCTATTATTTAAATTTAAATTATACTATTATTCAGATAATTTCTATACATGTATGTATATATTAAACCATTTGTTAAATTTAATTAATAGTTATATTTCAATTAAAACAGTTTTTCATTGTTATTTATAAATGATTTAATTTAAGAATTTTTGTGATTGTTTACTTGATGGTGCAGGCCTATTAAAAAATTTTAAAGAATTTACATATGTAAAATAATATTTTATTTATCTACAATATTCTACTTGATATTTGCAGATTTATCTTTGAATTAATACTAAAACTTATATGTTATCTTTCTATGCTATAAATAATTGTATCAATTCAAAATAAATTAGTGTGATCGTCTTTCATCGTGTTTGAGAGACATTTTTTCGTCTACTGTAATTCTTCCTATGTTGTGTTGAGAGAATCATTCTTTACTGTGTTTAATTTATTCCGTTATTAATGTTTCTTCTATATATATTTAGTTAATGACTACAATTAGATTATTTATAGATATGAGTATCTGCAATTTTAAGGTTGATCATCTAATTTCTTATAGATTATAATGGGATTATCTTAATTTGTTTAATAATAGTCATCTAACTTTTTATGTAACCCAACTCTGATAATTTTTAATATCCATTTTCTATTCATTTTTATGATTTTTATCTACAAATACACACACACACACATATATATATATATATATCTGTATGTGTGTGTTTAATTTAATATTTGATTTATCATCACGTAATATTTATATATTTGAGATTATATTGTTTGATCTTTTGACAAATTCATTCTTCTACTAGTAAAATTTCTTTCTTACACATATATATTTAAATTGTGAATAGATTTCTTGAAAATAAATACTACGTAAATACTTTACAAAATATTGCTAAAAAATCAATATAATTTCTAATAAAATTGCAGAAATGAGGATTTGAAGATAATATACTTATATTCTAATATGGAGAATATTTCCAACTAATTCTACAATCTATTTTATGTATGATCGATGGCCATTGTCACTCAGATTGAAAGATTTCATCCAAGTTCACATATATTGAATATGTTGAGAACATTTGTTTAATAGAATAATACTCCCAAATATTCATTAGAGATTTTTTTTTTATATATTATTTCATATAGTTCATGTATTTGGTTTATACCATTATATATATATTGTTATTTTGTGTATAGTTATTTGACATACACTCTAGAGGATGTATAAAAATTTTTATACTTTCCTATTATATTTATCTGGGAAAGGAAGAGTACTTTTTGTTTATAGATATGGAGGTATTAATAAAACATATGTATGAAATACTTTTTTAACATCTTTTAAATCTAAGGGCAAAATTGTTCTTAATGTAACATCAAATGACATTGCTTCTTTATTATTGCCAAGTGGAAGAACTGTGCATTTACAATTCTACATATCTCTTGATGTTCATGAAGATACGATATGTAATATAAAACAGTGTAGTCATCTTGGTGAACTGTTGATTCATACTTCATTAATTATATGGCATGAAACACCTATTGGTAACAAATTTTGCTTTGAAGCTCATGATCAGAACCTTAGATATATCTTAAAACTATCAAATTCTTCAGCTATGAACCTTCCTTTTGAAGATAAAGTAATTGTATTTGGTAGAGATTTTAGACAAATTCTACCTGTAATACTAAGAAGGACTTAGAAGGATATAATTATCGCTACTATTAATTTATCTTACGTCAAAAATCAATATAAATTCCTTACTCTTACAAGAAATATAAGATTTCTTCCAATAAATTCATCTTATATTAATAGAGAAATACAAGAATTTGGTCACAGGATTCTTTCTATAGGTAATAGAATAATTACTGATCCTAATGATCACTGATATTAAAATTCCTTATGATTTTTTATTGGGCATCTCAAACGATCATATCATATCAATTATAGTGATCATATTCAAATTTCTATGAGAAATTAAATATTTCATCTTATTTATAAGATAGAGCTATATCAGCCCACACTTTGTTTGATAATGTTAATGAATACATGTTATCTTTATTACCAGATAAAGATATGATATACTATGGTTTTGATAGTATATTAAAGGAAAATGACAATGTGGGTTCTGTTAATAATCTTTATTCTACTAAATTGTTGAATTCAATTTCCATATCAGGTCTTCCAAATCATGAAATTAGGTTAAATGTTGGAGCACTTATTATTTTCATGAGGAATATTAACAAGTCATTGGGTTTTTGTAATAATACTCATCTCATTGTTACACAAACTATCAAGTATATAGTATTTCAAGTTAAAGTCATGTTTGGATCAAATGCATGAATGGTTGAAAGTTTGTATCCATGATTCCATCAGATTCAAGACTACTATTTAATATGAAAAGATAGTAATTTCTTATAATGTTAACTTTTGTTATGATCATAAATAAGAGTTAGAGGCAAAGTCTATGCAGCATGTGTTTATACTTGCCAAAACATGTATTTATACATAGACAACTCTATGTTGTTGTATTGTATGTACGATCTAAAAGTGGATTGAAGATAATGATTTTGGATAAGAATGACAATTTAAGTGACACAACTTCAAATATTGTATAGAAAATAGTGTTTAATAATCTTACCTGATAGTTTTGCATTATCATTTTTTTTATAGTCACTTATTATTAATACATTAAATACTTTATAATGTTATTTTATTCTCTAATTATATGTATAATTTTATCATTAAATATGTCTAAAAATATAAATAGTTTTATTGATCTCGTGCATCGGACGGGTTAAATACTAGTTTATATAAAGATGGGTGAGATTGGAGGAAAAGTAAAAGGCCACGTCAGCATTAATTCTCTTTGGGAAATGCTATCAACTGTTGTGCCACGTGTCCAGTGTATCTGAATTGAGCATATGTATCACTGATGCTGTGATATATAATTAAATATAATAGTAGTGATTTAATGAAATTTGTTATTTAGTTGGAATAATCTTAACGTCAGTTCAATCTTAGCGTCAACGGAAAACTTATGCCATGAATTGGTGGATCTGATGAAAGTTAACGTTATTAATGAATTTAAATCATTAAAAATTCAACTGTTTGGCATATAATAATTTTTTTTGGATTAAAGTTTCTTTTTTGCCAATTTGGATTGAAGTCATATGATATTTTTTTAAATAGTTTCATTTCTGTTACTTTTATGATTTGAGTGAAATCCGCCCTGTACGAGATTTATATATTTTATTTCAATTAAAATTGTGATGTATAACTTTAAATTACATGAGATAATGGCATAAAAGTCGAGATTATGCCATGAATTGGTTGATCTGACCAAAGTTAATGTCATTAATGAATTTAAATCATTAAGAATTCAACTTTTTCGCATATAGTATTTTTTGGCAGCGGATGTGTCATTTGTGTCATTTATTACTTTTGGTGAAATAGTATGGGATTTATTGCTAATTGATTGGAATAAGATAAAAAATTATATTTTTTTTAATTCTATTTGGTGGATTGATTACTATCATTTGAAAAATTAGATTAAATTTAGTACCATCTGAACCAATTTTTACTACGATCATAAACATTGTTAATTAGTTTCTTATATCATATTGTGTCAATTTTGCATTTATTTGAAAAATTTCCATTCAATTTTCATTTAATTTGTTTTCAGTTTTCCTCTTTATAGTCTGAATTCATTTGAGGAAATTGCAATTAATTTCCTATCAATTACAATTAATTTCATTAAATCAATAGTTAAATATTATACAATACAATCCACTCTATATAAATGTAATATAGGAAAAAGTCCGGTCTCAACCGCATACATGGTGCTCAATGTGATAGAAATTCATCCCGTGGATTGTTCGCTTCCACAAGTGCAGTTCCCTGATCATAATGCTCTACCTATGATGTTTTTTGAGTTGCTCTGTTTATTATGGTATTATTCTTTCATGCATTCCAGAATGTAATATTCTTGTGAGTGACTCTTTAGATAACTAATGATAAGAATATAGAGTTGGATTCTTTTTTCTTTATTTTGAAAAACAAGATTGATCATTACTTCCTTACTTCAAATTGCATGTTGGTGGTATTCCTGTCTGTCAAATTTTTTCTAATTTATCTTATAAAGACTTTTTAATTTGTTTTATTACTTTGTTAGAAAAATCTTTGGAGACGATGAAAGAATTCATTAGAGAGGATGAAAGAAGAGGCTCACTAGAGATTCAACAATGGGTTGGCAAATGATGAATAAAAGGTGTTTTTTTTCTAACTTTATATTATCCACTTATTGTTATTGTTTTCCAATGTAATATTTTGCAGGTGCAGTACTTCGATCATTTGCAAAACTCAATTTATGGAAATCTTCAATTTATTGTTTTGTTTTTTTTTTAATAAATAAAAGCTGCCTTTTTTTTTTTCATGTGTGAATCCTTTTAGCAAAATGAATGGATCCGGAAGAAGTCTAGAAGTAATCCAAAAATGATAGCAAGCTCCAGCCTATGATTGTTCTAAATAATAGACACTTTATTTCTTTTAAACATAATAGAAATAAAAAATTATTTTGCCAACTTCTAAAGTCATTTTTGGTAGAAAGAAAGCAAATTTCAAAAAAGAAAGAATGGAAAAAAAATCATCTTAACATGTTTAGTAGTCAATTATAACTCTTTTTATTAGAAATATCAATACATTTAGTAGCCAATAATAATTGTTTTATTGAAAAATAAGCACTTGAGGATGTATCTTCTCTCTCATTCTCCTTTTTTTGAAACTCATTTTCTTTCTACCAAACATGAAATTAATTCTTATGATGCAAAAGAAGCTTAAATTGTTGATACTGAAATACTAGATCCGTCATCACATCTTATTTTCTAGCAAATTCTACTACAGTTGTGGTAAATAATCTTGAGAAACAAGAAAATTGGTTGCCACAATTGATAGTACTATTTAATTTTTAGTATATTGGATCTCATATTTTTAATTTCCATAGGGGTTGTATAAAAAATGTGGTGTCATTGGAGGAGGAGGAAGACTCAAAAGTTTGTACCAAACATTACATGAATTCTCATGATGCAGAAGAAGTTTAAATTGTTGAAACTAAAACAATCAATTCGTCATCACATCTTATTTTCTAGCAAATTCTACTACAGTTGTGGTTGCCAAAATTAATTATATTATTTAATTTTTATTATATTGGACCTCATATTTTCAATTTCCATAAGGGTTGTATACAACTTGCAGTGTCATTAGAGAGGAAAAAAGACTCAAGGAGACTGTAGAATAGAATGCTAATTTGGTGGAGGCAATCAATAGGTGTTTAAGTGAACACTTTTTCAAGTAGTATCTGGGTGGCTCAAGTGGTTGTGTCCCTATCAACCACTAGATCTTTGGCCAACACTTTTTCAAACAAGTTGTCTAAATGAACTCATATTTTTATTGCAAAATCTTCTCAATAAAATTTTCTCTGCCATATCTGTCTTTCTATGCTTTTTTCCCCTACAATTATGAATAATCTTAATTTTACGTCAGGTTCATGAGTTTTGCTTTGCTTCTTGTGTGGATTTAGCTGGAATTTAATTTTTGATAATACCAAGTTACCAACAAATTCTTTAAGAGAAACTTTTTCTTCAAGTTTTGCTTTGGCCTTTGTCCTCATTTTCTATTTAGAACATGGAAAGTGTCTTCTTTGTTAGTTCTTTTCTTTTTTAGACGTATAATACTCTTACTCTTAATGGGTCCATTACTTTGTTTTGATTTTAATTGTTTGGGTAGCTATGATATTTTTTTTCCATACCCTATATTTGTTTTCTTTCTTTCCTTTTGTTAAACATCTTTATTATCTTTCTCATTGCATATCACCCTATCATCTTATTTATTTGATCCGACATCATCATATCATTTCAATGTTAATCATGGTATTTAGATTGCTGATTTTTTGGTCAAAAATTTTCCCTCCTATATTTTGTCGTATGGTATATTAGGTTGCATTTTTATGATTTTATCTTAGGAATTTTAATTTTCATCCATTTTTTCGTTTATCTCAAGTTGAAGGGGTTAAATTGTTTAAAAAAAAAATGAAAATCTTGTCAAATTAATTCTCAAATCAATGTCATTAATTCTCTAATCTGAAATTAATTTTTCAAATATTCAACATTATTTTGGATTGAAGTCTGGATTTTGATGTCTAGCTGAAATTTTAGTTTATAGCTTTGAATTCAAATTTATTGATAAAAATTATAATTGAAGTTTAAATTAACTGTTTAAGACAATCAGTGTGGCTGAGTTATTGTAATTTGAAGACAATACTGATTATGTAAGAAATTATTGTTATCAACAATGTTAAGAAAATTGGACCGGACACTGAACCGGACAAGGTAGCGGTTCAAAGGTTCAATTGTTGGATCAGGGTCGGACCAGTTGTACTTAACATGTATTATAAAGATTAAAATGATGTAAATAAATAAAAGAAAAAGCAAAAATTGAAAAAAAATTTAGATGAGAAAAATGATATAAACCTTTATTATCAAACACTTTTAAAAGTCATATTAAAGTTAAATTAAAATAATAAAATTTAAAATTAAAATATAGATAAATAATAGACATAGCAAGAATTAAATTGATGTTATCACATAAAGAAAAAAATTCAAGAAATAAACATAAAAAATACTCAAAACTTGAAGGAAAAAGAAAAAAGTTAGAAGAGTGAAAATTTATAAACCTTTGTTATTAAGTACTTTTAAGAGTCATATTAAAGTTAAATTAAAATAATTAAATTTAAAATTAAAGTATAGATAAATAATAGATATTACAAATATTAGAATAATATTATTATATAGAGAAAAAATTCAAGAAATAAAAAAATGAGTAAATATTGAAGAAAACAAGAAAAAATAAAAATCATTTGACACTTGAAAGTCTCACATTGTTCAAGTTTTAATAAAGTGGGTGTGTTGAAACCATATAAAGATAGTTTTGTTAGTTATGTTAGAGGCAATATATTTAGTATCCTTGATATATCTTAATAGGCTTGAAAATCTTTTTTTTAAGGCCTAGAATTGTAATTTTTTCAAATTTTTTTTTAAAATATTGAACTGAACTGATTTGGACCGGTTATGGGAGTATTTCAGACTGAACCAGGGATCGGTTTCTAGTTGAACCGGCAGGTCTGATCCGATTTTTAGAATCTTGGTTATCAATAAAATTTATTATAATTTTAATATTTAAGCGTATGGAATTATTAGTTAAAAATGGACTAATATATATATACTTCCTTTAGTTTAAAATATAAATTCTCTTTCAAAAGTTTTTTTTATTCAAAATATAAGTCTTATTTAATAATTTTTAGGGCATTAAAAATAGATTAATACATCTCTAAAAATTTATTTATGTATTTCATAAGAAAATTCTTATTTATATATTTAGTTTGTTACATCTTCTATTATATATTTATATTTTTATATAAAATTATTCTAACACATTGTATTATTATTATAAATGTAAAAGTTTATATAATATATATATATATATATTTTATCTTTGAAGAACCCGTGCAAAAGAACTAGTTGAATTGATGTTTCATATATAATTAAGTCAAAGAAAATAATCGTACTTAGTAGTGAATGAGTTTTTTATTTTTTTGCCAACGAGTTACTTCTGAACTCAATGTTGAACTTGTAACTCTGAAGTCTTATTTTTGGTTATTAGATATTCATGTGATGATGCATGTCCCTGGACATACATATAATTGAATGAAAGCAACATGTATGTATAGTCTATGTCAGTACACAGTACTCATGAAATAATGGTTAAGCTATATTTGGAAAAAAAATTAAATTATGGTCTCATATGAGAATGTAATTTTTATAATAAAAATCGATATATATATATATATATATATAATGTTTATCATACTCACATTATTATTTAACTATAATGAACTTTTATTATTTTTCAGAGAGATATAAAGAATATTTTTCATTTAAAATTATTTTTTCTGGCTTAAATTAATAAGTTTGATTTGGGTTTTTTAACCTTATTAAGTTTCTTTTTTATACTTAAATTTTTAAGATAATCAAAAGTTTCCTATTCATTAACAATGTTAAATAACTTAATTAAAAATGTTGACATGTAATTTTAAAAGCCATCTCAGCAGAAAAAAAACCCCACTACTAGCATTATTTATATATTTTTTTAATTTCATATTATATTTAACTATGTTTAGAATCTCAAGAATATTAATTATCACAATAAAAAAAAAAAAGCCTAGACTCACTATACAGAGATAAAAACTTGTATAATCATGCCTTCTTCTCAACTCGTAAAAATCAAATTGTAGCGGGTCCACTCGTGGAGTGTATATATATATATATATAAATATAAATTCGTCCATATGACAATCACATATCAACAAACAATTAAAATGAAATTGCAATATATCATTATTATTTACACTAGCTAACAAGACATACTGGGAGACATGTTACATATATATAAATTTTTCAAAGAAATTACTTAAAATATTTGTTATTAAAGTCCTTATTTATTTATTTTTTTTAGCCAGCTGCTTTGCTCTTATGTCCAGTGGGTTTCGATCGATTTTTTCACTTTCGTTCTTTTTTTGGCCAGGATATTTTCACTTTCGCTCTCGACTTCGTGCTCTTAGACTCTTCCCGCCGTCATCCATTTTTTTTACTTCTTCTCGGGTGGTGTCTCTCTCACCGTCGCACTCTCTGTCAAATCGTGAATAAGCTTCTTCTCTGGTAGTGTCGTAGTTTAACCCTAAACGGCCGTACACCAGTGAAGCCGCCCCACAGCTCTGTCGCTTGATTCGGTACTCTCCGCCCCCAGTTTTTACTCATCGCCGGTGAACTGAAGTTGTGGGCGAACACTCTTTGAAGTACGCTCAACAATTTGTGAGTCACTGTTGCTTTTTATAATCGCTTGATGTTTGATTTCTGCTCATCGTCGCTTTTTATCTTTGGAATGTTTCACTGGGAAATTAATTTGAATTCGGGTGAATCTAGTGGGATTTGAATGGCTTTGTTGCTTTTTCTGGGATTGGCAAACGAGAGTGTGGAAGAATTGAAGAACTTTGGATGCAAACCACAACTTGGGAAGAGTTTTAAAGACTAACAAGGAGAGATGTGCTTTATGTTTTTGTTTGGGAGTACGCTAGTTACAGTGTGCGTGTGTTGGTGTGCATGTATAAATTTTGGGTGTGTGATTGGTCTTTTTTTCGAAGAGTTTTTTTGTCTTTTTTTGAAAAATTCCGAAAGTGACAGCTTTGTTGATATGCTATAATCAATAGATGGATATTGTTAACTGAATATATGTTTGTTGCAATAGTACAGTGAAAATGAAGGGGATGTGTGCCTTACTAATGTTGGTGAACAAATTGACCGCTGTATTTTTCGGGCTCACTGTTCAAGTTTATCTGTTCCCCGTCTAATCTGGTTAATGCTTCCAAATTCGAGCTACTTATGAATATTTCTTTAATTTGCTTGAATAGTATGTTTAATCTCTCTTCTGGTCAGATCTAGACTTCTAAGGATAGAATATTTCTTTAACTTGCTCGAATATTTCTAAGGATAGAATATTTCTTTAACTTGCTCGAATATTTCTTTAATAGTAGAATTGTTTGACAATGACATACATGGTACATAACATTTAATGAGTGATTTAATTCTAAATATTACATTTAACATGGTTTTGGTGGCATATTTGAGTCATACGTGCTTTCATTTGATAACTAAAAACGAGATGTTTTGATGACCTAGTGTGGTTATTTTGGGCCTGTTGGTTTTACTTTCCTTGTGGGCATGAGCAATATTCGAAAGTTTCCATATCTAAATTTGTCCACCTTGCGTGAAACCTTATGTGAAACACAGATTCATTCTTCTTTTTTTTTCAGCCACAAGAACATAGATTCATTCTTGATATTGTTGTTACCTAGCTTTCTTAACCATTGGAAGTGGGATCTTATGAATTTTTAACTAGAGCTGCTCCACTTTTTTTTTGTGAGCATTTTTGTATTAAGGTCAGCAAATACATTTACTGAGTTTTTGGTGTTCATTCAGGATGGCAAGTCGTTTTCTGGTAATTTGCAATGTAGTTTTCTCTTAATATTACAATGTTTAACAATTATTCACTTGGCATTTGCAATGTAGGTGCAGTTCACCAGAAGTTAGCTATGTCATGATCGTGTTCTCTTAATATTACAACTAGTTTAGCCTATTTTAGCTACCAGAAACCAGAAGTTTTCTGATCTGGTTGTGAAATGCCTTATCAAACTTACAAAGCTAAGGGGTGTAGGGAGCAATAAAACCTATAGATGGCGCAAGCTCAATGATCAAAGAATTTCCTTCTTTTTTATCCAATAATGAAACTGATTCCAATAGTTTATAGACACATGAATGGATTTTGGAACTATATGTAACAATCTTGATAGGAATGACATGTATATGAATTCGGACCTTCAGATCTTTTCTTTCCTTGCTTTTTTGTCATAAGCTCTGTTTTTGGATGAAAAGAATAAGCTGGAGGCAGATATTTATTTTTCCTGTAAGCTTCTTTTTACTTCACTGGGATATATTCATTTTCGTTTTTATACAAAGATTTATTAAATATTAATATTAATTTCTCTTGTGCAACTCTTACAGATTTCAAACTATGAGAAGGAATTGGAGGAGATGAAGAACACAACAAGGAAGAAACCAACTTTCCTGTAAGCTTCATTCTTTATCTTCACTTTTATTGCCACTGTGTCTTTCTATCATAACCCAAACATGCATTATCCTTTAGCTCTACTTTACAGCTTTATATCTTTATAGTGAATGGGTGTAATTTTAAATCCAAACCTGTCTAGAATGAACCAAAAAAAAAAATTAATGAAGTTATTTGAAATATGTTGAAAAATTTATTTTAAAATATTTGAAGGGATTATAAGTATTGTTGCATTTGACTCTGTTTTTTCTGCATTTGCTCCGTGTGGAAAAAAAGTGTTCATCTCTACTTATTGCTTTGTTAAGGCCATTGCTTCAGAATAGGATAATGTATGGAAATTCTGAAATGTGATGAAGAATCTTTTTTTTTTTTTTTTGGGAATTCTTTTTAATAGTATGACATATCTGTTTACCTTGTTAAGGCCATTGCTTCTATTTTCAAGTAGTATCAACAACTGCTTCAGTAGCTCGCTCTATAAGAAACTGAACCCAGCTTGCATCTTTTAACAAATTATCAGCATTACTTTGCCCCTCATCATATGAGCTATCATGACAATCTAGAGCACGTGTTATGTGTTAGCTATCTGTTAGGATGTTAATTCTGGTAGCTCACTCTATAATTTCGTAGCTATCAGTTCCTTATTCTTGAAAACCCAGTATTCTTGAAAAAAAAGAGAGTTATGCATTTAGTCCAATATATCAAACTAAAATATAAATGAAAATCTGCATATCTTTTTCTTTTGCTGGTTTTTGAAATTTTGTGGAGGTTTACAAGTTTATCTTAGATATTGAAAAATTTTTCAGGGATGATGTCTGAATTTTTTCTTTTTTGCCACTGAATTATGAAATAAAAAATTAAAGTATTTGCTTCAAATGGATGCACAAAATTATTATTAATAAATTACTTTAAATATATGCAATTTGTTGGTAAAAAAATGAGTAAAATATACTAACCTCCCCTATATATTACCTTAATTACAATGGCCTCTCTTCTATTTTAAAAATCTATATTGATCTCCCTTCAAATAAAAAATTATGTTACATTGATCTCCCATCTCTTTTTAAGATTCTATTTCCATCCACACAACCGTTAGTTGACCGTTAAACCAAGTTAGTCAATTTTTTTGGACCAAAATACCCTTTTTTCACAAAAATATTATTTAAGAATTGTTTAAACACTTAAATTAGCAAAAAAATAATTTTAAATATTTATTTTTTAACTTTTTTATTATGTTATAAAAGTGATTGATTAGCATCATATTATAAAGTTGATTAATTTCATAATTTTGAATTTTTAAATATATTTATTTAAACTTATTTATCTAGTAATCTTTTAACCATATACATTGGTAAAGAAAATTTTTCAAACACATTGATTTAAACGGATATTTATTAAAAAAATTACTAAAAAACTCGAGCGTGTTTTTAATATTTTCTTTAAGTAAAAGTTGTTTAACATCCTCCACTAAAAACATTGAAGAGATAACTATTTGGAAAAAAAGAAAGAAATAATAAAGAACATCTCTTAATTGCATAACAAATTTCTAGTCAGGCTGTGTAATACAAAATATCCAAAACAATCATATGTAAGTAATTATATAATCTCCATTTAATTTTGAATCGACTGAAAAAAAAAACAATTTTAATTTTTATTTAGGAGGAGCAACCGAATACATAGGAGCAGCAATAGAAAAAGAACTAGTAGCCACAGAAGAAGGATTGCCAGGAATGCTATAGGACCTAATATTCTTCAATAACAAACAATAAATAAATTTTAGTAAAGTACACCTAACATATTTTACAAAAGGCATGAAATGAGGCAAGTTTGATGCGTTATACCTTCTTTATTTGCATAGCTTCATTTTTGACTTGGCTTTTAATTGTATTGTGGCATGTTTTTGAGTTCATTCTCTAACTGAAGTTTGTGATGCACTTGTTAAAGTTACCTATGAAAAGATTAAAATATACATAAGAAAAAGAAGATATTATATGTAATTGATAAAAAATTAAGATAATATCTTACTTGTCTATTTTTTTTTTTCTTACTTTAACTGGATCTCTTTGACAACTCCTTTTATTGTGTCCTAAACCTCTTCAGTTAGTGCACTTGATAGTTGATAGTCTTCATTTTGCATCTGATGGTGCATCATCATCTTTCTCTCTTCTCCTACTCTTTTTTGGCCTCTCTGGAAGTCTACGTAATGGGGGTGGAAGAATATTTATTTCTTCCATAGTACTTAATCTGGGAAAGGGCTAATTAATCCAAAATAAGTTGTAATGTAACTCATTTTGCTATAATAAGCATCACAATAATCTTCTACCTTTGCTCTTATATATGTTTTGGCAATTGCACCATGTTTGCAAGGCAACCCACTAAGTAGTCATGCTTTGCATTAACAATTATGAGAATTTATGCTCACCGGAAATCTTGTAAACCCATCATAAACCTCAAATAAATTATTGCCAGCTGTGTCCGCTCTATAATGCCTTCCATCCTTCATAGTTTTGTTTAGTTCATTCACAATCCTTGCCCCGAAATTTTGTGGCCATGATGCACTAGAATGAAACTTTTTATAAAATCTCATCATGATTTTTTATCTTAACCCATCTAATAGACTCACTACATTCATATTTCTCAAGTCATTTATCCACTCATTAAATGATTCTCAAACATTGTTAGTGTGACACGTGGACTCTTACAACTTTCATGAAATGCATGTCTAGTCCAAGTGTTAAGAGGAATAGACATCAAATAGTGGTATGCCTTCTCATCATGTCTTTCCATCTTTTCCACTGCCTTCTTAAAAATAAATTCATTTGGAACTTTATGAGCCATCCAAAAAAGTTCATGGAAGATTAGCAATGGAAATTTATCCTTAAAATGATTAAATAAATGCCTACCACAATGTCTATGCCATGAGTTTGGAAAAAAAAATCAGCAATGGCTTGTGTCAATCCCTGCATTCAACAACAAAAAAATGCAGTTGTAACACATGCCAACTGAAAAATATAAAATTATGTAAATCAAAATTATTACCTTTTGTCTGTTGCTCATAATTATGTAACAATTGACCCCTATAGCATCATTCAAATATTCCAAGAAAAAGCTCCAAGATTCCTTAGATTCTACCTCCCGTATAGCATACTATGGGAGATATCCCATTATTTGCATCAAGTGAAATTGCACATAGCAACACACCTCCATATGGACCTTTCAGATGACAACCATCCAACCCAAAAACTGGCCTATAGCCTTTCAAAAAGCCATCTCTGCAAGCAGCTAAACACAAAAATCTCTCAAAAGTAGGTCTCTCTTGAAATGAGAGCCTATCGTGGTAATATAACTTCACTATGCTGCCTCTATTTTTTTTTTTCTAACACTAACTCTACATATTTAGGTATCTTATGATAACTTGCAGATGAGAACCTTAACATTCTTCCCTTCTTTTTTTTTCTTGCCCTATACAGTTGCATCCGATAGGCATTAACTCCATATTTGGTGGTTAATTTGTTATCTATTAATTCATAGTTCATTTTAGGATTGGCATTCAAAAATCCTTTTAATTTATCTGCTATCCAAGTATATGTGGCATTAGGTTGATCAGCTAATCTAATGCAAGTGTGTTTAGGTTCGTATGTTTTAATCATAAAAGTGTTTAGGTTTGTATGTTTTAATCATAAAAGTTATGTCATCCGGGGTGGGAGGAGCATGGATTCTCCAAGGACAACCATCCAAAACACAAATAACAATCACTTTTGCTTTCTCATTTTTTACTCTAATTATATCAAAATTCTCTTGAATTACATAATCCCTCAAAACATTCCTAACATTGACAAGTAACATGTATCTTTCCAAATGCACTCTAGCAGTAACATCATACTCACATCTTTTCCCTTTCACATTCTTAAAAATGTTAAGAATTTCAGGCTTTTACACATCACTACGACTTTGCAGAATTTTCATCACCATCAATATCAATTTCTAGTTCACTACCTTAACTATCTTCTACCCTATCCAAAGTAAAATCATCATCAATCCCTTCATTCTCTTCACTTCGTTATCCCTCAGTAGTATCATCATAGTCTTCATCACTATAAGTATATAGTTTATCAATAGGAGGTTCACTCTTATCCCAATTATCAATATCTTTATTACAGATCATATTATCATGCACGTATTAATTGATGGAAATTTTTAAAATTCAAAATAAAGTAAGGTAAAATATAATTAATTGTATGCTCGCCAAGATGCTAACCGAACAATGGACCACTACACTAACAGTGCTTTGTTCAAATTCCATACTTATTTAGACAATCCGTTGGCCGAATAAAAAAACCTCCAACCTTGATTTTATTATTATTTTTGAAACTGGTAAAGCAATAATGGGACACTATTAAAAGATGCAATTTAATACAAGTTGTTTGACATCCATATATTGAAAATAATGGAAGGCAATGGCACGAACTGATATATGTATATATATATATATAAACATACCCTATTGAAAAATTACAAACACCAAAATAATCAGCGTATACAACGAGACCAATGAGTTAAACTTTTAGCACTTGGCGATGATCATCCTCACTTTGCGTTTTGCTACAGCACAACAAAACTTACTTTTGTGATAATGGCCTCAATATTGGTCACTGCCAGCGAAAGGTGTAAATGTTGCTGCTGCTTCACAATATATATATACATATATATATATATATAAACATACCTTAATTGTAGATGAATCACCCCTAATCACTCTGTTCCTTTGCATCTCCATTGCCTTTATTGGCATCGTGGCCGCTTTTGCTTTGCTTCTAAGAAATTTTTTCTTTCGAGGTTGCAGGCTCCATTGGAAATTTGTGCGATCAACGACCAGTTTTGATGAATTAGGGACAGAGTATAATGAGGGGTAATTTAGTAAATAAAATTTATTTTTAATACAATTATTAATAAATCATATTTTAGAATCTTCTTAATGGTGTTAACATTTTAGACTAAAATGTATATTTCAAAATTGAGGGGAGATTTTTGTAATTAAAATAAAATCAAAGTATTTTACCCAAAAAAATCTATGCAATTTTATTTGGTTGAGCTGGCTTTAAAAGTTGCAAGTTAACATTTTTGTTAAGTTAATTAAAGGTGTTAAAAAGATTAATTTTGATTACGATTTGAAAGTTAAAAGATTAAAAAAAATTTTGCAATAAAAAAAGAAGTATACTATTATCCTGTTTTTATTCTATTTTATTTTGCTGCATAATATTCTTGCTTTAAAAAACAAAAAAGCCGAGTACCGAGCTGCCAGTGTTAGTTGGTTCCTTGTTAGGTGTATTTTCTTCTAAATATTCCACAAAAAAAATTTAAATGTCAGGTGTCTCCAACAGGAAAAATTACTTGAAAATTTGGAATGTGTGAACAGCTCATTCAAGCTAAGGAGGGGAAAAAATGACAATAAAATTCTTTGAGTGAATTAGTTTTTCATTCCAAAAACTAAAAAAAAGTTGAACATTTCGAATTCAAAGAAATGAGCTAGCTAACTCCAATCCATTCATGGTAAAATCAAAGTTTTTAACTCTTGAAATAAAATAATTTGAACTTTTAAGCAGTTCCATTATAAATTTTATAAGATTAAATAATTGCATTTAATATTTATTTAATCATTTTATTCATTTAATCAGATAATATTCTTGCGTTGAAGAAATATTGAGTATGGTTATTTCTTAAAAAAAATGTGGTGTAGCGTGTGGTGAAATGTACACCATTGGATTAATCCAACGGTCTACATCAGAAGATGCGCAGCCTGCCCAGCCATTGGGATAATGGACAGGGAATTCGAACGCCTTCGGCCTCCCTCTCTCGTATCCCTCGCCTCACCCTCTCTCGCTCGCTTTCGTTCTTCACTCACCTCCCAAGCCCCTTATTTCTTGACTTCACTATGTGCTCGCAGAGGCATCTGTGGAGAGAGATAGAGATCCAGCGATACTTTGTAGCTTCCGGATCTCAGAGATTCACTCTGGTGATGGCTCAGCTGATCGTGAGTTTCTTCAAATATTTAATATTATTGTATATAATGCTTGCATGATAATTTATTGCCTTTATTATTAATTAAGCATTGAGGAAGGTGAATAAGTTTCAAATTGAAGTATTAAGTTGGGAATTTGAGAGAATCTACTATTCGTTGATCTTTCCTATCCCTCTGGTATCTGGTGTATATAATGAAAATTTCTAGCGTTATTGTGAATTTTCTGTTGTATTCTCTGCAAGCTTAGGATGTAAAATATACCAGAACTCTTATGTT
The DNA here is from genome assembly GCA_026686845.1 of Adenanthera pavonina. Lineage (NCBI taxonomy): Eukaryota > Viridiplantae > Streptophyta > Magnoliopsida > Fabales > Fabaceae > Adenanthera > Adenanthera pavonina. The sequence goes on from JAIVEN010000009.1 coordinate 20,331,386, forward strand.
GATTTGAAAGTTATATTTTTATCTAATTGTATAATCAATAAATACATTGACTGGTTAGCCCATTATTAACTATTCTATTTGTATTTCTGTAAAACTAGTGCTGATTAAATTATAATCTGTATTCTGATGGATTGAAAAGAGAAGGGGGTGTGTGCTGAAGCTTTGATTGTTGTTTTACTCATAGGAGTTGGAAAAGAAGAGAAAGGAGTAAGCACTAGTGGCTTAAGAGAGGAAGAAGCAACTGAACAAATTAAGGTTGAAGGCTGAGATGATTGCTGAGGAAAAGCTTGGTTCCCAACTGGACATCCTTGATCCTCGAAATGGCTTATGAGTGACAAATTGTTGCCTCTACACAAAAGACGAAATGTTAGCCATTAAATCCAGATGACCCCCCTGCATAGATAATCTTGTTGTGGATGGATTCCATAATCAGCATGCAAATCAGATAGCTCACCATCTTGCTCTGTTGTCCAGGCTCTTCAATTTCTTTTCACCAAAAATTACTCCTGTAGCCTTGATCACCAATTACTTATAAATGGATCAAACGTTGAAGCTTATCAATGCTCTTTTCAATAACACCAAGAATCCCAAACTGGCATGGCACCTATTCAAGCGCATTCAGTCTTCTTCTTCCTCCTCTTTTGCTCCTCCTCATTATGTTCGCACCGTACCCGTCATCACACGTATCCTTATCAATGCACAAATGCACAGGGAGATTGATGAGCTCCCTCAGCTCCTTGTCTCACAGTGCCTTGATGTTACCCATTCTTGTCTCACTTCCTTTGTTCGAATCTTGGCATTATCGGGCCACCTTGATAAGGCTGTCTTACATTTCAAATCCCTTAGAAATCAATTTCCAGCAATGCCTCCCTCCATTTCTTTATACAATGTACTTCTTCAATCTAGTCTTAGAGAGAGGCGTCCAGATTTTGTTAAATGGCTATACACAGACATGATTGCTGCTGGGGTTAAGCCAGAAACTTACACATTTAATCTTCTAATCCAATCCTTGTGCGACTCTGGACACTTAGATGATGCAAGGGAGCTGTTGGATAAAATGTCTGAAAAAGGATGTCAGCCGAATGAATTCACTATTGGGATTCTTGTTTGTGGGTTTTGCAGGGCTGGGCTCACCATGCAAAGCTTAGAGCTTCTTAACCAGTCAAAGAACAGTCACCCTTCCCCCAATAAGGTAATATATAATACTCTGATATCTAGCTTTTGTAGAGAAGATCGAACTGATGAAGCTGAAAAATTGGTTGAAAGGATGAGAGATCAGGGTCTGTTTCCGGATGTTGTTACTTTTAACTCTAGAATATCAGCTCTTTGTAGAACAGGAAAAATTTTAGAAGCATCAAGAATATTCAGAGACATGCAGATAGATGAAGAATTAGGACTTCCTAGGCCCAATATCATAACTTACAACATAATGCTGAAAGGATTTTGTAAGGAAGGCATGTTGGAGGAAGCAAGGGCTCTGCTTGACACAATGAAAAAAGTTGGTAATTTTATTACATTGGAAAGTTATAACACATGGTTATTGGGTTTAGTTAGAAATGGAAAGTTATCAGAGGCTCGATTAGTTCTCAATGAAATGCTCGATAAAGGCATTGAACCAAATATATACTCGTACAACATTATAATGGATGGACTCTGCAGAAAACATATGCTGTCAGAAGCAAAATTGTTGATAGATCTGATGATAAGTAATGGTATTTGTCCTGACACTGTAACTTATAGTATACTCCTCTATGGGTTCTGTAGCAAAGGGAAGACGTTTGAAGCAAAAAATATCCTTCAGAAGATGATCAAAAATAGTTGTCCCCCAAATACTTACACTTGCAACATATTACTGCACAGCCTTTGGAAAGAAGGGCGGACATCAGAAGCAGAGGAAATGCTGCAAAAGATGAACAAAAAAGGGTACCAATTTGACACAGTGACCTGCAATATTGTCGTCAATGGTCTTTGTAGAAGTGGAGAATTGGACAAAGCGATTGAAATTGTCAGTGAGATGTGGACTAAAGGACCTGCATCTCTTGGTAATGGAAACTCAATTGTTAGCCTAGTTAATGACATCCAAAATGTATCAAACGGATTTCCAGATGTGATCACATACACAACTATAATTAATGGGCTATGCAAGGTTGGGAGGCTTGAGGAAGCCAAAAAGAAATTTATAGAGATGATGGCAAAAGGCTTGCACCCTGATTCTGTGGTCTATGATTCATTCATTCAGAATTTCTGTAAACATGGAAAGATATCATCTGCCTATCGTGTCCTGAAGGATATGGAGAGAAATGGTTGTAGCAAGACTCTTCAAACTTACAATTCATTGATTCTGGGCTTAGGAAGTAAAAACCAAATATTTGAAATTTATGGTCTGATGGATGAGATGAAAGAAGGGGGGATATGTCCAGATGTCCACATGTATAATAATATAATTAGCTACCTGTGTGATGTAGGGAAGACTGAGGATGCAACTTCTCTTTTACATGAAATGCTGGATAAGGGCATTGCTCCCAATATATCTTCCTTCAAAATATTGATAAAAGCTTTCTGCAAATCTAGTGATTTTGGAGTTGCATATGAATTATTTGAGGTAGCTTTGAGTGTATGTGGCCAAAAGGAACCCTTGTACAGTTTAATGTTCAATGAATTACTAGCTGGAGGACAAGTCTCTGAAGCAATGGAGCTATTTGAAGCTTCATTAGATAGATCTCTTGGATTGAAAAATTTCATGTATAAAGATCTGATTGACCAACTTTGCAGGGATGCTAGGTTAAATGATGCTAATTTCCTTCTTCAAAAGTTGATTGATAGAAGATATGAGTTCGACAATTCATCCTTCATGCCAGTGATTGATGGCTTAACGAAAAGGGGGGACAAGCAACAAGCAGATGAACTTGCAAAGAAGATGAACTTGGCTTTAGAAGATGGAGTTGGAAATAAGACTCATTACTGTCAAAGTAGGAACATCGATCGGAAACTTAATAAGGGTGGTGGTAGTGACTGGCAAGATATATTGCACAGGTATTGTGCTGAGGATAATCTTTTATACCCACTTTTATTAGCTTTGGTTAAACAATGGCTTTTCATTTACTTTTATTTGAGTTTGTCGTGGGACACTAACGTACTGTTTTTTTAGCGGTGGTTTGAGTAAAATCTGAAACTCACATACTGTCTTAATTACAAATATTGCTGAAGGAATTAAATTGTGTAGGGTTTGACTTCAGTAAGTTTATAGAGAATGTGATGTTATATACCCTAGAACTCTTGACATTTTCTTTGGTTTCATTGCTGTTTCCTTGTGTTAATAGGCATTTGTGCACGCAATGTAGCTGTACCCTTGGATATTGATAATATATAGCTTGAATTTTTTTCTTAAAAAAAAATCATATGAGGTTTAAAACATTTTTGTGTATTTGCATGAATTATATGTTATATTTATGGTTAATGATCTGTTGCCTGTTTTAACAGGGATGATGGCAGCGGAATTGCATTGAAAACTCTCAAGCATGTGCAAAAAGGCTGGGGTCATCAAAGTATGTCAGGCTTGCAGCCTCTGAAAAATTATTTCGTTGATTACTACTAAGAGAGGAGTTGTCGACTTTCTGTTGAGTTTCCTAATTTTATTATTTGGATGGAGGAGGCAGAAGTTAAGGAGTGAGAATGTCAGGGCCTGAAATTAGTGAACATATTGAAAAAAAGAGGTAGGATAGAAATTATTTATATTAATTTACAGTGATATAATAAATGTTACAAAGAAAGAAAGGAAAAGAATATCTTTTTTCTCCTTTATCAATGGGATATCTTTCATGTCACAGTGTGTTTGGTACATAAGTAGGAATAAAAAAGCTTTCTTTTATAAACATGGAAATTTTTTCTTTTTCTTTCTTTTTCTTTTTTTCCAATCAAGTCACTTTATCATCTATTAAAAATATCTTTTATAATTTCTGTGTCTTTTTTTAATCAAATTTATTTTTTCATATATCAAGGTAGCATCAAACCCTTTTAGTTCTAAAAATACAGTCAACATAAAATATTTATGCTTGCGTTGGAATTGGATAAGCATTGAACATTCTTCTCTTGGATTATTCATATTGTGACGTTTTTATCATAAATATGGGCAATCATATAATGTTTGGCCCGTATGTTGTAGCGGGATGTTTGTTTTCTGTGTCGGCATGGTATTAAACTATTAAAAAATTAAATAAAAATATATTTTTAGTTTCTTAACTTTATATCAGTTTTATTTTAATTTTTTAATTTAATTTAATTTTTTTAATTTTTAAAATATAATCAAAATTTTTCTTATAATTAACATGATTAACTGTATTTGATTAATTATTTTTAAATGCTGATAAAATATTTTTTAAATGTTTACATATTTATTTAACTCATTATTTAACTCATTTTTTATAATAAGCAAAAAAAATCTAAGATTAAGTTTTTGTTTAGAAGTTTTTATTTCTAATTATTTATTTTTAATCTTTTGATTTAATTAAAAAATATTTTAAATCCAAAATTGATGAGAAATATTGGTGACTTGACAATAAAAATTCACATGTCAATGTTTAATAATGTTTTGTCAGCATTTTTGTTAACATAATTAACAATATTAGTAATAAAGGATTAAAGAGAAGAAAAATAAAATTAAGGGACCAAAATGAAACTTAGTGTAAAGTTGTATAATTAAAAGTATACTTTTGCTAAAAAAAATAAAATACTTGCATAATATTCCCACCAGTCCTTAATATAAGACCATTTTAACCGAATTACGTGGATTAAGAATTGTAATTAAAACTAATTAACTACCTCGATTTTTTCGAAAATCTCAATATTTTTTCAAAATTATCTTTATTTAATCTCTTTCTCTTTCTCTTTGAATACATTAAATAGGGGTATTTTTTGAAAATGTATAATAAATACTACCTCGCATATTGTAAAGGATCTTATATTTAGGACCAAGATAAATGATCCTATATATAGGATCCGAGGGAGTAAGAAATATGAGAAAGTTATTATTTATTCATATTGTCTTGAAATCAGAGCATTGATTCATATTGGAATAAAATAAATTAATTTTTTGTGCAACAACATTGAGGAGCATTTGATCCACCAATTCCAACACAATTCCCTCCCTTTGAGAATCCCTTTCCAATGCAAAATTAGCTGCAATTAGAAATTGAACCTTCAGAACATGGCCCCATGCACTTCAATGGTGGATCAATAAATCCACTTGTTGGCTGTGACCCTACATTATAAATAATTAATAATTTATTTCATTAATCTTATTTAAAAGAAAAAGACTTAATTAACCTTTTTGATATCATTAAGTTAAAAAAAAAACTCAAGCAAACAAATCATCAATATAAAATATAAAAAATTATAGAAAATTGTATTGTTTTAAAATTATCAATAATATGGCTAATATTGAATTTCCTATAATGGCACAAAGCTCATTTTCTTTCTAGTGTATCTTTATTCCTGAGTTTTATTAAAATTATTTACATTTTTAATCTTCAAAACTTCTACAAACATGTTGTAAAAAAATAAATTATGTACAAGCTTCTCTTTAATTTTATTTATATAATTTTTTTGGATATATATATATATATTAAATAAAATATTTTAAACCTACAGTAATAGCATGTTTTGGTTGGAAGAAAATAATTTTGGATAACAAAGTAAATTAAATATACGAACATTTAGTTAACTTAACTAAACTTAAATATAGACTTTCTATTTTAAAAATATACAAAGAATTTTTTTACAGGTAAATTACACTTACTTCACTTGAGTATTGTTAAATTAATCAATCTTTTTTTCCTTATGAAAATCTAAACAAACTTTCCTTTGCAATAAAATCTAAACTACATAGATTATTTTTTTTAATTTTTCAAAATCACTGTCTTGCCATTTATTTTCAGGAAAATTGATACATAGTTTGAAAATAGAAAAGATATAAATGTAATTTACAAAAAAATAAAAAAATTTTGTGTAATATAATCTTTGTTTAAGGAAATTTGTATATGTTGATGACTATTTCCCTAATCTCTAATGTCTTGCTTGGTTCACTGGAAATTAGATCAAGGAAGTGAAAATGGATTCAACTTGTTAACATCTTTGGTATGGCTGAAACCTACTTCCATGGAAAGGCCCACTTCTAGCCGAATACCTTGATTTGACTTTCTTAGGTAGGTCCAAGAAAGTCTTATAAGTTCCCTAAAAGTCTGAAATGTGAACAATGTTGCCCCTTCTCTTCACTATCACAATCTTAGTTCTACATTGAGCTACCCTCATCTTCAATCCCTTCTCACCTTTCCTCCATCCACGGTAAGGACAACATCAAGCTCGACAACAGGTATGGAAGTTATGAAGGCAAGGACAACAAGGATATGAAGGTTTTGGTTCTGGCTTGTCATCATCAATACACAGTCATAGTCGACCATGAGTGTACTCCTCCAATCTAGGTTATAGTTTGTCATTCAATCTCGTCATTCGACAATGACTTTGTCATTCGAATCTAGGTTTTGGTTCACTTCTGGTATTCGATTGAATAGATATGTTCAAATTGATGCTTCTTGCTTTCTATTCTTAATATCAATTTTACATATTTGTTCAAATTGATACTTCGATTGAATCTTGTCGTTTGGTAATGGCTTCGTCATTTCTTTCAAATCGATACTTCTTGCCTTATGGTCATAATAGAATAGGTCTGTAAAATTGATATTGTTCAATGGTTTGTTCAGTTATGTCCTTGCTTTATGTTTAGTTCAGTCATTGTTTTCTAGCATGGTGGTGAATGGTGATTTTATTTGGCAGTGGTTGTTGATGGTAGATAATGGTTCTAATTTGACATATTTGTGATTTTTTTTTAAATTTTGGCAAGGGTATTTCGATCCTTTTGTAATATAAATATACGCATCAATTAAAATTTATACAAGATTTTACAGGATATATTCAATATATTTTTAAACCCCACTTCCTCTTCCACTTCCATTTTCACTTCCACTTTTTTTTTTTCACTTTCACTTCCATATAAAACACTTATGCTGACTTTATGTAATTATTATATAATTAAAATTCCTTAGCATAGCAAAATTATTATCAAATTCATGTTTACTTTTTTTTTTAATTATGTGTAGCTTTGACAAAATTTTGAATTTGCACTTGCACAATAAAAAATAAAATATGAACACACACAAGTACATATATTTGAAATGGAAGTAGAAGAATTACCTGATGCTAAAATAAGAAGAAAGCATATAAGAGTTACACTAAAGAGATATGTTTGAGAAACACCGGCAGCTATTTTGTTCCAATTTCAATTAGCCTCTCTAGTCTCTCTTAATTCTTTGATTTATGACTTGATGATCTATAAGCCTTTTTATATATTATATGTAGTTATGATCACATGCACTAGAGAACATGTATACTTTAATGTCTTAAAGATATTTGTAATTATAATTTACCTTGTAAACTGTTTAGCAATAGATAAGGTAAAAGTTGCAATTAACAATCAATGTTCAAGCACATCATTATTCAAAGAATAGGAAAGTTATATGCGGGTGATTATGATTTTGCAAAATGCAAATTATCTAAATCATTTACATATTTGGTTAAAGTTATGCAAATTTGTTCTAAAGATAAAAAAAATTATACAGATTTTATTTTGGCTTTTGTTAAATTACTCAAATCTATGTTTAAATCATATACAAAGATCTTTTAAACCTAGGCAATAAATCATACAAATTATTTTTGAATTATTTTTTTAAATTACACAAATATAATTTTTTTAAAGGAAAATTTCTGTACATTTTAAAAATAAATAAAATAACTATAACCAAAAACTGTGTTGCAAATACTCCTTTGTCACTTAATATAAGAGACCAATATGAGAGTTTTTATATTTCAAAATATAAGAGAAAATAGGGTTTGTCTGGTGTATTTAATAATTTTTTCAAAAAATAACCCTAATTTAGATGATATTTTTTCAACACAATTCATTTATATTAATTACATATTATAAAAGTTATTAACATTAAATAAAAATATTTTTTTGAAACTATTTAGTATTCCAGATAAATTTATTACTATTTTTTACTAATATAATTTTACATTTTATCTCTTATATTAAGAAATAAAGAGAGTAAGTTGATATTTGCTCATGATATATGTGTGCTAAAGGTTTGTTAGGCCCACATGAGGATCACTTTCCAAATGTGATTTTTTTTTCCTTTCATTTACAGTACTCAAATTAGAGACATTTCTTCATGTTCAAATTTAAATTCTTTATTATTTAATTCAACCACATTATTAGTGGCTAAATATTATATAATAATATCAATAAAAAATATTTAAAAGAATATAAGTTTAGTTTTAGACAATCTAGGCGTACAAGAAAAAAAATACATGACATAAATATTATTAAAAATTTTGACAGCAAATTAAATAAAAATTTTAAATAAAAAGAAATAATGAAAGGAAAAAATTATGAATAAAAATCACAACAGCTATAATTCGTTGTGTTTTACTTTTTAGGACGTCTCAGATAAATTGTGGTTGTATGCATGTATGCATATCTATTAAAATTATTTTAACATATCTGAAATATGATACTTATTTCAACAGTAAAAAAGAAATTCACATAAAGAAGGAATGGAAGTACGATTAATGACAGACCAAGATCTGGTATTCACAAAGAATGCATGTATAAATGGTGGAGAAGCCAAAATATTATTGATAAATTTCACGAATAAAATATATTATTGATAAAGAATGAAAATTCATTCTTTATTAAAAAAAAAAATTCATTCTTTATTGATGCTTACTGTCAGAGTGTTTGCCAGCGCAAACCCTATGGATTTGGGATTCTCGATTGTATGTGGCTCGTTTTCCTTGAGTGTTGTGTGTGGGACTAATCTTTTAGTTTTTTATGCTTGATTAAGATTTCAATTATTTTTAATAACAAAATTTAAAAGCTTTTAGTTCTTCATCTAAGATGTATTTGAATTGGTTTATATATAAGTGATTATAATGATAAGTGTTTATTTATAATAAATTATAAAGATAAGTGATTACATAAAAAATAATTTATGTTTGGATATTTTTACCTCTTAAGTAATTTTGAAAAAAAAATATATTTAGATATTGAGATTTAAATAATTATTAGGTGGATAATAAGAAGGAAAAGTAAAATACGTGATTATGGGATAATAAGTGATTATCATAAGTAGAAAAAATCAATTTCTTTCATAAATACTTATTTGAAACATAAGTGCTTATTGAAAAATAGTCTGCATTTAGTAATTTCTTCATATAATCACTTATCTGCTTTCATAAGTGCTTATGAGAGCTATCTAAACACACATGTACTATTGATTTATACTCCTCCTATTCTTAAAAGATCTTTTAGAAAATTTTCATAGTTTTTGATATGAGTTTTTTTTTCCAAAATTTTGTAAAATATTAATAAGTAATTTTCAAAAATATTTGCAATAGTTTTAAATTTCTCTTTATCCAAGTATTAATATAAATTGATATTAATAATTTTTATTAAAGATATTTTAAGAATGTTATAATAAGTTTTGAATACTTCTAGTTCCTTTTAATTATTTATCTTAATCCATATGATTAGTTAAAATACCCATATAGAAACAAGTGGAGGGAATAATTCTTGTGATGTTTCTAAAGTGTTACACTTTGGTGTTAAAGTTCCAAAGGACTTAACGTCTGTTTGGTTTAAGATAAACTAAACCGTAGTTTCTGATCATTATTTTTTTTATTTAAATAGATTTATAATAATTTTTTTTTATTTTTATTTAGATACATTTTCTGAATGACCATATAATGTTGATAGAATGATATAAACATAAAACAGTATGAAATTAACTCATTTATATGGATACATATTTGATGAGACTCTAAAAATGTTATGATTAATAGCCTACCTCGCCCGTTAGGTTCCACCAGGATAGAGAATATAGAGAGAATTTGAGTGATTAGGATTTTATTAAGGCAGTCATATAGAAAGAAAGGGAGATTTTATATAAGTTTATCACTTCAGTAATTCCTTCAATTACAAAAATATTTAATTAATTAAATTCATAAATAATTAATGTTATAAAAATAAAATCTCTCTTTTCCTTTTCCTCCTATACAAGGCCATACTTACTTTTGGTTATTAAAAAATTGTAAATTAGAGTCTCTTTCTAATGGGTTTATGCATAATATAACTTATAATAGATCACACTCATTTAACCAGGTTTAATCCATTCTAAATGTAATATTAAATGCTAGACTAATTACTTAAAAATACAAATCAATATTCCTATATTTAATTAATGCTAATCTATATTTATTAATTCAAAAAGTAATCTAACTAATAATTTACACTCACATTAATAAGATAATTCAAACTGATTAAAATAAATAATTTAAATGTTGCTTCGAAGCTTCTAGGTCTGAGATTTTTCAGATTCTTATTCATAATTCTTGCATATATCCTTTGAATATAATCTGCTACAATATGGACATTGCGATGCTTCTTCATCATACTTTCTTTTTGGTAGCTCACCATTTTCCTATTATTTTTTACATTAATTCGTTTTCAACATTCAACTGGCTTTATTTCTCGTTCTCTTGTTACTTGATATTCTAGAACTTTCATGTAATATAGTTTTTTAGTAAAGTAACAATACTATTATCTGATAAAAAAAAACAATACTATTATCTTTTTTATAAGAAAATAATATATATATATTTTTTATTAAAATATGATTTTAAAATCCACCGTTCTTTTTTTGCGATTGACAAACCCGCTGTTCACATATGATCATTTCTGCATTGTCATTTTTTGAGAGCATCTTTTCACATGTGATATATTTCTTCACTTCACATGCCACTCTGAACTGTAGCAATGATTTCTCTCTGCATTGCAGGCTGCTGAATGTGAATGTTTGACGCGTGTAACCCTACTGTCCAAAGTTAAATCCTAAAGAGCCATTACCTTTGAAGCATTATTCCTTATACTTTCTGGGGATTGCCTTCACAGTCCACTAGTGACACCACTTGCTTTTGCTTCCTCTCTCACAGTTGTCCCACAGCTTCATTTCTGCTTCGTCTCTCACAGTTTCTCCAGCAACATCACTGGCTAGCTCCTTCGATTCTGTTTGTTTCCTGCTTTACCTTGTCATTTAACTTCATTTTCTGGAATTTCATCCCTGATTTTACTTTTTCTGATCTCCCATTTCGTCTGAAAAAAAAAAATCTGGAGCTTTTATTTGGGACTACTTCAAGTCTTTTAATTTCAAATCTCTCGTTGTCTCCTCCACCACCATCAATAGTGCCACCGTTGCCATTGTCTCCTATACCGCCGTCAACAATGATCATTTTAGGCGAACCACTTCGATCCTTCCTCCCTCAAATTGACTTCTCCAACGCTGATGTTCTCAGATCTAGATCTACTTCTCCGACGTCGATCTGTGTTCTTCACCGAGGGGATTTTCAGATCTGCAACACCGTCGTTCTTCTGCCTAAATCTCTGCCGTTCACTGTTCATTGAACTAAGCACCATGGATCTTCAAATGCTCGCCATTAGCAAATAACTTCCCACCTCGATTTTCACCGTTCGTCGGCCGTTCGACCATCTCTACTCTCGAGCTGGTATGATCTTCGAACTCCTTCACTTACCGGCTTGTCTGCTTCGAGTGGAACAAGGTGGTGGCTGGCGAGTCTGAGATCGTAGTGGTTGCCGGTGAGGAGGGAAGAAAAAAAAGAGGGAAGGTTTTTTTTTTTTAATGCAGGGATATTTTAATTTTTTACGTTTATTTAGTATTTCATTAAATACAAAAATAAGTTTATTTCCTACCTCCTTAATATCCTACCACATAACCGGGTGCGATTTAAGGTTCCGTATTCATCAGGTAAATTACCCACTCATCCTCCCTTCAGGATCCGCACCTGGTTAACTCTATGCTGGAAGCACCGGTCATAATTGTGGGAGCCGGCACTTCCGGCCTTGCCACCTCCGCCTGCTTAACCCGGCACTCCGTACCCTTCATCCTGCTCGAACGGGAAGACTGTTATGCTTCTCTGTGGCAGAAATATACCTACGATCGAGTTCATCTCCACCTCAGGAAGCAAGTTTGCCAACTCCCGTACATGCCCTTCCCTCCATATTATCCTCACTATGTCCCCAGGGAGCAGTTTTTACGATACTTGGATGATTATGTCAATCACTTCCATATTCGCCCTTCCTACAATAGAGTCGTCGAATTAGCCCAACACGATGAGGGGCTTGAGAAATGGAGAGTCAAGGCTAGGAACCGAAACTCCGGTGAGGTTGAGGACTATGCGGGGAGGTTTTTGGTGGTGGCCACCGGAGAGACGGCGGAGCCTTGCGTGCCTCAAGTTGAGGGTTTGGACAGTTTTAAGGGGAAAGTGCTTCATTCAACTGGGTATAAAAATGGAAAGGAGTTCAAAGATGAGCGTGTTTTGGTTGTTGGATCTGGCAATTCTGGCATGGAAATTGCGTTAGACTTGACCAACTATGGTGCCCGACCTTCTATTATTGTTCGAAGCCCGGTAACTAACTATCGACTATATACGATATTTGTCGCGAATATGAATTCACTGATTTTTTATTTTATTTTTGAATTTATTAATTGGGGTTGGCTAATCTTTCTGGTTATATATTATGATTTGCAGGTTCATTTTCTTACAAGGGACATGATGTATTACGCCTCACTTCTTTTGAAGTATGTGTCGCCGAGCACGGTGGAGAATCTGGTGGTGATGTTGAGCAGGATCGTGTTTGGGGATCTCACCAAGTATGGAATACCTCAGCCGAGCGAGGGTCCTTTCACCATGAAGATGAAGTACGGCAAGTTCCCTATAATTGATGTAGGAACCATCCAGAAAATAAAGTCTGGAGCGATACAGGTATACGTGGCAAATTTTTGTGGCATATGAATATGGATGTACTTCCTTCTTTATTACTATTTGTCTTGTCCCCATTTGGATTCAATCTGATTTTGTAAAACAAGGGAAACTCTCTGGTTGGCGTCCACTCCATTTGATGCGATCTACAACATCACAATTGATAAATCTTGAAGATATTTTGCCACTGGAAGACTTAAAAGACTGGAGTACTCTATATATATATATATATATATCAGCAATGCTATATAGTAATCAAATAGGATGAGAAAACGTAAGTTAGAATCAGTTTATGCTTGTATGGCCTCAAACAGGCTTAGCTTAATGATGAAGTGGTGATAGGTGTTACCGGCGGAAATAGAGAGGATAAGAGGCAGCGAAGTAGTGTTCAAGGATGGCAAGTCGCTTCCATTTGACTCAATTGTCTTCTGTACAGGCTTCAAGAGGTCAACTCATAAGTGGCTTAAGGTATGCCCTAAGATTGATTAATTTCCACACAGTTAAGTATAGATAAAAGTGATGAACCTCAAGAAGAATCCGTTTCCTATTTGTGAACGAACCAGAATGTAATTTTAAAAAAGCCTCGGATGTGTTGTTGAACAGGGGGATGATTATCTTCTGAAGGAGGATGGTCTTGCGAAGCAGGGTTTTCCAAACCATTGGAAGGGAAAGAACGGTTTGTATGGCGTTGGGCTGTCTCAGAGGGGCTTCTTTGGAGCTAGCATCGATGCACAGAACATAGCAAATGATATTACCTCACTTCTGGAATCCCAAAGGAACAGAACAATTTGTTGATTAAGGTGGGGGTTTTTCTTCGCGTGGGAAACATGATGATACTATACTATGTAACTCTTCATTTCATATAATGGACTACGTGTCCCTATTTAAATCCGCAAACTCAAGTTAGGGAATGATGATATTGGGTTGATGAGATTTTCTTAACTTCACTTTTGCATGACTAAAAAATCGTTATTAAGGTTCTATACCGTGGCTGAGTGAAAAGATCGCTCTGGGTCAGGCAAATTTAAGAATATTTTAAGAATATGCGGGATGCCTCTAGGGGCATCCTTTTCGCTATCCATACTTTAATTTTTTCTATACTTCACCCTTTCATCAATTTTTAATTACCTGTAGACTAAGAGCCTTTTTTAATATCTACATCTTTTTTTGTGCAACGGGAAAGACAACATATTAACATAATAACAGAATTATCTTATCTTGTCTTATATATATAAAAGTAGAATGTTAGAGCACTATTCCTGCAGTAGTACTAACGGCAATTACTGGACAGCGTTTGCTTTTCAATTTTGGTAAATGAATATTAATAATATTTTTGTAGCCATGTTTATTGCCTGACAACCAATATTATTATACACTTTCTTTGTTTTTTAATACTTTTCTAAAGCGTGGGTCCCACTATTGATCTACTCTTCCCATATTTTTAATTTTCTTTCCTTTTATTATTTTCTTACTTCCATAATTTTATTATATAAATATATATGTCATTTATTTTATATTTTATATTTTTAATTAATTTTTAAATTTGTGTTCAAACTTTTGCGGCAAATATATTTATATTCCGGTTCTTTCAATAAGGAATTCATAATTTATCATTCTTTACTGTAATTTGCATGGAAAGTGATATAATTATATTAATAATGTTTTTAATATAAATCTTTAGATAAAATTTTTTTACAATGAAGAATGTTTCATTTCTTCCCTTTCATTTTTCCTTATGCTCTCAATATTATGGATATACCTCATTTTAACTAGATACTCACTGTGATCTATATTATAAGATATTTTGTATAATAAATTTTTGGTCTAAAATATAGAGTATTAGATATTTTTCTTACCATGTTACTCCTGTCTTTAATACTTCTTGTCTCCTCATTTATAAGTTTACAATAATAATAGAATGAGATATTTAATGAGGGTAAAATAGCTAAAATAGAAAATATTGATGCTTTTTGCATTGATTTCAGTTGAAAAAATGATTTCCTTAATATGTGTATAATTGATACAAAATACCTTATAATATGGATTGGAGGGAGTAATTTATAAGAGTTCAGCCTAATTCAAATTGAGTTGATTATGATCATGTCAGATGACAAGTTCTACCATCAAATATTTAATATTAATTTTATTATATATATCTTTATTGCTTATATATGTATTATTTTATATTTTTAAAATTAATTTTTATATTTGTTTTCTATTTTTAGAAAAAATATATATTCCCTATACCAAGAAAATATAAATTACACCAAGAGAATTAGGGCCTGTTTGACAGTGTTTTCTATTTTATTGTTCTCAAAATAGTTTTATAAAAGTGTTTTTAAGAATAAGTTTTGAAAATAAGAAAATAAAAAAATATGTTTGAATAATTGTTCTTAAAATCATAACTAGTGAATGATAAATGAGTTATTCAAAATTTATAACTTTACCATTGATGAGATAGATGTTTCTTACATTTTCTTGTGTTTTTCAGAACAAAAACTACAAAACATTTTAAAGATGTTCTGTGTTTTCCGTTCTTTTATTTTTCTGTTTTCCAGAACAGTTTATAAAAAATAAATTTACTAAACAAGTTTTATGAGTTTTCTGTTTCTGAAAACAGAAAAACTATTTTCAGAAACTCCACCAAACATGCCCTTAGATTCCTCTTCTTCTCTCTAAATAAAAGAAAAATACATTTATTATATACAAATAAATAAAAAAATCCATGATTCATTATTCTTAGTTATGATTTGCAGGAAAAATAATGTAATCGAAATCAATAGATAATTTTTATCTTAAAAAAGTCCCAATTTTTTAAAATGATTAAATTAAGTAGTTAATAATATTAAAAATGAAAAATTGATTCATTGCTAATAATAATAATAATAATAATAACAATAATAATATAATCCTATCATACTATTCTATACATTATATCGAAATCTTCCTCCTTATGATTCTCTCTATATCTACAATAATCTTATTCCAGGGCATTGTGTGGCTAGACACTGTAACATCTGCTTGAGCGTCGTTCAAAGCTTCCTACTCCATGTCTACCAAAAAAAAAAAACTTCTCTCCCCACTTCTCTCCAATTTTCCTCAACACTCTTCTTATGGCTTCGTTCTTGTAACACCTTACCATCAAACACAATGCAAACATCTCAAAACAACTTCCCAATGCTTCAAAACGGCAGAAACGAATCCAACAACATCAAAATCTGGGCTGAGGCCACGGCCGCTATAGTACGGCCACGGCTCCAGACCTCCCTTGTCTCAACATGCTACTGGACCTCATGACGCCGTGGCCTGTTACTTGGCGCTGCGGTGCCTCATGCTAGTTTTCTATACTAGCAAACTTCATACATTGGGGCGACCTTCCAATGCATATAACTTTATACTCCGACCTCCGATTGACCTGATTCCAACTCCTATAAATCAATTTAGTCTAAATCTATCCATAGACACTAACTTCACCTCAATCCAATTCCGTATGGAGATTCTGGACCCCTGACACAATTTTGTCCACTTATTGACCAAAACTCACCACTAACAACCTCCAATTGCTACCAAAGGCAAATGGTCTCTCAAAGACCATTCATATAGGTCCAAAACCCCCAAACCAACTTGTCTAAAGAGGTTTCACCTCAAAGGAACTACTCGTCTGAGATTTGACCCCCTTGAACCCCATTTGACAAAATGGGCTACAGGCCATAAATACACCAACGAGGTCTAAATCTACTCTAGGCTCACCAACACCATAATACTGACGCCCTAATATCCAAAACCATGCAAACACCACAATACAACATAAATAACCATACAACACAATTCCACTTACATAACCATATGTACAATCATCCAATGCCTCAATTCTCATCAATGTCATACATCGATTACAAAAACCTTCTATTCTCCTTGGCACAAGAAACAAATCCAAACTACACACACTACAGACCTAGTATTCCCACGTCCAGAGCTACTCCTACACCTTCTCAAGACTAGTGTCATAACCTTCACCTAAAAGGTTAGTTCATGGGAGAAGAGTGTGAGATAATGTCTCAGTAACCGGGGACAACCACACATGAATACATATATATATATATATATATCTCATACAATCTATGAATGCCAATGTGAAATGAATGGAATGCATGTCTCCCTCGCAGGGATCCCATCCATATCCTCCCTAACATATATATATATATATTCCATCCTTATTGTCCCTAACATATATAATCCAGCTTTATCCTCCCTAACATATATAATCCATCCTTATCCTCCCTAACATATATAATCATATATCATATTATCATTACATCATCACCACCCAATCCGCCATATCTCACAATCTCATAATGCCATGTGGTAATGCTCATGTATCATCATATAATCATCATCATCATATCACAATGTCATGTATGTATCATGTCATGTCATGTCAATATCATCATCTCTAATCATCATCATAATCATCATAGTCATTATAATCATCATCTAACTATGTGCATACTACGATATATAGAAAACAATACACACAAATACTTCAATATCATACAAACACGAATATACGTACTAACATACAATACAAACAATACAGTATAAACAAACACCTGGTTACCTCAAGTGTCAATACCATACACTCGAATTTCACGAACTTCTCGAGCTGTCTAACATGGTTGAACCCCTCTCAAGCTACCAAACAACCTTCACAATATCACAATTCTTCAATTAACATAATATACCATTTAACCAAAACCACAATTCAACCACTTTAGGCCTAATCCAACACACTTTTCATGCATCATTAAACTCCTAGGAACCATTCAAACACCAAACAATCCCATACTCTTCGGATTCCCAAGAGCTCTAACCAAAAACAACCTAGAGTTAAGCTTAAATCATGCATAAACCCATCAAAACTCATATCCAAGCAACAAGAGCACCAAAACACACTTCCTTAACCCCATATCATCCATTTCAATTGGTGGATTTCGGCCCAAATCGGAAATCCCAACTTATAACTGAAAAACCCCAAGTTCAACTGAAGAAAATGGAAAGGGAGGAGTAGAAATTACTTACCAACTTGAATTCAAGCTCTTAGACACCGGAAAACACTCCTAATGGCCGAAATCTTCAAACCCTAATAGAGCTTCCTCATTTCTCCTCCGTTTCTCCTTCATCTGTTGGACTGAAATGATCCAGATTTAAACAAAAATCGTGATTCTCGCTGCGGCGCCGGTGCTTCCAGTTGAAAACCTCATTTTGGAGCTCTTCTCATTGTGGCAGCCCTGCTCTAAGCCATGATGTGGAGCTCAGTTTTCCTCCACTTGAGCCTTCCTCCATCTTGTTTTCCTCCTGTTCTAAACACAATGCCAAGAAAGATATCATGAAGGGTGTTACAGTCCTTACACCTTCGAAGTCTTCCCATATAAGCCACACTCTTATTATCCAGAATCTTCTTCCTTTCGCTTCTTAAACATGATCTGACTTCTTCGGGAAGCTTTCACCGTTCTAGAGGCTTTTGCCTCATCCCATACTCTCTATTTCATATGTCTTCCCTTCCAACTGCCTTTATTGATTGTTCTTCTCCTTCATTTCTTCTTTTTCTTTCATTTTCTTCTTTCTTGATGTCCTTTCTTTTGCTTCTTCTTCTTCTTCTTCTTCTTTCCTTTTAAAAATTCAGATCTCCATAGGATTTTGCATCATCTCTTTAATCTTCCTTCTAATCGAAGACTTGTAGGGCATATGCATGCCGTTAATTTCACAACAGCATTGGAGGCAAAATTGTGATGGCAATGGAAAGGAGACAATCGAAGCAAGGGAATCGAGATTGAAAATGAGACAAGGAGTGCTGTTGCATCATCCACTTTGGTTAGGCCTTTTCCAGCGGTGAGGGCTTTTCCAGCTTCTTTTCATGAAATGATTATCCTCTTTGGTACTTTATAGATTTTCTCACATATTTCTCTTTGGTTCTGTTAATTTTATGGTTTTCTTTTAATTTATTATGCTTCAGTTTCCTAGAGATAGTAGATGGGGATGAGAACATGAAAGTAAAGGAAGGTAAAGGTGGAGATGGGGTCAGTCCATTCTTTATCTCTCCCTCTCTCACAAGGCATTTGATATCATGAGCTCTTTTTGAAGCAGAGTTCAAGTAAATTTCTTCTTCTTCTTCTTCTTTTTTATCACTGAGATTATCTATTGGATACATATAAACCTAGTTTTTCTGTGCTGAGATTGCTACAATTTTTTCTTCTAGGTTTCCTTTGTAGATTTTGGAAGTTTCATCTTTTTTTGTGTAGGCTCAGCAAAATTCCCAGTAAGGTATTCTTTGGATTTATTTACAAATGTTTTTATTTTAGTTTATTTTCTATTTCTGGAATCTGGTTTGGAAGCGAATATAATTTTGGACATAGAGAGAGATGGATAGTGAGAGAAAGGGAGAGAATAAATTGATGGTGAAATAAAAGGAAAGGATGAGATGTGACGGACTTAGGAACCTCTGAGGAAGCAACGGAGGTGCAAACTTGTGGGCCTCTTTGCTTGTGGGGCTTTTGTGGATAGAGCTAGAAGGTTTTCCCCCTACTAAATTAGCACTTGCCATTCAATGCTTTTAACTTTTTTTCCCTAACTTTTGCCTTGCCTGACATTTGCTTTGCACATTTCTCTCCTCTCCTTAATGTTTATGATGTAGGTGTTAGCAACGAAAGGAGTCATATCAAGGAAGAGTAGCTGCTAAACTAAATTCTATTCAAAGATTAACTCAAATTAGTGATGGATATCTTCACAGCTATGAAGATTTAGTTTGGTATGGTTATTATATTTAATGACATATTAAATAGGTCCAGTTAATATATATGTTAAGGCAGTGAATTTTTCCCTCTCATTATCAATTTACAAATTGCATCCAACTAGAAATGGGCAAACTGTTATGGTAGACAGAAATCATAACTGTATGCATTGTACTACTATGACAATAGACACAAATTACTCTTCCCTGTACTGTGTCTAACTAGAAATATATCCTTTATTCTTCATGGAACAGATTAAGTTTCCATGACTATCCCAACTGGCCCAACAAAAGGCATGTTCTTATATTGAAAAACTAGTTAAGTTTTACAAAGTTTTATATAAAAGTCAGTCATTGTCTATTCTTTTGTATCATTTAATGTTATTTGTGACAGGAGGTGAAGAATTACTATTTTTGGGGTATGCTACTTCATAGAGAACAAATAGCCAGTTATATATCTTTCTCCTTCACTTTTGCATTGTATGGTTTTTTTTTTCTCATTAGTCTTCTTTTTATGTTACCTAAGCCTTTTTCTTTTTTTTTTTTGCGATTTTGGCTTTGTAGTGTTTGTGAATGCTTTTTAATGCATGTTAAAGATTGGCTTTAACTACCACTAAGTATGTTGCAATGCCTATTGTTGATAATATTCTCTCTTCCAAGTTTTTGTCCATCTCCATTTTGTTTTCCAGTAGAGGTAATAGCTCAAGAAAGATTAATGTTTGTGCTTTTTAGCTCTTCACAAGAATCACACTTGATGAGCTTGCTCTTGGTCTGAAGGGTATGTTTAGCTTCAGAGTTCTTGATCAAAGGTTCTTTAATACCATTTTGAGTGTCTTCAAGGTATGTATTTTGATATCCATTTGTTGGATTAAAATTAGAGTTAGTAAGCTAGGCATGTATTATATTCTTTTTTTTTTTTTAACTAAATCATGAATTTGGTGGTTGTGTTCTTTGTTTAGTAATCTAGGTTTGAGATTTGTGCTGAAACCATGTGGGAGCACAAACTTTAGTACTTTTTTAGTAATAACTAAGTTGTAGAATTTGTGAAAGGGGTTAGAGAGATGCAAACTATACAAGTAGAAGGCTATGATTTGCATGCCCAAAAGAGAGGGATTCTATAATTAGAGTGAAATTGGAATGCCTAGCTAGCTTTGCCTAAAAACTAATCATTAAATATCAATCAAGATAATTTGAAGGGTTATAAAAATAATTATCCTCATGAATCATGACAGATGGTTCTAGGAAATATAACTTTCACCCTTCTGCATCACTTTCTTCTCATTCTTTCCGAAGTATAAAAAATGAAATTATTGCATTTCTTTCTTTGTTTTTTGACTCAAAATTGACCAACTCTTTCTTATGAATGAATTGTGTATGCCATTGAATCTTCTCTTTTATGTATTTTAAGGAAAACATGAGCTAGAGATGCTACATTAAATGCTATCCAATCACCTTTACTTGATATTGGTATATAGGGGATAATGGAATTGTATGGAACATAACCAGTGAAAATGATTTAACCTTGTCTAACGTAGCCACCAAACGCTCTGTCTCTTGCTTTATCTTTGCTATATGTTTGTGTCATCAGTGACAATTTTGCATCCATGGCTGTTTTAGGTATATTTAGATTTAAATCATCCAAAGGCTACTAGAGGCTGCTAACTATGTGTTGTTGATGAATTCAGAGTCTTATGTAACTAGAATTAAAGTCATGCATGCTTTTCCTTTTATGTGATATGTAAGTGGGCAAGGAAAATCGACGTAGTGGATAGAAACTTTAGTCAGGAGACAGTTTTCTTATGTTATTGTATTCTTATTTGACTTGCATTGTCATTAAGCCAGTTTGTAGATTGTACAAACTTGAACAAAGAACTAAGCAAATTGGCAAATGTTTGGTTTGAGGCATGCTCAGTACTCATGCTTTCCACTCAGAGATAAAATAAAAAAATTTAATTGATAAGACCAAACCCCAATTTGATAACTACATTTCTATCTATCTTTATCAATATTTTAATAAAAAAATATGATCCATTTTTTTAATAATACAGAAGAACATTATGTAATTATGAATAACTTGATCTCGTTTAAATAATTTTACAAAAATTCATCAAACAAATGCTGAAGATTAGTGTAGATGATGCAAGTTACTTATTATAATATATTCTATGAAGTTTGAAAAATAGTGATATTTTTTTTTTAGATTATTTAAGTATCTGAAATTTCATTTACTTGCTTCATCAGTTATAACTCGCTTTTAAAGCAATTTCAAGACATGTTACAAGAAGAAATTCCTCTAATGTTAGCAAAGCAACTTTTATCTGCAACATGTAACAATAACACAAAAACAAACAAGAAGCTGGATCAGGGCTCCTAGCAACTACTGTTTTGGTACCAGTAGCTACATACATCAACTCTACAGCTACTAATCATTTTGTTCCTCTATTAATACAGTTAATGTTCATGTCCGTCTGTACAACAAAGTCAAGAACACTTATGTTTCATTTTGCTGGGTCATTTCCATCAGTCGTTATTACTTCAAAACTTATTATATGTTCTTCCTCTAGCATGGAGATGTTTTACATTTTATTTTGGCTTTTGCTTTTTTCTTTTACATTTTCGTTGTGATTTGTCTATTATAGTCATTCAGCTTCAAAATTGTAATACCATTATATGTTCATCCAACATATAGTAATTGTTACTTCAAGACCCAGTATCTTCTATAACATGCTTAAAGTTTTTACACTGTCAATATTTTATATCACGTTTTAAATGATTTAAAATCATTGCAGGGAAATTAACTTTTTAATAAAAAATTTTGAACTTAGTAATAATCTCAAAAACTTATCCTATGCCAATCCACTCAGCATTGTAATATGAGTAATACAACTATCTACAGCACTCCCATATTTTAGTTACGTCGCAAAAAAAAAAAAATGTTAACCATGAGCATGTTGGGTTTTCATAAGTTTTTAATAATGTATCTTGATCTTATCATATCCATGCATGTGTTTCTCTTTCAAGTAACTTTTTTAAGGACTAATTATTTACTAATTTTTTTTACTATTATTATTATTCTTTTTCTTTTCTTTTTTTAAATTTATTTATTCTTTTTCTTTGTTTTGTCTTTGTTTTGTTTTCTTAAAATTTTTTCTTCCCAATTAACATAATAATAATCATTATAGAATCGATCTAAGTTCTTGATAACAGGATCTCTTACAAATAACCAATTATTTATTTATATGTTCTACTCTTTTTAATCGTTCTTTTTCTCCCTATTTTATATACCCTAATTTGGGTCTTCTTTTTTCTTTTGTTTCCAATTATTAAAAACGTATCAGGAATATCACAACTACATACTCAACAAAACAATTCCTTATCTTTCACATAACAAAGCATCTCTATACAATATAAATAATGTAACACCCCTCATTACATATTTCTTAGCGTGATGTGCAGAATCGGAGGAAATTGGATGGACGAAGATTCAAGTAGGGTAGAAAAGAGCTCCACGTCACAGCAAGAAGTAGGGCCATTTTGGCGAGAGCAAGTTCAGTGGCTCTTTTCAACTGAAAACTGGTGGAGCCACGGTGAGATGTTCTAGAGCCGTGGTGAGAGTTGAGAAACTTGGTTAAATCATAAACATTTTGGTCAATTGGACGCAAAAGAAAGAAAGAAAATGGAGGGAGATCATGAGAAGCTCTGCTGGAGTTTGCAAGATTCGGTTTTTGGGAGTTGTTTTCAGCCTCTAGAAGCTTAGATTCATGTTAGTAAGTGATTTCTACTCCTCCCTCTCTATTTTCTACGGTTGAAACTTAGGGTTTTTTAGTTATATGTCAGGATTTCTAGTTTGAGATGAAATCCACTGATTGAAATGGAGTTAGAGAAGAGTGATTTGGTGTTCTTGTTGCTTGGGTTTAAGTTTTGAAGGGTTTATGTATGATTTAAGCTTAACCTTAGGTTGTTTTTGGTTAGGGCTCTTGGGAATCCAAAGTGTATGGGATTGTTTAGTGCTTGAATGGTCCTTAAGAGCTTATTGATGCATGAATGTGGCATTGGAATCTTGGGTTTGGGCTAAATAGGTTGAATTGTGATGTTTGGTTATTTGGTATATGTTGTTAATTGAGGAATTGTGATATTGTGAAGGTTGTTTGATAGATTGAGAGGGGTTCAAGTGTGTTGGATGACTAGAGAAGTTTGTGCAATTCGTGTGTGTGATATTGACAACTTGAGATAATCGGGTGTTTGTTTATGTGATTATATGTTGATACATATGTATATATGCATGTTTCTTTTTATACCACGATATTGATTGTGTATGTGTATAGTTTTTCTCTGCATATCATGGTATGCACAACTAGTTGATGTATGATGATTGTATATGTTGTGTATATATGATGTATAGCATCCCCATATTATTGTATGCTAGCATGTCCATATGATGTTTGCAATAATGATAGATATATGTGTGTTTGAGGCATGTTGGCATGACATTGGCATCATCACCATATGAATGCATTGTGAGAGATTAATGATGAGGTGATGATGATATGATATGATGTGATAAAGATCCCTGTCATTAAATCCTTTCCATGGGAGAGCCAGGCGGCAGAGGACTATATGATATGATGAAATATCCTTATTACTAAACCCTTTCTTTCGAAGAGCCAGGTGGTAGTGGATTTAGGGATGCACCTTCCCTAAATCACCATTAATTTATGATGACCCAGGGGAAGGAGAGCCATGGTCCGAGCTTTAGTGTAACTATTGGCCGGGTTGTATTAGGGTAAGGTGAGCTTGGTGATGTCCCAAAATCAATCTTCACTGACTGTTGGAAGGGAATGATCTTTTGAAATGTCTTGTGATGACGACAGCTCATGGTTCTAGCCGTGTATGAGGGAGAACATGCATGACATTCATTGGCATTGCATTGCACGACTGTGTGGGTCAGTATATATATATATTGTATGTGGTTATTCCCGATTACTGAGACATTATCTCACACCCCTCTCTCATGGCTAGCCTTTCAGGTGACGGTTCTGGCACTAGTCTGAAGAAGATGCAAGAGTAGCTACGTACGTGGAAATAGTCTATGTAATATATGTAATTTGGATATGTATCTTGTGCCAAGTAGGATAGAATATTTTGTAATATATGTATGGCATTGATAAGGATTGTTATGGATGAGTGTTGTATGTATAGTTATGTATGTGGAATTGTGTTGTGTATGTTGTATTGTGGTGTTTACATGGTTTTGGATGTTGGGAGGTCAGTATGGTGCTGTTTGTGTGCCCAGATTGGATTTGGGTCTCGTTGGTGTGTTTTAGGGCTTGTAGCCCGTTTTGTCAAGTTGGGGTTTAAGGGGGTCCAATCTCAGAGGAGTGGTTCCTTTGAAGTAAAACTTCTTTAGACCAGTTGGTTTAGGAATTTTGGACCTGTATGAATGGTTTTTGAGTGACCATTTGCCTTTGGTGGTAATTGGAGGATGTTAGTGGTGAGTTTTGGCCAATAAGTGGACAGACGGTATCAGATGTTCAGAATCTCCATTCGGAGTTGGATTGAGGTGAAAGAGGTGTATATGGATAGATTGGGACTTGATCGAGATCCTACAAGTATACAGGGTCGATCGCAGTAATAAAAAGTCTCCGGAGTATTCCAGAGGTCGAACCCAAGGGAGGTAGTAAATTTATCAATCCAAACTTTTAATCTCAAAAGCAAGTGATAATCAAATTGAGAATTCAAATTTAAAAGAAAAGAAATAGAAAACAAAATGAAGTCTGCGTTTGATTCAATTCTAAAAGTGTCAATGGATCATGATTCATCTTTTAAGATAATTAGATTTTATTTCTTAGTTAGACTCTGCATAATTATAGTGATTGTTGTTTCTAAAGCTTCCTAATTACCTCTTGGTCAATTAGTCCTTATTTAATTAGGTTTCAATTCGCTCTCACGCAACTAAATTTTCTAATTAAACCTTGAAAACTACAATATATATCACCATGAATTTCTAATTCTATTTCTGGATTAGTTATTCATGTTTATCTCTCTAAATCTAGGTTCACTTTTCACCTCTCAATACATTAAGTTTACCCATTAATTATATTCTATGGTGATCAAGCATAAAATCCATATGAAGGAACAAAAGAGATAAATATAATAAAAAGATAAATTAAATATAACTTGAAAAATAAATCAATAGAGTCTTAACTAGAGAAAACAAATCCAATTCATCCCAATCAGGCTACATCCCTATCCCTGATTGGGAAATTTAGCTACTCATAGAAATAAAAGTCAAATAAGAACTACAATCCCAAATCATAATAAGAATAATGTCACACCAGGAGATGCGACGCGGATGGTGTGGGAAAAGAAATAAAATAAAAAAGAGGGAAATCGGCTCACACGACGGAGGCCGATTTCGGAGGGAGTCGCCACCAAAATTTTAAGGGAAATTTTGGAAAATCGAAGTAAAAACAAAAAGGACAATGATGGTCTGCGAATCAGAGTTGGGTTCGGGAGTACGATTGTGAGTAGGGAAGGTGTTAGGCACCCCCACAACACCCGTTCTTTAGAATGGTTACCTAAGGTTGATCATGCAATTTTTTATGGCTTTTAAAAATTATTTTGATTGCTTTTTAATTATTCACATGCAAAAATAAATGTAAAAAAGAGAAAAATATAAAAATATAAAAATGTAAATAAAGAATAAAATGAAAATATGAAAAGTTGGGAAAATATAATGAAATGAAAATATGAGAAGTTGGAAAAAATAATAAAATAAGATGAAGAATATTATTTATTTACAAAAGTAGACTTAACCCAGAATGAGAGTCTGGAGCCTACGTACCCTGCGGTAGGGATTAAAGTCGACGTAGTTCGGAGTAAAAATGCGTGTCACTGGGTTGGTATTTTTTTATTATATATATTTTTTGAGAAGAGAGGTTTATAGAAAATAATTTGTCTTTCCACAAAGAAAACAGTTTTTAGAATTGGTTGGTGTGTTTTAATTTGTAAAAGACAGATTAATTCCCATTATTTACTTTTTCATTTATTTATTTATTTTTATTTTTTATTTTTTTTTTGGGTTCTACAAAATCCATTCCTAAAAAGAAAGAATATATGTTTTTTTCTTTCGATTTTAAAACAAGGATTAAAATTATGTGTGATTTTAAACATTTTATTTTGATTTAAAAGGGAAGTATTTGAAAACAATCTTATTTTCCCAAAATAAAATCAATTGGCTCATGTGGTGACTTTATCATTCACATTTACCCATTGATACCTAAGTGTCCACGGTAGTGTTACTCGAGACAAAAAGGCACAAAAAGTTCGAAAGAAAACAAATAAATTTTTTGTACAAATGATTTTTTATTTTATTTTTATTATAAAAATAAAATTGCATAAGATCCTTTTAACGCATATTTATTTATTTAAAATAAAAACATTAAGAAGAATTTAAAATGATCATTACATATATTTTTGAAGAAAAATAATCAGCATATGTGGTGACTTTATTACTCACAAGTTACCGATTTACGCTTACATGCTCACGGTGTTACCACTCGGAGTAGAAAATACCAGAAGAAAAATTTTAAATAAAAATCAAACAGCATATATGGTGACTTGATCACTCATAATTTGCTGATTTACGCTTATATGCTCACGGTGATGCCACTCGAGGCAAAAGGCGTAAAAGATTTTAAGGAATAAAATTGAAAAAAAAATAATAAATAAATAAAATAATAATAAGTTTTTTTATTAATAAAATAAAAAAAGCATCTATTTTTATCCTTTAAAGTTTTCTTAAAAGACCTCGTTAGTCTAATAATATCTATTCTTTTATTTTTTAAGTTTTGAAAAATCAATGTGTAATCTTTCTTGAATCCTAATGTACATAAGATAAAAAAAATTTGTTCTCCTTTTTTATTTGGCGAAACAGAAAGCCTCATTAAGAAAAAAGAAAAAAAAAATCTAAATCCCAAACTGAATCCCAAGGTACGCAAGATATTGGGGATATTGGGATTTGACTTCTTCTTCTTCTTCTTTTTGTATCCCAACGTACACAATATATTGGGATTTGACTACTTCTTTTTTGTTTTTTTTTCTTTTGCAAAATAAAAAGCCCCATAAAAACTAAATCTCGACATAAAACTGAATCCCAAAAAGCTGAATCCCAACATACACGAGATTGAAGTTCTTTCCTCCTTCTTTTTCTTTTTCTTTTTTTTTTTGATAAGAAAGTATATCATTCAATGAGAAAAGGGACTATCTACATGGAGACACCGAAGGTCAAAGAAAAGATGCGAAACAATATGGGGACCAAAACAAAAACTAACAGGCCATCAAACAAGCCAAGCCAGGATAACCCAAAAAATAAAAAAATAAAAAATAGAAAAGTCACCCAATGATACTCGATTGTGCGCGTGATTCACAGAAATGATTCATGAGAGAATCCTTCGCTTATGAATTTCCCAACATAAAAAACATGTATATATATATATATTTTACCATAACAAGTTATTCCATGAACAAAAAGCACTCCCAGAGTTCAAACAGGCCTAAAAGAAATTTACACAACTATAGTCAACGCAGTTCACCAGTAACAGAATCTAGATCTTGAAATAGCAGAAATTATTTCTCCAATCAGTATATAGGCGCATCAAACACATATAGCATTTTCCTAAGAGAGCAGAGCCCATTTGCACAATTGGCCAACATGGTTTAATGCTAATCAATTACTAAAAGAAACTCCCAAACTATCAAAGAAATTTTGTTGTGACTGAATCATGTGGAGATAAGAATTAATGACCAGAGACGAGGCAAATGATGAAACAGTCAAGGAAAAAAGCAAAACTTCCAATCTGTGCCTGTGTTTTGAAACAAGAGTTACCAGATGATGATACAAGCACCAGCCTTCCTCCAAATTTCCCTTCCTTTTGCCTTGGCTCCTTCTCCTCTGCTGCCACCCCCCTGTTTCCTATTCACTCTCCTTTTATAATCAAATGCTTCATACCTCGGTAGGGATAACCCTTCGGTGAGTCAACGGGTTCTTCCTCTTTCGTGCAACCGGTTGCAGACTCGGGCTTATAAATTCTTGATCGTTTCTCTATTCCCATGCCTCTAATCGTCTGAATCACTGCTTCCCTTGCTGCAATTTGGCCCCTTGAGCTTTGAGCCTCTAATTTCTTCTTTGTTTCTGCATCTCTAGGGTTCTCTGTATCACTGCTTTCCTCTGCGTTCTGCTCCCACCGATGGCGACAATAGAAAGGAGTAGAGAGGTGAGACAGCTACCCATTTCCTCATTCTCTTATCAGTCACTCCACCTCGTCGATGCTTTCCTCTGCTTCGCCTTTGCCTCTGCCCTCTATCGTGAAAGAGAAAAGACGCTCTCTGACTCCCTCGGTCAAACGCAAAAAGCTTCAGCGTTTGGCTCAAATAAAAATTATTTTTAAACGTCATCTCCTTTTCCCCTTTTTTCTCTTCTTTTTGTTTTGTCATTTGTTTTTTTTTGTTTCTTTATTATTATTTTTTCTTGCTTTTCGTTTTTTGCCTTTTTTTTTTTACCCACCTAGTTTGAAAAGGGAAACAACCGAGAACCCCAAAAGATTTTTTTTATAGTGTAAAAAAAAAAGGTTTTATAGCTGATTTAAAGTTAAAGATTTATTTATTTAATTTTGTAGGTTCTAAAAATAAGGAGTGGATTTGAAAAGTGATTTGTTCTCCATTTTTCTTGATTTTAGAAGATATATCTTAAGATTCAAATTAAAAGGAGATTATTATTATTTTTTGTGTTTTTTCTGATTTTTGTAAAAAAAATGACAAAATATCAAAGGGAAATTTTAAAGAGAATTTTTCCTAAAAGAGAGGGATTAGATTCGTATAAGAAGCCTAAAAGAAAGGGATATGATTTTTCTTTTTCTTTTTTAGACTAAAAGGTAAGATTTTTATTTTTGAGAATCCTAAAAGAGAGGAAAAAGAAATTTTTTTTAGTCCTAAAAAAAGGGATTGGATTTAGAGAATAATTTGTTTGGATTTTTCTTTGATTCCAGAAAATTTGTATCCGAATTAAAATTTAAAAGGAAAATTTGCCTCCTCTTTTTTTTCTTAATTTTTTAAATGCCCGGACAAAATACGGTGTTAACAAATAATAAGAAAATAGAGTTATCATAGAAGATAATGAATCTATCTCTAATACTCCCTATATCTCCTTACTTTTTCTCTATAAAAGGCTTCTAGTTGCTCCCAGATGGGTTTAGATCTGTGTTCTCTGACTTCTGAGTGCGTTTATGAAAGTCCCTTTATGTTTCTATTATGTCTCATTTTTATAGAGAAAGTTCAGAAGCCCATAAAAGCCCAATAAATTATTAAAATGCGTAAACCTTCAGTTTGCCTTTCTAACTGAGCTGGCACCAGGTCTTCATTATTTCGTCCATCCGGCATCATGTGCAACTCGTCTTCCTTTCAAAGTTTCGTACCCACCAGGCGCTGGCTGGAGTTCCTCATGGTTGACCTGGAGCTGGGTCAGTCTGTGATCTTGCTTCTCTTCTTCTCCTCACCTGTTCGTGGGTGAGGGAATTAATAAGGACTGAGTTGCTTCATAATGCAATGTTTTTCTCCTTCTTTTTGGCTTTATACAACTCGACAATCCTCATAAAAATTCTTGTGATACAAATATATTCCAAGTTATGCAGAATCATGCCAAAAAGTATCAAATCATAATATTCTGAGATGAAAATAGATACAAAATGTGGGTGTTTTACGGGTATAAAATAGACATATCAGGATTAGATTGATTTGTAGGAGTTGAAATCAAGTCAATCGGAGGTCGGAGCATAAAGTTATGCGCGTCGGAAGTTCACCCTGGTGTAAGTTTTTGTTGGTGTGAAAATCAGGAGGGGGTGCCATGGCTCTAGTGTCCAGGTTGCGGTGCTAGTGAAGGCGGTAGCCATCCCGAGGCAAGGAAAGGCCGGAGCCGCGGCGGTACTGTAGCGACTGTGGTCCCAACCCATTTTCTAGTGTTTTTGGGTTCGTTTCCGCTATTCTTAAGTTTTGAGAAGTTGTCGTAAGATGTTTGGGTTGCTTTTGGTTGGATTTTGAAAGTTTTGGTCAAGTCTGGAGGTACAGGAGGTAGGTTGTTACATTTTTGGTATTAGAGTAATGGTTTTGGGTATTGTTTCTGTTTGAAGTACTACTTGGACAATTTTAAATACATAGACTATACTCCTGCTACAATGCTGGTCCAGAACCATGTAACTAAATGTGTTGTTGCTTGTGTGTAGAAAGGATATCTAGCAGAGGAAAATCGAGTAACAGTGATCTCATGAGGCAGATACTTGAGATGTTGGCTGGCATCAGTAATCAGGTGAATACGCAGGGGGGACATTGAATAAGTTGCAAGAGTGAATGGACAAGCAAGAATAGGGGGATGTGAATGAAGAGGCTGTCATGTACGTGGACTTGAATGCATGAGAGGATAAGAATGAGAGTGTGGTGGAGCCTGAGAGAGCCCCAAGAGTTGGAAGAAGGGATATCTCTTCACAGTTGAAGGACTTTCGAAAGTCCAATCCCCCTACTTTTGAAGGTACCATTGATGTTTCACTGGCTAAAAATTGGATAGAACAATTGGAGAACATCTTTAGTGTAATGGATTGCACCTCAGGGCAAAAGGTGTAACTAGTGGCATTTAAGCTTGAGAAGAAGGCCAAGCGTTAGTGGAGGAGTGTTCACCTAAGTGTTGAAGCAATGAATCCTCCTCTGAATTGGGATTAGTTCAAGGAATGGTTCTTTACATACTACGTCCCTCCAGCCTTAATGATGCAGAAGGAAGCCGAGTTCCTAGCTTTTCAGCAAGGGAACCTATCAGCGGACGACTACATTGATCAGTTTCTAGACTTGGCAAAGTATTCCACTTATCTAAATAATTATCCTGATGATATGTGGATGGCTCAGAAGTTGTATGAGGGAGCCCGTCCAGATATTAAAGAGCAACTATCTGTGGTAGAGTTTGTGTCCTTTAAGGACTTGTGTGTGAAGATACGGGCCCTATCCAGGCAGATGAAGGAGGCCGAGGGGCATAGAAGGAATTCCATGATTCGGGCCTTTTCTCATCTAGGATCTACAGGAGGAATCAGTAAAGGAAGTGGTTCAGGTAATGGTAGCAGCGGTGGTAGTACAGGTTCTAGCAGAGAAAGTGGTCGTCATAATAGAGGCCGCCATGGTAGAGGTAGAGGCAAGTTTGGTCGGGATCAGTCCAACAGAGGTTGGTTTGGCAGATGACCCTTTTATCGAGGAGGCTTTGATTAGGGGAGTTCCAATTAGAGCAAGTATGCAGGGAGAGATCAGCTCCATCCCATTATAGTTCAGGTAGTGCATCAAATCCGTGCACAAAATGTGGGTTGAGCCATGGTGACTGTCTGTGCTTGATTTGGTTTAATTGTGGGAGACTAGGACATATTGCATGGGATTGTCATGAGCTAAGGCGTGATGATGCAATGAGGAGGCCCACGTTGCCCGGACGAGTCTTTTCCATCACCCGACAGGAAGCAGATGCAGTGCCTAATCTGATTAGAGGTAAACTTAAACTCAATGATTACTTTATTCATACTTCGTTTGACTCAGGTGCATCGCATTCCTTCATTTCTTTTGATTGTGCTCGGAGATTGGGTATTGTAGCAATGGAATAGCCTTTTGAATTGTCGGTATCCACACCCACGGGAGTTTCATTAAGAACTGCTCAAGCTTGTCTAAATTATGTGGCTCATTTGGAGCACCGAAGCACAACCTTGGCTCTAATTTGTTTGCTGTTGCAAGAGATTGATGTGATAATAGGGATGGATTGATTGGAGGCGAATAATGCGATTCTTGACTGTGCTCAAAAGATTGTGTCTTTGCCTCTAAATATTCTTAGCGTTAAAGGAGATGAGAATGTTTGTTTGTCTTTTGCCCAAGCTGATAGGTATCTGAAGAAAGGATGTTAAAGGTTTCTGGTTTTCTTCTCTGTTAACATGGATATAGAAGGAGGTATAGGAAGATACCTAGTTGTGAATGAATATCTTGATGTGTTTCCAGAGGAGATAACTGGTTTGCCACCACCACGAGAGCTAGAGTTTTCTATTGATTTGGTGCCCGGGATAAGTCCTATTTCAAAGGCTCCATATCAAATGGTATCATTTGAATTAAAAGAACTGAAGAAGCAGATTGTGGATTTGTTGAAAAGAGGTTTCATCTAACCTAGTGTCTCATCTCGGAGAGCTCTAGTGTTGTTTGTTAAGAAGAAGGATGGTACCCTCAAATTGTGCATTGATTACAGGCAACCGAACCAAGTGACGATCAAGAATAAATATCCTTTACCTAGAATTGAAGACTTGATTGATTAGTTAGCAGGTTCCTCCATATTCTCGAAAATCGATTTGAGGTCAGGATATCATCAATTGCTAGTGCGTGCTGACGATGTGCCTAAAACAGCTTTTCGAACTCGATATGGTCATTATGAGTTTCTTGTGATGCCATTCGGGTTGACCAATGCCCCGACAATCTTCATTGATTATATGAATAGGGTGTTTTGACCATATCTGGATAAATTTGTGGCGGTTTTTATTGATGACATTTTGATCTACTCCAAGAGTGGGGAAGTGCATGTGCTCTATCTTCGGATTGTGTTGCAAGTATTGCGGGATCACCAACTGTATGCTAAGCTTTGTAAATGCGAGTTTTGGTTACGGGAGGTGAAATTTCTGGGTCATGTGATTTCTACAAAAGGAGTGGCAGTAGACCCTAGTATGGTTGAAATGGTGTTAAATTGGGAGAGACTGTAATCTGTGATGAAAATTCACAGTTTTCTGGGTTTGGCTCGATACTACTAGAGGGTGCTCATAACTGGAATGAACCGTCCAATTTTAACTTGGACGGTCTAGATTTATAGTTTTTTATTTTGATTTTTTTATATATTAACAATATTATTTTAAAAAGTGACAGTTATAAAATTTTATCAATTTTAAAATCAACATTGAATAAAATAAAAATATATTAAAAATATAATAATAAAATATATTTAAATTTGAACTATCTAGATTTAATTTGGACGGTCTAGATAATCGATAAGCATTAAGTGCTCATCCAAATGATGAACACCGAATGTGATGAGATTAATTATTTATTTTTTTTAAAAAAGCAAAAATCTCTCTTAATTTCATATCATTTGTTAATACTCTGTGAAAGAAACTTTATTGAATTATCAATTTTAAGGATATAGCTATTTTCACTAGTTCCTTGTTAACTTTATCAGTTTAGATGTGACTTAGTTTAGACACTTTAATTCTTTTAATAAGGGAGGATATTCAATATTCACTATATATAACACAAGTTATATGTCTCTAAAGGTTTTTTTTAAGCCACTAAATGACTAGAAAATTGTCTAATTTTTACATTCTCTCTCAATGTAGTTTGTAATATCCTAAAATTTTACTAGATATGAAGTAATAAAAGAAAAAGAAATAAACAATAACATAAAATGTACAAGAAATTTGTGAAAACAGACAAACACCGTTTTACGTGAAAAAAGGTAAATAGGTTATTTTTCCTAATCAGATAAAAAGATAAAAAAATTATATTTTTTCTCCTAAAAAATTTTAAAAATTACATCCACCCACGTTCCAAAATGTATAAAATCTGAGAAAGAAGTTAAAAAGTCTTTAGAAAAAATTACAGCTAATGACCCAAGAATTTCAGAAATTATAATTTAACCTTAGGTTAGAGGTAATTTTATAAATATAAAAAATTACTGTCAAAACGAAGCCCTCGACGAGAGAAGGCCAATGATATATGGCACTCAGGGTTAGTATTTAAGAATAAATAAATAATTAGTGTCGAGTGTCCAAAAGGAATAGTAAACTAATAAAGTAAATTGTGAGTCCTACCGATGGTTAAAAGGTAATCGAGATAGGATATGGGCCATACATAGATATCATTTGGTACAGGATAATTATGAAAAATATAAAAATAAAATTAGAATAGTCCTGTAGCCCAAAAATGCTAAATTACGGTAAAAAACAGTTTTATCAGTATAGCTAAAAATTACTCGGTTTAAGACATATTTGGACCAGAAAAAATTAAGCAATCTTGGACAATTAAACCACTCATTTCCTGCGTGTTTGGGGCAGCTTGGGCAGCATGTTTTTGTTTGAAAACTTCCTCAAGAGTTGTTACTTTTTGACCAAAAAGTAATGTAATTTTAATTAAGGGTAAATTATGATTAAGCTACATAATTAACCACTTAATCATTCACTTTTCCATTTCTTTTTCACGAGAAAGTAGCACCAAAACAGAGGCTGAAAAACGCAAAGAGAGAAGAGAGAAGGGAAAAAAAAAAGAGAAAGCTCAAGGAAATCAAAGGTTCAAGTTGGTAAGTTAACTTCTACTACTTCAAGGTTGTAGTATATGGTCTTTAAAGCATGATCCATGGATCATATTTTCTTCCTCCTTATCTTAGGGTTCTGTCCATGGCATGATTTAGCAAGAAATGGAGTTTTCCAAATATAAATCATAAGAGAAATGATAGAATGTTCATTTAAAGCTTGAATATGCAAGTAGTTTATTATATAATAAAGTGCAGTAATTTTTCTTGAATTCTCCTGATTTTTGATGAGCTACTTTTCATACCTAGAGTTGGAATTTCATAAATTGGACCTCAAAAATGGGTTCCCTATGGTCCAAAACCTTAGGAATAAGTGATGATTTCATGAAAAAACTTAAGATTAAGAAAGTGAAATTTTTATGTTTTTGAAGCTTAATTCAGAATATATAGTAACCATAACTAGAGATAGAGTTTGGTAATTCTGAGGCCATATTTGGATTCCTCATGAAAAATTACATGGAATAGAGGTATAATTCATCATTTTTGAGCTAGGAATGAATTTTTGGTGAATTTTTGAAGAATTAGGGTTTCATGAATACTGTTTGAAGAAAGTCATGGAACCATTAACTTGAATAATTGTTTGATGATATGTTTAGGTTTGAGGAAGCCTAAGAAAGCTTGGAGAAGTGTTAGAAGGTCCAAAAAGTGTTGGACAAAGTGTGGAAAGTAAGGAAGTACTATAAGGTAGATAATCCTCTTTACTAACATCACATTGTCATTATTGTTTCTTTGATATTTCACACTATAACATATGTATGAAATGTTGATTTGTGATATTTCTATATTGATGGCTGAGTTGTATGAGGGGTTTGGAGCCCTAGGATATTTGTTTTACAAAATGAAACTCTGCCGAAATTTTTATAAAATGTATATGTTTCCAATGTGCCTATGTGATGAACTATGTTTACTTGATGTTTTCATACTCAATGTGATGATATGATGGCATGTAT
Organism: Adenanthera pavonina; assembly: GCA_026686845.1. Lineage (NCBI taxonomy): Eukaryota > Viridiplantae > Streptophyta > Magnoliopsida > Fabales > Fabaceae > Adenanthera > Adenanthera pavonina. The sequence continues at coordinate 20,367,477 of JAIVEN010000009.1, forward strand.
AGATTTATCTATTGAAATTCTTTGAATCTCACCCTCCCACATATTAACCATGATTAGGTAGCAACAATGGCAAGACCTCCAAGGAAGAGAAGGGAAAGGAGAAAGAATTTGGTATTTAAATTGATAAAGCTAGCATTGGCCATGAATTTCGAGCTTTTGTATAAATTTGTAAATGTGATGATAAATATGTTTCTCTAAGTTTTTATATTCCTTCAAGTCCTAGCTAATGTATGGCATGATATGAAGATAAAATATGATCATGTGAATATCTTACAATTTTTGTATTGTAAGTATTATGATACAAATGGTCATTCTGACTACTACCCAACGATCATGCTACAGTATATTTTTTGATTTATAAAGTATGAATGTTATATATATTTAAAAATTAGATAGAAAGAGATTTCATATGGTTCAAAGATCACTTAATTTGGATGAGTGTACGATTTATAGTGAATTTTTAAAGTTAGCCCAGAAAATTGGAATTTTTGAAATTGACCATATAAACAGTAGAAATTCATGAAATTTACTATGCAAATTGTTCAAGTAATTGCTCTGATTGATATTTTTTCCATGTAGATAATATTTTAAGATATCCATAAAGACTTGAATCACTTTCATATGATTTTTATTGAATTAGTTATGATTTTTTGAAATTCAGTCAGGAAAAAGAAATTTGATTAAATGAATAGTATCCAAAATTTGGAAAATTTTATTATAACATTTATGAGATTCAAGCTTCTAATTAAGTATAATTGGTCTCTAATGAGACTTAATACATGGGAAATGGTCCTAACTAGATGTGTTACATAGTTAAAATAATTATCAAAGATAATTGATTTAAGTGGTTCAATATTTATCTTATTTTTCTTAAGTTGGAGAAGAAAATTATTGTTGAAAAAGTTTTACTTTTATGTAATCTGATTTGGCTTGATTCATATTAATTAAAGTCTAATGTGACTTTTAAAACTTATTGGTATTAAAAAATGATTCTGATATGAACTTTGATAAGATTTTGTTACTAATTAATGAGTAGTGTTGCATGTGATAAACGAAAGGGAATTTTTAAATTATAAAATTTGTAGTATTTCATTTTTTATTTTGTTACTATGAGTGCAGTGTTTTTATTTTAAATTTAACCGTAAAAGGAAAAAAACATACATTTTTATGAACTGCTTTTAATAAATGAAAAATTGTCATTTTCTATTTACTATATTGCTAGTGGCTTCTATATTGGACTGTATAATTTTTCAAGTATAATATATATTTTTATTTTATTTTAAAAATAATAAATTTATTATAGTTTAATTAAAAAATATATGTTGTTGATGCAATTAAAAAATGAAAGAGAATTCTTGATTCTTGATCACTTTTGTTTTTTTGGGACAGCGTTTGTGAATGGAATTATTTATTACGGCGGAGAGACTGCCCTGAGGCTGATGGAAGGCGACGTGTGTGAGCTGTGTGTGTGTTAGCCGCGCTGCTTCTTCTCTGGTGCCTGGCTCCTCTCTTCTTCAGTCCACTTTCCCACTCGCTTCGGTGTCTATTCGCCCATCTTATCCTGCCTCACGCACCCTTCTCACATCCCAATTTGCTCCATTCCCTCCCCAACATCACGATGATGATGATGCCCAACTTCAAGACCTTTGGTTTCAAATCTCATTCGTTCGTGTGTGTTGTTTCTTTAAGAACAAAAATCCTGAAAATTTCAAGGAAAAAAAGAAACTGCACTTTATATCTGTTGCTACCTCAAGTTTTTTAGTTATAATCATGAAGTTTTCATTCATTGAACTATTGTGTGATTTGTTTTATTATGTATTATGTGTATGAAGTCATTATTCAATACAAAATACTTTTGTTTCATTAACACTCTGGTAAACTTTATATTTGTTTAATTTCCAATAAACTATTCATCCTTGAATATAAAATGAATAGGTTCAGCTCTTGCACCCCTACCTCTGCACAACAATAACAATAACAAAAACAATTTTAATCTTATCCCGCTATATGAAATCGGCTAAATCTATATCAGCAGAAAAATAGATGCCCTTGAGAATTCTTACCCATATATTATTAAGTAGGATTATGCAGAAGTCTCCATCCTTGCTTACCTAACGAATCAAGATTAAAGCTATGGAAGTCAATAAGGTGTAAAATGTTAATGAACAATAACGCTTGATTAATCAAGACGTACTTGTAACTTATAATTTTGTAGGGACAATAACTGTATATGTACGGCATTTGAAGAATGGATTGTACTGTTTACAATTTGTAAATAACGTGCTTTGTATGTGTGTTACCATAACCACCACAGGATCTGTAGGGGATATGGTAGGAGCTGTAGGGGCATTGACGTTAACGATCATGACAATGCAGGGTGTTGACTTGGGCTTAGAACTATTTGGCCCAAAAATTAAAAAGAGGGAAAACTAATTTCAGTTTCAAGCAAAATAAATAAATTTTATGCTGACTGAATTTTATTCAGCCAAACTCCACCATGCAAAAATTGCAGTCCGACTAATGTACTGATTTAATGGATTCTTCTTCTTCTTAAAATATCGTTTAATTCTTTAATTTCCTTCATAAACAAAAATGAACATTTAAAATTAATTAAGTAGTATATGTAACCATCTGTCAAAAAATAGGCATTTTCGCTTTGCTCATTATGTCTCAACTTTTTTGATTATTATTGTTATTTTTTTTCCAACTTTTGCTTTTGTGATTGCAGAGCTTCTTTCTTCTCACTAAAGCAGTGCGTGGAATTGAGTATGCTTTTGTGAATTGCGATAGTTTATTTGTGGAGGATAACATTTTATATTTGCAAGTGACAATAATTGCAACTTATTTGATTATATTATTAATTGTCGGCTAACTTTTAAGTTAAAGGAAGGATGGTGCGAGATAGGTGGCGGCCAAAAACATGCACGTAATTCATGCTCACACTTACGAACTCGGGAGAATAATTTATTATAACTCCAAAAATTAATTGGTAATCCCCAGTGGAATTTACTGATATTACCAACCCAAACGTGTCTGGTCGGGGGGAAAAAAAAAGCGTGGTAGGGTGAGAAAACGAGGAACCTAAATTTGAAGGTTGGCAAAGGTGATAGAAATAAGGGAAATGCAATAAGCTGACAATTTTCTTATTATTCAAAATATAAATTTTATTGGACTATTTATACTGAAACTAAAAAAAAAAACAGTTTTACTCATTAAATTTATGTAAAAAAATATATTATTTTTTAATAATATCCCTATTTAATATATTGCATTTAAAGTTAGATACCTCTTTTATATTTAATTAAAGATAATAGTATAATAGAAAAAAGAATATTTAATATTATAGAGAATACTAAATAGGGCTTATATTTTAAACAAAAAAATTAAAAAAAAATATTTTGGATAAAAAAAAATACTTCATACCAAGATTGTTTTGATTTGGTGTTCAAATTGCGTTATTCATTGTAAGGTTACTAATAGTTCCCCTAAGTTATCAAACTATAATTGCAAATATATATGTCCTTATTAAAGTAAAAATACCATTATATCTTTTATTAAAAAAATCCTTATTACAATTAAAATATTTCTTTTCAAACCCACTTTTAACATAGAAGCAATTTGATGCATATAGCGCTACTGTACCCAATTAATTCCTAAAGAGCCAACACCTTCTAAGCATTATCCCTTCTCCGTGGGTTTGCCATCGCGTGTCCCAGAGCTTCAATTCTGCTTCGTCTTTCACAGTTTCTCCAGCAACGTTAACACCACTTGGTACCTCCTTCGATTTTGTTCTTTTTTTCCTTTCCTGCTTTCTCTGGTCATTTAACTTCATTTTCTTCAATTTCATCCCTACTTTTACCTTTTTCTGATTTCTCTTTTCTTCTGTCTCTCCTTCATCCCACTCATCCATTAAATTGATTTCTACTAATTTAATTTCTACTCTATTTTCATTCTCTTGTGATCATTTTCAGATTGTTAGTTTTGTGTTGCTTTTCTAACAACAAATATCCTAAGTTTATTTTTTGTTTTTAAAGCCCTCTACTTTGAATCTGTGATTGCTTCTGAGTCTCCTAGTTTTAAATCTCATTAGCTTTGTTCTTCCTTAAGGAAAAAAATGTGAAAAAATTTAAAAAAACTGCAATTTCTATTTGTGACTACTTCAAGTCTCTTGATTTCAAACCTCTCGTTAGTTTTGTGTTGTCTCTTTAAGAGAAAAGTCTAAAAATTTTCAAAAATAGAAGAAAAAGCTTGTACTTTAAGTTTGTGACAGCTTTAAGTCTCTTCGTTACAAATCTTTTGGGTTTCTAGGAACAAAATTCCTGAAAGTTTCAAAAAATAAAACTGCATATCTGTTGCTACCTCAAGTTTTAGTTTCAAAACTCTCCCTACTTGTACTGTTTCTTTAAAAAAAAAAAAGCCTAAAAAATTAAGAAAAAAAACACACAGCACTTTAAATCTCTCGATAGTACTTTGGTGATCCTATTGTCTTTATTAAAGTTCAGAATTTTTCTGCTAAGCCATTGGATTTTATATTTCCATCAAGTTCCCTTTTAATTTTGTGAATCATCATCATCAGTTTCCTAAAGTTTGTTCACAGCACCGGAAAAAAAAAAAAGAAAAAACAGGTAAAAAAAGTGGTCTCTTCGTTGATCTGTGTTTAGAAGGCCAAGGAAAGCTGATTAGTTGTGTTGTTTCTTTGAGAAAAAAAATCTGCACTTTGTTATCCACAAAAGTCTGCACTTTAAACTTGCGACCACTATTTCAATTCTCTTGGTTTCCAAATCATCACACTTTGTTTTTGCTTCTTTAATCATTTTCTTCTCTTTTCTTCGTCTTTCACTTCATTGTTCTCAACTTTCTCTTCCTAGATCTAAAAAAATATATTTCTTTTTAATTTTGCTCGAGTCTCTTTTATTCTTGTTTTGGTGATCCTGTTGTCTTCTTTGTTTTCTTCAAGTTCTTCACCTTTCAGCTAAGCCTTTAGATTTTATATTTCCACCTAATTTCCTTTTATTTTTGTGAATCATCATCATCAGTTTCTTAAAAGTAGTTCAAAATGGCCTTAAAAAAAAAGAAAAATAGGGAAAAAAAGTTGTCTCTTCATTGCTCAATCTTGTAACGCTAACAAAGGCTGTGTATTGCTGGTGGATTAGAGGCTTATATACGTACAAATTGCAGAGTTTCCAATAGTTTACTGTAAGTTCAAAACATAAGTTTATGCCATATAATTTAATTTCTATGTGATCTATAAATACGATGCATCGGATATTGCTATTAGTAGCATATATTGTAATTCTTGTAGACTTTTTTAATTTATCTTATGTGTAGCTTGCCTTTGAATTTAATCCCCTTAATTACACTGCGATGTATTTCTGAATTTTAGAGTGGTACAACCAATCAAAGAAAGAAAAAGAAGAAGCCTCATCCAACTCTATTTGAATCAAAGCTGTGGCTTTCTCTTAGTTAGATACCTATATATTCATGATGACTTACCATTTGGTGTTAACCTTTTCTTGTGGTAACAAGTCAAAGTGATTATAGATCATTGCAGAAAAATACTTCTAAGTCAATGTGTTGGATGATTGGACAAAAATAATTGCTCCTTTCATATTTCTACACACTATAATGTGTTGGAATGAAATTTAATATATGGGGCTAGGCATGTAAATGTTTAAAATGCGTCGTCACTATTTTATTGATGTGTCTTGAAGCACTAAAGAAAGCCCAATGTTCAATTTCACATCAGGTTTTTTGTAATTCTATATATAAATTTATGACTTAGCAAACTGCTTTGTTTTTTAGCTTAATGGTGAGCTTTAATCTTTAATAGAACTTCTATAAATTTACTTACACAGTGACCTATTCAATTGAGAAGCTTCACATATGGTTTTCTATAAGTTCAGTACATAAATTTATGCCTTACCTAATGACTATTTTTTTTAGCTCAATGATGAGCTTTAATGTAATTTTTTATTTTACAGAACACCAAATAGTTGTTAGTTATTCCCTGTTTCCATTTATGCAGCATTTTTGTAGGGTAATATGTGCCCTGCTTTTGACCTTAATTCACGTATGCAGTGACTTCTTCTTGACTTCCGTGACAAAGCAACAAAAGGAAAAAATTATAAGAGAAAAAGTCCCTTTATTCTGAAGAAAGTTAACAAAGGTATGATGTTTTTGTTGTTTTCATCTTCTTTCAGTTAATTTTTGTTTTCATTTTTATTCTATTCATTTATTTGGGGTGAACTTTTATCTTCAAATATTTCAACTTTTCACATAGACTTTCAAAACAGATCAAGATATAAGGAAGGAAGGAAAAAGCTCATTCAACAATTCTACCTTTGCATTCAAAGTGAGGTGAGAGGGTATTCATATCATTTCGCTGTATTTTCTAATCCTTGGTTATAATTTGGAATTTCTTGATTAACAGCATTCAAATGGAACAACTTGCTTCTCTTGTTGTTGAAAAGCTTCTAGATTATACAGTAAATGCAATCGGACGGTAGCTGGGTTATCTAATTTTCTATCACAAGAACATTGAGGTTCTAAAAAATCAAGTAGAAGTACTGAAGGATCAACAAGCCACTGTGCAACATTCAATCAATGAAGCTACAAGAAATGGTGAAATAATTGAAGATATAGTAAAAGGTTGGATGAGTAGAGTAGATGAGATGACAAGGCAAGCAGAACAATTCTATGAAGAAGAAAGCCAATCAAGGACTGAGTGTAGCAAAACTTCATGTCCAAATTTGTGGTCACGCTATCGACTTAGCAAAAGAGCAAAGAAAATGAGACTAGAAGTTGTTGAAATTCAGGAACAACAAAACTTTAACGGAGTTTCATATCGTGATTCTCCCAAATGGATATTGGACTCAACCAATGACAACACCAATGAAGGGATTGATTCAAGGGTACCAATTATGAATCAAATTATGGAGGCACTTCGAGATTCTAATGTTAATATGATAGGGTTGTGCGGACTTGGTGATGTAGGCAAGACCACTATAGCCAAAGAAGTAGCTAAGAAAGATAAGGAAGAACAAATGTTTGAAAAGGTGATCATGGCAGTTGTTTCTAATGACCTAAACCTTGAAAGCATTCAATTCCAAATTGCTGAAATGCTGGGAATGAAACTTGAGGAGAAAACTAAAAGCATAAGAGCTTCTCGTCTAAATGCGAGGTTGAAGCAAGAGAGGAATTTGCTTATAATATTAGATGATCTATGGGAGACATTGGATTTAAGCAAATTGGGAATCCCCTATATTGATGATGGAAAGCATAATAAAAGGGATGGCAGCTGCAAAATTTTATTGACTTCTAGAGATGAAAAGCTACTATCAGACCAAATGAAATGTGAAAGAAATATCAAAGTAGGAGTATTGTCTGACAAGGAAGCATGGGAGTTGTTCAAAAGAGTTGCTGAGTTTTCTACTGACTCAAATAGTCCTGATTTGATTGGTGTAGCTAATGAAATTGTTCAAAAGTGCCAAGGATTGCCATTAGCAATTGATGCAATTGCTAGAGCATTGAGAAACAAGGGGTGAAATGAATGGAATGATGCCCTTAAATGATTGAAAAATCCATTACGAAGAAACATCACAGGAATTAGACATGTGGATTCCATTTTGAAGTTTAGCTACGATCATTTAAGCTCGGAGCATCAACCTATTTTTGTGCTCTCTGCCATGTTGTCCCATGACCCCTCAGTTAATGACTTACTTATGTACTCTGTGGGTTTGGATTTACTACGTGTGCAAAACATGGAAGAAGCCCAATGTGGAATCTCCACTTTCATAAGCAAGTTAAAAGCTTCAAGCTTATTGCTCGATAGCTTTTCTAATAATCATTTTACAATGCATGATGTCATTCGGGATGTTGCGCTCTCAATAGCATCTAATGAGAAACATTTCTTCGTGGTGAGACACACAAAGTTGAGTGAATGGCCACATGAAGATTCGGTAGAAAGCTACATTGGAATTTGTTTAGAAAGGAGTGAAATTAGTGATCTCCCAAAAGAGTTACATGGTCCAACACTGGAGTTTTTCCTACTTAATAGTATAGACCCTGGTTTGAATATACTGACCACATTTTTCAAATCAACAAAACTTCTCAAAGTGTTGGGTTTTAAAAAATTGAACTTTTCATCATTACCATCACTCAGTCACCTAGGAAAACTTAAAACATTGTGTTTACACTCTTGTTTGTTGGAAGACATAACTGAGGTTGGAAACTTGAAGAATTTAAAAATTCTGGGTCTTGCTTACTCTAAAATTGAGCAACTACCATTTGAATTAGCACAGTTGACTTGCCTACAAATGCTAAATTTGGCCCATTGCTCTAGACTCTCAGTTATTCCACCAAAACTCTTATCTAGGTTGAAAAGATTGGAGGTTTTGTGTATGGAAAATAGCTTTGACCAATGGAAAGCTGAAGGATCTTGTGAATGCAATGACAATGCTAGTCTTGGGGAGTTGAAAAATTTGCCAATCTCTTCTCTGGATATTCATATTCCTGATGCATCAGTTTTGCCAAAAGACTTGTTCTTGGTTAGTGTTTTGGAGAGGTATAGAATATTCATTGGAAAACACTGGGGATGGCTAGGCTACTATGAAACCTTGAAGACATTGAAACTCAAGCTTGGGAGTTGTATCCATTTGGAGTTTGCAGTCCAAAAGTTGCTGGAAAAAGTTGAAGACTTGTATTTAGGTGGATCAAATGGGCTTACAAATGTTTTCTACAATCTGGATGGGAGAGGATTTCCACATTTAAAGCATCTTCATATTGAACAGAATGATGACATTGAATATGTTGTCCTTACCTCAACACATATTAAAGTTGCCTTCCCAGTCCTAGAGACTTTGGAACTTCGTATGTTGAAGGGCCTGAAGAAATTATGTCAGGGGCCAATTGTAGCTACTTTCTTTCAAAACCTAAAAGTGATCAAAGTGAGATCTTGTGATCAGTTGAAAAACATTTTCCCAATTTCAATGGTCGGATTATTTTCCCAACTTGTTGAAATTGAAATTTATAATTGCAAGTCCATGGAAGAGATCGTGATCCATGCCCTTGAGGATTCATTGGATGAGCAAAACTTAGCTCTGAATGATATCATATTTCATCAGCTATGCTCCTTGCATATGAGAAATTTGATAGCTCTTGATGATTTCTATGCTGAGAAGAGAGAAACAAATAATGAAGGCAATAAAATTGTCAAATCACTTTTAAGGTATGTTCAAACTAAATGGCTTCCCCTTTTTTTTATTTTTAGTTTTCCACTTCAGACCGAACTAATGCTATGTGAGATTTTACTAGAATTACTTTTTCTATTTAATTCCCTTTACTTCATATATTTTGGACAAACTTCATATCTTTTTTTCTTTCCTTCGTTCAAAGCCTTATAAATTATTTCTTATCTCCAACTAATTTGGGATAATTAGTTTTCTATAAAACTATCCTTTAAATTATTTTTCATGAATATATATACCTTGTGTTTAGTGTGTATACATAATTATGTATGTCAATTAAAATTATGAGTTAATTAATTAAGAATGCTTCTTTCTTTCAATGAGTAGCTACTAGTTCCATTTTCCTCTTGAACCATTTGTTTTTGGGTTGAAGTATTTAAATAAGTCATTTGATAAATTTTTTATTGATATGCTAACCAATTAAATGCTAAATATTCTAACATTGTTTAAAGTGATATTGAAAATATCTATATAATATTTTAGCAATATTAAGATAGCTTTTCAAAATGTTCAACAAGTTTATTATGATAATATTTGCTTTATATTTAAATTTTAAGAATTTTTCATTTTCTTGAAAAGTGTTGTTGTAGATGAAATATGTATGTAGTTCTAAGACGTGCTCACACCTTAAACGTTGATTTTATACTTAAGCAAGTCTTCTATTTTTTTTGAAAATCATTGCATGGATGGAACTTATGTCTAGACATTTTTTTTTTGTAACTGGACAATTTTTGTCAGTTGAACAAGTTGATATATGAAGAATGGTTTTTTCATTTGTTTTTTTTTCCCTCTCAACAGGTGTCATTTCCCAAGTTAGAGACGTTGGAGTTATTTGATTTAAACAAATTGATTACATCAATATGGGATGACCAACTTCCACAGAGATCATTTAGCAACTTGAAAACGTTGACTGTGCGAAGTTGTGGCTTTGTGAAATTGGTGCCCTTACATGTACTAAAATCCTTAAACAATTTGGTAGAACTAGAAGTGGAAAATTGTGACATGTTGGAGATTGTGTTTGATTTTGAAGAGTTGAATAGTTCCAAAGAGGTACTTTCATCAGTAGTTGTACCATTGAAAAAGCTAAGTCTAGAGTGGTTGCCCAAATTGAAGCATGTATGGAGCAATAACCCCCAAGGAATTGTCTCCTTTCAAAGTCTACAACTTTTAAAAGTTTCTAATTGTGCCAGCCTGGAGAGTATGTTTCCTGCATCTATAGCAAAAGGCTGCATGCTTCATCTTGAAGAGCTTCAAGTTATTGTGGGATAGAAGTAATTGTTGCAAAGGATGAAGTTTTAGAATCTGTTGCCCCTACATTTGTGTTTCCTAGCTTCATCTCCCTTCAGCTTTTCAGGCTTCCAAATCTGAGGAATTTCCATCCACATAGTCACACATCAAAATGGCCACGCCTTCAACAGATAAGTATGATCGAATGTGAGGAATTAGAGATATTCGAAAATAAAGCCTCAAGTTCATTAGCAATACAAGAAGATAGGACACTTGACCTAAAGTATCCTCTATTTTCCCATGAACAGGTATCTTTCAAATTACTTACTCAATTTTTCTTTTGAATTTTCAGAATAAGTTAAGGATAAAGGAAAGATAATTTTAACAATTAAAATGAAAATGAATAATTAAACAACAAATTGTTTGTTTTATAGTTTACCAACCATTTGAAGTTGAAGTATAACTAATTTTTACAATGACCGTGAGGCTAACCAGTGAGAATTTAAGTAAAGACTGAATTTATATATTTTTTTATATGCTTTTCGTACTATTTTTTAATTAAAATTTAATATGTGGACCTTTTAATTTTTTTTAAATTTAAGAAGTTAACACTTTTTATATATAAGTAATTATTAAATCTACAATGTATTAAAAAACAATCCATATGTTAATTTTTAATTGAAAAATAACACAAAAAGTATATATGGAAAATCATATAAGTATTAAGTAAATGAACTATTCCTATTATGGAAAATTCTTTTCATTAAAATATAGTTTATAATTCCAACAATAAAAAATATAGTATTAAAAAATTGAACCATTTATAATAAAATATTCCATTAAATAATAAATATAAAACGTATTTAACTTATGTTATCCTCTTTCAATAATATATGGACTTTGATCACCAGTTTTGCTTACTGGCGTAGAGTGATAGTGAATTTAGTTGTGGCCCCAAACTAACTACAGGAATAATTATAAATTCTAAAATCAGTTAATGAAGGTGATATAGGAGAATCAATTATCAATATATTATATTGTTCATTTTTTACAATCATAATTACTAAAGTTTTACTGTTTAAACTCATTTTGTTCTAAATTTATTAATTTTTGTAGTCTTTTTAAAACTCAGTTTTGTCATTGACGTATGTGTATTGTTCTTTCTCAATAATATTTCTATTTTTCAATCAAAATTTTCAGTGACGTCATTTGAAATTTTAAAATATTTATATATAAAAATAAATAAAAACCATTATAAATATATTTTTCAATATTTAATGATTATTTTGTTTAGAAAGATGTGCATAAAATAAGAATTCTCCTGCGTTTGTAGCAAGGATGACTTCTAATTTAAGCAATTAGAAGAGAAATAAAATATAGCCATATGTTGTAACATATACTTGAAATATATTGATTATTTCTATCACACTAAGATTTCATGTAAATTGAAAAATAAAGAAATGAATCATAACTTAAAAAATATTCTAATCAATAGACATTAATACATTGGATTTAACTACCCAAATTAAATAAAATAGTGTATGTTCTGAATGTTCTCACTAAACATTGTGGGGGCCAAATTTTTGAAAAATAATATATATTTTGTATTATTAACATAATTTTTTTAATTATGATAACATAATTAGTTTTCAAAAAGATTTTGTAACTTAAAAATATGAAATGACAAATTATGTATAATTATATGATATTTTAAAAGTTGAATATATATATACAAAGTGAAATTATACATGTAATATATTAATCATAAGAAAAATTTGTAAAAAATATATTAAAATCTTGTCTTTTCAATATATTTACATATCTTGTTGTACATTGATGATTTGAACCAAAAAAAAATAGGATACATCATCAACTTTTGTAAAAATATATCAATATACATGCATAGTTTAAAAGTTATATGTTCAACATACTTAAACAACTCTCAATTAATACTATATCTAAATTAAATAAAAAAAATCAAATCTATGTTTATGCAAATATATTTTTATGATAACCAATTCTAAACAATTTCATAAAAAATGGATTATCATGTATAATATAAATATTGAGTGTCATTCTTTTCTTTTTATGAAAAGTTAATATTAGTCAAGAACAAAAATATTTTAATAAACTAATAAAATATATATTTTATTTCTTTTTAAATATATCAATAATATATATAATATATATATCTATTGAGTGTGTAGTGTATATTATATAGGGGAGGAGTCCAAATGTGTATGTATATATATATATATATTATATTATTTTGTATGTGTGTGGTGTATATTATATACATGTAAAGGAAGTGGAGGACGTTGAGGGGGTGGGCGATGGCCCCTCCCACCAACAACATAGGTTTGCCCTTGGTTCTCATGTTGGAAGAATTCAAAAGTTGAACTAATTACATAAATATTAATATATAATATTCATATTGTATCAATTAAATATTAATTGAAATATTAAATTGGATTTAGGCGTCCCGTATATTTTTCATGGATAATATAGACAATTAAGAAGGAATTGCATAATTATGCATATGTTTTATATGGTTCAGGTTATTCCCAACTTGGAGCAGTTGGGATTGGGTGGAAAACAAGCCGAGATGCTATGGAGTGGCCAATTTGCAACATACCACTTTCACAAAGTAAAATGGCTTTGTCTGGAAGATTATGATGCAGAAACTTTTCCATTTGGATTGTTGAAAAGGTTTCCAAATTTAGAGAAGCTTGAGCTCAAATTCTTGAATATGGAGATATTCTCATGCATGGAGCCTCTTGAGGAAGCTACTACATTTCCATTTCGAGAATTGCATCTTTCTAACTGGGAAGAGGCAAAGCACATATGGAATGAGCATTCTCCACCACAAATTCTTCAGTGTCTTTAAAATTTAGAAGTTAGGTATTGTGATGACTTGATAAGCTTGGGTCCATCTTTCATTTCTTTAGCAAATCTCACACATCTCAAAGTGAGCGGCTGTGAGGGATTGACCAATTTGCTGACATCATCAACAGCTACAAGTTTGGTGCATCTCTCAAGGCTGACAATACATGGCTGCAAACAAATAGAGGAAATTATAGCAAAGCCACAGGGAAAGGATGATGGGGAAAAGGAGATCATTTTCAGTAAATTGGGGTATTTGGAACTTTATAACTTGCAAAGGTTGAAGAGCTTTTGTAGCCATAATTATATCTTCAAGCTTCCATTGTTGGATCAAGTAATTGTAAAAGAGTGTCCAAGATTCAAAATGTTTTGTCCGGGAGACATACATGGGCCATTACTTAAGAGTGTTGAAGTGGCAGATGATTACAACTTTTGGGACACTAATCTTAACTACACAATCCAACAAAGGTTTACTATAAAAGAGGTACGTAAAAAATAATGACATTAATTCTTACAATCATTTCTTTTTTTTCTTTTTACATAAATCCTCAACTATGAAATTTAGATTAAGATAGTATTTACAATAAATGTAACAGGATACTGAAATTTAAATATTCTTTCCACCGACAAATTATTATAAACATTCCAGTTACCTAACTCCAATTAAAAATTGCAAAATACTATGAAAAATAATGATTAATGAATGTCATAGATTATTGCAAATAGTCTTATTTTATATTGTAGTCATTGTTCGTGTTGAGATATTATTATTTCATTTAAAAAAATGTAAAACAAATTAAAATATTCGTAACGCATCTAACTTGAAAGGAAAGGAGGCGTAAAACTATTCACATGATTTAGAGGAAAAGATGAAAAATACAAATAGTCGAAAAAACATGAGTGATCAATTCAAAAAGAATTAATCTGCATATAAGAAGTTATTATTTGAAACAATTAATATATTGATCTAATTTATTTAGTCATCTGCTTATAAATAATCATTTTTTCAATTATCAATTTACAGGTAATTTTTACATTTGAGACACTAGTGTTAGATATGAAAGATGTCACCATGATAATGAATGACCAATTTCTATTGGATGACTTTACGCAAGTGCAAACTCTTTATCTAGAAAGTTTTGTTGATGATTGTGTAACCTTTCCGTATAGCATCCTTCAAAGATTTCCAAATCTCTACGAACTTCATGTAGAGCATAGTTCTTTCGAAGAGATATTACCATCACACGCACATACTGATTATCATATGGGAAAACATGCACCTTTTGCAAGATTGCACCTTGCCCATTTGGATCACCTCAAGAACATATGGAAGGATGATTCTCAACTACAACCAATCCATCAAAATCTAAAATTCCTTAGAGTTGAAAGTTGTTGTAGCTTGATTAAGTTGGCACCATCCACTGCTTCGTTTGAAAATCTAAGAAAGTTGAAGGTGTCTAGATGTCATCAGCTCCTCTATTTAGTAACAAATTCAATTGCCAAAACCTTGGTAAATCTCTATACATTGGAAATAATTGACTGCAAAATGATGGAGGAAATTGTAACAAATGAAACTAATGAAGATGCAGCTTGTGGAGTCACATTTGGTAGCTTGACATCATTAGAACTTGCTAATCTACCAAGCTTGAAGAGATTTTGTTTCCAAAGTCACACATTCAAATTCCCAGAATTATTTACAATAATCATAACTAGATGCCTCCAAATGAAGGTGTTTTATCCAGGAGTCTTAGAAACACCAAAATTATCTGTGGTGAAAATAGAAGAGGATTATGTGGATTGGAATGAATAGGGAGACCTTAACCAAACAATAGAACTATTATTCTCATCAAAGGTATGAGATACACACACTTACAAGTACTATTTTACCTATAAAATAGAAAATTGACTACTCCTACTTATGCAATATTATGATTGGATATTGCAGGATGGTAGAAATATTTAGAAGGCTGAGTTCATCATCCATTTTATCATGTTCAGGTTTGTTGTTTTAAGATTTTATTGCTAAAGCACTTCTCTCCCCTTTAAACTATATGTTTCTAATTGGTATATATTGATTGTATTTTCTAGTTCTCCATATTACAAAGTCATCACTTCTCATTTTTTATTATGATAAATTGCTCACATGATGTATTTCCTTTCCTATTTCTATAAAAAATAGACTTGTTTGATGAAAATTCCTTCTCAGTTTTTCCCCTAAGTAGTGGTTGTTATGGTGTTTCTAACATCTTCATCTATTATATTAACTATCAATTCTCTTTCTTGTACATTCTAGATATGTATATGATTCATGGAAGGAACCAAGATAAGAAGAGCATGCAAGAAATAGAGCACAAAAGAAAAAGGAGGCAGAAGCACTCCACACCATAGCGAGAGCATGTAATTGGGCCAATGGACTCGAGACAAAATGCAATAGTGCCATGGCACCATAACCCTCTATCGCGGCATCAGTCAGAAAATTTGGATAAATTAGAGGTGAACTAGTTTGATGAAACAGAGGGAGATTGACGGTTTGAAGAGAGCTCTGCTAGGACTTGGATTCTGAAGACGGAGGACAAAGTTTTATGCCTTGGGAAGGTTGAATCAATAAGGTATGGTGATTTCTTCATATTGTCCTCCATTTTCATTTATTGTTTTTGGGTATTTTGAGGTAGTGATTGTGATTTATGAGATTAGGTGAGATTTTACAGATTAGATTATGTTTAAATGCCTCAATGAAGTATTTTTGGATATCTTCAAGCTTTGGGTTATAGATTTTGGGTGTTCATGTTATTGATTCTCCAATCCCTAACCTCTAAATTTGGGATTTCTTATTGTATCTGAATTGTACAATCTCATGGTTTGTTTTGGGAGTTAATTTGAGTATATTAATGAGTGGATAAGTGGTTGGTATCTTGGTTTTGATAGGTTTCATATGTGAGATGTTGGTTTGAGCTCTATCAAAGGTTATGACTTGATGTAATATATGTGTGTGATGAATTATGTAGGGTGTGCCTTGCTTTGTAGAAGTAATTCTACTCTAAGAAGTTGCTTAGAAGCGGTAAACTCTTAGGTAAGTGGTACTTTGATGCATGAAGGATTTGTTGATTCATATGTGTAAAAGTTTTGTTGCTTGAATATGACTGTTTTGGGGTGTTTGAAGTTGTATTAAGCTAGTATGATGAGTAGAGCAATGCGAATTGACTTGGATTGCCTTTTCCCTTGTGTGTTGTAGCTGGTGACCGAGTGGCCTACCATGTTATTGTGTAGGTTTGGACAACTTGAGGTAACCAGATGTATAGTCCTTTGTGTTGCTTTTGTCTATTTAAACATATATATATGCTTTTCCTTTCATATCATAATATATCCCTAGCATGGTAGGCGAGGATACGATAATCTATTTCCTCCTTCCTTGTTTATGACCTATGAAAAAGTATGTGTTGTTCATTAACATGTGATTTATATTGCATTCCCACTCATAGATTAGGATACTAATGAGTATGCTAATATGATGACATTAATGATGAGATATATTTGTGTGCATGATAATGATAAGGATAATGATATTGACTTACGTGTATCACAAGATGACATGTTAGCATAACATTTGGACATCGTCACTACATTATGCATATGGGAAATTATTGGTTGGGTGATAATGCCTTGAGATATGATATCATGTGGTATACCGATCCACTTGTGGGACACGCGAGGTCTCGTGTCCAAGTGGTGAGGTTTGATATATTTTTGTCCCTAAATCATCGTTCTTTGGTAGGGAAGATCCAGGTGGCAGTGGATTGGGGATGCACCTTCCCTAAATCACCACCAATTCAGGTGGTCCAAGGGAAAGGGAACCATGGTCTACTCGCTAGTGAAATGACCTTTGGCCAGGTAATGACTAGTGGTAGTGAGCTAAGTAGTTGCCTGAAATTGGCCTTCACCGGTTGTTGGAAGGGACTACTTATTGAAGTCACCTTGGAATGGTAACTAGCTCATGGTTCTTGCTGTAATTGATATGGGATCCTACATGACATATGCATTGCATTCTGCATAACACATAGTACATGAGTGATTATATATAGAATATATGTAGTTGGTTTTATATTGCATTGCTGCCTATGTAATCCTTTATGTAAATATAATTCTTTGTTTATAAGTAGCCCTAGTTATTGGTACATTTGTCTCACTCCGCGTGGAAAACATTTACAAGAAATGAGATTCAGTTCTAGCAAGGAGTAGCTGAGTTGAACAAGTCCTCTTGGGGACATATGGGATATCTAAGTACTTACATTGGTATGTGTTTATTTGAGAATGCATGATATGTTTAGTAGAGTGGCAAGTGTAGGATATTAAATGATACCATATGTAATTGTTATGTGCATGTTTCCTAGGGACTATTTGTGTATTCTTGTCCCTCGTGTATTACCAACGTGACTTTGACCTCAAGGTTGAATGAGGCTATCTTGGGTACAGTGGTGTATAATGGGCTAATGTGTACATATGTGCATGAGTGATGTGATAATGTAAACCATCTTGATGCCTTTGTGAAGATTGAGGCAGTGGTTATCTTGATATGTTGGGATTCATGGCACATTTTGTTGTAGTGAGTCTGGGCCCTAGGTAATGGTTGGTCCATATGTATGTTGATAAGTGAGTAGTTCTTATGGTTAGACTGGAGATTTGGTAAGTTCTGGAGAAAATGGGTATGTCACTCATTAGTTCCATTTGGGATCCAAGGGGGTCAAATCTTAAGGAAGTGATTTTCTTAGGGTGTAACCATCTTAGACAATGTTTTTGGATGATTTGTGACCTGTTGAAAAAGTTTCGTTGGTTAAATGGTGTGTAGTTTGGAAATGGGGAGATGTTAGAGTTAAGTTTTAACCAAAAATGATCATTTTGGTCACAGGTGTTCAGAATTTCAATACAGAGGAATTTTGGGACATTGTCAATGATAATAGTTAAAGGAGTATAGAGTGATTTGTAAGCTTTGAAATCGTGTCAATCGGAGTTATGGGTAGGAAGTTATGCGCGTTGAAGTTCATCCGATTTGACAGCAAATTGCAATCAAAACAATAGAAGGTGGTGCTGCAGCGTCACATTCCTGAACTGCAGCACCACAGGGGAGATTGGTCTCCCTCATTTTTCTTGTTATCCAGTTTCTCCTCTTGTTTCTCACCTTCAGTGTCCCCCTTTTAACCTTTTTTCATTTATGTCTTATTCCTGATCGTTATCTTCTTGTATTGTTTTATGGTCTTGAGTCATAGGGTGTTACAATTCCCCTTTCCTATAGAAGTTGATTTGGCTAGAAATGTGAATAATTTTCTTCTTGATTTTTCAGAGTCATGGGATTTGAAAAAGTAGTCAATATAGTGTCTAAAAAATCTTCATATATTAAGTGAAGATGCATGAAAAAAAGTTACATCTTTTTTCCCCTATATGTTAAATTTCCTTTCTTCTTGTGCATTTCCCTGTTGATTTGGTTGAAAAATGTGGATAAATTTTTTCTTCATTTTTCAGAGTCCGGGAAATAGAGAAAAGAAAGACCATATTAGAAACAAGCAAAAGGATTATTCTGATAGGATTTTATTTTAAAATTCCAAAGATTAATCATAGTCACCAAAGAAATGAATTGACGTATAAAGAGAGTTATTTGGGCAAATTAGAATTTCCTTTATTTTAACAAGCATTTTAAGATTGTCCAATCATCTCAAAGTTCCAAAAATAGTGTACAGTACTAATTCCGAAAATATAATTTTGCCCCTATTTTCACAGGGACAAAATTCATGGTTATATCTTCATGCCATAAAAGTTTCAAGTGAAAATTATTCAACTGCCTTCTACCCTGTCCTAGTTTCCATTGGTGCCCTACTTCCGTTCAATTTCTGCTTCTACTAGGGTTTAGCAAATCAACATGAAAAATCATGAACTTTCCAGTTCTCATCATAAGGATCTTATCAAAGTGTTATTTAATTTTTCAAATAAAATATTTTCTATTTGATCCTCAAACTTAGTTGAATTGCCAAACCTACCCTGTTTATGTTGGAATCACATTCAATAATTTTAATTGATTGTGATCTATACTTGCTGAAAAGAGATTTTGTTTGGAAAGTCACACTTTAATAAGTTCCCAATATTCTATGTAGAAAGGGTATGAGATACACGGACTTACATATTACTTTTGAGCATGCACATATTATATCCAATGAAATTGAAAAGGGTCGTTGTCCTAGTTATATGCCTATGTTGTCTTTCTTCCAAAAATAAATAAAATTTTTGAAATCTATATGGCTAATACTATGATTTGGTATTGCAGGTTTGTTGCTTAAGATTTTGTTGTTTAAAAGGTTGCATCCATCATCCTTCTAGTCATATATATATTCAGGTTTGTTGCTGAATATTTTTTTGTTAAAGTGCTTCCTCATTTCTGTTTGTTACATTGATATTGCTTTCTGCTTTCTTGATTACAAGGACATATTTTCTTAGATTTCTTCGATATACAAAATTGATCATTTATGGCTTTCAGTTTTCTATTTCTTGAAAAAAATTAGGATAGTTTGTTTCATGTGGATTGCATTTTGATTGACTTATATGATTAAATGGTTAATTATAGGAAAATATGCATAAAAACTGTAGACAGCTAGAAAATACAAAATTTTATATAGAAAACCATCTGTTTTGGCTTAGTTTCTGAAGTCTTTTTGATTTAGGAGAACGTATGATATTATAGGAGCATTACAGAATATAGATGATGCCAAAAATAACATCCAACTGTTTAAAAATTCCCGAAAAACATGTATAATAAAGTATGGAATGAAGCCAAAGCCATATTAATTATATGCCCTTTCATATATGTTCAAATTTGGTTATTGGTTATGGAAAGAAATGCTAAGAAATATGTTGCTTAATTTGTAAAATTTAAAAATTTGTCAATTTTCTCTAATTAAAATTAATTAGTTTTGAATTTGATAGTTAATAGTTTTTTCTTTCTCAACTATTGCAGGTGTTGTTGGTTGGCGCTATTGACAGTTGATGATGCATGGTTTGAACCAATTATAAAGAAGTTTGATGATGTTTCTGTTGAATTTTCAGTTTTATGTTTTAGAAGTCAATGTTGAACTATTTAATATATGTTGTAGTGTGCTTTTGTTGTAGTCATTTCATTCAACTATTAAGTGATTTGTTTTATGATGTATTATGACTTTGAAGTCTTTATTCAGTACAATATACTAGTGTTTTGCTACCATTTAATTTCCCTGCATTGACCCCATATATATATAATAGCATCGAGGAGATATTATCAGGTGCATACTTCATACTTCAATGTTCTGCAGATTTCCTTTTGACCATTTATATAGCTTTCTTATAGGCAAAAATAGCTTTCCAAATATACTAGCAGGGTATTGCAATCCATGCTAGCCAATGCAAAAATCATCAATATTCTCATTTCACAGAATGAACCCCACAACCATCTGTCTGTACTTGTTGTATTACTTTTTATCTATTCTCAGTGCAAGTTTGCTTTCAAACCACAATAATCTTTTAGCCTTATCACACAACACCAACATGCATATGCTCAACTGTTTCTATCTAACTATTATGGCACTGATAGATTGGGATATTGCTAGATTTTTTCTTCCATAAATTATCCATAGTTAGGAAAGCACCTTTTGCGTGAACACCCAGTATTTTGGACCTACTTCACTTCAATTAAAAAATTTATTGAGATCCAGACTAATTTAAATCTGAGCATTGTTGAGGCCCAAATGAGGTTAGCATTTTCTGCATTTGCATGATCTTGAACTCCAGGCATCATAGTTAAGTAACCTTAACTCCTTCCAGTATAATCAATGGCCATTGGTAGTACCTTTACACACTCCATACCATAGGAAGTGTTTAATCTTAGGAAGCACTCTCAAACCCCACTTGTAAGAACTAGCTACTATGCTTTGCAACTTTATACGTAGATTTGACAGTAAATTCTCCATTCTTGCTTCAACTCCACATTAACTTATCACTACCATTTCTGCTAGCTAATGGAATTAATTGTGCATATTTCGCACTTCTCATTCTCAAATAATTAACCATCCCTCAACCTTTCATAGATCCCATGTCTCAGCTAATTAAACTGCATTTTTAATTACCTTCTTATTCTCTGGACACTCTGGAGACTATGTGTAACAACCCTCGTTGCACTACCCGAAACATAGTTTCGAGCTAACATGAAGTAACCTTGATGATATGGGTAGGACTGGAGGATGCAGAACCGGAGATGGATCAAAACGGGACAAATTCAATATTTGAGACAAAGAAGGGGCCACGTCACGGCGAGATGTAGGGCCACCATGGCGAGACACCTGTAACAACTTGTAAAATATCTGGACTGAGAACACTGGCACCACGACGAGCGTGGAAAATTCTGTTTAAATTCCAAACATTTCAGTCAGATAGAAGAAGAGGAAACAGAGGGAGTGACGAGGGGGCTATGCTAGGGCTTGGAAAATCTGACCGAGGGAGATGATTTTCGGGCTCTAGGAGCTTCAATCTTGGTTGGTAAGCGATCCCTAACATTTTCTTCTCTCTTTGCTCTTCGGTCTTGGTTTGGAATTGGTGGGAGTATGTGGATTTTTGAGTTTGAGGAAGAATCCACCAATTAAAATGCTTGATTTGGTATTGTATAAGTGTTATGTAATGTTAGAAAGCTTTGGGTTTGAGTTTTGGTTGGATTGTGATGGGTTTGAATAAAACCCTAGGCTGAAATTTGGGAAAAGAAGCGGAAATCTGAAGTTGCATGTGTTGGTGTGTATTTGAATGGTAGTTTAAGGTTTATTGGTCTGTGTGTATGTTGTTAGAACTCTGGGTTAAATTTGGAAGGCTAGATTATGGATTTTAGTATCATGAGAGTTATGTTAATTAAATGTATTACGATATTGTAGTGGATGATTGACTAATTTGAAGCATATAGTTCGTGATGGGTGTTCCGGAGGCTTACCTAAGCCCCTGTGTTCATGGTGTCAGTCACTTGAGGTAACCATGTGTTTGTATATTTGTTATAGGTTG
Source organism: Adenanthera pavonina (assembly GCA_026686845.1). Taxonomy (NCBI): domain Eukaryota; kingdom Viridiplantae; phylum Streptophyta; class Magnoliopsida; order Fabales; family Fabaceae; genus Adenanthera; species Adenanthera pavonina. Next base: position 20,389,886 of record JAIVEN010000009.1, read on the forward strand.
ATATATATATATATATGCATGTCTTCATTCATACCACAATATCATTATATGTATGTGTATAGTTTTCTATATATCATGATATGCACACGACTAGATTAGATATTGGTATATGATGATGATGAGTGTGATAGTGTATATGTGATTGTGGCATCCATACATGATTGCATGTTAGCATAACTATGATAATGATTATGATGATGATTAGATATATGCATTTCGAGGCATGTGAGATATGGTTGATTGGAGATGGTGATGAGATGAGATATGATGATACGATAAAAGATCTCTGCCACTAAATCCTCTCCTTAGGAGAGCTAGGTGGTAGTAGACTATAATATGTGATGATATATATGATTAGGGAGGATAAAGATGAGATCCCTACCACTAAATCTTCTCCTATGGTCAGAAGAGCTAGGTGGCTGTGGATTGTATCTTTCCTAAATTACCACCAATTTGTGGTGGTCCAGGGAAATAAAAGCCACGGTCCAATCACTAATGTGACATTTGGCCGGGTACACTAATGTGAGATGAGTTTGGTAATGTCCCAAAATCAATTTTCACCGACTATTGGAAGGAAATCACCTATTGAAATGTTGTATGATGACACTAACTCGTGGTTCTTGCCGTGTTGAGGGACACATGCCTCGAGACATGCATTGAGGTTGAGGCATGCATTTCATTTCATTGTGCATTCATGGCACCACGTGCATTATTATGTGGATTATTATATAAATATATATATGCTTGTGGTTGTCTCTGGTTACTGTGATATTGTCTCACACCCCCCTTTCATGGCTTTTCAGGTGAAGATTCGGGCGCTAGTTCGGAGAAGACTAAAGAGTCGTAGGTCTCCCCCATTCGAGAATTAAAGGCAAAATTGGTAGTTGTAATTTAGTTTATGTAATTCTGTGCCAAGTAGGTTGTGTGGCTTGATGTCTATATGAGTGTTCTAGGAGTGTTTTCTGTATATTATGTGATGATATTGGTGTTGAGGAACGATATGAGAGGTGTGGATATGTGCTAGGCATGGTTGTATAGGTGTGATGATGATGTGGACCCCAAAATGGGTCATTTATGTAAGAGCAGGTGTTTGTGTGTTAAAATGCTTGTAAGAGTAAGCCGAAAGTGGTTTTGGGCCTGGTATGTGAGTTTGGGGCATATAGCGCATTGTGTGATGAAGGAGTTCAAAAGAGTCAAATCTTAGAGAAGTGGTTCCTTTGAGGTGAAGCCTCTTTAAACAAGTTGGTTGAGCCAAATAGAACCTGTGTGAAGGGTCCCTAAGTGTCCATTTGCCTTTGGTGGCAATTGAAGGTGATAGGTTGTGAGTTTTGGTCAAAAAGTTACCAAAACGGTATTAGGCATCTAGAATCTCCAAATGGAGTTAGATTAGAGTGAAATTGGTGCCCATGGTTAGATTATAATGAGAGTGACCTATAGGAGTTAGAATCAGATCGATTAGAGATCGGAGCAAGAAATTATGCGCAGTGAAAGTTTGCTCGAAAAATCAACATTTTGCTAATATGGTATTTGATATGGGCGCTATGGTGCTAGAAGTGAGGCCACGGCACTAGTCCTTTTGTTTGATTAAATTGAACCTGAGAGTACCGAGGCTGTGGCAGTACTATAGCAGGTCGCGACCCTAACCCAGTTTTTGGTGTTTTCCGCTGCTATGATGTTTTGGGAAATGAATTTAAGGTGTTTGGGCTATGTTTGGTTGATTTTTGAAGTAATTGGTCAAGAATGGAGATTTGTTTTGGTAAGGTGTTACACTTATCTTTAAAGTTTTTCATGTTCGAGATCCAAGCTCAACCCAGAACCATAGACTTTTTAATTTCCCATCTCCAATTCTCCAATAAGGTTGTTCTTTCACAAATTCTCTTCCAGCTAGTAAACTATATAATACCAACCCCAAGAAGCTCTCGCACATAAATAAAGATGCCCTTGGACAAGTCTAACCCATATATTAACGTTGCCACCTGAAATTTGGAGTGCAGTAGCTGTTCCTAAATTAAGTTGAAATAATACAAAATATATAGATTAAAAGAATCATCGTTATAATTAATAATACCAACTGTTCACAAAAAAAAATGTTAAGAATACCAACTTTTAAGCTTGCTTTCGAGACGAAGAGAAAAAACGACATTGCATTTAGAGGATGACAACAAACTAACCTTGAGTAGGAAGGGACTACTTGGCAAGAACAATATAACCAAATAAAAAGTTTGGCCTTGGAATGCGAACACTTTAAGTCAATGTAATAATACAATGTTCAGGCAAAAAAAATAAAAGTTAACAATACAACATTGGCAAGAAAACAAATAAAAGTCAATGAAATAATACAACATTAATATGATAACAAATACATAGAAATAAATGCCCGGATAAGTTCGTTTCATTGCCTTTCGGTACAGAAAGGAAGGATATTTATGTTTTTATATTTCATCAAGAAACAACACTAGCAAGTCAAAATATGTCAATATTGAAGCACATTGTGAACAACTCCAACTTTAAAACTAAAAATAGATTTAAAAGTTTAGCCCCAAAAAAAAAATAATAAAAGACTTAATAGTACTCTCAATCTTATTTATTTGAATAGATCCAGAAAATGTCTGCACAAGTATTTCGCAACTTTTCTTCATAAATACTAGCAAGTCAAAAGACAATATCACAAACAAATAAGAAATTATTCATCGAACAGATTTCCCTGGATCTAGGAATAGCAATCTAACCTAAGGAACTGACTCCGAATAGTCCAGATAAATGATGATTGAGGCGGGAGTTAGCATTTAAGTTGTAGAAAGACAGAATCATTCCATGGCATGCAACCAACTTACATAGTTTGCCCAGACCCTCCACCTATAATAAAGAATAGAATCAAGAAACCATCTCATTATAAAGAGAAAATAGAATTTGTCCAATAAATATTTAGCAAGTTGATAATTACAATCTGCAATTGATAGTTCTTACATAATGTTTTTAAGTCGGCATGTGTTCAGATTGTTATCTGCAATTTCAAATTAAGACATATAAGGAAAGTTGCCCAATACAAATATTTTCATCAGTAAATTGCAAAAGAAATTAGCCACTTCCATAACTGAAGGAAGAAAGAAGTAAAGGTGGCATATCAAGTTAAGCTATAGAACTTGCAAAAGGGAAAAGCAATGCTTAAAAAATTTATAATAGCGATGCGGTCAACCAATCATTTCAGAAACGATAATATATTTCAGCAGGGTTAGTAAGATGTCATTGAACATATTAATTTAAGGAATAAGACAATTTAGTATAGAAAAATAATACTTAAGAATGGTGGGAACCATTCGCCATACCAAAAGTTGCAGACACAGAGAATCTGCATTATGATGGGAGTCGTTCACCATACCTGTCAAGCAAAGCTACGGTCATACATGTCATTAAATCACCTATACATTTGCTAAAGGAGACAAATTTAAAGTAATGGAGATGTGTCAAATTGAACATTATCATAACACCTAGAATATTATAACCAGGCACAGGATTCAGTATCATAACACCCAACTAATGTCTAATGATGAAATTATGCAGAAGTTAGAGTCATGTACACTCCTATAATGAAGTTGACTTGTTATCCAAGAGTTATCTGTATAAGAAATAAATTTATGGCTTGCCGTCTACCCGCTTCTTGCATGAATTTACATCACTTAATTTGATTGCCTGAGGAAGAAAAAGGACATAAAAAATTTCAGAAATTAGAAAAGCTATGTAATTGAGGAACACTGAGAAATCCGAAACTGAAATGAGTATAATAGAAACAAAAGATAGAGTAGAAAGAGAAGAATATACTGAGTAAGGGTAATAAATCTTGCTAAACCAAAATATGTTATTGCTACATCCCAAAATCCGAGTGTAACTGGCGTGGAATGTGAAATAATCTACCATTCCACAAGCTTTCAACACATATAAACTCTCATTTAAATACAAGAACATAATTATGATGTAAGAACCATAAACATTCCTACTTTTTACATATATAAAGAAGTTTAAACTTTTGTAGAAATTTTCGCAGAGTTTCCTCAGAAAATAGGATCTCCCAAAGTTCTACAACAGTATGATCCAATCAAAATACAATAAGTGGAGCTCCACTCTGCAGCAATGCATGTTTCAACACATCAAAATATAAGGATCCTGTCTATAAGTTATATGGAGTACATCTAAACTAAGTACAAAAACATCATGACAATGATACAAATGTATTACTTTTCAAATGAGTTTGTCCTAGAGATAGACCAAGAGCTTCCTAGTAGTAGAAGATACCTTTTAAAGATATACCAGAAGTGCAGGGTCAACTCTACTGTCTGAGACCAAAATATATACTAGTAAATAATGTCCCGTAATAAAATTAGTTCTAATAAAAACAAATCAAATAAACAAATAGAACAAAGATTACAATCAAGCTTTAAGTTAAAACCAAATAAAACAGAATTCCAATTCTTGTTCATAAACAAAGGTAATCATATAATGGCTAAACGAAAAGAAGCCCCATCATATCAAATTCACTAACCATCTTAACAAAACTAACGCGATATAATTAATATTAGATAAAGATAATTAATGGCACATAAAACATGAGGGAAGCACATCATCTTTAAAATCCAAAATAAAGTATAAAATTTCCTTGGAATTACTTTTTTGAGAGGACCTAAACAGAACGAAGTAACAAGCGTGACACATAGTCCACGAGGGTAAATAACCAATCCGGTTTGACTAAAGCCATGAAAACATGCGTGAGTGCTAAGCTCACGAATATTAGGCGTGAGTACAATGCTCACGAAAATCCATCCCCCCGTTCCATGTGTGCTGGCTGACACTTGGGGCTAGCACCTCCTATGCACCCTACTAGCTAGGTGTAAACCATGGTGAATCAAGGACTAACAGAACCGCCGTTAGTAACTATCGTTCTGTACTTGGTCCTTTAAAAACATTTCTGGCATGCATGGAATTTGAATATCATTGTAGTTCAATCATTCATAATACATAAAGCATAAGTAAGAACTTCGAAATCATCTCATCTATTCCATGCACGTATAATCTTTGGCAAAAGAAATAGATGAAACTTAAATAATTAAAACTCTCAATGTTCACAAAACATTTTTATAGTCTCATCTGCAATATAAAAGGTTCAAAATGATAAAGGTAGAGGTAAGACACATAGAAATTTATTGAAAATTGAATTTAGATAATAAAAATAACTTTAAACTTGTAGTGGAACATTATTTACTTACCTGATATGCACTTCTCACATACAAAAACTACTCACTAAAAGACCTCATGAAAACTTATTCGAATAGGTACCCATGTACCAAAAGAAAAACCACTAATATCTTATTAATATTAATATATATACTAAAATTATCTTAAGATTTACTTACCCACAAATTATCTTAAGATTTATTTACCTACATTGCTTAAGGAATTGAGAATTTCCTCATTTCTCTTACCCAATGATTCCCAAACTTCTCTTTCGAGATAAATTCCATTTTCATCCGATTCCAATTATAATATTTGTTCAACTATTTATATAAGAATATATAGCAATGGTTCCATTGTCAATAGCCAATTCCTCCTTCTACCATAACATTATGTTCAAATTGTCTCTTACATATAAAAAAATACATATATATAATTTTTATACACTTCTCTAAGCTTAAAGTCTAATGGGAAAATTAAAGAACACAGTTTTGAGGCAAGCTATATGGTCATACAAATAATTAACTATTGTGTTACTATAATTTTCTTGACAACCATTTTTTTTAATTATACTATTTAAAGTTACAAGGTCTTAGAAACAAAAAGTTATAAGGTCTTTGATTAAAACTCATTTTCTTTTCTTATGCATTTTGTCATACATCTAATATCCATTGAATCTAAGTTGATAAAACAAGTTCTTTAATTCTTAAATTATCAACCAAGCAACTTCTATATAGCAACAAGATGTTACTAATACTTCCTAGATATCAATTTTCATTATCAATTTTAAAAGCCCCAAATTTTTTCCAACATGCTTATGTTTGAAAAGGAGAGAAAAATCTTACATCAAAATGTAACCAGAAAGTTTTTCATTGAAATGCCTATCATAAGATGAACTTCTTGGCTTCAGATTTCAACTAGCTTTATTCTCCCATTCTTCCCCTGTTTTAACGCCAAAACAGTGGCAGATTTAAGGAATGGAAAAGTTAGCCAATGCGTAGACAAACCCCACCAAAACAGATAGCAAAAGAAGGGGAAAGAATGGCACAGCAAGAGGGAGGAATAAAGAGGAAAACGAGGCAGCAAAAAGGAGGAAAAATGGAGGAAAAACAGTAGCTTAGCACCCAATTCTCGAACAACAAAGAAAAAGGAAGGGAAGAGGATGTTGCAGCAATAGAACCAGGGGGAAAAACACGGCACCCAGCAGTAAGGAAATAGAGGAAAGAGAAGCAACATGTTTGGGTTTGAAAATAAAGAAGCTTCGAGAGATATAAAGAATGACCCACCTCTTCCCATTTTTTTTTTTTTCAAAGTCAGTGCTCACAAAGAGAAGAAGGGCTTGGTGCAGAAATGACAAAAATCCCAACTTTAGAAGGAGAATGAGGAAGGGATATTTTAGGAATTCCATAAGTGTCTAGAAGAGACAAAATTTTTCTTGTAATGAAAGTGGAGAATTGAACTCTAGACCAAAGGAAGACATGAAATGTGTTTTTCCAATACCTCTACAATTCCCTGTTGATTCTTGACTACCAAAATTTAAATATAAAGATCAAACAAATTTAATAATTTTTACATCAACAAAATACATCTTTTTTTTTTTTTTTTTAAAAGTTAGGGTCATTACAGTTATTGAATCATTTATTCACTTCTTTAAATATGAATGGCCATTACAATAATAAGATGTACAAATACAGGAGAAATAGTTGTGTTAGGAATCCATAAATGCACACTCTACAGAAATATAGAACTGTTTGTGATAATAAGCACAACAAAGCATGATTGATATTGGTTGAGACAAGCAATACCCTTAATTATAAGGAATGTCCATTGAGCAACACAATAAGTAATTGTCAATTGTGCAAATAAATGAATACATAATTAAAAATACCAATTTCTTCTTTACAGTATATTAACTTTTTATTTGCAATTGCAATAACTTTAATCAGCATCATAAACAGGTATGAGACATGCAACAACCAAAGAAACTGAAATTCATGTCGTAAATGTGAAGATAAATCACTAACTAGAAAACATTCAGTAGAACTGTTGACACATTAAATCAAATAAATGTGGTAGCACATTCAAATTGATGATAATATAAGTTGCAACGAATTGAAACATTAAAATTCAAACAGACCAAATCAGTAGTCTGCTTTTCCTTACATGAACCAGCCACTGACTTCCCCCAAAGATACAGTTGCAACATGTGATAGTATATTCATGCTTTTTCTTAGCAAATCGGTTTTTCCTTGATTGTTCCTTGGGATCCCAGTACCAATCGAACATGTGCAAAACTATCTTTAATTTTCCAAATAGTTTAGATTCGTATGATTTGCATATGCTATATAAAAGATAGGATGTGTAATAGGATAAATTTTAGTCTCAGATAAATCCTTTACCATTGAAATTGGGATCAATGATTCCAGTATCCACACGAAGGCTACAAAATTCTTAAGATTAGAAACTCTCAAAAGATAACCTAGTTTGAGAGAAACTAATGAAATTTATGTGATTATCCAGGAAATTGCACACTCAGCTTCTTAAGCGCTAGTGGGGGCTGAGAAAACAGGATACCAGTAATTTTATCATACTAAACTCAATAAGCAACATATTAAAGAATATGACTCAAAAAGCATTATTTGTTGAATGCATCCTTTTCATAGAATACACACTCGGGAAATCAAGAGAGGATAATTGATGGTCGTCTTCCAAGAAAACTGGACTTTTTAAGGAAGAGAAAATAGATAACAGACACAGACGTAGAAGCGAACAATGAAGGACCAAAAGTTCACTTGCAATGCAGTGTTTTGACCAATGCAATCAATCAAATTGCTGAAATCCCTTGATACCTAATCAAAATGGTTAAGTTCTTCAATGCCAAATCCTAAACAACCGACATAGATAAACAAATTTGAACATCAATAACTAAAAGAAGTTCATTTTCTTAAATAACTTTATTATAACTTAATCAGAACACAATTTAATATAATAAGAGAAAGTATAGAAGGATACAGAAAGATTGCAAACCTAGTGTGACTTGGGGTAGAGAGAGAAAGAAAAAGGAAGAAAGGAAGTGGTATTACCCATATACAAAAGGAAGTAGATTCCACGTAATGCTATCTAGTTTTTAGCTCTTTTTCTTGCTTATTTTGGTTGAATATATAATCAACTCACCTCCTTAATAATTTTGTAAATTGCCATTCGCACATCATGATGTAAGAAGACAGACTTTTTTGTTTGAAATTATGGATAGATCATATATGATTATCTTTTTTCTATTAATAAGGCACTTTCCAAAACACTTTAATGTTTGATATCAACTGTTTCTGACTCCTGCTACCTCACACTATCATTTGAAAATGAATCACTTGCATTTATATCTCCCTTCATCTTATCTGTATTCAAAATTTTCTTGTTTCTGGTTGACAAATTGTGTACTCTTCAGAGCTAGATTTTCCTCAAGATTCATTGTTCAGGAGTTCAATATCCTCTCTCTGATATGCTGTAGGCAATATTCAAATTTATGTCAACTATAACAAGACCATAACTAACATGATTTTGGGGGGAAAAAGTCAAGAAGTAAATACCAGTTTGTTTGGATGCAGTCAATCAAACCTTGAATCTAAAGTTACAGCATCATATGAAATAGCACCCAAAATTTCTCTTCGTATCAGACCTTTATGACACAGGGACTCATTGTTGGACAAAACTACTGACGATTGAGTGCGCATGTAGTTAGTTGATCCCAAAAGTTGTCCTCAAGCAGAAAACATTACAGCGAATTTTTGAACACTTCAATATAACCATATCAAACTAAATACATCAATCATACTCTCAATAATAATCACAGCCACAGAGAAACAAACGCATACCTCATGTTTATATATATATATATATATATGGAAAAAAATGACAGCAAAGTTTTTTATAACACAAGTCCAACTCTTACACTGTGGTTGGTATATAGAAAATGAATGAGGAAAGGAAAGATGTGAAAATGTATAAAAGTTGTATTTTATAAATGGCAAAGTCACTTTGATGGAAAGAGGACTTCTCATGTTTTTAGGAGAGAGCTTTCTAAGTCCCATTCTCATTTTGTACCAGACAAGCCTATAATATTGCCTTGCCAACCATAAGAATTGTTAAGCCAAATCCACATCCCTTCATACCATGAGAGCCAAAACAAAGCAAAGAGAACAGAGTGTTCAAAGTCTTGTATAATACACATATGTAAGAAATTCATATCATTGATTATATCTTGAAATCTATTTTAGGAAATACAAAATGCAATTTTAACTACAAATAATCCAAAATGATTCTTTTGTACAACAGAACCTAAGCAAACATTTTTTCTATCTATGGGCTTTGGCTTAACATGGATGTTAGGTTCTTCGGATATATCTACATGGTGAAAAATTGTACTTGTAATGACGAATTCATAAATATTAGAAGAATTAAACAATAAGTATTTGATTAAATACATAAAACAATTGTTACTGTAATTAAAATTCTATTAACTCTAACTTCTCCAAATTTTATAGACAAAATATTCACTCTGCATAGTAATCTTGCAATTCCAAATAACATTACTTATTTCCTCATGTCAGAGTATTTCCTTTTCCCATGCCAAAACAAAAAACAAAAAAACCAAAAAAGAGAGAGAGGGAGAGAATCTCCTTTTGCATATTCATCATTCTACAGAACATCACTAAAGGCATCAAGAAAATAGGTAAAAAAATGATCTAAATTGTTATGGATTCATTTCCCAAAGAGTGCTTAAACTAAGTAAATTTACAATGTAATAACTCAGATTTAGGGTCAAGGTACTTCGACATCAATGTTGCCAACCAATACAAGGCTTTCCATATAATTGAAAAAATAAACATCATAGCAGCGTCTGCGGATAGCAAATCTCTTACATTCATTACTAGTGATACTGCATAGATACATAATAGTCTTTGTGTTATCATTCTCGAATTTAAATTTAGGTACACAGACAATTGCATTCCTCCAAACAGTCACTGGACGTAAGTATAACAAGTATGGACAAAGGCTGCTAGTATAATTCGCAGTCCAATTCCATCTCTCCACAGATGGACATGTACCCTTCTCCATCACCCCCAATTTGATACAATATTAATATTTTCCAGTCCTATTGGAAGAAAGGACAGCAAGTTTGTTCTCATACAAAGTAAGCTTTACAATTTCAGTAGAATCTACAGCAGGCATTGTTATCAACGTAAACACTTCCTCTGCCATGTCAAATGAAACTATAAAATCATATTGATCATCTTCATCCTCATCCTCATCATCCTTAAACCCTAACCAAAACATTGCTCCATTAGCAGTAACAGTTTCCGAACAAAGCCACACACCCTTTAAGTTCCCAAATCCTACCTCCTTCGATGACCCTGTACATGATGAATACACTTCCACTCGATTCACTTGCTAAGGCTCACATTTAGGCACATAAATTTTCACTATTTTGTAATCGTTAACCATTGGAATGAACCCAAATCCTAAACAGCAGCTAGCCTTAAAATCCTTAATAGTCATGGGCACCTGTCTGAATTCTCTAATCGCTGGATTCCATAATAAAAGGGGATTTGAATATATACCAGAATAGCACATAGTAGAATCAGCGATAATAAGACAAAGCAAGCCATTACTCTTACCCCCGAGAAATCGATCAACGGTGCATTGTGAAACTCATGGAGTTGCATGTCACACTCTAGCGAATTTAAGTGCCAATCATTGGATGTCATATTTCGCCATGGGAGAAGAGAAGGGTTTAGATATGTGGAGTGGTGGAGATGTTCTTGGATGAAAGATGGGGTTTTGAAGAGATTTTTCCAATGTTCGCATACACATTGATATCGGATTAGGGATCGTACCGCAAGTGGAACGAGATTGTTTGCGATGATGTCTTCGGGAAAAAAAAAAAAAGGGGTGGGTCGCCATCCAGTGCAATCTGCTTCATGGTGCTCGACTGGGAAGAAGGCAGCTCACAGAAGAAATCCTTGGATCAAAGGGAAGTCCACGATTAACGATTACGGAAACGGTATTTTACCCAATGTTCGGAAGTTTCTCGACCATATGGATGAATTTTCTGAGGTAATGAGATGGCAATAGAGGAACTAACCCGTTCAGGAGATAGATAAATGTTCAATCTATTTGTCTATTATATATATTTTACGGAGTACCTCCATACCTAGTATCTATGGGAAGTTAGATTTAAATTTTATATGACACAATCTTTTGAGATATTAATTTACCTATTTTTTAATATTTATTCCTTCCATGTAACATGAGATGTTTAATAAATTTTATCTCTATTAATATCATCTTTTTCATTAACTATAATACAAGTTATAATATTAATAATATAATAAATAAAAAATAAAAATGATAAATTATTACATATTATTTTATAGGATAAAAATAAATCTCTCATGTTACCTTATAATATTAAAAAGAGAGAGAGAAGGAGTATATATTTATGTCCTCTATTTTGATATTTGATATTATTTGCTATCCAATTTTTATTATAATATTTTTTGTCAAAACATATTTTTGTTACGTTGATATAATAACTATAAAAATATAATTTTTGGATTATAGTTGTATAAATTAATAATTAATATTGAAAGTTAAAATATTTTTAAATAACTTCAATGACCATCCAAATTTTCTATTTTTGATAATTAATAAAAACTTAATTTATTAAATTTTTCATTTTTATTTAATAGTAAGTATAATAGAAAATAATAGAGATATCTATGAATATACTAACTATCAGATTATTATTTTGAAATAAATTGTAGAAATAAATAATTAATTCACAAAAATCATAACGAATTGAGTTTTTCATTTGGTTAATTTGAAATTTAAAATAATTATAATTTACCTATCAATATAGGATTTTTGGCTCATATTTTGGTACATTCCTTCAGTTTACTGATTGTGGAAGCATTCTTGGATTTCCCGTCACAAATATACGGGACTTGGATTTTCATCTTTTTATAGTGATCGTTGCTTTCCTATACTGCTATATTGCACTTAAAGATGGTTGATGAATTCATTGAAAACTTTTTAAAGAATTTTCCAGCTGGGAGCAGCGCAGGAAACATAAGTTCGTTTTCAAATAACATGAACTTAAGGAGTGTTCTCACTTTTATTACTTTATCTTGTAAAGCCACCATTTAGATTTCTTTATTTGATAAGAGTGGAAATAGTATTTTTATTTTATATTTTGATATTCTGATCGATTCAAAATAAAACAACACTCAAAAACAACAAATAAATAAATTTAAAATGAAAAATCTAGACCTTTCTTTACTTTTGTTTTTTTTACAACATAGACCTTTAATTCAAAACAATTTGAATAAGGAATCTTCTGCTTGAAGTTGATCCTTGATTTCGAATATATTAGATAGTTTATTATAACATTAAACTATATTTTTTAAAAAAATTTAATTGTTGTACCCCCACATTAGAATAAAGCTCTATGCTTATAAAAAAAGAAGAAGAATAAATCCCTATCATCAATATATTTATAGCTAATTACTTCGAGTGTGTTTGGATTGGATTATGTATAAATGATTATAAAAATAAGTGCTTATTTATAATAGATTATGAAAATAAGTGATTATGCCAAAAATAATGTGTTTGGATATTTTTACCCTATAAGTAATTTTGAGAAAAGAAATGTGTTTGGATTTTAGAAGTTTAAGTAATCATTAGGTGGATAATGAGAAGAAAAAGTGAAATAAGTGATTATGGAAGGATAAGTGTTTATCATAAGTAAAAAAAATTAGCTTCTTCCATAAATAGTTATCTCAGGCATAAGTGTTTATTAAAAAATAATCCACGTTTAACAACTTCCCCACATAATTACTTATCTGCTCTTGTGAGTGTTTATGGCTTCTATCCAAATAGGCACTTCAACAAATTGATTTGAAAAATTGCTTAGCTAACCTAAGCTTATTTATGTGAAACAACTAGTATTATTATTCTTTTGGTATTGACTAAAGGTGTTCAAAGGTATCAAAATCGAACCAAACCAAACCAAATTAGTTTTCATAAAATTGAGACCTATTTGGTTTTATTAAGAAGTTAGTTTGGTTTGATTTTTTGTTGATTTAGATTGGTTTGGATTGGTTTACATCAAGTTTGAATATTATTTTATATTATTATTAATTTTTTAAACATTTATTGTTTTATAATCTTGTAATCTTCAACAATTTATTTAAAAAATTAACTAATTCTAATATGTTAAAATAAAAATGGCATTCTCATATTAATAATAATTTTCTATTAACCTAGATCTTTTACTATAATTTTTTCTTTATTTTATATGGAAATTATAGTTTATGTTTATATTTCATTTTTTATATTTTAAAATTAAAATTCATTCAAATTAAGGATAAAATATTAAAACTATGGATTTGGTATTTTTGAAAAATAACATTTTTATATCCAAAATAAAAATAGCCAAATCCCAGGAAAAAATAATTAATAAAATAATACATATCAAGTTTAGTTCGGTTTGATTCAAGTTTTGAATATTCAAAACCAAATCAAACCGATTAATTTTTTACTATTTTAAAAATTGAACCACACTTTATTATTAATCAGTTTTTATTGATTCAAGTTGATTTGGTTTAATATGATTCGGTGTGGTTAGTTTAGTTTGCTTTTGAACACCCTAAGTATTGAGGGTAAATGATATATTTTTTCAACTAATTTGCCTCTTGCACAAATCCTCAAAAGGAATTTTTGGTGTAAATGATAAATTCTTCCCAACTAAAAGTTGGAAATTGAACCTCTCAAATTGGACCCCTAACTATTTATTTAAGATATGGGAGTTCCCATGATTCACACCAACTTGGGTTAATAAGTGTAAAAGAAAATTTGATTTTACTTTAGGTTTGTTTGCAAGTTTTAGCAAATTCTTCTAATATCTAATATTATATGAAAATATGTTTTCCCATTCATCCAAAGGATATATTTTGATTATTACTTTATAATTTTATTCTAATATTAAATGAGTATTGCAAAAGTAATCCATGCAAAAATTGATAAAAATTGAATATAAATTTATTATTTATATTTTCGTATAATTTTATGTGTAAAACTATATTCATATATGTTGGCACCATTTCATTAGTGGGTCAAGCCCAATAGGTCTTCTAGAGGTCCAACAGGGTCCAAGAGGTCCAAAATCCAATGGACAAAGCTGAATCACATAAGCTTTGGCACTAAGTACCCACTATGCAAGATTTCAGTACATGCTCGTGAATGTGATAGAGACCCAGGGCACATTGGAGGAAACTCTTTGGGACATGCAAAATGACCACCCTTTCATGCACATAAAAAAATGGATGGAATCATAGAAAAAGAACACGCATATTGTAATACTCTACACTCTGAACCTAAAAATCCACCATCAAAACACTCAACACTGAAACAGAACACAATTGGACTAGAGTTGCGGCTTGCTACAATGCTGCCGTGGACTCAAAGAAACAGAATAGGGTGGCGCCGTGGCCAAACCCCTAGTGCCATGATGGCCATCAGCTGATACTATATCAAGAAATTGTTGATTTTTTGGGCAAGCTTCCGATGTGCACAACTTTGTGTTTTAACCTTTGATTGATCTGATTCTAATTTCTACAGGTTACTCTCATCCCGGTAACTCTAGACATCAACATTCTTTAAATATCCTTGTAGGGAGATTTTAGACATCCGACACCGTTTTGGTCATAATTTGACCAAAACCAACAACTCAACACTTCCAATTGCCACCAATAACCATTAGCAACCCAGAACCATTTGCACTGGTCATATATGACACAACCAACTTGGCTAAGGAGATTACACCTTAAAAAACTACTCTTTTGAGTTCTGATCCTCTTGAACCCCAAAATCACACAATGGACTATATGCCCAAGTTAAGCATACACAAGGCCCAAAACCATATTGAGCTCACAACTAGACATATAGGATCTTACTTAAACACTCACACATACATCAGCACATATTGACCCATATCGAGGTGTAACATTAACACACATATCATTGTAGGCATAAACATGGCATTCAGCCATATCCACAATGTTCATCATCATTCTACCAATTATACAATTTCCACATACAGTATAATACTCATAGGATACAAGCCATAGGCAAAACACACATCACTAAACTAATCGACACAGCACATTACAGAAACTAATAATATAAGCTACTAGCTAACTCATATATTTCGGATGACAGAGAGAGAGCTATGATTCCTTAGTCTTCTCTGGACTAATGCTAGAGTCTTCGCATGAAATGTTAGTTATGGATAGGTGTGAGACAGAGTCTCAATAATTAGGAAAATACACAACAAGCAACATATATTTGATATAATCAAATGTATGCATATGATATGATGCCATGCCAATGCAATAGAATGAAAGTTCCCTTTCGTACATGGTTAAAACCACGGGCTAGTACCACTACAAGGCATACCCAATAGGTGATTCCCTTCCAACAATTAGTAGAGACTAATTCCGGAACATCACCAAGCTCACCGCATACTAGTATTACCCAGCTAAAGACCACACTAATGATTGTACAATGATTCTCCTTCCCCTAGACCACCCGAAGTGGTGGTGATTTAAGGAAGGTTTATCCCCAATCCACTGCCACCTAGCATTCCTGGTTATAAGAGAGGATTTAGTTGTAGAGATATACAATCATCCACCTTACCATTTGGTCACTAGTGGTTCGGTATGCCACATGGTATCATCATATCTCATATTATCATCACCCAATCAATTATTTTCCCATATGCAATGTGGTGATGATGCTCAATGCTATGCTAACATATCCATGCTATACACAATCATCATCATACTCATAATCATCATCATCATCATGCTAGCATACTATCATGTGGGGATGCTCAATGGTCATGTACATATATAACATTAACATAATCATAAACTCAAAACAAAGAATAAACATAGATCTTACCTTACTTTTGCTAGTCGTGCACATACCATGATATGAAAAGAACAAATATATATATATATAAATAATATCACGGTATGAAAAGGAACAAACATATATAACAATTAATACATGCAATATACACCTTGGTTATCTTGAATTGTTGACACAACGTATATAGGTGGTTTAGCAAGCCTTCAAAGTATCAACAATGAATTGAACTCCTCCAATCAACCGATTACACACTGTAATGCCACAATATCCTTAATTAACATAATACACAAATAATCCAAAAGCCCATAATTCAACCATTCAAGTTTAACCCATGATTTCAAAGACATAAACACGCACCAATGAGCGACAAATAACCCTCCAAATCATAAACATCCACATATAATTTAGATTCCTAACTTCCTTAACAATTTTAAGGTTAGGGTTTATGCCAAATCATGCATAATCCTTCCTAAACTCATACCCAAGCCTTTAGGATACTAAACAACACTTCAACAACCCATTCATAACCATTTTAATCAGTGGAAAACAACCAACCATCAATTCCCAACCATATACATGAAATTCACCTCATCTTTGAGAAGAAAAGAGAGAAGGAGGGATAGATAACCACTTACCAACCTAGATTATAGCTTTTAGAGTCCAGAAATCATTCTTTAAGGTCAGATTTACAAAGCCCTAGCAAGGCACCATGCCACTTCTCCAAATTTTCTTTCTTTTTCGCTAACTGAATTATGTCTAATTTAAACACATTTTGTGACTAACGTCGTGGGGGACGGTTAATGCGCCGTGGTATGAGACCCTTCTATTAAAAAAATACTGAAGTCCTATTTCGTTCACCATAGCACCTTTGTTTCAGGCTGCGACATGAAGTGGTCCTGCTTCCTTTCTTGAATTATGCTTCCTTTTATCCTTTCTCCAGTCCTTATCCCTCTGGTGCTACACAAATTAGTAGGTATACTTCCCATTAGCATGAAACTAAGTTCAGGACAATATGTTGAGGGTTGTTACACATACATAACAAGTTAAACTCAGAACATCACATTACGATCATTAGCTCTCATAGCTTCAATCCTATCGCTCTGACAAGAATGACCACTTGCGGTGTTAGAGTAATTTGATCAGATTTTCAAGATTGAAAGTATGCCTAAACTTGCACAATGCCAGGAGATAATTCACTCTCTAAATCTATATTTTGAGTTCTTGCTTTGTAGCTATATTTTTCTTTTCATTTTGTATTTTCATTTGACACTTGGAAAAATGATCCAAGTGCTGATGATGTTTGGTTTAGAAGTTAGGTTGAAATTATCATTCATGAGGTTTAGTGTCTTTGACATGCCTAATCGCAATGCTATTTGCTTTAAATTTTTCGAAAGCCAACGATATAATTTAAATTTTTCGAAAGCCAACGATATAATTTAAATTTTTTCCAACCATATATTACAAAAATTTGAATTTGAATTTACATGAATAAGACGTTGAAATGTGATAATTGCAAATTTTGAAAATAGAGTTAAATTTCAATTTATTTAAAAAGCCCTTAATATATGCATTGAACGAGTTACAAATATTCTCATAAAAAAATGAGTTACAAATATTAAAAGATTAATTTGTTAAAAAAGTAAATTCATTTTAAAATATTATTTTATTTTTAAAGATGAAGTATAATAGATTCATGCATGCAAGTTGCTATTGATGAAGGATAAGTTACTCTAACTATGAAATCTAATATGTTGGCCACAAAAAATGTTTAATAATATGGCGGTACTAAAAATTGGAGCTTTATCCCATGGCATTAATTACATCCAACTATTTGTTCCTTCTAACACTATCAAAACAAACCTCCAGTCTTGAACAATTACTTCAACTACTAACCAAACACAGCCCAAACCCCTTGAATTCACTTCCTCAAAGATTAGAGCAGCGGAAAACACTAAAAATCGGGTTAGGGCCGTGGCCTATTACAGTACCACCGCAACCTCGGTACTCTCAGGTTTTAATTTAATCAAATAGAGGGATTGGCACCATGGCCTCACTTTTGCCACCGTGAAGCCCCCTTGTGGATACCCTATTAGCAAACCTTCAAATTCTCGAGGTGAATTTTCCACCATGTATAACTTCTTACTCCGACCTCTGATTGACCTAATTCTAACTCCTACAATTCACTCTCATCATAATCTAACCATGGGCACCAATTTCATTTGAATACATCTCTATATGGAGATTTTAGATGCCCAACACCATTTTGGCTACTTTTTGACCAAAACTCACAATTTAAAATCTCTATTTGCCACCAAAGGCAAGTTGACACTTAAGGACTATTCACACAGGTCCTACTTAGCTCAACTAACTTGTTTAAGAAGGTTTCACCTTAGAGGAACCTCTCCTCCAATAATTGATCTCCTTAAACCCCAAATTCAACTAATGGGCTATATGCCCAAAACTCACATACATGGTCCAAAATCCCCTTTAGGCTTACTCTTATGGGCATTCTAACACACAAACACCTGTTCTTACATAAAATGACCCATACGAGGGTCCTTAATCATACTACATCTCATGTCCATTAATCCACACCTCTCATATCATCCCTCAACATCAATATCATCACACAATCATCCATATCATCCATACATCATCATTACTATCATCCTATCATCACATAACATACCGATAATACTCAGGACTCTCATACAGGCAATCAGACTATAACAACCTACTTGGCACAGAATTACATAAACTAAATTTCAAACTACCAATATACATGAAATTCCTGAAGATGGAAAGACCGCCAACTCCTTGATCTTTTTCGAACTAGTACTAGGGTTTTCACCTGAAAGGTTAGTCATTGAAGGGGCTGTGAGACAATGTCTCAGTAACTAGGGATAACCACAAACAACATATATATATATATAATAATCCACACAATAATGCACGTGGTGCCATAAATGCACAATGGAATGAAATGCATGTCTCCCTCACACACAGCTAGAACCACAAGCTATTGTCATAATAGGACATTTCATACCGGTAATTCCCTTCCTGTTAGATTTAGTATAATATAAGTTTTGATGATGACAAATATAGAGTAATAAGGAACAAATTGCATCTAACATATATAATGTTCCTTAAAGAAGTAAAATATGCATTAGCATGTACTTAATTATGGTTATAATGCATATATCATGCTATGTGCAAATATATCCACTGTACTTTTATAATAAATAATATAAGTTGGATATATAAACTGGACTAACTACTTGGTTTGTAAGTATAATATATTAAATATAGAATAGTCTAAGTAAGAAGAGCAAGCATTGGAATACATAAATGAAAAACAATATCATACCTCACTTAAGAAAGAAGAAGAGAAAGGATGGTCCAAAAATGGAAGAATAAAAGAGAGCTTGCTAAGAAGGAAATAACCAAGTGGAAGTGGAACTCAACATTTGAAGACTTAGTCACTAGGTATATTTTGTTTTCACTTAAATTTTGAGGTGAGATTAATATTTGAAAATTACTAAATTTTGTTACTATATGTTTTAAATGAGTTAGATCAAGTAAATCTGATGTTAGCATACGCTAAAGTTGAAAAGCACTGATTGACAGACGAATTTTGAAATGAATGCTTGAGTATTATGTTGAAAATTCAAACTTTGTTGACTAAAATTCAAAGTTCCAGAGGTATACCTTTGACAGATAAAATTGAAATTCAAATTTTGAGTCAAGCATACTTTATGAAAAATGGAAAATTCGTCTGAAGTCATGTCAAAGTTTGTTTGATATTAAAGTGTAAAAAGAGTTCAAAGTTAGTCCCTCTGACAGATGAATTTTAGCTTTCAAAATTCAAACTTTAAAATGAAACTCAATGATTTACAATTACATTTGATTGGCTCAAGAAGTTTTGGTTATCAAAGTAATACATCCTTGCTTTTAAACATAGTGAAATCTGGTTTTCAAGAATCTAGAGTTTAACCTTTGATTAGTATTTTTAATACATCTCTCAAAATACATATGGCTTTGATGTAAAACTTATTTCATATGAAATTAGACTTAATAAGCTTTCCAAAGATTATTTCACTCAAAATAAAGGTCATATAAAAAAGTTATGGTTATTTAAAGTTGAGTAGTGAGATATGAATTTTCAATTTTAATCTCTTATCATTATTTTGATAATATCTCATAGAATACATTTGTTTTCGAAGTGAAACTTATTTCATTTGATAGTAGACATTGAGAGCTTTCCAACCATATGTCATTTACTTAATTTAGAGTTAAAATGAGAGAGTTATAGCTTCTACAAAATTGGCTACAGTGCAAAGTTTGAAGTTACAAAAGTTCTGCCTTTGATAGACGAATTTTGCACATCCAAAATTCAAATTTTGAAGAGAACTTTTGTGACATACTGAGCTTGCCATTGATAGATAAATTTTGGACCTCTAAAATTCAAATTTCAAAGAGAACTTTCATGCCATATTGAGCTGAGGTCTGATAGATGAATTTTGGGCGTCCAAAATTCGAATTTCTAAAGGAAGAACTTGTGCCATATTGAGCTGAGCTTTGACAGATGAATTTTGGGCCTCCAAAATTTGAATTTCAAGTGCACTTAGCAATATGAGATAGTTGTTCATACTCAACAGATGCATTTTAAACTTGAAAATTCATATGTTCTAATATAGGAAATATTTGACAAAACCAAAATTCGAATTTCACTTTTAAACAACGAGTTTTGGAAGTTCAACATTAAAGTCTTTAAGTTATGGTCTTTGCCAAATTCATTTATTAACACCCAAAAATTCGAATTTCAGAGTGTCAGATGCATTAAATGAATGCATTTGTTAAACAGCTAGTTTTGTAGAGTGACTATTGGTTAACATCTCTAACGGATAGATCTTGTGTCTAACGTCTAGTTACACCATAAATCTATAAATAGAACATCCTTTGAACTTATAGGTAACAATCTTAAGAGAGTTTATGCAAAAATATTATCCATATACACAAAATCCTTTTGTATCAGCATCCTTTGAAAATCCCTCTTCAATAGAGTAAGCTTTTAATGTATTATCTACTCTTCAAGAGAATTTTCACTATGTAAATACTTCTTTTTATATATTTTGGCTAGAATCTTAGTGTGGGGAAACACTAAGGGATTTACACATCTTGTAAGAGTGTAGGGAGAGTGACTTCACAAGTGCCTATCGAAACTTGTGAGATGTACTAAGACTTCACAGGTGTCTGGATCAAACCTGTAGGATATAGTGGAAAATCCCAAGTGGTAGCTTGGGGACTAGGTGTAGGCCAAGTGGTTAGACTGAACTTGTATAAATTGTTGTATATTGTTTTTCATCTTCTCTATTCAATTGCTGCACTCAACTCTCTTTATTCATCCTTATTTTGCTATATACTTAGTGAAATTGGGTTGTGATCCAAAAAGGGCGAAAATCTTGCATCACCCAATTCACCTTCCTCTTGGGTGACCAACCAAACCTAACACTCCTAATAGTTAGTGAAGACTGATTCTGAGACATCACCAAGCTTACCTCCTATTAGTGCATCCGGCCAAAGGTAACACTAATATTTGTATCGTGGTTCTTCTTCCCTTTTCCCAACATGAATTGGTGGCAATTTAGGAAAGGTGCAGTCCTCTGCACACCTTTTCCTCCTGGCCATAGGAGGAGATTTAGCTATAGGGATCCCATCCTTATCCTCCCTAATTATATATATATATATATATCCCATCCTTATCCTCCCTAATCATATATCATATCATCATCACCACCCGATCACCATATATCTCGCAATGTCATGTGGTGAAGCTCATATCATATTTTCATATAATCATCATCATCATATTCTCAATGTCATGCTATGTATCATGTAATGTCACATCATCATCATCATTATATTCATCATCCACTATATGTCTAGTCGTGTGTATACCATGATATATAGAAAAACCATACACACACAAACTATATCATGATATGAACAGAAATATGCATATATACACATATATACTATCATATATCACACACATATTACAACTAATAATGCAAACACCCAATTACCTTAGGTTGTCAATACCACACATGCTGATTCCACTAGCTTCTCAGGTCACTAACCCATGACTCCTACTCCTCCGGTCAATGAAACAACCTCCATAACATCATAATACTTTTAGTTAACGTATAACATCATTATCCAAATTTCACAATTAAATCATCTGGGCCTAACCCAAGGTTCCAACACCATTTTCATACCTTATTGAGCTCCTGAAACCTATCCAAACTCTAATCAAGTGCACACACTACAGATTCCATACACCCTCTAACAATTTCAACCTAGGGTTAAGCTTAAATCATGCATACTCCCTCTAAAACTCATACCCAAGTATCATACACATCAAATCACAATTCATTAATCACATTTCCTCCATTTTAATCGGTGGATTCCAGTCAAAATTGAAAACCCTAATTATACACCCAAAAAATCTAACTCAAAACTAAAGAAAAAGGGAGAGGGAGGAGTAGAGATTACTTGCCCACAAGAATCCAAGCTCTAAGAGGTCGAAAAGCACTCCCAAGGGTCGAGATTCAGGAACCCTAGCTCTGCTTCTTCGTTCTCCCTCCATTTCTCACTTGCTTCCTCGTTCTTGGCCAAACTGAATTGTTTATGATTTAAACAATTCTAAGGTGTGGCACTGCAGCAGCCCACGATGTGAGTGCTCTTAGCCTGAAAATATTCCAAAATTGCAGCTCGCTCACTGTGGTGGCCTTGTCTTGTGCCAAGTGTATAGCTCCTTTTTCTCCACTTTAATTCTTTCCTCTGTCCTGGCCCTTTGGTTGTGCACATAACACCAATTACACTTAGTTAGCTAGAGACTAAGTTCAGGGTCGTGCAATGAGGGTTATTACATTCCCCCTCAACAATTTCAGCTTTATTATATATGCTCTCTTAAAATTAGATTGATATGGTTAATATAAATATATTAATTAAATTTATCATAATTTCATAATTTAAAAATACTAAATTAATTATCAAAAGTTGACAAAGACCATAAATCTATTATCTATATAAAAATAGGACATAAATATCATAGGAATTGGATGTGAATAATTGATGTGGCAAAAAATTATTTACTCACCCCATCCCATTTTCTTTGTCATTTAAAAGTTTTTACCATACCAATGAAATCATTAAATTGCCTATATTATAGTAAAATTTAATGTTATTTTATCAAAATATCCTTTACTTAAATACTAAAAGATGATATATACTCAACCTACCATTGTTTTTAATAAAAGGTAAAATAATAAAAAATGTAATTTAAACTTCATTGGTGATGTAAAGTAATAGATAAATTTGAACATTTAAAATTCTCTAAAACTAGAGATAAAATGGGATGGAGGAAATATCATATATCACACTACCTCAATCACACTATACCACCTCAATCACACCATGCTTATCTAGCTCATCATCAATTTGCTCATAACTATGAATTTTAACTTCCAATAAACTGAACATGTTTTATATGTGTACTTTGGAAAAAAGAAGAAAAATATTATATATGTACTGTTGAAAATAAACATGTAGTTGCTATCAAAACAAAGTTTGATTTAACCATGACAATATCTCTCTGAGTGTGTAACTCAATTAAGATTGTACTAATTTAACAAGTAATCTCAAGTTCATAAGAAGAAGATATTCATGGTTCTTTAATACATTATTTGCTTGTCCTTAATTTTAACCATGATATTACCTTCTTCTCATAATTTGATATTGTTCACCACTGGGTTATACTACAAGTGTACATGCCGAGGTAATAGCAAAGTGATGGGTGAGATATTGTTCCCTTAAGGACTTGGATCAAAAGGGTCAAGCATTAGACTTTGCATTTTTGATTAATTTGAGCAAGGCAAAAGTACGATTTACTAGCTAAAGAATTATCAACTACAAAGAGAAACTAATTACTTGGAATGTGGATTAAGGACTACATAGATGCAATTGAGACCTAGGATTATTTCTCTCTCTTGTGCTTCCTAAACACTCAACTCCTATTATATTTTGTTCTTAATGATTGATCATGCTAGTCAAGGGTTCTACAATATCTAAAAGTGCTCTCTCAAGACTCCAATTAGGTGTTTAATCTAATTAACTAATTAATCTTTTAACTAATTAATTAAACCCTTAATTTCAATTTAAAACTAGAGTGACTATGTGAGGTTAACAAGTGTATCTCTACCTTACCAACAAAACTATTCACTCAACATAGCAAGCTTCAAGTTCTCGCATAGTTTAACTCAAGTTTTACACTTAATCTAATTCTCTCAAGCATTAATTAAGTTAACCCAACATATTTTTTGGTGGTCAAACAACAAAAAGCATTAAGCATGGAGTAGAACCGATATAATCATTTCATTAATTACAAATATAAAGCAGAATAAGTATCTAATCCATACAAGAGATTAAAAAACCCTATGAGCACTTGTTTAGCTACTCATACCTACAATAAAGTCACAAATACACAAAATAATCAGACCTATAGCAGAATACAAGAAAAGGAATGGAAGGAGAGAAGAGAAAACCAAGGTAGAATATTAATCTCTTGAAGTCTCTCCATTAAAGCTTGAATCTCTACATCCAATGACAAACCCTAGCACACCTAATATAACCACTCTCATTACAATATCCTGAAATTAGTCTCTAGGTAATGAAGTAAAATTGATGATGTGAGAAGGATCAGAGGAACCAGGGTGGAGGAAGATTAAAGTGGATTCAGATAAGCTCCATGCCACGGTGAGACACAGGGCTGCTGCGGAAAATGAGCTTCAACTTTGGAAAATTTTTTGGACAAAAAAGGCTTCATGCCATGGTAAACTTACCCACTGCGGTGGCATCAATCCATGAATCAGTTTAAAATAGAAGCATTTCAAGTCGGACGAGCGAGAGGAAAATGGAGGAGAGAAGAGGGAGTAGCGCTAGGGTTTATGATTTTTGGCTTTTTGAGGTGATTTTTGGACTCTAGAAGCTTCATAAATTGCTAGTAAGTGATTCTTGCTCCTTCATCTCCATTTTCTTCGATTTTTGGAAATGATTTTTCAGGTATATATTTAGGCATCTCATTTTGGCTGAATCCTACTAATTAAAATAGATATAATGGGATTAATGATGTGATATTTAGTTAGGAAGCCTTGAGTATGAGTTTTGGATGGATAATGATGAGTTTGAGTTAAACCCTTTGTTGATTTTGATTAAAGAAGTATGAAATCCGAAATTAATGGAATTGGTTAGGATTTAAATGATCGTTAGGAGTTTATTAATGTATAAAAATATGGTTGAAACCTTGGGTTAAAGCAAAATAGTTGAATTATGAATTTTGGATAATTATATTATATGTTGATTAAAGGTATTATAGTATCGTAGAGGTTGTTTGATTAATTAGAGGAGTTTAAGTCATGGGTTGGCTATCCGAGAAGCTTGTGGAATCATGTACATGTTATTGACAATATGAGATAATCGGGTGTTTCTAATTTATGTGAATATATATTGAGTTATATATATATATGCATGTTCCTTTTCATACCACGATATTGGTTGTGCATGTATATGGTTTTTCTACATATCGTGGAATGAACATGGCTAGATGAGATAGGATGATTATGTATGATGTATATGTATGAGTTTGTAGCATCCCTATACAATTGCATGCTGGCATGTCTATATGATGATTATGATGATGATATATATATATACATGTGTTTAGAGGCATATTAGTATGACATTGACATCATCACCATGTGATTGCATAGTGAGAGATTGATGTTGAGGTGAAGATAAGATGGGATATGATAATGACATGATATATGATGATGATATGATAAAGATCCCTGCCACTAAATCCTCTTCTTGAGAGAGCCAGGTGGTAGTGGATAAGATGATATGCTGTACATCCCTATCACTAAATCCTCTCTTATGGCCAGGAAAGCTAGGTAGCAGTAGATTTGGGGATGCACCTTACCTAAATTACCACCAATTCACAGTGGTGTAGGGGAAGGAGAGCCATAGTCGAAGCACTAGTGTAACCTTTGGCCTAGCTGCATTAGTATAAGGTGATCTTAGTGATGTCCCAGAATCAGTCTTCATCAACTATTGGAAGGGAATAATCTATTTGAGATGTCATTTGATGACAATAGTTTGCAGTTCTAATCATGTACAACGGAGAACATGCATACCATTCATTTGCATTTCATTGCACCATGTGCATAATTGTGTGGATTAGTATATATATTGCAAGTGGTTGTCCTGGTTACTGAGACTTTGTCTCACACCCCCTCCCATGATTAACATTGCAGGTGAAGGCTCTGACACTAGTCTGGAGAAGACGAGGGAGTTGTAGTTACTCCGGTGTTGGGAATCTTTAAGTCTTCAGTGGTATATGTGTTGTTTATGTTGTATATTGTGCCAAGTAGGATAGCGTGTTTATAAGTTATATGAGGATCATGATGATTGTAATGATATTGATGTGATGACGTAGATGATTATGGTTGTATGATGTTAATGATTATGAATATTATATGATGACATGGACAATATGTCATGGTTATATAATGATGATAGTGATGGTATTGGCTATGTATGGTTGGAGTATGTGTTGATGGGTTGGATTGGCCATATGTGTGAGCCCAGAGTGGATTTGGGTCTTGTTGGGGTGTTTTGGGGCATATAACCCATTAGGTGAATTTGGGGTTTAAGGGGTCAAATCTCAGAGGAGTGGGTTCTTTGAGATAAAACCTCCTTAGATAGGTTAGCAATGTTATTTGGGACTTATATGGAAGGTTTAGAATGGTCAATTTGCCTTTGATGGCAAATGGAAGTTTTTAAGTTGTGAATTTTGGTCAAAAGTGGCTAAAATGGTGTTAGGTGTCCAAATTTTCCATATGGAGATGGATTTAAGTAAAATTTATGTTTATAGTTAGATTGAGACAAGATTGACTTGTAGGAGTTGGAATTAAGTCAATTAGAGGTCGGAGTATAAAGTTACACGTATTAGAAGTTTGCCCTGGAAGTTGAAATTTGCTAATATGGTATTAGCAAAGGAGCACCGCGGTGCCAAGTGCTATTGCTTAGCTGAGGTCACGATAGTATTGTAGCACACCACAGCCCTGTACAGTCTTAGTCTTAGTCCTGGTCAAATTTTTTGTCTGATCTGATGTTTTTGGGAGTTGAATTAGGGGTATCCTAGTCTGATTTGGCCAGTTTTTGAAATTTTCAGTGAAATATAAAGGTGTGTTGAAGTAGGGTGTTACATTTTGGTATCAGAGCAATGGTTCAGGCCATTGTTTCTATTTGTGGTAATACTTGGCATAATGTATGAACTATGCTATTATTTTTTTTTGGTGAGCAAAGTCAACCACTGCCTGCCATTGGATTAACTGGTATAACCTGTGGCTCTGGTTGTGGCTGTGGCATTGGAGGTAGTTCCTGTACTCTAGCCTCCTGTGCATGTCTTTGTTTTGCTATTATTTTTTGTAAATTCTCAATTACTCGCTATTGTTGATCCAAACGATCCATTATAATCTATAGGGGATAAACCTGTTATACTCTCTTATTGAGGAGTGACCTCTCGATTCTGTCTTCTAATACGAGCCATTCTTATCTATAAAATAATTGAAATTATAAACATATGGAAATATTAGTTAGAGAACATACTTATATAAACATAGCATCTTATTCACATATCAAAACTTTGTACATGTTGTATTCAGGGTTATTCATATATCAGTTCTATTCTTTTAACTATACTATCTATTCTGTAATATACATCGTGCTATCTATGACTGCGTATAACTTAAACCCAAACTTGCAGTTAATTAGAGTTTTATACATATATATATATCTATAGTTAGATACTTTACATCAAGTCTAAGAAGAACTAGAATTATCATAAACATGGGCTGACACTAAATCCTCTTGTGGGTCCTCATTTGGATCCGTATCCTTAGCTAGTGCTTGTTCTTGCGCTGGTTGCTGAACCTAATCCACAGAATATTGTTGTGATCTTGTCAGGTCTATCTCAGTCTTCTTCATGTTAGGTAGCTCTAGTCACAGTCTCTCATGATAAATTAACTCTCTGACATAGGCATACAGATTCTCAAGGCAATACCGTTTATGTTCTTCCTTTATTGGCAACCAATAATCCTCATATGATCATGTGAATCCTTTACTAAATCCAAGAAAGACAGAATAGGGGAATCCCAAAAGACATGATAACTCTCAAGGTATATCTTAGTAACCATGTCAACCACCTCGAATAACTCACTACCTAAGTTGGTAGGTATGTGGGAGAAGTCTGACATATCATGACATGCTAAGATTGGACTTTTTCCTTTGCCCTTATCTTTCTTGTTCTTATTTTCTTCTCTCTTTCTTTTTCTTCTTCAGATTGGCCTCAATACAATATATCCTAATGCAATGTATTAGACTCTCATACTCTCTGCCTTTTAACATGGCCTTAATCTGGTGGGAATGTTAGCATACACGCAGTGGAAAAACTATCATGAAATTCCCTCCCATGGATCCATCAATGTTATTTAGATTGAGATGTAGAAAAGAATTTACCTCCCGTGCGTCCTTTGGTGTTCTTTTCGTTTTGTCAGATCCTAGGAACTAATGCGATTGGTCAGCTCCCTCTACCGGTATCCATACAAGTGGTGAGTCTAACTTGAACAGTGTGCTAGCACCTCTATTTGTGAATGTTTGTACGTCTGTTCAGCTTTTACTGTCTGTTCGTATAGCACTACTATTCATCATTTGTCCGTATGCTATCCATCATCCATCCGTACGTCTGTATATGATATGTCATCTATCCATATGTCCGTATGCTGTTCATCCGTACAGTCTTACTCTCTGAGTATACAACCATTCTCTCTTTAGGGTGATTCAAATTGTGTTGTATTCTGTATCCTATTCTATATCAATATATAGATAGGATTTAATATTTGTTTAATTTAAATTAATAATTTAAACTAAATCAAATATTAATTAAATAGATGTAAGATTTAGTATAACATAAGTTTTGATGATGACAAATATAGAGTAATAAGGAACAAATGTATCATATGTATCTGACAGATATAATGTTCCTTAAAAAAGTAAAATATGCATTAGCATATGTTTAATTGTATTTATAATATATATATATATATCATGATATATACTAATATATCCATTGTACTTTTACAATGAATAATATATTAAGTTGGATATATAATCTGGACTAACTACTTGGTTTGTAAGTGTAATATATTAAATGTAGGATGGTCCAAGTAAGAAGAGTGGGCATTAGAATACAGAAATGAAAATCGATATCATGCCTCACTCAAAAAAGAAGAAGCGAAAGGATGCTCTAAAAATGGAAGATCAGAAGGGAGCATGTCAAGAAGGAAATGATCAAGTGGAAGTGGAACTCAACATTTGAAGACTAGGTATATTTTGTTTCCACTTAGGTCTTGAGGTGGGATTAATCTTTGAAAATTATTTAATCTTATTACCATATGTTTTAAATGAGTTAGATTAAGTAAATCTAATGTTAGTATATGTTAGATTTGAAAAACTCTGACTGACAGACGAATTTTGAGAAGTTAAACTTCATATACTTTGTGAAAATAACTTTGCTGGCTAAAATTTGAAGTTCCAGAGATATCAACTTTGACAGACGAATTTCAAGTGTTAAAATTCAAATTTTGAGTCAAGCATAGTTAGTAAAATGTGCAAAATTTGTTTGAAGTCATGATAAAGTTCGTCTGATAATTAAGCACTAAAAGGGTTCAAAAATATTCCCTCTGATAGACGAATTTTGGATTTCAAAATTTGAACTTTAGAATAAAACTCAATTATTTACAATTACATTTGATTAGCTCAAGAAGTCTTGAGTTATCAAAGTAACATATCTTTACTTTTAAACATAGTGAAATTTGATTTTCAAGAATCTAGAGTTTGACCTTTGATTAGTATTTTTTACACATCTCTCAAAATACATATGGCTTTGATGTAAAACTTATTTCATATGAAAATAAACTTAATAAGATTTTCAAAGAAGTTTATTTCACTCAAAATAAAGGTCATATGAAAAGGCTATGGTCATTTAAATTTGAGTAGTGAGATATGAATTTTTAGTTTTGAACTCTTATTATTATTTTGATCATATCTCACAGAATATGTTTGTTTTTGAAGTGAAATTTATTTTATTTGAAAGTAGACATTGAGATCTTTCCAACCATAGGTCATTTGCTTAATTTGGAGTTAAAATGAGAGAGTTATAGCTTCTGTAAAACTGTCTACAGTGCAAAGTTCGAAGTTACGGAGGTTCCGCCTCCAATAGATGAATTTTGAGTCTCCAAAATTCGAATTTCGAAGAGAACCTTTATGCAAAGTTGAGCTTGCCACTGACAGATGAATTTTAGCTTCTGAAATTCAAACTTCAAGTGTAACAGATGAATTTTGGCCTTCAAAATTTGAATTTCGAATCTCCAAAAATGTGAAAATGCTTCTGGAACAGCCAATAGACAAATTTTCACCTCCAAAATTCGAATTTTGAAAGGAAGAACTTGTGCCATATTGAGCTGAACTCTGAGAGACGAATTTTGGGCACCAAAATTCAAATTTCAAGAGCACTATAGCGATATGAAACAATCGTTCACACTTACCAGAAGAACTTTAAACTTGAAAATTCATATGTTCCAACTTAGAAATATTTGTCAAGATGAAAATTTAAATTTCAGCTTTGAACAGACAAATTTCGAAGTTCAACGTTAAAGTCTTTAACTTATGATCTTTGCAAAATTTATCTGTTGACATCTAAAATTCGAATTTCAGAGTGTCAGATACATTAAATGTGGTTGGTAAACGGCTAGTTTTGCAGAGTAACCATTGAATAATGTCTCTAACGGCTAGATCTTGTATCTAACATCTAATTACACCACAAAACTATAAATAGAATATCATTTGAACTTATGGGTAATAATCTTAAGAGAGTTTATGTTAAACGTTGCAACAATTTGTAAAATCTTTTTATCTCGGCATTATTTGAAAAACCTACCTCAATAGAGTGAACTTTCAATGTATTATCTACTCTTCAAGAGAGTTTTCATTCTGTAAACATTTCTTTCTACATATTCTGGGTAGAATCTTAGTGTGGGAAAACACTAAGGGATTTATACATCTTGTAAGGGTATGAGGAGAGTGGCTTCACAAGTGCCTACTGAAACTTGTGAGAATGTACTGAGGCTTCACAGTTACCCGGATCAAACCTGTGGGATATAGTGGAAAATCTCAAGTGGTGGCTTGGGGACTGGATGTAGGCCAAGTGGTTGGGCTGAACCAGTATAAATTGTTGTGTATTGTTCTTCATCTTCTTTATTCAGTTGCTGCACACAACTCTCTCTGTTTATCCTTGTTTTGTTGCACTCTTAGTGAAATTAGGTTGTGATCCAAAAAGAGCAAAATCTTACATCACTCAATTCACCTCCTCTCTTGGGTGACCAGCCAACCTAACAATAGATTAGTTTAAATTTAATTCTATCTAATAAATTAAATTTAAACTAACTATCTAATCTTTATCCAGAATCAAATCTAAATTTAATTTATCATATAAATCAAATGTAGATTATTAGTTTAAATTCAAATTTAGAATCAAATCTAAATCAAATTTATATTATGACATTAGTTTAAATTTAAATCTATCATATAGAATTAAATTTAAAACTAATTCATTTGAATTAATTTGAACAATATATATATATATTGAAATATTATATATCCAATATATAATATATTAAATATATAAATTTTGAATTTTAATATATATCTATATATATAAATATATATATATATATATAATTCTATCTTCCTAAATTGAATATTAAATTCATTGAATCTAGATATATTTTAGATTCAATAAATCTGGATATTGTAGTTCAAGTTGGCCCATTCTTATGTGTGACCTTGGAGGCCCATATGATGTTGGCAGTTGGCCAATAACATTATTGAATCCACAAGTCATAAGTAACTTCTAGCAAGATATTGTAACTACCCAAATCAAATGAGATCGGAGATCCGATGTAACCTATCATATTACCTGTTCACATCCCTTTTGTCTCATGATATATAAGTCAAGTATGAGACATGAAAATGTCATCCTTATGTTACTCGACTATCACTTTCTCAATTCACAAGTAGACTGATAGAACAAATGGAAAATCTTCCATTCAAGCACGGCCATGCATTTCTCAATCTCACTCATCGAGGGGTCCAGATATATCTCTCAATTAATTGAAGGGGCAAATTCCATCTTGACCATTCATCCTAATCCACACGAGTTCCACTATGCCTAATCATAGCCTTTATGATCTCCCAATTAAAGGTGACTTTTAACTATGTCAAAGTATAGAGTTCCCTATATAGGAAGCCATGAGGATCTCAGGTCTGAGGGCTTAGTGAAACGGTTATATATGAGATATACTTATGACATGATCCATGCAACTATCTCATGACGGATCGATCCAGTGCCTATTCTCTAATAGGAGCTTATGATTTTGATTTGTATCTTCATACATAATTATCAATCAAAATCATACTAGTCTTAGTTCATCATTGTTCCCACAAAGATGATTGACTAGGGACATTTAGGATAAAATAATTTATTTAAGGATATTATTATAATGAAAACATACAAACAACATAATAATGTAAGAAAAAACACCTTCTTTTTCATAATGAAATACAATGTTCATAATATAACGATTGGTCTAGGGCACAATCTTCAACATAATCTCTATCCAAAACTTATCATCAGGTATCTCCCTAAGCATAGTATCAATCGATTGTTGTTCAAGATACCTATTTTCCAGTCTCACTAAGTCATATTGGACTTGAAACAATCTAGTCATAAAGGATGAAACTCTATTAGGATCCTCTGAGTAAACCCCATACCCTCTGGAGAACTTTCTTACTATCCTGTAAACTATCATCTCTATGTTTGGTGGTCTATTGTTTGGGATATTATCTGGGTCCTCTAAGAAAGCTAACTCCCAGTCAACATCTTCTACCACCTCAACTCCAAGCTCGTTAGGAGGCTCATAATCTTCCTCCCTTACTAGCTCTATAACCATAATCTCTTGATGTGATGGCCCTACCTCAAAGCGTATTCCTGTCATACCACTTGTAGATACTACGTTCGAGCCACTACTTTCCTCATTGGGTAGTCCTTCTGGTGTGGGGTAAGGCTCTGACTGATAGTCCAATATTGAGTTGCCTGCGGATTCAGACATCTGTCCAATCACAAGAACAACTAGTTAATAGACTAACCTAAAAGGAAATAATAAATAAATATCACATTTATTTATTATAATTTCCTTTCCAACTATACTAATCTAGGGTTAGAACCTTATGCTCTGATACAAAAAATGTCATATCTCATACTTAGGGCTATTTCCCATGTATTAGACTACATTTAAATCCATTAATACTTGATTAGAGACTTGATTACATAAAATGAATTAAATCAATTTTCTCATTTTCGGGTACTATTCCTTTGGTAAATCTTGTTTTACTTGATAAACTTTGAAAATTTATAACTAAATATAAAAAAATTGTATTGATGTGATTCAAGAGTCTGAAAATATTTTAAAAGATTCTCTATATGGAAAAAAAATTGTACTGGGCAAACACTTAACCAATTTATACAGTAAATTCATACAAACTTTACTGTAGCAATGGTCATTTTTGAAAATTTCTAATTCTGATCGTAATTTTAAAAATTCATCATAATTCACACACAAGTCAAATTGAGTGATATTGGTATCCATGAAAATCTCTTTATGTCTATTTTACAACCATATAAAGAATTTATGTATTATACATCAGAAGGTCCATACAGTACACACATTTTCCAATGGTGCTTAGAATGACCACTTACATCTTTCATCTTTGCAAAATGCACTTTCATATATACATATATGGCCATTTCATGTCTCCACTTTACACATTACATTATGCTAGACCTAGATAAACATAATTACATTTATGTAAAGTCCTAAAATCAAACATATTATTTTTGTAAGGTATTCCAAGCAAAACACTAATGCAAGTAAATTCATTTTAATTAAGAGCTTGCTTTTCCTTCCTTTTTTCTTCATGGGCAATCTTCCCATGACCTGGACCTATGAAGTGAAACATTTGGAAAGAGAATGAGATTAAAAAAATCTCAGTAGTTACAACAAAAAATGTGCACATTTTATCATATAATTCATTAAAATATGATTTGAAAACAATCAATTAATTTATGCCATACATTGCCATAGAAATTTCAGCATGGTAACTGTAACATCCTTAAAAAGGTGAATAGCTCAAAATACATAAGGAATTCACAAAAACAGACATACACTATTTTACGTGAAATAGGGTAAAGAGGTCATTTTTCTTAGTCAGATGAAAAAATGAGAAATTATATTTTTAGCCCTCAAAATTATAGAAATACCAATTTTGTCTCTAAGTATATAAAAAACATGTGGGGAAGAAAGGTCAAGATTCTTGAGGGAAAATTATACCTAATGACCTGAAAGTTTTGAAAATTATAAATTTGCCCCAGATTAAGGGTAATTTTGTAAATATACAAAACTACTGTCAGAACGAAGCTCTCGACAAGATGAGTCCAATGATATGTGGCACTGATTGTTAATAATTAACGATAAAGAAATAATCAGTGCCAAAGATTAAAAAGTAACTTTATACTGATAAAGCTGCTTTTTGATCTGTAAAAGCTAAAAAGGTAAAAAGAAAAGGTAATGGACATTGTAAAAAGAGCTTTTAGGAGACAAGATAATAAAGTAATTCTAAATACAAATTTACTTTAATCCTGTACTCATAAAGTGAATTTATACTGCAAAAAGTAACTTTACCGATCTAGGTATAAAGTAATCAATACATGGTATTACTGGACTCGGAAAAATTATGGAGTATTTTGTAGTTGTTATCCCTTCAAGTGGTGCCACTTGGCAGGTTACAAGTGACCAAATGGAAGCCTTAGTGATTAAGTAAACTTAAGGGCTATGTCTTGATTAAATTAATTAAGGTTTTTAGCAAAAAGTAATCTTAATTAGTGGCTTATATACCTCCTCTCATTACATGTTTAGACACTCTGGAAGAGGGAAGAAAAATTGCAGCCAAGAGCAAAGGAAAGGAAAGGCTACGTGAGGTAGAGAGAAGAGAAGAAAAGGAAGAAAGAAAATCCAAGGAAAATGGTAAGTTTGCTAGTTTGTAATCTTCAAGTTTTCTACCATAATTTCTTGATAGTTTGAGCTAGTTTCTTTGAAATTTCTCCTCCTTCACTTGCTGTCCAATCTTGGCCTAGGCATGATAATAAGAGGGAAGGAGTTTTTAAGCCATAAATTTACAAGAAAGTATGAGATTTTTCAAGAAAAGAAAACTAGGTGTGTTTTAAAGCAAGTTTTTTGTAAAAAACCAATTTCTTCCTCTTAAGGACAGATTTTGGTCAGACCAATAAGGTAGGAAGGAGCTAGATTTTCATTGATTTGATGTCAAAAATGGATTCCTCATGGAGGAAATCCTTAAGGACAAGTCATGGCTTTCTAAGAAAGGCTAAAACAAACCATATGGAAATTTAGGGTTCATTAAGCTCTTTGTGAAGCAGCCCTTTGTTTTAGCTCATTTAGCTAGTGTTTGGTGTTGATTTAGGACTTGGAGAAGCCTAAGAAGGCTAGAGGAAGCTTTGATTTCAAGAGGAGAGCCAAGAGAAACTCCAAGAGGTAGTTAAGTTCACTTATTTGCATTTATGTTCTTTCATTGAATTTCTATGATGAAATTATGTTGCCATATTGTGATTGTGTTTTTCTTGACTGGTTTTGGCTATAAATTGAGGTTTGTTCCCCAAGACATCCATTTTTTAAGCTATTATCCTGCTGAAATTTTTATGACCAATATGGTATTTTGATGTTTTATGTGATTAAATGTAATTTATATGTGGAATGATTGACATAATTGCACAAAATGTGACTTGCTACTGAGATTTCCCAAAAATCTCACCATCCCAAACACTAACTATGCCAGGGCCATGTCATGGAGGAATCTAAGGTTAAAGAAAGAAGGATGAAGAAGATTATGAAGCATGCCTTTTAGAAAGTTATGGCATTTTATTTCTAGCAATTTGTATAATATTGCTTGAAGATTTATGAGGCTTGTATCTCTGTAATTATGTTCCTTTATGTCTCTTATAGTGTTATGAATATGGCATGATCAAGAATGGACAAGTGTGAGTGATGTATATATTGTATGCATACACTTTTGCATAGTTATGACAAATTTTGGCCAATAATGCACATTTGTCAATTATATGATTATTGTTCACATAAGTGTTACATATTTTCGGAAACTAGACAAACATGGCTTTCCAACAAGCTAAAGAGCACTTGATTTGGATCATTGTGCGGATTTTCATGAATTTTTGGATTCAGGGTTAAAACTTGGACATAGTTGGGAAAATAGCATATTTTAATCATAAGTACTTCTTATTTTAAAAGTAGCATAAAATCGTACAGAGCTCCAAAAATTTAGTGCTTATATGTATGAAAATATTTATATTTTTGAGTTTAATATGCCACTAGTTTGAGAATAATTGGAGATATACGATGAGAGTTATGCATATTTTCCTATAACTATTCCATTAAGAGTGATGTTTTGACCATTCTTTCTTCAAGTTAATGCCATGCCCTGTATGTATGGAATAAGTGTATAATAAAATTATGGCTATAAAGTAGACATGTAGAGTTATTTAAGGTCATAAAGAAAGCATGAATTGGCTCAGGTTAGAATGAAAAATGAATTTTCAATCTTAAGCCAGAAAATTTAGAACTTAATATTTTGACCATTCAAATAGTGAAAGTTTAAGTATTAAACTGTATCAATTGGTGTCGTCAAATACAAGTTTCATATTTTTTCCCTTGTATAGAATGTTTCTAGCTTCATTTAGAGACTTAAATCACATTAATACCATTTTTCTGGAATTAATTATAATTTTTCAAAATTCAACCAGAAAAATAGACAATAGATGAACAGTAACTTTCAAAAATTTTACTTTTCAGATTTAATCTCTTTAATGATTCAAGCTTTTAAAATGACTTAGTTGGACATTAGAAATGATATACTACTTAGGAAATTGTATATGAAAGCAAGTTGTTATAGTAATATTCTAAAAATTGGACATCCAAGAGATATAAAGACTCTCATTCAAACAGCCAATACATCAAATACAACACAAAACATTAATGTCATAGCATGGCATGTTCAAAACATCATTGCAAATAATTTTAACAACTTTGATATAATTGATAAAATAACTACCATTAGGCTTTTCAAGTTCACCAAATTTCGCACACCTTTCCCTTGATCTTCTATTGCCTCTTGGAACCCTATGCCATCATCAAAACAAGTCTCAATCCAAGAATTGCATAACTTCTCAAAGTGCCACTTTAACCCTAAAAATCTATATAGTTATTCTTTGGGAATTTCTTGTATAACACATTTATTCTAACCTATTTTAGATCTAAGGAATCTATTTTTTGGGTCAAAATTATAAAATTCCCGTCCAATCTTAAACCCAAAATAGGCAGAAAAAAATTGTTGAAAAATAATAACTCAACAAACTTTCAAACCAGTAACATATTCTTATATCTTGAAGCATTTCTAAGTTTTTCTTTGGTTTAGTTTCTTCATAACTCCATTTTATCTCTCTTCTCTATCTCTAGGATGAAACTTTCAAAGGCAAAAAGAGAGAAAATAATCCATAAAAGCCCTTCCACACACTCAAGAACGCAAGATATTACCTCGAACCTTTGAGACCTTGGCTTGCTTCTTGTGTCTTCTTCCTCCTCCAATTTTTCCTTTGTGTTTTCTCACTCTCTAGCCTCTGTTTTAGATGTGTTTTAGGCAAAAAAAAAAAAAACGACCTAATGGCCTAACCCATGCTTAAGAAGAAAAAGATTTAATAGCAAATTAATCATGGTAAATTTTTTACCAAACTTGGGTTACTTTTTATTAAGGTTTTTCAAATAATTACCTTGGTGTCCTTGGTCTATTTCATACGTGTCTTACCCTCAATTTTGGCCAAAATTGGTTTAATAATTTTTATGGAACAATATACCTTTTACTGATTAAATTTACCCGTACCGATTAAGTATTTTTGCTAAATTGTCATTAAATTGGTACAGGATTATCCAACAATTACTTTTAGTCCAAAATCATTTTTTTTGATATAAAATATATTTTATCAAGGTTCACTAATTTATTTTGAATTAATATTACCTTTTCCTACAATCCAAACTGACTTTTATCGGATAAAATATTAATATTAAACCTTAATTACCTAATAAATATTATTTTGGATCTTAATAAATTCTATACTATATTTCATTGGGCTTAACTCATTGAAAACTTCATTTTAATTATAATTTTATATATTTATAAAAATACCCTTAACTCAAAATAAATTTATAATTTTTAGAATTTTTGGGTCTTAAGTATAATTTTTCCCAAAATTTCTAAATTTTTCTTCATCTCCAGCGTGCCACTGCCATTCTCTTTTCATTTCATTTTCTTTTTTTTTCTTTTTTTAGGGGTAAAATTATTATTTTCTCATTTTTCCTTTCAATTGAGATAATTGACATCTTTACCTTATTTGATACAAAATGGTGTATACCCATTTTTATGAATTCCTTATAGATTTTAAAATATTGATCCTTGAACGTATAGAAAAAATTCTAGGATATTATAGAAAGCTTATAAGAAGATGGAAATCCATAATCTACCATGGGATCCAATTTAGAATAAAATAATGCACAATGGGGCAAAATCATACTATCATAGACTATTAGAGATTGAACTGCAAATTTTCATATTTTGAGTATCTAATTTGTACAAATATGTATCATATATTGTGATTAATCAGAGAATAACTAGTTGAATCAAGTGTTTTAATGATTCCAAACTAACTTTTTAGAGCTTGGAGATAAGATATCAAAGGTGCACTAATAATTTCAAGTGGAAAAATTCAAGAAAAACCAACACAAGAATAAATGTAGAATTTGCAAGTGTGTTTAAATTTAGTAAAAGAGTTTGAATTGACAAAAAGATGTTTTAAAACTATGATTCTATGTTAATCCATGAAATATTTGAAAAACACCCACTAACAGACGAAGTTTGAAACGTTTATACTGATATGCTGTTTTGAAAATTCGAACTTTGGCTTTGGAAATTCGAATTTCATATTGAAATGAACATGTCTGAAAATAGCCTTCTCTGACAAACGAACTTTGACATCAGAAATTCAAATTTTGAATCTTGTCTGAAAAGATCCTTCTTTGACAGATGAACTTTGAGTTTTGAAAATTTGAATTTCAGACAAACTACAACTTATGAAAAATGAAAAATTCATCTGAAGATATGTCAAAGTTCATCTGAAAATTGAGTTTGAAAAGAGCATCAAAATGGCTCACTAACAGACAAACTTTGAACATGAATTTGAATTTCAGAAATAAAGCTTGTGAGTCTGTTATGATGATATGTTGATGTACGAATGATAGTATTCAGAAATTCGAACTTTTAAGTAAGTCTGAAAATAGGTTTATCTGACAGACGGACTTTGCCTTTTGAAAATTTGAATTTCGAATAGATGAACTATTGTGCCTTATTGAATTGCTCACTGACAGATAAATTTTGGGGTATCAAAATTTGAATTTCGAAGGCACTGTAGCAAAATAGAATAACTATTCAAACTTTTCAGAAAACTTTAAACTTGAAAATTCGTATGTTCCAACATAGAATCACTTTTCAAAGATCAAAATTTGAATGTTGCTTAGTGACAGACGAACTTTGAATGTTCAATGTTAAAGACTATGGTTTCTGGTTTTCGCGAAATTCATCTGTTGACCAAATAAAATTCAAATTTCAGAATGTCAGAAGCATTAAATGCGATTGGTTAATGGATAGTTTTTCAGAGTAACTGTTGGATAACTTCTCCAACGGATAGATTTTGTCTCTAACATATAGTTAAGACCTAAATCTATAAATATAATATCATTTGAAGTTATGAGTAATGATTTTCACATTGTATATATTGAAACTCTCTTGAATCATCAACTCAAAGTCTTCTACTCTCACATACTTCATTCTTTCTACTCCAACTTTTATATACACCTTGATTAAGAGAGTTTATCCATTGTAAACAATCTTATCTTCATCTAGAAGAAAGATTTTCTTGTGAGGGGATATCACAAGGGATTAGGGGAGCACTTAGCTAGAGTGCAAAGAGAGAAAGTGTGAGCTTTAAAATAGAGCATCATAGCTGTACTGTGGCATTTGCAAGAAGCCCACTGAATTCTTGCAAAATAGTGGAAAATCTCAAGTGGTGGCTTGAGGACTGGACATAGGTCAAGATTGAGAGACTGAACCAGGATAAACATCTGTATCCTCCTTTCTCTATTACTGCTTTTACTTGCCTTTCACTTATACTCCATTTTACTGTCACCTTCATTTTCTTCACTTTATTGACATTTTGTAGAAAATTTCAATCTTCCCAATTCACCCCTGCTCTTGAGAAGCCAGCATATCTAACAAGTGGTATCAGAGCCCGAATTCCTAAACAAAGGATTTAACAGTCTGGGAAGAACAGTGGCTGGCTTTGGAGAGAGTATACTACCAGAGGGAAACAATACAAATAGACCACCTAGCTTCAGTTGAGAGCATTATGGATACTGGAAGATGAGAATGCAAATCTATCTCCAGTCCATTGATCTAGATATATGATCTGCCATCTAGAAGGGAGATTTTGTCCCAATGACATTGCAAAATGATGGGAAGTACAGAGAGAGGCCAGAGGCCGAATGGAATGAGGAAGATAGGAGAAGTGTCTTGCTGAACTTCAAAGCAAAATACTATTTGGTCAGTGCATTGAATCAAGACATATTCTACAGGGTCTCACAATGCTCCACAACCAAGGATATATGGGACACCCTTTAAATTGCTCATGAAGGAATCACTGGAGTTAGAGAAAACAAATTAAACTCCTGCATAGGAGAATACGAGAGTTTAAGAATGGTTGAAGGAGAGAGTGTCAAAGAATTACAAAAGAGATTCACCCTTATTGTGAATCAATTGAAAAGTCTTGGCAAGAAGTACACTCAAATAGAAAAGGTCAGAAAGATCCTCAGAGCTCTTCCTCTAGAATGGCAACCCAAAGTAACAGCAATAGAGGAAGTCAGAGGAGAATCAATGGTATCTGTCACAGCCCTCTTTGATAGCCTTGAAGAATATACAAGAAAGATGAAGGCTCTTAAGGAGGTAGGATAAGACAGAAAGGAGAAGGGTCTTGCTCTGAAAGCTGGTGAGGAGAAAGAAGAAGAATCTGACGATGGAGATGTGCTAGATGAAGAAACTCTAGCTATGATGGTCAGAAAATTTGAAAGATTTTACAACAAGAAAAGAAACAAGAAATTCTTCAAGAAAGGAGCAGTTGGAGATAGCAAGAAAGAAGGAAAATAACCTGTCACTTGCTAGAGTGCAAGAAGTAGGGACATATTAAATGGGATTGTCCATAATTCCTCAAAAAGCAAGAAAAAGAAAAGAAAGCTGCAGATAAAGGGAAAAAGAAAAGAGCATACATCTCATCAATCTGGGGTAACAACTCAGATGAAGAAGAAGATGATGAAGATAAGAATGCCAACATCTGTTTGATAGCACTTGCATTAGAAGAAGTTGAAATACCATCCGACAGTGATAAGGAAGATAAGGTATATGAATCTGAACCTTCATATTCTGAATTACTGGATGCATTTCATGAATTTCATGATGAGTTCATTAAGACCGCTAAAGAAATCAAACAAGCTAAGAAAAAGATTAACAAGTTAGAATCTCAGCATAACATCTCTGAAACTGCTTATCTGCGTACTACTGAATCTGCTTGCTATAAATCATGCATTGAATTAAAGCAAACCAATGACTATCTGGTGAAAAGTATGTCTAGACTTACTAAAGGAAGAGATATGTTATTTGCTTTAATAGGCAGTCAAAGAATAACACAGAGAAAGGCTGGACTTGGCTATTACCCTTGTGCAATAAAAGAAAAGATTAGGAAGAAAAACCAAAATATGTATATGAGACATTTTGTGCATGCTAGTGGCAGTAAAAAGAAAGATCATATTTCACGACATATTGAATCCCATGATCAACCAAAGCATGTAAAACAAAAATATTATCTGCATTGCTTTCTTC
Source organism: Adenanthera pavonina (assembly GCA_026686845.1). NCBI lineage: Eukaryota > Viridiplantae > Streptophyta > Magnoliopsida > Fabales > Fabaceae > Adenanthera > Adenanthera pavonina. The sequence goes on from JAIVEN010000009.1 coordinate 20,432,459, forward strand.
CTGCATCTTAATCCAGCGATCCCTTTACCACCTGTCACTTCTATAACAAGAAGGGATATATTTCCAGTTCATGTGCTTTAAGAAAAAATGAACTTGATAGGAAGGTTAAATGGATTCCCAAAGGTACTTCTGTATCTAGGAAAAATACTGCTGACAGAAAAGGACCCAAGCAAATTTTGGTACCTAAAAAGAAAATATGAACTATGTCTTACAGGTTTATCTTAAAGCTAGAAAGAGCAATAAATGGTATATGGACAGTGCCTGCTCAAGTCATATGACTGGTGATAAGGAGAAGTTCATCACCCTTAGAGACAAAAAAGGAGGAAATGTGACCTTTGGAGGTAATCAATATAGCAGAATAGTTGGCATTGGCATTGTGGGCAAGAATCCTAAACATCCATTGAAGAGGTGCTGTTTGTAATTGGCCCCAATCACAATCTGCTAAGCGTGAGTCAGACATATGACAAAGGAAACTGGGTACTATTTGACTCAAAGTTCTGCCTGGTCATCCGAAAAAGTGATCACAAAGTAATCCTCAAGGCTCAAAGGGATGGTAACTGTTATACTATTGATCTTGATGAACTTCTTCCCTTAGATTTTGTCTATTTGATTAGTCAGGATAATGATAGCTGGTTGTGGCATAGAAGGTTAGCACATGTTAACATGAATCAACCATCACAACTGGTTAAAAATGAGTTAGTCACTGGCCTGCCAAAAAATTCTTTTGAAAAAGATAAAGAATGTGATGCATGCCTAAGAGGAAAACAAACTAAATCATTATTCAAATCTAAAAACATAGTCATCACATCTAGACCTCTGCAACTATTACATATGGATTTGATAGGACCATTTAAAGTTAAGAGCATTGGTGGAAATCTGTATGTTCTTGTAATTGTGGGATGATTACTCTAGATTTACCAAGACATTGTTTCTTTCCTCTAAAAGTGATACGTTTGATGCATTTGTAACCTTAGCTAAGAAAGTGCAGAATGAGAAATGTATTTCTATTGTGTCTATCAGGTCTGGTCATGGAGGAGAGTTTGAAAATTCATACTTCCTGGAGTATTGTGATGAGCATGGAATTGATCACAACTTTTCAGCTCCAAGAACTCCTTAACAAAATGGAGTGGTGGAAAGGAAGAACAGAACAATTGAAGAGATGACAAGAGCAATGCTGAATAAAAAGGAACTCTCTCAAGTATTCTAGGCTGATGTAGTAAACAAAACAAGTTACATCATAAACAAAGCCTACATCAGATCAATTCTTGGAAAGACTCCTTATGAGCTGTACAAAGGAAGAGAGCCAAATCTCTCACATTTACATGTATTCAGCTGTAAGTGCTTCATCCACAACAATGGAAAGGAGAACTTGAGTAAGTTTGATGTCAAATCTGATGAAGGTATATTTCTGGGCTACTCTAGTAAGAGTAAAACGTATAGAGTTTTTAATAAAAAGTCTAAATTAATAGAAGAATCTGTGCATGTAGTGTTTATTAAAAATGAAATTGTTTCTAAGCATGTCACTGATGAAGATGATTTATTTCAAATTTTAAGAACTTAGATCTCTCTAAAGAAGATAAAATTGAACCTCCAAAAATATCTGAATTTGTTAACATAGTGGAAGACATTCAGGAGAAAGATTTTGAGGATGAGAATAGTTAAGAAATATCTCAAGAACTTCCTAGAGCTTGGAGATATCAAATGAATCATCCTGTTAATTAAGTAATTGAGGATGTTCAAAAGAAAGTTAAAACTAGAAAAAAGTTAAGAGATCAGATGATAAACTGTGCTTTCATCTCTTAAATCGAACCTAAATGTATTGAAGAAGCCTTAATTGATGAATATTGGATTTTAGCTATACAAGATGAATTGAATCAATTTGAAAGAAATCAGGTTTAGGATTTAGTGCCTAGACCCAAAAATCATCCTATCATTGGCATTAAATGGGTTTTTAGAAATAAACTTGATGAATCTGGATTAATAACGAGAAATAAAGTTAGACTGGTTGCTAAAGGATATAATCAAGAAGAAGATATTAATTTTGAAGAAACCTTTACTCCAGTGGCTAGATTAGAAGCAATTAGAATTCTATTATCATATGCATGCATAAAGAATATAATGTTATATCAAATGGATGTAAAGAGTGCTTTTCTTAATGGATATATCATGGAAGAAGTTTATGTAGATCAACCTCTAGGCTTTGAGGACTCTACAAAACCAAACCATGTTTATAAACTTAAGAAAGCCCTTTACGGTTTAAAGCAAGCCCCTAGAGCATGGTATGAAAGGTTAAGTAATTTTCTAATTGAAAAGGGGTTTAACAAAGGAAAAACAGATACTACTCTATTCACTAAGAAAGAAAATAAAGATTTACTTATTGTTCAAATCTATGTTGATGATATTATATTTTGTGCTACTAACAAATCTCTGTACAAGAATTTCTCTAAGCTAATGCAAGGTGAATTCGAAATGTCAATATGGGTGAGCTTAACTTCTTCCTTGGACTGCAAATTAAGCAATGTGATGATGGTATCTTCCTCAATCAATCAAAGTACCTGAAAGAGCTGCTAAAAAAGTTTTTCTTGGAAAAGGCTAAGCCAGTGGGAACTCTTATGGCTACTGCAACTAAGCTTGACATGGACGAAGGAGGAAAAACCTTTGACATAACCCAAATTGGATCCCTGCTATATCTAACTGCCAGCAGACCTGACATCATATTCAGTGTCTGTATGTGTGCAAGATTCTAGTCATGTCCCAAAGAAACCCATGTAACTGTTGTGAAGCATATCTTCAGATATCTTATTGGAACATCACAGATGGGTCTTTGGTATCCAAAGGGCAATGGAGAAGATCTCAAAGGATACACTGATGCTGACTTTGTAGGATCTAAAATTGATAAAAAAAGTACAAGTGGAACATGTCAGTTTCTTGCAGGATCCTTGCTCTCGTGGTTTAGTAAGAAACAAAACAGTGTGGCCTTATCCACGGTAGAAGCTGAATATGTTGCTACTGGAAGCTGTTATGCCCAAGTCATCTAGATGAAACAGAAGCTTGAAGATCTTGAGATTGAGATGAAGGAAATACCAATTATGTGTGACAACCAAAGTGCCATTAATATTACAAAGAATCCAATCATGTATTCAAGGACAAAGCATATTGAAGTTAGGCACTACTTCATAAGGGATCATATTCAGAAATAAGAAATCATATTAGAATACATCCCTACAGAAGATCAAGTTACTGACATTTTGACAAAGCCTCTTTCAGAAGACAGGCATTGCAAAATCAGAAGAGAATTAGGTATGGTAAATCCCAATGAACTATAAGTAAACCCTTATGAAAATCTGTTTTAGAATTTCTGACTTTGATTTAATTCTAACTTTGGCATCGGAGTAAGTTTAATTTAAGTTGCAGGTGCTCCTCATAAGTTTTAATGGCAATATATCAGAAAAATGGAGCACACTAGAATGGAACAGTCAAAAGGTGAAAAAGAAAGCAAGAATATGAGTTTTTGGATCCATTCTGTAAGTTTATAAGGTTAAAATTCACATTTTAGATGTTTATTAGATGAATTTCCTTGATATACTGTGTTTTTGAACAAGTTAGCATGCTTAAAATTCGAATTTAGATGCCTATAAGATGAACTTCAACTTTCTTTATGTTGTAACAGTTCTCGGTGGTCCTTCGAAATTTGTCTGTTGGTCTATGAAAATTTGAATTTTCAAAAATAAAGTTTCAATATTATCTTTGTCCAACATGAAGATTGTACAAATTTTCATTTCTCAAAATACGCATGTTGGAAACTCTTTACAAAATGTTGATATTCAAATTTCTGATTCAAAATCCGTCTGTTAAAACATGCCCACATTATTGAATCTCTGAAAGATGAATTTTCATAATTAAAATTCATCTGTTGATTGATGTGCTGATAATTGCTTGTTGCTTGTTCTTCAAAATTCAAAATTTGTTGAAAGAAAGTTCACCTGTTCATCTTTTGCTGTTTGAACCAAGCCTCTGTTAGACAAACTTCCATGAGAAAATTCGTCTGTCAGTAAATGTAACTGAATGGATTAACTTGTAACTGCCCGAAGTTTGAATTTTGACCGGTCAAAATTTGTCTGTTGAGCAGTTACACATATTAAAACTGAAGGTTATCCTCTGAACAGACGCAACACTATTCGTATTCCTCTCAAGTCTATTCTCATTCTCTCCTTAATTCCCATTAACTCCATTTGAAAACCGTCACTTTCCATCAATTAAACTTCTTTTTGCACCTTGTAAACACATTCTTAACATCTTTCTAAATCATTCCTCCATGAAATGGCTAGAGTAAAAAATCCAGAAATTGGAAAGGGAGAGTCTCAGTCAAAGAGAACAGTGAAATCCCAATATGCCTCAAAGGAGAGTGAGAAACTGAAAAGAAAAGGTGAATCCAGCAAAGCAACCCCCTCCAAAAGGAAGAAAACAATACCAAAGGCTGATTCAAAGAAAGCTGGAGCATCTTCACCAAAGAAAATAGAGTCTTCAGTTCCTGCTACTCTTGCTGCCACTGTTACTTCCACTTCCTCCTTCAGTACAGAATCTGGAGAATATGAGCTGACCACATTGCCGTTATGGAGCAATGCCCACATTCAAGAGGAGTACACAACCAAGTTTGTGAGCAAGAAGGTAGTCAAGCCTCACTGTGTCAATATGGAAGAATTTTTAATCTCTAACAACTTTGATGTCGGGCAGTGGATGTTTAAATATAAGAGTTTGTTAGAGATATTGGAGAGGTATGATGATGAGGTAGTCAAGACTTGATATGCCTTTTTGAAATATAACAGCAAGAAGAAGAAGTGGGAAGTCAATATGAGATTAAGGACCATCTGGCTAACAGATGAAACCTTTAATGAGGTGTTAGAAATTCTAGGGCAAGATGGCTTGAAGATTGACATTACTGCTTCTGGGTGTATGGATGGGGCAGAGACTGCTGATGAAGAAGGTAGCCCTTTCTTAAACTACAAAGAGAGCACAATCCTGAACACTTTGTTCAAAAGAAAGGAGAATAAGCCACCCATAAACCTACTCAAGCCCACTGACCTCAGTGCTCAAGTGAGAATCCTGCATTACATTATGTCAAGGATTATCTTTAACAAAGGAGGCAGCTTTAACTTGATAACAAGGGCAGAGGCACATGTGATGGCTACAATCATCGTGGGAAGCCTATCAACATGGGACATATCATTCTCTAACGCATGATCAAGGCTAGGGATCAGAGGAAGGACTCCACACTTCCTTATGCAGCAATTATCTCTAAGATCCTTCAGTATGCCAGAATTCAGCATCTTGAGAAAGGGAAAGGGAAGCCTACTGAGATCTTCAAGGAAGAAGAGCTGCAAAGGATGGGAATAGAGAGGAAATATGGAAGATGGATTGGGAAGGGAACAGGAAAATCTGAAGATCTATTCTTTGATAAAGAAGCCTTCCTGCAGTAAGAAGGTACCTCTGAGGCTCCTCCAAAACCCACACCTTAGCCTTCTCAGCCTGTCCCATCACAATCTCAGCCTCCTCAAGCTCAAATTCCATCCACTCCCTTCTCTCGAGCCAAGCTAATAAAGATCACTAAGTTGTATGACAATTTGTCTGCACTCATACTCAGCATCAAGGATGAGCAAAATGCCAAATTTACTTATCTGTAAGATCAGATCCACTAGTTAGCCAAGAATATGAAAGTGGTTGCTGATGCATATAAAGACATTTGGAGTGCCATTCCTGCCATATCAGCTCCACCTCAGCCAGGATTCTCTGAGCCTGTTGTGTCTCCAACTCCTAAACCTCCAAGTCCTTTCGTGCTAGCCTCTCCTAAACCTGATGATGCAATGAATGACACTAAGGCTACTGGCACATTGAGTACACCATAGGCCTCTAGCAATGAGGCAAGTCGTGGTCCTCTCTTGGATTATAGCATGGAGGAAGAAGGTCCTCAGGAACCAAGCTCCCATGAGCATCATAGCTGTACTATGGCATTTGCAAGAAGTCCACTGAATTCTTGCAAGATAGTGAAAAATCTCAAGTGGTGGCTTAGGGACTAGACGTTGGTCAAGATTGAGAGACTGAACTAGGATAAACATCTGTGTCCTCCCTTCTTTATTACTGCTTTTTCTTGCCTTTCACTTATACTCTGTTTAACTATCACCTTCATTTTCTTTACTTTATTGACATTTTGCAAAAATTTCAATATTCCCAATTCACCCCTCTCTTGGGAAGCCAGCATATCTAACATAACTTTCCTACAAGCGTCAAGATCAAAAGCAATACTTCAACACACATAAAAGGGTCTCAATACTAGCACTTTATATGCCTAACTTCTTCCTTCCTTTCCACTTATAAGATAGACCTTATGCAAGTTCGAAATCAACAAGACTTTTAAGCTTGTAGCATGGCTAGAGTTGATGGCTTATTGAAAGAAAAGGAAAGAATGAATTCAAATATCATGAGATATATGATTCATTATAAACCATCAGTCTTCCTCATCCTTACTTATCACTTTGATGCTCATTACATGAAGCCAAGTAACCCCCCTCAAAAACTTATCTCTTGATGTCATATTTGCACTCATTTATTTGTCTTTTCTTGTAAGTGCAAAATAAGTCACATGATGCTCACTTTACATTGCCCATACCCAAATTCCACAATACATTACAATATACACTTTCTACAGCTTTACTTCCTAGCACAAATGATTTACCATTTATCTCAAGACCAAGGGTAGTTCGTGGTTTTTCAAGCTATACGGGTTAGGGTCAAATATAGGTTTAGGAAAGAAAATTTCATATGGTTTTTCAATATAAGGTTCAAAAAAGGGTTCAAGTGGATAAATATTCATAAAGGATAGACTTGAAAGGCTCAAAAGCATTTTAAAGAATGGCTAATCATATCTTAAAACTACATGAGGTCATTAAATCTCCTCAAGGGATTTCAAGTTGGTTCTATAGTATTGACATTGAGACAGTGCAGCAACCTACTCCAATTAGCACCAAAAAATTCCAAAAACATTAAATCAGACAAAAACTTCAACTAGGACAAGGATTGTATAGGGTCGTGATATGCTACAGTACTGCTGCGACCTTAGCTAAATAGTAGCACTTGGCACTGTGGCCTAACTTTGGGTGCCACAATGCCTTATACTGATACCATATCAACAAATTCCAAGTTTTTGGGGCAAACTTTCGATGCACACAACTCTGTGTTCTGACCTCCAATTGACTTGATTCTAATTCCTACAAGTCAATCTTATCCCTATCTATACATAGACACCAATTTTGCTTAAATCTATCTTTGTATGGAGATTCTAGACACTCCACACTATTTTAGCCACATGTTGACCAAAACTCACAACTAATAACCTTCATTTGCCACCAAAGGTAATTTGACACTTAAGGACCATTCACACAGGTCGTTTTTAGCTCAACAAACTTGTCCAAGGAGGTTTTACCCCAAGGAAATCACTCCTCCAAGATTTGGCATCCTTTGAACCCCAATTCCACAAAATAGACTATATGCCCAAAACTTAGATACAAGGCCCAAGATCCCCTTGGGCTCACCCATGTAACCATTCTAACTCATCATCATACAATCCAACCATACTGACCCACACTATTGTCCAAATCATCATTACATGCATATAACCATTCATTATCATTACAAACATCCCTATCATCATACAACATTTATCATCATCAACAGTATATAACCATCCTTATCTCAATGTCATTATTCTCATATCTTTCTTCTAGCCCTTTCTCTACTTGCCACTTCTGTAATTCTTTTTTGTGTATATAAGAAGCAAGGAAATGGTAATGGAATGAAGTGGGTTCCCAAAGGTACTTCAGTGCCCAAGGGAAGAACTAATAAGAAAGGACCTAAGTAAATATGAGTACCTAAGAAAAGAACTAGAATTTATTTTGCAGGTATGTCTCAAGGCCAAGAAAAGCAACAAGTAGTATATGGATAGTGCTTGTTCGAGACACATGATAGGAGACCAAGAAAAATTCATCTTGTTAAGAGATAAGAAAGGAGGAAAGATTACTTTTGGTGGTGACTAGTCTGGTAAGGTGGTTGGCATTGGCATCATGAGTAAGAATTCTGAAACATTAATAGAAGAGGTGTTGTTTGTAATTGTCCTAAACTACAACCTATTGAGAATGAGTCAAATCTGTGACAAAGGCAAATGGGTTATGTTTGACTCCAAATTCTACCTAGTCATAAAAAAAAGTGACCATAAAGTCATTCTCAAAGCACATAGAGATAATAATTGTTATATTGTTGATTTAGATGTATTGTCCAATCTAGATTCAATATGCTTAATCAATAAAAATGATGAGAGTTGGCCATGGCATAGGAGATTAGCTCATGTTAGCATGCATTAATTAAACAAACTTATTAAAAATGGACTTGTCCTTGGTTTACCTAATATCTTTTTTGAAAAGGACAGAGAATGCAATGCTTGTCTTAAAGGGAAACAAACTAAGTCCTCTTTTAAATTTAAAAATGTTATATCTACATCTAGGCCACTTCAATTGCTTCACATGGACTTGATAGGCATTAGTTATATTAAGAGCATTGGTGATAACCTGTATGTGATGGTTATAGTAGATCAATATTCTTGATTTACTTGAACTTCATTTCTTTCTTCTAAAGATGAGACTTTTGAGGCATTTCTAATCTTAGCTAAGAAAATCCAAAATGAGAATGGTTGCTCTATTGTATGTCTTAAAACAGATCATGGTGGTAAGTTAAAAAATGCTTAATTTGCTGTCTACTACTGTGAAGAAAATAGAATAGAGCATAACTTCTCTACTCAAGAAAACCTTAACAGTATGGAGTTATTGAGAGGAAAAATAGAGTGCTAGAAAAAATGACTCATGTGATGTTGAATGAAAAAGAATTTTCAAAGTGCTTTTAGGCTGATGCAATGAGTATAGCATGCTACCAAATGAATCGAGCCTATATTAGACCCATTCTTAGTAAAACTCGATATGAGCTATATAAGGGAAAGAAGCCCAGTCTTTCTTATCTTCATGCTTTTCGATGCACTTGCTACGTCCACATCAATAGTAAATATAAGCCAAATCAGATAAATGTATATTTCTTAGCTATTCAAATAAGAGTAAAGTATATAGAGTATTTAATAAGAAGTCTAAGACAATAAAAGAATCTGTGCATATAGTACTCATTGAAAATGAGACTCTTTCTAAACCTAGCTTAGATGAGGATGAACTAATTTCTAGTTTTAAAATGATGAACCTCTTTAAGGAAGATAAAACCGAATCTCCAAAAATATCAGAATCTATTGTTGTAGAGGAAGATATTCAGGAAAAAATAATGAATTTGAAGATAATGAAGCAATTTCTTAAGAAATACCTAGAGCTTGGAGATATCAAAGGAGTCATCCTGTTAATCAAATGATTAGGAATGTTCAAGAGAATGCTAAAACAAGAAGGCAACTTAGGGATCAGATAAATCATTGTGCATTTATTTCTCAAACTAAACCTAGTTGTATTGAATTAAGTGATGAATATTGGATTAATGCAATGTAAGAGGAACTTAATTAGTTCCAGACAAATCAGGTTTGGGACTTAGTATCTAGCCTATTGATCATCTAGTCATTGGAACCAAATGGGTATTTAGAAACAAGCTTGATGAATCTAGTGTAATCACAAGAAACAAAGCCAAATTAGTAGTTAAAGGTTATAATCAGGAAGAAGGCATATCCTATGAAGAGATCTTTACTCTAGTTGCAAGATTGGAGGCAATAAGGATACGTCTAGCCTATGCTTGCATAAAAGGTGTCAAGCTTTACCAAATGGACATTAGAAGTGCCTTTTTGAATGGCCATATAATGGAAGAAGTGTATGATAAACAACCTTCAAGTTTTGAGGACTCAACAAAGTCCAACCATGTACATAGACTAAAGAAAGCTCTTTATGGTCTAAAGCAAGCACCTAGAGCTTGGGATGAAAGACTAAGCAACTTCTTAACTAAAAAAGGGTTCACATGAAGAAAGGTGGACACTACTCTTTTTACTAAGAAGGTTAATTTAGATTTGCTAATTATTCAAATTTATGTTGATGATATTATATTTGGTACTACTAATGAAATTTTGTGTAAGGATTTTGCTAAGTTAATGCAGAGAGAATTTGAAATGTCAATAATGAGAGAACTGACATTCTTCCTAGGACTACAAATCAAGCAATGTAGTGATGGAATCTTTCTTTATCAAACAAATATGTGAAAGAATTTCTCAAGAAGTTTTGGATGGAAAATGCAAAGATAATTGGCACCCCAATGAGTACTTCAACAAAGCTTGATATGGATGAAGAGGGAAAGCCATTTGACATCACCAAATACAGAGGAATGAGAAGATCTTTATTATATCTGATAGCTAGCAGACTAGATATAATGTTTAGTATGTGCATGTGTGCAAGATTTCAAGCACGTCCTAACAAATCATATGTAACAGTAGTAAAATGAATCTTCAGATATTTCAAAAGCCTCTCAGATAGGCCTACAGTATATACATCAAGGTGGAGCAAAGTTACTTGGATATACTGATACTGACTTTATTGGATCCAAGATGGATCGAAAAAGTACAAGTGGAACCTACCAACTATTTAGTGGATCGTTGGTATCATGGATCAGTAAAAAGCAAAATAGTGTAGCTCTATCTACAGCTGAAGCTGAATATGTTACTGCTAGAAGTTGTTGTGCACAAATTCTTTGGATGAAGCAACAATTGAAAGACATTGGAGTTAATTTTCACCAAGTCCTATTAAGTGTGATAACTCCAGTGCAATCAATATCAGAAAGAATCTAGTAATGCACTCCAGAACCAAGCATATAGAGATCAAATATCATTTTATTAGAGATTATGTTCAGAGAGGAGATGTAGTCCTGGAGTATGTTCTTACAAAAAATATCTAGTTGACATTTTCATTAAGGTTGAAGATAGATTCAACTTCATAAGAAGAGAATTGGAAATGGTAAATCATAATGATCTGTAAACAAGTATCTATCTTATTTTGTTTATTTTCTAAAGTTAATTTGTTACATCATACACTAACTTAAGCATCATAGTATGTATAAGATGTTTTGTAGGTACTCCTAATGAGCTTATGTGATGAGAAATCAGAATAATGGAGTATCTCGCACTAAACAAGCTACATTTGCTGAAAAAAAATGGAAATTCAAATTTTCAACATCTATTTGTAAGTTCTATTCTTTAACAGTCATATCTTAGTTGTAAATAGAAGAACTTCCATTCCTTACTTGCCTTATTGAGTGATTGGCTTGTTCAAAATTTGAACTTTAGCTGCTTAACAATCAAATTTTAGTGCCTTATATGCTATGCTTGTGTTTTAGCTTGCTTGAAATTTATCTGTTGATTTCTTTAAATTCAAATGTTAATTGTTGGTGTATACATGTGCTATGTTTATGTGTGTACAACATTCACAGTTTGATGATTCAATATTCATATTTTAGACACTTATTCACAAAGTCTTGAAGTTCAAACTTTAAATCCCAATATTCATCTATTGGACATCATGTGTTTGCATGCTTTGTGTTGAGACTTCAAAATGCGAACTTTGAGAACACAAAGTTCGTTTGTTGAAGCTTCTATGTGTGCTTGAGTCTTTGACAATCATGTTTCAAAGCTAAAATATGAATGTTGAGATATTGTCTGAGAAATAAGTGCCTGACAGTTGAACTTTAAGGATGAAAATTCATCTGTCGAGATAGTTTTTATATGTTATATGGGGAATGTAACTAACTGAAATTCAAATTTTAACACCAAAAATTCATGTATCAAACTGTTACAAAAGAGGATTCAGAGGGACAAATATAACCCTATTTGCATTTTAACCGTTACACTTTTCATTCTCTCTTAACCACTCTTAAACTCTTTCGGCCAAACATCATTTTTGACTGATTAAAATCTAAACCAAACTCTACAAACACCTTTGGAGCATTCCTTAAAGCACATTTCTTATTAACATGGGTAGAGTAAAGAACACAAACATCAAGAAGGAACAAGGCAGGCCTAAAAGATCTACCAAGTCTTAATCTGCTTCAAAAGAAGGTGACACATAGAAAAGAAAAGCTGAATCAAGCAAGGAAACACCTTCAAAGAAGTAGAAAACACTATCAAAGCCAGAATTGAAGAAACCTATGCCTGCTACTCCTACGTCAAGTACAGAGTTTGAGGAGCTACAAATGACCATAGAGCCTCTTTGTAGTTTTGACTACATTTTGAAAGAATTCACTACAAAATTCACTGCCAAGAAGGTAACAACTCCTTACTGCACAAATTTGGGGCAATTTCTTATTTCAAATAATTTTGATGTTACATTATGGATGAGAAGTTACAAGAACCTTCCAGAGATTAAGGAAAGATATGATAATGAGGTGATTTAGACATGGTATGCCTTGTTAAAGTTCAATGACAAGAAGAAGAACTACTAAGTAATTCTCAAGTCTTGGAATCCATGGCTGATATATGAGAACCTTAATGACATTCTAGAGATTCTTGGATAGAATAGATTCAAAATTGTTATTTCTACCACTAAATACATGCATGAAGATGATGAAGCAGATAAAGAAGGTGGAGAATATCTGAACTACAAAGAGAGCACAATTCTAGATGCACTCTTTAAGAGAAAAGAGAACAGGCCTAGCTGAAAAACATGAAGCCTTCTAACCTTAGTGCTCAAATGAGGGTTCTGCACTACATAGTGTTCAGGATTATCTTCAATAAGGGAAGAAGCTTCAATCTGATTACCAGGGCTAAAGCTCATATAATGAGAACCTTAATCCAAAGAAAAGTGCTCAACTTAGGAAACATCATTTTCCAAAGGATGATCAAGGCTAGAGATCAAAGAAAAGACTCAACACTGCCCTATGCCTCAATTATCACCAAGTTCCTAAAGTATGCTAAGAACCTACACTTGGAAAAAAGCAAAGGCAAGCCCATTGATGAATTTAAAGAAGAAGAACTAATGAGAATGGGCATCAAGAGAAAAGAGGGTAGATAGGTTGGAAAAAGGCTGGCGAATTTGAAGATCTATTCTATGATAAGGGAGAGCCACAACAACAGGAAACTACTTTTGAGGCTACACCAATCACCCAACTTGAACTATAACCCACCTAACCTCAGCCTATGTAGCTACCTCAACTATCCATCCCATCCAACTTGGGCATACCTAATATCATGTTCAGCTATATGACTGTATATCTGAGATGATATTGAGTATTAGGGATGAACAAAATGCTAAATTCACAAATTTGCAAGCCTAAATAACTGACTTGGCCAAGAACTTCAAGGTGGTTGCTGATGCCTACAATGATCTTCGAACCTCTCTTTCCACTATATCAGCACCACTTTAGCATGGTTTCTTTGATCCTCTCAAATTTGTCTCCCTATAAGTCCTAAGTCCTCTTGAAGAAAGTCTTTCTAATGCTGATCCTACTACTACTACTGCTGTTGTCACTCCTCTAGGCTCTAGCAATAGTACTAGCCTTGGTCCATCTCTAGATAATGGCATGGAGGAAGTTGAAGCCATTCAAGTGGAGAGCTCCCATGAGCCAATGATAGAGGAACTGCTCAAGACTCAATTTTGTTAACTCAAGAAATTGAGCAAATAGAGAAGCTTGTTACAGATATCACAAGTGCATCCATTGTTCAAGTTGCTCTCAATGAGGAAAGGAGGATCATGCCTTATATTGACCTTGCTGTAGTTGCACATGCTTTGGTAGTTCAAGCTTAGAAGCAAAGGCTAAATGAGATGTTCCCTCCACTAGCTCCTTAACCTCCATCTTCTGGACATAGACTTATAGTGCAACAACAAGTTAGGTTGGTTAACATCTTCCAGGATAGTTCAAGAACTATCTTCAGGATTTGATAAAGATCTTTCTCAGATACCTACTTCAGTACCGTTTATACCATGTCTTCTTTAGGCCATTCCCATGGCTCAAGTGCCTTTTCCCTCTGTACTTACTCTTGATCCTACTCTTGCTTCTGATGATGCCAAAAATAGGAGAAGGAAACTGGACAAACTGGAGCTACTGCTGAAACTGGACAAATTAGAGCTACTGAGTAATCGAGTAAAACATATAGCAAGAGGATCAAGCTTAAGGCCAGAAAGGAATGACAAGTGACAATTTTCAAACCACAGGACTTCGTAGGATTGTGTGATTTTGTGATATATTTCCTTGATCAGTATACTTTGTTGAACTTGTTTATACTAAATGTGTTTGACTCTTTGTACCAAAAGTGTTTATATCAATGAAGTATATTTCTCTGTCTCAATTATCCTTTTATATTCTCCTAAAATTTTTTACTCTGATACATGTGCTGTGACTATATGTTAAAATTTGAATTTTAATGTATATATTGATGGGGAGCTCTTGGAAGCAAACCTAAGTACTAATTTAGTTTGCAAGTTATTTCGTCATCATCAAAAAAGAGGAAAATGCTGAATCATAAGTTTTTAATGATTCCAAATAACTAGAGCTTAGAAGGAGAATATTAAAGGAGTATGAAAGAATAAAGTGAAGAAATCTAGTGAAGATTTGGTTTTTAGAATTTCTATCTATATACACTGAGTAAAAAGCTTTGAATCTTACTTATTTGTGCTACCACAATGTTTAAACAAGTTATTTCAAAGTTATCAAATGCTAGCATATGTTAGAATTAAGAAATATTGGTTGATAGAAAAATTTTGTATTTGACTCATATTTATTTTGTGTAAAATTCAAACTTTACTCGGTAAAATTTGAAGTTACAAAGGTTTTACCTCTAATAGAAAAATTTTGATTCTGAAATTCAAATTTTGAGCTAAGCATTATTAGTGAAAGTGTACACAATTAGCATGAAACTTTGTCAAAATTCGAATGCTAGTGAAGTTCCAAGTGAGTTCAATGTCAGCGCCTCTGGTATGTTAGATAAGCTGGCTTTCCAAGAGGGGGGTGAATTGGGAAGATTAAAAATTTTCTACAAAATGTCAAGAAAGTGAAGAAAGCAAAGTGTAATGGTAAAATAGAGTATAAGTGATTAAGCAGTAAAAATAGCAGTAAGGAAGATAAGACTCAGATATTTATCCTGGTTCGGTCTCTTAACTTGACCTACGTTTGGTCCCCAAGTCACCACTTGAGATTTTCCTCTATTCTGCAAGAATTTAGTGGGCTTCTTGGAAATGCCTTAGTACAAAGTTGATGCTTTGTTTCTAGAGCTCACACTTTCACTCTTTGCACTCTCACTTAGTGCATCCCCAATCCCTTGTGATATCCCCTCACAAGAAAATCTTTCTTCCAGATGAAGATAAGATTGTGTACAACTAATAAAATCTCTCAATCAGAGTGAATATGAAAGTTGGAGTACAAATATTGAAGTATGAGAGTAAGAAACTTTGAGTAGATGATTTGGCAGAGTTTCAGTACATACAAAGTTAAAATCGTTACCCACAATTTCAAATGATGTTATATTTATAGATTTAGGTCTCAACTATACGTTAGAGACAAAATCTATCCATTGGAGAAGTTATCCATCGGTTACTCTGAAAAACTATCCATTAACCAACTGCATTTAATGCTTCTGACATTCTGAAATTCGAATTTCAGTTGGTCAACGGACAAATTTCGCAGAAACCGAAGGCTAAAGACTTCAACGTTAAATATTCAAAGTTCGTCTGTCATGAAGCAAAGTTCAAATTTTGATCTTTGGAAAATGTTTCTATGTTGTGACATTCGAATTTTCAAGTGAAAAGTTTTTCTATTAAGTGTGAATAGTAGTTTCATTTTGCTACAGTGCCTTTTAAAATTGATATCTTCATACATAATTAATAAAGTATAAACCAACAACTCAACAAGATCACTACCCTATGTTATATTGCATATGATATCTTTATAAACATCAAGAGATATGCAAAATTGTGAATGCATAGTTCTTCCACCAAGCAACAATAAAGAACCATTACTACTTGATACTTTAAGAACAAATTGTTTGTAAGAGAATTGTGCTAAGAACTACAACAGGCAGAAACAGTGACTTGAACCATTGTTTTGATACCAAAATATAGCACTTGACCTAAAACCAACCTCAACAACACTAAAAACCTTAAAGAAACACTCAAAATAAGACAACTCAGGTATGGAGCTGTGGCATGAATAGTGTCACCATGGCTTGATATGCTATTGGACAGCCATGGTTTAGATAAAGAAGTATTGTGCCACAGCCTAGCTTGTGGCATCATGGCGCCATCACCTGACAACATATCAACAAAATGCTGACTTTTTTGCGAACTTCCAACGCGTACAACTTCATACTCTAACCTTTGATTGACCTTATTCCAACTTCTACTGGTCATTCTCTTCCCATTCTAACCATAGACAATGGTTTTATCTCAATCCATCTCCATAGAGATTTTGGACACCCATGACTGATTTAGTTACTTTTTGGCCAAAACTGATGACTTATACTCTCCAATTGCCACCAAAGGCAATTTGGCAATTATAGACCATTCACACAAGTCCTAATTGACACAACTGACTCATCCAGTGAGGTTTTTCCCTGGTGAAACCACTCCTCTAAGTTTTGACCCCCTTGACCTAAATCCAACTAATGGGCTATATGTCTAATTCACACATACAAGACCTAAAAGCCACTTTGGGCTCACTTCTATAACCAATCAGGCTTAACAAACACATTCCAACATGCCCTACACACACTGACCCATATCGGGGTCTAGAATCACATCACATGCACATAAACTATAAACTTGACATATAGCCACAAATATACCATTCATCATCACTCAACATCATTTACACAGCATCATCATACCACATACCAATAATACTCCCTAGGAATGCTCAGACTAGGCAATACACACAACTAAAACTACTTGGGATAAAATAAATAAATAAATAAACTATTATACACACCAATAGCCAACGTGTGTATTCTCGAGCCACGGAGGAAACTAAGACTTCTTAGCCTTCTGAGGACTAGTACTAGAGTCTTGTCCTTAAATGTAAACCACAACGGGTGTGAAACAAAGTCTCAGTAACTAGGAAGACCACATAATACACAATAAACAATATACGTATAACATGTATATCAATAAAGTATACATATGATACAATGCAATGCAAATGTAATGGTATACATAATCTTCCTTGTGTTAGCAAGGCTGACTTCCCAAGAAGGGGGTGAATTGGGAAGATTGAAATTTTTCTGCACAAAGTGAAATGGGTGAAGATAGCGCAGTATATAACAAGAAAACGTATAAAACAGAGCAAGCTGAAAAGTAAAGATGAGGAGAAGAAGACTCAGTAATTTATCCTGGTTCGGTCTATCCATTTGACCTACGTCCAGTCCCCAAGACAACTCTTAAGATTTTTCACTATACAGCAAGAATTCAACAGGTTTCTTGCTAATGCCACAGTACAATGAGTATGCTCTGTTTTCTGGAGCTTTCTCAATCTCTCTAAGCACTCTTACAATGTGCTTCCCAATCCCCTTGTGATTTTCCCTCACAAGTAAATCTATCTTCCAGATGAAGAGTAGATTGTTTATAAAGATATAACTCTCTTGAATAGAGTAGATATGAAGGTTAAAGTACAGATATTGAAGTTAGAGGGTAAAAGCTTTTGAGAAGAGAATTTGGTAGAAATTCAGTATATACAAGTTTGATTTGTTACCCACAACTTCAAATGATGTTGTATTTATAGATTTAGGTCCCAACTATTTGTTAGAGACAAAATCTATCCGTTGGGGAAGTTATCCAACGGTTATCCTGAAAAACTATCCGTTAACCAACCGCATTTAATGCTTCTGACATACTGAAATTCGAATTTTGGTTGGTCAACAGACGAATTTCGGAGGAACCGAAGGTTAAAGCTTCCAACGTAAAAATACGAAGTTCGTCTGTTCATGAAGTGAAATTCGAATTTTGAAACTAGTAAAATGTTTTCACGTTGTGACATACGAATTTTCAAGAAGAAAGTTTTTCTGTTAAGTATGAACAGTGTTTTCAATTTTCTACAGTGCCCTCGAAATTTGAATTTTGGAAGGGCAAAATTCGTCTGTTCCTAGTATGTTCGAAAGGCACAGTATTTCACTTTCTTCAAAATTCAAATGTTGAAAGAGTGAAGTTCGTCTGTCAGAGAGAATCTTTTCAGACTAACCTCAACATTCGAAGTTACAAAAACTCTGTCATTCGTATGTCAACATTTCATTCCAATAGACTCACAACCTTAACTTCTGAAATTCAAATTTTAATGTTCAAAGTTCATCTGACAGAAAGCAGTTTTGAAACTTAAATTATCCTTGATCTCAGATGAACTTCAACATTGTTTCAGAAGAATTTCTTTCATTTTCATAAGTTGTGTTTTGTCTGAAATTCGAATTTCGAAGACTCAAAGTTCGTCTGTTTCAAAGAAGCTTCTTTCAGGTTTATATGAAAATTCGAATGTTGGAAATCCAAAGTTCGTCTGTCAGATAGTATTTTTGAAACTCAATTTTATCTTGATTTCAGATGAACTTCACCATTATTTTAGACGAATTTCTTTAGTTTTCACAAATTGCATTTTGTCTGAAATTCGAATTTTGAAGATTTGAAGTTCGTCTGTCACAAAAGGGCTTCTTTCAGACCAGAATGAAAATTCGAATTTTGGAGAATCAAAATTCGTCTGACAGAGAGACATCTCTTCAGACTTATTCAGTTTTAGCTTGAAATTCAAATTTCCAAAGGCAAAGTTCGAATTTCCATATGACAATTCAGTTTAAACTTCTTAAACTTCGTCTGTTTGTGGGTGTTTTTCAAATAAGTCAAGATTTAACATAAAATCAAGGTTTAAAAACATCTTTTCTTCAAATCAAAATCTTTTACCCTCATTTAAACATAACAAAAGATCCTACAGAAGATCTAGCAGCAATTACTCTGAATCTCTTCACTTTAATTATTTTGAGCTCCTTTGATATCTTCAATCCATGCTCTTGATTGTTGCTTTGGAATCATCAAAACTCTTAATTCAACATTCTCTCCCTTTTTGATGATGACAAAACAACTAGCAAACTGGATTAGTACTTGGGTTTGCTTTTACAAGCTCCCCCTCAACATATGCATTATTTTTCAAAAGACATCATATACAGTAGATTTAAGTGAAGATATTCAAGGAGTAATAGACACACAACATTGCAACCCAGAAATTCATTCATTTAATCAATTGTTGCTATACATATACCAAATTAATCAAGGTTTAAATACACAATACAAAATGCAAACAGAAACAGAAATAAAAACACAAAGCACTACAAGAGGACTCAAGCCTAAGATTAAAAACAAGTCTTCAATCACTTCTTCTTGGGCTTAGTCTTCTTGCTGTACGTCTTCCCTTTCCCAGATTGCTCAGCAGCAGCAGACTTTCCAGTTTGCTCAGTCTTCTCCCCCTTTTTGGTATCATCAGGAAGGCCAACAAAATCAGCCGGAGGAGGGATCTGAGAGACAGGAATGGCTCGTAGGGGCACAGGAGCAAAAGGGATTTCTGGCTGGACTGGTGCAGGAGGCTCAGAACTTGGTTCATCATCATCATCATCATCAGAGACTTCAAGCAACTCCTGCATTGCCTGTCTGGAAAGAGCCAACTGAGCTCTCTGTTCCTCTGAAAGTCCATAGGCAGCAAGAGAAGGAGGAGCTGGTTCATCAGGATGAAACATTTCCTCAAGCCTTCTCCTCTGAGGTTGCAGCAGAGCATTATGAGCAATGGCAATATAATCAACAACAGGTATAATGCTCCTTTCTTCATTGCCTGCACCTTCCTGCATAGAAGAGGTTGAAATGGCTGCAACCAATCTTTCAACTTGCTCTGATTCTTGAATGGACAGAATTGAACTGTGAGCATCTTCTTGCATAGGCTCAGGAAGGCTTGATCCTTGAAATCCATCTTCTTCCAATCCATAGTCCAAGGGTGGACCAAGACTAGGTGTCCTCATTGCACCAGCACCATCTATATCATCATCATGGTCAGAGGAGGCAATCTCGAATGGGCTTGGAGGCTCAGGAGTTGGAGATTGGACAGGCACAGAAGATCCTAGCTGAGGTGGAGCTGAGGTGGTAGGGATTGTACTTCTGATCTCTTCATAAGCATCAGCCACCACCTTCATATTTATAGCTAACTGATGGATCTGATCTTGCAGATGAACAAATTTGGCATTTTGCTCATCTCTGATGCTGAGAATGAATGTAGACAAGCTGTCATACAACTCAGTGATTTTGGTTGGCTTGGCCCATGAGGAGGGAGTGGAAGGAGGGTGAGTAGGCCTGGAGGGAGATGGAATTGGCTGAGAAGGCTGAGGTACAGATCTGCCAGGAGCCTCAGAGGTGTCTTCTTGTTGTAGGGAGGCATCAGCAACAAAGAACAAATCTTCAGATCTCCCTGCTCCCTTTTCAACTCATCTTCCTTCATCTCTTTCAATGCCCATCCTCTGCAGTTCTTCCTCTTTGAAAATTTCAGTGGGCTTGCCCTTCCCTTTCTCAATATGCTGAATTCTGTCATACTACAGAATTCTGGAGATGATAGCAGCATAGGGAAGTGTGGAGTCCTTCCTCTGATCTCTAGCCTTGATCATGTGTTGGAGGATGATGTGTCCCATATTAATCAGTTTCCCACGCATGATTGCAGCCATGACATGTGCCTCTGCCCTTGTTATCAAATTAAAGCTGCCTCCTTTGTTGAATATAATCCTGGACACTATGTAGTGCAGGATCCTCACTTGAACACTGAGGTCTGTGGGCTTTAATATGTTTATCGATGGCCAATTCTCCCTTCTTCTGAACAGTGTACTCAGAATTGTGCTTTCCTTGTAGTTCAGGAAGGGACCACCTTCTTCATTAGCAGTATCAGCCTCATCCATGTACCCAGAGGCAGTGATATCAACCCTGAGTCCATCCTGCCCAGGGATCTCCAGTACCTCATTGAAGGTCTCATCAGCAAGCCAAATGGTCCTCAACCTTAAATTGACTGCCCACTTCTTCTTCTTGCTGTTGTATTTTAAGGAAGCATACCATGTCTTCACTACCTCATCATCATATCTCTCTAGTATTTCCAACAGATTCTTGTATCTTAACAACCATATCCCAGCATCAAAGTTGTTAGAGACCAGAAACTTTTCCAAGTTTACACAATGTGGCTTGATTACCTTTTTGTTGGCAAACTTGGTGGAGTATTCCTCTTGAATCTGTGGAGTGCTCCAGAGTGGCAGTGTAGTAAGCTCGTGCTCTCCAGATTCTGTACTGAAGGAAGCAGAGGAAGCAACAGCAGCATCAGTAGGAGCAGGGACCGTAGGTTCTGCACTTTTTGAAGAGGAGGGTCCAGCTTTCTGAGATTCTGCTTTGGATGTAGTCTTTTGGCGTTTGGAAGGAGTTGCCTTACTGGGTTCGGCTTTTCTCTTAGATTTTGCTCCTTCCTTCGAGGCATATTGTGATTTAACATTCCTCTTTGGTCTGGCCTCTCCTTTCCCAGCTTCAGGATTTTTCACTCTAGTCATTTCTTCGGATGAATGTTGCAGAATGAGGCTTAGAATGGGTTTATAGGATGCGAAAGGAAGATTAATCGGTGGGAAATGACGGTTTTTGGTCAGAATTTAAAAGATTTGAAGAGAGGATTGGAACAGACTCGGAGGAGTTAAGAATAGGGTTGCGTCTGTTCCTTGGAAAACTGTCGGGTTTAACGTAAGTAACCGTCTGACAGACGAATTTTGAGGGGTCAAAATTTGAACTTCAGGCAGTTACAAGTTAATCCGTTAAGCAAAAGCTTGCTAACAGATGAATTTTCATCTGAAAGTTCATCTGACAGTGGCTTGGATCAAGCAATACAAGCACAACAGACGAATTTTGTTCTAACAAGTTCGAATGTTGAAAAGAAAACAGCAGGCAACAACCAAAACATCAACCAATAGACAAATTAAGCATGCAGAACTTCATCTTTCAAGTATTCAACATGAAGAACAAGATTCAACAGATGAATTTTGAACTGAAAATTTGAAGTTTTCAACTTTTGTAAAGGTTGTCCAACATTCGTACGTTAAGAAGTGATAATTCGTATAACAGTGATGGACAAACATAACTTTGAAATTTTTGTTCTTGAAAATTTGAACTTTCAGGATTCAACAGACGAATTTCAAGGCATCACCGAGAACTGTTCCAAAGCATAACAGGACGAAGTTCGTCTGTTGGTCAACTAAAATTTGAATGTTGACCACGTTGACCAGTTCAAAAACACAATTTATGAAGCAAAATACGTCTAACAATATTTAAAACGTGAATATCATCATTAAAAGCTTACAGAATGGATCCAAAACTTAGGATTTTCGTCATTTACTTCACTTTCTGGTTGTTCCATTCTGGTGTGCTCCAATCTTCAAGTTTATTGCCATTGAAACTAGTGAGGAGCACCTGCAACTTAAATTAAACATTCTCCGATGCTGAAGTTAGAATTAATTTATTGCTGTAAGATTTAAAAACAGAATTGCACATAGAATAACTTACAGTTCATTGGGATTTACCATACCTAATTCTCTCCTGATTTTGCAATGCATGTCTTCTGATAGAGGCTTTGTGAGTATATCAGCAACTTGATCCTCTATTGGAATGTACTCCAGCTTAACTTCTCCTTTTAGAACGTGATCCCTGATGAAATGGTGTCTAACTTCAATATGTTTTGTCCTTGAATGCATGACAGGATTCTTGGTGATATTTATGGCACTTTGGTTGTCACACATGATTGGTATCTCTTTCATTTTAACCTCAAGATCCTCAAGCTGCTGCTTCATCCAGATGACTTGGGCACAACAGCTTCCAGCTGTAACATACTCAGCTTCTGCAGTGGATAGGGCCATACTGTTTTGCTTTTTGCTGAACCATGAAACCAGGGATCCTCCAAGAAACTGACAAGTTCCACTTGTGCCTTTTCTGTCAGTTTTGGATCCTGCAAAATCAGCATCAGTGTATCCTTTGAGATCCTCTCCATTTCCTTTTGGATACCAAAGATCCATATGTGATGTTCCAATAAGATATCTGAAAATTCTTTTCACAGATGTTGCATGGGTTTCTTTGGGGCATGATTGGAACCTTGCACACATACAGACACTGAACATAATATCAGGTCTGCTAGCAGTTAAGTACAACAGGGATCCAATCATTCTTCTGTACTGAGTAATGTCAAATTTCTTCCCATTCTCATCCATGTCCAGTTTGGTTGCAATTGCCATAGGTGTTCCCATTGGTTTGACATTTTCCATTCCAAACTTCTTTAGCAGCTCCTTTAGATACTTGGATTGACTGAGAAAGATACCATCATCAAGCTGTCTGATTTGCAGTCCAAGGAAGAAGTTAAGTTCACCCATCATGGACATCTCGAATTCTCCCTGCATTAACTTAGAAAATTTCTTGCAAAGAGCTTCATTAGTAGCACCGAAAATAATATCATCAACATAGATTTGAACAATTAGTAAATCTTTATTTTCTTTCTTAGTGAATAAAGTTGTGTCAACTTTGCCTCTATTGAACCTCTTTTCAGTTAGGAAATTGCTTAGTCTCTCATACCATGCTCTAGGGGCTTGTTTTAAACCATAAAGTGCTTTCTTTAGTTTATAAACATGGTTTGGTTTCGTAGAATCCTCAAAACCCGGAGGTTGATCTACATAAACTTCTTCCATGATATATCCATTTAGAAAGGCACTTTTTACATCCATTTGATACAATAAAATATTTTTCATGCATGCATATGCTAGCAATATTCTTATAGCTTCTAATCTAGCTACTGGTGCAAAGGTTTCTTCAAAATCAATACATTTTTCCTGATTATACCCTTTAGCAACCAATCTAGCTTTATTTCTGATTATTGTTCCAGATTCATCAAGTTTATTTCTAAAAACCCATTTGGTACCAATGACAGGATGATTTTTGGGCCTAGGCACTAAATCCCAAACATGATTTCTTTCAAACTGATTTAGTTCATCTTGCATAGCTAAAATCCAGTAATCATCAGTTAAGGCTTCTTCAGCACATTTGGGTTCCATTTGTGAAATGAAGGTACAGTTTAGCATTTTGTCCCTTAACTGTTTTCTGGTTTTGACTTTCTCTTGAACATCCCCTATTACTTGATCAACAAGATGATTCCTTTGATATCTCCAAGCTCTAGGGAGTTCTTGAGATGTTTCTTCATTATTTTCTTCATTAAACTCTTTCTCCTGGATATCTTCCTCTATGTTAACAGATTCAGATATCTTTGGAGGTTCAGTTTTGCTTTTATCAGAAATGCCCAGTTTTTCAAAATTGAATGCAAGATCATCCTCATTGGTAATATGTTTTGAAACAGATTCATTTTCAATGAAAACCACATGCACAGATTCTTCTACCACATTTGATCTTTTATTATACACTCTATATGCCTTACTCCTACTAGAATAACCCAGAAATATACCTTCAACGGATTTGGCATCAAACTTACCCAGATTTTCTTTTCCATTGTTGTGAATGAAGCATTTGCATCCGAACACATGGAGATGGGACAGATTTGGCTTTCTTCCCTTGTACAGCTCGTATGGAGTCTTCCCAAGGATTGGTCTGATGTAGGCTCTGTTTATGATGTAGCTTGCTGTATTCACTGCATCAGCCCAAAACACTTGAGAAAGTTCCTTCTCATTCAGCATAGCTCTGGCCATCTCTCCAATAGTTCTGTTCTTCCTTTCTACTACACCATTCTGTTGGGGGGTCCTTGGAGCTGAGAAGTTGTGGTCAATCCCATGCTCATTGCAGTACTCCAGGAAGTATGCATTTTCAAATTCTCCTCCATGGTCTGACCTGATAGACATAATAGAAATACCTTTCTCATTTTGCACTTTCTTAGCTAAGGTTACAAATGCATTAAAGGTATCACTTTTAGAGGATAGAAATAATGTCCACGTGAATCTAGAATAATCATCTACAATTACAAGTACATACAGATTACCACCAAGACTTTTCACCCTAGATGGTCCAATTAAGTCCATATGCAGCAATTCAAGTGGTCTAGCTGTGGTAACTACATTTTTTGATTTAAAAGATGATTTAGTTTGTTTCCCTGTTATGCATGCATCACATTCTTTGTCCTTTTCAAAAGATATTTTTGGCAGGCCAGTTACTAGCTCATTTTTAACCAGTTTAGACAATTGATTCATGTTAACATGAGCTAATCTCCTATGCCATAACCAGCTATCATTATCCTGACTAATTAAACAAACAGAATCCAAGGAAGGAAGTTCATCAAGATCAATAGTATAATAGTTACCATCCCTTTGAGCTTTGAGGATTACTTTGTGATCACTTTTTCTGATGACCAGGCAAAACTTTGAGTCAAACAGCACCCAATTTCCTTTATCACAGGTCTGACTCACGCTCAGCAAATTGTGGTTGAGGCCAATCACAAACAGCACCTCTTCAATGGATGTTTCCAGATTTTTGCCCACAATGCCAATACCAACAACTTTGCCATATTGATCACCTCCTAAGGTCACCTTTCCTCCTTTCTTGTCTCTAAGGGTGATGAACTTCTCCTTATCACCAGTCATGTGACTTGAGCAGGCACTGTCCATATACCATTTGTTGCTCTTCTTAGCTTTGAGACAGACCTGCAAAACAATGTTTATGTTTTCCTTTTAGGTACCTAAATTTGCTTGGGTCCTTTTCGGTCAGTAGACTTTTCCCTAGATACAGATGCAACTTTGGTAACCCATTTAACTTTACTGCCAAGTCCATTTTTCCTCAAAGCACAAGAACTGGAAATATGTCCCTTTTTGTTACAGAAATGACAGGTAGTGAAGGGACTGCTAGATTGAGAAGTAAGAAGAAAACAATGCAGATAATACTTTTATCTTGTATGCCTTGGTTGATTATATGTTTTAATGCGAGATGACATGTGATCTTTCTTTCTATTATTCTCAGAGTGCACAAAATGTCTCATGTATGCATTCTGGTTTTTCTTCCTAATCTTTTCTTTGACAGCACATGGATCATAGCCAAGACCAGCTTTTCCTTGTGATATTCTTTGGCTCCCCATCAAGGCAAACAACATATCTTTACCTTCAGTGAGCCTAGACATGTTTTTTACTAAGTAATCATTAGTTTGCTTTAATTTAATACATGAAGTACAGTAAACAGATTCAGCAGTAGGTAGAGAGGTAATTTCAGAAATGTTGCTTTGAGATTCCAGTTTCTTAATCTTTCTCTTTGCCAGTTTTAGTTCTTTAGCAATTTTAATAAACTCGTCGTGAAGCTCATAAAATGCATCAAGTAGCTCAGAATGGGAAGGTTCATATTCATATACCTCTTCCTCCTGGTCACTGCTACATGAGAGTTCGGCTTCTTTAGAAGCTAGTGCCATCAAGCAGATGTTGGCAATCTCATCCTCATCCTCTCCCTCCTCATCTGAGCTGTTGCCCTATATTGATGAGATGTAGGCTTTCTTCTTCTTTCCTTTGTCGGCAACTTTCTTATCTTTTTCTTGCTTTTTGAGGAATTGAGGACAATCCCATTTGATGTGTCCCTGCTTCTTGCATTCATAGCAAGTCACAGGCTCTTTTGCCTCTTTCTTGCCTTCACTAGCTGCTCCCTTCTTGAAGAATCTCTTGTTCTTCTTCTTGCTGTAGAATCTTTCGAATTTTCTGACCATCATGGCCAGAGTTTCCTCATCCAGCTCATCTCCTTCATCAGATTCTTCTTCCTTTTCATCTGCAGCTTTGAGAGCAAGACCTTTCTTCTTTCTGTCCAGCCTAGCTTCCTTGAGAGCTTTGATATTTCCTTCATACTCCTCAAGACTGCCGAAGAGAGCTGTGACAGAGGCCATTGATTCTCCTCTGGCTTCCTCTATTGCTGTCACCTTGGGCTGCCATTCCCGAGGGAGAGCTCTGAGTATCTTTCTTACTTTTTCAGATTGAGTGTACTCTTTTCCCAGGCTCTTCAGTTAATTCACAATGAGAGTGAATCTCTTTTGGAGCTTCATTACAGTTTCTCCTTCTATCATTCTGAAGCTTTCATATTCTCCAATGCATGTGTTCAGTTTGTTCTCCCTGACCCCAGTTGTTCCTTCATGTGCAATCTGCAGAGTGTCCCACATCCCTTTTGCAGTGGAGCATTGTGAGACTCTGTAGAATTCGTCCTGGTTCAGGGCACTGACTAAAGAATGCTTTGCGTTGAAGTTTAGCAGGACTCTCCTTCTGTCATCCTCATTCCACTCTGCTTCTAGCTTCTCTTTGTGTCTTCCATCTTCAGTTAGAGTCATTCGGACGAAATCTCCTTTCTCAATGACTGACCAGATATCAAGATCAATTGATTGGAGATAAATCTGCATCCTCATTTTCCAGTACCTATAATGTTCTCCATTGAAGCCTGATGATCTATTAGTGTTGTTCCTTTCAGGAAGTATGCTTTCTCCAAAGCCAGCTATCTTAATTCCCGGACTGTGAGATCCTTTGAATGGGAATCCGGGCTCTGATACCACTTGTTAGCAAGGCTGACTTCCCAAGAGGGGGGTGAATTGGGAAGATTGAAATTTTTCTGCACAAAGTGAAATGGGTGAAGATAGCGCAGTATATAACAAGAAAACGTATAAAACAGAGCAAGCTGAAAAGTAAAGATAAGGAGAAGAAGACTCAGTAATTTATCCTGGTTCGGTCTATCCACTTGACCTACATCCAGTCCCCAAGACAACTCTTGAGATTTTTCACTATACAGCAAGAATTCAATGGGCTTCTTGCTAATGGCACAGTATAATGAGTATGCTCTGTTTTCTGGAGCTTTCTCAATCTCTCTAAGCACTCTTACAATGTGCTTCCCAATCCCCTTGTGATTTCCCCTCACAAGTAAATATATCTTCCAGATGAAGAGTAGATTGTTTACAAAGATATAACTCTCTTGAATAGAGTAGATATGAAGGTTAAAGTACAGATATTGAAGTTAGAGGGTAAAAGCTTTTGAGAAGAGAATTTGGCAGAAATTCAGTATATACAAGTTTGATTTATTACACAACTTCAAATGATGTTGTATTTATAGATTTAGGTCCCAACTATTCGTTAGAGACAAAATCTATTCGTTGGGGAAGTTATCCAACGGTTATCCTGAAAAACTATCCGTTAACCAACCGCATTTAATGCTTCTGACTTACTGAAATTCGAATTTTGGTTGGTCAACAGACGAATTTCGAAGGAACCAAAGGTTAAAGCTTCCAATGTAAAAATACGAAGTTCGTCTGTTCATGAAGTGAAATTCGAATTTTGAAACTAGTAAAATGTTTTCACGTTGTGACATACGAATTTTCAAGAAGAAAGTTTTTCTGTTAAGTATGAACAGTGTTTTCAATTTTCTACAGTGCCCTCGAAATTCAAATTTTGGAAGGGCAAAATTCGTCTGTTCCTAGTACGTTCAAAAGGCACAGTGTTTCACTTTCTTCAAAATTCGAATGTTGAAAGAGTGAAGTTCGTCTGTCAGAGAGAATCTTTTCAGACTAACCTCAACATTCGAAGTTACAAAAACTCTGTCATTCGTATGTCAACATTTCATTCCAATAGACTCACAACCTTAACTTCTGAAATTCAAATTTTAATGTTCAAAGTTCATCTGACAGAAAGCAGTTTTGAAACTTAAATTATCCTTGATCTCAGATGAACTTCAACATTGTTTCAGAAGAATTTCTTCCATTTTCATAAGTTGTGTTTTGTCTGAAATTCGAATTTCGAAGACTCAAAGTTCGTCTGTTTCAAAGAAGCTTCTTTCAGGTTTATATGAAAATTCGAATGTTGGAAATCCAAAGTTCGTCTGTCAGATAGTATTTTTGAAACTCAATTTCATCTTGATTTCATATGAACTTCACCATTATTTCAGACGAATTTCTTTAGTTTTCACAAATTGCATTTTGTTTGAAATTCAAATTTTGAAGATTTGAAGTTCGTCTGTCACAAAAAGGCTTCTTTCAGACCAGAATGAAAATTCAAATTTTGGAGAATCAAAATTCGTCTGATAGAGAGACATCTCTTCAGACTTATTCATTTTTAGCTCGAAATTCGAATTTCCAAAGGCAAAGTTCGAATTTCCATATGACAATTCAGTTTAAACTTCTTAAACTTCATCTGTTTGTGGGTGTTTTTCAAATAAGTCAAGATTTAACATAAAATCAAGGTTTAAAAACATCTTTTCTTCAAATCAAAATCTTTTACCCTCATTTAAACATAACAAAAGATCCTACAGAAGATCTAGCAGCGATTACTCTGAATCTCTTCACTTTAATTATTTTGAGCTCCTTTGATATCTTTAATCCAAGCTCTTGATTGTTGCTTTGGAATCATCAAAACTCTTAATTCAACACCTTGTACACAGCTAAAACCATGGGCTAACATCGTTATAAGACATACCTGATAGGTGATTCCTTTCCAACAATTAGTAAAGACTGATTCCAGGATATCACCAAGCTCACCTCACAATAGCATGACCCGGCCAAAGGCCACACTAATGTTTGAACTATGGTTCTCCATCCCTTAGACCACCCGAATTGGTGGTGATTTAAGAAAGGTACAATCTACTGCCACTTAGCTCTCCTGGCCATAGGAAAGGATTCAATGGTAGGGATGTATCATCACATCAATATATCATATCATCATCATGACTTGATCCACTATAACTCACAATACTCAATGCGGTGATGATGTTCAATGCCATGCCAACATGTCTATACCACTATGCAATCATCATAATTATCATAAGCATCATCAATGTCATGATAGCATGCTATCATGTGGGAATGCTATGGAATCGTACATATATAACATCATATTAATCATCAGCATATATAAGCATCAAGACACGAAATTCACATACTTCTACTAGCCATGTACATACTACAATATGAAAAGGAACCACATACACACAACAATATCATGATATGAAAAGGATCATGCATATATATAAACACCAACATAATACACATATATTACAAACACTCGGTTACCTTGAGTTGTTAACACAATGCACAAAGGGGAATTTAGCAAGCCTTTGAAGCACCCATCACAAATTATACACTTCCAATTAGCCAAAAAGTCACTACAAAACCATAATTTCATTAATTAACGAAATACTCATGATAACCAAAATCCACAATTTAGCCATTCAAGCGTAACCCATAGTTCCAACAACATAATTACACATTAAGGAGCTCTTATTAACCATCCAAATCATAATCATCTACATGCATCTCATATCCCCAATTTCCTCAACCATCTAACCTAGCTTATACTAAATCATACATAATCCTTCTTAAATCGTTATCCAAACCTTCCTAACACCGCATAAAAATTCTACAACACCAAAACAAGTATTTTAATCAGTGGTAAACTCCCAAACATCAATCACCAAACTGATACATAGATTTCATCTCAAATTTATGAAGAAAAGAGAAGAAGAGAGACATAAACACACTTACCTACCAAGATCCTAGCTCACAAAGTTTGAAAAATTCTCCCCAAGACCAGATCTTCCAATCCTTAACAAAGCTCATCGTCTTCTTCCTCTATTTCTCCCATTCATCCAACTGAAATAGTTTTTTATTTAAATAAAGTTGGTGTCTGGCGCCATGGAAAATGATAAGCTCGCCACAGTGTGAGACCTGACTACCCAAAAATATTAAAATCCCCTTATCTTACTCGCCACGATGTCCCTGCATTAGGCCGCAATGTGGGAGCTTCTGTCTCCTTTTCTTCCAATTTGCTCCATTTTTGTGAGCTTCCATCTACTTTTCTTCCAATTTCCTCTAGCACTGCCCAATACAAAGGCCACACTTCTCATTAGCATGTGACTAAGTCCAGGACAACATGTTGAGGGTTGTTACATTCTTTCCTCCTTAAAAGAAATTTCATCCTCGAAATTTGCAAACACTAACCTCAACCATAAATGAACACACTCGTTCACATTAATTATTCCGTAATAACCCTCATTATACTATCCTAGACTTAGTCTCGAACAAATGGGAAGTATACTTGGTGATGTGTTCAGGACCGAAGGAAATAGGATAGGGGACAAACAAAGAAGAGACAAAAACACTATGCCATGGCGAGAAGCAAGGCTGCCGTAGTGAACGAGTTGAAATTTAGATAGATTTTTTGGCAAAAAAGGGATCCATGCCATGATGAACATATCACCTACTGTGGCATGAGACCCCAAATTCTTATAAATCAAAAGTCATTCAGTTAGTTGAGACGAGAAAAATTGAGGGAGAAACAGAGGAACGGTGCTAGAGTTCAAGGAATTTGGCATGGGGAGATGATTTTCAGACTCTAAAAGCTTCAATCTTGGTTGATAAGTGATCCCTGACCTTCCCTCCTCTTATTTCTCTTCAGTTTTGAGTTGAAATCTATGGGAGTATGTTGGGTTTCGATTGCATTATATTTTCCACTGATTAAAATGCTTGATTTGGTGTTCTAGAAGTGTTATGTTGTGTTAGGAAGGTTTGAGTATAAGTTTTAGCTGGATTGTTGCAAGTTTGAGTGGAACCTTAGGCTGAAAATTGTAGAGGGACCATGAAATCCGAAATGTATATGGATAATTATGGTTAGGGTATGTAATTAAGACTTATTAGGACGTGTTAGTGTGATTGGAACAATGGGTTAAGCCTAAATGGTTGGATTGTGAATAATGGTTAATGTATGTATTATGTTATTATGATGTTGTAGTGGTTGATTGCCTAATTAGAGGCGTATAGTTCATGATGAGTGCTTTGGAGGCTTACCTAAGCCCAGGTGCATGTGGTGTCAGTAATCTGAGGTAACTATGTGCTTGTAATATATGTGCTATATGTTGATATATATATATGCATGTCTCCGTTCATACCACGATTTCGTTATATGAATGTGTATGGTTTTTCTATATATTGTGGTATGCACATAACTAGACAAGGTGTTTGTGCATGATGATGATAAGTATGATATTATATATGTGCATATGTGATTGTAGCATCCACACATGATTGCATGCTAGCATGAACATGATGATGACTATGATGATAATTATGTACATATTGTTAGAGGCATGTTAGCATGGCATGTACATTACCACCCCATGGAATATTGAGATGAGGTAGATTGGGAGGTGGTGTTGAGATGAGAAATAATGATATACGATATGATGATATGATGAAAGATTCCTACCATTAAATCCTCTCCTGTGACCAGAAGAGACAAGCGGTAGTGGACTGGGAATTGATAGGATGATAATATAATTTGGTGATAGGGTGGAACATCCATGCTACTAAATCCTCTCCTATAGCCCAAGAGAGCCAGGTGGCAATGGATTGTACATTCCCTAAATCACCACCAATTTGGGGTAGTCCACGGGAAGGAGAACTATAATCCAATCATAAGTGTGACCTTTTACCAGGTACACTAGTGTGAGGTGAGCTTGGTGATGTCTCAAAATTAGTCTTCACCGGCTGTTGGAAGGGAATCACTTATTTGAAATGTCTTGTGATAACACCAACTCATGGTTCTAGCAGTGTTTTAAGGAGACATGCATTGCATGACACTTTCATTGCATATATGTGTGATATTGATGGTATATATATGTATGTGTTTGTCTCAGTTACTAAGACATTGTCTCACACACCCTCCAATGACTAACATTTCAAGTGAAGACTCTAGTACTAGCTCGTAGGAAACCATGAAGTCAAAGGCCTCTCCATATTCCAGAATTTCAAGTATAATTGGTAGTTTGTAACTTAGTTTATGTAATAATGTGCCAAGTATATTGTTATGGTTATTTGTCTGTATGTGTATCATGGAAGTATAGAGATGTATATGGTTATGTATGTTTGGGTAAAGTGATGATGTTGAGGAATGATGAATGGTGTAGCTGTGGCTATATGCCGAGTTTATGGTTGATGTGCAAAATACAGTTGATATATGTGTGTTGATGATATGGACCCCAATATGGGTAATTGATGTGGAATATCTGTCGGTGAGTCAAAATGGTCATATGTGTGAGCCTAAAGTAGTTCAGGGCCATATAGGTATGATTTACGATATATGGCCCAATATGTGAATTTAGGATTCAAGGGTTGTCAAATCTCATACGAGTGATTTCACTAAGATGAAACCTCCTTCAATAGTTGGGTCATGCCATTTAGGACCTGTGCGGATAATCCATAGTGGCCAAATTGCCTTAGGCTGCAATTAGAGCCCTTAAGGTTCGAGTTTTGGCCAAAAAGTAGCCAAAACAGTATAGAGTATCCAAAATCTCCATACAAAAATGGATTTGAGTGAAACTGGTGTCTATTCGAGATTGACTTGTATGAGTTAAAATCAGGTTAATCGGAGGTCAAAGCAAGAAGATATACACTTTGAAAGTTTGCCCCGGAAACTTGTAATTTGCTCATATGGTATCAGCATGGGGCACTGTGGTGCCAGTCCCTCTGATCCGATAAAAATGGGAACCTAAGAGCACCAACACTGTAGTGGCACTGTATTGGCCATAGTGCCCGCAATGCCGCATTCTAAATTTCCTGGTGTGCCTCAGTTTGTAGACTTTTGAGGTTTTATGTGGTTAGTGGAGGTGTATTGAAGCAAGGTATTACATTTTGGTATCAGAGCAATGGTTCAGGCCATTATTTCTGCTTGTGGTAATACTTAGCACATTTTGGATTACATAAACTTGTATATTCCTAAAGTAATACTAGTCGACAGTCATATAACTGAATATGTTACTACTAGTGTATAGGGGAAAGATATGTTACAAAAGGAAAGCAAAGCAATAATGATCTCACAGGAGAAATACATGAGATAATAGATGGATTGAATGAATAAGTAGCAATCAGGGGGAAATAATAAATAGAACGCCAAAGCAGTTAAGTCAACAAGGACAAGGTAGTATGAATGAGGAAGTTAGATTGTATATGGATTTGAAAGATAGAAAAGATACAGATGTAATAGAGCCAGAGAAGGCCCTAAGGGTTGGAAGAAGAGGTATCTTCTTTCAACTGAAAGACTTTCAAAAGTTTAATCCATCAGCTTTCGAAAGTAAGTTGATTCATGAAGTGGCTAAGGAATGACGGACCAATTGGAAATAATATTCGGTGTTATGGATTGCACCTCAAACAAAAGGTGTAATTGGCGGTGTTTAAGTTGGAAGGGGGGGTTGAACAATGGAGGAGGCAAGTCTTACCGAGTGCTCAGGTTATGGGAGCTTGCCTGGAAATCGAAGAGTAGTTATCATCTATGGAGTGCACACCCTTGAAGGATTAGTGTGTGAAGATCTGTGTTCTGTCCTAAAAAATACGAAGACTAAAGAGGATAAGAGAACCTTAATGATCCATGCTTCTTCCATCTGGGATCCCCAGGAGGAAATTAGTAAAGGAAGTTGAATAACTCTAATTAAGGGAGATAAGGGAAAGTTGTCAAGTAATATAAAGTAGTAGGCATTGTGAGGATTGAATATGGAAGTGACGATTGAATCCTGAAGGTTATGTATGTTCAAGGCCATATAGGTATGTTTTGTGATATATGGCCGAATATGTGAATTTGGAATTCAAGGGGGTTAATCTCATAGGAGTGATTTCGCTAAGATGAAACCTCCTTAGATAGTTGGGTCATGCCATTTACGAGCTGTGCGGTTGGTGATTAGAGTGCTTAAGGTTCAACTTTTAGCCAAAAAGTGGCCAAAACAGTGTGAAGTATCTAAAATCTCCATAGGGAAATGGATTTGAGTGAAACTAGTGTCTAGACAAGATTGACTTGTATGAGTTAAAATCAAGTCAATTGGAGGTCGAAGCAAGAAGATATATGCTTCAGAAGTTTGCCCCGGAAACTTGTAATTTGCTAATATGGTATCAGTATGCGGCACTGTGGTGCCAGTCCCTCTGATCTGATAAAAATGGGAACCCAAGAGCACCAAAGTCGCAGTGGCACTGTATTGGCTATAGTGCCCACAGTGCCACATTCTGAATTGCCTGATGTGGCTCAGTTTGTACACTATATTACAAGTGTAAAGTTTTGGATACCCTTGAAGATGTTTCCATATGATGTTGCCTCTGGGTTTTCCCAGTAATAGCTTTGGAGAATACATGGAAAGTGATCACCGTAGGAAAACATGCAAAACCATGTACGGTGTTGAATCACAAGTCTAGAAGTAGCAGTTAACTAGTTAGGGCTTAATGCCAGCTGGGTATGTATTTGATTCACCAGTTACTTGAAGTGTAAGGTACTAGTCGACTGAAAGGGAAAGATCTAGTGATGATACCTAACGGAAACCCGAATTTCGCTTAAATTCATGGTCTAGTGAATGCTTATCGTCTGAAAGATTGATTGGGTACAGCTAACCAATTGATCCGTACATTGTAGCAATTCATTGATCATGAGATGAGCTGTTCTTCATCTGATAGAAAGAATTTCAAATTTTTAAAGGATTATGAGAAGGAGAAAAGGATTGGAAACCCAAAAGTAGAACTCATATAGGATTCATAAAGTTCTAGGTAGGTAGTTGTGTTGTAATGGCTAAATTGGATTGGAAGGAGAAATTTGACTCATAAGAAGGAACCCTAAACATTGTCAATAAAAGATTAGTAAATGGCAATCATAGTATAATAACGAGTGATATGTGGTGGTTTTATAGTTCTTGCTATACAACGTGATGACTACAGGGTCTGTAGTGAAAATGAAGTTAGAATAGTAAGAAGAAAGTAAGATGGTGATGTCCAAGGGTGATATGAGTGCTGTAAGATTCCTATTTTTCATATATGTATATTATGACTAGATAATATTATGAATGATATTGAATTGTTTTAGATTAATGTATGATAATTGGGGAAATCTAGATGTTTAATTAAATAGGTTTAAAGTCTTAAATATCATAAAAATACCAAAAAAGGGCTTAAAAGGGTAAAACGGTCATTTTGCCTAAAGATAAGGGCAAAATGGTCATTTCACAAGAGAAGATAAAGAAAATAATATTATAATACTCCAGTACATGTTAAAATTATAAGTGATACTGGTTATGTGGGACCAGAAAGGAAAAAGTAAAAGTCGAGGAAAATGCGGGTCCCATGTGAATAGTAAATGCTGAGGAAAATAAATAGTAACAAGTAAGCAAGATAAGTGGACCCCACATGAAAAAAGTAAAAGAAAGAAAGATAATGGGTCTCACAGATAGAATAAATAAAAAAGATATTGAGTATAATAGAAAACCCGAATAAAAAAATACTCAACGCAGAGTCAAATTTATTTGCAAAAGGCAAAAGGAACATTTTCCCTCCAAAGCCTTGAAATATGAAACTTATGAGGGAAAAGTTGGACAAAAATGCCCTTACCCACTCCTCTCACAAAGCCAAAATTATCTTGGGGCAAAATGGCAAAGTTGAATTAAATATTGAAAGGAAAATACAAGCCATTGGATTAAAGTAAGATCTAATGGCTACCAATCCTCAACCTTTGCTATAAATACCCCTCAATCCTCCCACTTATTTCTTGCTCATTTGTGTGACTCTAAGAGAGTAAGAGAGGGAGAGAGTTGGCATGACAGTGAGAGGGAAGAAGAAAGGAAAGAAGAGAAGAAAAAAGAAGGAAGGAAAGGAAGAGAGAATGAAGGGGAAGGAAGAAGGGAAGGAAAGTAAGGCTAGAGGAGGTTTCCAAGGGGTAAGCTTCTTCTCCTAAATCTCTTTTAGTATCTTTCTTCTTTCATTTAGCTTAAGGTTTAATGATGCTCTAGGCTTCAATCAAACTAAGGAAGTGATCTAAAACTTAGTGAAAGCAAGGTGCAAATAAAAGTTAGTGAAGCTCCAAGGTAGTCTCTTGCCTTGCTTAATGTTATTGCTTATGAATGTTTTATATGTTATGATGATTTGTAAATGATATCATGTTGCTATTATGAATATTTTTCTATGATTGTGACTATTTTATGTTAAGGGCTAAGCTCCAAGATGCCCATTTACTAAGCCGTTATACTTTATATGCTTTCAAATGTTTATGTTATGACATGATGACATGTGCAAGTTGACTGCTAAGATTTTCCAATCTCACCATATAGTTAACCAATGATAGGGCCAAGTCATGGCAAAAGGAAGCATGTAGAGAATGAGAAATAATGATGGTGGGACCTTGGTAAAAGCTGTTAATGTTCTATTTTTTACTATCTAATTCAAACTATTGTATAAAGTAAAATATATCTATAAAACATATGGTGTTTACATTGTTAATTCAGATGTTTTAATGATTCTAAAACAAATGAGCTTGGAAGATCCAATATCAAAGGAACACTAGTGAAATAAAGAACAAAGTTGGAGTTTCATGTTGATTGAAGAACTATTTCATATACTTAAAGAAATTATCTGTAAAAGAAGGTAGTTGAGCTTTGAATTTCAATTAACTCAATATTAAATAGGATGACTAATTTAATGATTAATTCTTAGCTCATGATTTCAAAATGACTTTGAAGGAAAGAGTTATCTAATGAGGATAAATCTTCAATCTCAAACTAATTCGAAGTGTTCAATTGGTTTTCATGAAAATGTTTTAGCATATGGGCATAAGATCTCAATTTCAAAGATGTTTCTAAGTGTTTACCTTATTTTCAAGATAATATCTTATTTTATATGCATAACCATTTGAGGTTATGGGGATAAAGAATCAATCTCAAATCTTTTCCAAAGTCCATTCTTCAATTTCATGAAAAAAGATTAAGGTTATCCATATAACACAGCTTGGGGATCAAGTTCTCAAGTCTATCCAGGAGATTATCCTGATAAGGCAGGCACCTTATTCACGTAACAAAGTGAACAAGGGAGGTTATCCGCATAACCTATATTTCAAAATATTTGAACTTTCCTTGATTAAACAGGTTATCCACATAACCAAGAGAGGTTATGCAGATAACCTATATTTTAGAATACTTGAACTTTCCTTGAGAAAATAGGTTATCTGCATAACCTTGGGAGGTTATCCTGATAACCTAAGTTTCATGAAAACTCAATTTGAGAAAAATTTAATGTTATCCTAATAACTAAGTGGATTTTTAGGAAAATGATTCTGAGTTAAAACTTAGTCATTCTGGGTAGTACGTTATCTGTATAACCTAGCTAGGTTATCTACATAATGAAAAGTTCCACGTTGATCGCAACAGCAAATAGTTACCCGTTATTCGCATAACCTGAGGAGGTTATCAACGTAACCTCTGGAAGATGCATTTAATGCGGTAGGTGAACGACTATTTTATTAAGAGTAATGACTAATCTTTATTTCCAACTGATAGTTCTGGCCTAAGACTATAAATAGAACCTCATTTAAGTTATTGGGTAATGAGAAAAACAATATACACGCTAAAACTCTGCTGATTCATTTATTAATTTATTCAAAGCTCAACTATCCTCTATTTTGCTCATTGATTATATTTGAACTTTCATATCTACTCTTTTGAGAGAGTTTTCATTCTTTAAAACATGTAAACATTTGTAGAGAGTACTTAGTGTGAGATTACACTAAGGAAGATAGTATTACTCCTGAGTGAGAAGAGTGAGAAAACTTGTTTTAGTCTAAAGTTCAGGTTGGTGGTGTTGTACTACGATCATTGCAAGAACCCATTCAAATCTTGCAATAGATAATAGAAAAATCCCAAGTGGTGGTTTAGAGACTGGACGTAGGTCAAGTGGAATAGACCGAATCAGGATAAACTACTAAGTTCTCTTCCCTCTGCTCTTTATTTTTTATACTTTGTTTTTCAGTAACCTTTTTAGTATCACTATTGTATTTGGTCTTTGCAGAAAAATTTCAATCTTCCCAATTCACCCCCTTTCTTGGGAAGCCAGCTGAGCTAACAAGTGGTATTAAAGCCTAGACTCCCAGTGAAAGGATCTAACAATCCGGTGGAAGACATGGCTAGTTTTGGTAAAGGCATCCTTCCGAAAGGAAACAACACCAGTAGACCTCCAGGTTTCAGTGGAGAACATTATAGGTATTGGAAGATGAGGATGCAGATTTACTTTCAATCTATTGATTTAAGTATTTGGTCGGTCATCCAGAAAGGAGACTTTGTTCTGACAAAACAACAAGATTATGGGAAATACAAAGAGAAAACTGAAGAGGAATGGAACGAGGAGGATAGGAGAAGGGTCCTTCTCAACTTTAAAGCTAAGCATTGTCTGGTCAATGCTCTTAGTCAAGATGAGTTCTACAGAGTGTCTCAGTGTACAACAGCTAAAGACATGTGGGATACACTGGAGATCGCTCATGAAGGAACAACCGGCATAAGAGAAAATAAGCTGAATACGTGCATTAGAGAATATGAAAACTGCAAGATGAAAGAGGGTGAGAATATCAAGGATCTATAGAAGAGATTCACCCTTATTGTGAATCAGTTGAAGGGCCTTGGAAAGGAATACACCTAGTCTGAGAAAGTCAGAAAGATTCTCAGAGCTTTGCCCATTGAGTGGCAACCGAAGGTGACTGCAATAGAGGAAGCTAGGGGGGAATCTATGACATCTGTGATAGCCCTCTTTGGGAGTCTTGAAGAATATGAAGGGAAGCTGAAGGCTCTCAAGGAATCTACTTCATCTGACAAGAAGAAAAAGAGTTTAGCTTTCAAAGTAGAATCAGATGATGATGATGATTCAAAGGAGGATGCTAAACAAGATAAAGAGACGATGTCCATGCTGGTGGGGAAGTTTGGTAAAATGTATGGAAAAAAGAAATTCAGAAGGTTTGCAAAGAAAGATGGAGCCACCAACAGTAAGAAAAAAAACAAAGACCCAATCATATGCTACGAGTGCAAGAAACCTGGACATATCACATGGGAATATCCTCTGCTGAGCAAGAAATAAGGGAAAGACAAAAAGGTTGACAAAGTAAAGAAGAAGAAAGCTTTTGTATCTTCCATCTGCAGAGATAGTTCAGATGAAGAGGAAGCAGTAGGAGATGATGAGATTGCTAACATATGCCTGATGGCTTAAGAGATTGCTGAGGAGGAGAAGAGTTGTAATCAAGACAGTGACAATGATTCTGAGGTAAATGACTCTAAACCTTCTTACAATTAATTACTTGATGCTTTTAATGAACTGATGACTAAATTTCTCAAAATATCAAAACAACTAAGTCAAGCTAAAAGGAAAATACACAAGCTCAAGAGTGAGTTGATTGGGATCCTGCAAGTATACAGGGTCGATCGCAGTAATAAAAAGTCTCCAGAGTATTCTGGAGGTCAAACCCAAGGGAGGTAGTAAATTTATCAGTCCAAACTTTTAATCCCAAAGATTAATTGACAATCAAATCGATAATTCAAATTTAAAAGGAAAGAAATAGAAAACAAAATAAAGCCTGAGTTTTTATTCAGTTCTAGAAGTGTCAAGGGATCACGATTCACCTTATGAGATAATTAGATTTTATTTCTTAGTTAGACTCAGTGTAATTATAGTGATTGTCATTTCTAAAGCATCCTAATTACCTCTCGGTCAATTAGTTCTTATTTAATTATGATTCAATTCGCTCTCGCACAGCTAAATTTTCTAATTAAACCTTGAAAACTACAACATATATCACCATGAATTCCTAATTCTATCTCTAGATTAGTTATTCATGTTTATCTCTCTAATTCTAGGTTCACTCTTCACCTCTTAGTCCATCAAGTTTACCCATTAATTAGATTTTATGGTGATCAAACATAAAATCCACATGAACGAATAAAAGAGATAAATATAATAAAAAGATAAATTAAATATAACTTGAAGAACAAATCAATAGAGTCTTAACTAGAGAAAATAAATCCAATCCATTCCAATCAGGCTACATCCCTACCTCTGACTGGGAAATTTAGCTACTCATTGAAATAAAAGTCAAATCAAAACTAAAATCCCAAATCATGATAAGAATAACAAGAATGAAGAGTTTATAAAGAAAAAATATAATCTTACTTCAATATTCCCCAAATCTTCTTACTTTCTCTCCACAAGATGCTTCTAGTTGCTCCCAGATACATTTACAACTGTATTCTCTGACTTCTGAGTGCGTTTCTGAATCTCCTTTTACGTTTCTATTGTGTCTCCTTATATAGAAAAAATTTAGAAGTCCATAAAAGCCCAAAATATCATGAAAACATGTCAAAAACATGTTTTTATGACCTCTATTGCATGAACTGGCACCAGGTAACCATAAAATCAATTAATATGGCATCAGGTACATCTAAATTGTAGAAAATTGTCAAAATCTCTGTTGACCCAGCACCGGATGGGTTTGACCTAGCGCTGGGTGGTTCTATTGTATGGAGCATGCTTGTTTCAGCTTCATAACATCACTAGCTCTTGTTGACACTTTGAGTTATATTTTTACCATGATAACATTGGAATTTGGGAAAACTCAAAATATGAAAGTTGTAGATCTATATCTTACTTTCCAATGCATCTTAAATTACCTCAATCGGAGTTTATATGTGAGAGGTATGATCAAAATACCAACGAGCGTTGAAACTTTTCAGCATGAACGATTTGTAATGTTTTTGCTCCGAATGCTTCCAAATGAGCCTATAACATCATAAAACACGATATAAAATCATGCTGCAATATACCAATGTAAACATATTTATATATAATTTGAAGCTTAAATGTGGGTATTTTACATATATAAAAAGGACACATCAAATTACCCTACACTTGAACCTTTGCTTGTCCTCAAGCAAGACTAAAATTGTGCTACTCTCAAAGTTAATTCACAGATTCACCAAACTCACTTCTCTTTACTAGTGATAGTCTGTCACCAATATAAATAAAATGAGTACTCAATAAATCAAACATTAGACTCAATAGCAACTTATTTATCATTCCCAATAGTTCGTGAGACTTTAGTGTGTGTGTGTGTATGCTTAGTATGTGAGAAATTTAGATAGCCAACTAAGTAAGAAGAAGAAAAAT
This sequence comes from Adenanthera pavonina, assembly GCA_026686845.1. NCBI lineage: Eukaryota > Viridiplantae > Streptophyta > Magnoliopsida > Fabales > Fabaceae > Adenanthera > Adenanthera pavonina. Next base: position 20,474,453 of record JAIVEN010000009.1, read on the forward strand.
TACAACATTTATTTAAAAACTTAAAATATCTCAATCAATTGTGCAAAAACCTCAACTCAACTTATGTGCATGGGGATCAAGAATGATTTATTTATTTAATTTCCCCGCACTTTGTGCTTCAATTTTATCTGGGGATTTATTTGCTTTTCTTGGGCCATTATTCTCTCTTTTGACGTGAAGATCTCACATTTGTGATGCATACCCCCAGTTACTCAAGCTACATAACCTGCTACACCAAGATGCCTTTGGCTCACTCATAGCTCAGTTTGCATCTTTTGATGCGAAGGTCTCACATTTTTTGTGAAGCCCCTCGGTTATTAAGTATAGTTTAAGCCAACGGAGTGGATTTATATATTACCTTTTTTTTTCTTCTTTTTTTCATTTAAACCTCGAAACATCTCTCCAACTAAATAATAAATTCATATATAATAATTGTAAATACCTTAGTTCAAAAATAAATGTATAATTTATCTTCCTACAAACTCAGTCACTTTTCCACACCTATCACATGCTAAGTTATAGTGCTCAATTTTATAGTCTCAAGACTTATGTTCCTGACTTATAAATTATCTATCTTACCCCATTAAGTATAACAATAGAGTATCCTATGGTGACAGACATAACCACTAGCTTATAAAAATAAGCAAAATAAATCTAAATAAAATCAATTAAGCACATAAATTTGCAAAAAAAATTTCTAGTTTCAGTTTATCAGTACAATTCTTAAGACAGATCAACTAAGAGCATATAATAAACTCCCCTTACACTTAGATCAAACATTTTCCTCAATATTGCAGGAATAAAATAAAAGATAAAGGAACTGAGACTCCCCTGATTTATAGATGATACTTGATGTATTCTTTGAAGTCTTTGTGTTTGTTCCAAGCTTGCTTTCACCATAATCAATTTAATCCTGCAAAAAGTCTTAAGGGAGAGAGTTTAGGGTAATAAGAGCAAGAAAATAAAAATGGAAACAAAAAATAAATAAAAGAAGAAAAATAATGTTGGGTTGCCTCCCAATAAGCACTAAATTTAACATTGATAGCCAAACGAATTAGGAGATCACGAGATGGCATCCTCCAAAGGCTTTGATATAAGCCTTTTAGATTCAAGAATCGGCTTTTTTCTCCACTTTAATTTTATCTTTCCCTTAGAGAGGCTCTTTATAATAAAAGTGGGTACCAACCAGTCCGTTCATATTACACAAGTGCTCTTTTTCTTTTGGGGAGTAGGAGTTACCACTTTTTGCCTAACCTTTGCTTCCTCTTTGACAATCTTTTGACTTGAACCTTTATCAACATCTAAAGATCTAGGAGGAAATGCCAATTCTTGCTTTTGATAGTTCTATCCTATAGCTATGCTGCAACAAGTTTCCTTAAAAGTGGGATTGTTAGAGGTGACAAGATTAAATTTAGCTTTTTCATCCCCGACTTTAAACGTCAACTTCCTATTTGGCACATCAATTAAGGCACCCACAATAAATAAGAATAGTCTTCCTAGGATTAGAGAAACGTGTAGTTCATCCTCAGTATCCAACACCACAAAATCAGCAGGAATAATCAGTTTACCCACTTTGACTAGTATATGTTCCATAATTTCTATTGGGAACCTTACTGACCTGTCAGCTAGCAGTAGAGTCATACTCATAGGTGTTAGATCTGTGACCTCAAGTTTCCTGCACAAAGAGTACGACATCAAATTAATACCAGCCCCTAAATCATATAAGCAATCATTAATCAGTTGAGACCCAATAACACAAGGAACAGAAAAACTCCTAGGATCTTTTAGCTTTGGAGGCAACTTTCTTTACTGGACGGTGCTACATTCTTCAATCAAAAGGTACTTGAGTGCATTCTTCTAACTTCTTCTTGTTTGACAACAGCTCCTTGAGGCATTTAACATATGAAGGCATGTTCGCTAATGCCTCAGCAAAAGTGATGTTAATGCGGAGCTTCTTAAATATATCTAGGAACCTTTGAAAATTAGCATCTTGCCCTTTCTTTTGCAGTCTTTGAGGGAAAGGAATAGGGAGCACATATGGCTTAACATTAGTGGAAGGAGACTGCCCTTTAGTGTTACCATAAGCTTTTGGAATCTCCTTATTCTCCTCATCCTTATTTTTCTTACCATCCTCAGTTTTTTTCTTCACCTTTTCCTTCAATTCTTTTCCACTTCTGAGAGTACTTGCCATAACTCCTTCTTTTGTATTAAATTTAGTGTTGCTAGGGAATTGGTCTTGTACCTTTTCAGTCACCATGTTTGCTAAGTGTCTCATTTGCATCTCTAAGTTTTGAATAGCGGCTTGTGTAGCATTATTGATAGTGATCTGGTTAGTCATAAATTGATCAAAATTTTTATTGATGGTTGTCTGACTGACCATAAATTGCTCCAACTCTTTGTTGGTAGATGCTTGACTAGGCATGATTTGAGCAAGCATTTTCTTTATCTGAGGAGACTTTCTTGTAGATAGTGCTGATGGCTGAGGGGATGTTTGTTGCTGGAATCCTGGTGGATTTTCCAAGAGAAGTTTGGATGATTTCGCCACCCAGGATTACATGTGTTTGAGAAAGGATCATTCTTTCTTTATAGAAATTGTGGACGTTCAGCATTTGATCCCATATAATTAACTTCTATACTCCCTTCAATCATGTGAACACATGTGTCTATAGTATGACCTGAACCACCGCATGTAGAGCATAATTCTTTAGAAAGATTAGAATTATTGCTTTATTGTTGGAAAAGAAGATCCATGCATTGATTTAACTTTTCTAGTTGTGCAGACACATCAAAGCGAGAGTTAACTTCATTGATAGGTACTCTTCTGCTTTGTACTCCCTTTTGTTTGGTTTGAGTTGCCACTTGATCATATATATTCATCATCTCACTAGCAGTCAGATAACCATCTCTTGCAATAATGTCCACTAAAGACTAGGATGTAGAGCATAGAGCATTATAGAATAGTTTAACAAGCATCATATCTTGAAATCCATGGTATGGACACTCATATAAGTAATCCATGAATTGATCCCAAGTTTCATAGAACGGCTCGCCCTCCAGTTGTGCAAAGAGATATATTTTACCCCTCAAGTCTACAGTCCTCTAAGGAGAGTAAAACTTGGCAATGAACGCATCGTAGATCTCCCTCCATGATGTCAAGGAGTTTTCAGGTAGATTTAAAATCCATTGCTGAGCATTGTCCTTTCATGCATAAATTGAAACATCTCATCTTAAGCTCCTCTTGAGTCAAACCATTCAAGGGAAGTTAGTCAATTCGGTCATAGAAATCCTTTAGAAAGCCCAATGTGTCTTTGCCTATTCGCCTATGAAATTGTGGCAACGAGTTTAAGTGTATGTTCTTAAACTCGTAATCTTTGGCATTGTCAGATAACTAGATACATGATGAGCTGTCATAGATTATAGGCTTATCTGCATCTCTCCAAAGTGGATTAACTTGAGCCCTAGCAGGTACTACTTTATTAGCCATCTCGTGCCTCCTTCTAGCTCTATTTTCCCTGCAAGTATGTTCAATTTTAGGATTAATAGCAATCAATTCAGAAGTACTATCAAGACTTTTAGGTCTTAACAGCATACAGCAAGGAAAAAAATTCAAAGAAATTTTTTTTTATAAAAGGACTAAAAACAATGAACTAATAAATATGGTAACCTCCCCGGCAATGGCACCAAAAACTTGATTAGGATCTTGCAAGTATACAGGGTCGATCGCAGTAATAAAAAGTCTCCGGAGTATTTCAGAGGTCAAACCCAAGGGAGGTAGTAAATTTATCAGTCCAAACTTTTAATCCCAAAGATTAATTGATAATCAAATTGAAAATTCAAATTTAAATGGAAAGAAACAGAAAACAAAACAAAGCTTGAGTTTTTATTCAGTTCTAGAAGTGTCAAGGGATCACGATTCACCTTATGAGAAAATTAGATTTTATTTCTTAGTTAGACTCAGTATAATTATAGTGATTGTTATTTCTAAAGCATCCTAATTACCTCTCGATCAATTAATCCTTATTTAATTAGGATTCAATTCGCTCTCGCGTAACTAAATTTTCTAATTAAACCTTGAAAACTACAACATATATCACCATGAATTCCTAATTCTATCTCTAGATTAGTTATTCATGTTTATCTCTCTAAATCTAGGTTCACTCTTCACCTCTCAGTCCATCAAGTTTACCCATTAATTAGATTTTATGGTGATTAAACATAAAATCCACATGAATGAATAAAAGAGATAAATATAATAAAAAGATAAACTAAATATAACTTGAAGAACAAATCAATAGAGTCTTAACTAGAGAAAATAAATTCAATCCATCCCAATCAGGCTACATCCCTACCTCTGACTGGGAAATTTAGCTACTCATTAAAATAAAAGTCAAATCAAAACTAAAATCCCAAATCATGATAAAAATAACAAAAAGGAAGATTTATAAAGAAAAAATATAATCTTGCTTCAATACTCCCTAAATCTCCTTGCTTTCTCTCAAAAAGATGCTTTTAGTTACTCCCAGATGTGTTTAGAACCGTGTTTTCTAACTTTTGAGTACATTTCTGAATCTTCTCTTACATTTCTATCATGTTTCCTTACATAGAAAAAATTTAGAAGCCCATAAAAGCCCAAAATATCATGAAAACACGTCAAAAACGTGGTTTTACGGACTTCTATTGCATGACCTGGCACCGGGTAACCATAAAATCAATTAATACGGTGCCAGGTGCTTCCAAATTGTAAAAAAAATATCAAAATCTGCGTTAACGCATTGACCCAGTGCCGAATGGGTTTGACCCGACGCTAGGTGGTTCTATTGTATGGAACATGCTTGTTTTAGCTTCATAATGTCACCAGCTCATGTTGACACTATGAGTTCGATTTTCACCATGATAACGTTGGTATTTGGGAAAACTCAAAACATGAAAGTTGTAGATCTATGTTTTAGATTTCCAACTATTTTAAATCACCTCAATCGGAGTTTATATGTGAGAGTTATGATCAAAATATCAAAGGGAGTTGAAACTTTTTAGCATGAACAATTTGTAACATTTTTACTCCGAATGCTTCCAAATAAGCCTATAACGTCATGAAACACAAAAAATATATAAAATCATGCTGAAATGTACCAATATAAACATATTTAGATATAATTTGAAGCTTAAATATGGGTATTTTACATGTATAAATTGAACACATCATGAGTCTCATACATCTTGCACTGCTTCACAGCTTTCTTCTTCCCCCACCTCTGTTTGTGTCTTATGCATTGAGTTGAGAGATAAGAGTAATTATCTCCACAAGACTCTAACCAAACTCAGTAAAGGTGAGGACATGCTAAGAATATTACTGGGAAATCAAATTATGAGTTAGAATAAAACTGGTATAGGATATGACCCATATGCAGTTAAGGAAAAATTGAAAGTCAAGAAGTAGAACCTTTACCTAAGAAACTTTGTGCATGCTAACGGCCGTAATACAACTCAGAACCTTGGGTCATTCCCTACTCTAACAAATCAAAAGAACAAATATTATAGTCATTATTTCATACATGCATCTATTTCTTCTAGCCTTTTCTCCTTATGCCACTTCTGTAACAAGTAGGGTCATATGTCCTCCAACAATATGTTCAGGAAGGAAGGAAATGGCAATGGGATAAAATGGGATCCCAAAGATACCTCCACTAACAAGAAAGGACCCAAGCAAATATGGGTACCTAAAATAAAGAACTGAAACTTATTTTGCAAGTATGTCTCAAGGCCAAGAAAAGTAACAAATGGTACATGGACAGTGCTTGTTCAAGACACATGACTGGAGATAAAGAAAAATTCATTGTGCTAAGAGATAAAAAAGGAGGAAAGGTTACTTTTGGTGGTGACCAATCTAGTAAGATAGTTGGGATTGAAATTTTTGGAAGAAACCTAGAAACATCAATTGAGGAAGTCCTGTTCATAATAGGACCCAATCACAACTTGCTAAGTGTAAGCTAAACCTGTGACAGAGGCAACTGAGTTCTATTAGGTTCTAACTACTGCCTAGTCATCAGAAAAAGTGACCATAAAGTGATTCTCAAGGCAGTAAGAGATGGTAACTGTTATACTATTAATTTAGATGAATTACCATCTCTAGACTCTATATGCTTAATAAGTGAAAATGATGATAGTTGGTTGTGGCATAAGAGATTAGCACATGTTAGCATGCATCAATTGAATAAACTCATTAAAAATGAACTTGTGCTTGGTCTACCTAACATTAAGTTTGAAAAGGATAAAGAATGTGATGTATGCTTTAAAGGAAAAAAACAAAGTCCTCATTCAAAACCAAAAACATTGTTTCCACAACAAGACCTCTACAATTACTTCACATGAATTTGATAGGTCCTAATCATACTAAAAGTATTGGTGGAAACTTATATGTACTTGTTGTGGTAGATGATTATTCTAGATTCACCTAGACTTTATTTCTTCCCTCTAAAGATGAAACATATGATGCTTTTCTGATGTTAGCCAAGAAAATCCAAAATGAGAAAGGTTTCCCTATTGTATGTATTAGAACAGATCATGGTGGAGAATTTGAGAATGCCAAAATTGCTAACTACTGTGATGAAAATGAAGTGGAGCACAACTTCTCAGCCCCAAGAACTCCTCAACAAAATGGAGTTGTGGAGAGAAAGAATAAAGTGTTGGAGGAAATGGCTCATGCAAAGCTGAATGAAAAAGGATTGCCTAAACAATTATGGGCTGATGCTGTAAGCACAACATGCTACTTGATGAATAGAGCATACATCAGACCCATGCTAGGAAAGACTCCTTATGAGCTGTACAAAGGAAGAAAGTCCAATCTTTCCATCTTCATGTCTTTGGAAGCACCTGCTATGTCCATAATAACAACAAAGACAATATGGGTAAGTTTGATGCCAAATCAGATGAAGGTATACTTCTTGGCTACTCAAATAGAAGTAAAGCATAAAGGGTATACAATAAGAAGTCTGGAACTATTGAAGAATCTGTGTATGTAATCTTTCTTGAAAATGAAACTTTGTCTAAGCATGCTAAAGATGAGGATGACTTAATTTCCAGTTTCAAGAATTTGAATGTGTCTGAAGAAAATAAAACTGAACCTCCTAAAATATCTGAATTTGGAGATGTAGAGGAAGATATCCAGGAGAAAGATAATGAATGTGAAATAAACAAGGAAGTATCTCAAGAACTCCTTAAAACTTGGAGATATCAAAGGAATCATCCAGTTGATCAAGTTATTAGGGATGTTCAAAAGAAAGTTAAAACCAGAAGGCAACTTAAGGATCAAGTTAACAATTGTGCATTTGTCTCTCAAATTGAACCTAAGTGTACTGAAGAAGCTTTAGCTGATGAATACTAGATTTTAGTTATGAAAGAAGAACTTAATCAATTTGAAAGAAGTCAAGTCTAGGATCTAGTTCCTAAGCCCCAAAACCACCCTATTATTGGAACCAAATATGTGTTTAATAACAAACTTGATGAATCAGGAGATTAGTGGCTAAAGAATATAACCAGGAAGAAGGCAATGATTATGAGGAAACTTTTGTTCCAGTTGCAAGATTGGAAGCAATAAGGATTCTCTTAGCCTATACTTGCATAAAAGATATTGTGTTGTACCAAATGGATATGAAAAGTAATTTTCTAAATGGGCATATCATGGAAAAGGTTTATGTTGATCAACCTCCAAGTTTTGAGAACTCAACTAAGCCAAATCATGTATATAAACTAAAGAAAGCTCTATATGGGTTAAAACAGGCTCCTAGAGCATGGTATGAGAGACTGAGTAATTTTCTGATTGAAAAAGGTTTTAAAAGAGGAAAAGTTGTTGATGAAAGAGTTTTGATGATTTTAAACCAACACTCAAGATCTTGGATTGAAGATATCAAAGGAGATCAAAGCTGTTCCAAGTGAAGATTTTCTGAGTATTTGCTGTTAGATCTCTTGTAGGATCTTTAGTTTTTGTTATGATTGGGTAAAAAGTTTTGATTTGAAGAAAAGATGTTTTCAAACTTTGATTTTATGTTAAATCCTTGAATATTTGAAAAACATCCACAAACAGACGAAGGTTAAAAGTTTAAACTAAACTGTCAAGTTAGAAATTCGAACTTTGCCTTTGGAAATTCGAATTTCGAGCTAAAACTGATTAAGTCTGAAGAGATGGCTCTCTGTCAGACGAATTTTGGTGGTTCAAAATTCGAATTTTCATCTAGTCTGAAAGAAGCCTTTCTGGTGACAGACGAACTTCACAGTTTCAAAATTCGAATTTCAGACAAAATGCAATTTATGAAAACCAAAGAAATTCGTCTGAAACTTTGCTAAAGTTTATCTGAAATCAAAAAGAAACTAAGTTTGAAAAATGCTCTCTGACAGACGAACTTTAACTTGGCAACATTCGAATTTTCATCTGAGTCAAAGAAGCTACTTTGTGACATTCGAATTTCACTCTTTAAAAATTTGAATTTCAGACAAAACAAAACTTGAGAAAATAGAAGAAATTCGTCTGAAAGTTTGATAAAGTTCATCTGAGATCAAGAATGATTTAAGTCTCAAAACTGGTCTCTGACAGACGAATTTCACTCTGTCAAAATTCGAATTTCAAAGAAAGTGAACTACTGTGCCTGTTTGGACGTTCTATGGACAGACGAATTTTGGACTTTCAAAATTCGAATTTTGAGGGCACTGTAGCAAATTGAAAACACTGTTCACACTTAACAGAAAAACTTTCTTCTTAAAAATTCGTATGTCACATTGTGAAAATATTTTATAAGTTTCAAAATTCGAATTTCACTCTATGGACAGACGAACTTCGCATTTTAACGTTGGAAGCTTTAACCTTCGGTTCCCTCGAAATTCGTCTGTTGGCCAACCAAAATTCGAATTTCAGTATGTCAGAAACATTAAATGCGGTTGGTAAACGGATAGTTTTTCAGAGTAACCGTTGGATAACTTCCCCAATGGATAGATTTAGTCTCTAACGGATATTTGAGACCTAAATCTATAAATACAACATCATTTGAAGTTGTGGGTAACGAATCAAACTTGTATATACCGAATTTCTGCTAAATCTTCTTCTCAAAAGCTTTTACCCTCTAAACTTCTAAACTTGTACTTAAACTTTCATATCTACTCTTTTCAAGAGAGTTATTTCATTGTAATCAATCTACTCTTCATCTGGAAGATAGATTTACTTGTGAGGGGTATTCACAAGGGGATTGAGAAGCACACAGTGAAAGTGCTTGGAGAGTTTGAGAGAGCTCAGAAACAGAGCATACTCGTTGTACTGTGGCCTTAGCAAGAAGCCCATTGAAATTCTTGCTGTATAGTGGATAAATCTCAAGAGGTGTCTTGGGGACTGGATGTAGGTCAAGTGGAAAGACCGAACCAGGATAAATTACTGAGTTTTCTTCTCCCTATCTTCACTTTTCAGCTTGCTCTGTTTTACGCATTATTTTCATTATACTGTGATTTCTCCACTTACCTCACCTTGTGCAGAAAATTTTCAATCTTCCCAATTCACCCCCCCTCTTGGGAAGTCAGCCTTGCTAACAAGTGGTATCAGAGCCCGGATTCCCATTCAAAGGAACTCACAGTCCGGGAATTAAAATGGCTGGCTTTGGAGAGAGTATACTTCCTGAAGGAAACAACACTAACAGACCACCAGGTTTCAGTGGAGAGCATTATGGATATTGGAAGATGAGGATGCAGATCTACCTTCAATCAATTGACCTTGACATCTGGTCAGTGATTGAAAAAGGAGATTTCGTTCCAATGGCTCAAACAGAAGATGAAAGACACAAAGAGAAGCTGGAAGCAGAGTGGAATGATGAAGACAGAAGGAGAGTTCTACTGAACTTCAAAGCAAAGCATTGTTTGGTCAGTGCCCTTAACCAGGATGAATTCTACAGAGTCTCACAATGCTCCACTGCAAAAGAAATGTGGGATACTCTACAGATTGCACATGAAGGAACTTCTGGAGTCAGGGAAAACAAACTGAACACGTGCATTGGGGAGTATGAAAGCTTCAGAATGGCTGAAGGAGAAACTGTAAAGGAGCTCCAAAAGAGATTCACTCTTATTGTGAATCAACTGAAGAGCCTGGGAAAAGAATACACACAGTCTGAGAAAGTGAGAAAAATACTCAGAGCTCTACCTCTGGAATGGCAGCCCAAGGTGACAGCTATAGAAGAGGCCAGAGGAGAATCAATGGCTTCTGTCACAGCTCTCTTCGGCAGCCTTGAGGAATATGAAGGAAAGATCAAAGCACTCAAGGAAGCTGGGCTGGACAGAAAGAAGAAAGGCCTTGCCCTCAAAGCTGCTGATGAAAAGGAAGAAGAATCTGATGAAGGAGATGAGCTGAATGAGGAAACTCTGGCTATGATGGTCAGAAAATTCGAAAGATTCTACAGCAAGAAGAAGAGCAAGAGATTCTTCAAGAAAGGAGTAATTGGAGAAAGCAAGAAAGAGGCAAAAGAACCTGTAACTTGCTATGAGTGCAAGAAGCAGGGACACATTAAGTGGGACTGTCCCCAATTCATTAAGAAGCAGGAAAAAGAAAAGAAAGCTGCAGACAAAGGGAAGAAGAAGAAAGCCTATATCTCATCCATATGGGGCAACAGCTCAGATGAGGAAGAAGAAGATGAGGATGAGGTTGCCAACATTTGTTTAATGTCACTTGCCTCAGAAGAAGTCTTACCCTCATGCAGCAGTGATCAGGAAGAAGAGGTCTGTCTCAAAGCTAAGAAAAGCAACAAATGGTATATGGACAGTGCCTGCTCAAGTCACATGACAGGTGACAAGGAGAAGTTCATCACCCTGAGAGACAAGAAAGGAGGAAAGGTGACCTTTGGAGGTGACCAATATGGCAAAATCATTGGTATTGGAATTGTGGGTAAAAATCCAGAAACATCCATTGAAGAGGTGCTGTTTGTGATTGGACTCAACCACAACCTGCTAAGCGTGAGTCAGACCTGTGACAAAGGAAACTGGGTGCTGTTTGACTCAAAGTTTTGCCTGGTCATCAGAAAAAGTGATCACAAAGTTATCCTCAAAGCTCAAAGGGATGGTAACTGCTATACTATTGATCTTGATGAACTTCCTCCCTTAGATTCTGTATGCTTAATTAGTCAGAATAATGATAGTTGGCTATGGCATAGAAGATTAGCTCATGTGAACATGAATCAACTGTCTAAACTAATTAAAAATGAGCTAGTAACTGGTCTACCAAAAATATCTTTTGAAAAGGATAAAGAATGTGATGCATGCTTAAGAGGAAAACAAACCAAATCATCATTTAAATCTAAAAATGTAGTTACCACAACTAGACCACTTGAATTGTTGCATATGGACTTAATTGGACCATCTAGGGTGAAAAGTCTTGGTGGTAATCTGTATGTGCTTATAATTGTTGATGATTATTCTAGATTTACTTGGACATTATTTCTTTCCTCCAAAAGTGATACCTTTGATGCATTTGCAACCTTAGCCAAGAAAGTGCAAAATGAGAAAGGTATTTCTATTGTGTCTATCAGGTCAGACCATGGAGGAGAATTTGAAAATGCATACTTCCTGGAGTACTGCAATGAGCATGGGATTGATCACAACTTCTTAGCACCAAGAACTCCTCAACAAAATGGAGTAGTAGAAAGGAAGAATAGAACTATTGGAGAGATGGCCAGAGCTATGATAAATGAGAAGGAACTCTCCCAAGTATTCTGGGCTGATGCAGTAAATACAGCAAGTTACATCATAAACAGAGCTTACATCAGACTAATCCTAGGGAAGACTCCATATGAGCTGTACAAGGGAAGAAAGCCAAATCTGTCACACCTCCATGTGTTCGGGTGCAAATGCTTCATTCACAACAATGGTAAAGAAAATCTAGGTAAATTTGATGCCAAATTCGATGAAGGTATATTTCTGGGTTATTCAAGTAGGAGTAAGGCATATAGAATTTATAATAAAAGATCAAATGTAATAGAAGAATCTGTACATGTGGTTTTCATTGAAAATGAAACTGTTTCAAAACATACTATCAATGAGGATGATCTTACTTTCAATTTTGAAAAACTAGGAATTTCTGATAAGAGTAAAACTGAACCTCCAAAGATATCTGAATCTGTTAATATAGAGGAAGATATCCAGGAGCAAGAGTTTGATGAAGAAAACAATGAGGAAACATCTCAAGAACTTCCTAGAGCTTGGAGATATCAAAGGAATCATCCTGTTGATCGAGTAATAGGGAATGTTCTAGAGAGAGTCAAAACCAGAAAACAGTTAAGAGAACAGATGCTCAACTGTGCTTTCATTTCACAAATAGAACCCAAATGTACTGAAGAGGCCTTAACTGATGATTACTGGACTTTGGCTATGCAAGATGAATTAAATCAATTTGAAAGAAATCAAGTTTGGGATTTAGTGTCTAGACCCAAAAATCATCCTGTTATTGGTACCAAATGGGTTTTCAGAAATAAACTTGATGAATCTGGAACAATAATCAGAAATAAAGCTAGACTAGTTGCTAAAGGGTATAATCAAGAAGAAGGTATTGATTTTGAAGAAACTTTTGCACCAGTAGCTAGATTAGAAGCTATAAGAATACTACTGGCATATGCATGCATGAAAAATATTTTATTATATCAAATGGATGTAAAAAGTGCTTTTCTGAATGGATATATCATGGAAGAGGTTTATGTTGATCAACCTCCAGGTTTTGAGGACTCTACAAAACCAAACCATGTTTATAAACTGAAGAAAGCTCTCTATGGTTTAAAACAGGCCCCTAGAGCATGGTATGAGAGACTGAGCAATTTTCTAACTGAAAAGGGGTTTAACAGAGGCAAAGTTGACACAACCTTATTTACTAAGAAAGAAAATAAAGATTTACTAATTGTTCAAATCTATGTTGATGATATTATTTTTGGTGCTACTAATGAGGTTCTTTGCAAGGAATTTTCTAAGTTAATGCAGGGAGAATTCGAGATGTCTATGATGGGTGAACTCAATTTCTTCCTTGGATTGCAAATCAGACAGCTAAATGATGGTATCTTCCTCAGTCAATCCAAGTATCTAAGGAGCTGTTAAAGAAGTTTGGTATGGAGAATGCCAAGCCAATGGGAACACCTATGGCTACTGCAACCAAACTGGACATGGATGAGAATGGGAAGATGTTTGACATTACTCAGTACAGAAGAATGATCGGATCTCTGCTGTACCTAACTGCCAGCAGACCTGACATTATGTTCAGTGTCTGCATGTGTGCAAGGTTCCAATCATGCCCCAAAGAAACCCATGCAACAGCTGTGAAAAGAATTTTTAGATATCTTATTGGAACATCACAGATGGGTCTTTGGTATCCAAAAGGCAATGGAGAAGATCTCAAAGGATACACTGATGCTGATTTTGCAGGATCCAAAACTGACAGAAAAAGCACAAGTGGAACCTGTCAGTTTCTTGGAGGATCCCTGGTCTCATGGTTCAGCAAAAAGCAAAATAGTGTGGCCTTATCCACTGCAGAAGCTGAGTATGTTGCAGCTGGAAGCTGTTGTGCCCAAGTCATCTGGATGAAACAGCAGCTTGAAGATCTTGAGGTTAAAATGAAAGAGACACCAATCATGTGTGACAACCAAAGTGCTATAAATATCACCAAGAATCCTGTCATGCATTCGAGGACTAAACATATTGAAGTTAGGCACCACTTCATAAGAGATCACGTTCTGAAAGGAGAAGTTAGATTGGAGTACATCCCAACAGAGGATCAAGTTGCTGATATACTCACAAAGCCTCTATCAGAAGACAGACACTGCAAAATAAGGAGAGAATTGGGAATGGTAAATCCCAATGAATTGTAAGTCATTTCTGTGCAAGTCTGTCTTTAGAACTTTTAATATTAGAATAAATTCTAACTTGAGCATCGGAGTATGTTTTAGTATAGTTTCAGGTGCTCCTTGTGAAAATCAATGGCTAAAAGTTTGAAAGATTGGAGCACTCCAGATTGGAACAACCAGAAAATGAAGAGAATGATAATTATTCTGAGTTCTGGATCCATTCTGTAAGTTTTTAAAGTTGAAATTTGTATGATGTTTGATTGCTAGATGAATTTCATTGATAATCTGTGTTTTTGAACTGATCAACATGGTCAACATTCGAATTTTGGTTGATCAACAGACGAACTTTGGTCTGTTATGCCTTGAACAGTTCTCGATAATGCCTCGAAATTCGTCTGTTGAAGCTTGAAAGTTCGAATTTTCAAAAACAAAAATTTCAAAGTTATGATTGTCCATCACTGCTATACGAATTATTACTTCTTAACTTACTAATGTTGGACAATATTTATAAAAGTTGAAAAATTCGAAGTTTCAGTTCAAAATTCGTCTGTTGACTTATGTTCTTGTTGGTTGTATCACTGAAAGATGAAGTTCTGAATGCTTAATTCGTCTATTGACTGTTGATTTGATTATTGTCTGCCTTTTTCTTTTCAACATTCGAATTTTGTTGGAACAAAATTCGTCTGATGTGCTTGTATTGTTTGTTTCAAGCCACTGTCAGACGAACTTTCATCTTGAAAGTTCGTCTGTCAGTAAGCTGTGCTGAACGGTTTAACTTGTAACTGCCCAAAGTTCGAATTTTGACCTCTCAAAATTCGTCTGTCAGACGGTTACACATGTTAAATGCGTCAGTTTTCCACAGAACAGACGCAACCCTATTTGTAACCTCTCTAAGTCTGTTCTGATTCTCTCTTCAATCCTCTTAACTTCTGTCCAAAAACCGTCTTTTTCCACCAATTAAACTTCCTTTCGCATCATATAAACCCATTCTCAGCCACATTCTGCTTCATTCAACCGAGAAATGGCAAGAGTTAAAATTCCTGGAACAGGAAAAGCTGTGGCCCGTCCGAAAAGGAATGTTAAATCACAATATGCTACCAAAGAAGGAGAAAAATCAAAGAGAAAAGCCGAACCCAGTAAAGCTACTCCCTCTAAACGCCAGAAATCTTCATCCAAAGCAGAATCCCAGAAATCTGGCCCCTCCTCTTCAAAAAGTGCAGAACCGTCTGCTCCTGCTGCTGCCTCTTCTGCCTCTTCCAGTACTGAATCTGGAGAGTTTGAATTGACTACACTACCACTATGGAGCACTCCTGAGATTCAAGAAGAGTACACTACCAAGTTTTCCAACAAAAAGGTAATCAAGCCTCATTGTGTGAATGTGGAACAATTTCTGATTTCCAACAATTTTGATGCTGCTATATGGTTGTTAAGATATAAAAATTTGTTGGAAATTGCTGAAAGATATGATGATGAAGTAGTGAAGACTTGGTATGCATCTCTTAAGTATAACAGCAAGAAGATGAAATGGGAGGTCACCTTGAGATCAAGGACCATTTGGCTTGCTGATGAAACCTTCAATGAGGTATTGGAAATCCCAGGTCAAGATGGGCTGAAAGTTGACTTAACAGCCTCTGGGTATATGGATGAGGCAAGCACAGCAGATGAAGAAGGTGGATCCTTTCTGTACTACAAGGAGAGCACCATTTTGGACACCTTATTCAGGAGAAGGGAGAACAGGCCAACAATAAATCTGTTGAAGCCCACAGACCTAAGTGTACAAGTCAGAATCCTGCACTACATAGTGTCAAGGATCATTTTCAACAAGGGTGGTAGCTTCAATCTGATAACAAGGGCAGAGGCTCATGTGATGACTGCTATCATTCGTGGGAAGCTGATCAATATGGGTCATATCATCCTTCAGCGAATGATAAAGGCAAGGGATCAGAGGAAGGATTCCACACTCCCCTATGCTGCAATTGTTTCAAGAATCCTGCAGCATGCTAGGATTCAGCACATTGAGAAAGGGAAAGGGAAACTCACTGAGGCATTCAAGGAGGAGGAACTGCAAAGAATGGGCATTGAGAAAGATGAAGGACGATGGGTTGGAAAGGGAGCAGGAAAAACTGAAGACCTGTTCTTTGTCCCTGATGCATCCCTCCAACAAGAAGGCACTTCTGAGGCCCCTGAAAGATCCTTACCTCAGCCTTCCCAGACAATTCCATCTCCCTCCAGGCCTACTCACCCTCCTTCCACTCCCTCCTCACGAGCCAAGCCAACTAAGATCACTGAGTTGTTTGACAGTCTGTCAACACTCATTCTCAGCATTAAAGATGAGCAAAATGCCAAATTTGCTCATCTACAAGATCAGATCCATCAGTTGGCAGTGAATATGAAGGTGGTGGCTGATGCATATGAAGAGATAAGAAATGCAATTCCTACCACTTCAGCTCCACCTCAGCCTGGTGTCCCTGAGCCTACTCTGTCTCCATCCCCTGTGCCTCCAAGTCCCTTTGAGATTGCCTCCTCTGACCATGATACTGATATGGATGGTGATGGTGCCATGAAAACACCAAGTCCTGGTCCACCCTTGGACTATGGCATGGAGGAAGAGGGTCTGCAAGAAACAAGCCCCATTGAGAAGAGTGAAGCAGTTGCTCAGGACTCTATTCTTTCCACCCAAGAGTCTGAGCAAGTTGAGCAGCTGGTGGCATCCATTTCTGCTTCACCATTTCTGCAATCTACACTCAATAAGGAAAGGAGCATTGTGCCTGTTATTGATTTTGCTGCTATTGCTCACAATGCCCTTCTGCTAGCTCAAAGGAGAAGGCTTGAAGAAATGTTTTCTCCTCCTGCACCAGCCTCTCCTTCTCTTGCTAATTATGGGCTGTCAGAAGAACAGAGAGCTCGGCTAGCTCTTTCCAGGCAGGAAATGCAAGAACTGCTTGAGGTCTCTGATGATTCTGATGAAGAGCCTGCTGAGCCCCCTGCACCAGTTCAGCCAGAGATTCCTTTTGCTCCTGTCCCCCTTCGTGCTGTTCCTATCACTCAGATACCTCCTCCAATGGACTTTGTTGGACTTCCTGATGATGCCAAAAAGGGGGAGAAGATAAAGCAAACTGGGAAGCAAACTGGGACCAAGCAAGCTGGAAAATCTGCTGAGCCATCTGGAAAAGGAAAGACTTACAGCAAGAAGCCAAAGAAGAAGTGATGACTTAGATCTTAGGCTGATTATTCTTGTTGTATCTTGTTTTATTTGGGTGTTTTGTATTTGGTTGTTTGATTTTAAGAACTACTCTTTAATTGGAATTTGTATTACAATAGTTTGGTGATATATAGTATGTTCTTGATTGCAATATTTTGGGCGTTAAATCTCTTCACTTAATCTGTTATTTTGATATCTTATGCATATGTTGAGGGGGAGCTTATGAAAGCAAACCCAAGTACTAATCCAGTTTGTGAGTTGTTTTGTCATCATCAAAAAGGGGGAGAATGTTGATGAAAGAGTTTTGATGATTTTAAACCAACACTCAAGATCTTGGATTGAAGATATCAAAGGAGATCAAAGCTGTTCCAAGTGAAGATTTTCTGAGTATTTGCTGTTAGATCTCTTGTAGGATCTTTAGTTTTTGTTATGATTGGGTAAAAAGTTTTGATTTGAAGAAAAGATGTTTTCAAACTTTGATTTTATGTTAAATCCTTGAATATTTGAAAAACATCCACAAACAGACGAAGGTTAAAAGTTTAAACTAAACTGTCAAGTTAGAAATTCGAACTTTGCCTTTGGAAATTCGAATTTCGAGCTAAAACTGATTAAGTCTGAAGAGATGGCTCTCTGTCAGACGAATTTTGGTGGTTCAAAATTCGAATTTTCATCTAGTCTGAAAGAAGCCTTTCTGGTGACAGACGAACTTCACAGTTTCAAAATTCGAATTTCAGACAAAATGCAATTTATGAAAACCAAAGAAATTCGTCTGAAACTTTGCTAAAGTTTATCTGAAATCAAAAAGAAACTAAGTTTGAAAAATGCTCTCTGACAGACGAACTTTAACTTGGCAACATTCGAATTTTCATCTGAGTCAAAGAAGCTACTTTGTGACATTCAAATTTCACTCTTTAAAAATTCGAATTTCAGACAAAACAAAACTTGAGAAAATAGAAGAAATTCGTCTGAAAGTTTGATAAAGTTCATCTGAGATCAAGAATGATTTAAGTCTCAAAACTGGTCTCTGACAGACGAATTTCACTCTGTCAAAATTCGAATTTCAAAGAAAGTGAACTACTGTGCCTGTTTGGACGTTCTATGGACAGACGAATTTTGGACTTTCAAAATTCGAATTTCGAGGGCACTGTAGCAAATTGAAAACACTGTTCACACTTAACAGAAAAACTTTCTTCTTAAAAATTCGTATGTCACATTGTGAAAATATTTTATAAGTTTCAAAATTCGAATTTCACTCTATGGACAGACGAACTTCGCATTTTAACGTTGGAAGCTTTAACCTTCGGTTCCCTCGAAATTTGTCTGTTGGCCAACCAAAATTCGAATTTCAGTATGTCAGAAACATTAAATGCGGTTGGTAAACGGATAGTTTTTCAGAGTAACCGTTGGATAACTTCCCCAACGGATAGATTTAGTCTCTAACGGATATTTGAGACCTAAATCTATAAATACAACATCATTTGAAGTTGTGGGTAACGAATCAAACTTGTATATACCGAATTTCTGCTAAATCTTCTTCTCAAAAGCTTTTACCCTCTAAACTTCTAAACTTGTACTTAAACTTTCATATCTACTCTTTTCAAGAGAGTTATTTCATTGTAATCAATCTACTCTTCATCTGGAAGATAGATTTACTTGTGAGGGGTATTCACAAGGGGATTGAGAAGCACACAGTGAAAGTGCTTGGAGAGTTTGAGAGAGCTCAGAAACAGAGCATACTCGTTGTACTGTGGCCTTAGCAAGAAGCCCATTGAAATTCTTGCTGTATAGTGGATAAATCTCAAGAGGTGTCTTGGGGACTGGATGTAGGTCAAGTGGAAAGACCGAACCAGGATAAATTACTGAGTTTTCTTCTCCCTATCTTCACTTTTCAGCTTGCTCTGTTTTACGCATTATTTTCATTATACTGTGATTTCTCCACTTACCTCACCTTGTGCAGAAAATTTTAAATCTTCCCAATTCACCCCCCCTCTTGGGAAGTCAGCCTTGCTAACAAAAGTTGATACAACCCTATTTACTAAAGGAGAAAATAAAGATTTACTCATTGTACAAATTTATGTTGATGACATAATATTTGATGCTACTAATGAATCTTTGTGCAAGAACTTTTGAGTTAATGCAGAGTGAGTTTAAAATGTCAATGATGGATGAGCTGAACTTCTTCCTTGGATTGCAAATCAAATAATGTGATAATGGCATCTTCCTCAATCAATCAAAATACCTTAAGGAGCTGCTAAAGAAGTTTGGAATGGAACATACTAAACCTATGAGAACTCCTATGGCCTCGGCAACTAAGTTAGACATGGATGAAGAAGGAAAACTCTTTGATATAACTCAATATAGGAGGGTGATTAGATCCCTGCTGTATCTAACTGCTAGTAGGCTTGACATTATGTTTAGTGTTTGTATATGTACTAGGTTCCAATCATGTCCCAAAAGAGTCCCATGCAACAGCTGTAAAAAGAATTTTCAGATACTTGTTGGGTATATCTCAAATGGGACTCTGGTATTCAAAAGAGATTGGAGAAGAGCTCGTAAGTTATACAAATGTAGATTTTGCTGGATCTAAGACCGATAGAAAAAGCACAAGTGGAACATGCCAATTTTTGAGAGGCTCTCTAGTGTCATGGTTCAGTAAAAAGCAAAATAGTATAACACTCTCCACAGCTGAAGCTGAGTATGTAGCAGCAGGGAGTTATTATGCACAAGTCCTTTGGATGGAGCAACAACTTAAAGACCTTGAGATTGAGATGAAGGAGATTCCAATAAGGTGTGATAATCAAAGTGCCATCAATATCTCAAAGAATCCTATTGTGCATTCAAGGACAAAATACATTGAAGTAAGACATCACTTCATAAGAGAACATGTTTTGAAAGGTGATGTCAAGCTAGAATTTGTTCCTACTAAAGATCAGCTTGCTGACATCCTAACAAAGCCACTTGCAGAAGATAGACATGGAAAAATCAGAAAAGAATTAGGAATGATAAATCCCAATGAAATGTAAGTATTTTCTGAAATCCTTCTTTAGAATGTGATTCAATCAATAATAATACTAACTTAAGCATCGGAGTATCTAGAAGTTTGTTTTGCAGGTACTTCTTGATTTGAAATGTTCAAAATCTGATGAAATGAACTATCCTGCACGATTAGAATGAATTATGGTGAAAAGAAGAGGCTTATAGAGATAACACGGCTATCAGTAAGTGTTTATGACCTTTTTAAATTTGGTTATCCACATAACCTCATAGTATTATGCTGAAAACGAGTTGATTTTCTGATGTGTATAGTATCTATATTTGAGGTTATTCGCATAAGGTATGAAGATTTTCATGAAAATGACATCTTTTGTGAACCTCTGGCTTCTGAGGAACTTGATATTTGGATAAGGTCTCTACCTTATGCGTATAAGCTGCTTTGTTTCCTCCTTTGTATATGTATTATGTGCTTTAATTTCAGGATAACCTGCCAAACTTATCCGCATAATAGTACCTCTAGAGAAGAAGTTCCCGAAGTGAAAACGTTATCCACATAAGATAGCAAGGTTATCCGAATAACCTGCTCTATGGAAAACTTTTTTGTGTGCCTTTTGTGAAATCTCTTTTCATGATAACGTGGTATGCTTGTATGGATAACTTCTCTCTTCTCCCCTTTCTCAAGTTGGTTATATGGACAACCTAAGGACCTTATCTGCATAACCTCACAACTCGTGGCTTTTCTCACATTTCCTAAAGATCATTATCCGTATAACCTTAAGACTATATATAGGATTCTCTTGTTTTTAATAGAACCTTGTGTGGAAAGCCTAACCTTATCCTAAAAACCTCCAATCATACTCCTCAAGCTTTACAAAATCTCCAAAATCCCATTCTTTTTCCTGCTCTCAAAACTCTTTCCAAGCAATTCTAAATAACTTTTATCTTCCCAAACCATCTGGAATCACTACCATAGCAAAAACTATGGGTGGCAATTAAAGCGAAAGACCACAACACAATGTGAAGTACAAATATGCTTCAAAATCACCAAGTCAAAGGAAGAAAAAAGCTGAATTTGGACCGAGTAAACCAACAAAGAATCCCAAAACACCAAAACCAAAGGGAATTCCAGAATCTGAACCTCAAGGTGATACTCACGTAAGTACTTCTGTGGCTGAGTCTAAGGAAGCTTTGATTACTGAAGAACTTATTAGCATAAGGATCTTGAAGGAGTCATATGGAGCTGATTTTAAGAAACGTAAGGTAGTCAACCCTCATTTTGTGAAAATAGAAGAATTTCTTGTAAGAAACAAGTTTGATTCTGCTGGGCTGGTAGAGAACTATAGAGGTCTGATAGAGCTGAAGGAAGATTATGATGAAGAGTTGTACGTGCTTGGTATAATTATTTGAGAATTAACCATGACACAAAGGTGTTGGAAGTAAGATTGAAAAAGAGATGGATTGTCCTGCACCCTAACTTGCTCTGTGAAATTCTAAATTTTCCTACTGGAGGAATAAGGGTGAACATTGAGAATTCAAAGTATCCCTCTGAAAATGAAGCTATAAATGAAGACAATGGGGATGAAGCCAATTACAAATGGAGAACAATAGTCTTAAGGCTGCTTAGGCAAAAACAAAAGGTGCCTTCTAAAGGAAAAATTGCCCCAACTCTTCTGACTATTGATAACAGGATTCTTCACTATATAGTCTCACGCATTTTTTTCCACAAAAGTGGAGGCATCAATTACCTATCCAGAGGAGAATTCCAAGTTATGCTATTGTTGATAAAGGGTAAACCAGTGAATATGATGGATATCATTCTATAGAGGATGTGTAAGGCAAGGACCTATAGACAGGATTCACAGTTGCCATTTGGACATATCATCACCAAAATCCTGAAGTTTCAAAACATATTGCACATTGAAAGAGGGCCTGCTCTACTTCCAGAAGAGTTAAGTGAAAAAGTCCGGCAGAAGATGGGAATGAGTCTGGAGAATGGGAGATAGGTTGATAAGAAAAGATACACCAAAGAAGGTCTGGAGCCAATATCTGCCACAAAGAGTTCTTAAGTTGGTGATTCCAACTCCTCTCCATCCATACCCTATGAACCACCTCAAACCATGCAACCTGAACCTCAAACACCTACCCCTACTCCTAGCAAACCAGATGAATCCCAGCCACTGATCTACTTACACCTACAGACATTCCTTCACTATACCAAAATCTATTTTAGATTGCCATGGCCACCAGGAAAGAGCACAGAGAAGACATGATTAATCTTGGGTATCTTATTGCTGAGATGCAGGAGAAATTTGAGACTAAATTTGAAAGTCTCACCTAAGAAGTGAAACTCCTGCGTGAGCAACTTGCTTCTGGTATTCCTCAGCCTTCCACTACCCCAATCTGACCACCACCTCCCACTTACACTGAACCAACTGTTTTTGCTCAATCACCTACTCCATCAAAGGGCCTAGGTCCTAACCTGAACTATGGTCTTGAGGAAGAAGCTATTCATGATTCAAGCAAAGCCTTAGTTGTAATATCCCAAAGTTTTACTAGAAACTAAGTAATAAAAAAGACATAATTGATGATAACGTAAAATATAAAAGGAATTTACGAAAATGAACAGACATCGTTTTACGTGAAATAAGGCAAATAGATCATTTCTCCCTGTTTGATGGAAAAATGTGAAAAGTATATTTTTACCCCTAAAAAAATATAAAAATGACATTTACATCCCAAAAGTATTAAAATTTACATGGAAAAGAAATAGAAAAGTCTTGGGAAAAATTACACCTAATGACTCGAAAGTTACAAAAATTTATAATTTAACCTCAGATCAAAGGCAATTTTGTAAATATGAAAAATTAGTGTCAAAACGAAGCCCTCGACAAGAAAAGTCCAATGATATATGGCACTGAAGGTTAATGTTCATTTCTATGTTTCTTGTTCAGAGATATATTCTTTACATTATTTGACCTTATTTAAATCACACACATATTGAGGGGAAGCTTCATGCAAATCCAAATACTAACAATAAGTTTAAGTTGTTTTGTCATCATCAAATAGGAGGAGAATGTTAATTCAAATGTTTTGATGATTCTAAAATAAATGAGTTTGGAAAATCCAATATCAAAGGAACACAAGTGAAATGAAGAACAAAGTTAGAGTTTCTGTTGATTGAAGAACTGTTTCACATACTTAAGGAAATTATCTGTAAAAGAAAGTAGTTGAGCTTTGAATTTCAATTAACCCAATATTAAATGAAATGACTAATTGAATGATTAATTCTTAGCTCATGATTTCAAAATGACTTTCAAGGAAAGAGCTATCTAATGAGGATAAAGCTTCAATCTCAAACTGATTATAAGTGTTCAATTGGTTTTCATGAAAATATTTTAGCTTATGGGCATAAGATCTCAATTTCAAAAATGTTTCTAAGTATTTACCTTGTTTTCAAAATAATATCTTACCTTATATGCATAACCATTTGAGGTTATGGGGATAAAGAATCAATCTCAAAGCTTTTCCAAAGTCCATTCTTCAATTTCATGTAAAGGGATTAAGGTTATCCGCATAATACAGCTTGGGAATCAAGTTCTCAAGTCTGTTCAGGAGGTTACCCTGATAAGATATGCACCTTATTCGCATAACAAAGTGAACAGTGAAGAAGAGTGGTACTGTGTAGCCCGTTATTCGCATAACCTTGGAAGGTTATCCACATAACGTGTGTCATAGAGTACTTGGACTCCTCAGGTAAACAGGTTATTCGCATAACCAAAGAAGGTTATCCGCATAACCTATATTTCAAAATACTTAAAATTTCCTTGGGTAAACAGGTTATCCGCATAACTAAGAAAGGTTATCTGCATAACCTATATTTCACAATACTTAAACTTTTCTCGGGAAATTAGGTTATTCGCATAACCTCTATCAGAAGCATTTAATGCGGTCGGTGAACGACTATTTTATTATGAGTAATGGCTAATCTTTTTTTGCAATGGATAGTTCTGGCCCAAGACTATAAATATGATCTCATTTAAGTTATTGGGTTATGAGAAAAATAATATACACATCAAAACTCTACTGATTCATTTATTAATTCATTCAAAGCTCAACTATTCTCTGTTTTACACATTCATTGTACCTCAACTTTTATATCTACTATTTTGAGAGAGTTTTCATTCTATAAAACATCTAAACACTTATAGAGAGTACTTAATGTGAGATTACACTAAAGAAGATAGTCTTACTCCTAAGTGAGAAGAGTAAGAAAACTTGTTTTAGTCCGAAGTTCGGGCTGGTGGTATTGTACTGCGGTTATTGCAAGAACCCATTCAAATCTTGTAAGAGATAGTGGAAAAATCCCAAGTGGTGGCTTGAGGACTGAACATAGGTCAAGTGGAATAGACCGAACCATGATAAACTACTGAGTTCTCTTCCCTCTACTCTTTATTTTTTATACTCTGTTTTTAGTTACCGTTTTAGTATCACTAATGTATTTCATCTTTGCAGAAAAATTTCAATCTTCCCAATTCACCCCCTTTCTTGGGAAGCCAGCTGAGCTAACATACATGTATAATAGATCTATGTCTTAGGAACAAAATGACACTAGTTTGGCTGTATTTGAATTTATATAATGGTAGTTATTCAAGTTTTGTTAAAACTACTCCAGTAGACATTATTTTTGACCTCTAATGGTATATATTGATGCTCTGGCCAGTATAGTTAGAATAAATATATAAGAAAAATATGGTTAGAAAGAGACATATAAAGATTTCCAAATATGCAAAGCATGCACCAATTGAATTTTCATGTTAAGAGAAATAAATTTCTAAAATGGATGTTCAGTTTTTGGATAGAAATAGAGATGCGAAAATAAATAGTAAGGTTTACTCAATAAACTGTATGAATTCGTGAGTTCATTTTCTAGTTTCTTATTTTTCACTGGAATTTCAAGATGGTCATGATTTTTAGACACTTGAACCACTAAGAAAATAATTGATTTTTCTACATTTAATTTTGATTTTTGAAAAATCACTATGCTGTGAGCTAAAAAGCCGCGAGAAACAGTTTTAGGAAGTTTTAAAATTTCAATTGGTTCAAGTTTTCTAAGACTATTTTCATACATTAAAACCAAGCATTTTTCATGGCTAAAGCTTTAAAATGTAGGATATAACATTTTTGGTATCAGGGCAGAGATTCGGGCAATCTTTGCAATTGGAAAGTTACGTCTACTCTTCAAAGAATAGTTTCCCCTTTGGATATGAAGCATGTTAAGAGACCTACAGCATTCCTTATAGAATTATGACCTCAGAATATTCTAGTGACAGAAGAGATAAGTCTTAAGAATAACTTGAAGTAGTTGTTGTACTAGATGAGATGTCATTTCATAAATTTATTTTCCCTTAGGTTATGAAATCTTTCAGAGTTAGATCGTAGTAAATCCTAATAGTAATGTGGGATTGTAGTAAATCCCAAGGATCGTAGAAGATCCTACTAGGGCTCAGAGATCACTATAAATCTCATGGTCATAGTAGACCAAGTATGAGGTCACAGTAGATCTCCAGAAAGAATAAGATGATAAAGGAAAGGTTTAGTGTGCCCTAGAATTATGATGGTACTCTGAAATATAATGGCCTAAGATAAATTTAAAGTGAATTTCTTTTTAAATGTTAGACCCTCATTAATTTGGCAACTAGTATGAAAGTTTACCTAAAGATTTTTCTCAGATGCCAAGCCACTGATTAAAGGACCTTACTTGTGGGATAAGAAGGACAATATCAAAGGCAGAAGCTAGAAACCCTTACGTGGTAACTGATAAACTAGAAAGAATGCAAGGTCCCATGAAAGAATGAAAGCTAAAGGCAAGTAAAAGCCTATGTAAAGTGATGATGATTATGAAAGTCAAGTGTCCCATATATGAAGAAAAGCTAGATCAGTAGCAAAATTATCTCAATAATGGATGTAATGGCCAATAAAGAATAAGAGATAATTAGAAAGAAAGAAGTAAACATGAGAAGGATAATAGGGAAACTCATACATGGCACAAAGGAAATAAAGTCAGATAAAGACTTAATACCTTAAGAAAGTAACTTATCATAAAAGAAGAAAGAGTATTGTCAAATCCCATGATAGTAGTGACAAAGTAATACATAAAGTAGGACAGAAAGAAATAACCCTGGAATGTAATCAATTTGGGTTGAGAGTTTGAGATGTGTTAATGGGTATGAAAGGAATGAATTACAAGCTGAAGGAATTTGGGGACTGTGGTAAGCAATTAGGGAACTGTGAAACCTAGAAATAGCCTATCGCTAGGCTCGATATGAAATCCAGTTATAGAAGGGAAATTCTTGGCCAAAATATCTCACAAGAAAGTATAAAAGAAATCCTCCAAAAGATAAAAGCAACCAAAGCAAGGCAAAAAGGAAGGTGGCTTTCGAGTCTTATAACCTAATTAAGCAAGAATAGATGATAGTGAGAGGCTGAGAGTAATACAAAAGTTGGATTTTAACTGGACTAGCAAAGATTATATAGAAGGAAGTTCCCTTACATTGCCAAACCACTAAGTGATCTTAATAGAGCATTTAAAGAAGTTGGTGAGGAGGTGAACATAGTAGAAATGTTTATGAGAAAGAAGTTAGTAATCACTGCCTTAATAGTAGTTGAACTCCCAACCCACAAATGGTAAATATTTTTAACATCTATGATGATGAAAGTAAAGTACAAGGTTTGGATACGTTCTTATGCATAAAGACATAGCAATAGTAATGACTTCTAAGGTACTAGAGGTTAAAGAAAAAGAATGTTCTCCCTTTGACTTAGACTCGTGAAGAAGAAAGTAGTATAAATATAAAAGGGTGTAAGAGATAGCTAGTAACTGTAATCATGAGTAAAATTCCTTAGAAAGGATCAAGAAGGTATAGTGGTTAACTACTATAAGTTTATAGTGAACCATATAGTACCACCTAGAAATGGCCAGTGTGAGAGCTAACTATAAGGAGCATGGAATGTGCATGGCCAATTTAATGATGAAAAGAGAAAGAAGAAAGTTACTAGATTAGCATAGAGATGAATCTCGGATGAAGAAAAATTATTCAGGTATAGTATGAATAAAGTATAAAAGAAAGTATGAGTTGAAGTCCAAACATAAAGAGTACAGATAAAGTTTGGAAAGTATGTTTCATGAAATGAAACTTAGCTTACAAAATAGTAATAACCCCATAGAGTAAGAATAATAAAAGGAAATATCATTTTGGGATATTATGCCTAAAAATTAGAAATTAGATGAAAATAGGGATTAGATATCCCAGTCTAAGAACATTAAGTTATCTAGAGATCATAATGATGAATTATGACTTAAAATGGAGTCAAATGCCGGCAACTTGTAAGTCCAATATTGGTAATAATTCTCTAGAACCCCTCAACATTTATCAGTTAAGCATACTTGAACGGGAGAAACTTTATGATGGGTGACCTACTGGGAAGTCCAATTTGTTAATGACCTTATATTAAAGAAAGTAAATAGCATGAAGGCAAAGTTAATAATTAAAAGGTATTCCCTAATGACAATAAATTTAGTAAAAGAAAAGATTGTAAGTAAGAAGAAAAGAAAGAGACCCTGGAAACAATAAGAGATTTAAGGACTCGGGAAAACAAAGCAAAATGAGTATACAGAAGGATGCCTTGCTCAATATGTCTTACCTTGACATTAATGATGGTATTGGTATGAATTAATGGTAGTAAATAATGTTCTCCTTGAATGTGAGAACAAGACCATAATCATACATATTGTGAAAATGTCTTATACATTAAGACAACGTGAGTAATCTGATAGACCGAACTGATTAAGATATCAAAGATAAAGGAAGTGAAGAATATTTCCTCCAAAACTCAAGCAAAAGGGATAAGTGAGGAAATAATAGAAGTTCCTATGAGATAAGGAATTAATGAAAACCTTCTCCCAAGGAATGTAAAGGATTATTGTCTAAAAGAGAAGTAGAAAGTACTATTAACACTACCCCCAAAGTAAGGCCAATATGTACGACTCCATTTGGCATGGTTTTGAATGAGACAACTGAGTTAAAGTAATAGATGACAAAATTTATGAGGAAAGGATTTATTAGATCAAATGTATCCCCCTGAGGTACTCCTGTAATGTTGATTAAAGGAAAGATGGGAGCCTTAAACTCTGTATTGATGACAGAAAATTGAATAAGATCATGATTAAGAACATAAACCAGTTATCCAGAATAGATAATCAATTAAATTAATTTCCTAAAGCTAGTATTTTCTTCAAAATTAATTGAAGATCTGGGTAATATCAGTTATGATTAAAGGCAGAATGTATTCCAAGGATTGTCTTTAGAATCAGAAATATACACGATAAATTCTTAGTTATGCCACTTAGTCTCATAAGTGCACCAGCTAGCTTCATGGACTACATGAATAAGTTTCTTTGGCCATATTAAGATTAGATTATTGTGGTTTTCATTAATGATAAAATGTATTCCAAGTCTTTAGAGGAGCATGGAAGGCATTTGAGAATTGTCCCAACAGTTTTTAAAGTAAAGAGATTGTATGCTAAACTCAACAAGTGTGAGTTTTGACTCATAGAAGTATGGTTTTTAGGACACATTATCTCCAAGGATAGGGTCGCAGTAGATCCCAACATGGTAGATATAGTTCTAAAGTAGGAAAGTCCCAAAACCATTACAAAGATAAGAAGTTTTCTGGGTTTAGTAGGCTATTATAGAAAGTTGTAGCTTATGTTTTTACACCATTTTTACAAAGAAAACTATCCTACGCATTTGCGGCAATAGTATACACTCTGAAGATACGGATGCATTATCTCTACAATATGACCGTGGAAGAGTATTATGACTACAAGAGCCTCAAGGATTTATTAGATCATAAGTAATAAGCTCGAGGTAAAGATGATGGATGGAATTGTTGAAAGAAAATGATCATGCTAAAAGTACCATCTAGAAAAGCAAGTACTATGGCTTATACAGTAAGTTGAAAAGCTATTCATGTAACCAGTATGATGAACATGAAGAAGCAAATGTTAGTAGGAGATTTAGAGACCTAGATCTCTCTCCACAGTTGCATGAGATAAAAATGAAAAAGAATTTCTAGAAAAAGATAGAAAAAGCCCAACAAAATGATAAATATGCAAATGAGATTAAAGAATAGAGGAATTAGGGAGAAGTGAAAAGAATCTAGAGCAACATATGATGGTCTGATGAGATTTCAGAAGAAAGTTTGCATCTCTCAAAAAGTAGAAATAAGAGAAAAGATATCAAAAGTTTATAAAAGTAAAGGCACTAATCATCCAGAAATTGTGGGAATATGCCATGATTTAAAGAACTAGTTTTATGAATTGAATGATATAGTATGAGGATAACAAAATGTTCAGTGTACCATAAGGGTGAAAGTAAGACATACAAAGACCAGTAAGATTATTTGACCCTTTAAAGTTTGATGTAAAATGAGACATGTATCACAAAAGGTTTAGAAATGTGCACACCCATAAGATATTATATGGGTGATTATAAAATTGATAAAGTTAGCACAATTATGACTAGTGAAGTTAATGTATATGTATGTAAATAAAGATGAGAGACTTCACAAAATGTCAGAAATATTATAGCAAATAATGGAAGAAATTTTGGTAATAGAATGCATGCCTCAAGTATGTATATGAAAGATGAAAAGGAAATAAAGAAATTATGAATAGCTCCACATGAGATCCTTTATAGAAGGAAGTGCAGGTCCCCCTTTATGCTGAATGAAGCTGAGTAAAAGGAAGCTCTTAGGTGTTGAGTTGGTAGACCAGACCTCCAGGTAGATCAAGAGAATCTGAAAGAAGCTTCTAGTGACCCAAAATAGGCAAAAAAGTTATGCCAATAAAAGGTGAAGGTCATTAGAATTTGAAGTAGGATATCATGTGTTTCTCAAGTTATCTTCCACAACTAGAATAGGTCAATCGATGAAGACCAAAAAGTTTAATCAAAAGTATGACAGACCATTTAAGATCATTTCTAAAGCCAGTCCTATAGCTTACAAATTAGCCCTTTTCCCAAACCTAATGTAACACCTTATACTAGGGTCCATTTTCCATGTATTAGATCATTTTAGATGTTTTTCATCATAATTTAGAAACTAGAATCATAATATAGTAAAAATAGAATTTTTCAAAATTCAGGGTACTGTTCATTTAGCAATTTCTATTTTACCTGATGAAATTTTGAAAATTCATAACTAAATCTAGAAAAATAATCCAGAGGTGATTTAAGTTTATGAAATTATCTTAAATTTAGATCTACATGGAAAAAATATGAAATAGTAACTTCATTGAGCCAATTCATATAGTAAATTTCATGGACTTTTACTGTTCATTTGGTCATTTTTCTATCTTCCAGTTTTCTGACTTCAATTTTGAAAAAACATATTTCATTCTATTCTATATGAAATTATGCATACTCTATGTCATTTGAAAGCTATATATGTTTAATTATATAATTAATTTTCTTATACATTTATTTCACTTGGAAAAGGCATAACATTAACTTAAATAACGAAGGATCAGAATTCAACTCTTAATGGAATAGTTTTGGGAAAAACTCCATATCTTCTATTTTATAGCTCCAATTACCTCCAAATCAGTGGCATTTGAATACATATAAACCATAAATATTTGGAGCTTTGTATGATTTTATATTGGCTTTTGACTTTTCCAGTACCTAACTTTTAGTTTTTTGTTTTCCCATTCTTGCTTATTCTGAACCCTAATTTTGAAAAAACACTATAATTCGTACACAATTCCAAATGGGGTACTCTTTAGACTATTTTAAAGTTCTATTGTCTAATTTAAGAAAATATATAATGTTCATATATTCTTTGAAATTTTGTCAAGATAGTAATAGTATAACTAGACAAAGGTCAAAAAGAGCATTTTTATCCCTTAACCTTACCAAAATAATTTTCCATACATTTTCACATGGTCAAATCATGTTCCAAACTTGTACTAATCATCTCAAAAGACTTAGAGGCATTTGATTGGATACAAGCACAGCCTCAAAATTTCATATAAAAATTTACATGATTTAACAAAGAAACAATACATCATAGTAAATAAAAGGTAAATTATTAAAATCCTTCTCCTTGCTCTTTGCCTCCCTTGGATTTCTTCCATAACTTGGACCTATCATGTTATTATTTAGGTGATGAGATTTTGGAAATCCTAGTAGCTAGTCATATCTCAAATATTTACATTATCATGCAAGCTATAAAACCTCATAAACATCATAACAATCATTTCAAGGCATAAATCACCATATTGTTTGTAAAAATTTTGGCATTATAATGGCTTAGAAAATGGACATCCTGGGCACTAGTCCTTTCATAAGAATAGCCAAAACCAGTCTTAAGCATCATAAAAACAACATGGCAAGTCATCATTTACAATAGAATATAATAAGACAATATAACGCAAGAAAATATAACTATGCTACCTTATGAAACTTTATACCTTTTCTCTTTGATTAACCTTTCCAAGAACTTCCTTAAGCTTTCCCAAACCATAATGCATCACCAAATATCAAATAAATCAATTTGAACCAAGGGTTGCTTTACAAAGAACTTCAAAACCCTAAAAATTTCACTTTCTTAATCTTAAGCTTTTTCTTAATTTCATCACTTGCCTTAAGCTAATTCCATGATGAGGAATCTATTTTTAGCATTAGTTTTATGAAAAACTCACTCCTTCATAGACTTTCATACTTGTCGAAACTCATAGCATTAGGGGAGAAAAGGAAATTTCTTTGCAACTTACTTTATACACATGAAATCTTGTTTTCTCAAAACCTTTCCATGCTTTCTCATAATTTCTTGCAAAGAAACTCTTCCTTCCTCAAACCCTTAGCTTGGCTAAAATTATCACTTGAGAAGGAGGAGAGGAGTACTCAAATAAACCATACCAAAACCACACTAAAACATAAGTTAAAAATCATGAAAACACCAAGAGAAAATCTCACCTCAATATAGCTTTCTTTCTTCTCTTCTTTTCTTCATTCTTTCTTAACGCCTCATACTGCTTCTTTCCTACTTTTTTTCAGACTTCTTGCTCCCTCTTTCTTTCCTCTATGTGTCGGCCAAGAAGGGATGAATGCCAACATCAAACTTGTGTCCAAAGTTGCCATGTGTCATTCATCTTTTTGTCCAACACCAAATACTTTTTAGGGAAGTTTTTACCAAACAAATATTAAAATATTAAATTCCCACATGTGCTCAGCTGCTGGACATCCAAATGAGAAGGAAATTGAATAATTATCTCATTTAATTAACTACCTAATCATGGCAAGATTAACTTAATCTTCAATTAGCAAAAGTAACTACTTCTTGAAGAAGTAGTCTTGGAAAATAATAAAATATTGTCATTTCTCTCACATGGGCTATTGAATTCCATGCCTAAGAGAGGTATTTGAGTGTCCCCATATTGCTCAATTTTTCTTGATCCAGATATATCTTGAATCAGATAATTTTTAACTGTACCGATAAAATCACTTTTTATAGTAAATTAGCATCTTTGGGCCACATGATTATTCCATATTTATATCTATATTTTCTTAATTATCCTATCCCAAATTGTATCTATGTGAGGCCCATATCTTGTCCCTTTTACCCTTTAATCATTAATGGGGCTCATAATCTACTTTATCGATATTTAATTACTTTTAGATACTCGGCACTGATTATTTCTTTATCCTTTAATATTAACCTTCAGTGCCATATACCATTAGGCTTGCCTCGTCAAGAGCTTCGTTTTGACAATAACTTTGCATATTTACAAAATTAACCCTGATCAAGGTTAAATTATAATTTCTGAAACTTTTGAGTCATTGGGTGTAATTTTCTCCAATGGCTTTTTCATTTCTCCCTAAGCGTAATTTTCATAAATTTAGGGACGTGGATGTCATTTTTATAATTTTTTGGGGGCAAAAATATAATTGTCTTATTTTTCCGTCATATCAGAAAAAATAATCTCTTTGCCCTTTTTCACGCAAAACTGTGTCTGTCCATTTTCATAAATTTCTTATACATTTCATGTTATCATTTATTTCTTCCTCTTTCTTTACTTTACATACAGTAAAATTTTGCGATATTACACCAAAGTCAAATTCATGTTGTTTTCCATGTCTTCTAATTCAAAAAGTATAAACAAGATCAATTACATGATATAAAATATGAAAGTATTTAGCTATAGAATAATCTATGTTACGAGTCAGACTTGAAAAGATTATCAACCATCTAGTCAAGCAGCTGAGGAATAAGAAGATTCTTCTACTGAAGGTGGCCTGAAAAGAATTATCCTCAAAGGAGGTAACATGGGAGCTAGAGTCAAATATTAAGTAAAAGTATCAAGAACATTTTGATCAATGAACATGTTTTAAAAATTTCGAGAACGAAATTTTATTTAGGGAGAGAGAAATATAACATGACAATTTTTAAAGTCCAAAATGTTGAATCAAGAGTTTTGATGATTTCAAACCAACCTTCAAGAGCTTGGAAAAAAGATATCAAAAGTACCTAAAAGGTTTCAAGTGAAGAAATTCTGGATAAATCTGTGCAAAGATAGATATAGGATGTTTAGTAGTGTTTTATTTGAGTAAAATACTTTGATTTAGTAAAAATATGTTTTAAAACCTTGATTCTATGTTAAAACATGGAACATTTCAAAAACACCCACTAACAGACGAAATTTGAAAGGTTAATACTGATCTGTCATCTTGGAAATTCGAACTTTGGCTTTGGAAATTCGAATTTCATACTGAAACAGAACAAGTCTGAAGAGAAGCTTCTCTGACAGATGAATTTTGACTTGAGAAAATTCAAATTTTGATAAGTGTCTGAAAGGAGCTTTCAGTAACAAACGAACTTTGGGCTGTGAAAATTCAAATTTCAGACAAAATGTAACTTATGAAAACTAAAGAAATTCGTCTTAAATTATGTCAAAGTTCATCTGAAACCAAGTTTGGATTGGACTTCAAAATTGCTCACTGATTGACGAACTTTGAATATGAAAATTCGAATTTCAGAAACTAAGCTTGTGAGTCTGTTACAATGATATGTTGACATACGAATGACAGTATTTATAAATTCGGATTTTGAAGCAAGTCTGAAAAGAGGTCTCTCTAACAGATGAACTTTGCCCTTTGAAAATTCGAATTTTGAATCATATGAACCACTATGCCTTATAAACCAGCTATGGACAGACGAATTTTGGGGTTCCAAAATTTGAATTTTGAAGGCACTGTAACAAATTGAAAATACTGTTCACACTTAACAGTCTACCTGAAAATTCGTATGTCACAACATAGAAACATTTTACAAACATCAAAATTTGAACTTCACTTCATGACAGACGAACTTCGGGCATTCAACGTTGAAGCTGTTAACCTTCGGTTTCTGTGAAATTTGTCTGTTGACCAACTGAAATTCGAATTTCAGAGTATCAGAAGCATTAAATGTGGTTGGTTAATGGATAGTTTTTCAGAATAACCGTTGGATAACTTCTCCAACGAATAGATTTTGTCTCCAATGGATAGTTGAGACCTAAATCTATAAATATAACATCATTTGAAGATGTAGGTAATGATTTTAACATTGTATATACTGAAACTCTGCCAAATTATCTACTCAAAGTCTGTTACTCTCTCACTTCAATATTTATACTCAAACTTTCATATTTACTCTGTTTAAGAGAGTTTAATCATTGTAAACAATCTTATCTTCATACGGAAGAAATATTTTCTTGTGAGGGGATATCACAAGGGATTGGGAAGCACTTTATAAGAGTGCATAAAATATATGAGTGAGCTCTAGAAAAAGAGCATCATCCTTATACTGAGGCATTTGCAAGAAGCCCACTGAATTTTTGCAGAATAGTGGAAAGCCTCAAGTGGTGGCTTGGAGACTGGACGTAGGTTAAGTGGAGAGATCGAACCAGGATAAATATTTAAGTTTTCTTCTCTTTACTGCAACTTTTAAAGTTTATTCTCCTATACTCTGTTTTACCATCTATACTTTGATTTCTTCACTTTCTTGATATTCTACAAAAAATTTTCAAGCTTCCCAATTCACCCCCCCTCTTGGGAAGCCAGCTTATCTAACAAGTGGTATCAGAGCCCGGATTCCCAATCAAAGGATTTCACAATCTAGAAATTAAAATGGCTGGCTTTGGAGAAAGCATATTACCAGAAGGAAATAACACAAATAGACCTCCTTGCTTCAGTGGAGAACACTATGGCTACTGGAAGATGAGGATGCAAATTTATCTCCAGGCAATTGATCTGGACATCTGGTTAGTCATTCAGAAGGGAGATTTTGTTCCAATGGCTTTGGAAGATGACGGGAAGTACAGGGAGAAGCCAGAAGCTGAATGGAATGAGGAAGATAGAAGAAGAGTCTTGCTGAACTTCAAGGCAAAACACTATTTAGTTAGTGCTTTGAATCAAGACGAATTCTACAGGGTCTCACAATGCTCAACTGCCAAGGAAATGTGGGACACCTTACAAATTGCTCATGAAGGAACAACTGGAGTCAGGGAAAATAAACTGAATACATGCATAGATGAATATGAAAGCTTCAGAATGGTTGAAGGAGAAAGTGTAAAAGATCTACAGAAGAGATTCACCCTCATTGTGAATCAACTAAAGAGACTGGGAAAGGAGTATACTCAAATAGAAAAAGTAAGAAAGATCCTCAGAGATCTCCCTCTGGAATGGCAACCTAAAGTAACAGTAATAGAGGAAGCCAAAGGAGAATCAATGGCCTTTGTCACAGTTCTTTTTGGCAACCTCGATGAGTATTAAGGAAAAATGAAGGCTTTCAAGGAGGCTGGACAAGACAGAAAGAAGAAAGGTCTTGCTCTAAAAGCTGTTGAGGAAAAAGAAGAAGATTCTGATGATGGAGATGAGCTAGATGAAGAAACTCTGGCTATGATGGTCAGAAAGTTTGGAAGATTCTACAGTAAAAAGAGAAACAAGAAAATCTTCAAGAAAGAAGTAGCAGGAGACAGCAAAAGAGAAAAAAAAGAGCCTATCAATTGCTATGAATGCAAAAAGCAGGGACATATCAAATGGGATTGTCCATAATTCCTCAAGAAGCAAGAAAAAGAAAAGAAAGCTGCAGATAAAGATAAGAAGAAAAGAGCTTACATCTTATCAATATGGGGCAACAGCTCAGATGAAGAAGAAGATGATGAAGATGAGATTGCCAACATCTGTCTCATGGCACTTGCCTCTGAAGAAGCTGAAATCTCATGCAGCAGTGATCAAGAAGATAAGGTATATCAATCTGAACCTTCCTATTCTAAATTAGTAGAGGAATCTGTGCATGTAGTATTTATTGAAAATGAAACTGTTTCCAAACATGTTACAAATGAGGATGATCTTGTTTTAAACTTTAAAAAGGCAGATATTTCTGATGAAGGTAAAATTGAACCTCCAAAAATATCTGAATCTATTAACATAGAGGAAGATATTCAGGAAAAAGAGTTTGAAGAAGAAAATAATAAAGAAATGTCTCAAGAACTCCCTAGAGCTTGGAGATATCGAATCATCCTGTTGATCAGGTGATAAGGAATGTTCAAGAGAGAGTCAAAACCAGAAAATAGTTAAGGGATCAAATGATTAATTGTGCTTTCATCTCACAAATTGAACCTAAATGCACTGAGGAAGCCTTAACTGATGAATACTGGATTTTGGCTATGCAAGATGAATTTAATCAGTTTGAAAGAAATCAAGTCTGGGATTTGGTGCCTAGACCCAAAAATCATCCTGTTATTGGTACCAAATGGGTTTTTAGAAATACACTTGATGAATCAAGATCAATAATAAGAAATAAAGCTAGACTGGTTGCTAAAGGATATAATCAAGGAGAAGGTATTGATTTAGAAGAAACCTTTGCTCTAGTGGCTAGATTATATGCAAATAGAATTCTGTTAGCATATGCATGCATGAAAAATATTTTGTTGTATCAAATGGATGTGAAGAGTTCTTTTCTAAAAGGATATATCATGGAAGATGTCTATGTAGATCAACCTTTAGGTTTTGAGGACTCTTCAAAACCAAATCATGTTTATAAACTGAAGAAAGCTCTTTACGGTTTGAAACAAGCCCCTAGAGCATGGTATGAAAGATTAAGTAATTTTCTAATTGAAAAGGGGTTCAACAAAGGAAAAGTAGATACAACTTTATTCACTAAGAAAGAAAATAAAGATTTACTTATTGTTTAAATCAATGTTGATGATATTATATTTGGTGCTACTAATGAATCTCTTTGCAAGAATTTTTCTAAGTTAATGCAGGGAGAATTCGAAATGTCCATGATGGGCGAACTCAACTTCTTCCTTGGATTGTAAATCAGGCAGTGTGATGATGTTATCTTTCTCAATCAATCCAAGTATTTGAAAGAACTGCTAAAGAAGTTTGGAATGGAAAATGCCAAGCCAATGGGAACACCTATGGCTACTACAACCAAACTGGATATGGATGAAGAAGGGAAAATGTTTGACATAACCTAGTATAGAAGAATGATTGGATCTCTACTATACCTAACTGCTAGAAGACCTGACATTATGTTTAGTGTCTGTATGTGTGCAAGGTTCCAGTCATGTCCTAAGGAAACCCATGCAACTGTTGTGAAACGTATCTTCAAATATCTTCATTAGAACATCACAGATGGGAATTTGGTATCCAAAGGGCAATGGAGAAGATCTCAAAGGATACACTAATGCTGACTTTGCAGGATTCAAAACTAACAGAAAAAGCACAAGTGGAACATGTCAGTTTCTTGGAGGATCCTTGGTTTCATGGTTTAGCAAGAAGCAAAACAGTGTGGCTTTATCCATAGCAGAGGCTAAGTATTTGCAGCTGGAAGCTATTGTACCCAAATCTTCTGGATGAAACAGTAGCTTGAAGATCTTGAGGTTAAGATGAAGGAAATACCAATCATGTGTGACAACCAAAGTGCCATTAATATCACAAAGAATCCTGTCATGCATTCAAGGATAAAACATATTGAAGTTAGGCACCACTTCATAAGGGATCATGTTTTGAAAGGAGAAATCAGGCTAGAATACATCCCAATAGAGGATCAAGTTGTTGATATCTTGACAAAGCCTTTATCAGAAGATAGACATTGCAAAATCAGGAGAGAATTAGGCATGGTAAATCCCAATTAAGCAATTCTGTTTTTAGATTTTCCAACATTAAATTAATTCTAACTTTAGCATCGGAGTGAATTTAATTTAAGTTGCAGATGCTCCTCATGAGATTCAATGGCAATAAATCTGAAAAATGGAGCACACCAGAATGGAACAATCAAAAAGTAAAGAAAATGGCAAAAATTCTGAGTTTCTGGATCCATTATGTAAGTTTTTAAAGTTAAAATTTGTATCTTACTTGTGTGTTAGATGAATTTCCTTAATAAACTGTGTTTCTGAACAAGTCAACATGGTCAACATTCGAATTTGGATGCCCAACAGACGAACTTCAACTTGTTATACATTGGAACAGTTCTCCGTGATGCCTTGAAATTCATCTGTTGGACCTTGAAAGTTCAAATTTTCAACAGTAAAAGTTTCAAAGTTATGTTTGTCCAACATGATGATTATACAAATGATTATTTCTTAGCATACGAATGTTGGAAAACCTTTACAAAGTAAAGAAATTCGAATTTCTGATTTAAAATTCATCTGTTGAAACATGTTCTTCATGTTGAATCTTTGAAAGATGAAGTTTCATATGCATAATTCGTCTGTTGTTTGTTGACTTGATTGCTACTTGATGTTTACTCTTCAAAATTTGAACTTTATTGGAACAAAGTTCGTCTATTCACCTTGTGTTGCTTAAACCAAGCCACTGTCAGACGAACTTTTAGAAGAAAATTCATCTATCAGTAAGCTTTGCTAAACAGTTTTACTTTTAACTGCTTGAAGTTCAAATTTTGACCCCACAAAATTCGTTTGTCAGGCGGTTACTTACGTTAAAACCAATGATTTTCCACTGAATAGACACAACCCTACTCTCTTCTTCTCTGAGTCTGTTCAAATTTTCTCTTCAATGCTCTTCAATTTTGACCATAAATCTTCATTTCCCACCATTTAAACTTCTTTTTGCATCCTATAAACCCAATCTCTGCTTCATTCTGAAACATTCATCCATGGAAATATTAAGAGTAAAGAATCCTAAAGCTGGAAAAGGAGAGGCATGACCAAAGAGGACGATCAAATCCCAATATGCCTCAAAGGAGGGTGAAAAATCGAAGAGAAAAGCCGAATCAAGCAAGGCAACTCCCTCCAAATGATAGAAAACTACACCAAAGGCTGAATCAAAGAAAGTTGGATCCTCTTCTTCAAAGAAAACAGAGCCTTCGGTCCCTGCTCCTGCTGCTGATGCTGTTGCTTCTACTTCCTCCTCTAGTACTGAATCTGGAGAATACCAACTCACTACACTATCATTATAGAGCACTCCTCAGATTCAGGAGGAATACTCAACCAAGTTTGCCAATAAAAAGGTAATCAAGCCTCATTGTGTGAACTTGGAAGATTTCTTAGTCTCAAACAATTTTGATGCTGGAATATGGATGTGAGATATAAGAATCTGTTAGAGATATTGGAGAGGTATGATGATGAAGTGGTAAAGACATGGTATGCCTCCCTAAAGTACAACAGCAAGAAGAAGAAGTGGGAGGTCAATCTGAGATCAAGGACCATCTGGCTCACAAATGAGACTTTTAATGAAGTGTTGGAATTCCCAGGGCAAGATGACATCAAGATTGACATCACTGCCTCTGGATACATGGATGAGGTAGATACTGCTGATAAAGAAGGTGGCCCCTTTCTGAACTACAAGGAGAGCACAATTCTGAACACATTGTTTAGAAGAAAGGAAAACAGGCTAACCATAAACCTGCTAAAGCCCACAGACCTCAGTGCTCAAGTGAGGATCCTACACTACATAGTGTCTAGGATCATATTCAACAAAGGAGGCAGCTTCAATCTGATCACAAGGGCAGAGGCACATGTGATAGCCGCAATCATGCGTGGAAAGCTCATCAACATAGGACATATCATACTCCAACGCATGATCAAGGCAAGGGATCAGAGGAAAGACTCCACACTCCCCTATGCAACAATCATTTCTAGAATTCTACAGTATGCTAGAATTCAACACCTTCAGAAAGGGAAAGGGAAACCCACTGAGATTTTCAAGGAAGATGGATTGGGAAGGGAGCAGGAAAATCTGAAGATCTCTTCTTTGTTGAAGGTGCCTCCCAACAATAAGAAGGAACCTCTGAGGCTCCTGCAAGAGCTACACCTCAACCTTCTCTACCTGTTCCATCTCCATCCAAGCCTACTCATATTCCATCTACTCCCTCCTCTCGTGCCAAGCCAACCAAGATCACTGAGTTGTATGACAGCTTGTCTGCACTCGTACTTAGCATCAGGGATGAGCAAAATGCCAAATTTGCTCATCTGCAAGATCAGATTCACTAGTTGGCCAAGAACATGAAAGTGGTTGCTGATGCCTATAAAGATATTCAGAGTGCAATTCCTACCACATCAGCTCCACCTCAGCTAGGATTCCTTGAGCCTACTCAGTCTACAACTCCTGAGCCTCCAAACCCCTTTGAGCTAGCCTCTTTTGAGCATGATGATGCCGTAGACGGTACTGAGCCAGCTGGTACACTGAACATACTAAGTCCTGGTCCTCCCTTGGACTATGGTATGGAACAAGAAGGACCTCAAGATTCAAGCTCTCATAATCTATTACTACGGATACTCAAGAGTCAATCCTATCACAGCAACAATCTGAGCAAATGGAAAGACTAGTGGCAGCCATTTCTACTTCATCAATCATAGAGGTTGCCAAAAGTGAAGAAAGAAGCATTGTGTCTTTTGTTGATTTGGAAACTATTACTCGCAGTGCTTTCTTACAAGCTCAGAGAAGGAGGCTTGAAGAAATGTTTCATTCTAATGACCCTACTCCCACATCTCTCACTACACATGGTCTTTCAGAAGAACAAAGGGCTCAATTGGCTCTTTCCAGACAAAAGGTGCAAGAGCTGCTTGAAGTCTCTGATGAGGAGGATCCAAGCCCTGAGCCTTCTGAGCCTCATCTGCCTTTTGCTCCTATGCCCCTTAAAGCTATTCCAGTTTCTCAAATCCCTTCTCCTGCTGATTATGTTCACCTTCCTGATGATGCCAAAAAAGGGGGAAAGGAGTAAGCAAACTAGCAAGTATGCTGCTGAGCCATCTGGAAAGACTTACAGCAAGAAAACCAAACCAAAGAAGAAGTGATTAGAACTTAGACTCGAGTCCTCTTGTAGTGCTGTATTAAGTTTCAAATGTTTGTTGTGTTGTTTGTGTTTGTGTTCAATTTGTGTATTTCGAAGTACTTTGCATAAATTGGTTTCTGTAAAGCAACATTTGATAAAATGAAAGAATTCCTTGGTTGCAATGATATGTTCTTAATATTCTTTGAATCTCTTCACATGATCTACTATATATGATTTCTTTTGAAATATAATGCATATGTTAAGGGCGAGCTTGTTAAAGAAAAACCAAGTACTAATCCAGTTTGTAAGTTGTTTTGTCATCATCAAAAAGGGGGAGAATGTTGAATCAAGAGTTTTGATAATTCCAAACCAACCTTCAAGAGCTTGGAATAAAGATATCAAAGGTGCCCAAAAGGTTTCAAGTGAAGAAATTCTGAATAAATCTATGCAAAGTAGATGTATGATATTTAGTAGTGTTTTATTTGAGTAAAAAACTTTGATTTAGTGAAAAGATGTTTTAAAACCTTGATTCTATGTTAAATCATGGAATATTTCAAAAATACCCACTAACAGATGAAGTTTGAAAGGTTAATACTGATCTGTCATCTTGGAAATTTAAACTTTGACTTTGGAAATTCGAATTTCATACTAAAACAGAACAAGTCTGAAGAGAAACTTCTCTGACAGATGAATTTTGACTTGAGAAAATTCAAATTTTGATAAGTGTCTGAAAGGAGCTTTCAGTAACAGAAGAATTTTGGGCTATGAAAATTTGAATTTCAGACAAAATGTAACTTATGAAAACTAAAGAAATTCGTCTTAAATTATGTCCAAGTTCATCTGAAACCAAGTTTGGATTGGATTTCAAAATTGCTCACTGATTGACGAACTTTGAATATGAAAATTCAAATTTCAGAAACTAAGCTTGTGAGTCTGTTACAATGATATGTTGACATACGAATGACAATATATATAAATTCGGATTTTGAAGTAAGTCTGAAAAGAGGTCTCTCTGACAGACAAACTTTGCCCTTTGACAATTTGAATTTTGAATCATATGAACTACTGTGCCTTATAAACCAGCTATGGACAGACAAATTTTGAGGTTCCAAAATTCAAATTTCGAAGGCACTGTAGCAAATTGAAAATACAGTTCACACTTAACAGAAAAACTTTCGACCTGAAAATCCGTATGTCACAACATAGAAACATTTTCCAAATATCAAAATTTGAACTTCACTTCATGACAGATGAACTTCGGGCATTCAACGATGAAGCTATTAACCTTCGGTTTATGCAAAATTCGTCTATTGACCAACTGAAATTTAAATTTCAGAGTATTAGAAGCATTAAATGCGATAGGTTAAGGGATAGTTTTTCAGAGTAACCATTGGATAACTTCTCCAACAGATAGATTTTGTCTCCAATGGATAGTTGAGACCTAAATCTATAAATATAACATCATTTGAAGTTGTGGGTAACGATTTTAACATTGTATATACTGAAACTCTGCCAAATCATCTACTAAAAGTCTCTTACTTTCTCACTTCAATATTTGTACTCAAACTTTCATATTTACTCTGTTTAAGAGAGTTTAATCATTGTAAATAATCTTATCTTTATCTGGAAGAAAGATTTTCTTATGAGGGGATATCAAAAGGGATTGGGAAGCACTTTGTAAGAGTGCATAGAGTACATAGAGTGTATGAGTGAGCTCTAAAAATAGAGCATCATCTTTGTACTGAAGCATTTGCAAGAAGCCCACTGAATTCTTGCATAATAGTGGAAAATTTCAAGTGGTGACTTGGGGACTGGACGTAGGTCAAGTGGAGAGACTGAACCAGGATAAATATCTGAGTTTTCTTCTATTTACTGTAACTTTTAAAATTTATTCTCCTATACTCTATTTTATCATCTATACTTTGCTTTCTTCACTTTCTTGATATTTTGCAGAAAATTTTCAAGCTTCCCAATTCACCCCCCATCTT
Source organism: Adenanthera pavonina (assembly GCA_026686845.1). Taxonomy (NCBI): domain Eukaryota; kingdom Viridiplantae; phylum Streptophyta; class Magnoliopsida; order Fabales; family Fabaceae; genus Adenanthera; species Adenanthera pavonina. Next base: position 20,517,823 of record JAIVEN010000009.1, read on the forward strand.
GGGAAGCCAGCTTATCTTACACAAAATATCATTAAAAATATAGAAAATGGGCTTAAAAGGGAAAAATGGTCATTTTGCCGAAAGGTAAGGGAAAAATGGTCATTTTACAAAAGAAGATAGAGAAAATAATATTATAATACTCCAATACAGGTTAAAAGTACAAGTGATACAGGTTATGTGGGACCAGAAAAGAAAAAGTACATGTCTAGTAAAATGTGAGTCTCACATGAATAGTAAGTGACCGAGGAATAAATAGTAATAAGTAAGCAAAATAAGTGGATCCCACATGAAAATATAAAAAGAAGAAAGATAATAGATCCCATAGATAGAGTAAGCAGAAAGGATATTGAATATAATAGAAAATCCAAATAAAAAAGTACTCAACCCAAAGCTAAATTTATCTGTAAAAGGAAAAATGTACATTTTCCCCCTAAAGCCTTGAAATATAAAACTTGGGAGGGAAAAGTTGGACAAAAATGGCATTACCCACTTCTTTCACAAAGCCAAAAATATCTTGGGGCAAAATGGTAAAGTGGCATTAAATATAGAAAGGAAAATACAAGTTTTCCCATCATTGTAACACCTTAATTTAATCTTATTTCCCATATATTGGACCTTAATTAAGATCTATTAATCATAATTAGAAGCTTAAATCACCCAAAAAATTACAACAGAATTTTCAAAAATTTGGTGTACTATTCATTTGGTAAAACCATTTGACTGACTGAAATTTGGAAATTCATAACTAATCATATAAAAATCACATTAAGGTAATTGAAGTTCCTAAATTAGATTAAATCTAGATCTACATGTGAAAAATATGAACTAGTGAATTCATTAAGTCAATTCATACAGTAAATTTCTTGAACATCTACTATTCATTTGGTCATTTTTCTACTTTTCAGTTTTCTGACCCCAAATTTGAAAAATCATAAAAATTAGCACACACTTCCAAATAAGGTGCGCTTTAGACCATTTTAAAGCTCTATCTGTCTACTTTAAGATAATGTTAACATATTCTTTGAAATTTCATCCAAATAGTAACAATATAACTGGACAGAGGTCAGAACAAGCATTTATATTCCTTAACCTTATCAAAATAACTTTCCATACATTTTTACATGGTCAAATCATGCTCCAAACTTGTACTAATCATCTAAAGAGACTTAGAGGCACTTGATAGCATACAAGAACAGCCTCAAAATTTCATATAAAAATTTGCATGATTTAGCAAAGAGACAATACATCATAGTAAATAAAAAGTAAATCATAAAAACCCTTCTCCTTGCTCTCTACCTCCCTTGGATTTCTTCCATTACTTGGACCTATCATGTTAGTATTTGGATGATGAGATTTTGGAAATCTCAATAGCTAGCTACATCTCAAACATTTACATTATCATGCATACTATAAAATCTCATAATCATCATAAAAATCATTTCAAGGCATAAATCACCATATTGTTGATAAAAATTTTGGCATTATAATAGCTTAGAAAATGGACATTCTAAGCGCTAGCCCTTTCATAAAAATAGTCACAACCAGTTTCAAGCATCGTAAAAACAATATGGCAAGTCATCATTCATAATAGAATATAATAAGATAATATAATGCAAGAAAATGTAACAATGCTATCTTATGAAACTTATGCCTTTTGTAATATCCCAAAATTTCATTGGATACTAAGTGATAAAAGAAGACATAAGTGATGATAACGTAAAATGAAAAAGGTATTTGCAAAAATAGACAAACACTGTTATACGCAAAATAAGGCAAAGAGATCATTTTTCCTAGTTGGATGAAAAAATGTAAAAATTATATTTTTGTCTGTAAAGAAATATAAAAATGATATCTATGTCCCAAAAGTACAAAAAATTATGCCAGAAAAGAAATAGAAAAACCTTGGAGAAAATTACACCAAATGACCCTAAAGTTTTAGAAATTATAATTTAACCCTAGGTCAAGGGTAATTTTGTAAATGTGCAAAATTACTATCAGAACAAAGCCCTCGACAAGAGAAGTCTAATGGCATATGGCACTGAGAGTTAATATTCAAGAATAAAGAAATGATCAGTGTCGAGTGTCCAAAAGTAATAATAAACCGATAAAGTAAACTGTGGGACCTACCGATGGTTCAAAAGAAATTGGATCAGGATATGGACCATACACAAATACCATTTGAGACATGATAATTATGAAAATATAAAAATAAAATTAGAATATTCCTATAGCCCAAAAATGCAAAGTTACTATAAAAAGAAATTTATCAGTACGGTTAAAAAGTACCCGGATTGAGGTATATTTGGATCAGGAAAATTGAGAAATTTTTGGACACCTCAAGCTCTCTCATGCATGACTTTTTTGTGGCCATGTGACACAGTAATATTATATTATTTATGGAATACTTCTTGAAGAAGTATGTAAAAAGCTAATCAAGGATTAGCAAAAAGTAACCATGATTAGCTATATCATTAGTCACTTAATTAACCACTTAAATCCTTCTCTTTCCTCACCATTTCACGGGTGAACCAAAGGCCAAAACAAAGCAAGAAAAAATGCAAGAAAAGGGAGGAAGAAGGAAGAGGAATCAAAGGAAAAGTAAAGCACAAATTGGTAAGCTTGCATACTACCACCCAAAGCTTACTATCTATGATTTTCAAAGCATATTTTATGGTTTAGTTTGCTTCCTTTCCATCTTAGGGTTTCAACCAAAAATGCGATTTAGCAATAGGAATGAGTTTTGGACCATTAAACTTAGGAAAAAGCATAGACTAGACACTAGAGGCATGAATCCATGGATGGTTTGAAGTGATTTGAAGGAAATCTTTTCCAACCACTTAGGTCAGATTTTGATTAGGAGAGGGGGACTATTTAGAGTTGGAATTTCATGATTTTGACCTCCAAAATGGATTTACCTTGGTCTAAAACCTTAAGAAGAAGTGTGTTGTACAAAGAAAGATCAAAGGAAAGCTAAGTGAAAAATTTGGGTTTTAGTGTTATGGTATTGTATAATTCCAAAAAACCAATCACTAAATTGGTTCAATGATGATATGATTAGGTTCAAGGAAGTGTTGGAAGGCCCAAGAAGTGGCATACCAAGTTTGGAGAGCAAGGGAGCATCATAAGGTAGTTAATTTTCTATACTAGCATTATGTTATCATATTTGCTTTCAATGTGCTTTATGCCTTATCATAAGATTGCAATGATATTTTGAGATAATTTATGTGTATTGGCTGAGTTGATTGAGGGCTATTGAGACCCCAGGATGTGCATTTTTCAAAATAAAACTCTGTCAAAAATTTTATGAATTCATATGACGCAAATGTGTTAATGTATTCAAAATGTGTTATCTTGATATTTTCATACTTAATGTGATGATGTGATGGCATATTGGGTGTTAACTACTGAGATTCTTTGAATCTCACCCTCCCAAATATTAACCATGAATAGATAGCAATAATGGCAAGACCACCAAGGAAGAGAAGGAAAGGAGAAAGAATTTGGTCATTAACTTGATAATTCTAGCAATGGCCATGAGCTTTGACCTTTTGTGTAATTTTGTAAATGTGATATTAAGTATGTTTCTTTAAGTTTTTATGATATCTTAGGTCTTAGCTAAAGTATGGTATAGTATGAAAATGATGTATGGCCATGTAAATATTTTATGGCTTTTGTGTGGCAAAGTAGTAAGATATAAATGGTTATTTTGACCTATGTAGAGTAAATATGCCACTGTTTTGATTTTTTTATGTATAAAGTATGAATGATGTATATGGTTTAAAAGTATATAGGAAGAGCTCTCTAATGGTCCAAAGAACACTCAGATTGGATGTTTGAGCAATATTTGGCGGATTTTTATATTTAATCCCAATTAAAATGATTATTTTTGCAGTTTTCGTATAAATTGTGAAATTTCATAGAGCTTGCTATACAGATCAGTACTACCATTTTACTGACTTATATTTCCCATTTAGACAAAATTATAAGATATCCTTAGAGACTTGAATCACATGTATACAATTTTTATTTATTTAGTTATGATTTCTTAAAATTTAATCAGAATAAATAAATTCGATTAAATAAATAGTGCCCAGAGTTGAAAAAAATTTATTATAGCATTTATTGTGATTCAAGATCCTAATACGATACAAATGGACTTTAAAATGGTTAAATACATGGGAAATGGGCCCATAAGAGAGGTGTTACACCTTTTCTCTTTGATTTAACCTTTCCAAGGACTTCCTTAAGCTTTCTCAAACCCTAATACATCACCAAATGTCAAATGAATCAACTTGAACCAAGAGTTACTTCATAAAGAACTTCAAAACCCTAAAAATTTCACTTTCTTAATCTTAAGCTTTTTCTTTATTTCCATCACTTGCCTTAAGCTAATTTGACCATGAGGAATCTATTTTTGGTATTAAAATCATGAAATTTCAACTCTAAAAACTTCCCCCATTATGGCCAAAATCTATCTCTAAGGAGGAAGAAATGATTTTCATGCAATTTTTTCAATCCTTTGTAAAAACCTTGTTCTTTCAACTATATCATGGTTTCTATCATGTTTCATGCATGAAAAACTCACTTCCTTCCACTCTCTAGATTAGGCCAAAATTATATTCAAAGAGGAAGAGAAGAAATCTTCAACTAATAACCTCCCCACAAGCTAAACTTGAAGCTAAAATCCTTTAAGAATCAAAGGAAGTAACTTATCTTAATGCCTTAATTTTCCTTCTTTCTCTCTTTTTTTTCCTTCTCCTCCCTCATGTTGCTTCTCTCTTTCTTGGCTAGTTTTTGTTGCACACTTCTCTCTCTCTTTCCACTCTAATTTTTGTCCAAGAGGGAGTAATTGTATAGACAAAATAAGCTTCACAAAATTGCCATGTGTCATTAGTATTTTTTTTATTTTTTTCCAAAAGTAAATACTTCTTCAAGAAGTTTTTGTCATTAAACAATAAAATATTTAATTTCACCCTGTGATGCAGCTGCTGGACATGCTTAAGAGAATAAGAAGCTAATCACCTTGGTTAAATATGGTTACTTCAATTAACCAATTTAGTTTACTTTTCAATACTTCCTCAAGAAGTTTTCACCAAAAATAATAATAAAAAAATATGCAATCCCACACATGGACAAATCTGACACCAATGGAGAGGAGAAGAGTGTCAAATACTATATAATTTTGCCAGTCCTGATATATCTTATATCAGATATTTTTACTGATACCGATAAAATTACTTTTTATGATATTTTATCACTTAAGGGATACACGATTAATCAATATTTGTACCTGTCACCTTTTTGCCATTTATGGGCCCCACAACCTACTTTATTAGTAGATAGTTACTTTTGGACACTCGGCACTAATTATTCTTTATTTTTAATCAGCTAACCTTCATACTATATATCATTGGACTCAACTCTTCGTGAGCTTCGTTTTAACAGAAATTTTGCATATTCACAAAATACCCCTGACTCGAGACCGAATTATAATTTTTAATTCTTTTGGGTCATTAGCTGTAATTTCTCCCAAAATATATATTCATATGCATTCCCATGTAATTTTATTCTTGAGGGGCTAAAACACAATTATTTTAACTTCTAGGGAAAAAATGTTATTTCTCATTTTTTCATCAAAATAGGAAAACTGACCTCTGCCCTTTTTCATCCAAAATAGTGTCTGTCTACTTTTGTAAATTCCTAACAGATATTTAGATATTCTGGGTCTTAGCAATGTTACAATCATCACACATATGCATACCATACAACCATCATCATTACAATTGTACTATCATACTTGGCAGAACAAACATAAACAATACACACATACTACCGTGACTTGAATATTCCCAACACGGGAGTGGCTATGCTTCCCTCGTCTTCTCCGAATTAGTGCTAGAACCTTTATCTAAAATGTTAATGTATGGGAAAGAGGTGTGAGACATTCTCAATAACCAAAGACAACCACAAGCAACATATATATATCTCATACAATAATGTACATGAATGCAACATGTAATAGAATGCATGGCTCCTTCACACACAGCTAGAACCCCAAGCTGTCATCATAACAGGACATTTCACATGGATGACTCACTTCCAACAGTTGACAAAGACTGATTACGAGACATTACCAAGCTCACTTCACACTAATGAACCTGGCCAAAAGTAATATTAATGCTCAAACCATGGCTCACCTTCCCCCAGACCACAACGAATTAGTGGTGATTTAGGAAAGGTCTAGTCCACTGCCACATGGCTCTCCTAGCTATAGGAGAGGATTTTGTGATAGGGAACCTTTCCTTACTTAACCCATATCATATCTCATTATATTATAACATATCATATATCATCATCACCACCCAATCTGCCTTTCCTCACAATGTCATGTGGTGATGTTCATGCCATATCATCATGTGACTATCATCATCATCATGATTTTCAATGCCATGCTATACAATCATGTAATGTCGCATCATTATCACATACATAATCATCATTATCTACTATATCATCTAGCCATATGCATACCACGATATAGAGAAAAACCATACACACACCTAACAATATCATGGTATGAACGGAAACATGCATATATACATATCTATAGTAACATATAATACATACAATACAAAGACCAAGTTACCTTAGGTTGTCAATACCACACTCGGATTCCACAAGCTTCTTGAATTATCCAACATGACTTGTACTCCTCCAGTCAACCAAATAACCTCTACAATACCGTAATACCTTTAGTTAACATATAGTACAATTATCCAAATTTCACAATTCAACTATTTAGACCTAATCTAAGGTTTCAACACCATTTCCAGACATCATTGAGCTCTGAAGAGCATTTAAACTCTAACTAACCATAAACATATTGAATTCCCAATTCCTCCACCAAAAATAACATAGGTTAAGCTTAAATCATACATACTCCCTTTAAAACTCATACCCAAGCATTATAAACACCAAATCATACCTCATTAATCCTATTTCATCCATTTTAATCGGTGGATTTAGGCCAAAACTAGAAATCTCAACATATACTTGAAAAATCCAACTCAAAAACCAAAGAAAAATAAGGATGAAGGAGCAAAGATCACTTACCAACAACTTACCAAGCACCCAGTTGTCGTAAACCACTCCCAAGGGTCTAAAATCTCAAACCCTAGCGCTACTTCTGTAGTTCTCCCTCTATTTCTTTCTCCGTTCGACATCTGAAATGATTCTAATTTAAGCAAATTTTCTGACGCTTGCCATGGTTCCAGTAAGTTCACTACGGCACGGGTGCTCTTGGCCTGAAAAATTTAAAAGATTCCAAGTGTCTCTCTCTGTGGTGTGGCCCTTTGCTATTTCCAAATTTCAGTTTTATTCTATTTGAATCTTTTCTCTGGTCCAGGTTCCTCTGGTCTTGTACACATCATTAATTCTACTTCATTGGCTAGAAGCTAAGTTCAGGACAATGTAATGAGCCTTGTTACATTCTCCCCTCCTTATAAAAATTTCATCCTCACAATTTTAAATCTTACCTCAAGCAAAAATCTTGGGATATCTCCTTCTCATGGATTTTTTTATCTCCCACATGACATTAATAGATGTCAAGCTGCTCCACAGCACTTTCACTAACTTAATAGTCTAATTTCTCAACTGCTTTACCTTTACATTGAGAATTTATAATGACGTGATCTCAAAAGTAAGATCCTCTCGTGCTTGAACTTCCTCATCATCAATTATATGAAATGGATCTGAATGATACTTCTTGAGTTAAGACACGTGTAAAACATCCTGCAACCCTATGAGATTAGGCGATAGCACCACTCGATATGCTACTGGCCAAATTTGCTCTCGAATTTGATATGGATCCATATACCACAAAGTAAGCTTCTTCGCTCGAATTGATCTCCCAACACATGTGGTAGGAGTGACCTTTAGAAATACATGATCTCCAGCATCATACTCCAATGGTTTACTCCTTCTTTCTGCATAACTCTTCTGTCGACTCTGAGCAATTAGACACTTTTGTCAAATACTCTCTATTTGTTGAGAGTTTTGATCCACAATATCCAAGCCCAATAGACTCCACTCACCAAGTTCAACTCAACACAATGGTGATTTATACTTCCTGCCATATAAAGCTTTATACGGAGCAATTTGCCAACTTGAATGGTAGCTATTATTATAGGAAAATTCGACCAATGATAGATATTGATTCCAATTGCCTTTATTCTCCAGAACACAAGATCACAATATGTCTTCCAGAGTTTGAATCATCCTTTCAGTCTGCCCATCAGATTGAGGGTGATAAGTAGTACTAAAATTCAACTTCAACCCCATGGCCTTCTAAAGAGATTTCCAAAACTTATATATAAACCTAGGATCTCTATCTGACACAATATTCATCGGAATCCCATGTAATCTCTTGATCTCATTTATGTACAACTAAGCCAACTTTTCCATAGTAATGTGTTGAATCAAGTGTTTTGATTATTCCAAACTAACTTTCTAGAGCTTGGAAAGAAGATATCAAAAGTGTACAAATGATCTCAAGTGGGGAAATTCAAGAAAATCCAGCACAAGAATAGATGTAGAATCTACAGCTATGTTTAAATTGAGTAAAAGACTTTGAATTGGCAAAAAGATATTTTAAAACTACGATTCTACGTTAATACATGGAATATTTTAAAGACACCCACTAACATATGAAGTTTGAAATGTTTATACTGATATACTTTTTTGAAAATTTGAACTTTAGCTTTGGAAATTCGAAATTCGTATTGAAAATGAACAAGTCTGAAAAGAGCCTTCTTTGGCAGACGAACTTTGACTGCAGAAATTCAAATTTTGAATCTTGTCTGAAAAGAGCCTTCTCTGACAAATGAACTTTGGCTTTTAAAAATTTGAATTTCAGACAAAATACAACTTATGAAAAATGAAAAAAATTCGTCGAAGGATATGTCAAAGTTCATCTGAAAACTAAGTTTGGAAAGAGCATCAAAATGGCTCACTCACAGACCAACTTTGAATATGAAAATTTGAATTCACAAACAAAGCTTATGAGTCTGTTATGATGATATGTTAACATACAAATGATAGTATTCAAAAATTCAAACTTTGAAGTAAGTCTGAAAAGAGGCCTCTCTGATAGATGAACTTTACATTTTGAAAATTTGAATTTCGAATAGATGAACTATTGTGTCTTATTAAGCAGCCCACTGACAGACGAATTTTGGGCACCAAAATTTGAACTTTGAAGGCACTGTAGTAATTTGGGACTACTGTTCACACCTTTAAGAAGAACTTTTTAGCTTGAAAATTTGTATGTTCCAACACAGAAAGATTTCTCAATGATGAAAATTCAAACTTTAATTTACAACAAATGAATTTTGGAATTTAACATTGAAGTTTTTAACTTTCAGTCTCTACAAAATTCGTCTATTGATCAACCAAAATTCAAATTTCAAAATGTCAGAAGCATTAAATACGGTTGGTGAACGGATAGTTTTTCAGTGTAACCGTTGGATAACTTCTCCAACAGATAGATTTTTTCTCTAATGTATAGCTAAGACCTAAATCTAAAAATATAATATCATTTGAAGTTGTGGATAACTATTTTAACATTATATATACTGAAACTCTGCAAAATCATCAACTTAAAGTCTCTTACTCTCATATACTTCATTCTTTGTACTCCAACTTTCATATACACTCTGATTAAGAGAGTTTATCCATTGTAAATAATCTTATCTTCATCTGAAAGAAAGATTTTCTTGTGAGGGGATATCACAAGGGATTGGGGAAGCACTTACCTAGAGTGTAAAGAGAGAGAGTGTGAGCTCTAAAAATAGAGTATCATAGCTGTACTATGGCATTTACGAGAAGCCCACTAAATTCTTGCAAGATAATGGAAAATCTCAAGTGGTGGCTTGAGGACTGGACGTAGGTCAAGATTGAGAGACCGAACCAGGATAAACATATGTGTCTTCTCTTCTTTATTATTTCTCTTACTTGTTATTTACTTATACTCTGTTTTACTGTCACCTTTGTTTTCTTCACTTTATTGACATTTTGCAGAAAATTTTAACCTTCCCAATTCACCCCCTCTTGGGAAGCCAGCATATCTAACATAATGGTCTCCCAAATTAGAAGAAAATAGGCTAACTCGTTAATTTATCTACAATTACCCATATTGCATTGTGCCCTAAAGAGGTCCTCAGTAATCCCATCATGAAATCCATGGAGATGCTATCCCATTTCCACTCTGAGATCTCCATGGTAATTGGAGTTCAATTTTCACTTTTTGTCAAATTAAACATCTTGCTACATATTTGGAAATGTCCTTTTTCTTTCCTAGCCACCAGTGTCCTTGATTCAATTCTTAGTACATCTTGATGGTACCTAGGTGAATAGTATATCTGCTCTAATGAGCTTTCTCCAAAATAATTTCTCACAATCCTGCAACATTGGACACACAAATCTGACCACAGTATCGAATGATATCATCCTTTAATATATCGAAGTCCTGGGTTTCTGCCATTTCAATTTGTTCTCGAATGCCTAAAAGATAGTTATCCTTCAACTAAGAATAGCAGTGATTCCTCAACAAATCACTTGATACATTGATTGACCCTACTACTATAACTCCAGTGTGTACATTGATGGACAACTTTAGATCTCTCAGCCTTTCTAGCAACCATGTTTTCTCATCATCATTATGGCTATATGGATCAACTTTCTACTCAGTGCATCCACCACTACATTGGCTATCCCAGGAAGATAGTTCAAAGCAAATTCATAATCTTTCAGGAATTCTATCCATTGCCTTTGCCTTATGTTCAACTCCTTCTGATCAAAAAGATACTTCAAACTTTTATGATCACTGAATACCTCAAACTAAGCACCCTATAGATTATGCTTCTATAACTCTAAGGCAACCACTATAGCCACAAGCTCAAAGTCATGAGTAGGATAGTTCTCCTCATAAGGCTTCAACTGTCTTGAAGCATATGCTACAACTCTTCCTTATTGTATCAACATACACCCTAGACCCTTTTTGGAGGCATCAGTATAAACTGTGAACGGCTCAAGAGAGTTAGGTATAGTAAGCATTAGGGTGGATGTTAAACAAACCTTCAGTTCTTGGAATGCTCTTTCACACCTATCATCCCAAATGAAAGATCTATCCTTGTGGGTGAGTCTAGTCAATAGCATAACAAGCTGAGAAAGTCCCTTGATGAACCTTTAGTAGTAACTAGCCAATCCTAGAAAGCTACAAATTTCAGTTACTAATTGCGGCTTTTCCTAATTCAACACCGCTTTTACTTTACTAGGGTCCACCGCTATACTTTCTTTAGAAATCACATAATCTAGAAATTTCATCTCTTATAGCCAAAACTCATATTTACTAAGTTTGGCATACAGTTGGTGATCCTCCAATACTTGCAATACAATCCGAAGATAAAGTGCATGTTCTTCCTCACTCTTGGAGTATATCAAAATATCATCGATAAACACTACCACAAACTTGTCAAGATAAGGACGGAATACCTTGTTCATATAATCCATAAAGATTATCGAGGCATTGGTGAACCTAAATGGTATCACAAGGAACTCATAATGCCTATATCGAGTTCAAAAAGCTGTTTTAGGCACATCTTCAGCACGCACCTAAAGTTGATGGTATTCCGACCTCAAATCAATTTTAGAGAAAACTAAGGCACCTAACAACTAATCAATCAAGTCTTCAATTCGTGGCAAAGGATATTTATTCTTAATTGTCACTCAATTCAGCTGCCTGTATTCAATACATAATCTAAGGCTGCCATCCTTTTTCTTAGCAAACAATACTAGAGCTCCCCAAGGCGAAACACTTGATCTGATAAAACCCCTTTCTAACAAATCTTCAATCTGCTTTGTAAGTTCATTCAATTCAGACAATACCATTCAATATGGAGCCTTAGAAATAGGACTTGTCTCGAGCACCAAATCAATGGAAAACTACAGCTCTAATGGCGGTGGCAAGCCGGTAATCTCCTCTGGAAACACATCAGGATATTCACATACAACTGAAGATCTTGGAAGGTTTAGTATAATATAAGTTTAGATGATAAAAATATAGAGTAATAAGAAACAAATGCATCATATGTGTCTGACATATATAATGTTTCTTAACGAAGTAAAATATACATTAGTATATATTTAATTATGGTTATAATATATATCATGCTATGTGCAAATATATCTACTGTACTTTTACAATGAATAATATAAGTTGGATATATAAACTGAACTAACTAATTGGTTTGTAAGTGTAATATATTAAGTAGGATGGTCCAAGTAAAAAGAGTGAGCATTGGAACACAGAAATGGAAATCAATATCATGTCTCACTCAAGAAAGAAGAAGAGAAAGGATGCTCTACAAATTGAAGATTAGAAGGGAGCATGCTAAGAAGGAAATAACCAAGTGGAAGTGGAACTTAACATTTGAAGACCTAGTCACTAGGTATATTTTGTTTTCACTTAGGTCTTGAGGTGGGATTAATCTTTGAAAATTACTTAATCTTGTTACCATATGTTTTAAATGAGTTAGATCAAGTAAATCTAATGTTAGCTTACGTTAAAATTGAAAAACACTAACTGACAGATGAATTTTCAAGTTAATGCTTGAGTATTTTGTTCAAAATTCAAACTTTACTGACTGGAATTCAAAGTTCCAGAGATATCACCTCTGATAAATGAATTTCAAGTCAAGCATAGATAGTAGAAAGTGTAAAATTCGTCTGAAGTTATATCAAAGTTCGTCTAAAATTAAAATATAAAAAGATTTCAAAGTTAGTCCCTCTAATAGATGAATTTTGGATTTCAAAATTTGAACTTTAGAATAAAACTCAATGATTTACAATTGCATTTGATTGGTTTAAGAAGTTTTGGTTATCAAAGTAATACATTCTTGGTTTTAAACATAAGTGAAATCTGGTTTTAAAGAATCTAGAGTTTGACCTTTAATTAGTTTTTTTACTACATATCTCAAAATACATATGGCTTTGATGTAAAAATAATTTCATATGAAACTATACTTAATAAGCTTTTCAACGACGGTTATTTCACTCAAAATAAAGGTCATATTAAAAAACTATGGTCATTTAAATTTGAGTAGTAAGATATGGATTTTCAGTGTTGATCTCTTATCATTATTTTGATCATATCTCATAGAATACAATTTGTTTTTGAAGTGAAACTTATTGAATTTGAAAGTAGACATTGAGAGATTTCCAACCATAGGTCATTTGCTTAATTTGGAGTTTAAATGAGAGAGTTATAACTTCTACAAAATTATCTACAGTGCAAAGTTTGAAGTTAAGAAGGTTCTACCACTGATAGGCAAATTTCGGGCCTCCGAAATTCAAATTTCAAATAGAACCTTTATGTCATGTTGAGCTTGCCATTGATAGACTAATTTTGTCTTCTGAAATTCGAACTTCAAGTCTAACAGACGAATTTTGGCTTTCAAAATTTGAATTTTTAAACTCCAAAATGTGAAAAATGCTTCTAGAATAACTAACAAATGTATTTCCACATCTAAAATTCGAACTTCAAGTCTAACAAAAGAATTTTGGCTTTGAAAATTTGAATTTTGAATCTCTAGAATGTGAAAGTACTTCTGGAATAGCCAACGGACTAATTTTCACATCCAAAATTCGAATTTTGAAAGGAAGAACTTGTGTCATATTGAGCTAAGCTCTGATAGACGAATTTTGGGCACCAAAATTTGAACTTCGAAGGCACTGTAGCAATATAGAACAACTGTTTACATTTACCAAAAGAACTTTAAACATGAAAATTCGCATGTTCCAACATAGAAACATTTGTCAAAGATGAAAATCTGAATTTTGCTTTAGAACAGATGAACTTTAAAATTCAACATTAAAGTTTTTAACTTATGGTCTCTGCAAAATTCATCTGTTGACATGCAAAATTCAAATTTTAGAATGTTAGAAGCATTAAATGTGGTTGGTAAACAGCTAGTTTTACAGAGTAACTATTGGGTAACATCTCTAACGACTAGATCTTATTTCTAACATTTACTTACACCATAAATTTATAAATAGAACATCATTTGAACTTATAGATAATAATCTTAAGAGAGTTTATGCGAAGATGCTGCTACAATTTGTAAAATTTTCTATCTCAGCATTGTCTGAAAAACTCACCTTAATAAAGTAAGCTTTCAATGTATTATCTACTCTTCAAGAGAGTTTTTATTCTGTAAACATTTCTTTCTACATATTTTGGGAAAAATCTTAGTGTGGGAAAACACTAAGGGATTTACACATCTTGTAAGGGTGTGAGGAGAGTGACTTTGCAAGTGCTTACTGAAACTTGTGAGATGTACTGAGGCTTCACAGGTGCCCGAATCAAACCTATGAGATATAGTGAAAAATTCCAAGTGATAGCTTGGGGACTGGATGTAAGTAAAGTGGTTAGACTGAACCAGTATAAATTGTTGTGTGTTGTTCTTTATCTTTTCTATTCAGTTGCTGCACACAAGTCTCTCTGTTTATCCCTATTTTGCTACACTCCTAGTGAAATTGGTTGTGATCCAAAAAAGAGTAAAAATCCTACATCACCTAATTCATCCCCTCTTCGGTGACCAGCCAACCTAACATATCTTTCTATACCTCCTTCCACATCCACATTAACAGAGAAGAAAACCATAAACCCTTGGCATCCTTTTCTCAAATACCTATCAACTTGGGCAAAGGACAAATAGACATTTTCATACCCTTCAATATTAGGAAAATTCATGAGCAATGACACAATCTTCCAAGTACAGTCAAGAATGACATTATTTGCCTCCAACCAATCCATCCCAATGATAACATCAATCTCTTGCAATGGCAAATAGATTAGGACTAGTGTAGTGCTTTGATGTTCAAAATAAACTACACAATTTAAACAAGCTTGAGCAGTTCTTAGTGAAACTCCCATGGGTGTAGATACTGACAATTCAAAAGGTAACTATATTGCCACAATACCCAATCTTTGAGCACAATCAAAAGATATAAAGGAATACAATGCACCAGAATCAAACATGAATAGAGACACCATTAAGTTTGAGTTTACCTCTAATCAAGTTAAGTGTTACATCTGCTTCCTATCAAGTTATTACAAAGACTCATTTGGGCATCATGGGCCTTCTCATTGCATTATAATGCCTTGGCTCATGGCAACTCCATGAGATATGTCCCAGTCTCCCACAGTTATAGCAAATCAAACACAGTCAATCGCCATAGCTCATTTCACATTTTGTACACGGATTCAGGGCACTACCTAAATTGTGTTGAGATAGGGCTAAGTCTCTTCCTGCAAATTCACTTTGACTATAGCTCCCTTGGCCAAAGCCTCCTCTATAGAATTTTCCTCTACCAAACTTGCCTTCTTTTAGTTTGATCTCTACCAAACTTGCCCAAACTTGCCTTTATTATGATGGCCTCTTCCTTCACTAGAACCACCATTGTCACTGCTACTACTAGATCCACTTCCTTTACTGACACCTTAGGTAGGTCCTAGATGAGAAAAGGCTCGAATCAATGAATTCCTCTTATCCTCCTCTATTTCCTACATTCACCGGGATAGAACATGCATCTTAGCACACAAGTCCTCAAAGGACACAAATTCAACCACCGATAACTGCTCCTTAATTTTTGGACGAGCTCCCTCAAATAACTATTGAGCCTTCTACATACCATCCGGGTAATTATTAAAATAAGTGGAATACTTCATCAAATCCAAGAATTGATTGATATAATTGTTCGCCAAACAAATTCCCCAGTTGGAACGCTAAGAATTTAGCCTCATTTTGCATCATCCAAGCAGGAGGGAAGTAATGTGTAAAGAATCTTACTTTAAACTGTTCCTAGGTCATCAAAGCATTCATGGATTTAACACTTAGAAGAATACTCCTCCACCAATGCTTAGCCTTCTTCTCAAATTTAAACACTACCAATTGCACTTTTTCTTCAGATATGCAATCCATCACACCAAATATAGTCTTTAATTGCTCTATCAAATCCTCAGCCAATACATGGTCCATTATACCTTCAAAAGCTAGGGGATTGAACTTCTGAAAGTCTTTCAACTGGGAGGAGATACCCCTTCTTTTAGTTCTTAGGGATTTCTCAGGTTCCACCTCATTCTCATTCTTATCATTATTATTACCCTCTTCTACATTCAAATCAATATGCATGCTGGCATCTTCATTCACATCACTATACTTTTGCCGATTCATTTGCTTTTACAGCCTATTCAATGCCTCCCCCGAAGTATTGACCCTGTCACTGAGGCCTGCTAACATCTCATGCATCTACCTCATCAAATCACTATCACTCGGTCTTACTCTGTGAGACATTTTCTCCTACACACAAGCAACAACACATTCCATTATATGGTTCTGGATTAGTATTGTAGGGGAATATACAAGTTTATGCAATTAATGTTGTGTCAAGTATTACCACAAGCAGAATCAATGGCTTGAATCATTGTGCAAATACCAAAATGTAACACCCTACTCCAACACACCTCCAAACTTGACCAATTACTTCAAAACTAACTAAACAAAACCAAAACACCTCGACTTTGCCTCCCAGGATATCAAAGCAGTAAAAAAAAAAATACCACAAGAGCACCAGAATAGCTGAAACAAAGTGCAGCGCAGTGGCTACTACAATGCTATCATGGTATCGGTGCTCTCGAGTTGAAAATCTTTCGAATAAAGTGGACTGGTGCCGCAACCTAGCCCTAGCGCCACGGCACCCCTTGCTAATATTATATCAGTAAATTTCAAAGTTCCAGGGTAAATTTTTTATACACATAACTTTATGCTCCAACCTCTGATTGACCTGATTCAAACTCCTCCAAGTCAATCTTGTCTCAATCTATCCATGGTCACTAGTTTCACTCAATTCTAACTTCGTATGGAAATTCTGGACATTTGACACTATTTTGGTCACTTTTTGACTAAAACTCACTACAATCCTCCTCCAATTGCCACCAAAGGAAAATTGGAATTTAAGGACCATTCATACAGGTCCTAAATAACTCAACCAACTTATCCAAGTAGATTTCTTCTCAAAGGAACCACTTATCTAAGATTTGACCCCCTTGAACACCCCAAATTCACTTAATCGGTTATATGCCCATTTCTCATAGACATAGCCCAAATTCTCCCTTTGGGCTCTCCCATACAACCAAAATCAACTCCCCACAGCAAAACAAACATATATTACACCACGTCATTTCATATCAAATACCATCATCACACATTTGCATACCATATAACCATCATCATTACAATTGTACTATCATACTTGGCACAACATAGATAGACAATATACATATACTACCGTGACTTGAATATTCCCAACACCAGAGTGTCTATGCTTCCCTCGTCTTCTCTGGACTAGCGTTAGAACCTTCACCTGAATTGTTAGGTTATGGGAAAGGGATGTGAGACAAAGTCTTAGTAACTGGGGATAACCACAAGCAACATGTATATATATATATATATCTCATATAATAATGCACATGAATGCAACTTGTAATGGAATGCATGGCTCCTTCACACACAGCTAGAACCCCAAGCTGTCGTCATAACAGGACCTTTCATATGGATGACTCACTTCTAACAGTCGGTGAAGACTAATTCCAAGACAATTCCAAGCTCACGTCACACTAATGAACCTGGCCAAAAGTAATATTAACACTCGAAGTGTGGCTCACCTTCCCCTGGACCATCGCAAATTAGTGGTGATTTAGGGAAGGTATAGTCCACTGCTACCTGGCTCTCCTAGTCATAGGAGAGGATTTTCTGACAGGGATCCCTTCCTTATTTCACCTATATCATATCTCATCATATCATAACATATCATACATCATCATCACCACCCAATCTGCCTTTCCTCATAATGTCATGTGGTAATGTTCATGCCATATCATCATGTAATCATCATCATCATCATGCTTTTCAATGTCATGCTATGCAATCATGTAATGTCGCATCATCATCACATATATAATCATCATCATCAAGTATATCATCTAACCAAGTGCATACCACGATATATAGAAAAACCATATACACACATAACAATATCATGGTATGAACAAAAACATGGATGTATACATATATATATACTAACATACAGTATATACAATACAAACACCCAGTTACCTTAGGTTGTTAATGCCACACATGGATTCCACAAGCTTCTCGGATTGTCCAACACAACTTGTACTCTTCCGGTCAACCAAATAACCTCTACAATACCATAATTCCTATAGTTAACATATAATACAATTATCCAAATTTCACTATTCAACCATTTAAGCCTAACCCAAGGTTCCAACACCATTTCCACATATTATTAAGCTCCTAAAGATCATTCAAACTCTAACTAACCACACACATTTTGGATTCCCAATTCCTTAACCAAAAATAACCTAGGGTTAAACTTAAATCATACATACTCCTTCTAAAACTCATACCCAAGCATTATAAACACCAAATCACACCTCATTAATCCTATTTCATCCATTTTAATCAGTGGATTTGGTCCAAAACCAAAAATCCTAATATATACCCAAAAAATCTAACTCAAAAACCAAAGAAAAATGGAAATGGATGAGTAAAGATCACTTACTAACATTTTACCAAGCTTCCGGAGGACGAAAACCAATCCTAAAGGTCAAAAATCACGAACCCTAGTACTGCTTCCCCAGTTCTCCCTCCGTTTCTTTCTCTACTCGATGTCTGAAATGATTCTGATTTAAACAAACTTTCCAATGCTCACCGCAGCACCAGTAAGTTCGCTATGGTGTAGGTGCTCTTGGCTTGAAAAATTTAAAAGTTCCTAAGTGTCCCTCACCACAATAGCTCTATTGCTCGTCGTGGCATGTCCTTTTGTTATTTCTGAATTTCAGTTTTATGCTATTCGGATCTCTTCTCTGGTCCTAGTTCCTTTGGTCCTGTACACATCATCAATTCTACTTCATTAGCTAGATGCTAAGTTTAAGATAATGTAATAAGGGTTGTTACATGTATACTTCGTAATAGGTGCTTCGGAGGCTTGCCTAAGCCCCTGTGTGCATGGTGTCGGTAATCTGAGGTAACCGTGTGTTTGTATTATATGTGTTATCTATTGATATATATATGCATGTCTCCATTCATATCACGATATTGTTATGTGTATGTGTATGGTTTTTCTATATATCGTGATATGCACATGGTTAGATAAGGTGTTTATAAATGATGATGATGAGAATGATATTGTATATATGCATATATGATTGTAGCATCCATACATGATTGCATGCTAGCATGACTGTGATGATGATTATGTGCATATTGTTGAAGGCATGTTAGCATGGCATGTACATCACCACAACATGGCATAATGAGATGTGGCGGATTAGGAGGTGGTGATGAGATGAGAAATGATGATATACAATATGATGATATGATGAAAGATCCCTGCCACTAAATCCTCTCCTGTGACTAGGAGAGCCAAATGGTAATAGACTATGAAATAATATAATGATAATATGATTTGGTGATAAGGTGGAACATCCCTGGAACTAAATTCTCTCCTATAGCCTAGGAGAGCCAGGTGACAGTGGATTGCACATTCCCTAAATCACCACTAATTCGCGGTGGTCTAAGGGAAGGAGAGCCACGGTCCAATCACTAGTGTGACCATTAGCCAAGCACACTAATGTGAGGTGAGCTTAGTGATGTCCTGGAATCAGTCTTCACGGGATGTTGGAAGGGAATCACCTATTTGAAATGTCTTGTGATGACACTAGCTAGTAATCCTAGTGTGATGACACTAGCTCATAGTTCTAGCCATGTTTGAGGAAGACATGCATTGCATGACATTTGGCATTGCATGACATCATTGCATATATATGTGATATTAATGGTAAATATATGTGTCTTTCTCTTGGTTATTGATGGTAATATATATGTGTTTATCTCGGTTACTAAGACATTGTCTCACACCCCCTCCCATGACTAACATTTCAGGTGAAGACTCTAATACTAGCTCAAAGAAAACCATCCAGTCATAGGCCACTCCACATTCAGGAATTTCAAGTATAATTGGTAGTTTGTAACTTAGTTTATGTAATATTGTGCCACGTAGATTGTTATGGTTATTTGTCTGTATATGTATCCTGGGAGTATAGAGATGCATGTGGTTATGTATGTTTGGATAAAGTGATGATGTTGTATAGATGATGTTGAGGGATGATGAATGGTATAGCTATGGCTATATGCCATGTTTATGGATGATGTACTAAGTACAGTTGATATGTATGTTATGATGATGTGGATCCCGAAGTGGGTCATTGATGTTGGAACACGTCTCTTTGAGCCACAATGATCATATGTGTGAGCCCAAAGTAGTGCTAGGGCGTGTAAGTATGTTTTAGGATATATAGCCCAATATGTGAATTTGGGATTCAGTGGGGTCAAATCTTATAGAAGTGATTTCACTGAGATAAAACTTCCTTAGATAGGTTGGTCATGCCATTCAGGACCTATATGGATAGTTCACAATGGCCAAAATAGTGTGGAGTATTCAAAATCTGCATACAGAGATGGATTGGAGTGAAATTAGTGTCTATGAATAGATTAGAACGAGATTGACTTATAGGAGTTGGAATCAGGTCAATCGGAGGTCAGAACAAGAAGATATGCGTGTTGGAAGTTCACCTCGAAAACGTGTAATTTGCTGATATGGTATAGCATGAGGCGCCATGGCGCCAAAAGCTTGGCCGTGGTGCTAATCCCTCTAATTCGATAAAAATAGGAACCCAAGAGCACTAATGCTACAGCGGTACTGTATTACAGCTGTGCCATACTCTCAATTGCCTGATATGCCTCGATTTGGAGACTTTCAAGATTTTATGTGATTAGTTGAGGTGTATTAGAGTAGGGTGTTACATCTGTTAGTTAGGCTGACTTCCCAAGAGGGGGGTGAATTGGGAAGATTAAAAATTTTCTGCACAAGGTGAAAACAATGAAGAAAGCAAGGTATGATATAAAAACAGAGTATAAAGCAGTAAGATGAAAGAGTAGTGATAGAGAGAAGGAAAACTCTAATATTTATCCTAGTTCGGTCTCTCCTCTTGACCTACGTCCAGTTCCAAGATACCACTTGAGATTTTCCACTATTCAGCAAGAATTCAACGGGCTTCTTGCAAATGCCACAGTACAGCGTCAGTGCTCTGTTTTCTAAAGCTCACTCAATCACTTTCTACACTTTCACAAAGTGCTTTACAATCCCTTGTGATATCTCCTCACAAGAAAATCTATCTTCCAGATAAAGATTAGATTGTTTATAAAGATGAAACTCTCTTAAATAGAGTAAATATGAAAGTTGAAGTACAAGTATTGAAGTAAGAGAGTAAAAGTCTTTAATAGGAGATTTGGTAGAATTTCAGTATATACAAAGTTTGATTCGTTACCCACAACTTCAAATGATGTTATATTTATAGATTTAGGTCTCAAATGTCCGTTAGAGACAGAATCTATCCGTTGGAGAAGTTATCCAACGATTACTCTGAAAAACTATCCGTTAACCAACTGCATTTAATGCTTCTGACATACTAAAATTCGAATTTCGGTTGGTCAACAGACGAATTTCGAAGGAATCGAAGGTTAAAGCTTCCAACGTTGAAATACTAAAGTTCGTTTGTTCATGAAGTGAAATTCAAATTTTGATATTTTGAAAATGTTTCTAAGTAGTGACATACGAATTTTTAAGTGGAAAGTTTTTCTGTTAAGTGTGAACAGTACTTTCAATTTGCTACAGTGCCTTCGAAATTCGAATTTTGGAACCACAAAATTTGTCTGTCCACAGCAGGCTCAAAAAGCACAGCAGTTCATTTTCTTCGAAATTCGAATTTCCAAAGAGTGAAGTTCGTCTATCAGAGAGACATTTTTTCAGACTTACTTCAACATTCGAATTTATAAACACTGTCATTCGTATATCAACATATCATTTCAACAGACTCACAACTTTAGCTTCTGAAATTCGAATTTTCATATTCAAAGTTCGTCTGTCAGTGAGCAATTTTGAAACTTAATATAATCTTGATTTTAGATGAACTTTAATATTGTTTCAGACGAATTTCTTCAGTTTTCATAAGTTTCATTTTGTCTGAAATTCGAATGTTCAAAAGTCAAAGTTCGTCTGTTGCTCAACAGCTTCTTTCAGACACTTATGAAAATTCAAATTTTGGAAAATCAAAATTCGTCTGTCAGAGAAGCATCTCTTCAGACTTATTCAATTTTAACTCGAAATTCGAATTTTCAAAGTCAAAGTTCAAATTTCCAACATGACAATTCAATATAAACCTTTAAAACTTCGTCTGTTGGTTGGTGTTTTTCAAATATTTCATGATTTAACTTTAAAATCAAGGTTTTAAAACTTCTTTCCACCAAATCAAAGTCTTTTACCCATATTTAAACATAACTAATGATCCTACAGCAAATCTTGCATAGATTACTCAAAACTTTTTCACTTGAAACATTTTGAGCTCCTTTGATATCTTCATTCCAAGCTCTTAAATATTGGTTTGAAATCATCAAAACTCTAGATTCAATAACATCTTCTACTTTTTATTAGCTTTTCTCGATATCAACTTTTTATAACTCCTTTATAGGATAAGCTACTCTCTCCTACTTCACTTTAACATCCACAAATCCGTGCAACTTACATTGAGTAATCAACCATAATGTCAAGTCTTCCTTATATCCCTAGACATAAGATGGGTTGGACAAACACTTGACGTGAATTCCTTCGCCCCAAAATAAACCTTTCACACCAATGTTCAATCAAAACTTCTAGGGCACATAATCATTCTCCTCAACTTTCAACTTTTTCCCTTGCTTGTCCACATATTTACTTTGTCTACATCAATGACTAATCAATTTTAATCATTTCTCTTTAGACTCGGATCACACTAACTGCCATATTTACACTAACGAGACTCCATTTATCAAACACCACCGATTTCCATAACTTGTCTTAATCAATTTATATTTATAACATCCAAAATTCACTTCTTATTACTATGCTGAGAGCAAAACCTTGTTTTCTCATGACTTCTTCACCATACTAATTACTTGTCCAAGTTCCACTACAAGATGTAATCCTCCCATATGTAGATCCCTTACGCATCGATCCTCTTTGGTAAAACCAAACCTCCTCCTTGCTCTATTCACATGTCCCTTTTTAGTCGACAATGTTCTCCTTCCAAACAATTGACGTTGAGATTTCTCCAATCAATGATCACCTCTATTATTCGTTCAACCAATTTGACTTCTCACCACCACTTCTACTACACTAATCACTACTTGAAAAACTCACATCATCACCTTCTGATCTCTATAACATATCTCCCTTTAGCATTAATTTGTCTATCATTACTACAAGTCCCTCCGTGACTTACTAGTATACACTGGGTTAGCCATATTTATTACAATTCATAGAATTGCTTTAGTATGCTTTTGGCATTAACCAAATTAAAGCCGTCAGTAGGCATTTCAAAGTTCGATTCCATTACATTACAAGGGTGGCCATACTATATAAAAGCTTATCTTAGCAGGATGATCATCCACTTCTCAACCAAATGGCACTATAAAGGTATAAGCGAAATCGTCGCATCATTGCAAACCACAACATTCCCTAGCCTTATCATCATCAAAATAACTTCACTAATATCCCAACTATGTTTCCTTGTGGTAGAGCCACTCTTCCAAACATTTCCATGATCTCACAAGACCTCTATACCGACAAGCCAATCATTAACTACTTATATACTTTAGAAGAGTCCTTCCAGTTTCCTTTTCATCTTTAACACCATATTCTTGTTTCCACTCATACACATCCTTTTGTCCCATACCATTCTTTTCCACATGTTTTATAACTACACTATGTTTCCCCAACAATATCACTTATAGATAAACCCGCTCAATCTTGAAGGCTTATAACTTTTCAAACATCCTATCAATGTACTCCTTAGGTTGCTTCTGCTGCACACTCTGATTCCTCCAGTCTTGCATATAGGGTCAAATGGTACATTCGCATCACCCTGAACATCACCATCCTACTATCATCTTAATGTTCTAGTTTCCTTTTCACTACAGACCATTAAAGCAAGGAGTCATAAGCCACCACATACCACTAATCATTACACTATGATCACAACTTACTGATCTTTTACTAACAATGTTTAAAGTTTCTTCTTTCAACTTAAATTTCTTCTTTCGATCCAATTTTAACCATTATAATATAATTACCTGCATCGATCTTTATGAATCCTATATGAGCTCTACTTTTGGGTCTTCAACCCCTTTTCCTTCTCATAGTCATTTAGAGATTTGGAATTCTTTCCATTAATTGAAGAACTATCTATCTCATGATCAGTGAATCGATATGATGTACGGATTGATTGGTCAGTTGTACCTAATCAATCTTTCAGAAGATAGGCATCCAATTGACCATGAATTTAAGCGGATCTGGATTCCTGTTGAAATCATCACTTTCTTCCACTATCAGCCCATTAGGGCCTAAAACCTTGAGTGACTGGTGCATCAAGTGCATAGCTAGCCGTCATTAAGCCTAAACTAGTTAGCTGCTAGTTATAGACTCATGATTTAATACCACACAAGGTTTTCTCATACTTCCCAACGGCATCAACTTCCCACGTATCCTTCAAAGTTGTTATCAAGGAAACCCAGAAACAATAGCATATGGCAAGGGTTTAGTTCAACAACTTCTACCCTTATGCATAATATAGGTTAGCTGACACATTACATTTGCAATATAGTGTCCTATAATCCCTATTCTTATAACTAGAGGATGTATTGAAAAAAAAAAACCTCCTTCATGTTACAACCAAGACGTCTCAAGGCTTGAACCATTGCCACTAATCACTATCACCAATTAGAGGTAACTTCTTGTCCACAATAAGTCGGCAACACGTTCCCTTACAGACCTTACTTTAAGCCATAGAGAGAGTCACAAAAACTCTCCCATCAACTTCAAAATCTTCACATAATGCTCACTTCTATGAATTCTCATAGCCTAAGCATCCTCTACAATTAATTCTCACATGTAAAAGTCATATTCAACCTCTTTCAACTTACAATTCTAACTCATTTGCCGCATACTGCTCCTCACGAGATATCATAAATTACAAAACTTATCAATACATTTACTTCCAAATGGACCTCCTACCTTATAGTTCAACTCCACCTCCTTTCGAACTCCTATCAACAGGAAAAAGAATAAGAATCTTTTTCCTAATTTGGGTTAAGTCAAAAGACAGTGATAACCTCTTAATCATATCCTATATTCTTCTAGCATTACTTGACCTTCTTTTTCATTCTAAAAATATCCAACTACTGCCTTCACAATCTGCGCGCATAACATTCCAACTGATTTCACGTCTTTTTTTATGGCACTAAAATCACTGTCACTGTCACTGCTAAGGCCTCCATCATTTAATCCTATCTTCGTTCCAGGACACATATTCTTCTCTCCAAATACAACTCCAACTAATTAACCTCTATCATCACTATGTCCAACTTTATATCCAAAAGTATTAGGTTGAATTCTCTCACTGTCCTTCCACTGCTCTGAAATACCTCAACATTCCACCTTCAGGGTTCAATTATCATTTCCATACTTAATCCTTGTAGTGCCTACCACTTTATATTACTCAACACCTTACCCTTGTCTCCTATAATTAAGGCTATTCAACTTCCTTTGCTAATTCCTCCATTAAGTCACAGATGGGAAAAAGCATGGATTATTAAGATTCTTCAGCATAGAACACAGATCTCCAAATACCAGTCCTCCAAGGATATACACTTCATAACCAATAACTACTCTTTGATTTCCAAGTGAGCTCCCAAAGCCTCAGCACTCAATAAAACACTCTTTCTGCATCATTTTTCCTTCTTTTTCCAACTTGGACACTACCAATTGCGCCTTTTGTTCAGAGGTGCAATCTATAACACCAAAGATAGTTTGTAATTGATCCACCCATTCCTCAACTGCTGTAGGATCCATTTTACCTTCGAGAACTAGTGGATTAAACTTTCAAAAGTCCTTCAGTTGAGATTCCAACCTTACCCGATTCCATCACATCCTCATATTTTCCATCATTCAGATCCATGTACACTTTGGCTTCCTTATTCACATCACTTTAACCTATTGGCTTAATTGTTCTTGCATTTAACCAGTACTCCTTCCTGATTGTGAACTCAATCACTCAATCTGGCCAACATCTCGTGCATCTCCCTTATAAGATCACAATTACTTTGCTTACCCCCTATGAGATATCTTTCCCCTATATACTAATTGCAACATATTCAATTATATGACTCTAGACTAGCATTGAAAAGGAAATATACAAGTTTATGTAAATCACATTATGCCAAGTATTATAACACGCAGAAACAATGGCTTTAACCATTACTCTAATACCAAAATGTAACACCCTAACAAAAACCAACCTCAACAACACTAAAAACATCAAAGAAACACTCAAAATAAGACAACTCAAGTCTGGGACCGTAGCATGAACAGTGCGACCGCTGCTTGATATGCTACTAGACAGCCACAGTTTAGACACAAAAGGCATTGCATTGTAGCCTGGCTTGTGGCACCATCAGCAGACAATATATCAGCAAAATGCTAACTTTTTGGTGAACTTCTGACGTACATAACTTTGTGCTCTGACCTTTGATTGACCTGATTCTAACTCCTATAGGCCAGTCTCCTCCCATTCTAGTCATAGACAATGGTTTTACCCCAATCCATTTCTATATGGAGACTTTGGACACTCATGACTGATTTGGTCACTTTTTGGCCAAAACTCATGACTTATGCTCTCTAATTATCACCAAAGGCAATTGGACAATTAAAGACCATTCACACAAGTCCTAATTGACACAACCGACTTCTCCAATGAGGTTTTGCCCTAAAGAAACCACTCCTTTGGGTTTTGACCCCCTTGAATCCAAATCCAACTAATGGACTATGTGCCCAATTCATACATACAAGGCCCTAAACCCACTTTGGGCTCACTCCTACAACTAATCATGCTTAACAAATGCATTCCAATGTGCCCTGCACACACTGACCTATACCGAGATCCAGAATCACATCACATGCACATAAACCACAAACTTGGCATATTGCCACAACTATACCATTCATCATCACCCAACATCATCTACATAGTATCATCATACCATATACCAACAATACTCTCCAAGAATACTCAGAACAGGCAATACACACAACCAAGACTACTTGGCATATAAATGAATAAATAAATAAACTATTATATACACCGATAACCAATGCATGTATTCCCGAGCCACGAAGGGAACTAAGACTTCTTAGCCTTCTCCGGACTAGTACTAGAGTCTTCTTCGAATATGTTAACCACAGCAAGTGTAAAACAAAGTCTCAGTAACTGGAAAGCCCATACAATACACAATAGACAATTTACGTATGATAGGTATATCTATAAAGTATGTATATGATACAATGCAGTGCAAATGAAATGGTATGAATGATCTCCCTTGTACGCAGCTAGAACCATGGGCTAGCACCGTTATAAGACATACCCAATACATGATTCTCTTCCAACAACCCGTAAAGACTGATTCAAGGACATTATCAAACTCACCTCACACTAGCATGACCCGGTCAAAGGCCACATTAATGTTTCGACCGTGGTTCTCTATTACCTGGACCACTCGAATTGGTGATGATTTAGGGAAGGTATAATCCACTATCACCTGGCTCTCCTAGCCATAGGAGATGATTTAATGGCAGGGATGTATCATCATATCATCATTATATCTCATCTCATCATCATCATCCGATCCACCATAACTCACTATTCTCAATGTGGTGATGATGTTCAATGTCATGCCAACATGTCTGTACCATTATACAATCATCATCATTATCATAATCATCATTAATGTCATGCTAGCATGCTATTATAATATCTCTATTTTCACATGATGCAATAAAATGTATGAAAAGATGAAAAATAAAGCGAGACGAAAAAGTTATATATTCAGGCTTTAAAAAGAATTAATTTCTCATCTAATTTTCAGAAGAAGTTATGTTTGATCCTTCATTGAAATTAATTTTTTATAAGGTACTTAGCAAAAATTAATTCCAGAATTTACCCTAGAAAATATATAATATACTACTTGAATGAAAGCCCTCTCTAAGTTGAGCACAACGGTATAAGTATTGCATAGCTAGGAGGCCTGGGTTGAGAGATAGACCAATTTGAAAGTCAATGTGAATAGTAAAAAATAATTAAAAAAATTGATCTTTCGGTAAAATTACATAAAAGTGCCCAAAAAAATGAATAATTACATTTTTACTTGACTTGGGGGTAAAACAGTTATTTTTCAGATTATAAGTAAAATGTGAATATTGTATTTAAACCCCAAGAAAAAAAATGTTCATATCATAAAATACGTAAGAAATTTGCAAAAATGAGTATATATCATTTTTTATAAAATAGGGTAAAAAAGTCAATTGTCTTGATTAGAAGGAAAAGTGAAAAAAATAAAGATTTTACTCTTGGAATAAGAAAATAAAAAAAAAAGAAGAAGGAGGAGGAAAGGCGGTGGATGCGAACGGTGAAGAAAAATTTATAATTTTTTGGAAAATTACATCTAATGACCCAAAAGTTTTAAAAATTATAAAGTACCTTATGTTAGGGATATGTTTGGAAATATAAAAATTATAGTCAAAATGAAACTCACAATGAGTTAAGCTCAATGGAATATAGTATAAAATTTATTAAGATCAAAATAATATTTATTTGACAGTTAGGTTATTTTAAATTACAAAAAAGGATAGTACCAATTCAAGGATAGTGATTGGACCTTGTTAAAATATATTTTTAGCCAAGATAATAATTTTAGTCCAAAATTAATTTTTGGATAATCTTGTACTAATTTAATGATAATTACAGCAAAAATATCTAATCGGTACTGGTAAATTTAATCAAAAAAAGATATTTTGGTCCATAAAGATTATTTAAGTAATTTTTGGCCAAAAACAGAATGAAACACGTCTTCTTTGCTGAGTGGGACATGAAGGGAATTGTTGAAAAAACTTTATTAAAATTAAAGTAACTAAAGTTAAGTATTAAAGTAACTAAGGTTAAGTTTTATTACTTAATTACTGAACCACTCATTTTAGCCACTTAATCCATCTTCTTCAGCACACTTTCACACTAGAAATAGAGAGGAAAAGGGTGAGAGAGCTCGTGAATTTTGAAGTCAAAAAGGAGAAGACAAAAGGCAAAGTTTGGTGCTCAAGAACACAAGATAATATCTTATGGCCATAATCTTATGTACCTGGAAGAGTTTTATGGCTTATTCTCTCCTATTTTTCCTCTGAAAAAATTAATCCATGAAAAGTGATGTATAGGCTTCAAGGATTAAGGATATACCATTGGATTATAAATTAATCAGATAGTTATTTTTCTACAATTTATGGAAATTGTCTGGCTATTTAGGGTTTCAAATAGGAAGAAATTTTAATTTTTAGACCCCAAAAATGGATTCCTTTGATTCAAAATAGGTAGGAATTGGTGTGTTGTACAAGAATTTCCATAAGAATCACAAAGTGAAATTTTAAGCCAAGTTTGCCACTTTGTGAAGGGGATTGTGAAGTCAGTGGCTAATGGCCTTAAATTGTAATACATTAGGATTCAAGGAAGTGTTGGAAGATCAAAGGAAGAGTTTACAAAGTTTGGAAAGCATTGAAAAGCAAGAAGGTAGTTACTTTCCCTATCAGTGCTTTATGTTACCATTATTGTTTTCTTGATTTAATGAATATGACATATATTTGGATGAATCTTTTGTGATGATATTGATTAGTTAGCTGGTTGATTAGAGGGTCCTGTGACCCTAGGATGTCCATTTTATAAGGTGTTACCATACCAAAATTTTTACAAAAATACTATAGCATAATATATTCTTGTGACTTTTATGGATGTATTAATGAAATGTTAATGATAATATGAATGCATGATTGGGTGTAACTACTGAGATTCTTTGAATCTCACTCTCCCTAAATAACTAACCATGCTAGGGTGAAGACACGGAAGTGGCCAAGGAGAAAGCAAGAAAAACGAAGAAGATAGTGAAGAGTCATTGATTTTTCAAGTTATAATGCCATGATATGAGATTATGTATTAATTAATGTATAAGGTGTGGATTCCACAATTATGCATGTTTATGTTTCCTTAAGCTCTCCTATCATGTGTGAAATCGGAGCATTGCATGTCGATGAATTATGTTTATGAAGTTTATTATATGAGATATGGCATGATTATACTTAAGATTGACCGATACCAGTTTGAACCGAGGTGCTTTATTTGAAACAAGTCCATTATTACATGTAACATATATATGTTCTGAAAGTAGGTAGAATAAGTTTTCCAAAGAGCTAAAGAAAACCTAAATTAGATAAGTGGATACTTTATGGTGAATTTTCAAAATTAGGGTTCAAAATAGGACAATGTAGGGAAAAACTAGAACTTTGCCATGAACACTAGAAAATTCAAAATGCAATAGAAAATAGTGCAAAGCTCCAAAAATTCAGTGGTTTGCATTTCTGGAAACCTCTAAGTCTTATAGAACATTGATAGTATTTGGAGCTATAAAGAAAGAGTTATGTAAATTCTCCTAAAACTGTTCCAGTAGAAGTAGTATTCTGACTCTTAATAATTTAAGTCGATTCCCTGCCTTGTACAAGCTGAATAAATGTACAAAATATATATATATAAAATAACATATACAGGGCTTTACAATGAGATAAAGAATGAATAATTTGGCTTAGGATTTCATAAGATATGAATTTTTAAATATAAGGCCAAAACCTGGGAAGTTTCAAAATAAATAAACTATATGAATTGGTTAGGAGAATGCTCTGTTTCATATTTTCTCCATGTAGAAAATATTTTTAACTATATTTAGATACTTGAATTACTTTGAAATGATTTTTCTAGATTTAGTTATGAATTTTCAAAGTTTGTCGAGTAAAATGGAAAATACACAATAAACAATACCCGAAATAAAGAAAAATCTATTTTGATATTTTTATGCAATTAAGTCTCTAAGCATGCAATAATGAACATAATTGGAGTCTAATACATGGAAAATGGACCTAAGTTTAAGGTGTTACAGCTATCATGGGGGAATTCTATAGAATCATACATATGCAACATCATATTGATCATCAGCACATATAAGCATCAAGGGACGGAATTCATACATCTTTACTAGTCGTGTACATACCATGATATGAAAAAAAGCCACATACACACAACAATATCATGGTACGAAAAGGATCATGCATATATAGATATACCAACATAACACACATATATTATAAACACTCGGTTACCTCAAGTTGCTGACATAATACACATAGGGGGATTTGGCAAGCCTCTGAAGCACTCATCACGAACCATACACTTCCAATTAGCCAAAAAGTCACTACAACACCATAATTTCCTTAATTAACATAATACTTATAATAATCAAAATCCACAATTTAGCCATTCATGCTTAATCCATAGTTCCAACAACATGATTACACATTAAGGAGCTCCTATTAACCATCCAAATCATAATCATCCACATACATCTCATATCCCCAATTTCCTCAACCATTCTAACTGAGGTTATACTAAATCATACATAATCCTTCTTAAATCCTTATTGAAATCTTTCTAACACCACATAACACTTCTACAACACCCAAACATCAATCTCCAAACTAATACACGGATTTCATCTCAAATTTATGAAGAAAAGAGAAGAGGAGAGACATAAACACACTTACCAACCAAGATCCTAACTCCCAAAGTCTGAAAATTTCTCCCCAAGACTAGATCTTTCAAACCATAGCAAAGTTCATCTTCTTCTTCCTTCATTTCTCTCATTCGTCTAACTGAAATGGCTTCTGATTTAAAGAAATTTGGTGTTTGGTGCCGTAGCAGACAATAAGCTTGTCGTGGCATGAGGCATTAATGAAACTTGGTTTTTATTGTGATATATATAATATATTAGCTTTTTTAAATTAGCTCTTGATAGTTAATAGTATTATCAATTTCACCTTTCCAGATAATATAATATCATTTTTCTGAGTAGTTAGGAAGATTTTATCATGACAATTTATTAATAATACATCTTATAGTATAAGACTCTTGTATGGATTTCAAATCTTGAAATAATGCAATAAGCTCAATAACAGTTAGATGAAAATAGGGTTCATTCACCCGTTGAAACAAAAAAAAATAGATAGGGAAAAAGCACATTCAAACCTTGACCCCATATATACCCAAACTTGTACATGATTAATGTAACAACCCTCATTACATTATTCCTAACTTAGTCTCTAGTTAATCAAGTGTTATTGGCATTGTATACAGTAGCCAAGGAAATAGGACGGAGGAAAGGTTCAAGTGGAGGTCGAACGAGCTCCATGCCATGGCAAGGAGCAGGGCTGTCGCAGTGAGAAGAGCTCCAAAATGATGTTTTCTGGCTGAAAGTTGTGGAGCCATGGTGGGCTTACCTGGGGCTGTAGCGGAAGTCGAGAAATTAGTTTAAATATGAATCATTTCAGATGAACAGACAGGAAACAAACGAAAGGAGCAGTAGAGAGCCCTGCTAGGGTTTGCAATTTCCGGCCCTTAGGAGTGATTTTCAGCCTCTTGAAGCTTCAATCTTGGTTGGTAAGTGATCCTTACTCCTCCCTCTCCGTTTTCTTCAGTTTTAAGTTAGGATTTTTTGGGTATAAGTTGGGATATTTGGTTTTGGCTTAATCCCACCAATTAAAATGGATGAAATGAGGTTAATGGAGTGTGTTTTAGTGTGCATGTTGCTTGGGTGTGAGTTTTAAAGGGATTATGTATGATGTGAGCTTAACCCTAGGTTATATTCGGTTGAGGCTCTTGGGAATTCGAAGTATATGTGGTTGAGTAGCGTTTGAATGGTCTCTAACAGCTTAATGATGCATGAAAGTGGCGTTAGAACCTTGAGTTAAACCTATATGGTTGAATTATGGAATTTGGATATTTGGATTGGATGTTAATCAAGGTATTATGATGTTGTAGAGATTATTTGGTTGACAGAAAGAGGTACAAGTTGTGTTGGACAACTCTAGAAGTTTGTGGAATCCGCGTGTATGGAAATTGACAACTTGAGGTAATCGGGTGTTTGTATTGTTTGCATTGTGTATGTATATTATGTTGGTATATATGTGTAATATATATACATGTTTCCGTTCATACCACAATATGGATATGTGTGTGTATGGTTTGTCTTTATATTGTGGTATGTACACAGCTAGACATATAGGGTATGATGATTAGAGATGATATTGTTGATGTGACATGACATGATGCATGTATGACATTGTGAAACATGATGATGAATACATGATGATATGACATAAGCATCACCACATGGCATTGTGAGATTGTGATATATGGTGGATCGGTTGGTGATGATGATATGATATACGATGATATGATATGATATGATATATGATAAGGGAGGATAAGAATGGGATCCCTGTGGCTAAATCACCTTCTATGGCTAGGAGAAGGTGTGCAATGGACTGTACCTTCCCTAAATTGCTGTCAATTTATGGTGGGAAAAGGGAAGGAGAACCATGATCCGAACATTAGTGTTACCTTTGGCAGGGGTGCACTAATGGATGGTGAGCTTGATGATATCTCAGAATCAGTCTTCACCGACTGTTGGAAGGGAATTACCTATACAAAATGTCTTGTGATAATGACAGCTAGTGGTTCTAGCTGTGTGTGAGGGAGACAAGCATTCAATTTCATATTGCATTAATGGGATTGTATGAGTTATATATGTATATATATGTTTGTGGTTGTCCCCGGTTACTGAGACATTGTCTCACACCCCTTTCCCATGAACTAATATTTCAAGTGAAGGTTCTAACACTAGTTCGAAGAAGGCAAGGAAGTAGCATACCGGACATGGAAATATCAAGTTTGTGTAGTGTTTATGTTTTTTATGTATGTTGTGTTAAGTAGAATAGTGTGTTGTAATGGACACGAGGAATTTGATGGTTGTAATGTTATGGATGTGGTTTTGTGTTGCATTGTGATGTGGAATGGTGTTGGATGTATTGAGTATGTTGTTTTTGTGGTGTATGTGTGGTTTTGGTTGTTGGGGTATCAGTAAGGTTGTGTTTGTGAGCCAAAGGTAGAATTGGGCCTTATTGATGTGTTTCGGGCCTATAACCCACTTTGTCAATTTGGGGTTCAAGGGGGTCAAATCTCAGAGAAGTGGTTCCTTTGAGGTAAAACCTCTTTGGAAAAGTTGGTTAAGTGGTTTAGGACCTATGTGAATGGTCTCAAATGGTCAAATTGCCTTTGGTGGCAAATGGGAGTTGTAAGTTGTGAGTTTTTGTTAAAAAGTGGTCAAAATGGTGTCAGGTATCCAAAATCTCCATACGGAGTTGGATTGAGGTGAAATTGGTATCTATGGATAGATTGAGACTAGATTGTCTTGTAAGAGTTGGAATCAAGTCAATCGGAGGTCGGAGCGTAAAGTTATGCGCGTTGGAAGTTCATTATGGAAGATAAATTTTGCTGATGTTGTATTAGCAGTGGGGCGCCGTAGCACCAGAAAGTCAAGTCATGATGCCAGTGAACTAGTGAGCTCTGGAGACGCAGCAGTACTGTAACGGTCACAGCCCTGCATATTGTTTGGCTATTGTTGTGTTTCTCAAAGTGTTTTATGGTGTTTTCTATTGCTCTGAGATTTTAGGAAGTAATTGTGAGGTTTGGACTATGTTTGGTTGGTTTTTGAAATTTTTGGTCAAGTCAAAGAGCGTTTACAGTTAATACAAAAAATAAAACAAAAACCCTTGTGGCTTGAAGAGTCTATCACAATATAATAAAAAATAATTCAAATATGCAAAATTAACGGAGATGGACAAATGAATATTTATTATAGCATAGATCATTAAAGAAATAAACTCAAATCAAAAGGTTAGCATGAGATGTGGATCTGAAAATGGACATCGAATATAGGTTGGACACATAATTGAAATTGGGCAGTGCTCCATGAGATACTATAGATAATAGAACTTATAGAGTGCTTGATGAGATGCAATAGGAATTAATTAATTTATAGGGAATTAATTAATTTATAGAACAATAGATGGAATTTGATGATAATAAATTTAAGTGATTGTGATATTATCAAATTTATCTAACGTGATATTCAAAAATCATATATCATTCATATAAAATAGAAAAACATAACAGTTGATTAATTATAAAGAAATATCATTCATATCTAAAATTATTAATTTTTAAAATATGTTGAAAAAATAGTTTTTACTATAAAATATTATAATAATCACAATTAAACAATTAACTTCATATCACAATTAACTTAGGAAAATTACTAATCAAAATATTATGCTCAAATTAGGTGTCGTATGAATGTAGATGGCATTTTTACTTAAAATGCTATTAAATTAAAAAATATGTTGGAAAAATATTATAATAGAAAAATTATTTTGATGTTTGACAGAATAGTTATCTTATAAGGTTGATATTTTTTATTATATTTGGCAATACCACATTTTTGAGGATATCTTTGAAAAAGTATCTGTTATGTGATATGTGCCTAAATAATAGGAATCAAATCGGTTAATATTACAACAATTAATCCGTCCATCATATACCTCCTGATTAATTGTTACGCAACATAATAATTCACAATATGGAAATAGTAAGTAGTTCATCCAACAAACACTAGACATCAATATAAAATTGCTCTGCAAATCAATCCATCCAACATAAGGGATTAGATACACTGATAACACAAAACACGGGTTAGAAACAATTTCATATCATACCTCAAGACAAAGAACTGATTATGGCATGTGCCATCATCCCTGTCCAAAGAAGGGGCATCACTGAGGTTAAACAATAGGCCTCCTGAGTATGATAACACCAAATTAATAATAAACAACATCAACAACCATAAAAGGGAGTAAAAACTAAAAATGGCGTTAGAACCAAGACCAACAAAATAAGGAGAGGGATGGAGAAATAGCAATACAACTGAAGGACCATACAGCCTCAGGTATCATTCATCCATGGGATGTGATCGATTGAATGATATGGTTATTTATAGAAATACAGTGAAAGCTTTGAATGATTCAATCAAAGGGGATTTCTATATAATTGGAGATTTATTGGGATAACATCTTGGAAGTTACAGAAAATAAAAAAAATAGAAAATATCAGTTGGAATTAAATTATCCTATATAATCAGCATTAAAATCTCAAAAGATAGGGATCATGGGATTTCAAATAGATATAATCATAAATAACACCCAACTAAATACACAATTTCATATTCAACTTATTTTAATTGTTATATTTTAATTTAGAATTTTCTATTTTTTCAAAATGCTAATGTAGAGGCTTAAAGTTTTAGCTTTTGATTATACTTATATATATATATATATAACTAGAGATCTCAAAATTTGAGTTTTAGGAATGCAATCGTGTTAAAAGTTAGCAAAAGAATTTACCACTCTTTAATTGAAGTGAGACATGTCTAAGAAATCAGATATACACAAAAAATAAAAAATAATAAGTTATCTTTTATCCTTTTCTCTTTATAGTATCTTTGAAAACTTTTGGTTGTGTCAATATTATTTTTTTCTTGGTTTCTAATTATTTTCTAGCTACTTTACATTACAAGAAGAACTCTTATAATTATCTCTTAAGCATCATTATATACGTAACAACCTTTGTTTATATTTCATATTTTCAAGTCTCCAAATTTTCTCGTGCGATCGTAAAACTATATACACTTAATTGAAGAAATTAACCTCGGAGGGCTTTCATTAATTATCCTATGTACTTTATTTTTCTTTACCTCACCTTAGCTGTAATTAAAAAAATTTTAAAAGTAATGAAGAATTGCTGATAAAGAATTGG
The DNA here is from genome assembly GCA_026686845.1 of Adenanthera pavonina. Classification (NCBI taxonomy): domain Eukaryota; kingdom Viridiplantae; phylum Streptophyta; class Magnoliopsida; order Fabales; family Fabaceae; genus Adenanthera; species Adenanthera pavonina. The sequence goes on from JAIVEN010000009.1 coordinate 20,554,964, forward strand.
GGACGGTTAGGACGGTAGGGGACGTCACAACAGCAAATAATGTAAAGGAGGGCGACAAGGTGACCACTGCATATTAATGCATGGTAGCCCATTTTTTCGGGTTTGCGTCTCTAAGTGGGTATTGGTTGTTATAATCTCGTTTGCTAGAGCTTTCGTACTATAGGGATCAAATTGAATATTTCCATTCTCTCTCTCGCTTTCGTACTATAGGGATCTCTCTCTCTCTCTCTCTCTCTATATATATATATATATATATATCTTTTTGTCTAATAACAAAACCACTAATAACATTTTCCTTAAAAAACTTATTAGTAATATTCAGCTCTTCAATATAATTCAACTGTAAAATTTGTCTCACAATCTAGTTAATCAGAAATAATTACCTCCAACTTTAACCTTCACCAATAAAATGCATTTTTAGGTTAGCTAGCTATCATGTTATCAAATCAAATTTTGAGTTAAAAAGAAAAAATTGTGCTTGAACGGAAAAGTTATTTAATTTATTGAATGCCTTTTCTATATTATCATTTCAAGTAAATTGAATTTGTAACTTTTTTTATTTAGTCCTTTTATTTGATATGAAATAAAAACTAAGAAAATCTTTTAACTGTGAATTTTTTTTTTTTTTGAAAAAACGAAAGTTTAACTGAAACATATAAAAAAAATTAAGAACAAACTTTCAAATCAAAATTATGTAATATTGAAAATTAAGTGATGTAAAGATACTTCAACATGTTAAAATCAAAATAATCTAGATAGCTTATATCATTAGAAAAAAAGAGAAAACAAAAAATCTATCGGGCTACCCTTCCTTCCCTTACAAATGATAGGGAACTAAGTGAACTAACAAAGCCCAAATAATTTACATAAAAGCTATTAAATGTTCCTTGATTTGTATAAATTAGTTATTTGTATCTTATATATAGGAACGAAGACATTAATTAAGATCCTTCACATTAAAAATTGGCTATTACAAGTCTTAAAAATGGAAGCTTAATTGTAAAAACTATCTTAAACTTACATGCTTCAACTCGAAGAATTATTGGGGTTTAGACTAATTCAGATCAAATCGTGTGGGACTCATTTGGGTGACAAACTTTATCACTAAATATTTAACATGACTGCATTCACAAGGTTTGAACTCAAAACTTCTAGTTAATATGATATAACTCCCTAATCTGTTGAACCAAGGGTTTCGATAGTAACAAAAACTACACAACGAATATGCATGATTTAAGCTTAATCCTAGGTTGAAAGTGCTAGAGGGAGTATGGAATCCAAGGTGTATGTGGTCGATCAGAGTTTAAATGGTTTTTAGGAGCTCAATGATGTATGGAAATGGTGTTGGAATCATGGATTAAGCCTAAATGGTTGAATTATAGAATTCGGATATTTGGATTATATGTTAATTAACGATTTTATGGTATTGTAGAGGTATTTGGTTAATCGAAAGAGATACAAGTGTGTTGGACATCCCAAGAAGCTCGTGGAATTGCGTGTGTGGAATTGACAAGCTGAGGTAACCAGGTGTTTGTATTATATGATTATATATTGATATATATATATATATGCATGTTCCTTTTTATACCATGATATTGATTGTGTATGTGTATGATTTTATACATATTATGGTATGCACATAGCTAGTTGAGTTAGGATAAATGTATATGATGTGTATGTATGATGTTGTAGCATCCTCATACCATAGCATGCTATCATGTTCTTATGATGTTTGTGATGATGATATATATATGTGTGTGTTTTGAGGCATGTTAGCATGACATTAGCATCATCACCCTATGATTGCATAGTGAGAGATTGATGTTGAGGTGATGATGATGATATGATATGTGATGCGGATATAGTATAGAAACCTGTCACTAAATCCTCTCCTTGGGAGAGCCAGGAGGCAGTGGATAAGATGATATGATAAAATATCCCTGTCACTAAATCCTCTCCTATGGCCAAGAAAGCTAGGTGATAGTGGATTTGAGGATGCTCCTTCCCTAAATCACCACAAATTCACAGTGGTCCAGGGGAAGGAGGGCCACGGTACGAGCTCCAGTGTAACCTTTGGCTGAGTTGCATTAGGGTAAGGTGAGCTTAGTAATGTCCCAAAATTAGTCTTCACCAACTATTGGAAGGGAATCATCTATTGAAATGTCTTATGATGATGACAATTCGTGGTTCTAGCTATATATGAGGGAGAGATGCATACCATTCATTTGCATTACATTGCACCATGTGCACGATTGTGTGGTTTAGTATATATATTGTATGTGGTTATTCCTGGTTACTGAGACTTTGTCTCACACCCCTTTCCCATAAACTAACCTTTCGGGTGAAGGTTCTGGTACTAGTTTGAAGAAAATGAGAGAAACATAGCCACTCTGGTATTAGGAATATCAAGTCACTGAAGTATATGTGTGTGTTGTCTCTATATGTTAAGCCAAGTAGGATAGCATGATTGTGATGGATGTAAGAATACTGATATTTGTAATGATGTTGTTGGTACAATATGTATGTGATGAGTATGAAGTATTATGATGCATGTGTGGTTCAGAGTGATGTTGTGATAGAATAGTAGAGTATGGGAGCCCAAAGGTGGATTTGGGCCTTATTGGAGTAAGATGTTACAATAAACACATACTAATAAACTCTAAACAACCATCCACAGCATAATTATCCTCATACATCTCGGATTTCATACTCCCTTTACAATTTCCAACCTAAGGTCCCACTCAAACCCATCATAATCCAACCACAACTCATACATAAATCTTTCTAACATTACATAACACTTCTACAACACAAATCAAGCATTTTAATCAGTGGATTCATCCAAAATTTTGAAACCTTACATACTCCCACTAATTCCAAACCAAAGACCGAAGAAAAGAGAGGAGAGGAAGTATATAATCCAGTTACCAACTGAGAATCAAGTCTCTAGGGTCCAAAATTGCCTCCCAAGGACAAAGATCTGTTGCCCTAGCAGAGAATCCTTCATCTCCCTCCATTTTTCTTTCTTTCGTTTGACTGGTCCTCATCTGATTTAAAGAAATTTCGTAACTCTCGCCACAGCATGATTGCTCTTGGCTTGGAAAATTTTCAAGTTTCCACAAGTGTCTTGGGGCAACAACCTTGTATCTTGCCACAACGTGAGCCTTCTTTGTTTCCAATTTCATATTTGTCCCATTTGAATCCTTTCTCCAATCCTGATTCCTCTTGTCCTATATACATCATTAAGTACACTTCCCATTAGCTCGAGACTAACTTCAAGATAGTGTAATGAGGGTTGTTACACTATCGGGCTAACCTTCCTTCCCTTTTATATGATAAGGAACTAAGTGAACAACAAAACCAAGATAATTTATATTAAAGCCATTAAATATTTCTTGGTCTGTATAAATTAGTTATTTGTATCTTATATACGATAACGAAGAGATTAATTAAGATCCTTCACATTAAATATTGGCTATTACATGTCTTAGAAATGGAAGCTTAATTGTACAAACTATACATCTTTTTTCATGTGCACTTGATATCTTAAACTCGTCTACTTCAACTAGAGGAATTATTTGTCAAACTGATCCGGATTAAGTCGCATTCCTTTAGGGTGACAAGTTTTACTACTAAATATTTAACACCACTGCATTTACAGGATTTGAACTCAAAACTTTTGGTTAATATGGTGTAACTCCTAATTTGTTGACCCAAGGGTTTTCGTGGTAAAAAAAACAAACTATACATCTGAATTGTAAAAGATGGAATTTAAAGTTTTACAACTCTAGCTTCCCCTTTTTTGTTTTTGTTTTTCGGTTTTTGAGCAACTTGAACTTCCGTTTATGCTACTAAGATGTTTAATTTTTGCAATTAAAGTGCTAACTTTTATAACTAAGCTATACCTTTCCATTTTTATGTTTTCATGTTGATTATTGGACATAGGACACCCTTTTAATTTTTTTTTCCTTTGAATAGAGAAACTATTCAAATTAGATAAAAAAAAAAAAAAAGAAGTTGCAAGAGTCCACACAGCATTACACAAATCTTTCACCGGGAGTTGATCAAAGGCCAAAAATCATATTGACTACTTTTGAGATAGCCTAGCTAGAAACTCTACATAAAACAAAGATGGACATTCCAATTCCTATTCATAAATACTCTAGCCTTGTTAATCAAGTCTTGAAGTGGGTGATTGTCATCAACTTCCCGTCTTGTCAAGAGACTGATCACTTCAGCATTCTCAGTAAAGATCTGAATATTCCTCAGCCCTTTATCCCACTAGATTTTCATGCCACCAATCATTGCTTTAATATCCAGCACTAACATTACCACCCCCCTTCCTAGTCATACTTTTAATACCCAGCCTGTAGGATCCTTCATTAGGAGCAGTCCACTTGAAAATATTTTTAATAAAAAATAAAATAATAAAAAAATAATTAATATTTCATTGAAAATATAAAATAATAAATAAATTAAAATATTTAAAATTTTTTAAAATCACAAATTGAAATGGGATAGATGGAGCACTTTTTTAATGAATTGGGTTAGCTGTTGATAATGAATTGCAATATATGCTTCTAATTTTCTATACAAATCTTATACTCTTTTTCATCTTTAATATAAAATTATTTTAATTAAATTATATAAATTAAGAATATGAGTTAAAATTATTTAATTATTTCTATTTCTTCATAAATTATAATATTTTTTTTAAAATTATCATTATTTAATTATTTTTTTTTTTAAAATATTTTAAATAAAAATATTTTTTAAAAATAAATAATAAATATTATTTTATATATTATAAAAAATTTTATATTTAGTATCAACATAACATAAAAAAGCTCTATATTTAAAGCACGTAACTCTTTCCCATCCTTTTCGAACTGTAGATGCACCACAGCCACGTGGAGCATTATTAAATCTTCCACATATGATAGGTAAAGATAGGGTGATCGTTGAACGGGTTATTGAATCTGAGTCACATCTCACATATTGTACTTGCAATACGTCCCAGCCTGGGCGAACTTTCCATCCCATAAATGAAGCACTATTTCTTTCGTACCCGTACTGTAACAGTTAAACCCTCATCACTTGTAACTTCTCTTCCTTGTTCTGCTTCAGTTTTTTGGTGTAAATACTCATCTTGAAATAATAATTTGCCACTTACCGAGTTTTACACTTACCTTGTCTAACTGACACAATTCATTCCATTTTTGTTTTTGGTTGAGTTTCCTATTTAATAATTATGGAGGCCTATGTTCTTTTGTTCGGGCTTTATTGTTCAAATCTCTTAAATTGTAAGTACTTTTGGATGTAAATTAGAAAGGACATGGAATTGGTGGACAGAACAGAGGTGTTTGAGCCATATAAAGAATTGTGATTTTAAGAATTTCTGGTAATTTTTTTTAATTTATTACATGATGTTGAGATTGAAGTTTTTATCTCATTATATTAATTAACTCTATATTTTTACTAGAGAAATTAGTAATGGGCTCTTGAAAATCACCAACATATATAGTTGGATGAATGGGAAGAACAGAGTATGTGACTGTTTTTAAGAGGTATGACCTGTGAAGTTCAAGCAAAATAAATAAAGGTATCGAGAATACATTTGGAATAAATTGCATGTTGTTATTAATTAGTTGGACCAATCCAAAATGGGTTGCATGAAAATGCAGTCTATAAAAAAAAAAATACAAATGCAAATGCATACATGTAAGTCTCTAACATTATATATCAAATCAGAGAGAATTATAGTGATGATAATGAAGAATATGAAGATTGCATATATTTTTGTGTTTTCCTTTTATAATATATTGTTGATTTTGATTTTAATTTCATTTTCTTCATCTTTATGCTATATACAAAAGTAAAAAAGTTTATTATGAAGAAAGGTAACAAAGGTTTAATGTTTTTGTTGTTTTCATCTTCTTTCAAGTTAGTTTTTGTCTTCATTTTTATTCTTTTCTGTTTATTTGGGGTGAACTTTTCTCCACATATTTCAATTTTTCATCTTGGCTTTGAAAAGAGACTAAGCGCTCCTTAATTTTCAGTTTTATTAAAAGAAAGTTAGAATAAATAAAATTTGTAAAAATGAAATTTGATAAAATTAAAGTAAGTTTGTATAAAAGTAAGTTAGAATAAATAAAATTTGTAAAATTGAAGTTTGGTAAAAGTAAGTTTATTGTAAGTTATTTTTGAATTTTTTTTTTGCAAAACTATAATTTGACAAAAAATTTATTTAGATAATAAGAGTTAAAAATACTTTTAGATATATAATATAAAGTCATTATCTATCACCTTTTCCAAAACTATCAATTTAGAAAAGGAAAAGTAATCATCTTCCTCATTTTTTAAAATCATAATTTAACCCACTTTTTTATTTTAAAAAAAAAACAGTTTGTGTTTGGTCAAACACATCTTCTTGGAAAACTATGATTTTTTTTTGGAAAAGATCAACCAAACAGGCACTCAGATATCAGGAAGGAAGGGAAAAGGTCATTCCGGTACCTTTTTATTTGTAATTCTATTTACTCCCTCCTATCCTTTAATATAATGTCATCTTAACTGAATCATGTGGATTAAAAATGTAAGTTAAAGTTAGTTAACTACTTTAATTTTTTCAAAAATTAAGGTATTTTTTTTTAAATTATTCTTATTTAAATTCTTTCTTTCTCTTTAAGATGAATTAAATAATATATTTTTTTAAAAACGTGTAATAAATACTATCTTATAATCTGAAAAAAGTTTTATATTTAAGATTAAGATAATTAATGCTATATTTAGAATAGAAGGAAGTAGCTTATTAGTAATAATACAACTATCATTTTTATGAGAAAATTGTATATTTTTTATTCTTCAATACATATTTATTTTTTTCATATTAAATTTTTTTTAAAACCCACTTTTCCACAAGATCATTTATGCATTTTCATTTTTGAAATCCTCTCTTCACGTGTGACTAATATTTTAAAAGTCGGATCGGACATTGAACCAAAAATGCCACTGGGTCATAGTTTTTATTGTTTAACCGGTTAGATCAGCGGTCGAACCGGTATCATAATAATTAAATAAAAAATAATACTATATATAATATATGTATAAAAAATAAAATATCAAATTATTAAATAACTTGAAAATTAAGTTGTGAAATGAAATAAATTAGAAATAACCATATTCACATTTAAATAAATTTCATGACTTAATTTTTATCAAGAAAAAAATTTATAATTTAATTAAAATTTCAAACTAAACAATATTTAATTATCAATCTCTCACCCATCACAAATAATTAAATATCATTGAGTTATTCTCTTATATAAAATCTTTCACTTGTTATGTGATCACTTTAGAAATTCAACTTTATCTATATGTTTACCTTTTAATCACATATTTGAAAAAAATTTAAACAATTAATTATTACATAATTAAAAAAAATAAATAGAAAAATGGAGAAAGTAACTATATTTAAAATGCTATAACATTGAAATATTTTTTTTTAATTTTATTATATTTATATCAAAGAAAACCTTATTTTTTTGGGCAAGCCAATAAACCTTAGTGAATTAGATTCTCTATCAGTATATTGCCTATTTTGGATAGTTTAAAAAAAATAAATAATAAATATATAAATAATATTATTAAAAAGTAACTGTACATGCAAGACAGCTGGAGGCCATTCATTCACACTTATCAAGATTAAAAAGGACATTGTCGGAGCACATTACAAAAAGAGTTTTTTAAATTATAGTTGAGAGTTGGGAAATGCGGAATCCTTTGCGTTTCACCAACTCTCTCTCACCTTGTCTCTCTTCTTGACTGGGGATGAAAAAGTGCAGCAGCGGTGACTGGAAGGATCTGAGAGGAAGATGATTGGAGCAAGAAGGATGAAAAAAAGATGAGAGCAACAAGGATATGAAAGGAAGACAACACTGATCGATGATAGAAAAGAGGAAGATTATGCTGCTGGTGACTGAGAGAAGAAGATGATAGCAATGATAGAGCTTTTTTTCTCCCCGATATTTTAAGATAAGATTAGAGAAAGTAAAACATTTGAATTAATTTTAGTTTTTTTTTCATATTCTTTCCTTTTTTTTATTTTTTATTTTGTCATTTTCTTCCTGTATATATCTCCTTCCTCCTCTTTCTTTCTTGCCGTTGACCTCCCAGTACATTTTACTCAAATATAGATCTGAACAGTTCCTTTAAAATTGTCCTAGGTTTCAGCGCAAAGTTGATTTTTTAACTGAAAGACCGATTCAAAATAGCCTGATTTGATCTTTAAAATGGCTTAAAACAACAATATGAGCCATTGAATTCTTCAAGTCACGAAACCGTCCAATCTGATCCGATTTCAAAAGTATTGCCTGTGACCCTTTATTTCACAAGGTGGTGGCGCTGCAGAGCATACCAATAATTTCTCTTTTCACTTCATCACTGGTTGGTGCGTGTCAATTCAATCAATTCACATATAAGCGATTTGACGCATATAGTCCTATTGTACCCAATTAATTCCTAAAGAGCCATGTCCTTTTTTCTTTTCCAAAAAAAGAACCATGACCTTTGAAGCATCCTCCTTGTCGTTAGATTGTCTTCTCCATAAGTCAAGCGATCAAGTCGTCCCAGAGCTTCAATTCTACTTCGTCTTTCACAGTTTCTCAAGAAAAGCAACACCAATTGCTTCCTCCTTCGATACGGTTTTTTTCTGCTTTCTCTTGTCATTTAATTTCATTTTCTACAATTTCATCCCTCTTTTAATCTTTTTCTTTTCTTCTTCCTCACCTTCATCCCACTCATCCTCTAAACTGATTTCTCCTCTATTTTCATTTCTGTTGCGATCATTTTCTGTTGGTTAGTTTTGTGTTGTTTCTTTAAGAACAAAAATCCTAAAAATTTATTAAAAAAAAGCCCTTTACCTTGAATATGTAACTGCTTTTAAGTCTCTTTAGTTTCAAATTTCATTAGCTTTGTGCTTCTTTAAGAATAAAAATCCAAAAAAAATTAAAAAAAACAAAAGAAAAAAACTGCACTTGGTGTCTGTGACTATTTCATGTCTTTGAATTTTAAATCTCTAATTAATTTTGTGTTGTTACTTTAAGAAAAAAGTCTAAAAAATTTCAAGAATAGAAAAAAAATATTATTTGAGTCTGTGATTGTTTTAAGTCTCTCGTTAGTTTTGTGTTTTGTTTATTTAAGAACAAAAATTCTAAAAAAAAAAAAACTGCACTTTGTATCTTTTACTACCTCAAGTTTTTTAGTTTCAAATCTCTCCTTACTTGTACTGTTTCTTAAAAAAAAAAGTCTTAAACATTTTTCAAAAAAAAAAACTACACTTTGAATCTCCAGTTAGTACTTTTTGATTATGTTGTCTTTATTCAAAGTTTAATTCTCTTAGTTTCAAATCTCATTAGCATTGGTTTTTTTAAGAAAGAAAATTCAAAAAAAAAAATTACACTTTGTATTTGTGACTACATCAAGTCTCATGGTTTCAAACCTCTCATTAGTTTTGTGTTGTTTCTTTTAAGTAAAAAGTCTAAAAATTTTTAAACATAAAAAAAAAAAAAAACTATACTTTGGATCTGTGAGTGCTTTTAAGTCTCTTGGTTGCAAATCTTTTATTTTTTGAGAACAAAATTCCTAAAAATTTTTCAAAAAAAAAAATAGCATACCTGTTGCTACCTCAAACATACCTTTACTTGTGCTGTTTCTTTTATAAAAAAAATTCTTGAAATTTCAAAAGAAAAACGGCACTTTAAATCTCTCGCTAGTACTTTAGTAATCGTGTTTTCTTTATTCGAGTTTAACATTTGTCTGCAAAGCCATTAGATTTTATATTTTTGTTTAGTTCCCTTTTAATTTTGTGAATCATCATCATCAGTTTCCTAAAGTTTGTTCACAACATCAAAAAAAAAAAAGGGTGGTCTCTTCATTGATCTGCACTTAGTTGTGTTGTTTCTTTAAGAAAAAAAAAATTACAGAAAAAAAATCTATACATTTTTATCCAAAAAAGTCTACACCTTAAACTTGTGATCACTATTTCAATTATCTTGGTTCCAAATCGTCACACTTTGTTTTTACTTCTTTAATCAATTTTTTCTCTTTTCTTAGTCTTTCACTTCATTTTTCTCAACCTGCTCTTCCTAAATCTCAAAAAACATATTTCCTTAATTTTAATTTTACTCAAGTCCCTTTTATTCTTCTTGTTTTGGTAATCCTGTTGTCCTCCTTGCTTTCTTCAAGTTCATCACCTTTCAGTTAAGTTGGTAGATTTTATATTTCCACATAATTTCCTTTTGTTTTTGTGACTCATTATCATCAGTTTCCTAAAAGTGGTCCAAAACACCCAAAAAAAAAAAGACAAATAGGGAAAAAAAAGTGGTCTCTTCATTATTTTGTCTTGTAACACTAACGAAGGCTGTGTATTACTGGTGGATCGGAGGCTTATATACGTATAGACTATAGAGTTTCCAATAGTTCACTGTAAGTTCAAAACATAAGTTTATGCCATATAATTTAATTTCTATGTGATCTATAAATATGAAGCATCAAACATTGCTCTTAGTAGCATATGTTTCAAACTTTTGTGGAATTTTTTAATTTGTTCTCTTATGAGTGGCTTGCCTTTGAATTTAATCCCCTTAATTACCCTGCAATAGATTCCTAAATTTCAGAGTGGGGCAACAAAAGAGAGAAAGAAAAAGAAGCCTCCTCCAACTCTGTTTGAATCAATGGTGTGGCCTAATCTCTTAATTGGATACTCATTTTTACTATATTCATGACTTCTCATTTGGTGTTAACTTTTATGGCGGTGATAAGTCAAAGTCTTATTTCTACACATGGCAGAAAAATACTTCTAAGTCAAGTCAACGTGTTGAATGATTGGACAAAAATAATTGCTCCTTTCATATTTCTATACACTATAATATGTTGGACTAAAAATTTTTTTGGTCATGGAATGAAACTTAATATATGGGGCTAGGCATGTAAATGTTTAAAATGTGTCATCACTATTTGATTGATGTGTCTTGAAGCACTAAAGAAAGCCCAATGTTCAATTTCACATATGGTTTTCTGTAATTCTATATATAAATTTATGACTTAGCAAACTGCTCTGTTTTTTCTAGCTTAATGGTCAGCTTTAGCCTTTAATAAAACTTGTACAAATTCACTTATACAGTGACCTATTCAATTGCAAAGCTTCACATATGGTTTTTTTGTAAGTTCAATATATAAATTTATGCCTTAACTAATGCCTATTTTTTTTTTAATTAGCTTAATGATGAGCTTTAATGTAACTTGTTATTTTTACAGAACATCAAATAGTTGTTAGTTATTTCCTAGCCTGTTTCCATTTATGCAGCATTATTGTAGTGTGATATGTGGCTTGCCTTTGTCCTTAATTCACGTATGCAGTGAGTTCTTGACTTTAGTGACAGAGCAACAAAAGGAAAAAAAAATCTTTAGAAAAGAAGTCCCTTTATTCTGAAGGAAGGTAGTGAAGGTATGGTGTTTTTGTTGTTTTCATCTTCCTTCAGTTGTTTTTTTTCTTCATTTTTTATTCCTTTCATTTATTTGGGGTTGAACTTTTCTCTTCACATATTTCAACACTACCAAGTCTGTACGATCCTATCATATTAACATTAGGATCTTGAAGTGCTTCTACAAGTTGATTCATAATTGGCATCCTTGAATCAATGCCTTCATTGCTTTCGTCATTGGTTGAGTCCAACATCCATTTGGGAGAACCATGATATGAAATTCTGTCAAAGTTTTTCTTTGCCTGAATTTTAACAACTTCTAGTCCCATTTTCTTTGCTTTTTTGCTAAGTTGATAGCGCGAGCACAAATTTGGACATGAAGTTCTGCTACACTTAGTCCTGGCTTGGCTTTCTTCTTCATAAAATTGTTCTGCTTGCCTTCTCATCTCATCTACTCCATTCATCCAACCTTTAACTATATCTTCAATTATTTCACCGTTTCTTGTAGCTTCATCGATTGAATGTTGCACATTGGCTTGTTGATGCTTCAGTTCTTCTACTTGATTCTTTAGCACCTCAATGTCCTTGCGATAGAAAATTAGATAACCAAGTTGCCGTCTAGTTGCATTTACTGTATAATCGAGAAGCTTTTCAACAAAAGGAGTAGCAAGATGTTCCATTTGAATGCTGTTAAACAAGAAAATCAAGATTATAATCAAGGATTAGAAAATTGAGCAAAATGACATGAATACCCTCTCACATCTCTTGAATGTCAGGGTAGAATTGTTGAACGAGCTTTTTCCTTCCTTCCTTATATCTTATTCACTTCCTTAATTTTCTGTTTACTACTGTGGTTATATTTTCTACTTTTCCAGATTTTTAATGCCATGTTTTCTTCAATCTCTAAAAATAGACTTGTCAGGAGAAAATTATTCCTTCTCAGATCAATTTTGTAGTGGCAGTTATTGAACTATTCTATTTTCCATGGGTGCCCTGTTTCAGTTCAATTTCTGCTTCTACAATGTTAATGTTTTGAGCATAGTTGAGTTAGCAGCACTGCTTGGAGTTCACTAGACCTACCTAAAGACCTTAATTAGAAAGTGACGAAACTAATATGTTTGTCTGCCAAAACTCGTCATTTCTAATTTTATATATATAACGATGTGTTTTGGCTCAATTTCTAACGTGTCTTGTAGATTTAGGAGAATGTGGATATAATAGAGGCTTTAGGAAACAGGAATGATGCCAAAAATATATCATCCAACGGATGAAATATTCCAAAAAATATGTAGAAAAGAAGTATGGGATGAAGCCGCATGCATAAATGTTGCTTACAGGAATATGAATATAAGACCAAAGAAAGCAGAGTTATATGGGCTTGGCTTGATGTCTATATTTATATTGTTTGATCTAAAAATTGGTTATGGGTTTTAAAAAGAAACAGTGGCCCAATTAATTTTTCTTCTTTTTCCCTTTTCTATATGCAATGTTATTCAATTTGGTTTATTAATTTATTGTGGAAACAAGTTAACTACAAATGAATGCAATAGTATATATGAAAAAAGAATATAAAAATTTTCAGTTGATTTGTGAAATTTAAAAAATTTATTATTTTCTCTTATAAACGATTTCTTTTCTCTCTGAATTAATGCAGGTGTTCTTGGTGATGATGTTGACACTTGACAATGATTTCAACCAAATGTAAAGAATGTGGATAAATGTTTGTTTAATATATAAGTCACATTTGAGAAGATTTATAATATAAGTTATTTTGTAAAATATAAGAAGCATTTGTGGCCCAAAAAAAAAAAGAAGCATTAATTTATTTCTTTTTATGATACCCTTCTTTACTGTGAGAGAGATATTAAAAAAGATATACTTAAAATAATATTATAATATTGAAGAACTCCAGCTTATTTTAATAAATTTTTTTTAATTTGTATAAAATAGTTAGTGACTTAAAAAATATACTTAAACTTTTCTCGTAGACTTTACATGGGTAATCGAAAAAAATAAATCCAAGTTAAAAATCATTTTGGGCTGACTAGGTCCACCAACTACTAACTGTGCTTCAAAGGATGGCTGGGTGATCCTCATAAAAAAAAAAAAAGGGTGACGGCTTGGTGATGTTTAGTGTCAACGGGTCAAGTAGAAGTTGGCGTAAAAAATATTAATAGTTTTTAAATTTTATACATAAAATTATTATATTAAAGATACAAAATTGGTTTTTATGATTTTATTGATTCTTAATTATTTTTTATAATTTTTATTGATTTTTATCAATTTTATTTTTTAGAATAATTTGAATCATACTTAAATTTAATTGACATATTGATTATTGAAGCAATCATAATTTCATAACATTGATTTTCAATTACATTTGTCACAGTATTACAATAATAAATAGTCAAAATTGAATCTTTTTACTTTCTTTTTATTGATAATGATAATTACAATAATAAAAGTTCATTATCCACTTAATATAAAAAATTTATAGGTACCAGTTTTTAAATTGTAGTTTGAAATTTTTTATTGTGTTGATATCATTTCTTTAGCATTTAACTATTTTTGAGTTTAAGTGCAATAAGTTATATATGTATATGTTGAATACTTTTTTTGGGGGGGATAATTAAGTTGAATACTTCAAATTACTGTTGTGAGAGATCTTCTGGAAGTAATAGTGAACAAAATTGATTAGAAAAAAAAATTAGTCAAAAGCTGTTGTAACCAATGTTTTGAGAACCGGATCGAATTGGATGATCGGACTGGTTGGATTGTCACCTAGATACAAGAATGGCTTAGTTTTCAGTTTTAAATCATTTTAGGGGTTAGACCAGATTGAACCTTTTTGAACCGGCTTTTGAGCCGGGAACTAGAATTGAGCTGAGAATCGAAGCAATTTTCCAAGAATCAAATGGTTTTTTAAATTGTGTAAAATTTAACTTAAATTTAATTTTTTTTGCCAAAATAACTAATTATAAAAATTATTAGAGAATAAAAATAGTATTTCCATTTCTATTTTAAAATTACTAATTATAAAAATGAAAATTTTTATTGTATTATATTCCCTCTCTCCCTAACTATAAGAGAATTTGGGACTCTTCATTTGTCCCAAAATATAAGTGACATAGATAAAATTTATGAAATAAATAATATGATTTTCCTTTTATACTTTGGGTAATTAAGGCTACGTTGACAGTTACCAGTAATTAATTAGTCTCACTTCAGACTTTTATTATAGGCAATTTTGAAAAAAATTGAAATTGTAGTATAATTAATAAGTTTAATTATCAAAACTGTTTTTTCCTTGATACTGATGAAGTAATTATTTGTTTCTTATAATTGAGAATAGAGAGAGTATAGTCATTTTATAATATTACGATCGTATAGTGTTATCATGTTAAAATATTTTAATATTACTTTCAATAGTTTAACATATATTATTACCATGTAAGGTTCTTAACTTATTACTTAAATTTATTTTCTTAACAGTTTGATATTTTATTTTTATACATATATTATTATATATATTATTATTTTTATCTAATTATTACGTCACTCATTCGACTGTTGGTCCAATCGGTTGAACCATAATAATCGTGACCTGGTGGTATTTCCAATTCAATGTTATGTCCACTTTTAAAACATTGCTTGTAACGACATCTATATTTCTATATACTTTATTGACAATAACTAGAAAAAATTTTCCCACATATATATGGTTTTATTTTTAAATAACATCATTTCAAAAGTAAAGAGTAAAATAGTAGTATAAATTATTTTAATTTTAATTTTAATTTTATGTATTATATTGATAAATTATAATAATCAAAGTACTTTATATGTTAATTTACTCAAGAATATATAAAAGTTAGAGAAGACTTCAAGCTTTCAAATTGTAGTATGCAACATTGCTTTTATTAATTGTCTTTGAATGTTGGAACTACGACCTTTTTAGTTTATATTAATGACGCAAAATAAAGTTGAAAAAATTTATATTATTGTATGTATAGAAGAATCAAAGTCTAGCTATAGTGTAGAGGAGTCAAAGTCAGGCTATAGTGTAGTCTCAGACTGTTGTATGTATAGAGGAGTCAAAGTCAGTAGAGACAAAAGAGGGGGTGTGGTGGGGAACAGACTAGTGGAAGACATTGTCCCCCAAGTTTGCATACTTTCATACTATATATCCACACCCTGAAATTAAATTCTAAGCTTGGTGCTACCCTAACTTTCTAAGCTATCTCCACCTCTAAAATAGTGATGTGGTTTCATGAAATATAAGCTAACGCCTTCAATTTTCATAGTATTTTGTTAACAACTTTCAGCTGCCATTGTGATTTCAATTTCAATAGTTATACATTCCAAACTATTAAAATTTAGCTCATCCATTCTTTTAAGTGTAAAATAGTGCTTGAAACTGATCCAAGTATTATAGCTGAATTATGTCCATGCTACAACCTTTCTTTTGAATTGTGCTCTTAGAAAAGAATTGAAATGAGAACTCCATTGAGTTGCAATATTCTTTTTCTGTATTCTGCAGACGTAAGTCAAGCATTACCTACAACAATACAATATTTTACCAGACATGCTCTTTGACGATCCCTATGATGTTTGGCAGTGGAGAAGTCTCCTACGAGTTTTCCAATTATGCAATGTTTTCACGGTGTTTGGTTGGTATTTGAAGTGATCTTCACTTTCATGGTTATAAAGTATAAACCAAAATGGTTTACGCTATTAGCTTCATATCCTTAAAATTTGAGTATAAGTAAAGTCATTTTAGAATTGAACCGTAACGTAAATTGAACTGTAATATTTAGTCCCCCAAGCATACAGAATTAAGCAAAATATGTTTTCTATTAGAAATATTGAGTTGAAGACAATATTGCTCTCCTACATTTGGATTTGCTCACCACAGATGCCTTGTGAACATAGCTTAGAAGAACTATTCCAAGGCTAGCTACTTGCCCTATAGGAAAAGGATTCAACTTGATAAAAGGTTTATGCATTTCACCATAAATTGAAAAGATAATAAATACATTTGGATGCTAAAAAAGCATAACAAAAAGAGGGAATATCTCATTTGAAAAAGTGGAGCTAAGAGAAACATGCAATAAACAATAGTGACTAACCTTATAATCAAAGTTAGCCATCCTAGAGCTTTATTTCTGGTGTCAATAACTTAAATATGAATAAAATATGCCCTTTCATGTATGCTCAAATTTGGTTATGGGTTATGGAAAGAAATGCTAGGAAATATTTTGCTTAATTTGTAAAATTTAAAAATTTGTTATTGTTCTCTAATTCAAATTAATTAGTTTTGAATATGATATTAATAATTTTTTTGTTCCTCAACTATTGAAGATGTTGTTAATTGGTGCTATTGACAGTTGATGATGGTTTGAACCAAATATAAAAAAGGTGGAAAGATGTTTGTTTGATGATATTTTTGTTGAATTTTCAGTTATATGTTCTAGAAGTTAATGTTGAACTATTTAATACATGTTGAAGTGTGCTTTTGTTGTAGTGATTTCATTCAACTATTAAGTGATTTGTTTTATGATTAATTATGACTTTGAAGTCTTTATTTAGTACAATATACTATAGTTTTGCAGCCATTTAATTTAACGCATTGACCATATATATATATATATACATAATAGCATCGAGGAGATATATTATCATGTGCATACCAGTTGAGGACATCATTTGTTTATTCTTCAATGTTCTGCAGATTTCCTTTTAGCCATCGAAACTGAACATTGTTAGGCTCCAAACGGGAGTAACTTTCTCAAAGGTGTTTTCTGTATTTGTATAATCTCAAACTTGAGACATCATACTATAGTGATTCTAACTCCTTTTATTAGGGTTAACATCTGTTTGGTAGTAGGAAACCACCTTCACACACACTCCATAGAAAGTGTTTAATCTTAGAAAGTACTCTCAAGTCCCACCCATAAGAACTAACTAATATGCATCGCAACTTTATATGCAGATTTGATAGTAAATTCTCAATTCTTGCTGCAACTCCACATTAACTTATCACCGCATTTTCTACCAGCGAATGGAATTAATTTTGCAAATTTCACACTTTTCATTCTCATATAATTAACCATCCCTCAACCTTTGACAGAGCCCATGTCTCAAAAAATTAAGCTCCATTTTTAATTACCTTCTCATTCTCTAGAGACTTCGTTTTTTAAATTTTCCATGCTCGGGATCCAAGGGTCAACCTAGAAGCATACATTTTTAATTTCCCATCTCCAATTCTCCAAAATCCTGTTCTTTCACGAGTTCTCTTCCAGCTAGTAAACCAAATGTACCAAATCCCAAGGAGTTCTTTCACCTCTTTGAGCCTGCCTGATGGATATATGTATCACAAAAATAAAGATGGCCTTGGAAAATTCCGACCCGTATACTAATCACAAGCATTATATTCATTACACCTCGCATAGCTGGAAGTTCATAAAAGGTAAAATTTGAATGAAATAGCAGAATTTTTTTTAAATGTAATTCTTTAATTTCCATAAAAACAAAAATGAATATTTAAAATTAATCATGTACTATATTGACTCCACATCAAATTGTCCAAAATTAGAAATATAAATTAGTATGATATTAATATAATATACGGATATTATATAGAATTATTAAAGTAAAATTAATGTAATAAAAATGAAAATTAAAAAAGAAATTTAAACCAAGATCAAAATGACTTTCCGCCAACGTGACCAATTAAAACTTCAATCCACTCCATTCTCCAACTACTTTAGCAACTGTAACGGTAGCTTTAACAATGGAGGTGGAATTTTCTTTTTGTTTTTTTCCCCTTTTGGAATAACAATTTTGGACTAATTGAGTCAACTAATGATAAAGAAAGGCTTTTAAATGATAAAATGCTGAAAAAAACTGAAAAATTTAGCAGTAAAATTGAAAAACTAAATAATAATAAGATCTTATTTTATAATAACCTCGCTGTAATATTCTCCAAGTATCACTCCTTGCTAAAAACGTCCCCAGTCACTTTATATGCAGATTTCACGATAAAGGCTCCATTCCTGGGCATTTGCACCAACAATTCAGAAAGTGACACGTGGGCTGATCGGGAAAAGTATAGTAATGCATTGCTATGTGTCAAACGCCTTTGCTGCCAATCATCTCTCATCGGCGGCAAGTTCTCTCACCTTTGCAATCTCATTATTTTTCCTCAAAAAAATAACATATGTCTAATTTTGTTATAATTCCTCCAATCTAAAATATAAGTTTTATTTAGATTATTACACAGAAATTAAAAAAATTATTTTTACTTATTAAATACATCTAATAAATATATTATTTTTTCATAATATCTCCATTTAATACATTACATTTAAAGCTTGACATCTCTCTTATATTTAATTATAGATAAAGGTAAAATAGGAAAAAAATATTTAATACTCTAGAAATTATCAAATGAAACTTATATTTTGGATAAAATTTTTTTTTAAAAGATAACTTATATTTTGAACTGGAAAAAATATTTATTATCAAAATCAATTATGTTATAATAAATTAATGATAGTATAACCTTACTATATCTATGGAACAAATTTTTTAAACTATAAGTTTTTTTGGATTTTTAAATTATTATTTGAAAGGACTGCAATAAAGTTTTTATGTCTACGTAAATACTATATCTTGGAATAAGTAGAAGAATGTTAGAATTTATGGCTTTTATTTTTTTCACTTTATAGTCATGATGATTCTTTTTTGGTAATTATTTACTTTTTTATTGTAATTATTGGACCACTTGAAATAATTATTTGATATTTATTACAATTATTAGGTGGTTTATTGTTTGGACTTTATAATTTTTTAAGAAATTAGATGTATTGATAGCAGTTTTAGTTATTGATTATGTGTGTGTAAGGGTCTGGATTCTCAGCGCAGCGACTTTCTACACGTCTCTACGCATCTCTTACTCTGAGCTGTTTATTTGATCCAAACGTCTACAAACCACCACATCATTGAGCTATTAAAAATGCATCTGCACCATCAGTTTGACCTTAATCCCAACCATCCAGTATTTTTCCTCTTGTGTCTCGACCATTTAAAGCTGGAAAAGCACCACATCTTGTTCTCTTCCTCCTTACTTCACACTCCAGCTCTCTATCTCGGTCTCTCTTTACAATTACGAACATGTTCCGCCTCACAAACACCAACTGCTTCTACCTCGGTCATCCTCTTCTTCCCTTGTTCCTCACAGCGTCATTTCTTCCTCATGTCTTACGACTACCTCTTCAAGTATATTATTATCGACAACACAGGTCTTCCTTTCCTTCCCTTTCCTCTTCAAATCCCCTTGCTCTTTCTCAATTGGGTTTCTAATTTGAATTGGTGTTTTCGGCTTCCTCATTCCGCGTCACTCTCAGGTGTTGGGAAATCATGGCTGCTCCTGCAATTCACCGACAAGAGGTTCTAGCCAGTTCATGATCTGACTATTGGTGTCAAGTTCGGCGCCCATATGGTCACCATAGATGGCCAACCCATTAAGCTCCAAATTTGAGACACTGTAAGTCCACTCGCTGTCCTTTCTTTGGGATTCTAAACTGGGGTTAGAATAAATCAATAATATATAAGTAACAATTGAAGAAGCACTTTAGTTAATTATGCTCTTATTAGTTTTAGCAAATTGAATTTTGTCTGAGAACATGTGGTTATCACATTTTGGAGTTCTCAACTGCTGCAAGCATCTCCAAATATAGGTCCAAAAATTTCACTTGAGTTTAGATTCAAATACCAAGCATATTTGTGAGATTTGTGTGTATAGCGTGAATTCTGATTAACATTACAAACAGTAGGTGTAATTTAGATTTGTGTGTAGAAAAATCACCTTGTTTTGGCATTTGGTAGCTATAAGGAAAATGTCAAATTTGGGATTTAAGCCTCCAAAAATGGAACCCTTTAAAGTGTTTCCAAGAAAAATCACCTATAAGGGAAAGGTCATATGAATTGCAAATTCTATATCTTTTCTTAACCAAAAAGTTCTATATCTTGAATATGTATGTATTGGGTTTGTATTAGGAAAATTTAATAAAGTTCTTTTTATATTAGCTTGAATAATAGATTATTGAAAAATTCTTGTATGTATAAATATTATATTATTTTGGATACCATACTTGCAATCATAGTGCTGCATAGATTCTTAAGGCTCAATTAAGTGCTTCTTCTTTCCTTGATTGCCTTTTTCTTCCTTGCTTCCATTTTCCTGTATAGAAAACTTGGAAACAGTAGGTGCTACTATTTTTTGAGCCCATTGATACAGAACAGAAAACTTGGACACAAGTTTTTCTCTTATTTTAGTATAGTAGTAATATTTAAATTTGAATAGAGGAAAAAAAATACTGGAGCGTGCTATGGCCAATATTGCATTTGTTGAGTTTTAACAAAACTGAAATGATAAAATTGGTTAAAGTGTACTGGACTTATAAAATTGGCAAAACTAAAAAACGGGTTGCAAAATAGATCCTGTTGAATTGATACAATTGGCAAAATAGAACTTGATATGTAATACTGTAACCATTGAAATTTGACAATGCTGAAATACTAATATTGGCAAAACAGAACTTGTTGGTGAATACAAGTCTATTGTTCATTGGCAAAAATCACTTGCAGACAAAATATCGTTCATGTGAATGTACAAAATTGTGAATACAAGACTATTTCTCACAGACAAAATATCAAACTTGTGACTTGATTTTAAATTGTCATTACAGGTAGTGGATGTTATATCCTCCATGTTGATTGGACATATTTGAAGCTATGGAAGATGGACCTTCACCTACAAAGAAGAAAGAAGAGGAATGCAAACTTTAGTATAGGTTATAAAGAGTTGTAATGTAATACTATTGTGACAGTATAGAATGTATTTTAAATTTTTTTGCATTGTAAAGAGTGTATAATACAGTGACAACTGTACTTGGTATCTCGATGTAATGTATACATTGATTTTAATAAAAGTAACTTTCTATTCACGTGTGCACATTTCTCATTTTATTTTTTTTATTTGGTACCTAGTAAGAGAAATTCCTCTTCTTCCAATGCTTCCAATGATGGTGTTGGACAATCTAAGGGAGCCTATATATATCATAAAAAAGAAAAGTATGCTTAGTATTAGCACAAAATACTAACTATACATGATAAACATAACATATAAAAGATAAACACTAACCATTAGCATACTAGTGAATGTGTGCACTCTCTCTCCTCTTTGAGGTATTGTTTGTAGTGTCAGAGGTATACTCTCTCCCTTGAGGTGATGTTTATGGTGCTGAAGGCATGTGGTTCTGAACTTTCCTTGGCTACTATTTTTCTTATATTTCGAAAACGCTCAACACAACTCTTCATTCTTTTCCTTCTCTTAATTCAATCTTTCTTTTTAATGCCCTTAGGTTGTTTTTCTTTCAGTTCCATTTTCTTTTTTCCTTGATTGTCTTTTTCTTCCTTGCTTCCATTTTCTTCATTTTTGTCTTCATTATTTGAATTCCTTAGCCTTGAAAGAAAGTCTGTTGCTTGTTTTCGAAGTTCTACCATAGATTTATGCACAAATGCAGAAGTCTTTGGACAATTAGAAAACTCAGCTGCTACATTAATCATCATCTGACATAATTGTCTATATCTTTCCATGCCTTGAAGCTTAGGATCTGCTTGTATCTCATTTCCTTCAATGTCATGTATTACACCATCTCTTGCATCTTTGGTCCATCTCTTCAAAATATATTTTTCTGGTAGTTGTTTCACCTCCTTTGCCTCATACACTTTTAAAGTATGACAACATACTATCCCAACAGATTCAAACATCCTACAACTACACCAAATAGAAGCATCATTAGGATCAAATGTCAATCTTCATGGTCTATCTTTATTAACCATGGTACCAGTATATGTGAACGATGGACCTTCCTCATCTCGAGAGGATATACAAGTGGCAAAAAAGAGATTCAATTGCTCTTGGAACATACATAAAATAGGGACAGTGTAAATCTCAGCAAGTTGTTGTAGCATATGTGAGCTTTCGGCCATCAACTGTGGTCGTTTCTCCCTAGCCGCATGCTCTAGTAGCAATTCATGATATCTCATTTCTGAAACAACTCGTGTAAAGCAATTGAAAAATTGATTAATATCAAGTTCTAGCTTTGCAAATCTCTTGATATCCACATTAATACTTT
Organism: Adenanthera pavonina; assembly: GCA_026686845.1. Lineage (NCBI taxonomy): Eukaryota > Viridiplantae > Streptophyta > Magnoliopsida > Fabales > Fabaceae > Adenanthera > Adenanthera pavonina. The sequence continues at coordinate 20,577,651 of JAIVEN010000009.1, forward strand.
CACTTACTTGTGTGCTTCGCAAACCAAGAGTAACAACATGCTTCAAGTGGCACCATGCCCATTTCTCTTTGATTGCATATAGAGTTCAACCATGAGTTGTTTTGCACATTGTACAATGATATCAAAGAAGACCATGCTTCTTCAAATTGTGATTCATCATCAATATTATACATACACTTCTTGAAATCACTTAACAAATTCGATTTGCCCTTCTTTAGATTTCCCTAATGCTTTAGACCTTTTTCATAATATGCCATGTGCATAATGCATGCTTCACCTCAAGAAGAACCTCACATATTGCTCTTGCCATTGCTTGATCTTGGTCAATAAAGATAGTGGCAGGTCTCTTTTGATTATTTGCTTTGACGAAAGTTTCTAACAACCACTTGAATGACTCTATGGTTTCATCATATAACAAAGCTGCACCAAAAATCACGGTTCCTTTGAAATGATTCAATCCTGAAAATATGGCAAGAGGTCTATGATTATGATTCGTGTTGTATGTGGTATCCAATGAAACCACATCACCAAAGTGACCGTAGTCTGTGAGCATACGAGCATAAGCCCAAAAAACATTGTAATTTGATCTTCCATATCTAGTTGGTATGCATGATAAAACGATGGGTTTGCTTTGAATTGTTCTTCAAAATAATTCAACAAGCATCCAACTTCCCCATTCACCATACTTCTTTGTCGTCTTGCCTTCAAATAATTTTTTGCATCAACTCGAGTGTAACTAAGATTAGCTCTCCCACCTGCTTGCATACTCAGAAGATCAAAAGCGGTTTTTTGTTTAAGTCCAGCATCCTCAGCCAATTCAATCTCATATGCTTGGACCTTTGTTATTTTTTGTTGAGAAGCTATCACATGCACTGTCTTTGGGAGATGTAATTGGTGGGTGTGCTCTTCTATAAAGGTAGTGATTTTGTATTTGCCCTCCACTAAATTGACTATCATTTTTGCTTTACAATTGGTCCTAGTCTCAGGACGATGGTTGGTGGCCATAGTGTTCCTTCTATCTGATTTTCTTGTACCCTCTTTTGAACATATATATCTATAGGAAATAATAGAGCCATCTTTCTTACTCTTTGTCAATCCAAAACCTCCATGCATCTTCTAGATTATCAAATTCTTTGTCTAATCTAGGAGTCAACCTCCATAGATTGCACCCGATGAAATAAATTTATAAAAGACACATATATTAATTGAACTATAATTATAATAATTATATAAGCTATTAAATAAATGCTTTGAGGCAAACACTCACACTCACACACACATAAATATAATTATATAAATTATATATGCTTCAATTTATATATATGTATGTATTTATTTATTAAAGGAAACACACATTTTGGTCAGCAAAATACACTCTATAGGCCCAAGCAAACAAGTCCCATAAACCAATTGAAATAAGCAATGTTCAGGACATAAATGAAAGCATCCATAAGAAAGGCAACATTTTGAAAGCATCCATAAGAAAGAATAAGTCCCACAAATTTCAGATTTTTTTAGAAAAAACAAAAAATTTACATGACTCACACACAAAAGTGAATAATCATCCATAATGTGAGTGACAGAGGTAACAGAGGCTATGAATAAAATAGAAAATGAAGTTTCAAGGGCAATCATCCATAACACACACCCCTAAATAATTACAAAGGCTACCTATGAAACTATGTGAGTAACAAAGGCAACCTTTTGAGTTTATCTAATTAATAATGTCCTACTAACATAGCTTCTACAATGTCCAATAATTGCAAGATGCTATCTTTCCTCAGCTTTATCAAAAGAAACATCTTGCACTATACATTGAAATAGAAAGAAGTTTGGGTTTCAAAAATACCTAGGATAGAGATTTTGTGTGAGATTAGTAATGGAAATACCAAAAAGATGTCATCTTTGTTGAAAAATGATCATGTTCTTTCTTACCTTGCCCCTTGAAGCATTTCTCGCCAATGAAAACTTCCAAAACTTGCATAACATCGAACGTCTTTTGAGTAGAGGAGTTTTTGATACGTGTTTTATTGACTCAAAAACTGGACGGTTGGGATTAAGTTCAAACCAATGGTGCAGATGCATTTTTAATAGCTCAATGATGTGGTACTTTGTAGACGTTCAGATCAAATAAACGGCCTAGAGTAAGAGACGCGTAGGGACGTGTAGAAAGTCGCTGCGCTGAGAATCTGGATCCGTGTGTGTAAAAGGATCCTTGACTTAAGAAACAACACACATGATTTTATTTTGAAACATTTTTTTGGGAACAAAATACCTTCATAAGAATTATTAGTTATTTTTCTTTATTTTTTAACACAAGTTATTTGTCTTTATTTGAAAATTCATGTTTTTATAGACATAAAAATTCTTTTTTTTAATTATATGAGGAAGAAATAATTATTTGATATTTTTTTTAATTATTGGGTGGTTGAATGTTTGGATTTTATAATTTTTTTTAAAGAAATTAAATGTATCGATAGCAGTTTTATAGTTATTGATTGTGTGTGTGTGTAAAGGGGTTCATGACTTAAGTCACAACACACGATTTTTTTAGCAACATCTTTTGGAAAAAAAAATACCTTCATTACAATTATTAGTTATTTTCTTTGTTTGAAATTCGTGTTTTTACAGACATAAAAAATAATTTCTTTTATTATATGAGGAGGAATTGAATTCTAAACCCATCCATTACCTCATCTTTACTGCCTTTATTAGTCTCACGCAGCTCTTATACGTTCTTGTTTTTTTTTGGTGGATTACATTAAATAAACAGATGTACTGGTGTAACGAAACGAATACTTTTGGGCTTGTTTATTTTATTTGCACTGTTTTTCTTCCCAAGCGGGGCTTGGCTTTTGGAGACCACCTTCTAAATGAACCATAGGAAGGATGCTACTGCACTGACATACATTGCTATTGCAAGTATGGATGTCAGTAGATAAATAGCTTATCTCTATATTTTAAAGGGATTATTAGTCTTTGATTGTTGGTTAGAAAATATTCTTAGTGTTTACAAAATATATGCATGTCAGTAGATGTTTCAAATTAATTTTTTCAAATGCATATAAAAATCTCTTTCTAATTAAATTTAAATTCAAACCAAATTTAATGTATTAATTCCCCTATTGTGTGATTCTAATTGTACGTCGAGTGAGAGCAGATCCTCTCATGTTCTGGCGTGAAAAGGACCCTCATTTTGACCAAATTATTACCGTACAAAAAATCCGATGATTCAGAAAAACCCATATCAGTTGCACAAGCAAAGGCAACTGGGAAAGCGAAAATCACAGCTGAAGCAAAGCATGAGGGTCTAGAGACTCAGAATACTTAAAGTTGTTCATGCGAAGGATCCAAGAATCATCCCTGAACCATACACTACTTTATTTTCCATCTCCAATTTTCCATTAAGCCAGTTCTTTCAGAAATTTTCTTTCCGCTAATAAACTACACACACACACAAACCCCAAGAAGTCCTTGCAGCTCTAGGCACGCAAGAAATCTGTATCACAAAAGTATATATGTCCTTGAGAATTCTAATCCATAAATCATTAGGATCCTTCCTTAGCTAATAAAGGATGATTAAAGCTCTAGAAGTCCACAATAGGTAACATTTAAGGACCCATTTGGTTCATCCACTAAGAAGGCTTGAGAGAAGATCTTTTTTACATCACCAGAGGAAGACATGCACTACAACAGACATAGTGATTTGCTATTGACAAAATAGTAGGAAAACAAGTTAAAATCACTAGGAAACACATATTTCCTACTAAAATCAGCAGTAACAAAAGTAGTAGAATTTTCCATAGCAGGAAAAATGCTTCCTACTGAAATGAAATGTAGTAGGAAAAAAGCAAGCTGCTTGTCCAACTTTTTCACAGCTTTTTTGCAGCTTCTGACATTGAGCAAAAGCTGAGAAAATTTTCGATTAAAAATAAGTAAGAATAATCCGTTTGAATTTTCATTTGTTCTCCATGCATTAAATTTTTTTTTGCAAATGAAAGAAATTATTTTTTAAAGTTCTTTCTTTGTAAATGTTTTAGTCATTAATTAATTTTTATTTGTAAAATGAAACAGTTTTGGAAATAATAAATTATGTATAAATAATATTATAAATAATTGCTGTACTTTGCTAATTTTTGCTATATATTTTTTATAATTAATTAAAAGAAATTTATTGTTTATTGTATTATGTCTTCTTTTAACTTTTTGTTCAACAAATAATTATTATATTCATTATTTGTATTAGAATAATTATATCAATCGTTTAATTTATGTTAGTTGTTTCCTAATAATATTTACTGGCAGACCCACGTTATGGTGAGTGTGGCACTTTAGTAAAAATTACAAGAGTGATAAATAAGTTTGATAATTTGCACTCTCTCCCTTAAATATTTTGAAACCACCTATTTTTTTTATTTATATCAAAATCTATGTGAGTACAAAAGTTTTTTATATTTGTGATAATTAATTCAAGTCCAATAATTTTGATCCAAAATTTCAAACATATTAAACTTAAACACTAAAAATCTATCATTATTTACGTTTTATTTTTAGAATAAAATTTTTTAATAATAGACTAACATAATTATTATAATATTGTTTTTTAATTATTAATTTTTAAATTAATTTGCCCCTACTGGTCTAGGGTCTTGGCTCTGCCACTGTTTACAGATAAAAACATAATTATTTGGCCACACAAAAGAAATCTTTCATTATTGATAATAAACATATACATATTACAATAATTGAATAATTTGAAAAGAAAAAACTCCCTAAACTCAAATAAGTCACAAGTTCCAACCCACCAAAAACCAAACATCCGCACATTATTTGTGACTGTTTAAACACGCAGCATCAGCTTGTAGCAAGATTCGCAAAGATTCACATATTGGAATTCAAACTAACATGATTCTCTTCATCTTGACATAGCCATACCATTTAAAGCTTCAAACCATCACCTTGTCATACTGAACATCAATTGAAGTTAATATCCAAAACAATAAGTGAAATATATATATATATATATATTTCATCCCATACCACCCAAACTCACTTGCATAAGCCTTGGGAACTACTTGTCTCTTTCTCACAACCAACAACAAACTAAAAAGACAAAGAACCAAATAGAAACCCACAACTCTGCCCTTGTAAAATGGGAGTGTTTCTCTGCGTTAGTAATTATTGGTGTTTTTCTCTCCTGGTCTCTCCCAAAAATGGTGCTAAATCTATTGAAGAAAAAGAAGAATGAATGTAGAAGAGAAAATAACAGTAAAGAGAAATGAAGATGAAGAAGAAGAATGAATGTAGAAGAGCAAATGAGTGAAGAAAAGAAAATAATGTAACACTCCCAAACACTTCCAGACTTGATAAAAAATTTTAAAACCCAATCAATCACAGCCCAAAACATCTCACAAATAACTTCTCAAAACCTCAAAGCAGCGGAAAAACACCAAAAGACACCAGAAAATAGGTTGGGGTTGCGGCTACTACAGTATTGCCGTGGCTTTAGCTCATTCTAGATTCATCGCTACTACTTCCACTGGCACTGCGGCCTGCCCTCCTGGTGCCACGGTGGCCTTTGCTGGTTTTCTATACTAGCAAATTTCATACTTCAGCACGAACTTCCGACGCGCATAACTTTATGCTTTGATCTTTGATTGACTTGATTCCAACTCTTACATGTCAATCTAGTCTCAATCTATCTATATACACCACTTTCAGCTTAATCCATCTTCGTATGGAGATTCTAGACACCTGACACCATTTTGGGCACATTTTAACCAAAATTCACAACTTACAACTCCCATTTGCCACCAAAAGCAACTTGACCATTGTTTACAATTTACACAGGTCCTAAACCACTTAACCAACTAGACCAAAGAGGTTTCACCTCAAAGGAACCATTTCTTTGAGATTTGACCCCCTTGAAGACCAAATAACAAAACGGGATACAGGCCCTAAAACACACCAACAAGGCTCAATTCCACCTTTGGGCTCGCAAACACCACTGAACTGACCTAACAACACCCCAAACCACACATACACCACCATCCAACATACACATCATATATAACACAATTCCACATTATAACATACCATAACAATAACTCCATTACAACAATAATATCAATGTCACTACTTAGTTACAAACCATCTATCCTACTTGGCATAAGATACATATCCGAAAATACACTACATAGACCTAATATTCCCACATCCGATACTACTCCCTTGTCTTCTCAGGACTAGTGCCAAAACTGTCACCTGAATGTTAGTTTATGGGAAAGGGGTGTGAGACAAAATTTCAGTAACCAGGAACAACCACACACAATATACATACTGACCCACACAATCGTGCAATGTAATGTTAATGAGTAGTATGCATGTTCTCCCTCAAACATGGTTAGAATCATAAGCTGTCATCATCACAAGACATTTTAATAGATGATTCCCTTCTAACAGTCGATGAAAATTAATTCCGAGACATCACCAAGCTCACCTTACCCTAATGTAACCCGGCTAATGGTTACACTAGAGATTGGACCATGGCTCTCCTTCCCCCAGACGATCACGAATTGATGGTGACTTAGGGAAGGTGTATCCCCAAATCCACTATCACCTGGCTCTCCCAAGGAGAGGATTTAGTGACAGGAATATTTCATCATATCATATTATCCTCTACCGCCTGGCTCTCCCGAGGAGAGGATTTAGCGACAGAGATCTTTATCATATCATTATCATCTATCATATCATCATCACCTCATCATCCATTTCTCACTATGCATTCATATGTTGATGATGCCAATGTCATGCCAACATGCCTCTACACATACATATATATCATCATCGCAAGCATCATATGGATATGCTAGCATGCAACATACATACACAACATGTACAATCATCACATATCAAGTAGCTGTGCATACCATGATATGTAGAAAAACCATACACAAACACAATCAATATTGTGGTATGAAAAGGAAAATGCATATACATACATATATATCAATATACAATCACATAAAAGAAACACCCAGTTACCTCAATTGTAGTTATCACACGCACACAAGTTCCACAAGCTTTCTTGAACGCCAATCTCACGACTTGACTTCTCCGAGCAACCAAACAACCTTAACAACATCATAAAATCCTTAATTAACATATAGTCCAAATACACAATATCCATAATTCAACCAATTAGGCCTAACCTAAGGTTTCAACACCATTTTCATGCATCATTAAGCTCATATAGACTATTCAAACACTACTCAATCCCATACATTTTGGATTCCTCATTCTCTCAACCAAGAATAACCTAGGGTTAAGCTCAAATCATACATAAACCCTTCAAAACTCATACCAAAGCAACAAGAACACCAAATCACACTTACTTAATCCCATTTCATTCATTTCAATTGGTGAATTTCGACCCAAACCAGAAAATCCCAACTTATAACCGAGAAATCCTAAATTTAAACCAAAGAAAATGGAGAGGGAGGAGTAGGGATCACTTACCAATGTGAATCCAACCTTCAAGAGGCTAAAAACTACTCCTAGAGGCCGGAAAACACGAACCCTAGCAAAGCTCCCTCGGTTCTCCTCCGTTTCTTTCTTTTCTTTTCACGTCTGACCGATTGAAATTTTTTTATTTAAATCAGAAACTCGACTCTCGCTGCGGCTCCAGGACAGCTCGCCATAGTGCCACCATGTTTTAGTCAGAAAACGCCACTGGAACACGCTCTCGCCATGGTGGCCCTACTTCTCGTCACGGCGTGGGGCTCATTTTATTTCTTTTTAAGAAAATATGAATATGCTATCAAGTTGAAGTTTTTTATGTTTAAACCTGTTTTGCTTCTGAATTGTAGTAGGAAAAGCTACAAATATATGGTAGTAGGAAATCATGCATCTTTCCTACACAAGTACATAAAGTAAGTAGCCTCGTGTAACTTTTTCAAATGGTATAAATTTTTTTTATATTTTAACTTTTTATCTTCTGAATGGTAGGAAATCATGATACAAGTAGAAAAAGTAAGTAGACTGTGCAGATTTTCAACTTTTTGAAATTTTTTATATTTTCAATTTTTTTACTTCTAAATTATAGTAGGAAATGTTGTAAGTACTAGTAGGAAACCATTACTCTTCCTGACACAAGTACGTGAACGAGCAGCTTTTTCAACTTCTTTGAAATTTTTTTATGTTTGCTTCACAATGATAGTAGGAAATGAAGTAAATGGTAGTAGGAAATGACACAAAAATGTGAAGATGCAAAAAAATATGATGGCAGTGAGATTGTAGTAGGAGGACAATATGAGGGTTTAGTAGGAAATTGCTATGCTTGTTGTAGTGATGTTTGGTTGGAATAAAGTGAGGGAAAGGACTTCACACAAGTGATCATGATCACCCAAATTTAGGTGAAGCAGATCACCCTGATTTTTGCAGGTGAAAGGCCTCACACTTGTGTGAAGTAGATTAAAATGACATTTTTGCCCTTATGATACACTTTCTTCATCTTCTTCCTTGAGCCCTTCCACCAAACCACCATCAAGCTCCTCCACCGTCGGTATCTCGACCACCACCATCAAGCTCTCTCTCCCCCTATACTCGTATGTCTGATTCAATCGTATACCCCTCCATCACCGAGCTCCTCCAAATCCAATCGCACCAAGCACCGTAGTCATACATCATCGTTAGCCTTCCCTCTCTCATCTCCCTATCCACCGTTGCACCATTGTCATCATAGATTGTTACCAACCAAATCGTCACGTCCTCACCATCACATATCTATGTTCAAACTCGCAAAGGTCACAGCCCTATCGTCTCCCATCGTCTTCCTCGTCGTCTTGTGGATTCAAAGGTTGCAACCCCATCATTGTCTCCTTTGGGCTCGAAGCAATTCGGGTTCAAAGCCATTGCACCATTATGCTCGGTGGTTCTAAGCCATTGCACCACTAATCTGATTTGTGATCTGGCCGGAGAGGACTTTGCCACCGGGGAAGGACAATGGCAGGAGGGAAGGATATTTTTTTTTAATTTAGGGGCAAAATACACATTTTATATTTATCTATATTTTTCTTTTAATAAAATATAAACATCATCCCCCAATATCTAAATATCATACCAAACAAATCCCCATGTAATCATCATCACATTATATCCCCTTACACCCTTCACATTACATCACCTAACCCCCCTAGTAATTGAACCAAATGGATAGTGAGTGAAATAGCAGAAATTTTTTCACCTCAACAAAATTTAGGAAGACAACTTGAAAAACTCCTTTGGCATTATCCATATAAACGTTAATGTAACAATAATACTATAATGTTGACGTAATTGTCTGGCCAAACAAAAAATTCTTCACTTAATTATAACCTGTAATCTTGTAGAAACAATAACTGTATTGCATCATTGAGTTTCCAACAAAAAAAGTAATTAGACATATATGTTTCCCAATGTGCATTTATAGAATTTGAAAAAAGAGTTACACCATTTATGATTTGTAAATAATGTGGTGTTGTTCATATATCTATAAAAAGTTATAGAGTTCTAACATAAGAGCATACTCTACACCCTACGAAAAGCAAAGGATCATTGATATTAACCTATGTTTGGATTGAGTGGAAAATAAGGGGAAGAGAAAACTTGGAGAAAAATAAGAGAGAAAGTAGATCTTTCCCCTTTGGATAGCAAGAGAAATAGGAAAAAAAGAAAAAAAAAATGGCGCTTGCATGTTTTCTTCCAAAATTTTCTCTCTAGAAGTATTGGAGAAATTTTGGAGAGAAAAAACATTTTTTTTCAAAATTACTCTTAGAGATTGCTTTGTATATATTGATGTCTTCCACCACCGGACATTTCCCCCTCCATCACTAGCCATCACCCCCCGCTCTTGGTCATTGCTCACAACTAATAATCATATTACATTAAATTGCAAATGGGGGATATGATAGGACTCATGTATAGGAGCAATGGCATTAGGGATCATGACAATATAGGGTGTGGATTTGGGCTTAGAAGTAGTATTTGGCCAATCAATTTTTCTTTGAACAAAAATAAAATAAAATACTTTCACTGAATTTTACTAAGCCAATGTCTACCATGCAAAATTGTAGTCCACTAATGTACTGATTTAATGGATTCTTCTTCTACTTCTTCTTCTTAAAATATCTTTTAATTCTTTAATTTACAATTATTATTATCAATTTCAAACCTAATAATAAATTTGAATCTTATATTATTTATAACATCCCAAATTATTATGTATAGGGATGTAATAGGGCAAAAAAATAATTAAGTCTTTAACCAGATTAAGTTTCCTTAAGGCCTTTAGAAGAAAATATGTTGGGATCTTAATTGGAATAAAGTATAAACATAGTCCTTGAATGTAATTAATTTTGAAATTTTTATGGAAATTAAAGGATAATTTCAAAATTAATATGGGAAAATATTGAGATGTCAAAATGCAAGAAATTGAGGAATGTGAAATCAAAGGAAAAGCATGTATATGGATAATGTAAAGGCATTTTTGTTCAAAGGGAAATTTTTCTCTCTAGGCATGCCCAAAGGATGTTTTAAGAAAGAGAATGTGTCTCTCTCTAGTCTCTCTCTTGGCCAAAATTGAAAGGTAAAAATGAAATTTTTAATGTGTCATTTATAATGTCATCATTAGTCTGAATGATGTCATAAAAATGATACCATGAGGATGATATCAAATGAATGATGTCATGAACTTGGGAAGTAAGGAGAATGGCTTGGAAGGCGAGTTGGGACAACTTGGTAGCCAAGTTTTGAAGGGCCTATATAAGGCACTTCCATCCCCCTTCAATCCTCACAATTGACATGAGGAAGAGAGTGAGAGAGAGAGAAAGAGAGAGAAGAGTGGCATCAGAGAGGGAGGGAGGAAGAGAGAAAGAGAAAGAGATATAGAAAGAAATAAAGAAGGAACAGGGAAAGCTTAAAGAGAAAGAAGAAAATTGAAGCAAGGATTCAAGGCAAAGTTAGGTAAGGGAATATAGATTAAGGCAAATACTAAAGAAAGGTTAAATCACTGAGGTAGTGATTGGTACTACTCTTATATTATTGCAAAATTTTCATGTTGAATGATATATATTTTATGAATAATCGGCATGTTTTAAATGTTTACTTGTACATTCTAGTTATGTTATGATAAAGTTATACCAATATTTTGAAAAGCAACATGGAATTTATGTGATCATTTTGCAAAAATTATGAAATGTTTTCAATGCTTTCAAGTTGATATGATAATATAAATGTATGTACAAATGTTGCTACTAAAATACCCAATCTCACCCCCAAAGTTCCCAAATGCTAGGAACAAGCTTTCCCAAGAGCAAGTATGTGAATCAAGAAGAATGACAAAGGAAGGACTGTTCTAGAAACTATTTTTATTGGAAATGTTTTACTAAGAAATAGTTTCTGTCAGATGTAATGTTTAAGAGACGTATAAATTTATATAGTTGCCCAAAAATTTAGTGGGCTAAGTTTTCACGACCTTTATATGTTAATATTCATTTGGTACATTTTGGATGTAAGTTGATTTTATACAATAATAGAAATGGAAATTTTGCAAAATGGTGCAATTTAGAAGCAATTTAATATACTAGTGATTTGAATGAATCCCTAGTTCAATAGCAATAATTTCACTATGAAAAGTTTATACGCCTTAAAACTAGATAGACAAAGCTTTCTTACGATATAAAGTTTGAACATTTTGGTTATGTGTGTAAGAAGAAATGACATATCAAAGTTAATGCTATGAAATTGGATAGTCTACTTGGAATAAATTTTGAACAGTAAACTTATTGGAATAAATTGTACCATTTCACATGATGGAAGTCTAGTTTCTTATTTTTCCCATGAAGTTTTGAATGTAAGCTATTCTTAGAGCTTGAACCAATATAAAATGATTTTTGAGGAATTAATTATGAATTTTTGAAAATTGTTGCATAAGAGAGCAAAAGCAGCATGAACCAGTTTTACAGTTTTAGGTTTACGTTGGGTCCAAGTTTTCTAAAGACCAAATTTTTGGACAAATTTAAGCAAAATGATTATGGAAAAGATAGAGGAATGTAAGATGTGATATTATCACAAAGAATGACTGTACGTAGTGTATTTAAATGAGATTATTGAACATGTAAATGGTGAAACTTATTAATTTGTCAAGGTTGAAGAGGTTAATTCCTAATATTTTATGAGATAGTTATAATTGCCTACCTTCAAATCCTGGTTTGTTGCTTAATATTTTATCTCTCTCATCTAATGTAGATGTTGTTGGTTAGTGGTGTTGAAAGTTGATGATGGTTTCAACAAAATATACAAAAGGTGGATAAAAATTTGTTTGATGAGGTTTTTGTTGAACTTTTAGTCATATGTTTCAGAAGTTAATTTTTATCTTTTTAACATATGGTGTAGTGTGTGTTTCTGTTGAAGTCATTTCTTTTAATTCTGCTATGCATTTGTCCTACCAAATAAATTGAGGGTGAAACAATTGACCTTGACCAAAACTCTACGGGTTATAATTATGAAGTTTTCTTTCAACTATTATGTGATTTGTTTTATTACGCATTATGTCTATGAAGTCATCATTCAATACAATATGCTTTTGTTTCATTAACACTCTGGTAAACTTTATGTTTGTTTAATTTCTAATATACTATTCATCCTTGAATATAAAATGAATAGGTTTAGCTCTTGCACCTCTTCAAGCATGCCCTAAGTCTGTATTAGCAGAAAAATAGAAGCCCTGAGAATTCTTACCCATATATTATTAAGTGGGATTATGAATAAGTCTCCATCCTTGCTTAGCTAACAAATCAAGATCAAAGCTCTAGAAGTCAATAAAGTGTAAAATGTTAATGAACAATAATCTAGATTAATCAAGATGCAATTATAACTTGGAATTTTGTAGGGACAATAACTGTATAACATCATTTAGTTTCAAAACAAATAAATGTAATCAAACATGTATGGTATTTGAAGAATGGATTGTAATGTTTATAATTTGTAAATAATGTGCTTTATGTGGGTGTTACCATAACCAACAGAGGATCTGTTAGGGGATATGGTAGGACCAGTAGGAGCATCAACGTTAAGTGTAACAACCCTCACTACATTGTCCCTAGCTAACCAAGTGTTTTGTACATTTTACGCAGCACCGGAGGAAACAAGACAGAGGAAAGGTTTAAGTGGAGACTGAAAGAGCTCCACGTTGTGGTGAGGAGCAGGGGCACCACGGCAAGAGGGAGCTCTAAAATGACATTTCTGGGTAACGGCGCCATGGTGAGCTTTCTTGGGATCGCAGCGGGAGTAGAGATTTTTATATAAACCGAGAATATTTCAGTTAGACAGAAAAGAAAGAAACACCCGGAGCGACGAATGAGCTCTGCTATAGTTTGTAATTTTTGACCGTTGGGAGTAGTTTTCAACCTCTTGAAGCTTGGATTTTGGTTGGTAAGTGATCTTTACTCTTTCCCCTCCATTTTCTTCAGTTTTGAGCTGGGTTTTCTCGGGTATATGTTGAGATCTTTGGTTTTGGCCTAATCCCACAAATTAAAATGGATGAAATGGGGTTAATGGAGTGTGTTCTAGTGTTCTTGTTGCTTAGGTATGAGTTTTGAGAGGAGTATGTATGGTTTGAGCTTAACCCTAGGTTGTTTTTGGTTGAGAAGATGGGGATTCCAAAATGTATGGCATTGATTGGTGTTTGAACGGTCCCTAAGACCTTAATGATGCATGAAAGTAGGGTTGGAACCTTAGGTTAGGCCTAAATGGTTGAATTGTGGAATTTGGATATTTGGAATGTATGTTAATTCATGTATTATGATTATGTGAAGGTTGTTTGGTTGACCGAAAGGTGTTCAAGTGTGTTAGACAACTCGAGAAGCTCGTGAAATCACATGTTTGTGGTATTGACAACCTGAGGTAACTAAGTGTTTGTATTGTGTGTATATGCATGTTATATGTTGGTATATATATGTATATATGCATGTTTCCGTTCATACCACAATATAGATATATGTGTGTGTATGGTTTGTCTTTATATGGTGGTATGCACATGGCTAGACACATAGGGTATGATGATTAGAGATGTGATAATGATGTGACATGATATGATGCATGCATGACATTGTGATACATGATGATGATGATGATTAGATAACAATATGACATAAGTATCACCATATGACATTGTGAGATTGTGATATATGGTGGATCAGGTGGTGATGATGATATGATATACGATGATATGATGATATAATATATGATAAGGGAGGATAAGGATGGGGTCCCTGTCATTAAATCCTCCACTATGGCTAAGGGAGCCAGGCGGCAGTAGACTGTACCTTCCTTAAATCACCACCAATTCGAGGCAGTCCAGGGAAAGGAGAGCCACGGTTCGAGCACTAGTATAACCTTTGACCGGGTTACATTAGTGTAAGGTGAGCTTGGTGATGTCCTGGAATCAGTCTTCACCGACTGCTGGAAGGGAATCACCTATATGAAATGTCCTATTATGACGATAGCTCATGGTTCTAGCTGTGTGCAAGGGAGACATGCATTCCGTTTCATATTGCATTCATGAGATTGTATGAGTTACAGATATATATATATATGTGTGTGTGTGTGTGTGTGGTTGCCCCGGTTACTGAGATATTGTCTCACACCCCTTTCACATGAACTAACATTTTAGATGACGGTTTTGGCACTAGTTCGAAGAAGACAAGGGAGTAGCATATTAGATGTGGGAATATCAAGTCTGTGTAGTGTTTGTGTTGTCTATGTTTGTTATCCAAAGTAGAATAGTATGATTGTAATGGATATGAGGATCCTGATGTTTGTAATGTTGATATTGGTATGATATGGATGTGGAGTTGTATGGTATGTTGTGCTAAGTAGGATAGTATATTATGATGGATGTGAGATTCTGCATTGTTGTATTATGGTGCATGTGTGGTTTTGGATGTCAGGAAATTTGTATGGTAGTATGTGTAGTCCAGAGTGGATTTGGGCCTTGTTGGGTTTAAGTCTATAACCTACTTTGTCAATTTGGGGTTCAAGGGGGTCGAATCTCAGAGGAGTGGTTCCTTTGAGGTGAAACATCTTCGAACAAGTTAGTTAAGTAGTTTAGAACCTGTGTGAAGGGTCCCAAATGGTCAAATTGCTTTTGGTGTCAAATGGGAGTTGTAAGTTGTGAATTTTGGTCAAAAAGTGGCCAAAATGGTGTCAGGTGTCCAAAATCTCTATACGGAGATGGATTGAAGTGAAATTGGTGTCAATGATAGATTAAGACAAGATTGACTTGTAGGAGTTTGAATTAGGTCAATCGGAGGTCAAAGCATAAAGTTATGTATGTTGAAAGTTCACCCAAGAAGTTGAATTTTGTTGATATTGCATCAGCAAGGGGGCATCGTGGTACTAGAAAGCTAGGCCCCTGCGCTAGAGAAACAGTGGGCACTAGAACCATGGTGATACTGTAATGACCACATCCCCAGCCCAGTTTCTAGTGTCCATTGGCTTTTCTTCTGATGCTTTGATGTTTGAAAGGTAATTGTGAGTTGTTTGGGGCTATGTTTGGCTGGTTTTTCAAGTTTTGGTCAAGATAGAAAGTGTTCGAGAGTAAGGTGTTATGTTAAGGATCATGACAATGCAGGGTGTGGATTTGGGCTAAGAGCTATTTGGCACACAAAAAAAAAAGACTACAACTAATTCCAGTTTCAAGAAAAATAAATAAATTTTACTCTGATTGAATTTTATTAAGCCAACTTCCACCATGTAAAATTGCAATCTAACTAATTTACTGATTTAATAGATTCTTCTTCTTCTTCTTAAAATATCTTTTAGTTATTTAATTTGTAATGACCCTTAAACTATTGTCCTGGATTTATTCTTTAACTAATAAGGAATATAATTGTTGTTTTGTGCAGCACCAGGGGAAAAAGGATCGAAGGAGTAACTAAAATGGACCAAGTTGGAGAGAAGAGGTAGAAGCCTCTCATGCCATGGCAAATAGTAGAACCATTGCTAGGGTTTATGATTTTTGGTCTTAGGGCTCAATTTCTCTAGACCTTGGGAGCTTGGATCTTTGTTCATAAGTGAAATTATGTCCTCCCTCCTCTCTTTTCTTCGTGATCTTCAGTTGGAATTCGTGGGTGTGTTTGTAGGTTCTCTTTGGTTGTCATTCCACCGATTAAAATGCATGCGAATAGGTTATTGAAGTATGTCTAATTATTCTAAAGACGGGTATGAGTTTTGGAAGGATTGTGTTTAGTTTGAGTTGAACCCTAGGCTTAGAATTGTTATGAAAGCTTGGAATCCAAAATTTGTGTGGTTGTTTATGGTTTGGATGAGTGTTTGGAGCTTAATGGTATATGTTGTTCTTACGTAACCATGGGTTTTCCATCTCTAAGCTTGATTGGTTAAATTTTGGGCTATTGCGATGTATTTACCTTGTGTTATTTGGATGAATTATGGTATTATAGTGTTCAAACAGTTGATTGAAAGCTTTTGATTCATTATGGGTACTCCGATGGCCTACTGTTTTCCCTATGTAAAATGTGTGTGACAATTCAAGGTAATCGAGATGTATTTTTTATGAAATGTGGATTCAATATATATATGTTTGTTTCTTTCATATCACGATATGTCCTAGGCACGGCTCGTGGCAAAATGGTAACCTCTTTCCTAGTCTTATGCATGTGATTATTGATATTCCATGACATGTGCATTAGTATGCCTACATTTGTGAAGCTTGTTATATGATGATGAGGATATGTATATATGTGAGCATCAACCTTGATAGCATGTCAACATCATCAAACATGAACATGAGTATATAGTTGGTTTTGGGTGATAATGATGTATGATGCCATGTGGTATACCGATCCACTAGTGGAGCACGCGAGGCCTAGTGTCCAAGTGGTGAGGTTGATATATGTATATCATTACCACTAAATCATCTTCCTTTCGTCAAGAGAGCTAGCTGGTAGCGGATTTGGGGATACACCTTCCCTAAATCACCATGAATTCAGGTGGTCCAGGGGAAGGAGAACCACGTTCTAATCACTTGTGTGGCCTTTGGTCAGGTCATACTATTAGTGATATCTCATAATCAGTCTTCACCGATTGTTGGAAAAGAGTCACTTGTTGGATGTACCTTATGACGGTAACTAGCCTGTGGTTCTAGCCATGCTGGATGTGTACATTCATCTCATAGCATTCCTGCATTGCATCTTACGTACACTTGTGGTACTTCTGAATATATGTTCTGTTGTTGTGTTTTCCTTAGTTATTGTGACCTTGTCTCACACCCTTTTGTAGTTAAGATTTTAGGTGAAAACTTTGGTACTAGCCTAGAGAAGACAAAGGAGTCTTAGCTCATTCCTAGTATCTCTATGTTCCTAGGTTATGTAGACTATATTGTGCCAATTAGTCTCTTGTTGTATGTGTGTTACTTGTAATGTTGTATCCTGGGTCTGTAGCATTGTTTGTGTTTCATGTATGTTGTAGACTAGTTAGGGTATCCATTAATGTGACTAGTTGTATGATGGCCTGGTTGGCATGTTATGTTAAGTGCTATTGGACCCCAATATGGGTCAGTTTGTATTTGTGCTGTATAATTGGCCTTATTAAACTTGATACGTGTGATTGGGGATGATATAGATGGTCATTGGGTCAAGCGGGTATCTAACCCACCGGTTGTCATAGGGGTCAAATTTTACAGGAATGGATTCCTTAAGATGAGATCTCCCTAAATCCAGTCTTAAGGGAAGTTGAGACTTGGGTCAAGTGTTGGTTTGGTCATTGGTATTTTTGTTTGGCATTTGGAAAGTGCCAAGTTTTTGTCCAAAATTTACTATTTTAGTCTTGGACATCCAGAACCTCCACAGGGAGGTATTTTGATGTGTAGTTTGTGCCTATAGTTAGATTGAGAGTAAGGTGACTTGTAGGAGTTATAATCAGGTCAATCAGAGATCAGAGGAGGAAATTACGTGTGTCGGAAGTTCACCCGAGGCATCAATGATATGCTAATGCCATATTAGTTCAAGGTGCCATGACACCACTCTTCTCTTATTCTTTTCCACTTTTAAAATAGAAAACTTCCGCACCACGGCGGCACTTTAGCAGGTTGTGGCACAGTCTCTTGTTTTTGCCTTTCTGGGTATCGTTTTGTCTCCTTTTTGATAGATGTTTAGGTTTTGTTTCCTAGGATGTTACATAATTTCCTTCATAAACAAAAAATGAACATTACAAATTAATTAATATATGAAAGCAAGTGTAAAAAATAGTCATTTTCCCTTTCATCATTCTATCTCTACTTGTTTGGTTATTATTTTTTTTTTTCCAACTTTTGCTTTTGCGATTGCGAAGCTTTTTCCTTCTCACTAAAGCAGTGCGTGGAAACAAATATGCTTTTGTGAATTGCAATAGTTTATTATTGTAGGATAACCTTTTCTATTTGCAATTGACAATATTGCAACTTATTTGATTATATTATTAATGGTAGGCTAACTTTTAAGTTAAAGAAAGGATAGTGCGAGGCAGGTGGCAGCCGAAAGCATACCCATAATTCACTCTCATACTCACAAACTCTGGAGAATAATTTATCAGTAAGTGCCCTCAAATAATTCAACTCATTTTTCTAAAAGCAATAATATATTAGTAATACTGATATTACTAACCCAAACTTGATAGGGTTTGAAAACGAGGAAGCTAAATTAGAGAAGAATGGAAAAGGCGACCGTAGAAACAAGGAAGGTGCTATAATCTGACAATTTCTTATATATAAACACTTAATATCAAGGTTGTTTTTGGTGTTCAAATTGCGTTCTTAATTGTAATTAAGGTTGATAATAATTCTCCTGAAGCTATCAAATTATAATTGCAAATATATACCTCAAACAACATTTTTAGTACTTAACTGCAAAAAAGATATGTTTAGAGTTCTTCAAATGATTGCTTCCCATTTTGGAAGAAGCCAACAATAAAGATATTCTTATAAGTTCAATTTTACAACCTTTTCAACCGAGAAGTCTATTAGCAGCATCTTATTACCCAGAAAGAACATGGGAGTTTTCTTTAACTTCCATGTTCTCTCTCGGTCTTTTGTTATATGTAATTCTAGAACTTTAATGCAATATAGTTTATTAGTAACAATACTGCTATCATTTTTATAAGAAAATAATATTTTTATTTTTTTCCTTTTTAAAATTAAAATATTTCTTTTCAAACCCACTTTTTACATTTGATCATTTCTGCATTTTCATTTTTGAAACCCCCTTTTCACATGTGATCTATTTCTTGATTTCACATGGCAGTCCATAGCAATAGTTTCTCTCTTCATCACCGGCTGGTGCATGTGAATTCGATCATTTCACATAGAAGGAATTTGACGCATATAGCCCTACTGCACCCAATTAATTCCTAAAGAGCCAATACCTTCGAAGCATTATTTCTTTTCCTTGGATTTGCCTTCTCCATTAGTAAAGCAATCCAGTGGCGCGTCCCAGAGCTTCAATTCCGCTTCGTCTCTTACAGTTTCTGCAGCAACACCACTTGCTGCCTCCTTCGATTCCATCTTTTTTTCCTGCTTTCTCCGGTCATTTAACTTCATTTTCTTCAATTTCATCCCTACTTTTACCTTTTTCTGATTTCCCTTTTCTTCTGTCTCTCCTTCATCCCACTCATCCATTAAATTGATTTCTACTCTATTTTCATTTCTGTTGTGCTCATTTTTAGATTGTTATATAGTTTCATGTTGCTTCTTTAAGAACAAAAATCCTAAGTTTTTTTGTTCGAAAGCCCTCTGTGCGTCTAAGTCTCTTCGTTTCAAATCTCATTAGCTTTGTTCTTCTCTTGTAGGAAAAAAATCTGAAGAAGGAAAACTTCACTTTATATTTTTGCCAACTTCAAGTCCCTTAATTTCAAACTTCTCGTTTGTTTTGTGTTGCTTCTTTAAGAAAAAAGTAAAAAATTTTCAAAAATAGAAAAAAAAAAACTGTACTTTGAATCTGTGACTGCTTCAAGTCTCTTGGCTACAAATCTTTTTGTGTGTTTCTCAGAATAAAATTCCTAAAAATTTCCCCCCAAAAAAACTGCATACATGTTGCTACCTCAAGTTTTAGTTTCAAAACTCTCCTGACTTGTACTGTTTTTGACACAAAAAAAAGATTTCAAAATTAAAAAAAAAATGAACTTTAAATCTCTCGTTAATTAGTACTTTGATGATCCTGTTGTAGTCCTGTTGTAGTTTAACATTTTTCTGCTAAGCCATTAGATTTGATATTTCCATCTAGTTCCCCTTTAATTTTCTTCTCTTTTCTTCGTCTTTCATTTCATTTTTCTCAATTTTCTCATCCTAGATCACAAAAAACATATTTCCTTAATTCTTCTTGTTTTCGTGATCTTGTTGTCCTCTTTGTTTTCTTCAAATTCGTCACCTTTCAGTTAAGCTATTAGATTTTATATTTCTACGTAATTTCCTTTTAGTTTTGTGAATCATCATCATCAGTTTCTTAAAAGTAGTTCAAAATGCCCAATAAAAAAAAGTGAAAAAAGTTGTCTCTTCATTGTTCTGTCTTTTAACACTAACGAAGGCTGTGTATTGCTGGTGGGTCGAAGGCTTATATACGTATAAATTGCTGAGTATCCAATAGTTTACTGTAAGTTCAAAACATGAGTTTATGCGATATAATTTAATTTCTATGTGATCTAGAAATATGAACCATCAAACATGCTAATTGAATTTAATCCCCTTAATTACACTGCGATATATTCTTGAATTTCAGAGTGGGGCAACAAAAGAAAGAAAGAAAAAGAAGAAGCCTCTTCCAACTCTATTTGAATCAACGGTGTGGCTTAATCTCTTAATTAGATACTCATTTTTACTATATTCACGACTTCCCATTTGGTGTTAACTTTTCTTGTGCTGGTAAGTCAATGTCAACTCTAAGTTCTATATATAAATTTATAACTTAGCAAACTGCTATTTTTTCCATCTCAATGATGAGCTTTAGTCTTTAATGGAACTTCTATAAATTTACTTATATAGTGTAACTTATTCAATTGCGAAGGTTCACGTATGGTTTTCTGTAAGTTCAATATATAAATCTATGCCTTAGCTAATGGCTATTATTTGTTTTTTTAGCTTAATGATGAGCTTTAATGTAACTTTTTATTTTTTATTGAACTTCAAATAGTTGTTAGTTTTTTTCTATTTCCATTTATGCAGCATTATTGTAGTGAAATATGTGGCTTGCCTTTGTCCTTAATTCATGTATACAGTGAGTTCTTGACTTTTGCGACAAAGCAAGGAAAGGAAAAAAATCATTAGAAAAGAAGTCCCTTTACTCTGAAGGAAGGTAGCCAAGGTATGATGTTTTTGTTGTTTTCACCTTCTTTCAGTTAATTTTTTTCTTCCTTTTTATTCTTTTCATTTATTTGGTGTGAACTTTTCTCCACATATTTCAATTTTTCACATTGACTATCGAAACAGATTAAGATATAAGGAAGGAAGGCAAAATATTGTTCAATAATTCTACCCTTACATTCAAGAGAGGTGAGATGGTATTCATCTCATATTGCTCAATTTTCTAATCCTTGATTATAATCTTGATTTTCTTGTTTAACAGCATTCAAATGGAACAGCTTGCTACTCCTTTTGTTGAAAAGCTTCTAGATTGTATAGTAAATGCAACTGGACGGCAACTTGGTTATCTAATTTTCTACCGCAAGAACATTGAGGTGCTAAAGAATCAAGTAGAAGAACTGAAGCATCAACAAGCCACTGTGCAACATTCAATCGATGAAGCTACAAGAAACGGTGAAATAATTGAGGATATAGTTAAGGGTTGGATGAATGGAGTGGATGAGATGAGAAGGCAAGCAGAACAATTGTATGAAGAAGGAAGCCAAGCAAGGACTGAGTGTAGCAGAACTTCATGCCCAAATTTGTGCTCGCGCTATCGACTTAGCAAAAAAGCAAAGAAAATGGGACTAAAAGTTGCTAAAATTCAGGAAAAGAAAAACTTTGACAGGATTTCATATCGTGGTTCTCCCAAATGGATGTTGGACTCAGCCAATGATGAAAGCAATGAAGGGATTGATTCAAGGGTGCCAATTATGAATCAACTTATGGAAGCACTTGGAGATCCTAATGTTAATATGATAGGATTATGCGGACTTGGTGGTGTTGGCAAGACCACTATAGCCAAAGAAGTAGCAAAGAAAGTTAAGGATGAAAAAATGTTTGAAAAGGTGATCATGGCTATTGTTTCTGATGACCTAAACCTGGAGAGAATTCAATGTCAAATTGCTGAAATGCTAGGAATGAAATTTGAGGAGAAAACTGAAAGCATAAGAGCTTCTCGTTTAAATGAGAGGTTGAAGCAAGAGAAGAATTTGCTCATAATATTAGATGATCTATGGGAGAAATTGGATTTAGGCAAAGTGGGAATCCCCTATATTAGTGATAGAAAGCATGATAACAGGGATGGAGGTTGCAAAATTTTATTGACTTCTAGAGATGAAAAGCTGCTATTAGACCACATGAAATGTGAAAAAAATATCAAAATGGGTGTCTTGTCTGAGAAGGAAGCATGGGAGTTGTTCAAGAGAATTGCTGAGTTTTCTACTGATTCAACCAGTCCTGATTTGATTGATGTAGCTAATGACATTGTTCAAAAATGTCAAGGATTGCCATTGGCAATTGTTGCAATTGCTGGAGCATTGAGAAACAAAGGTCCAAATGAGTGGAATGATTCTGTTAGACGATTGAAAAGTCCATTACGGAGAAACATCACTGGAATTAAAAATATGGATTCCATTTTGAGGTTGAGCTATGATCATTTAAGTTCGGAGCAGAAACCTATTTTCTTACTCTCTGCCATGCTGTCCCATGACTCATTAATTACAGACTTACTTATGTACTCTATGGGGTTAGATTTACTGCACGTACAAAGCATGGAAGAAGCTCAATATGGAATCTTCACTTTCATAAGTAAGTTAAAAGCTTCAAACCTATTGCTTGATAGCTTTTCTAATAATCGTTTTACAATGCATGATGTCATTCGAGATGTTGCGCTCTCAATTTCATCTAATGAAAAACACTTCTTCGTGGTGAGACACAGAAAGCTGAATGAGTGGCCAAATGAAAATTCAGCAGAAAGCTACATTGGAATATGTTTAGAAAAGAGTGACATTAATGATCTTCCAGAAGAGTTACATGGTCCATCACTAGAATTCTTCCTACTTAATAGTACAGACCCTAATTTGAATATACCAAGGATGTTTTTTAAATCAACAAAGCAACTCAAAGTGTTGGGTTTTACGAATTTGAACTTTTTGTCATTACCATCACTCAGTTGCCTAGAAAAACTTAGATCATTATGTTTACACTCTTGTTTGTTAGAAGACATAACTGAAGTTGGAAAACTAAGAAAGTTAAAAATTCTTAGTCTTGCGTACTCTGAAATTGAGCAATTGCCATTTGAATTAGCACATCTGACTTCCCTACAAATGTTGAATTTGACCCATTGCTCCAAACTCAGAGTTATTCCACCAAAACTGTTATCTAGCTTGAAAAGACTGGAGGTTCTACATATGGAAAACAGCTTTAATCAATGGAAAGCTGAAGGATCTTGCGAAGATAATGAAAATGCTAGTCTTGATGAGTTGAAAAATTTGCCAATCTCTTCTTTGGAAATTCATATTCTTGATGGATCTATTATGCCAGAAGACTTGTTCCCAGTTAAAAATGTTTTGGAGAGGTACAAGATACTCATTGGAGAATATTGGCAATGGTTTGGCAATTATGAAACTTCAAGGACATTGAAACTCGAGCTAAGTATCCATTTGGAGCATCCAGTTCAAAAGTTGCTGGAAAAAGTTGAAGAGTTGTATTTAGCTGGATCAAATGGACCTACAAATATTCTCTACAATTTGGATGGGAGAGGATTTTCACATTTGAAACATCTTCGGATTGAGAATAATGATGACATTGAATATCTTGTTTTTAACTCAACACATCTTGAAGTTGCCTGCTTCCCAATCCTGAAGACTCTAACTCTTCACAATTTGAAGGGCATGAAGAAATTATGTCAAGGGCCGATTGCAACTACTGTCTTCCAAAACCTAAAAGTAATCAAGGTGAGATTTTGTGATCAGTTGAGAAGTATTCTCTCCATTTCTATGAAAGGATTATTTTCACAGCTTGTTGAAATTGGAATCCATGGTTGCGAGTCCATGGAAGAGATTGTGACCCCTGCCATTGAGGATTCATTGGGGAAGCAAAACTTAGCTCCTGATGTTATCATATTTGATCAGTTACGCTCTTTGACAATGGAACATTTGACAGCTCTTAAAGATTTCTACGTTGACAAGAGAGCAGCAAATAATGAATGCAATGGCATTTTTAAATCACTTTTCAACAATAAGGTATGTTCAAATTGAATTACTCCCTTTATTTATTTATTTTTTGAAGATTCGTACAAAATTTCAAATTTATGCTATGAAAACTGATTTTGCTAGAATTACTTATTTTTTTATGTTACTACGTGATTTTGTGTTCTTTTGATTTGTTATTAATTAATATATTTTGAATAAACTTTATGTCTTACTTTCGTTCGTTCAAAGCTTTATATATATATATATATATATATATATCATTTCTTGGCTCCAACTAATTTGGGCTGGTTAGTGATAGCTCTCCTTTCTCCAATGACCATTAGCTTTACCGGTGAGAATTTAAATGATGAATTTTTCCTATTACTAAAAATTATTTTTATTAAAATGTAGTTTATAATTTCCTATTAGGTTTGCAAGTGAGAATTTAAATATTACTGAAAATTATTTTCATTAAAATGAATTGTTCATAATTGTAGTTTATAATTTCAACCATCCAAATTGCAATAGTAAAAATGTGAACTGTTCATACTAAAATATTCTATGTAATAAATATAAAAAGTATTTAAAACATAATTATTATAGTTATATAAACAGTATTATTCATTCAGTTTATATATAAAGGCAAAAACATACATTTTTGGTCATTAACTTTGATGTGTGTTTGATTTTAATATTTTAGCTTTTTTAAGTTTCGTTGTAATCTTTTAATAAACATGTTTTTCTCTTTTACACTTCAAACAAATTTTCAAATCTATGCTATGAAAACTGATTTTGCTAGAATTACTTTTTTTTGTTTATGCTACTACAGGATTTTGCATTCTTTTGATTTTTTATTAATTAATATATTTTGAATAAATAAAGCTTTATATATATATATATAAATACATATCATTTCTTGGCTCCAACTAATTTGCGTTTTTTAGTTTTCTTGAAGACTATCCTTTATATTAGTTTTCTTGAATATGTATAGCTCAGGGTGCCACTAAATTTTTTATGCATTAACAGAAAGGAAAATTACTATTAAATACCAAAATATGAAAATAATTATTGTAAAGTCCAAAAATCCTAAAAAACTACATCCAAGTCCTATTAGTGTTAAAAGTCTAGAAATTGGTATAAAAAAAGTTTAGTATTGGCTACAAAATCCTAGAGTATAAGTATAAAATATTGGAGTATAATTTTATATTGAACAATAGAGTTTTTTATAATTAATTTTTTAGAATTTTACACTAATGGAACTTAAGTGTTGTTTAATGTTGAATCATGTTTTATACTCAACAATGAAGAATTTTATATTTATTTTTCAGAATTTTACACTCAAATCAAATTTGGGTGTAATCTTTCAAGATTTGGGACTTTATAATAAATATTTTAAGGTTTTGCGATTTAATTGTGATTGTCACTTAAAAAAGGAAAAACAAATAAAGATAATGGAATGTTTCATTATATATATATAATCAGTGTGTGTGAATTAAAATGATAAGTTAATTAATTAATAAAGCTTTTATATTCAACGAGCAGTTACTCTTTTGAACCGACGTTTTTACGTTATAGTGTTTATATAAATCGTTTAATAAATATTTTATTTATATTCTAACAAATTAAATACTAAATATTCTTACAACGTGTGAAATGATAGTGAAAATATCTATAGCATTTGCATTTGAGTAATATTTAAGATAATGTACTAAATTGTTCAACAAGTTTATCATTATGATATTAGTTTTATATTTAAATTTTAAGCATTTATCATTTGATTGAAAAATGTTGTGGTGGACGAAATTTGTATGTGTGTGTGTCATCAAAATATAAGATAGAGTTCTAAAACGTGCTCACATTTTATTTTCTTCTCAACATTTATTTTATATTTTGATTTTAGTATTTTCGTTTTTGAAAACATTGCATGGATGAAACATATATCTTGATATTTTTTTCCCCGTAAAAAAAGTCTATATGTGAATAATGGTTTTTTCATTTGTATTTTCTCTCAACAGGTGTTGTTCCCCAAGTTGGAGGAATTGAAGCTATTTGGTATAAACAAGTTGATTCCATCAGTATGGGATGATCGACATCCAGACAACTCATTTAGCAAGTTGAAAACTTTGACTGTGCAAAGGTGTGGCTTTGTGAAATTGGTGCCCTTACATGTGCTAAAATCCTTAAACAATTTGGAAGAACTACAAGTGGAAGATTGTGACATGTTGGAGATGGTGTTTGATTTTGAAGAGTTGAATAGCTCTGAGGAGATAGAGTCATTCTCAGTGGTTGTTCCATTGAAAAAGCTAACGATAAGGAGTTTGCCAAAACTGAAGCATGTATGGAGCAATGACCCCCAAGGAATTGTCTCCTTCCAACATCTACGGCATTTACAAGTTTTTTCATGTAAAAGCCTGACAAGTATGTTTCCTGCATTAATAGCAAAAGGCTGCATGCTTCATCTTGAAGAGCTTCGAATATGTAACTGTGGGATAGAAGTAATTGTTGCAAAGGATGAAGTTTCAGATTCCATTGCCCCTACATTTGTGTTCAATAGCCTCATTAATCTCGAGCTTGAATTTCTTCCAAATTTGAAGAATTTATATCCACACAGTCACACATCAAAATGGCCACGCCTTCAACAGATAACTATTTTCAATTGTGAGGAATTAGAGATCTTTGAAAATGGAGCCTCAAGTTCATCAGCAAGACAAGAGGAGAAGACACCTAGTCTAAAATATCCTCTATTTTCCCATGATCAGGTATCTTCAAATTAAGAATAAGCAAATTATAAAGAAAAAATATTTTTAAACTTTAAAATTAAAGTAAATAATAAAACTTCAAATTATTTCTTTTACAATCTACCAATTTGAAGTTGAAGAGCTTTCGTAGCCATAATTATATCTTCAAGTTTCCATTGTTGGATCAAGTAATTGTGAAAGACTGTCATAGATTCAAAATGTTTTGTCCAGGAGACATACATGCACCATTACTTAAAGTTGTTCAAGTGGCATGGAGTCAGAACTTTTGGGACACCAATGGCTCACTATGAAAGAGGTATGTCAAAAATAAAGATAGTCTTATCATTTCTAGTTTAGACAGAATCATCAACTACTAAATTTAGGTTGAGAAAGTATTTACTATAAATGTACCATGATGCTGAAGTTTAAACATTCTTTCCCACCCTAGTAAATTATAAAGGTTCCATATTACGTAACTCTAATTACAAATTACAAAATACTATAAAAGATGATGATTAATGAATGTCATAGATTGATGCAAATAGTCTTAGTTCTTATTATCGTAGTCGTTCTTGTTGTTAATATTATTATTTCATTTCCAAAAGTATAAAACAAATTTAAAAATGTTGGGTACTTATCTATCTAGAAAGAAAACAGGGGCAATAAAACTATTCTAATGATTTTTTTTAATCTTAAAGTACGGATATGGATTTAAGGGAAAATTTGAAAAATTATAAATATTAGGAAAACATGAGTGATCAATTCGAGAATATTTAATGTGTATAAAATAAGAAATTATTGTTTGATACAATACCTTGATCTAATTTATTTAGTCATCATCTTGATCTAAATTCATCTTTTTATAAATAATAATTTTATCAATTATCAATTTACAGGTAATATCTACATTTGAGGTAGTGGTGTTAGATATGAAAGATGTCACCATGATAATGAATGGCCAATTTCTATTGGATGACTTTACGTGAGTGCGAACTCTTTATGTAGAAAGCTTTGTTGATGACTGGGTAACCTTTTTGTGGAGCATCCTTGAAAGATTTCCTCGTCCACAAACACTTCATGTGGAGCATAGTTCATTTGAAGAGATATTCCCATCGCAGGCACTAACTGATAATCGTATGGAAAAGCATACATCTTTTGCAAATCTATACCTTGCCCATTTAAATCAACTCAAGAACATATGGAATGATGATCCCCAACCACAGCCAATCCATCAAAATCTAAAAGTCCTTGAAGTTGAAAGCTGCTGTAGCTTGATTAAGTTGGCACCATCCTCTGTTTCATTTGAAAATTTGGGAGTGTTGAAGGTGTCTAGATGTCATCAGCTCCTCTACTTAGTAACAAATTCAACTATCAAAACCTTGGTGAATCTCTATACACTGGAAATAAAGGACTGCAAAATGATGGAGGAAATTGTAATAACTGAGGCTAATGAAGATGTAGAAGATGGAATCTCATTCAGTAACTTGAAGTTGTTGGAACTTGCTGATCTACCAAGCTTGAAGAGATTTTGTTCCCAAAGTTACGCCGTCAATTTCCCAAAATTATGGTTGGTGATGTTGACACTTGACGATGATTTCAACCAAATGTAAAGAATGTGGATAAATGTTTGTTTGATGATGCGTTTGTTGAATTCTCATGAGTTATTTCTTTTAGTAGTTTTGTTGAACTATATATTTGATTTATATTGTGGTGTGTTTTTGTTTTGAGTCATTATATTTTAGTGTCCTACAATAGTCGTATAAATTGAGGGATGCAAGACTTGGCCAAGGCCAAAACATGTGGTATGTGTTATGACTATTAAACTTTCATTGGACTATGGTGTGACTTAGTTTTATTGTTGTGTACTATATATGGATCTAAATTATAATCTTTATTCAATGTAATATGCTTAGTTTAAATAAAACTGTAGTATTTGTGTTTGTTTGATATCTAGTAAACTACCCCATGATTTTAAAATGCTTATTCAAGTATCGTATGGTTTACTTTTGATGATGTGTTTGTTATAGAAAAGGGATCATTATCTCATTTCAATTGATTCTGTTTGTTACTGGGTGAGCAACGAGATTTCAATATTTATATATTATTGAAACTGCATGAATTTCTTTTTTTATTTAAATACTTCTTTTGATTTAATATATAAGTCAAATAGGAGAAGATTTTAAATATTCATGATATAAGCCACTTTGTAAAATATAAGTGTTTAAATTTTTTTCTAGATTTATCTGTCTTTATGATGAGAAAAATATTAAAAAAGATATAATAAAAATAACATTACAATTTAATGAAGATAATTTTAGAAAATTTTATTAATATTTAAAAAATTTAAGAACTCTAGCTTATTTTAATAAATATTTTTAATCTGTGTAAAATAGTTAATGATTTATAATATATTCTCAAACTACTCTAGTAGATTTTACATGGATATGGGTATAGCCCAAGAATAAAAGTAATCCAAGTTAAAAATCATTTTGGGCTGACTAGACCTACCAACCACCAACTGTGCTCCAAAGGATGACTAAGTGATCCCCACAAAAAAGAAAAGGAAGAAAAAGAAAGGGGGATGACCAGGTGATAGTCGACGGGTCAAGTAGAAGTTGGGGTAAACAATATTATTAGTTTTTAAATTTTATACATAAAAATATTATATTATAGATACAAAATTGGTCTACCAAAATAAAGAGATACAAAATTGATTTTTATGATTTTATCAATTCTTAATTATTTTTTATAAATTTTTTTATTGATTTTTATCAATTTTTATTTTTAGAATAATTCGAATCATACTAAAATTTAATTGACATGCTGATTGTTGAGGCAGTCATCATTTTTATAACATTGATTTTCAATTCCATATGTATGAGTATTACAATACTAAACAGTCAAAATCGAATCTTTTTACTTTCTTTTTAATGACAATGATAATTACAATAATAAAAGTTTATTATCCACTAATTTGCTTCGTAATATAAAAAAATTATAGGTACCAGTCTTTTAAATTGTAGTTTGAAATTTTTTATTGTGTTGATACCATTTCTTTAGCATTTACCTATTTTGAAGTCTAAGTGCAATAAGTTTTTTTTGTATATGATGAATATATTTTTTTGATAATTTATAAGTTGAATACTTCATATTACTATTATGAGGGATCTTCGAGAAGTAACTAGTGGACAAAATTGATTAGAAAAAAATTAATCAAAAGCTGTTGTAACGGCATCTAAATTTCTATGTACTTTATTGACAATAACTAGAAAAAATTTTCCAGCATATATATGGCTTTTTTTTAATAACATCATTTCAAAGTAAAGAGTAAAAAAGTAGTATAAATTATTTTAATTTTAATTTTATGTATTATATTGATAATTATAATAATCAAAGTACTTTATATGTTAATTTACTCCACAATATATAAAAGTTAGAGAAGACTTCAAGCTTTCAAATTGTAGTATGCAACATTGCTTTTATTAATTGTCTTTGCAACTTGAAACTATAACTTTTTAAATTTATATAAATGATACAAAATAAAGTTGAAAAAATTTATATTAATAGTCCCAAGACTGTTGTATAGTGGAATCAAAGTTAGGCTATAGTGTAGAAGAGTTAGAGTCATGGTGTTATTAAATAGACTAGAGATGGGGGGAGAGTGGAACACCCTACCTCTTGACACCTCCTGACTTGACCAAAAACTTCAAACATTCAACCAAACACAACCCCAATACCTTAAAATAATTCTCCAAAACTTCAAACAGCGGAAACGACTCCCAAAACACCAAAAATAGGGCTGGGGCCGCGGCCGCTATAGTACCGTCGCGGCTCCGGCTTTCCTTGTTCTGCAATCGCTTATGGCTTCACTAGCGTTGCGGGACTCTGGAGCCGCGGCACCCCATGCTGATATCCCATATCAACAATTTCCACATTCCGGGACGAACTTCTGACATGCATAACTTTATGCTTCGACCTCCGATTGACTTGATTCCAACTTCTACAAGTCAATCTAGTCTCCATCTATCCAAAGACACTACTTTTACCTCAATCCAACTCTGTATGGAGATTCTGGACCCATGATACCGTTTTGGCCACTTATTGACCAAAACTCACCACTAACAGCCTCCAATTGCTACCAAAGGCAATTGGTCACTTAGAGACCACTCATACAGGTCCAAAACTCCTAAACCAACTTGTTCAAAGAGGTTTCACCTCAAAGGAACCACTCCTCTGAAATTTGATCCCTTGGAACCCAACTTGACAAAACGGACTACAGGTCCTAAAACAAACCAACATACAACTTCTTAAACTCCAAGACCATACAACCATACATACCACATACATAAACATACGTACATTCATAACTAGTCTCAACCATATCATTTATCCATTACAAATCATTCTATCCTATTTGGCATAAGATATATTAACCCAAAACACACACTACATAGACTATTCCTATGTATATAGCTACTCCCGCGTTTTCTCCAGACTAGTACCAGAACCGTCACCTGAAAAGTTAGTTCATGGGAAAGGGGGTGAGACAATGTCTTAGTAACCAGGAACAACCACACACACACACACACACACACACACATATATATATATATCTCACACAACTCATGAATGCAATGTGAAATGAATGAAATGCATGTCACTCTCATAGGGACCCCATCCTTATCCTCCCTAACACATATATCATTCATCCTTATCCTCTCTAACATATATATAATCCAACCTTATTCTCCCTAACATAGATATATAATTCAACCTTATTCTCCCTAACATATATATATATAATCCAACCTTATTCTCCCTAATATATATAATCCACCGTTATCCTCCCTAAAATATATATATCATCATACATCATATCATCATCACATTATCACCACTCCATCCGCCATACCTCATGGTCTCACAATGTCATGTGGTGATGCTAATGTATCATCATATCATTATCATCATAATCATCATAATGTCATGTATACATCATGTCATATCACATCAATATTATCATCACATAACTAATCATGTTAATCATAATCATCATATAACTGTACACATACCACGATATATAAAAATGGTACACACAAACACATCAATATCATGGTATGAAAGAGACATACATATATACACCAATATACGTACTATCATATAATATAATTAATATAATATAAACAAACACCCGGTTATTTCAGGTTGTTAATACTACACACGTGAGTTCCACGAACTTTCTTGAACTGTCCAATACATGTGAACCCCTCTCGATTAGCCAGCAACCTTTACAATACCACAATTCTTCCATTAACACAATGTACCAATAAATCAAACATCACAATTCAACCACATTAACCTAATCCAAGGTTCCAACACCTTTTTTATGCATCAGTAAGCTCTTAGGGACCATTCAAGCACTACTCAACCACATACACTTCGGATTCCCAAGAGTCCTAACCCATAACAACCTAGAGTTAAACTCAAATCATACATACACCCTTCAAAACTCACATCCAAGTAATAAGAACAACAAAACACACTTCCTTAACCCCCTTTCATCCATTTCAATCGGTGGATTTCGTCCCAAACTGGAAATCCAACCTCAACACCGAAAATCTCAATTTCTAACCGAAGAAAATAGAGAGGGAGGACTATAGAACACTTACTAACTTGAATCCAAGCTTCCGAGCTCCGAAAACAACTCCCAATGACCGAAAATCTCGAACCCTAGCTGAGCTCCCTCGGTTTCCTCATTTTCTTTCTTTCCCGATCGTCCGAAATGATCTGAATTTAAACAAATTTCTAGATCCTCACCATCGCCTCAGCATACCTTGCCACGGCTCCATTAGTTTCAGCTGAAACCATGCTACTAGGATGGTTCTCGCCATGGCGTGGAGCTTTTCCAGACTCCACTTGAGCTTTTCTCCGTCCTGTTTTCTCCTATTCTGAACACAAAGCCAAGAAAGATAACATGAGGGTTGTTACAAAGGGGGTTAGTGGGAGTTATATACTACTAGAAAATAACAATTTAGTGAGAGATTTGTCTCTCGCTAAATTAAAAATAACGAGAAATAAAGTCTTTCGCTAATTTAATCGCTATAAATTACATCGCTAAATTTAGTAAATGATGAATTAATTCCGTCGCTAAATTAGTGAGGGAATTAGCGAGAAATTTAATCCCTCTCTAATTTAGCAAGGAACTCATTCTTCACTATTTCTTTGCTAAACTATAAAAAATTCAGTGTTGTCTTATCATTGCCATGTCACCGCAGAAACTGCGCCACATTATATCATTGCCACATCACCACGGAGACTGTGCCATATCACGTCATTACCACATCACCCACCACTCATGCCATATCACCATCAAGACTGCGCCATATCACATCAGTGTCATGTCACCCACCACCCATACCATATCACTACCATGACCGCACCACATTATTGCCACACATCACCATCGGTGGTACGCCACGTCATATAATGATTTCAAATGTGTCTTCACTTAGATTCGAACTTATAACCTTTTACTCTTTGTACCTTTGTATTCACCTTTTTACCAGTTGAACTGAAATATATTTGCAGTCTTTATATAAAATATTAAATATATATTATTTATCTACATACTAATATACACACATATATATTTATAAATCAATATATTATTAAAAAATACAGATATATTTTATTTTTAACTATTAATATCATAAAATATTTTATAATCTGAATTTTGTAATAAATGAATTTTCAAATTCATTTTTTTGCCAACAAGTTATAAAAATTAATTTAACTATTTTTATTAATTTAAAATCATTATCTGATAAAAATAATTTTATAACTTGATTATTTAAAAATATTTTCAATTAATTAAAATTAAATTTTTTAATAAAATAATTTTCACTCATTAAAATTATTTTAAAAAATTTAGAAAGAGAAATAGAACTCGCTAAATTTCTCACTATTTATAATAATTTAGCGAGAAATAAAAAATACATCACTAATTCATCGCTATTTATATTAATTTAGTGATGAATAAAAAATCTCTCGTTAATTATATCTAATTTAGTGAGGTAAACAATATTTCTCGCTAATTTCCTCACTTAATTTAACATTGAATACAAACTTACAATTTCTTACTAATTCCCTTACTATTTGGATTACTGTATATTTTCATGCTATATATACACACCCTCAAGTTAAATTCTAAGCTTGGTTCTTCCCCTAACTTTCTAAGCTGGCTCCCCCTCTGAAACGGTGATGGGCTTTTTGATATATGAGCTAACCCCTTCAATTTTCACCGTATTTATTAGTAACTTTCAGCTGCCATTGTGATTTCAATTTCAATAGTTATACATTCCAAAGTATTAAAATTCAGCCCATCCATTCTCTTATGTGTAAAATAGTGCTTGAAACTGATCCAAATATTATAGCTAAATTACATCCATGCTACAACCTTCTTTCGAATTGTGCTATGAAAAAAGAATTGAAAAACTCCATTTAGTTGCAATATTCTTTTCCTATATTCTGTAGACTTAAGTCAAGCATTACCTGCAACAATGCAACATTTTACCATACATGCTCTTGGACGATCCCTCTAATGTTTGGCAATGGGGAAGCCTCCTACGAATTTTCCTATTATGCAATGTTCTCATGGTGTGTTACACCAAAAATGCGATGCGGATGGCAAAAAAATTAGAGAAAAAGAGAAAAAATTGGCTCCCATGATGGAGGCCGACTTAAGAGGAGTCGCCACCAAAATTTTAAGAAAAATTTTGGAAAACCAGATAAACAAGGGATAGTCTACAAATCAGAGTTGAGTTTGGGAATATAATTGTGAGTGGGGAAGATATTAGGTGCCCACACAACACCCATTCCTAAGAACGATTATCTTGAATTGATTATTTAATTTTTATAGCTTTTAAAAATTATTTTAATTGTCTTTTAATTATTCACATGAAAAAATAAATGTAAAAATAAGAGAAAAGGAACTAAAATAAAAATTGAAAGAAAATATGAGAAATTAGGAAAAATAAAATAAGAGAAAAATATTATTATTTACAAGAGTGGACTTGACTAAGAATCAGAGTTTGGGGCCTATGTGTCCTACAATAGGGATCAAAATCCACATAATTCGGGCTACAAAGCGTGTCATAATATTTATGATAATAGAAAAACCAATTGAAAGTAATTTACCATTTTACAAGTGAAACAATTTTCCAAGGTTTGAGTTTATATGTTTTAATTTATAAAAGATAATTTAATTCAACTTGTTTACTCTTATTTGATTTTTGAAGATATTTTTAATTTTATTTTATTTTACTAAAAGCGCATTTTTTTGTTATATATATATATATATATATTTTAGAATCTATTAATTTATTTTCCAAAAAAATCAACTTATAATTGATATATTTATAGAAAATCACTGTCCCATACAATAAACCAATCTACTTGGAACCTGTGAAGATCTCAAAATCTCCCATAGGTATAAGTCTTTTCTAAAAAATTTAAAAAATATATTATTACACTTAATTATGTTTTTTTACATTTTAATTACATTTTCGGGGTATTTATTTTAAAACCTTTTCATTGGTAATTAAAAGGATTTAAAAAAGAAGTATTTTTAAAAAATTATTTGTTTGTTTATTTTTTTTTAAATTTGTAATTAATATATCCGTAGAGAATCATCGTTTCATACAGTAGACTGATTTCCTAGGTATCTGTGAAAATCCCGAAATTCCCCACAGATAAAGGAATTTTCTCATAATAAAAGAAAGATTCTCGTTAATCTAAAAGCATCTATTTTTTTATTTTTTTATATCTTTTTAGTTTAAGATTTTTTTAAAAGAATTAATATGTTTCTTATTATATATATATTTTAAAGAAAATTGATTTATATCCGCAGAGAATCATCATCGCATACGATAGGTTATTTCCCTGAATATCTACGAAGATTCTGAAATCTCCCACAGATAAACAAAAAGTTTTTTTTTTAAAAAAAAAATCAAAGTTACAAATACAAACATGATCAAATATAATTTATCAATGTGTGTGTGCGCATGTTTAACCAGTGAGTGCACAAGCCTACTCAAACTCCACATAATCATATCACGGGTTAAATGATATAACAAATTGAAAGAAAGGAGCTCTCCCTTGTCTTTCCTTTTGGCACTAGTTCCTTAGTTTATAGCTTGATTCCTCCATTCTTGGTCTCATACACAATCAGCTTGTCTTCCAATCCTTGCTCCATTTAGTTAGTCCTCATTTCACATGCAAAACAAAGGAGGCGTTAAATAGGAGCTTGAATGGCAAGGACACAAGTACAAAGCAACACATTATCACAAGTATAACCACTTGATCTAATTTACATTAAACTATATCGATCAAGGATTTTTTTTCTCAAAACAGAACCTATAATCATGACCTGCTGCTAATCCACCTACAACAGAACTTATAAAAATGACTTGATGCTAATCCACTTATATTTTGAAAGTTTGGACCATACCTAGGCACATCAAAGCATAACAGGGACCCACCATCGTCTCACCTTGCTTCCCATTTTATAACCAAAAAAGGATGCTTAATGATAGCTTACTACCATGGGAAAACAAGATGCGGAACTTATAGGCTTGCTTAATGCATTCCATGACAGTATTGTACCAATAGAAACTGAGGCAAGCTTCTTGAAGTTATCAAATCACAATACCATCAGGGGAAAAAAACAAATGGAACTACAGAGAGGAACATCAAACCAATTTGAGAAATATAAAGAAGATTCAACTCTCCAACTAAAGACCTTTCCCTCCAAATGCATACTGACACAAACAAACACAGCCAGGGCTTTGATAGGAAATAAAGGGGGCCTGATGCCAACTAAAGCTTTGATAGAAAATAAGGGGGAGTCTGACGCCAACGAGGGCTTTGACAGAAAATAAAATGGGCCTTACACCAGCTAGTGTTTTGACTGACAACAAAGGGGATCTGGCACCAATCAGGACTTTGAAAAAAAATAAAGGGGGTCTAACGCTAACTAGGGCTTTGAATGAAAATAAAGGAGGCCTGATGCTAGTCAGAGCTTTGACAGAAAATAAAAGGGCCCTGACATTAGCAAGGACTTTGAATGAAAATAAGGAGGGTCTGACGCCAGCAAGGGCTTTGAATGAAAATAAGGGGGGTCAAATGCCAGCCAAGGTTGTGACAGAAAATAAAGGGGGTCTAACGCCAGCCATGGCTTTGACAAAAAATAAGGGGGGTCTGGCGCCAGTCAAAGCTTGGACAAAAAATAAAGAGGGTCTGACACTAGCCAGGGCTCTGATATAATTTAAATGACAGAAATTTGAAGGGCTTTGAAATAACAACTATGATGACATGGGACTTGGGGTGCTCATGCAATATTCCTTTAGACTTGGACTAAGTTCCTTGATTGCCCCAGTTTTTGGGGAAGCTTATTTGACAAAATGGACTATGTATGATGCATGAACAATGCAATTTTTATCCCTTTTCTTTTTGGGATGAAGATTCCCTTTTGCAATGCATGTATAATGCCAAATTTCTTTTTCTTTACTTTTGTTGTTTGGAGTTTATTGTGATGCTATGCATGCAATGGAAAGTGTCAGTGGAATGTAAATTTCCTTTCTTCTTCTCTCTATTTTTTTTTTTACTCCAATTTGTTTTGCCCCAATTTGAAAGGAAGCTTACTGTGATGCAATGAAAGATGCATATAAAATGCCAATTTTTCTATTTCCTTTCTTTTTCTTCTTCTCCTTTCTTTCTTTCTTTCTTTGTTTTTTTTTTTGAGTATGAACTTATCATGATGCTAAGCATGCAACAAAAAAAAAAGAAAGAAAGATTTTCTATTAACAAAAATCTAAGTGAGAGCTAATTTTGATGTAATGCATGCAAAGAAAATGCATAGGAAATGCAAAATTTTTGCCCCAATCTTAATGGGAATTTATTTTGGATGTTATGTGCAAGGAAAATGCATATGAAACATGAAATTTCTCATATTTGCCCTAATGTGATTGTGAATTTATTTATGTAATGCATGCAAGGGAAGTGCATTTGAAACATGAAATTTTTTTTATGCCCCAACTTTAGAGTGAATTTTTTTCATGCTAAAATTTATGCAAAATTTTCTTTTTTCTCTTTTCTTCTTTTCTTTTTTTTTTTGTCCCGAATGGAACATGCAAGATTTTTGTTTTTTGTTTTTTTTTGTTTTCTGTTCTTTTGTTGTTGCCCAATCTAAATGAGAGCTAATTTTGATGTAGTGTATGCAATAGATGACAAATGAATGGCACAAGCTTTTGATTTAAAAGCTTGATTATTCATTTGCTCCAGCTTGAGTGAGAGAAGGGAGAATATTATGGTGTTCTCAATCCAAGTAGAAGCTTATATGATGCAATGCATGAGATATGAGTGTCACAAGTTTGATTTCATGTTTACACCAATATGAGTGAAACCAAATCTTGATGCAATGGGTGTGAAATTTTTGTTTTCATTTCATTTCATTTGAAAAGTTGATTTTTCATTTGCCCCAATCACATTGGAAATTTATTTTGATGCAATGCATGCAATGAATGATATAAAGCGATGAAAAAATTTTTTTTTTGCATTTTTTTAGATCTTCTTCTTTTTTTTACTTTTTTATTTTTTATTTTTTGATGCATTTTTATGATTTTTTTTGGCATAGGCTTATGTTGATGTGATTGATACAAAATTTGTTTTTAATTGCACCATGCACTTGAAAAAGAAGATGTGTTTGTAATGTTTAATGTAAGAAATTAACATATGAAAATGCTCAAAATTTATAAAATATAGGATTTTCTTGATCCTTTGCAGTTAAGAAGCCTTCATTTGCCCTAAGGAGAAACGTCACCCAAAAGTTATATTAATGTGTTGTAAGGGAAGCTAGACACATTTTTAGACATCTAAGGCTCTTCTTCTTCTTTTTTGGCTTATCAATATTTAAGAATTTTTTGAATGAATTTAATTGCCCCAATTTTGAATGCTTGTTTGATATGGTTGTCTCCCCTTTCATCCCAATCTATCTTCATTTTCAATGCTTGAGTAGCTGATGAGTAAAACTTGCAATTACTTTATTTAACAATGTCAATGCAATAAGGCATTATGAACACAAAGCTAGGTAAGAGAAGAAATAAAGCACCAATATTAATGGAATGTTGAAAATGCAAAGGCAAGAAACCATTATGTGTGAGAAATGCTTGAAGAATGGACGTAAGGGGGTGCAACACTAGAATTTTATGAGAGTGAAGAGGGAAGTGATGAGGAAGTAAAACTTGAGAATGAGCAAATTTTACTCAAGAAATGTTGTCAAGTAATGTAAAAAAGAGGAATGATAAGAGATAATGAATGGGGAAGAAGTCCCCTTCTTGGCTTCACATGTTCCTTATGAAAATCTCAAAATTGATGTGAGAAAAGGATTTCATTTAGAGCTATGATTTTTGTTTCTCTTCTCTTCTCTTCTTTCCTTTTTTCTTCTTTCTTTTTTTCCTTTTTTTCTTCTTTTTTTTCTTGGCCCTAGTTTGAGTTATCTCAATCTTGATGTCTCTCCCTACAAATTAATTGCCCCAATTATGTACAAACAAGTTAGAACTCCATGAGGATTTTCAGGGTTTCTAATGTGGCCCAGGTAAATAGGTCCATGAAATGAAAAGGATATAAGGCTAAAAAATACCATGCCCCTATTTCTTCTATCTACCTTCCTCTAATGCTTCTTTAACATGATTTTATATTGAAATTCATCTACCAAAAGAGGATCTTCAAGGTTGTAATGTGGTCATAAGGGCAATATTATGGGCCAAGTAGATTGGCACAATGATGGGTTAAGAAGGAAGGGATTATAATGTCCACACATTCAAGTTGGAAGTACAATTTTAAGGATTATAGTATAGACAAAAGGGCAAAAATGAGTGTTCGGTAGAAAGTGAGAATGCAATGAGAACTTTACTTTGGTAGCTGTGTTAACTTTGAAAATCATATGGTCTCTTAGAGCTTTTGCTTGGAGAATTCAAATCTCTTTAACATAACTTCCTTTTTTGATTTTCCCTATAATGAGAGGCTCTCTGTGTTTTTTTTTTGGGGAATTGTTTCAATCATTTTCATGTGCCGGTTTTCCATTGAGAACTCTATGCTGATGTCTTTATTTGATTCTATTTTCCCTATTGTTTGCCTATTTTGCTCCTTTTGTTTCTTTTGAATTTCAAGACCACTCTTGTGTCAATTCACATCGCTTCTTGAGTCTAATGCATGTTAAGGGTTGAAAAAAATTTCCACAAGCTGAGAATGGGTAGATGTCTAGACAAAATTTAGGTAGTTAGAAGGAAAATTTGATCCTCTCTTGGTATTTGAATTTTTAGCATAAAAACATGTTAAAACTATCCACCCCTATTATTAATTGATTTTGGAATAATGAAATGAGTTAGGCTCAATCAGGGTGACTAGGGTAACTCTTTTAGAATGGAAAGAGAAAGAATGTCTCATTTCCTTAACTTAACTTATTTGTGGGACATACAATTGTAGTTCTCTTTCACTTTTTCATCTTCTCTATTTTTCTCCATCTCTCTCAATTTTTTTTTTATTTTTTTCTTCTATTTATTTGGATTTTTTTGTTTTCAACTTAGTAACATAATTTTCTCAAAACTTTATCTTTTATTCATATCAATTGAAGTATTTTCATTGGGGAAACGCATATTTTGCTTTTCTTTTTTTTTTATTTTTTTTAAGGGAGAATATATGAGTCAAAGGTGTGTTCAAACGATTGATTAGATGAATGGACAAACTAGGATAAGATAGCAATGATGACTTACAACGTTGACAAGGTTAAATAAAGTCAATTTTAATTTCAGACTAGACAAGCATTGACAAATGGAGAAAAAGATCTTATAGGGGCTGTGATACTTGGAATTGGGCTTTTATTCTTCTTCTCTCTTTTCTTTTTCTTTTTTTAAAAACATACTATGCAATTTAGCCAACTATTATAACTCTGCTTATCTAATCTATGCAAATGTCCTCTTACGATCATGGTAAGGGCATGGAGTTATGCTTGATAAATGTTGATGAGTCTTGAGTGGGTGGGAAGATGATAATGAACTAGCAATAAGGTGAAAGATACTCTAGTATGGAAGGTTAATGGATAGAACCTTTGGCATATTCATGGAACATGGGCATGATTTCACACTCTATCATTTGACTCTTCAAAAAAAAAAACTTTAGCCCCAACAATGTTTAAGTTGACTTTTTTATGCAAAGGACCCATAATCCTGTATTCTATAAATTTTGGGATTTTTATTTATAAATGTAACATGGATGAAATTTATTGTGTTGCTTCACTTATGATGTATTGATTTTGGCACAAAAGTCCATCATCACGAAAGAATTGTGTGAGTCTAAAGCCTTTGCTCGATGGTGTATAAGGGAATAAACAAACTCTTGACTAACTATCAGATAGAGATAGAGGGTAAACAAATAGATCATAAAGTACAAGAAAAGAAAAAAGAAGATTATCAATAAAGTCATACAATTCATGTATCCTGGTCTATTAGTATTGAGGACCCACAGAGAGAAGTAAACTTCTAATATAAACAGTCATCATGGCAAATATATTACCATTGATTGGTGCAATGACATTAAATAGACACTCCGGTACAAAGTAACTTGTTGCTCTTTTCCAAAAGTTTATTGGAAGATGTGAATGATGTATGAATGAATAATCTTCTCCCCTTGTGTCCTCCATTAGGTACACACTAGGTTAGGATATTTACCCTCGTAGAAATTGAGCTCCACCTAATTATGTTGGCTTCTAGGCTTCATCTAATGATGTGCACAAGTTTTAGGTTGGTTCTGATTTTCCTAAAAGATCCCCAAGTTGCTCCCACCATCAAGATGGAAACCCCATTTTAATAATAAGTTTAATCCTTTGAGAGCTTACTAGCTCATTTGGGACTAAATTTAACAAATAGATAACAACTTGGGTGAAGTATTCACAGTAATCTCTGGGAGCTTTAAAGCCCCTCAAAAAAACCATTACAAACTTCAATTAACTTAAGGTACTCTAGACCCTGGTGTAAGGCCCATTATGTGTGTGAGACTAAATGTGTAAGTGTTCAATATGTGAAGGGAGCATACAAATCTCATGACCTAGACACTAACCAAATTCCCCATTATAGGTAAAACAATAGATAAATAGATAACAGTCGTCTACCCTAAGGTTTATTCCACATATTATCTATCCTAATACATATTATTCAATCAACAAATAAATTAAAAAGCATGTGAATTGACAAAAATACAAAGCATGTTATCTACCTTAATCATGTGAGGCAAACAACATTTAAAAGAGTAGCCAAAACAAACACAAAGCCATAAAAATATGCATGATCAACATACATAGGCTTGACTCTCAAAACCTCCCTAGTGGAGTTGCCAAACTGTCACACTCGAAATGCAACGAGAATGGGGAGATAAATAGATAAAAAGAGAAAAAATTGGCTCCCATGATGGAGGCCGATTTAAGAGGATTCACCACCAAAATTTTAAAGAAAATTTTGGAAAACTAGATAAAAAATAAATGATGGTCTGCAAATTAGAGTTCTGTTCGGGAATACGATTGTGAGCAAGGAAGATGTTAGGCACCCACACAACACCTGTTCCTAAAGACGGTTACCTTAAGTTGATTATGCAATTTTTATGACTTTTAAAAATTATTTTGATTACCCTTTAATCATTCACATGTAAAAATAAATATAAAAATAAGAGAAAATAAACTAAAATAAAAATAGAAAAAAATATGAGAAATTGGGAAAAATAAAATAAGAGAAAATATTATTATTTACAAGAGTGAACTTGACTCAGAATCAATATCTATGACCTACGTACCTTACAATAGAGATTAAAATCTATGTAGTTCGGGTTAAAAAGCATGTCAAAATTTTTATGATAAGAGAAAAACCAATTGAAAATAATTTACTATTTTACAAGTGAAATAATTTTCTGAGGTTTGAGTTTATGTGTTCTAATTTACGAAAGATAATTTAATTCAACTTATTTACTCTTATTAGATTTTTGAAGATATTTTTAATTTCAATTTATTTTACTAAAAGCTCATTTTTTGTTTTATATATATATATATATATATTTTAGAATTTATTTGTTTATTTTCCAAAAAAATCAACTTATAATTAATGTATTCACATAAAATCACCATCCTATACAATAAACCAATCTTATAAGTACCTGTAATGATCTCAAAATCTCCCATAGGTATAAGTCTTTTCCAAAAATTTTAAAAAATATATATTATTGCACTTAATTATGTTTTGTGCTTTTTAATTACATTTTCAGGGTATTTATTTTAAAACCTTTTCATTGGTAATTAAAAGCATTTAAAAAAGAATTATTTTTAAAAAATTATCTGTTTATTGATTTTTTTTAAAAAATTGTAATTAATATATCCGCAGAGAATCATCATTTCATACGGTAGATGACTTCTTAGGTATCCGTGAAAATCCTGAAATCCCCCACAGATAAAGTAATTTTCTCATAATAAAAAAAAGATTCTTGTTAATCTAAAAGCATCTGTTTTTTTTTATTTTTTATATCTTTTTTAGTTTAAGATTTTTTTAAAGGACTAATATGTTTCTTATTATATATATGTTTTTGTAAAAAAAAAAAAGAAAAATCGATTTGCATCTGCAGAGAATCATCATTGCACATGGTAGATTAATTCCCTAAATATCTACAAAAATTCCAAAATCTCCAACAGATAAACAAAAATTTTTTTAGAAAAAAATCAAAATTACAAATACAAACACCATCAAATATAATTTATCAATGTGTGTGTACGTGTGTAAGCATGTGAGTGCATGAGTCTACTCAAATTCCACATAATCATATCACTGATTAAATTATATAACAAATTGAAAGAAAGGGGTCCTCCCCATGTCTTTCCTTCGGCACTAGTTCCTTAGTTTATAGCTTGATTCCTCCATTTTTGGTCTCATTCACAATCAGCTTGTCTTCCAATCCTTGCTCCATTTAGTTAGTCCTCATTTCACATGCAAAACAAAGGAGGCGTTAAATAGGAGCTTGAATGGCAAGGACACAAGTACAAAGCAACACATTATCACAAGTATAACCACTTGATCTAATTTACATTAAACTTTGTCCATCAAAGATTTTTTTTCTCAAAACAGAACCTATAATCATGACCTGCTGCTAATCCACCTATAACAGAACTTATAATAATGACTTGATGCTAATCCACTTATATTTTGAAAGTTTGGACCATACCCAGGCACATCAAAGCCACCATCGTCTCACCTTGCTTCCCATTTTATAACCAAAAAAGGATGCTTAATGATAGCTTACTACCACAGAAAAACAAGATGTGGAACTTATAGGCTTGCTTAATGCATTTCATGACAGTATTGTACCAATAGAAACTGAGGCAAGCTTCTTGAAGTTATCAAATCACAATACCATCAGGGAAAAAAACAAATGGAACTACGGAGAGGAACATCAAACCAATTTGAGAAATATAAAGAAGATTCAACTCTCCAACTAAAGACCTTTCCATCCACATGCATACCGACACAAACAAACACATGC
This sequence comes from Adenanthera pavonina, assembly GCA_026686845.1. Taxonomy (NCBI): domain Eukaryota; kingdom Viridiplantae; phylum Streptophyta; class Magnoliopsida; order Fabales; family Fabaceae; genus Adenanthera; species Adenanthera pavonina. Next base: position 20,622,416 of record JAIVEN010000009.1, read on the forward strand.
ACACAAACTCACACACACCATGTTATAAGCATATAAAACCCACTGAACAGGGCACTATCATGATTTCCCCCTAACCAGGTTTTAAATCTAAGCATTGGGATGTTTCTTACATTATTTAGAATCATTTGTTCAACAATCTATATAAATCACACTTTAGCAGAACATTAAAGAATGGATAAGTAAAACATCGCCTGTGCCAGATTTTTGGTGCCCACAAACTATGTCTCTAATGATCCCTCTCTCACCGAATCTCCTTCTCTCTCTATTTTCTGCAACTCTCCAAAAACATACTCCTTCTCTATCTCTCAAGCGATCTCGCCCTCCATTTTTTTTTTCTCCCTTCATCTCTCTTCATCTCTCTTTCTCCCCCCTTTTTTTCCACTGGCCCTCTCCTCTTATAGCTTGAAATCACCGCCCTTGCCACCTCCTTTGACCCATCACTCTTCCTCGATTAGCAGATGATGAAAGGGACATGACGAGTTCGTGTGCTTTGTACGCTCGTTGTTTGTTTCCTCTCTCTCTGCCTGGAATCCCACCTCTGCCTCTGCTCTTCCTTGGCTGAAGGATTGACTTCATTTTTGGCTCTCTGAATTGCTATCTCGGTGAAAGGAGATGGTCTTCATTACCGATCTCATGCTTAGCTACTCTGTGATCCAACTAGGCTTCCATCATCATAAGATAGTGACCGAGGCAAAGGCTTTCGTGTATAGGATTGAAACGCTGAGTTTAATCCCAACTTCTTTTAACTTTTTTTTAAGCTAAAAAAACATTTTTAGCTTTTCACTTTAAATTTCTAAAAAAGCAATCTGTATTTATTTCTAAATTATAAGAACTTCATAAAGAAAGATTTTTTTTTAATTTTATTTGATTTTTACTTTTTTTTAATTTTATATTTAAACAAGTAATCATTACTAAATCTATTTGAAATTTGAATTAAAAAGGGAATTTTTTTTCTTTTTTCCAAATTTTTTGTTTATTTTAAAAAAATCGAATAAAATACGGTGTTTACATGGTGTTTGGTTGGTATTTGAAGAGATTTTCACTTTCACAAGTATAAGCCAAAATGGTTCATGCTATTAGCTTCATATCCTTAGCTTCATATCCTTAAAATTTGAATATAAGCAAAGTCATTTCAGAATTGAACCATAATATAAATTTAACTATAATATTTAGTGCCTCAAGCATACAGAATTAAGCAAAATATGTTTTTTGTAAGAAATATTCAGTTGAAGACAACATTGCTCTCCTACATTTGGATTCACTCATCGCAGATACCTTCTAAACATAGATTAGAAGAACCATTTCAGGGCTAGCTACTTGTAACAACTACATTTTTATGATTTAATTGGAATTAAAAAAGCTTAAATATCTTATATAAATCAAACTAGGGACTAAATTGTAAAGGATGATTAGGGATCACATTGTAAAGAAAGTTGGATGGCATAATTGAAAATATTAATTATTAGTAAAAAGACAAAAAGGGGGACATAGATGTCATTTCCTCAAACAAATTATTTGTTCAGTATTTGCTAAGACTAATTATAGGAGATGATTCAGGAAAATTATCGTAAGAAATTATACTCTAATAAGCAAAACCAGAAAATAGATATATTGGGTAGAAAATTAGTCCGAAGTTCCATAATCAAAAAAATAATAAAAATTAGAAAATAAGTCTGGATCAGGAAACTCAAATATATTATGACATAAAAAGAGATATTAGATTTTTCTATAAGGTTTAAATAGCTATATAATCAGTCTAATGGATATTGGGCCAAAATTGAAGTCCGAGCCTAGTAAGACTGCACCGGTTTCTTAATGGGTCAAGAGTACTATTCATGGAAGCCCAGTAGAGGTGTTAAAAACCCTAATAGGCTAGGGATGATTTTTGGAAGCCTAGAAATATTATTGACAAGAATAGTTCAAACCAAGTCAAGAAAGGATAAATGACCCAATAAACCCAATTCCCCCAATTTCAGACCAATTAAATTATAGGTGGCTTAGTAAACTATGAAATAATCAATAATAAGTCAAAAATAATTTTATAAGATTTATAATAATTATCTATGCAGAGAGGTTATATGAAAAATTAACCCAAACTAATTTTATCGGTGTTTTCAGTTAGAGCCCAATAAGGTAAAATGTTTTTCTAAAATAAATTACATGGGCTTATAAATGATTAATTAAGGTTATAATGAATTTGAAATTCATATTTTCAATATATTTATGCATGAAAAATTTTACCAGACAAAATTTAAATAATCGGAGCTTGAAAACCCGGTAGATGTTGAAATTGAGTCAAGAATTAAATGGTTTAAATCCAAATAATTAAAGGTATCATTTTGGGCTGATTTTGGCCTCAAAGTAAAGTGGAAATAAGAAGAAAAAGGAGTGGAGAAGAATTAACCACCATACATGATACTATGTAAAAGATTAGATGTCAAAGTTAGAAGTTTGGATGAAGTAAGCTTATGTAAACATAATGATGCAATATTTGCCTTAATTGGAGATGAAAATGGCATCCAAATTAATTACAAGAGAGAAAAAATTAATTAGTTATCAATTATGTGAAGAAATTAGGTGTACGGAGGAGAAAATAAGTGATGTAATGCAATTTTTAGCCCTTGGATCAAAATTAAATCCAATGGATGGAGTTGCTTCTTATTGCTTATAAATAAGCTCTTCCTCATCTCTATTATTCACGCTAAATTCAAATTTCCATCATATATTAGTGAGAGTGAGTTATAGAGAGAAGGAGGAGAAGAGAAGATGAAGGTTTGCAAACTTAAGATAACATATTTTCCCTTTCTTGCATTTTATTTCTAAATGGTTGTTTAGATCTTATATTTTTATAATTGGTAGGTAGAAAACATGTTTATGTTATGAATATGATGATGATGTTGGATCAAAATGGTGAAAGAATGATGAACATGTTATAAATTTTGCATGAACAAGCATGAATATGTGAAGAGCATAATAAACATGCTAAAAAATACCTTTTGATCTTAAATATTACTATGTCAAAATAAAATCATGTTTCTTGCAATTATTTTTAAATATTATGCTAAGAAGGGGATTATGATGTTATTGGGATTTTTTTAAATCTTATCCCACCAAATATCTAACCATGATTAGGTCCAAATCATGTGAAAGGCAAGAAGATAAAGGAGGATTCATGAAGAAATGTTTAGAAATAGGAAGGATATTTTGGATGCCTATGTAATATCAAGTTCAATGACATTTTATGTTACAGTTATGTAAATTATGTGTGACTTCTAGACAATGAATAAAAGTCTATTTTGGATCAATTTTACATGTGTTATGTGACTACTATTGAAAGTATAACATTGTGGAATTTCATGGAATGAAATTTGGAAAAATTAGGATAAAATTACAAGTAAATTCACAAAATTTACTGTAGCAATTTGCCCAATATAATTCCAAATTAAGATTTTTCCCTCATAGAGTACTCTAAGAGATGAATTTAGCAATTTGAACCACCTTTAAACGATTTTTTTAGAATTAGTTATAATTTTTTAACATTCAGTCAAATTATTATAGTTACCAAATGAATAGTGACTTTTGGTAATTTTTAGAATTTGGCCCAAATTTACTTTCAAATGCATCTAATTGGAACTCAAACTACTAAAGATGAATAGTAAATGATTTCTAAGATTTAGGTTTGATACTACTTGCCCGGTAGGAAAAGGAGTCAACTTGATAAAATGTTTATGTATTTCACCATAAACTGAAATGAGTATAAATACATTTGGATGCTAAAAAAGCCTTACAAAAAGAGGGAATATTTCATTTGAAAATGTGGAGCTAAGAGAAATATGCAATAAACAATAGTGACTAGTCTCATGATCAAAGTTAGCCATCCTAGAGCTTTATTTCTAGTGTCAATAACTTAAATATGAATAAAATATGTGTTAGATAAGCTAGCTTCCCAAGAGGGGGGTGAATTGGGAAAACTAAAAATTTTTCTGCAAAACATCAAGAAAGTGAAGAAAGCAAAGGGTGATAGTAAAATAGAGTATAAATGAATTATCAGTAAAAGTAATAGTAGGGAAGAGAAGACTCAGAAATTTATCCTGGTTCAGTCTCTCAACTTGACCTACGTCCAGTCCTCAAGCCACCACTTGAGATTTTCCACTATGTTGTAAGAATTCAGTGGGCTTCTTACAAATGCCACAATACAGCGTTGATGCTCTGTTTCTAGAGCTTACACTTTCACTCTTTGCACTCTCACTAAGTACTTCCCTAATCCCTTGTGATATCCCCTCACAAGAAAATATTTCTTCCAGATGAAGATAAAATTGTTTACAATGAATAAACTCTCTTAATCAGAGTATATATGAAAATTAGAGTACAGATATTGAAGTGTGAGAGTAAGAGACTTTGAGTAGATCATTTGGTAGAGTTTCAGTATATACAAAGTTAAAATCGTTATCCACAACTTCAAATGATGTTATATTTATAGATTTAGGTCTCAACTATACGTTAGAGACAAAATCTATCCGTTGGAGAAGTTATCCAACAATTACTCTAAAAAACTATCCGTTAACCAACCGCATTTAATGCTTCTGACATTCTGAAATTTGAATTTTGGTTGGTCAACAGACGAATTTCGCAGAAACCGAAGGCTAAAGACTTCAACGTTGAATATTTGAAGTTCATATGTCATGAAGTTCAGTTCGAATTTTGATCTTTGAAAAATGTCTTATGTTGTAACATACGCATTTTCAAGTAAAAAGTCTTTCTGTTAAGTGTGAACAGTAATTTCATTTTGCTACAGTGCCTTCGAAATTCAAATTTTGGAATCCAAAATTCGTCTGTTAGTAGCTGGTTTAATAAGGCACAGTAGTTCATCTTATTTGAAATTCAAATTTTCAAAGGGTAAAGTTCGTCTGTCAGAGAGACCTCTTTTCAGATTTACTTCAAAATTTGAATTTATGAATACTGTCATTCGTATATCAACATATCATTATAACAGACTCACAAGTTTTGTTTCTGAAATTCAAATTTTCATGTTCAAAGTTCGTCTGTCAGTAAGCAATTTTGAAGCTCAATCTAAACTCGATTTCAGATGAACTGATGGGAGACACGTTAGGAACCTATCCTGAGAGCCTTCTTTGATATAAGGATCGTGCAACTCAAGGAAAGATGAATTGAACACAAGAACAATGAAGAACAACAATGAACAAAAACTAAAGAAAATAGACACGATGAAATAAGAAGACTGAACAAAATGTTGGTCGAAGGAAGTAGACTCCAAGAGAACCCGTCTCTTGAATCCTAACTCCGGGACGCCACAAGGATCACCACTCCTTGATAAGTCCTCATTCTTTCTGGCACTCAAGGATAAGCAAGAAAGAATTCACTGAACAACAACAAAGTTACTAAAATTCATTCATTCATTCATATTGTGTTTTGCAAGAGTACAAGAGGTGCCTATTTATAGGCAAGTATTAACCCACAAACTAACTCTAGTTCACCCCACAAACCTAACTTTATTAATACTAATAAATACAAAAAGGAAATCCTAAGTCAAAAGGAGCATTTAATTCTAATTTTGAATTTGAAAAGGTTGGCTCCTCTTAAATGCATAAAGCAAAATAAATCATATCATTATTTGCCTTTTATTGAAAAGGAAACAAATTGACTAAAATAATCCTAATAAAACTTATTAAAAACGTCACTTTTAGTGACCACATGAGAATCACATGTATTTTAAGTGAATTCTCCTTGTTGGGCTTTCTCCAAGCTGGGCTTATTGACTATAATTTGGCTCCACTTTTTCAGCTTGCCTCTTTCTTTATTTTGGGCCTTAAAATCATTCAAATACAATGGTTCTATGTTAATCATGTCTTGGATCACCCCATTCATGGCTTTTGTTCTAACTCTAGTCATTTGTCCTCCAATGTCTTGAAGTGGGCTTTGAATTTGTCTATGGTCCATTGTCTCTCTTAGCTTGTTGCCCTTATCATCAAATGCTTCATGCCTCGATCGTACTCTATCATGAACTTTGACATAGCAGATGAATTTTTCCAATTTTCATAAGTTGCATTTTATCTGAAATTCTAATTTTCAAAAGCCAAAGTTTGTCTGTCAGAGAAAGCTCTTTTCAGACATGTATTAAAATTCAAATTTCTTAAGTTAAAATTTGAATTTTCAAAATAGCAGGTCAGTATAAACCTTTCAAAATTCATCTGTTGGTGGGTGTTTTTCAAATATTCAATGAATTAACATAGAATCAAGGTTTTAAAACATCTTTTCACCAAATTAAAGTCTTTTACTCAAATTAAAACATTGCAAAATATTCTATATCCATTCTTGCACTGATTTCTCCAGAATTCCTTTACTTGAAACCTTTTGTGCACCTTTGATATCTTTATTCCAAGCTCTTGAAGGTTGATTTGGAATCATCAAAACACTTGATTCAACAATATGTCCTTTCATGTATGCTCAAATTTGGTTATGGGTTATGGATAGAAATGCCAAGAAATATTTTGCTTAATTTGTACAACTGAAAATTTTGTCATTTTTCTCTAATTAATTAAACTTAATTAGTTTTGAATTTGATAGTTAATAGTTTTTTCTTTCACAGCTATTGTAGGTGTTGTTGGTGTAACATCCTATCTCCTGTACCTCCAGACTTGACCAAAAACTTCATAATTCAACCAAACACAACCTTGACATTTCAAAACAACTCTCCAATACTTCAAAACAGTGAAAACGACCCCAAAACTATCAAAAACTATGCTGGGGCCGTGGCCGCTATAGTACCGCCGCGGCTCCGGCCTCCCCTGTTCTACAATTGCTTATGGCTTTACTTACGCCGCGGCCTGAACTCTAGAGCCGCAATGCCCCATGCTGATATGCCATATTAGCAACTTTCATATTCCGGGGCGAACTTTCGATGCTCATAACTTTATGCTCCGACCTCCGATTGACTTGATTCCAACTCCTACTAGTCAATCTAGTCCCCATCTATCCAAAGACACCACCTTTACCTTAATCCAACTCCGTATGGAGATTTTGGACCCCTAATACCATTTTAGCCACTTATTGATCAAAACACACTATTAACCACTTCCAATTGCCACCAAAGGCAATTGGTCACTACAGGTCCAAAACCCCCAAACCAACTTGTCCAAAGAGGTTTGATCTCAAAGAAACCACTCATTTGAGATTTGACCCCTTGAAACCCAACTTGACAAAATGGGCTACATGCCCTAAACCATGCCAACAAGGCCCAAAACCACTCTGGGCTCACAAACACTAACATACTCACCACTCAACATCCCAAAACCATGCAACCATACATAGAACATACATAGCCATACCATCCATCCATAATAATCTATACGTTCATTACATACCATTCTATCCTACATGGCATAAGATACAAATACAAAATATACGTACTACATAGACTATTTCCACATATAAAGCTACTCCCGCGTCATCTCCGGACTAGTGCCAGAACCGTCACCTGAAAGGCTAGTTCATGGGAGAGGGGTATGAGACAATATCTCAGTAACCAGGAACAACCACACACATAAACATATATACATACATATAACTCATGCAACACATGAATGCAATGTGAAATGAATGGTATACATGTCACCCTCGCAAGGACCCCCATCCTTATCCTCCCTAACATGTATATCATCCATCCTTATCCTCCCTAATATATATATATATATCCAATCTTATCTTCCATAGCATATGTATATCCAACCTTATCCTCCCTAACATATATATATATATATATCTTCATACATCATATCATCATCACATCATCACCACCATCCGCCATATATCACAATCTCACAATGTCATGTGGTGATGCTCATGTATTATTATATAATCATGATCATAATCATCATAATATCATGCATGCATCATGTCATATCATATCAACATCATCATCACATATCTCATCATCATAATCATAATCATCATCTTATATATACATACCACGATATATATAAAAACAGTACACACGAACACATCAATTTTGTGGTATGAAAGAGACATGTATATACACACAAATATACGTACTATCATATAACATAATCAATACAATATAAATAAACACTCAGTTACCTCAAGTTGTCAATACCACGCTCACATGAATTCCACAAGCTTTCTTGGATTGTCCAATACACTTGATCCCCTCTCGATTAACCAACAACCTTCACAATATCATAATAACCCAATTAACCACATATACCAAATATCCAAACATCATAATTCAACCACTTAACCTAACCCAAGGTTCCAACACCTCTTTCATGTATCAATAAGCTCTTAGGGATCATTCAAATACTACTCAACCACATACACTTCGGATTCCCAAGAGCTCTAACTGAAAACAACCTAGGGTTAACCTCAAATCACATATAATCCCTTCAAAACTCACATCCAAGCAACAAGAACACTAACACACACATCATTAACCTCATTTCATCCATTTCAATCAATGGATTTTGGCCAGAACCGAAGGTCCAACCTTAAAACCGAAAACCCCAAATTCCAACCGAAGAAAATGGAGAGGGAGGAGTAGAAAACACTTACCAACTTGAATCCAAGCTCTTGAGATCCAAAAATCACTCCCAATGGCCAAAAATCACAAACCCTAGCTTAGCTCCTCGGTTTTTCCTCTGATCTCCCTTCGTTTCTTTCTTTCCGATAGTCCGAAATGATCCGGATTTAAACAAAAATCCCGAATCTCACCGTGACCCAACATACCTCGTCACGGCTCCAACGTTTCAACCAAAACAATGCCACTGGAATGGTTACCGTGGTAGCCCTGCTTCTCGCCGTAGTGTGGAGCTCTTCTGGACTCCACTTGAACCTTCCTCCATCCTGTTTCCTCTGGTCCTAAACACAAATCCAAGAAAGATAACATGAGGGGTGTTATAGTTGGTTGGTGCTATTGACAGTTGATGATGGTTTGAACAAAATATAAAGAAGGTGGATAGATGTTTGTTTGATGATGTTTTTGTTGCATTTTCAGTTATATGTTTCAAAAGTTAATGTTGAACTATTTAATATATGTTGTGGCATACTTTGGTTGTAGTCATTTCATTGAACTATTAAGCGATCTGTTTTATTATGTATTATGACTTTGAAGTCTTTATTCAATACAATATACTATTGTTTTGCGCCATTTCCCTGCATTGACCATATATATATATGTAATAACATGGAGGAGATATTATCATGTGCACACCAGTTGAGGACATCATTTGTTTATTCTTCAATGTTCTACAGATTTCCTTTTGGCCATTTATCAGCTTTCTAATATGCAGAAATAGCATTCTGAGTAGCCAGCAGTACTCCACTAGCATCAAAGCTAGCTTTCCAAATATAACAGCAAGGTATTTGCTATATATATTTTCTTTATTAAGAGTAATATTTTTCTTTATTGAAAGTAATGCCGGAAGGTAATGTAAGTTTTTCATTTAATTAGCTAACTACCTTCCTTCATTTGCATACAGCTAGTTAAATATGACTTATATTTTGAAATAATAAAGTAACAAAAGATTATGGTTTTGAGAATTTTAAACTAATGTGTCCAACCCAACTCACTCAAGATCAATTAGGCTCAATATAGCTTCTGAAAGTCAATTGGTATTATGAGAAAAAGATGAGCATACATCATAATTATTCTTTTTACCAATGCAAGAATTAAAATTAATATAACCACTAGAATATCACGTTTCTACTAAAAAATTATATGCTATTCAACTATTAAATAAGGAGTTTATTATAAGTTTCAATTATGTAAAGCTTTAAAAATTACATTATCTAAAAATAAGAGTAGAATGATTAAAGAAAAATAAAAGTAAATAAGTAAAACATATGTAAGAAAAATGATGAGATATTACAGTTTTTTTTAGAGGGGTGAGCATGAGCAGAAAAAGATATGTAATAAGAATAGTAACAAAAAAGAAGAATGTTATTGGCAAAAAAGAGACAAAAGAAAAATAGATTATTTAAGATAAAGACTAAAGAGTCAATACTTAATAAATAAACAAAAGATCAATTTTTGAAGATAGGAAAATGATTTTTTGATTAATTAAAAGACAAAATAAAAATATGTGATCTGTATAAATATGGATATGTAGAAATATAATATTAAAAATATTTTATAATAGAAGTCGTATTATTAAATATTGAAGGTAATTAATACATATTATACACAATTACACATAATACTATGACAAAAAAAAATTATGTGATACTAAAAGACAATACTATCAAATTACTGGCACAACCAATGTATAATTTTTTATGGCAATTCTGAATATATATATATATATATATATAGATATTACTAAAGGAAAAGAAAAAATCTACCCCCCACACCATTATAAATAGGTCCGCCCCTAATGCTTGGAAACTTCATATGCAGATTTGATTGTAAATTCTTCTCGCTGCAACTCCACATTAACTTATCAATGCAATTTCTGCCAGCAAATGGAATTAATTCTGCAAATTTTGCACTTCTCATTCTCATATAATTAACCATCCCTCGACTTTTGACAGATCCCATGTCTCAGAAAATTAAGCTTCATTTTTTAAGTTTTTCATGCTCGGGTCCTCGGGATCCAAGGGTCAACCCAGAGCCATACAGTTTTAATTTCCCATCTCCAATTCTTCAAAATCCTGTTCTTTCACAAGTTCTCTTCCAGCTACTAAACTATATGTACCAACCCCAAGGAGTTCTTTCACCTCTTTGAGACTGCCTGATGGATATCTGTATCACAAAAATAAAGATGGCCCTTGGAGAATACAATTCTGACCTATAGACTAATCATTAAGATTATACGTAAGTCTCCACCCTCAAGTAAACAAATTAAAGCTCTGGAAGACCATAACGAGTAAAATTTGAGTGAAATAGCATCATTCTTTTTTTTTTAAATCTCTTTTAATTCTTCAATTTCCATCAGAAAAAAATGAATAATAAAATTAATCGTGTAATATATTCGTTACACATCAAAATGTCCAAAATTAGAAATATAAATTAATATAATGTACTTATAATATCCCGATATTATACAGAATTATTAAGGTAAAATTAATGTAATAAAAAATGAAAATTAAAAAACAAATTTAATCCAAGTTCAAAATGACTTTTGGTCCACCTGACCAACCAAACTTCAATCCACTCTATTCTCCAACTATCAGCAATTGTAATGGTAGCTTTAACAATGGCAGTGGAATTTTGTTTTTTCTTTTGGGATAACAATTTAGGACTAGTTGAATGAATTAATGATAAATAAAGACTATTAATTAACTGATAAAATGCAGTAAAAATTGAACAATTACATAGTAAAATAAAAAAATAATAATAAGATTTTATTTTGTAATAAACGTGCTATGTCTCTAACTATCATTTTCCTGTGCTGATAAGGTCCCGAGTAACTGTCATTCACCTCATAGCTACCATGCTTGGCAACTTGATGGGCAAATTTCACAATAGTGTCTCCATTCCGGACGTTTGGATCTGGTGCACTGCGTGTACATTCTTCTTATTTAATTATTTTTTGCACCAGCAATTCAGAAAGTGACACGTGGGCTGATTCGGAAAGGTATGGTTATGCATTGCTATGTGTCAAACTCCTTTGCTAGTTGCTACCAATCTTCTTTCATCGGCCAACTTCTCGATCTCACCATTCCAATCTTATTATGTTGCCTCAAAAAAGTAACATATCTATTGTCTAATTTTGTTATCATTATTATGAAAATCGATATATTATAATAAATTAAAAATAGCAATATTTTACTATACATATATATCTATGTAACAAATTTTTAAACAGTAAGTTTTTTATTATGATTTTTAAATTATTACTTGAAAGGACTGCAATAAATTTTTGGTTGTGTCTATGCAAGTACTATATCTTAGAATCAAGTAGAAGAACGCTAGAATTTATGGCTTTTATTTTTTTTAACTTTATAGTACATGATGATTCTTTTTTGGGTAATTATTTACTGTTTTTTGTTTTTTGTAGTTACTGGACCGCTTGAAATAATTATTTGATGTTTTTTCAATTATTGGGTGGTTCATTGTTTGGATTTTATAATTTTTTTAAAAATTAAACGTATTGATAGAAGTTTTAGTTATTGATTGTGTGTGTAAAGGGGTTCATGCCTTAAGTCACAACCCACATGATTTTATTTCGTAACATCTTTTGAGAAAAAGAAATACCTTCATAACAATTATTAGTTATTTTCTTTATTTGAAAATTCATGTTTTTATAGACATAAAAATTAATTTTTTTATTATATGAGAAGGAATTGATCTCTAAACCTGTACGTATGCTTTATCTCATCTTTACTACCTTAACTAATTTCACATAGCTCTTATATTTTCTTTCTTTTTTTTTTTGATTACATTAAATAAACAGACACATTGGTGCCCACAAAAAACCGTCTATTGTGTATAAAAATGCGTATAAAAATGTCTTTTTATTAATTTTGAATTCGTACCAAATTAACTATATTAATTCTCCTATTGTGTGATTCTAATTGCATGTCTAGTGAGAGCAGATCCTCTCATGTCCTAGAGGGAAAAGGACCTTCATTTTGATCAAATTATTACCGTATAAATTGTTAGAGATAGTTTGAAAAAAACTAAAGTCCCACATCGGATGGGAGTAAGGTTTATGAAATGTATATAAGAGAGAGAAGACAAAGCATATTAAAATAATTATTGAACAAAATGTTAAGTGGATTTAAATATTATTTATTTAATATTTAAAGCACTTAGCACTTAGCACGTGGCGCGTCGTGATCATTGGATTGATCTAACGGTGGAGATCTGGTCTGGTATGAATTTCAGATTAATATTTTAATTAATCATTTTTTTTTTCTTCTTCAGAAACAGAATTTCAAATAGCAACGTTTTGAAACAGTACATTCTGAAACAACATGTCATTTGATATTCTGTTTCAATTTGATAACAACGTTTCAAATACAAAGTTCAGAAATGAACAGGTTCATGAACAACGTTTCAAATACAATGTTCAGAAACAAACAGGTTCATACACAATGTTTCAATTTTCTGTTTTCTACTATTATAAAAGGATCAGACTAGAGACTAAATGAACACCTTACATTTTCTTCTCTTACTTATAATCTCTCTGTTTCGTTCTGTGTTTCAAGGTATCTGAAGTTGCTGTCAGATATCTTTGGTGCTTAGAATAACTCCTAGGGGTGATTCGTCGGATCCCTGCAGCAAACCTAGTGGGGGCGAATAACACCTTAAGGACAGTGTGTTATCATACGTTTCTGGGCACTGGTCACTTTCATTTACTGTTCCTAACATAAATAATCTGATGATCAGCTGCAAAAGAGAAGGCAAATGGGAAAGCGTAAATAACAGCTGAAGCAAAGCATAAGGGGGTGTGAGCCTAAATAGAAATTAAATCAGAGGTTCACTAGGGTTGATTCTAGCCATGCATGTTCAATTTATTTATTTTTTCGTTCATGACTGGGTGTGTGTCTGCGTTTGTGTCTCCGTGTGTGTGTGTGTGCGTGTGTGTGTGTTTTTTTTTTTTAACAAAAAGCATCTGGAAGTGTTTACTCTTAGGTACTCTTCAAGCCCTATAGCACTTTTCACCTCATGGCCGCTCAGCTAGACAGCTTTACATGCAGATTTCACAATGTATTTAAATATAAACATACTAGCTTTGGCCATATACTGGAGGTCTAGAGACACTGAATATTCAAAGTTGTTCATGCGAAGGATCCAAGGATCATCCCCGAACCATACACTACTTTATTTCCCATCTCCAATTTTCCAACAAGGCTGTTCTTTCAGAAATTCTCTTTCTGCTAGTAAACTACACACACCAACCCCAAGAAGTCCTTGCACCTCTTTGAGCACGTACGCAAGAAATCTGTTTCAACAAAATATAAATGTCTCCTTGAGAATTCTAATTCATAAATCATTAGTGATCCGTTTGTTTCAGCTTTTTTGAAAAAAAAATCACTTTTTTATATAAAAAATCACTTTTAAAATTTATTAAGTTATTTGTTTAAACTTTTGAAAATAATTTGAATCTGAAAAAAATAATTTTTTAATTATTTTGAGAAGCTACTTTGAGTAGCTTATAAAGAAAAGCTGTTGCGGTAAATGAGAAGAAAATGGGAAAATAGCATAGATACCAAAATCTAGCTTTATAAAATTGCAAAATTAACAAGATTTCCCCCCAAGAGAATATTATAATACAACTCCCACACTTTCTCTTTTAATTTAAAAAGGACTTTTTTTATTTTAACCAAACACAAAATAATTTCAACTTTTAATAAAATCTCTAAACAATTAATCACTTTTTTTTTTAAGAAGTTTAATCAAACGGTCCTAGGATCCTTACCTTAGCTAATAAAGCATGATTAAAGCTCTTGAAGTCCGCAGCAACGTGTAACATTTAAGTGAAATAGCAGAAGTTTTTTCACCTCAACAAAATTTATGAAGACAACTTGGAAAACTTCTTTGGTGTTATCATATAAATGTCTTCCAAATTCTGCCAAATTCCAATTTTGCGGGCCAAAAAAAAAAGGAGCAACAACCAATTTTTTTCCACAAAAAATAAAAATTGCTCTGACTAAATTTTATTCAGCCAAATTCCACCATGCAAAATTGTAGTCCACTAATGTACTGATTTTATGGATTCTTCTTCTTAAAATATCTTTTAATTCTTTAATTTCCATCTTAAACAAAAAATGAATATTAAAAATTAATTAAGTAATATATGTAGTCAACTGTCAAATTATAGGCATTTTCCCTTTTATCTTTCTTTTTTTTTTGATACTTTATCATCTGATATCCTAGAGTATCCTGGATTCATTACCCACTCTAAACTAATCTGGACCCCGCTATGTAGAATCTTACGATGACTCACTAGTATCAATGGGAAGACCTTTTTGAGACCTTAATTTTTTTAACGCTACTGCACTTCTTAGAAATTAAAACCTCAACCCCAAAAAATGGTGGTTAAGCCCCTTACCACTTGACAAGACAATTAATTGGTTTCATCTTTCTATCTCTACTGTGTTGGTTATTATTTTTTTTTTCCAACTTTTGCATTTGTGATTGTGCGCGGAGCTTCTTTCTTCTCACAAAATTGAAGCAGTGCGGGGAATCAAATATGATTTTGTGAAATTGCAATAGTTTATTAGTGGAGGATAACATTTTGTATTTACAAGTGACAATAATTGCAACTTATTTAATTATATTATTAATGGTAGGCTAACTTTTTAAGTTAAAGAAAGGATAGTGCGGAGGTGGGTGGCAGCCAGAGGTAGGTGGCAGCCAAAAATATGCCCATAATTCATGCTCAAACACATCATCTCCGGAGAATAATTTATATAGCAAGTACTCTCAAATAACTCCAACATCAAAAGTTGAAATTCCCGAAGGATACACTTCTAACTACTGATACTGGTATTGCCAACCCAAACTTGGTAAAGTGCGAAAACGAGGAAGCTAAATTTAAGAAGGCATCATCATAATACGTTTAGCAATCAACAAATAAAGCTTAATCACATACTACCTTTCTTCTACACACCCTTCATCTCTATTTCTATCCTTATGGAAATCCACACATATACTACATTCGCACAAGCTATCACATATGTACTTAATATGTGGAATTTTTAAGACTATGGTTATTAAGAATGAATAAGTAATTAGCCGCAAAAATAAGAAAATTTATTAGATTACTTTCAATAACTTTTATATATTTCCTGATTAATTATTAATTTTGTATAGCTACTTTTCCTACATATAAAAATACATAAAAAATTCCGTTTTCTCTACAAAAGGCAAAAAACGTGGCGTGAATAAGGCCTTGTTTGATAAGTGTTTTGCAAAACTATTTTTTGTTTTGCAAAACATAAAATTGAAAAAACTCATTTGATGAGTTTATTCTGGGCAATTTTGTTTTGGAAACTAAAAACAAAAATATGTTTTGAAAAACAAAAAAATGAGAACAATTCAAGACTGTTTTTGATGTTTTTGTTCTCTAAAATAAAGAAAACACGGAGAACACGGTTCATTAATGGCAATTTGGTGATTTTGTGCTGCCTGCAATAACCCTTACCATGCGTATACAGTCCTTGTCAGTGTCCCATTTGCCTTTTACTCACGCGTATTGTCCTGTTAGAGTCCATTTCCAGGCAGACGAAGCTGGGTTCCCATTTTCTTCCTCCATTCCATTTTTCTGTCCTCCTTCGAAGCTCCGCCAGCCGCCTCTTCGAAGCTCCGCCATTTTCTTCCTCCGTCAGCCTCTCCCTCGAAGCTCTGCCATTATTTCTTCCTCTGTCAGCCGTCTCCTTGAAGCTCCAGCATTTTTCCTTCGTGCAGGCCGTGAATCTCCGTCCTTTCTCGGTTCAGTGGAGGGCCGTCGCTGGATTCTCCGTCCTTTCTCGGTTCAGTGGAGGGCCGTCGCTGGATTCTCTTGCCTGCATCTTTGAACACAGCCGCTGCCGTCAAACACTGCTGGTCTCTAATCCGACGAGGTAAGGGAGCCCTCTCCTCCCAAAATCTCGGTTCGAAAGCACCGTTGGTTCTTTCCTTCGGTTCTGTTGAGTTGCGTTGGGGCTTTGGGCATCTTTACTGATTAACTCTCTGTTTGGCATGTTGGAAATATAGAGGAATACGGCTTGGGTGTGTGAATATCTCATACCTTTCCAAAGCTGTCTTATTTTACTTGATGCTTAGTGAAAACATTATTGACCAGTCTCAAATCTTTCACTTCTTCGGTGGCTTCATCACTGGAGGCTTGGGTGTGCCACCACTGCTTTTTGTTAAACCAGAAGGGGAGGGTGGTACAGAATTGTTTCTCACCTCGCTCTTGCTCGGGATTTTATTCCTTTGGTTTGCATTTATCAATAGAGAACCGGGAAAACCATTATCTGCAATATGTTGTCTATAAAAAGTCTTCATTAGATCACTTCCTCGAAAATCTAATGCCACGAACTCCATACCCTGTTTTGTTTTTTTCTTTTTACCCTCCTCAACAGGATCTTGAAAGTGAAGGTTAATTGAAAGATGAAAAACAATCCTCTATTGAATGGCAAGCACTGTTGAAATCAAAGTAAGAATTCTTATCAATATATAACCACATGTTATCATAGAAGGACCGTGATTTACTGCAACCAATTGGCCAGATTGTGTAACCAATTAACTATTTTGTTATTTTATGTACTGATTTAGAAATATTAATGTCTTGTTCCTAATGATGGCCACTTTTATCTAAGGTACTGAATAAAATTTCTGAATTGATTGGAGTTTACATAATTGTGTATATTATCTTTGAATCATATTATTTTATGGCATAAGTCAGTTTTTGGCCTCTTTTTTATTGGGAATCTCTGTCTAAGTCTCTAAATTCTCATAAACCCTTTATTAGCAGCATCAGAATATAGTTTGGTTGTTTGGAAAAAATGTACATTGAGTGCAATTGATGTCAAATGCTTAGATTCCAGTTGAAACTGTATTAATGTTTATGGTTTGATTGTGTCCATTTATTTTTTTTTTGGGGTCATAATAAGTGACTTTGAATGATTGAATCTTATATATTAGAGATGGCAACTAGTGGGTCAATAGCAATTTCAGAAAATGCAAGTTGGCCAAAGCATGTAATTAAATGCTTCATAGACATTATGATTGAAGAAGTGAACAAAGGAAATTACAGCAATGGTACGTTTTCAAGGAAAGTTTGGAAGGATATATTAGGGAAGTTGAATGCTATGAGTGGGCGCTCTTTTAATGAGAAACAAATCAAGCAAAAGTATAATAGGTTACGAGCACAACATCGAGATTTTTCTCTATTGCTACAACACACTGGATTTGGTTGGAATCCTGAAACCAATACAGTTACTGCTGATGAGAGATGTTGGAGAGATTACATTTTGGTATGTAACCATTTGAAATTTTTTCCTACATTGTATATGTACATGAGGTATATTATTGATTATGCATATCTTTATAGGCACATCCTGAAGCTGTTCAATTCAAGAAGCAAGGGTTGGAACATTATCATTTGTTAGGCGTAATCTTTAATAGAAGCACTGCTACTGGTGTACTTCATCATTCATCCACTCAAGATCCACCAAAATCTTCATATGAGAATGAACTTGAAGATGAATATCTGCATGGTGGAGTTCATGTAGACCTGGAAAATGATAATCACATTGATGAAGATATCACTGAGCATGCGACACGTAGTGGAAAGCGCATTGCTCAGCAACTTGATTGAAAGAAAAAAAAGGAGAATAGGTCTAATCAATTGAGTGAAGCACTTCAAGCAATGGTTAAGGCATCTAATGCAAGGGCAGAAGCTCACCTAGCTAAAATTGAGATGTTCAAGGCAAAGAGCACCGAAGCTAGTAGTGTTGGACCCACATCATCGGATTACTCTATTGCCAAATGTGTTGCTGTTCTTAATGAGCTTGAAGATATCTCTGATGCAGTTTATGTGAAGGCAATGGATAAATTTATTGATCCTGCCTGGAGGGAAATGTTTATGGCAGTGCCTTCACAGAGAAAGAGGGCGTGGTTGAATAGTTTGATTTGATCTACGTCTATAGGTGTTATGTTTTGTTCTTATGTCTATTTGTCTTGTGTTTGGTGATTATGAATGTTGAATTAATGTTGTGTATTTGATATTTCCTTCGAACTATGAATGCTAGGACTTGTTATGTATTTGATATTATTTTCAAACTATTAATGATATGATTAGTTATGGGTTTGAAATTATTTCCCATGATTTATGTTCACTTGCATTTGAAAAGATTGTTGTGCATAATGGATATTGAAGGTTGCTCTAATGGATCTATAACCTCGTCCAGTTCAAGTGAAGATGATTATGAATTAGCAGAGTTTGCATTAATTAATATGATATGTGAGTATGAAAGCAAGTTTCTTAACAAGATTCCAGTTCGTAATTCTGCACTTACAGGTCGAGAATTTGTTAGTGAGCTCTTACAAGGTTCAGGGACTAGTTGTTATGAATTGTTAAGAATGGAAAAGACATGTTTTATCAATTTATGTGATGAGTTAAGGAGTAAAGATTATTTAGTCGACTCAAAAGAGTTGAGCTTGGAAGAGAAAGTTGCAATGCTTTTATACATTATAGGCCATAATCTTAGACAACGGGTAGTTGCAAACCGTTTCCAACATTCGACCCAAACTATTTCGTATTATTTTAAGCAAGTGTTAAAAGCAATGTGTCGATTGGGGAAAGAGATCATCAAGCAAGAGACTTGGGAGTTGCCTGATAATGTTAAAAATAATACAAAGTATTATCCTTGGTTCAAAGTAAGTCTCATTATTTTACAATTATTGCTTATTATTGATATTAACATAAATATTACCTATCATAATTATATATTTTTTTTTGGAATCAGAACTGTGTAGGTGCAATTGATGGGACACATGTTAGTGCTTGGGTGCCTGCTGAAAAGCAAATATCATGCAGAGGACGGAAAGCAGTCCTCACACAAAATGTTATGTGCATATGTGATTTCAATATGATGTTCACCTATGTTTATTCAGGTTGAGAAGGTAGTGCTCATGATGCAAAGGTTTTGTTAGATGCAATGACCAATTCTAATGCAAATTTTCCATGGCCTCCTACAGGTATACATCTAAATAAAATGTGATTTTACATACCATTGCTCTTTTTCTTTAATTTATTTAGATGAATTTATTCATGTATACATTTAAATTAATGTTTTATTATTACTTTAGGATCATATTACCTTGTGGACTCTGGATATCCTTGTAATGGAGGTCTTCTTCCACCATATAGAGGAGAAAGATATCATGCACAAGAATATCGAGGAAGAGGACGTCAAGCTAGGAGTCCCAAAGAGCTTTTTAATTATAGGCATTCTTCTTTAAGAATGACGATTGAACGTTGTTTTGGAGTATTGAAAGCTCGATTTCCAATTTTAAAATTAATGCCATCATATAATCCTTTAAAACAACGTCTTATAGTGATAGCATGTTGTATTATTCATAACTACATACGTAAGTGGAGTCGACGTGATAGATTATTTAGAGAATGGGAGAACATGAATCTTGAGGAAGTAGAGGACTTGGCTAGCAACACAACTGTGGAAAATACAGGTTATAATATGGAAAACTTGTCAAGACTATCTGATGAAAGTGCAGCAGAAATGGCAACACTTCGCGATCATCTTGCAGCTTGGATGTGGTTAGAATATACCAATTCTTCTAATTAGCTAATTTTGTACTAATTATATAACTATTACTATAGAAACTTCATTTAAAATTATGTTGATTTTATTGTTGACTATTTGATTTATATTGGTAACATAAAGGAGTTAAATTATTATAGTTAAGGAATATGTATTGGGTCTGCAAATGGAGTTGAAGAGATAAAAAATAAAGAATAATCCAGTACGACAGCAAGGACTTGCAGTATATTTCACCTATTGAAATCTTCAAACACATCGTTGAAGGCCTGCTTAACAAAATTTTATTATTAAATTAATCTATTATATTATAGTTAATATATGGTATTTATTGTTTATTTTGCTAAAATTTTATTATTACATTGGTCTATTATATTATAAATCATTGTAAAAGAAATTACATTGTAAAACATGTTTTATAAAATAAGTGAATCAAACAAATTTCCTATTTTTTTGTTCTCAGAACATGTTTTCAAAACAATTTTCTCAAACGATTTTTTTGTTTTTCTGTTTTTAAAAACAGTTCTCAGAATATTGAATCAAACAGGTTTTTGTTGTTTTTTTGTTTCCAGAACTTGTTTTAGAAAACAGTTTTACAAAACTGTTCTCAGAACAATAAAATAGAAAACACTATTAAACAGGCCCTAAGTTACTATGGATTCAGGATTTTGGTACACATGTATGGGTACGCATTTCAAAAGAGCGTACCGAAAACACCTTTAGGTTTTCTTATAAGAAGAAGCATACCCAAACAGGCATATTTTAGTACACTTCCATTTGAAAGCATACCAAATATATTTGGATATATTTTATTTAAAAGCATACCCAAATATTAGGGGTTTTTGGACACACTACTTTCCTAATCATACCAAAGACGGAACAAGCATACCAAAAGTTAATTAAAAATCTACAGTAACTCAGTTCCTTCTCACTTAACCCGAGCCCCACACCCCTCCTGCCCTCATTTTGATTCACATGAAACTCGGCTAAACCAACTACCTTATTTGTTTGGCCACCAGCCATTCTTTCTTCCTCCATATTTCGACACTCCCTTACCCTTCTTCTTCGTGGGTTATTCATGGGTCACCAGATATTTCGGTCGTGTGTGGGTGCACTATTCTCTGGGACCTGCTTTGCTGTCCTCCATCAGGTTACCGTAGCTTCTTGTGCATGGGTGTGTGTCTCCGACAAGTTACGACCGTCGATTATGCGTGTGGGTCACCAAAGCTTTATAGGCCTCTCTCCTCCGTAAGCTTCGTGGGTTTCTGCTCGTGGGTCTCTCCTCCGTATGCTTTGCCGTCTATGGGTTGTGGGTCACCGTCGATTGGCCGTAGGTTTCTCTTCTGCTGAGGTATGTATTGTGTTTAATTTGGGAGCTTAGGATTTATGTGTTTGAGTCCTTACAAAACAATGGTTCAGTAGATTTTGGGTTTGGTTCAATGTATTCCTTCAAGATTTGTTTAAAATGACGGTGAGTTCCCTAGATCTATTCATACCTTCCCTTTGCCATTTCCCTACCTCCACTTGTTGCCTCCACTTTGCATAGCCAAGATCCCTTCGTCATTGCCATTTGCTACCTCTGCTTGAAGGTCGTTGTTTGTCCTCTACTAGAAACTCACCTTCGGTTGTGAAACAAACATGTTGACACAAGCACAATGAACATGCTTTCATCTACACAAGGTCTGTTGATTGGATTCACAATTGTCATTTACCATTTGAGTTGGATTAGGTTAAGTTGATTACATATTAATGCCATTCATTTTTTTCTCTTTTTCTGCTTGGAAAGTTTACAATATAGCTTCCTACTAGTGTTTTGGATTTGCTATATATTTTTTGTCTTTTCGTGTGTTTATTATGATATGGGTTGCTCAAATTGTAATGCATTTTGTCTGGGTATATGCTCTATATACAATGCTGAAATTTTCCAGTATGTGCTGCTGAAAAATAGTTGGTGGTTAGCAAATTGTTAGAAACTAAAAGATAGACATAGGCAAATTCTGTGATATTCATTGATAAAGCTCTCATAGTAATGGGACAGTAATTACATTGAGAAAACACACTGAGAAAATCACTAGAAAGAAAACTAACAATGAAGGAAATGAGCTAATTCCCCTACCATACTCCTAGGTTTGAGAGCAACGTCTCTCCTCACCAATACTCACTTACCCCCCTCCACACACCCTTCAAACAAACATATACGCAACCTACTAACAGACATTGTCAAACACAAGTCGTTATTCCCACATAATTCCTAAACTACCCCTCCACATCACTTATGGGTTGTCCCACTCATAGATGGCCCTCTTCCTTTGTTCCTTCATTGATACACTCTTCCCCAAAATTTACTTAGCCTAACTTTCGTAGGCCCATCATTTCCCCCATCTGCAAGATGTTAGATAGGCTGGCTTCCCAAGAGGGGGGTGAATTGGGAAGCTTAAAAATTTTCTACAAAACATCAAGAAAGTGAAGAAAGCAAAGTGTAGATAGTAAAATAGAGTATAGGAGAATAAACTGTAAAAGTATCAGTAAAGAGAAGAAAACGCAAATATTTATCCTGGTTCGGTCTCTCCACTTGACCTAGGTCTAGTCCTCAAGTCACCACTTGAGATTTTCCACTATTCTGCAAGAATTCAGTGGGCTTCTTGCAAATGCCTTAGTACAAAGTTTGTACTCTATTCTAGAGCTAACTCTCTCACTCTATGCACTCTTACTAAGTACTTCCCCAATCCCTTGTGATATCCCCTCACAAGAAAATCTTTCTTCCAGATGAAGATAAGATTGTTTACAAAGATTAAACTCTCTTAAACAGAGTGAATATGAAAGTTTGAGGTACAAATATTGAAGTGTAAGAGTATGAGACTTTGAGTTGATAATTTGACAGAGTTTCATTATATACAAAGTTAAAATCATTACCCACAACTTCAAATGATGTTATATTTATAGATTTAGGTCTCAACTATTCGTTAGAGACAAAATCTATCCATTGGAGAAGTTATCCAATGGTTACTCTGAGAAAATATCCGTTAACCAACCGCATTTAATGCTTTTGACATACTAAAATTCGAATTTCGGTTGGTCAACAGATGAATTTCGCAGGAACCGAAGGTTAAAGACTTCAACGTTGAATACCTGAAGTTCATCTGTCATAAAGCAAAATTTGAATTTTGATCTTTGGAAAATGTTTCTCTGTTGTGACATACGAATTTTCAAGTAGAAAGTTTTTCTGTTAAGTTTGAACAGTATTTTCAATTTGCAAAGTACCTTCGAAATTCGAATTTTGGAACCCCAAAATTCATCTGTCCGAAGTTGGCTTATAAGGCACAGTAGTTCATTTAATTCGAAATTGGAATTTTCAAAGTGCAAAGTTCGTCTGTCAAAGAGACCTCTTTTCAGACGTACTTCAAAATTCAAATTTATAAATATTGTCATTCGTATGTCAACATATCATTGTAATAGACTCACATGCTTAGCTTGTGAAATTCGAATTTTCATGTTCAAAGTTCATCTGTCAGTGAGCAACTTTGAAACTCAATCTAAACTTGGTTTCAGATAAACTTTGACATAATTTCAGAGGAATTTCTTTAGTTTTCATAAGTTACATTTTATCTGAAATTCGAATTTTCAAAACCTAAAGTTCGTCTGTTACTTAAAGCTCCTTTCAGATACTTATCAAAATTTGAATTTTCCAAAGCCAAAATTCGTCTATCAGAGAAGTAACTCTTCAGACTTATTCAGTTTTAACACGAAATTCGAATTTCCAAAGCCAAAGTTTGAATTTCCAAGATGACAGTTTAATATAAACCTTTCAAACTTCGTCTGTTGGTGGGTGTTTTTTAAATATTCCATGATTTAACATAGAATCAAGGGTTTAAAACATTTTTCGCCAAATCAAAGTCTTTTACGCAAATTAAAACATAACTAAACATCCTACATCTATTCTTGCACAGATTTCTTCAGAATTCCTTCACTTGAAACCTTTTGGGCACCTTTGATATCTTTATTCTAAGCTCTTGAGAGTTTGTTTGGAATCATCAAAATTATGGATTCAACACAAGAAGCACCTTGTCCTCAAGGTGAAAGTCAAGGAATTGAGTGTCTATCACCACGGGATCCTCCCATGTACTCTCATAGTCGGGTATGTCCTTCCATTTGATGAGTAATTCCACTTGCCCAGATTTATTAAGCCTAACTTTTTGGACGTCTTTAGGAAAAACTCACAACTCCAGTTCTTCAGTGAGTCCTTGAGGTAATGGATACACCTATGTTGGAACCTTGAGAGCCCTTTTTAGCTATGACACATGAAATATGTAACATCCTACCTCCACAAGTAACCAATACTCACAAAATCCAACCTTTGCAACTCCAAACAACATCTTACAGCCTCAAACCAGCGGAAACGAACCCCAAAAATACAAAATTTTGAGCTGGGGCCGCGACCGCTACAGTACCGCCGCGGCTCCATCTTTCTCTGAAACATGACTTGCTACTGGACGGCTGGCGCATAAGATTATGCTCCAATCTCTGATTGACTTGATTCCAACTCCTACAAGTCAATCTAGTCCCAATCTAACCACAGACACCACTTTCACCTCAATCCAACTCCGTATGGAGATTCTGGACCCTTGACACCATTTTGACCACTTATTGGCCCAAACTCACCACTAACCAACCTCAATTGTCACCAAAGACAACAGGTCACTCTGAGACCATTCATACAGGTCTTAAATCTCCAAACCAACCTGTCCAAAGAGGTTTCACCTCAAAGGAAACACTCCTCTGAGTTTTGACCCCCTTGAACCTCAACATGACAAGATGGGCTACAGGCCCGAAAACACAACAACCAGACCCAACTCACCCTGGGCTCACAAGTACAATCATACCAACTTCCACACACCCAACATTCTCAGAACACTAACGTAACACATTCCATAATACATAATCAAACATACATTCATCCATAACAATCCTATTAATCTCATATATCCAATACACACTTTCTACCCTACTTGGCACATAATACATTAACCAAAAATACAAACACTACATAGACTTCCCACGTACACAGCTACTCTCTTGGCTTCATCGGACTAGAGCCAGAACCTTCACCTGAAAGGGTTAGTTTATGGGAGAGGGTGTGAGACAATGTCTCAGTAACTGGGAACAACCACACACAATATCTATATATATACTGATTCACACAGTCGTGCAATGCAATGTAAATGAATGGTATGCATGTTCTTCCTCATACACGGCTAGAACCACGAGCTGTCGTCATCACAAGACATTTCAATAAATGATTCCCTTCCAACAGTCGGTGAAGACCGATTCCGGGACATCACCAAGCTCACCTTACTCTAATGCAACCCGGCCAATGGTTACACTAAAGCTCGGACCGTGGCTCTCCTTCCCCTGGACCATCACGAATTAATGGTGATTTAGAGAAGGTGCATCCCCCAAATCCACTGCCACCTGGCTCTCCCGAGGAGAGAATTTAATGACAGGGACATTTCATCATATCATATTATCTTCTGCCGCCTGGCTCTCCCATGGAGAGGATTTAGCGACAGGGATCTTTATCATATCATCATCTCATATCACATCATATCATCATCACCTCATCATCAATCTCTCACTATGCAATCATATGGTGATGATGCTAATGTCATGCCAACATGCCTCTACACATACACACACACACACACACACACACACACATATATATATATCATTATCATCACAATCATCATATGGATATGCTAGCATGCAATGGTATGGGGATGCTACACATCACAATGCAATTACACAACCATCATACATCAACTAGCCGTGCATATCACACCATATAAGAGAATCATACATATACACAATCAATATCGTACAACAATACAATATAAACACCCACACCCAGTTACCTTAACTGTTGTTACCACACGCATACGAGTTCCACAAGCTTTCTTGAACTGTTCAATACACGCGAACCCCTCTCGATAGTCAACAACATTCACAACACCACAATTCTTCTATTAACACAATATACCAAACATCACAGTATAATTACATTGACCTAACCCAAGGTTCCAACACACTTTTCATGCATCAATAAGCTCTTAGGGATCACTCAAACACTACACAACCTCATACCCTTCGGATTCCCAAGAGCCCTAACCAAGAATAACCTAGGGTTAAGCTCGAATCACGCATACACCCTTCAAAACTCACATTCAAGCAACAATGATACCAAAACACACTCCATTAACCTCAAATCATCCATTTCAATCGGTGGATTTCACCCCAAACCGGAAATCCACCCTCACAATCGGAAATCCCAAATTTCAACCGAAGAAAATGGAGAGAGAAGAGTAGAGAGCACTTACCAACTTGAATCCAAGCTCTTGAGGTCCGAAAATCACTCCTAGAAGCCGAAAAACTCGAACCCTAGCACTGCTCCCCGCGTTCTCCCTCGGTTTCCTCCGTTTTTTTTCCCGATCGACTGAAATGATCCGGATTTAAACAATTTTTACGACTCTCGCCGCGGCTCCACCAACTAATTCGGAACAATGTCACTGGAAGGTCTCTCGCCGCCGCGGCTCTGCACCTCACCGCGGCGCGGAGTCCCTTTTCTGTTTCCTCTTGAACCATGTCCGTCCTACTTCCTCTGATCCTGAACACAAAACCAATAAAGATATCATGAGGGGCGTTACAAAATACATTGTGTATTTTTGCTGACTGAGGAAGTTCTAGCTTGTAGACTACCTTTCCCACCTTCTCTAGAATTGTATATAGGCCATAAAACTTGGGTGCTAACTTCCCGTTGGGCTTCTTGGCTAGTGATTTGAACTGATAGGGTTTTAGTTTGAGATAGACTAATTCACCAACTTCAAATTCCAGTTCCCTTCTCTTTTTGTTTACTTGAATCTTCATCCATGTTTGGGCATGTTCCAAGTGTTTTTCAAGCTCCTGTAAAATCTGATTCCTTTCTTGAATTTGCTCTTCAACCTCTTGCACTCTAGTTGGTTCATCTTCCAGTTCAAAAGTGTCAGGGGGACCCGTCTATACAAGGCCTTGAAAGGGTCATTCTGATAGCACTGTGATAAGTGGTGTTTAACCAATATTCAGCCCAAGGTAAAGCTTTGGACCACTTCCTCAAAGTACTACCTATAAAAAAGCATAGATAAGTTTCCAAGCAATGATTTACCACTTCTGTTTGACTATCCATCTCTGGGTGATAAGAAGAACTGAACTTGAAAGTAGTTCTTGCCATGATAAACAGTTCTCGCTAGAATTGGCTAATAAAGATTTAGTCCCTGTCAGAAACTATAGTTCTAGGGAAGCCATGATGCTTGACAACCTCCTTAACAAATATCTCTGCTACTTCTTTTGCTGTATAAGGATGAGAAGGTGGGATGAAATGTGCATATTAGTGAATTTGTCCACCACCACAAGAATGGTGTCAAATTTGCTGCTTTTGGATAACCTTCTCACAAAATCCATGCTGACATCCTCCCACACGGCCTTAGGAAGTGGCAAAGGCTGCAACAAGCCTGTAGGGTTTAAAGCTTCATATTTATTACGTTGGCATACATCACACCTAGGCATATAGTCTTGCATATCTTTCCTTATACCCTCCCAAAAGACCATCGCTGTTAGCTTCTTATAAGTTCTTATGTAACTTGAATGCCCCTACCCCCAATAGGAGAGTCATGGAATTCCTTAATTAGTGCTTTGGTTTTTGGGGAATCTTGTGGCAGTACTAATCTCCCTTCATTCATCAAGATACCCTTCCTGATATAGTAACCTTTAGGCAGATTTTCCCCTTAGAGTAATCTCTACTTAATGGCTCGGATGCCTTCATCCTTTTGAATCTCAGTTTCCAGCTTATTCAAGCCTTCGTATTGCCATAGGGAGATGGCTGTTAGCTCTAGATCTGTGTCCTTGTGTGATAGCGTATCTGCTACATGATTATCTTTACTTGTAATGAATCTCAAATTTATATGCCATCAATTTAGTCGCCCATTTTTTTTTATCAAGGTCAATAATTCGCTGTTCAAGCAAATATTTCAGTGATCTCCAATCTGTGTGTATAATAAAAGGTTTACTTGATAAATAATGCTGCCACTTTTTTACTAAGAGAACAATGGCCATGAGTTCCCTCTCATATACTAAGCTTTGCTAATTCTTTTTTAGATAATTTCTGACTGAAACAAGTGATGGGCTTTCCTCTTTGCATCAACATAGCTCCTACACCCTAAACCCGAAGCATCAGCCTTAACTTCAAATGGCAAGTTAAAATTAGGCATGGTAAGAGCAGGTACAGTAGTCATGGTTGTTTTTAATTCTTCAAATGCTTTTCGAGCCTTTTCATCCTATCTGAACGAGTCCTTCATGAGTAATTGAGTTAGGGGAGTTGCTATTTTTCCATACCCCTTGACAAACTTTCTATAATAACCCGTTAAACCAAGGAACCCCTGAAAAGCTCTAAAATTCTTAGGTTTAGGCCACCTGATCATAGCTTTTATTTTTGAAGGGTCAGCTTGTACGCCCTCTGCAAAAATAATGTAGCCCTAATACTCAACCTTATTTTGTCTCCAAAATAGACCTTAAATGATTCCAATGTTCCTCCCTACTCTTGTTATAGATTAGAATATCATCAAAGAAAACTAGCACAAACTTCCTCAAGTAATCTCTAAATATGTCATTTATAAGTGACTAGAAAGTGGAAGGAGCATTTGTAAGGTCGAAGGGCATTACCTTAAATTCATAGTGGCCATCATGTGTCCTAAATATTGTCTTCAGTTCATTCCCAGGCTTTGTCCTAACCTAGTGGTGCCCGGATTTGAGGTCCAATTTCAAAAATAAGATTGCACCTCCCAACTCATCCATCAACTCATCAATCGCTGGTATTGGGTATAAATCAGGGATGGTAATTTTATTAAGTGCCTTGTAGTCCACACAAAACCTCCAGCTCCCATCTTTTTTCTTCACCAACAACACAGGGCTCAAGTATTAACTGATACTAGGCTGTATAATTCCTGCCACCAGCATCTCTTACTAACTTCTCAATTTTAGCCTTCTATTCATGCTTATATCTATAAGGTCAAGTGTTAGATGGCTGAGCTTCCTCCTTAATTGCAATAGCATGGTCGTAGGTCCGATATGGGGGTAAACGTTTGATCGACTCACAAACTTCAGGGAACTCTTTGAGTATGTCTAGAAATATAGCTCCATTGTCCAATGTCTTCTGCTTGGTTTCAAATTTTTGCATGGTGGTGAGCTCTACCAAGTAACCCATCCTTTCTGCAGCAATAGTCTTCATAATTACTTTTAATGATGCTTGAGCTTGAGTAAGAGTAGGATTTCCTTTTAAGCGAATCCAACTCTTATCAATCTTAACTTTCATATATTGTTGTTTCCAGTTAACTCTTGTCTCTCCTAATGTCTCTAACCATTCCATTCCTAGAACTAAATCAATGTTGCCCAATCTGAAAGTGTAGATGGTTTGGGTGTTCTCCCATCCTTGAAGTTCAAACAAGACATTGGGACACTGCAAATCTGATTTTACTTTCCTTCCATCACCCAGAGTTATGGAATATTTCCTAACCTTTTACGTCGAGATACCCAATCTTTCTATTAGAGAAATAACTACAAAATTATGAGTGGCTTAACAATCAATAAGGACTACCACTTCCACCTCAAATGCCTTCCCCTTCATTTTGAGAGTCTATGGCCATTGATTCCCACTAGTGAAGTCATAGATAACTCCATCGAAACCATCTCAAGCTCTTCAAGTTCACCTTCCCCCTCTTCAACTTTAGCTCCCTCCTCTCTTTGCTCCTCAGTTGCAGCTTTTATGAGAGGAATCATCTATAACTGTATATTTTTGCACTTACGATTAGGGCTAAATTTTTCCTTGCACTTGAAGCATAAGCCAAGTTCATGACTTTGTTAATCTCAGCTTTAAAAAGTTGTTTCCGCAAGGCACTACCACTGTTACTTTGGGAGGACACATTAGGGATCATAACACACATGTAAGTGTTTTTAGGCTATTTAGTGGGCTTACTAACAAATGATTTAGATCCAGTTGAAGGAGTCCAACTTTTCGTAGGTTCTGCTGGGTTGAATTTAGAAACCCCTGATTTTATATCACTCCATTGACCCAAGCCCTCAGTCTTAGTGGATCTTGTTTTCTTTCCCTCCTTGGCCTTTCTAAGCACCTAATTTCGGCCATCCACCTATAATACAAAATCCATTAGTTGTTTCAAGGATTTGGGCTGCATTAGTCTAACTTTAGTCCTTTGTAAGCTCATTCTTAAATGCTCCCATTAATACTTCATCCCTGACGTCTCCCAAGGGTGTCGACAAGAGCTCAAATTGTTCCCTAAATTCTACCAGAATGGACTCTTGCTTAAGCCCAATCAACTGTTCATACTTATCTCCTTCCTATAACGAGTGAAATCGGTCCACTACTTCCTTCTTAAATTGGTCCCACGATTTCATTGGACTCCTCGTCTCAAGCCATTGAAACCATGTCAATGCTTTTGCTTCCAAACTCTTGGCCACCGTATCCATCATCTCATCCTCGGTGAACCCATTAACAACAAAATAGTGCTTAACCTTGAAGATCCATTCTAATGGGTCGTCGCCTGAAACAAGTCTCTGATATTTCATTGCTTCACCTTGGGTAGTCCTTTCTTCCACTAGTGGTGGAACAATATGGTTTGCTAGGCTTTCAATGTTATGTTGTAAGAATCCTTCACCTTCGGGTTATAGCATTCCCAGCACCTATTCAACCTGTGGTCTCTTCTGTTCTAATCCCCTTTACTCTGTTAATTCTCTTGGTCCTTCTCGCACATGTTCTGGGTTAGAGGCATCAAAAACAATGCTAAATTCATTCAACTGCTGGAGAACAAGATTCATAAACGCCTTGAGCAAGGCCATCTCCTGGTTCATTGTCTCCAACTTCTACGTTGTTTCACCATGTTTCTGTTGGAGCTCCTCCATTGTGAGTTCTAAGTCATCTACTCGTGTATCCATGCATGTAGTTACCATACCCAAGTCACCACTCTGATACCAAAGTGTTAGAAACTGAAAGATAGACGTAGGTGAATTATATGATATTCATTGATAAAGCTCTCAAAGTAATGGAACAGTAGTTACACTGAGAAAATCACTAGAAAGAAAACTAACAATGGAGGAAATGGGCTAATTTCCCCACCATACTCCTAGGTTTGAGAGCTAGGTCTCTCCTCACCAATACTCACGTACCCCCTTCCACACACCCTTCAGACAAACATATATGCACCCTTCTACATTAACATTGTCAGATACAAATCGTTATTCCCACATAATTCCTAAACTACCCTTCCACATCACTTATGGGCTGTCCCACTCACAGATGAATAATTTTTTTTAAACAAAAGAAAAGTTGGTGTTTGTACACAAACGCCAACTAAAATTGGGTTTAGTTGGCATTTGTAGCAAACACCAAAAACATTTTTGTCAGCGCTCAAAAACATCGTGTTTTGAAAACACCAACAAAATTGAAAATAAATGCCAATAAACACATTTTTTGGTGTAGTGTGAACTAATGTCTATGCTTATTTCACCATTATATAACTTTTTGTCATGGTAATAAATTTATACAGATAAAAGAGAAATGGTAAAGATAGAAAAATAAAATGGAGACTAGAGACAAAAAGAGCATAGAGATGAGATGGAGAGTAAGGATAACAGTTTAAAATTTTTTTTAAATTAATCAAATGGTTGGACTTCCAAATTAAGGTTTGATCTGTGACTTTTTTGTAATCTTGCTTAGAGATTTTTTGGCATGTTTTGGAAGTAGAAGAACTCTATGAAGTTTTAGACATTGTTACGAGACTTTTTGGCATTTTTCCTATGTCTTAGAACAATGTTGTGATGTTTCATTATTTTTATATAAATTGCATTTAAATTTTCTAGTTAACAATTTGTCTCAAACTTTGTGATTTGTGAGTTGATTATGTATTGTGGAATTATTGGAATGGATGCCATGTTTATAACTTGATATTATATTGTAGAATTGTTGGAATGGATGAAAAAGGTGTACTGTAGACTTTATGTGTCATGTGGAACAGGGAAGAAAACAATAATGCACATAGGAAAAAGGAGGGAAAAAGAAAGTTTTGGATGCGCTTCTCCAATGAAGCATACCCAATGATAGGACTTTGGGTATGCCCATCAACCAAAGTGTACCCCTGGCCCTCCCTTTGGTATGCTTTTGACGGGGTGAGCACCCAAAGACCGTATTATGGGTACGTGTTTTGCCACAAATCATACCCAAATACCATCCTAGATGATACCAAATGCCTCTTCTTATGGGCATAACTGATCTTTGGATATACTTTTTGAAGTGTACGTAGAGGCTTTTGGAGCGATCATATATGGTACGCTTCAAAAGCATACCCAAAGGTAAAAAATAAACATACTTAAAGGCCAAAAATTCATTCAATTGTGATAATACAAAAATATTTAATTGGAATCAGTATTATACGTAAGTTGTAATACTATATCTGATTCCTGAATTTTTTATCTTAAAGAAAGAATAAAGCAGGGCCGCTAGTAACCAAAAACACGTCCATAATTATGCTAATGGTTGCTAAAGTAATCTATAGTGTGTTCTAGAAGTGAAATCTCATGCTCTCAAGTGAGACATAAAGAATCGCATCTTCAATTGATAGTAAAGAAATTTCCTTTCATTAATTGGAAATATCCTTCCCAGAAAAGTCGTTGGAGGAAGAAAAGAAAGGGAATGGCATTTTGGACATTTGGCTTTTGCTTTTTTTGGGAAAAAATCTAGGACCAAAACCTCGGGGTAGATTTCATTATATCTTGGTACTCGCGCGTAATTTTCCCTAAAGAGAGTCCTCTAGTCTCACGTAAGGAGTGAAAGTGAGGGATAGATTATGAACAAGAGGTTCCAACGGTTGTTATTATACTCAAAGTGCTGGGGTGATCAGGTAATTAGATTCCTAAATGACAGATTGGTTACTCACTGTCACACGTTATTTTAAAAATTTCATTATTTCATATATATTTTCTTTTATATGTTTTGGAAGAATAAATTGGGGAAAAAAAGACTAGCGAGTTTCGGCTATGAAAGCATTTGTCATATTACTATATCGCACCCTCATCAAAAGTATGGTTTAGTCTTTACAATAGTGAAAAGTACGCATATGTGGGTATAGATAAATAAGATATTTTATTACTTTATTATCACTCATGTTAGGTGATTTCTTTTGATTTAGTGTTAACAAAAAAGGAAAACAAGAAAAAGCCATAGAAATGAAGAGTCAGATATATTGTCACCCTCAATATGAATGTAATTTTTATTATAAAAACCGATATATGTAATGTTTATCATACTCATATTATTATTTAACTATAATGAACTTTTACTATATTTTCATTGAGATATAAAGAATATTTTTCCTTTAAAACTATTTTTCTGGCTTAAATTAATAAGTTTCATTTGGGTCTTTTAACATTGTTAAGTTTCTTTTTTTTACTTAAACTTTTAAGTTATAATCAAAAGTTTCCTATTCTTTAACAATGTTAAATAAAAAATGTTGATGTATAATTTTAAAAGCCATCTCAGAAAAAAAAAATCACTATTATCATCATTTATTTATTAATTTCATATTACATTTAACTATGTTTAGAATCTTAAGAATTTTAATTATCACAATAATAAAAAAAAACCTAGATTCACTATACAGAGATAAAAACTAATACAATCGTGCCTTCTTCTCAACTCGTAAAAGTCAAATTGTAACAGGTCCACTCATGAAGTACATATAAATTCATCCATATGGCAATCACATCTCAACAAACAATTAAAATGAAATTGCAATATGTCATTTTTATTATTATTATTTTTTTGGCCAGAATATATCATTATTATTTACACTAGCTAAAAAGACATACTGGGAGATATATTACATATATAAAATTTTCAAAAACGTTTGACGCAAAAATCGTTACTTACAGTTTGAAATTACACTCTTGCGTTAATTTAAGAGTATAATAATCAATATTTGCATTTCAAAATTACAATTTGTTTAATATATGCATTAACTCTTTACAAAAATTGCTTTTTATGTTGGTTATTTACATTGATCAAAAATAAAAAAATTGACATATTATGATGATCGATGGTAAATAAACTTATCAATTTATATCTTTCTAAGTTGGTATTTAATAAAACCGATCTAAATATATTTATCCTAATATAATCATATTAATGAAACTAAATAAAAATATAATTATATAATATAATCAAATATATATCATATCTTAATATATTTGTTTATTATTTATTTTTATTATTTATGTCAGATTTTTAAGAAAAACCGACATAAATATGTGTTCATATGTTTTGCCTATCTTTATAATTTGTTAGTATAAGACCAACTTAAATTTGTAATTGGATAAAAATATAATTTTTTAAGATAGTAAAATGATATATTAAAGTTAACTAAATAAAAAATTATCATATTATTATTATATTAATTTTTTAATATAACTAAATAAAAATATGTAAGTAATATAAAATTATATGACAATAATTAGATTTTTATATATAATATTTATATAGAAGTACGATTCATGTCTAAAAAATATGATTTATTATTTTTAATATTTAATATTTATATTAATTTTTAATTAAAAAAACCGATATAGCCGTGTCATTCTACCAAATAAAAGCTCCAAATTTCAGCTTCCCTCTCACTTGAAAATCCCACGTGATCGTCTCCCTCCCTCCCGCTTAGCTTCCTTTTCTCACTCCAGATTTCAGCTTCCCTCTCCCACACGTTTTCCCTCTCGCACACGGTCGTCATCCATCTCAACGACAAATCCAACCTCCTCCCACATGTTCACACCTTAACCTTAGGAACTATTTACTATTTATTCTTAGTAGTTTAGGTTCCAATTAGATGTATTTGGAAACAAATTTGGGCCAAATTCAAAAATTTCAAAAATTTATCAAAAGTTACTATTTATTTGATAAATATAAAAATTTGGCTGAACTTTGAAAAATCATAACTAATTCTAGAAAAATCGTTTAAGGGTGGTTCAAATTGCTAAATTCATCTCTTAAAATACTCTATAAGAGAAAAATATTAATTTGAAATTTTATTAGGCAGATTGCTACAGTAAATTTCGTGAATTTACTTGCAATTTTACCCTAATTATTCCAAATTTCATTCTCTAAAATTCCATAATACCATACTTTCAATGGTAGTCACATAACACATATAAAATTGATCCAAAATATACTTTTATTCATCATCTAGGAGTCACACATAATTTACATAATTGTGACATAAAATGTCATTATACTTGATATTACATAAGTATTCAAAATACCCTTCCTATTTCTAAACATTTCTTCATGGATCCTCCTTTATCTCCTTGCCTTTCACATGATTTGAACCTAACCATGGTTAGATATTTGGTGGGGTGAGATTTAAGAAAATCTCAATAACATCATAATCCAATTCTTAGCATAATATTTAAAAATAATTGCAAGAAACATGATTTCATTTTGGCATGGTAACATTTAGGATCAAAAAGCATCTTTTAGCATGTTTATCATGTTCTTCACATGTTCATGCTTATTCATGCAAAATTCATAGCATATTCATCATTCTTTCACCATTTTGATCCAACATCATCATCATATTCATAACATAACATGTTTTCTACCTACCAATCATAGAAATACAAGATCTAAACAATCATTTAGAAATAAAATGCAAGAAAGGGAAAAGATGTTACCTTAAACTTGCAAATTTTCCTTTCCTCTTCTCCTCCTTCTCTCTATAACTCACTCTCTCACTAATATATGGTGGATTTTCATTTTTGGGTGTGAATAATGGAGGGGAGGAAGAGCCTATTTATAGACAACAAGAAGCAACTCCATCCATTTGATTAACTTTTGATCCAATGGCCAAAATTGCACTACATCTCTTTTCTCTACCATACACCTAATTTCTTCACATAATTGTTATCTAATTAATTTTTCCTCTCTTGTCATTAATTTGGATGCCACTTTTATCTCCAAATAAGATAAATATTGCATCATTATGCTTACATAAGCTTACTTCATCCAAACTTCCAATTTTGACACCTAATCTTTGAAATAGTGTCATGCATGGTGGTTAACTCTTCTCCACTCCTTTTGCATGAAATTTTGAGTCCATACTCAGCCCAATATGATGCCTTTAATTATTTGGGTTTAAACCATTTAATTCTAGGCCAAATTTCAACATATATCGGGTTTTCGAGCTCTAATTATGTAAATTTTGTCTGGTAAAATTTTTCATGCATAAATATATTTAAAATATGAATTTCAAACTCATTATGATCTTAATTAATCATTTCTAAGCCCATATAATTTATTTTAGAAAATATTTTACCTTATTGGGCTCTAACCGAAAACACCAATAAAATTAGTGCTGATTAGTTTTTCCTGTAACTTCTCTGCATGGAGGATTATTATAAACCTTCTAATATTATTTTGAACATATTCTTGATTATTTCATAGTCTATTGGGTTACCTATAATTTAATTAGCCTGGAAATCGGGTGAATTTGGCTCATTGGGCTCTTTACCCTTTCTTGACATCATTTGAGCTATTCTTATCAATAATACTTCTGGGTTTCCCAAAAATCATCCCTAGTCTATTAGGGTTTTCTACACCTTTATTGGGCCTCCATGAATAGTACTTTTGGCCCATTAAGAAACCAGTGCAGTCTTACTGGGCCTGGACTCCGATTTTGGCCCAATATTCATTAGACCGATTCTATGGCTATTCAAACCTTATAGAAAAATCCAGTATCTCTTTTTATGCCCTAATATATCTGAGTTTCCTAATCTAGACTTATTTTCTAATTCTTATTAATTTACAGATTATGGAACTTCGGATCAATTTTCTGTCCAATATATCTATTTTCTGGTTTTGCTTATTAGAGTATAATTTCTTACGAGAATTTTCTTGAATCACCTCCTATAACCAGTCTTAGTAAATACTGGACAGATGATTTGTTTGAGGAAATGACATCTATGTCCCCTTTTTTGCTTTTTGCTAATAATTAATATTTTCAATTATGCCATCCAACTTTCTTTGCAATTTGGTCCCTGATCATCCTTTGCAATTTAGTCCCTGATTTGATTTTCATAAGATATTTAAGCTCTTTTAATTCTAATTATGCAATAATTCTCTAAACTAGAATTCAAAAAAAATCATAAAAATTTAGATGTTACACCACACGGTCTCCGTCATCCATTATACTCCCTCCATCGGCCTTTATTGTTAGTTTTCTCCCTTGCTCGAAAACCCACGGTGCTCTGCCTTCACTTCACTCCATCGTGTTAGGCTCTTCGGTCTTCGTCTCCACTCCCACGGTGAGTTTTTTTCTCTATAATTACTGGTCCAGCCGAGCTATTTTGTTCTAAATTTTTAGCTACAAATCAAGTAAAGAAAATAGTTGAATTTTGTTAGGAATGCTGGCTTTCCAATAGGAAGTCAATTTGGAAGTATGAAAATTTTCTACAAAAGTAGATTATGATAGTGAAAGTAAAAGTTTGCAGAAAAATAGAATATAACATATATGAATGTAAAAGAGATAAGGGAAGAGAAAAACTCATATATTTATCTTGGTTCGATCAACTCTATTTAATTTATATCCAGTTCTCAAGCCACCACTTGAGATTTTTCACTACTTGCAAAAATTCAGTAGATTTTTTTCGATGCCTCAGTATAGTACACATGCTCTGTTATAAGAACGCTAAAAATTGCACTCAACACTCTCACAAGTGTTTTTCAAATTCTTTTGTGAATCCTCTCACAAAGAATATCCTTCTTCTAAATGAAGAGAAGATTTTTACAAACGCAAAAACCCTCTTAAATAGAGTAGATATAAAAGTTACAGTGCAATAGATATGGTGTGTTGGTGAAAAAGCTTTGACAATAAATTTCAATAGAGTTTTGATGAATCAGACTTAAATTCATTACCCACATCTTTGAATGATGTTCTATTTATAATTTTGTGGCTTAACTAGATGTTAGGCACAAGATCTATTGGTTAGAGATATTAAACAACGGTTACTCTGTAAAACTAGTTATTCACTAACTGCATTTAATATGTCTAACACACCAAAATTTGAATTTTTTCAATAAACAAATTTCATAAAGACAGAAAGTTAAGTTTTTTAACGTTGAACATCAAAATTTATTTGTTACAATGTTACATTCAAATTTCAAGTTATCTAAACATATCTCATGTTAGCTCATAGGAATTTTCATATTGAAAGTGTATCTGAAAAGAATAAACAGTTGTCTCAAGTTTTCACATGATACTTCGAAATTCGAATTTCAGACCTTGAGATTCATCTATTAGTGATATGTTCAACATGGTGTAAAAGTTTTTCTTTGTGAAATTTGAATTTTGAATTACGAAGTTTGTCCGTCAGAGATATGCTTTAATGAGACTCACAAGTTCTTAGTTCGAAATTCGTACTTCAAAATTCAAAGTTCATCTGTCAATGGCTATAACAAAAACTTACTTTGAACTTCTCCAATATTCAAATTTTAATTAAAGTTCATGCGAATTTTGTATATATTTATTAACCTTGCTCGGTTCGAAATTCAAATTTTTGAACCTAAAATTTGTCTATTAAAGATGAAAACTTTGTAATTTCAAATTTCAGCGGATAAAGTTTGAATTTTACACAAAATAAATATGAATTAAATAGAAAAATTCGTATGTTGGCCAATATTTTTTAATTATAATATATGCTAACATTAGATAACTTAGAAATAACTCATTTAAACACTGAGATAATAAAAATAAATAAGATTCAGAGCTTTTACCTAATTTATATAGTAAGAAATCCTAAAAACTAAATTTTCACTTGTTCTTAACTGGATTTTTTCACTTTAAACTTTTATACGCTTTTGATATTCTCCTTTTAAGTTCTAGTTATTTGGAATCATCAAAACATTTAACATTCTCCCACTTTTTGATGATAACAAAACAACTCACAAACTGGATTAGTACATGAATTTGCTTTTAAAAGCTCCTTCTCAACGTATGCACTAAAATTCAAATTTTAACTTAGCACATATATCAGAGTAAGGTTTCAAGAGAATAGAAAAAGATTGTTGAAACATATTTCATTTATATAAACATATTTAGTACAAGGATTTAGACTAGTATAAGTTCAAACAAAGATGCACAAACAAATTCAAACAAAAATAAAAAAACAAGAACTCAGAGAATCTAAAATCCTAAGCCCTAAGCTCCTAAGGATTTGTCTAGTGCCAAAAAATGAAAAGCTTTGTTTTATAGGCTGAAAACAGAGAACTATGAAAAGGGCTCCCTATGGGCCGTGTATATCGATGATGACATTTTATACCTTGTATGTAAACATTATAAAGCATATAAGTTACTTCCCCGGTGAAATTCCACAAATTATTTTATATATGGTTTGAATTGATGTTTCATATATAATTAAGTCAAAGAAAATAAAGGCACTTAGCAGTTAATGAGTTATTTCCATTTTTTTTTTTGGCCAACGAGTTACTGAACTAAATTTTTTTTTCTTTTGGCCAGAACCGAATGTTGAACTTGTAACTTTGAAGTTTTATATTTGGCTATTAGCTATTCATGTGATGATGCATGTCCCTGAACATTTTTCAAGGACTGTTATATTTGGACCTGTCCTCCTGTATGAACCAGAATATTTTTCAAGGACAGTTGTTATTATAATTTTTTTTTCCATAAACAGGGTGTTAATGTTGAAACCGTGTTCTCAAAGTCCTTTATTTACTTTTTCAGCCACCTACTCTGCTCAAAGTCCTTTATTTATGTTCAGTGGCTTTCGATCGATATTTTCACTTTCGCTCTCGTCTCGACTTTGTGCCGTCAGCCATTTTTTTTACTTCTTCTCCGGTAATGTCTTTCTCACCGTCGTGCTCTCTCTCAAATAGTGAATAAACTTCTTCTCTGGTAGTGTCGTAATTAAACCCTGAACGGCCGTACAACATTAAAGCCGCCCCACAGCTCCGTCGCTTGATTCGGTGCTCTCCGCCCCAGTTTTTACTCATCGCCGGTGAACACTGAAGTTGTAGGCGAACACTCTTCGAAGTACGCTTATCAATTTGTGAGTCACAGTTGCTTTTTATAATCACTTGATGTTTGATTTCTGCTCTTTTTATCTTTGGAATGTTTCTATGGAAAATTAATTTGAATTCGAGTGAATCTAGTGGGATTTGAATGGCTTTGTTGCTTTTTCTGGGATTGGCAAACGAGGGTGTGGAAGAATTGAAGAACTTTGTATGCAAACCACAACTTGGGAAGAGTTTTAAAGACTAACAAGGACAGATGTGCTTCATTTTTTTTGTTTGGGAGTGCGCTAGTTGCAGTGTGCGTGTGTTGGTGTGCATGTATAAATTTTGGGTTTGCGGATGGTCTTTTTTTTCATAGAGAGTTTTTTTTTTTCCTTTTTTTGAAAAATTCCGAAAGTGATAATTTTATTGATATGCTATAATCAATAAATGGATATTATTAACCGAATATATGTTTGTTGCAATAGTACAGTGAAAATGAAAGGGATGTGTGCCTTACTGATGTTGGTGAACAAATTGACCGCTGTAATTTTTTTTTTTTGAGCATTTATGTATTAAGGTCAGCAAACACATTTACTGAGTTTTTGGTGTTCATTCAGGATGGTAAGTCGTTTTCTGGTAATTTGCAACGTAGTTTTCTCTTAATATTACAATGTTCAACAATTATTCACTTGGCATTTGCAATGTAGGTGCAGTTCACCAGAAGTTAGCTACGTCATGATCGTTTTCTCTTAATATTACAACTAGTTTAGCCTATGTTAGCTACCAGAAACCAGAAGTTTTCTGATCTGGTTGTGAAATGCCTTATCAAACTTACAAAGCTAAGGGATGTAGGGAGCAATAAAACCTATAGATGGCGCAAGCTCAATGATCAAATAATTTCTTTCTTTTTTATCCAATAATGAAACTGATTCCAATAGTTTATAGACACATGAATGGATTTTGGAACTATTTGTAACAATCTTGATAGGAATGACAGGTATATGAATTCGGACATTCAGATCTTTTCTTTCCATAATTTTTTGTCATAAGCTCTGTTTTTGGATGAAAAGAATAAGCTGGAGGCAGTTGTTTATTTTTCCTGTAAGCTGCTTTTTACTTCACTGGGATATATTCATTTTCTCTTTTATGCAAAGATTTATTAAATATTAATATTAATTTCTCTTGTGCAACTCTTACAGATTTCAAACTATGAGAAGGAATTGGAGGAGATGAAGAACACAAGGAAGAAACCAACTTTCCTGTAAGCTTCATTCTTTATCTTCACTTTTACTGCCGCTGTGTCTTTCTATCACAACCCAAACATGCATTATCCTTTAGCTCTACTTTACATCTTTATATCTTTATAGTGAATGGGTGTAATTTTAAATCCAAACCTGTCTAGTATGAACCAAAAAAAAAAAATAATGAAGTTATTTGAAATATGTTGAAAAATTTATTTTAAAATATTTGAAGGGATTATAAGTATTGCTGCATTTGACTCTGTTTTTCTGCGTTTGCTCTGTGTGGAAAAAAAGTGTTCATCTCTACTTATTGCTTTGTTAAGGCCATTGCTTCAGAAGAACAATCTAAGCATAGGATAATGTATGGAAATTCTGAAATGTGAAGAAGAATCTTTTTTTTTTTTTTTTGGGAATTCTTTTTAGTAGTATGACATATCAGTTTACCTTGTTAAGGCCATTGCTTCTATTTTTCAGTGGTATGAACAACTGCTTCAGTAGCTCGCTCTATAAGAAACTGAACCCAGCTTGCATCTTTTAACAAATTATCAGCATTACTTTGCCCCTCATCATATGAGCTATCGTGTTAGCTATCTGTTAGGATGTTAATTCTGTTCGCTTGCTGTAAAATTCTGTTAGCTATCAGTTCCTTATTCTTGAAAACCCAATATTCTGGAAAAAAAGAGAGTTATGCATTTAGTCCAATATATCAAAGTAAAATATAAATGAAAATCCGCATATCTTTTTCTTTTGCTGTTTTTTGAAATTTTGTGGAGGTTTACAAGTTTATCTTAGATATTGAAAAATTTTTCAGGGATGATGTCTGATTTTTTTCTTTTTTGCCGCAGAATTATGAAATAAAAAATTAAGGTATTTGCTTCAAAAGGATGCACAAAATTATTATTAATAAATTACTTTAAATCTATGCAATTTGTTGGTAAAAAAATGAGTAAAATATGCTAACCTTCCCTATATATTACCTTAATTACAATGGTCTACATCAGAAGATGCGCAGCCTGCCCAGCCATTGGGATGATGGACGGGGAATTCGAACGCCTTCGGCCTCCCCCTCTCATATCCCTCACCTTACCCTCTCTCGCTCGCTTTCGTTCTTCACTCACCTCCCAAACCCCTTATTTCTTAACTTCACTATGTGCTCGCAAAGGCATCTGTGGAGAGAGATAGAGATCCAGCAATACTTTGTAGCTTCCAGATCTCAGAGATTCACTCTGGTGATGGCTCAGCTGATCGTGACCTCGTAATGGGAACCCATTCTCCTGGGTGTTGGCGCATCTCGATTTTCCAATAACCCATTTGGGAGCTCTGTGAAGCGAAGTTGAGGAAGGCTCATGATTTAGGAAAACTGCAACTCTTGGCATCCATTCTTGAGTTTCTTCAAATATTTAATATTATTGTATATAGTACTTCAATTACAGTAAAACATTTTATGTTCTGGTGCTTCTTAGATAGTAGTCAACTCAAATGCTAGCTTCGTCGATGGTTTCCTATTTAGATAAATGGCTAGTTTTCCTTTTTGCAAATATTTGAATAGCTCTAACTTTTGTAATCTCTATGGTGAGTTTCTTCAAATATTTAATATTATTGTATATAATGCTTGCATGATAATTTATTGTCTTGATTATTAATTAAGTATTGAGGAAGGTGAATAAGTTTCAAATTGAAGTATTAAGTTGGGAAGTTAAGAGAATCTGCTATTCGTTGATCTTTCCTTTCCCTCTGGTATCTGGTGTATATAATGAAAATTTCTAGCGTTATTGTCAATTTTCTACTGTATTCTCTGCAAGCTTAGGATGTAAAATATACCAGAACTCTTATGTTGATTTGAAAGTTATATTTTTATCTAGCTGTATAATCAATAAATACATTGACTGGTTAGCCCATTATTAACTATTCTATTTGTATTTCTGTAAAACTAGTGCTGATTAAATTATAATCTGTATTCTGATGGATTGAAAAGAGAAGGGGGTGTGTGTGCTGAAGCTTTGATTGTTGTTTTACTCATAAGAGTTGGAAAAGAGAAAGGAGTGAGCACCAGTGGCTTAAGAGAGGAAGAAGCACCTGAACAAATTAAGGTAAAGGCTGAGAAGATTGCTGAGGAAAAGCTTGGTTCCCAACTGGACATCCTTGATCCTCGAATTGGCTTATGAGTGACAAATTGGTGCCTCTGTGCAAAAGATGAAATGTTAGCCATTAAATCCAGATGACCCGCCTGCATAGTTAATCTTGTTGTGGATGGATTCCATAATCAGCATGCAAATCAGATAGCTCACCATCTTGCTCTGTTGTCCAGGCTCTTCAATTTCTTTTCACCAAAAATTACTCCTGTAGCCTTGACCACTCATTACTTATAAATGGATCAAACGTTGAAGCTTATCAATGCTCTTTTCAGTAACACCAAGAATCCCAAACTGACATGGCACCTATTCAAGCGCATTCTGTCTTCTTCTTCCTCCTCTCTTGCTTCTCCTCATTATGTTCACACCATACCCATCATCACACGTATCCTTATCAATGCACAAATGCACAGGGAGATTGATGAGCTCCCTTAGCTTCTTGTCTCACGGTGCCTTGATGTTACCCATTCTTCTCTCACTTCCTTTGTTCGAATCTTGGCATCATCAGGCCACCTTGATAAGGCTGTCTTACATTTCAAATCCCTTAGAAATCAATT
The DNA here is from genome assembly GCA_026686845.1 of Adenanthera pavonina. Classification (NCBI taxonomy): domain Eukaryota; kingdom Viridiplantae; phylum Streptophyta; class Magnoliopsida; order Fabales; family Fabaceae; genus Adenanthera; species Adenanthera pavonina. The sequence goes on from JAIVEN010000009.1 coordinate 20,666,745, forward strand.
TCCAGCAATGCCTCCCTCCTTTTCTTTATACAATGCACTTCTTCAATCTAGTCTTAGAGAGAGGCATCCAGATTTTGTTAAATGGCTATACACAGACATGATTGCTGCTGGGGTTAAGCCAGAAACTTACACATTTAATCTTCTAATCCAATCCTTGTGCGACTCTGGACACTTAGATGATGCAAGGGGGCTGTTTGATAAAATGTCTGAAAAAGGATGTCAGCCGAATGAATTCACTATTGGGATTCTTGTTCATGGGTTTTGCAGGGCTGGGCTCACCATGCAAGGCTTAGAGCTTCTTAACCAGACAAAGAACAGTCACCCTTCCCCCAATAAGGTAATATATAATACTCTGATATCTAGCTTTTGTAGAGAAGATCGAACTGATGAAGCTGAAAAATTGGTTGAAAGGATGAGAGATCAGGGTCCAGATGTTGTTACTTTTAACTCTAGGATATCAGCTCTTTGTAGAACAGGAAAAATTTTAGAAGCATCAAGAATATTCAGAGACATGCGGATAGACAAAGAATTAGGACTTCCTAGGCCCAATATCATAACTTACAACATAATGCTGAAAGGATTTTGTAAGGAAGGCATGTTGGAGGAAGTAAGGGCTCTACTTGACACAATGAAAAAAGTTGGTAATTTTATTACATTGGAAAGTTATAACACATGGTTATTGAGTTTAGTTAGAAATGGAGAGTTATCAGAGGCTCGATTAGTTCTCAATGAAATGCTCGATAGAGGCATTGAACCAAATATATACTCGTACAACATTATAATGGATGGACTCTGTAGAAAACATATGCTGTCAGATGCAAAATTGTTGGTAGATCTGATGATAAGTAATGGTATTTGTCCTGACACTGTAACTTATAGTATACTCCTCCATGGGTTCTGTAGCAAAAGGAAGACGTTTGAAGCAAAAAATATCCCTCAGAAGATGATCAGAAATAGTTGTCCCCCAAATACTTACACTTGCAACATATTACTGCACAGCCTTTGGAAAGAAGGGCGGACGTCAGAAGCAGAGGAAATGCTGCAAAAGATGAGCAAAAAAGGGTACCAATTTGACACAGTGACCAGCAATATTGTGGTCAATGGTCTTTGTAGAAGTGGAGAATTGGACAAAGCGGTTGAAATTGTCAGTGAGATGTGGACTAAAGGACCTGCATCTCTTGGCAAAGGAAACTCAATTGTTAGCCTAGTTAATGACATCCAAAATGTATCAAATGGATTTCCAGATGTGATCACATACACAACCATAATTAATGGGCTATGCAAGGTTGGGAGGCTTGAGGAAGCCAAAAAGAAATTTATAGAGATGATGGCAAAAGGCTTGCACCCTGATTCTGTGGTCTATGATTCATTCATTCAGAATTTCTGCAAACATGGAAAGATATCATCTGCCTATCGTGTCCTGAAGGATATGGAGAGAAATGGTTGCAGCAAGACTCTTCAAACTTACAATTCATTGATTATGGGCTTAGGAAGTAAAAACCAAATATTTGAAATTTATGGTCTGATGGATGAGACGAAAGAAGGGGGGATATGTCCAGATGTCCGCATATATAATAATATAATTAGCTACCTGTGTGATGGAGGGAAGACTGAGGATGCGACTTCTCTTTTACATGAAATGCTGGATGAGGGCATTACTCCCAATATATCTTCCTTCAAAATATTGATAAAAGCTTTCTGCAAATCTAGTGATTTTGGAGTTGCATATGAATTATTTGAGGCAGCTTTGAGTGTGTGTGGCCAAAAGGAACCCTTGTACAGTTTAATGTTCAATGAATTACTAGCTGGAGGACAAGTCTCTGGAGCAATGGAGCTATTTGAAGCTTCATTAGATAGATCTCTTGGATTGAAAAATTTCATGTATAAAGATCTGATTGACCAACTTTGCAGGGATGATAGGTTAAATGATGCTAATTTCCTTCTTCAAAAGTTGATTGATAGAAGATATGAGTTCGACAATTCATCCTTCATGCCAGTGATTGATGGCTTAACTAAAAGGGGGAACAAGCAACAAGCAGATGAACTTGCAAACAAGATGAACTTGGCTTTAGAAGATGGAGTTGGAAATAAGACTCATTACTGTGAAAGTAGGAACATCGATCGGAAACTTAATAAGGCTTGTGGTAGTGACTGGCAAGATATATTGCACAGGTATTGTGCTGAGGATAATCTTTTATACCCACTTTTATTAGTTTTGGTTAAACAAGGGCTTTTCATTTACTTTTATTTGAGTTTGTCTTGGGACACTAACGTACTGTTTTTTTAGCGGTGGTTTGAGTAAAATCTGAAAATCACAGACTGTCTTAATTACAAATATTACTGAAGGAATTAAATTGTGTAGGGTTTGACTTCAGTAAGCTTATAGAGAATCACAGACTGTCTTAAAAAAAAATTCATGAGGTTTAAAACATTTTTGTGTATTTGCATGAATGATCTGTTATATTTATGGTTAATGATCTGTTACCTGTTTTAACAGGGAAGATGGCAGTGGAATTGCATTGAAAACTCTCAAGGATGTACAAAAAGGCTGGGGTCATGGAAGTATGTCAGGCTTGCAGCCTCTGAAAAATTATTTCGTTGATTACTACTAAGAGAGGAGTTGTCGACTTTCGTTGAGTTTCCTAATTTTATTATTTGGATGGAGGAGGCAGAAGTTAAGGAGTGAGTGTCACATTCCAATAAAATTAAAATATGTAGAAATGTATAGAGATTTTACAAAAATAGATAGACACCGTTTTATGTGAGAAAGGGTAAAGAGGTTATTTTTTCCAATTGAATGAAAAAATAAAAAAATTTTATTTTTGCCCCTAACGAATTATGAAAAGGATATCCATGTCCCAAAAGCATTGAAATGCAAGCTGGACAGAGATAAAAAGTTTTGGGGAAATTACACTTAATGACCCGAAAGTTTCAGAAATTATAATTTAAACCCCGGATCAAGGGTAATTTTGTAAATATGTAAAATTACTGTCAAAACAAAGTTCTCGACGAGAGAAGTCCAATGGTATATGGCACTGAGGGTTAATGTTTAGGAATAAAGAAATAATCAGTGTCGAGGGTCCAAAAGTAATAGTAAACCGATAAAGTAAACTGTTGGCCCTACCGATGGTTAAAAAGAAATCGGGTCTGAATACGGGCCATACACAGATACCATTTGGGACAGGATAATTATGGAAATATAAAAATAAAATTAGAATAGTCCTGTATCCCAAAAATGTTAAATTACTGTAAAGATAATTTTATCGGTACGATTAAAAAGTATCTGGATCGAGTTGTATCTGGATCAGGAAAATTGGACAATTTTTGGACACATTTTTCTCTCTCTCATACGTGAGTTGCTGCAGCCAATTGTCCAAATTATTTAATGAATTTTGAAGGCAAACTTCTTAAAGGAGACCAAAAAATAATCATGGTTACTTTTGCTAATTAACCATGATTAGCCATATTAGTAACCACCCAATTAAGTCATTTAATTACCTTCTTTCTTCTTCATTTTCACGCTGAATCAGTAGCTAAAACAGAGGAAGAAAATGCAAGAAAAGGAAGGGAAAAAGAGGAAGAAAAGGAAGAGGAGTCAAAGCAAAATTGAAAAACAAATCGATAAGCTTTTATATTACTACCCTAAGCTTACTATCCATGGTTTCCAAAGCATGATTTATGGTTTAGTTTTCTTCCTTTACACCTTAGGGTTTTGGCCAAATTGGGTTTTAGCATAGGAATGAGTTTTGGACCATGAAACTTAAGGGAAAGCATAGACTAGACACTAGAAGCATGAATCCATGGATGATTTGAAGTGATTTGAAGGAAATTTTTTTTTAATCAGTATGAGATAATTTTGGCCAGAACATGGGAGGTATTTAGAGTTGGAATTTCATGATTTTGACCTCAAAAATGGATTCCCCATGGTCCAAAACCTTAGGAACAAGTATGTTGTACAAAGAAAAAGCAAGGGAAAACAAAGTGAAAAATTTGGGTTTTAGTATATAAAGTATTGTGTAATTCCGAAAAGAATGGCTAAATTGGTTCAATGATGATGTAGATAGGTTCAAGAAGGTTGTGGAAAGCTCAAAAAGTGGTGGACCAAGTTTGGAAAGCAAGGGAGCATCATAAGGTAGTTAATTTCCCATACTAGCATTATGTTATCATGTTTGTTTCAATGTGTTTTATGCCTTGTCATATGATTGCAATGATGTTTTGAGATGATTTATGTGTATTGGCTGAGTTGTTGGAGGGGCATTGAGACCCCGGGATGTCCATTTGTCAAAAAGAAACTCTGCCGAAAATTTTATGAATTCATATGACGCAAATGTGATAATGCATTCAAAATGTGTTAAGGTATGCAAAATGTCTTATCTTGATATTTTTATGTTTAATGTGATGATGTGATGGCATGTTGGGTGTTAACTGCTGAGATTCTTTGAATCTCACCCTCCCAAATATTAACCATGAATAGGTAGCAACAATGGCAAGTCCACCAAGGAAGAGAAAGGAAAGGAGAAAGACTTTGGTCATTAATGTGATATTTAAGGCATCGGCCATGAGTTTTGATCTGTTGCATAAATTGGTAAATGTGATGATAAATAAGTTTCTTACAAATTTTAATATTCCTTTAAGTTCTAGCTAAGGTGTGGCATGATATGAAGATGAATTATGGTCATGTAAATATCTTACAATTTTTGTATTGTAAGTATAAGGATACAAATGATCATTCTGACCACTACCAAATGAATGTTCTTCAGTATGTATAAAGTATAAATGTTATCTATGTTTAAAAACTAGATATAAAGAGCTTTCATGTGGTCCAAAGATCACTCAAATAGGATGAGTGTAAGATTTATAGTGAATTTTTAAAGTTAGCCCAGAAAATTGGAATTTCTGAAATTGACCATATGAATGGTAGAAATTCACGAAATTTACTGTACAAATTGGCCAAATAATTGCTCTGATTGATATTTTTCCCATGTAAATAATGTTTTAAGCTACACATGGAGATTTGGATCACATGCATACGATTTTTTATTGATTTAGTTATGAATTTCCAAAATTTAATTAGAATAAATGAATTAGATTAAATGAATAGTGCCAAAGTTGGAAAAATTTTGTTATGGCATTTATTGTGATTCAAGATCCTACTATAATATAAATAGACTTTAGAATGGTTAAATACGTGAAAAATGGGCCTATAAAGGAGGTGTTACACTTTTTGGTATCAGAGCCAAAGGTTTTGGGCCTCAGAGCCGAAGGTTTAGGCTCTCAGAGCAATAATAATGGGTCAGTACAATTTAAGTTAGGAAGAATGAATAGTGATAAATAAATTATTCTTTAGTATTATTCTACTAACTTGTTGTTATTGTGATTGAAGGATAGTAAAGATATCTTCAACAAATAACAACTCAATTATAGATGATCATGAAGAGTCTGAGATGGTACCAGAGGTACACCATCAAGAGGAAAGTATAGGTTCCAATGAGGTTCCTATGGAGAATGTAGAAGAAGGACAGTATGAAGTTGGAATTCCCCAACCAATACAGGAGGTTATTCCAGCAGTGCCTATACGGGCAGTTCCTCCTGTAGATGCCTTATCACAGGAAAAGGCAGTTGAGGTATATGAAGATATGGACTACAGAGCAGGATTTCTGTTGGATCCTAATAATACCCCGGATGATAGACTAGCAGATGTAGAACTTATAGTATACCAGATCATACGTAAGTACTCGAAGGAATATGATGCTTACTCAGAGGGACCGGAGCAAGTAATGGCATTCATGAGTAAAGTGTCAAAGGTTAAGACATTTCTAGAAGGAACAAGAACATAATACCCTGTGCCGATCTGGATTACCACCCTCCTCAATGAAATACCAGATGATGAGTTTTGGACACCCATTAAAGCAAAGTTAGAAGGAAGGGAATGCCAAAACTTAGCTCCTGAAGATACAGAAGGATGATTCAGGGAAGCAGCCAATTGTAGAAGTTCCTGAAGTTCCCACTGATGAAGCTTAGAGAGTATGGGAGATTGTGACTAGATTTTATAATGAAAGTCTCCGAAGTTATTGGGACTCTCCAATGACTACATTCTTTGATATGTTAAGTGATGCAAAAGAATTTATGGAATCTCGAGGCCAACCATTCTTTGAGCCAGCATGGATAGATGTGGTCCTCACCATATTGCCTGATGATGATGACTATTGGGCAATAGTAAAGGATGAGATGAGAAGAGAATGGCCAGTAAGTTTTCAGGAATGTCTTCGAGAATTGAGGCATCGTGAAAAGCTGAGGATGGAACTGGTGAATACGGAACGGGCTGAGATTGACCCTGTAGAGTTCTCGAACCATGAGAACCCGATAGAGGGACAATATGAGGAACAACCAGAAGTAGAAGAGGACCTGCAAGAGGACTCAGTGTCAGTCTATGTTCATGACAGTCCTAGTTCCTCATAGATGATAGTTGGTTATATACATATGTGAATATGTATATATGTAAAGAATACTGATTGACTGCTAATTTTGATATGTAATATATAAGCAGTCATAAAAAAGTATAAGAGGTAGAATAGAAAGACTTATGTGTGATGATGTAGAAAGGGCTATGAAGGAAAGCATGCATATAGTGACTATGTGAATAAAATAATATGTTTATATACGTTCTCTAAGTATGATTAATATATGAATGTAAAGAACAATGATGATTGCAAGTTTGAGTGTATCATAAGCAGTCATAAAGAGGAAGTATAATAAAATGATAATGTAATGAAATCATACGAATTTATGTATGAAGTTTACTCATGTAAATAAATGTATTATGTTATATGAGTAGAGTGATCATACATTGTGAATTTATTATTACAAAAATGGAATGAAAGGGAATTAAAACGTTCGCATCAGGAGACGAATAAGAGTAAAGACTTCTGAACAAGGAAAGACACCACAGGGTGACCCTTTGCAAGTTATTATGAATAAATGAAATTAGCAGCAAAGGATTTTTGAAAAGTTACAGCAAACCTTAGATATTCATAAACAACTTCAAGAAATTATAGTTGAAATTTCATCTTTGAGGCAATATCAGCCGCAGGTACCCCAAGTTGTATTAATGAACCTGGCAGTGAGAATAAAAATTGATCATGTTAACCTGCAGTATGTAATAACTCAGTTCTAGAAATGATGTCCTCCCTTATTTTCAGGTTTGATATACAAATGGTTGAGGACTGGATACTGAGTTTAGAAAAGATTTTCAGTTAATGAGCTATTCCTCTGAAATGGAAGCCCTATAGGCTATCTATTTACGCACTTAAGAAAAAGATAGATAGATAGTGGCATAATACTGAGTTGATCTTGTAAGCTCGAAACATACCATTTACACAGGGATTATTTTGTAATCTTTTATAATAAGTATTTCCTGCGATTAGTTAGAGATGAGGATGAAGATGAGATCATTATGTTCCGACAAGCGATGGATTAGTCAGTAAATAAATACGAAACCACATTTATACTGTTAGTGCGGAACTACACCTAGTTATAATAGTATAATGACTAGAGGTGGAAGACAGAAAAGCTAAGAAGAGGAATAAAGCCAGCCATCAGGAAAAAGGAGGCCTAATACGAAGTAGGCAATTGAGTATGCTAGTAGAGGTTAGCAGAATTACGAGGAATAGTTTGAATAATCAAAGTTTTATGTCTGCTACCTAATAAATGTAAGAAAAGTAGAAAGAGAATGAAGCTATGAAATAATCGTAGCAAGAAAAGAAAGATACTCTTCTCGATTATAGTTTTCCCCAACAAGTATAAAGTATCATTTTATGAAAATCTGGCCTAAAAATATTCTAGTGGCATTAGGGATTAGTCTTAAGGGTAACTAATTGCAGTTGCTAGATTAGTTGAGGATGTTTTACATATTATTTATTTACCTTAGGTTTTGAATTCTTTCAGAGTTAGATCGCAGTTAGATCCTATCAGTAAAAGATTATGTAGGATCACAGAGGATCCTAGTAGGGCTTAGAGATCGCAGTAGATCTCAGGTTACAGTAGACCAATAACGAGGTTGCAGTAGACCTCTACAGAGAATGAGTTGATAAGCCCTACAATACTGATAGTTCTCTGAAAAAGGATGAGCTAGGATGATTTTAGAAAGAAATGAAACCTCATTAATCAGCAGCTAGTATGAATGTTCACCTAAGGCTTTTCTCGAATGTCCAGCCACTGACTCGAAAGTAGCAAAGAAATGTGATGGTAGGTGATGACAATGAATATGAAAGTAAGTACATCACCTATAAATAAGTTTAGTGGCAAGATGTTTTCAGTAATGAATGAAAGAGGCCAGTAAGAAATGAATGATAGAAAGAAAAAAAAAGAGAGAGAGAAGAAAAAGTAATTATGAAAAGAATCAATAGGGAGAAACTAATGTATAAAGGAAGATAAGTTAGAAAAAGAAATAGTCATGAGAAAGGAAATAAGAAGACTAATGTATGAACAATGAAAGTTAATCAGCCCATAAACTATGATAATTCAACGAGTTTGGGCTAGATGAATTCTTTAATGAAGATAGTAGCTTCTTCCAACTAAACCAAGGACTCCAAATCCAAATAGATGTTAGAGGTATCTATGATGAATGTCACGTGGGATTTGGAGGATATGTTTTAGTTGTGTATTCCCTAAGTATTGGATTAGAAGCGAAGAAATTTTTAGAAGGGCATCATGATTATAGGCTCCCTTAAAGTTAATGGGTTGAGCAAATACTTGATGTCATAACCATATTTTAAGTTCTACAATTAAGTATATCATATTTGGGAAATTGTTTCATTGCCTATATGTTCTAGGCAATATGTTATTGTAGAAAGAAGTTGAAGTGTCAAAAGTCTCAGAAAAGAAACTAGAGAAGGATCCAAAAGAAGATCTCATGGAGATAAAATATGACAATAATAGGTTTGCCATTAGTACTGAAGCCCATAAGTTCAATATAGTAAGATATGATGCAAGTATAAAGTAATGCAAACATGGATATGAGTTACAGGAAGAATATGTATGTATGCCGTCCAAGGTGAAAAATTATGAAGCAAGAAAGGAGAAAATAGTGGCAGGCAATTTAGGGGCTTATGAAACCTTGAGATGGTGGATTGCTAGTCTTGGTATGAAATCTAGCTATAGAAAGAATGTTTATGGCCGGAAGATATCACAATGAATGAAATCTTTCGTCAGCTGCCAAAGTGGGAAAAGGGAGGTAGCTCTTGGGGAGAAGCCCAATTGAGCTAAGAAAGGTAAAATCCTCCATATGATAAAGGTCACTAAGGCGAGGCAGATGAAAGGTAGCTCATGGGGTGATGCCCAAATGAGCCAAAAATGGTGAGAGGCCGAAGACTAGATTCTAACTGAGTTAGCAAGAGACTGTTAAAGGGTTGAGAAATCTCCCTTAAGATGTCAAACCACTAATTAACCTTGACTAAGCAATTAAGAAAATTATGTATAAAAATGATAAAGTAGAAATATGAGAAGTGATAAGGAGTAAAGAGTTAATGATCACTGCCTTAATATCATTAAGACCCTAACCTATAAAAGGCAAGAGAATCTAAAGGCTAAGCTAAGATAAGTAAAAGTATTGGGTTTGGGAATATGTTTATACATGAAGGCAGAAAGGTAAGTTGAGACTCTAAGTTGACAAAAACTAGAGTGAAGAACAAAGAAGTAGTATGAGCAATGAATGAAAATGGTGATGAGATACCATTATTGGATAGTAAACAATTGATAGAAGAAAGATGGAAATAGTGGTTGAATTGCCTAGAAATTAAAGTAGTAAAATATTTAAAGGTTAGGTAGATAAGTTATGGCTTGAAATGAAGCACATTGACAGTATTATATAAGACCAATTTTGGCATGAGTACATACAGAGCCCTGAGCATTCAATAGTTAAGTGAGCTCAAATGAGGAAAATGTAAAGAGTAAGAAAGAAAAGATGTGCTGATTGTTAAATAAGGGCACTATGAAGTTATGATGAAGCCAAATAATCTTACAAATGCACCTGCTAAGACTACATGAATAAAAGTATAAGTAATGTAATGGTGGTTCTCAAGAATGATGTGGTAAGGCACTCCGAATTTGTGAAAGAGCATGAAAGATGACTGAGAATTTTTAAAATATATTTTAAATAAAATTATTGACTTACTAAATTCAGTGAATGTAGCTCATGAAAGTACAGTCAGTAGGTTATAAAATCTCCCAAGGGTCGCAGTAGATCCTAATAAAGTAAGTAAAGTTATAAGTGGGAGAGACCGAAAAACGGAATAAGATGAGAGATTTACTAAGTCTAGTAAGATGTTATAAAAATTTTATTGTGAAAAATTTTTCTCACACTCTCTTACCACTTGATTAAGAAGAAAAGTTTGTGGGAAAAGAGGTAAGAAATGAGCTTTTATGAATTGAAAGAAGCTAAACCTCCTCCCCTGAAATGATTAATCTTGATCCAATGATGACCCAAGGGGTCGATAATAAGGAAGGAAAGTATGGATCAAGGTGTGAATAATAAAGCAGGGTTGAGTTGAGGATAGTAGCCTATGTTTTACATAATAAATTTTTACGAAAAATATATTCCCACATATAGTAATGGTGAATAATGCTCTCAAGATACGGAATTATGATAAGTTAAAATGAGTTATAATCTTTATGATTATAACATAGAAGTATTATGAGAAGACCAAGAACCTCGAGTGACAATGAAATAAAGGATGAGTGGACTTGAGGTAAGGAAAAAGAAAAGAAGGAAAGGATGGCCTCGTAAGTACCATATAAGCAAAGCTAATGTAGTCACTTTATGCTTAATAGAAAGATTATTCATGTAAATAGCATAAAGTTATGAAACATAAAGGAAAGGAATGATGTCAGGTGCCAAAGAAGAGGCTATAGTATGAATAAGAAAAGAAAGTTATGAAAGCAAGGATGATGAATAAGAATGGGTATGTTACGTGGAATTTTCAATACCCCGAAGGTAAACTAAGTTTATGATGTCCTCAACATTTCCTAACATGAAAGGTATGCCAGATCTTTCAGATACTATGAATGGAGGAACAAGACTAAAGTGAAAAGTTGACTTTTAAGTCATATAATTAAGATATGAAAGTATTCCTCTGGTAAAATGGTCTGGAAATTGGAAAATAAATAGAAAGAAAGAATGTGATACAAGTATGTATCCAAATTTCGAGGACGAAATTTATTTTAAGAGGGAGAGAATTGTAACATCCTAATAAAGCTAAAATATGTAGAAATGTATAGAGATTTTACAAAAATGGACAGATACCATTTTGTGTGAAAAGGGGCAAAGAGGTCATTTTTCCCAGTTGAATGGAAAAATAAGAAAATTATATTTTTGCCCCTAAAGAATTATGAAAAGGACATCCATGTCCCAAAAGCATTGAAATGCACGTGGGAAAGAAATAAAAAGTTTTGGGGAAAGTTACACTTAACGACCCGAAAGTTTCAGAAATTATAATTTAACCCTGGGTCAAGGGTAATTTTGTAAATATGCAAAATTACTGTCAAAACAAAGTTCTCAACGAGAGAAGTCCAATGGTATATGGCACTGAGGGTTAATGTTTAGGAATAAAGAAATAATCAATGTCGAGGATCCAAAAGTAATAGTAAACCGATAAAGTAAACTGTTGGCCCTACCGATGGTTAAAAAGAAATCGGGTCTGAATACGGGCCATACACAGATACCATTTGGGACAGGATAATTATGGAAATATAAAAATAAAATTAGAATAGTCCTGTATCCCAAAAATGTTAAATTACTGTAAAGATAATTTTATCGGTACGATTAAAAAGTATCTGGATCGAGTTGTATCTGGATCAGGAAAATTGGACAATTTTTGGACACATTTTTCTCTCTCTCATGCGTGAGTTGCTGCAGCCAATTGTTCAAATTATTTAATGATTTTTGAAGGCAAACTTCTGAAAGAAGGAGACCAAAAAATAATCATGGTTACTTTTGCTAATTAACCATGATTAGCCATATTAGTAACCACCCAATTAAGTCATTTAATTACCTTCTTTCTTCTTCATTTTCACGCTGAACCAGTAGCTAAAACAGAGGAAGAAAATGCAAGAAAAGGAAGGGAAAAAAGAGGAAGAAAAGGAAGAGGAGTCAAAGCAAAATTGAAAAACAAATCGGTAAGCTTTTATATTACTACCCTAAGCTTACTATCCATGGTTTCCAAAGCATGATTTATGGTCTAGTTTTCTTCCTTTACACCTTAGGGTTTTGACCAAATTGAGTTTTAGCATAGGAATGAGTTTTGGACCATGAAACTTAAGGGAAAGCATAGACTAGACACTAGAAGCATGAATCCATGGATGGTTTGAAGTGATTTGAAGGAAATTTTTTTTTAATCAGTATGAGATAATTTTGGCCAGAACATGGGAGGTATTTAGAGTTGGAATTTCATGATTTTGACCTCAAAAATGGATTCCCCATGGTCCAAAACCTTAGGAACAAGTATGTTGTACAAAGAAAAAGTAAAGAAAAACAAAGTGAAAAATTTGGGTTTTAGTATATAAAGTATTGTGTAATTCTGAAAAGAATGGCTAAATTGGTTCAATGATGATGTGGATAGGTTCAAGAAAGTTGTGGAAAGCTCAAAAAGTGGTGGACCAAGTTTGGAAAGTAAGGGAACATCATAAGGTAGTTAATTTCCCATACTAGCATTATGTTATCATATTTGTTTCAATGTGTTTTATGCCTTGTCATATGATTGCAATGATGTTTTGAGATGATTTATGTGTATTGGCTGAGTTGTTGGAGGGGCATTGAGACCCCGGGATGTCCATTTGTGAAAACGAAACTGTGCCAAAAATTTTATGAATTCATATGACGCAAATGTGATAATGCATTCAAAATGTGTTAAGGTATGCAAAATATCTTATCTTGATATTTTTATGTTTAATGTGATGATGTGATGGCATGTTGAGTGTTAACTATTGAGATTCTTTGAATCTCACCCTCCCAAATATTAACCATAAATAGGTAGCAACAATGGCAAGTCCACCAAGGAAGAGAAAGGAAAGGAGAAAGACTTTGGCCATTAACGTGATATTTAAGGCATCGGCCATGAGTTTTGATCTGTTGCATAAATTGGTAAATGTGATGATAAATAAGTTTCTTACAAATTTTAATATTCCTTTAAGTTCTAGCTAAGGTGTGGCATGATATGAAGATGAATTATGGTCATGTAAATATCTTACAATTTTTGTATTGTAAGTATAAGGATACAAATGATCATTCTGACCTCTACCAAATTAATGTTCTTCAGTATGTATAAAGTATGAATGTTATCTATGTTTAAAAACTAGATATAAAGAGCTTTCATGTGGTCCAAAGATCACTCAAATAGGATGAGTGTAAGATTTATAGTGAATTTTTAAAGTTAGCCCAGAAAACTGGAATTTCTGAAATTGACCATATGAATAGTAGAAATTTACGAAATTTATTGTACAAATTGGCCAAATAATTGCTCTGATTGATATTTTTCCCATGTAAATAATGTTTTAAGCTACACATGGAGACTTGGATCACATGCATATGATTTTTATTGATTTAGTTATGAATTTCCAAAGTTTAATTGGAATAAATGAATTAGATTAAATGAATAGTGCCAAAGTTGAAAAAATTTTGTTATGGTATTTATTGTGATTCAAGATCCTACTATAATATAAATAGATTTTAGAATAATTAAATACGTGAAAAATGGGTCTATAAAGGAGGTGTTACAGTGAGAATGGCAGGGCCTGAAGTTGGTGAACATATTGAAAAAAAGAGGTAGGATAAAAATTATTTATATTAATTTACAGTGATATAATAAATGTTACAAAGAAAGAAAAAGAATATCTTTTTTCTCCTTTATCAATGGGATATCTTTGTTTGGTACATGACATAAGTAGGAATAAAAAAGCTTTCTTTTATAAACATGGAAATTTTTTCTTTTTCTTTCTTATTTTTTTTCCAATCAAGTCACTTTATCATCTATTAAAAATATCTTTTATAATTTTCTTTGTCTTTTTTTAATCAAATTTATCTTTTCATATATCAAAGTAGCATCAAACCCTTTTAGTTTTAAAAATACAGTCAACATAAAATATTTATGCTTGCGTTGGAATTGGATAAGCATTGAACATTCTTCTCTTTGATTATTCATATTGTGTGACGTTTTTATCATAAATATGGGCAATCATATAATGTTTGGCCCGTATGTTGTAGCGGGATGTTTGTTTTCTATGTCGGCATGGTATTAAACTATATTAAAAAATTAGGTAAAAATATATTTTTAATTTCTTAACTTTATATCGAGTTTTATTTTGATTTTTTAATTTTTTAATTTTTAAAATATAATTAAAATTTTTCTTATAATTAACATGATTAATTGTATTTGATTAATCATTTTTAAATGTTGATGAAGTATTTTTTAAATATTTACATATTTATCTAACTCATTTTTTATAACAAGAAAAAAAAATCTAAGATTAAGTTTTTGTTTAGAAATTTTTATTTGTAATTATTTATTTTTAATCTTTTTATTTTATTAAAAAATATTTTAAACTCAAAATTAATGAGAAATATTGGTAACTGGACAATAAAAATTCACATGTCAATGTTAAATAATATTTTATCAGCATTTTTGTTAACATAATTAACAATATTAATAATAAAGGATTAAAGAGAAGAAAAATAAAATTAAGGGATCAAAATGAAACTTAGTGTAAAGTTGTGGGATTAAAAGTATACTTTTGCTAAAAAAAATAAAATACTTGTATAATAAGAAATATGAGAAAATTATTATTTATTCATATTGTCTTGAGATCATAGCATTGATTCATATTGTAATAAAATAAATTAATTTTTTATGCAACAAAATTGAGGAGCATTTGATCCACCAATTCCAACACAATTCCCTCCCTTTGAGAATCCCTTTCCAATGCAAAAGTAGTTGCAATCAGAAATTGAACCTTGGAACATGGCCCCATGCACTTCAATGGTGGATCAATAAATCCACTTGTTAGCTGTGACCCTGCATTATGAATAATTAATAATTTATTTCATTAGTCTTATTTAAAAAAAAAAGACCTAATTAATCTTTTTGATATCATTAAGTTAAAAAAAACACTCAAGCAAACAAATCATCAATATAAAATATAAAAAATTATAGAAAATTGTATTGTTTTAAAATTATCAATAATATGGCTAATATTGAATTTCCTAGAATGGCACAAAGCTCATTTTCTTTCTAGTGTATCTTTATTCCTAAGTTTTATTAAAATTATTTACATTTTTAATCTTCAAAAATTCTACAAACATGTTTTAAAAAAATAAATTATGTACAAGCTTCTCTTTAATTTTATTTATATAATTTTGTTGGATATATATATATATATATATTAAATAAAATATTTTAAACCTCAAATAATAGCATGTTTTGGTTGGAAGAAAATAATTTTGGATAACAAAGTAAATTAAATATACAAACATTTAGTGAACTTAACTAAACTCAAATATAGACTTTCTATTTTAAAAATCTACAAAGAATTTTTTTACAGGTAAATTACACTTACTTCACTTGAGTATTGTTAAATTACTCAATCTTTTTTTCCTTGTGAAAATCTAAACAAACTTTCCTTTGCAATAAAATCTAAACTACATAGATTTTTTTTTTAATTTTTCAAAATCACTGTCTTGCCATTTATTTTTAGGAAAATTGATACATAGTTTGAAAACTAGAAAAGATATGAATGTAATTTACAAAAAATAAAAAGAATTTGTGTAATATAATCTTTGTTTAAGGAGATTTGTATGTGTTAACGACTATTTCCTCAATCTTTAATGTCTTGTTTGGTTCACAGGAAATTAGATCAAGGAAGTGAAAATGGATACAACTTGTTAACATCTTTGGTATGGCTGAACCCTACTTCCATGGAAAGGCCTACTACTGGCTGAATACCTTAAATTGACTTTCTTAGGTAGGTTCAAGAAGGTCTTATAATTTTCATGAAAGTTTGAAATGTGAACCATGTTGCCCCTTCTCTTCGCTATCACCATCTTAGTTCTACATTGAGCTACCCTCATCTTCAATCCCTTCTCACCTTTCCTCCATCCATGGCAAGGACAACATCAAGCTCGACAACGGGTATGGAAGTTATGAAGGTAAGGACAACAAGGATATGAAGGTTTTGGTTCTGGCTTGTCATCATCAATACATAGCCATAGTCGACCATGAGTGTACTCCTCCAATCTAGCTTATAGTTTGTCATTCAATCTCGTCATTTGGCAATGACTTTGTCATTCCTATCTATGTTTTGATTCACTTCTGGTATTCGATTGAATAGATATGTTCAAATTGATGCTTCTTGCTTTCTATTCTTAATATCAATTTTACATATTTGTTCAAATTGATACTTCGATTGAATCTTGTCATTCGGTAATGGCTTCGTCATTTCCTTCAAATCGATACTTCTTGCCTTCTGTTCATAATGGAATAGGTCTGTAAAATTGATATTGTTCAATGATTTGTTCAGTTAGGTCCTTGCTTTATGTTTAGTTCAGTCATTGTTTTCTAGCATGGTGGTGAATGGTGGTTTTATTTGGCGATGATTGTTGATGGTAGACAATGGTTCTAATTTCACATATTTGTGATTTTTTTTTAAAAATTTTGGCAAGGATATTTCAATCCTTTTGTAATATAAATATATGCATCAATTAAAATTTATACAAGATTTCACAGGACATATTCAATATATTTTTAAACCCCACTTCCTCTTCCACTTCCATTTTCACTTCCACTTTTTTTTTTTTCACTTTCACTTCCATATAAAACTTATGCTGACTTTATGTAATTAGTATATAATTAAAATTCCTTAGCATAGCAAAATTATTATCAAATTCATGTTTACTTTTTTTTTTTAATTCTGTGTAGCTTTGAAAAAATTTTGAATTTGCACTTGCACAATCAAAAATAAAATATGAACACACACAAGTACATATATTTGAAATGGAAGTAGAAGAATTACCTGATGCTAAAATAAGAAGAAAGCATAGAAGAGTTGCACTAAAGAGATATGTTTGAGAAACACTGGCAGCTATTTTATTCCAATTTCAATTAGCCTCTCTAGTCTCTCTTAATTCTTTGGTTTATGACTTGATGATCTATAAGCCTTTTTATATATTATATGTAGTTATGATCACATGTACTAGAGAACATGTATACTTTAATGTTTTAGAGATATTTGTAATTATAATTTACCATGTAAACCGTTTAGCAATAGATAAGGTAAAAGTTGCAATTAACAATCAATGTTCAAGCACATCATTATTCAAAGAATAGGAAAGTTATATTTGGGTGATTATGATTTTGCAAAATGCAAATTATCCAAATCATTTACATATTTGGTTAAAGTTATGCAAATCTGTTCTAAAGATAAAAAAAATTATACATATTTTATTTTGGCTTTTGTTAAATTACTCAAATCTATGTTTAAATCATATACAAAGATCTTTTAAACCTAGGCAATAAATCATACAAATCATTTTTGAATTATTTTTTTAAATTACACAAATATAATTTTTTTAAAGGAAAATTTCTGTACATTTTAAAAATAAATAAAATAACTATAACAAAAAACTGTGTGTTGCAAATACTCCTTTGTCACTTAATATAAGAGACCAATGTAAGAGTTTTTATATTTCAAAATATAAGAGACTGTACGGTTTATTTAGTGTATTTAATAATTTTTTCAAAAAATAACTCTAATTTAAATGATATTTTTTCAACACAATTCATTTATATTAATTACATAATGTAAAAATTATTAACATTAAATAATAATATTTTTTTGAAACTATTTAGTATTCCAGATAAATTTATTATTTTTCTTAATTTATATAATTTTACATTTTATCCCTTATATTAAGAAATAAGGAGAGTAAATTGATATTTGCGTGCTAAAAATTTGTTAGGCCCACATGAGAATGACTTTTCAAATGTGATTTTTTTTTTCTTTCACAGTACTTAAATTAGAGACATTTCTTCATGTTCAAATTTAAATTTCTTATTATTTAATTCAACCACGTCATTGGTGGCTAAATATTATATAATAATATCAACAATAAATATTTAAAAGAATATAAGTTTAGTTTTAGACAATCCAGGCGTACAAGAAAAATATACATGGCATAAATATCATCAAAAAATTTGACAGCAAATTAAATAAAAATTTTAAATAAAAAGAAATAGTAAAAGGAAAAAATATGAATAAAAATCACAACAGCTATAATTCATTGTGTTTTACTTTTTAGGACGTCTCAGATAAATTGTGGTTGTATGCATATCTATTAAAATTATTTCAACATGTCTGAAATATGATACTTATTTTAACAGTAAAAAAGAAATTCACATAAGTAAAAAAGAAATTCACATAAGGAAGGAATGGAAGTACGGTTAATGACAGACCAAGATCTCGTATTCACAAAGAATGCATGTATAAATGGTGGAGAAGTCAAAATATTATTGATAAATTTCATAAATAAAAATATGTTATTGATAAAGAATGATTTTTTTAAAAAAAAATTGATTTAATTGATGCTTGCTGTCAGAGTGTTTGCCGGCGCAAACCCTATGAATTTGGGATTCTCGATTGTATGTGGCTCGTTTTCCTTGAGTGTTGTGTGTGGAACTAATCTTTTAGTTTTTTATGTTTGATTAAGATTTCAATTTTTTTTAATAACAAAATTTAAAAGCTTTTAGTTCTTCATCAAGGTGTATTTGAATTGGTTTATATATATATATAATTATGATGATAAGTATTTATTTATAATAAATTATAAGAATAAGTGATTATATTAAAAATATTTTATGTTTGGATATTGAGATTTAAGTAATTATTAGGTAAATAATGAGAAGGAAAAATAAAATACGTAATTATGAGAGAATAAGTGATTATTATAAGTAGAAAAAATCAACTTCTTCCACAAGTACTTATTTAAAGTATAAGTGATTATTGAAAAATAGTCTATATTTAGCAACTTCTTCACATAATCACTTATCTACTTCCATAAGTGCTTATGAGAGTTATCCAAACACACATGTACTATTGATTTGTACCTCTCCTATTCTTAAAAGATCTTTTAGAAAATTTTCATAGTTTTTGATATAAGAGTTTTTTTTTCCAAAATTTTGTAAAATATTAATAAGTAATTTTCACAATATTTGCAATAGTTTTAACTTTCTCTCTGTCCAAGTATTAATATAGATCCATATTAATAATTTTTATTAAAGATATTTTATAAATGTTATAATAAGTTTTAAATACTTATAGTTCCTTTTAATTATTTATCTTAATCCATATGATTAGTTAAAATACCCATATAGAAACAAGTGGAGGGAATAATTCTTTGGATGTTTCTAAGGTGTTACACTTTGGTGTTAAAGTTTCAAGGACTTAAAGTCTATTTTATTTATTAAAAGATAAATCAAATTATAGTTTTTAGTTATTATTATTTTTATTTAAATAAATTTATAATAAATTTTTTTATTTTTATTTAAGTTTTATTTTTATAAATTATGATTATCCTAATAGATTGAAAAAATAATTCATATAGAGAGGTAATTGACATGACCATTGAATGAGGGATTTCCCTTTTTTTTTTTTTGTGAATTTCTGAAGCACTTAAAGCTACTAAAAGCTGACAAATTCCACATCAAGACAATTGAATGAGGGATATCCTTCTTTTTTTTTTTTGAATTTCTGAAGCACTTAAGGCCACTAAAAGCTGACAAATTCCACATCAATAGTGCATGACGATTGGTGTTATTCCACCATTTTCTTATTTTTAAGTGACCAGTTTTTGAAAAATTTAATGAGTTAACTTATTTTCTTAAAATAAATAGTTTACATTTAACTTTTTTTTTGGCAGCACTCTGCAATGCAATCACCGTGAAAGCTTTTTTTGTTTTACTTTTTTTTAAAGGATTTAGTTAAAGCTATTAAAAGCTGGCAAAAACGTACCTGTCAATTAGTGATGCTCTATCAACCCTTTGACAGATTCTTTTGGTGACCTTGATTTATTTGTTTTTTATAAGAAATTAGATGCATTTTCTGAATGACCATATAATGTTCATAGAATGATATAAACACAAAACAATATGAAATTAACTCATTCATATGGATACATATTTGATGCGACTCTAAAAATGTTATGATTAATAGCCTACCTCACCCGTTAGGTTCCACCAGGATAGAAAATAAAGAGAAAATTTGAGTGATTAGAATTTTATTAAGGCAGTCATATAGAAAGAAAGGGAGATTTTATATAAGTTTATCACTTCAGTAATTCCCTCAATTACAAAAATATTTAATTAATTAAATTAATAAATAATTAATATTATAAAAATAAAATCTCTCTTTTCCTTTTCCTCATATACAAGGCCATACTTACTTTTGGTTATTAAAAAATTGTAAATTAGAGTCTCTTTCTAATGGGTTTATGCATAATATAACTTATAATAGATCACACTCATTTAACTAGGTTTAATCCATTCTAAATGTAATATTAAATACTAGACTAATTACTTAAAAATACAAATCAATATTCCTATATTTAATTAATGCTAATCTATATTTATTAATTCAAAAAATAATCTAACTAATAATTTACACTCACATTAATAAGATAATTTAAACTGATTGAAATAAATTATTTAAATATTGCTTCGAAGCTTCAAGGTCTGAGATTTTTCAGGTTCTCATTCATAATTCTTGCATATATCCTTTGAATATAATCTGCTACAATATGGATATTGCAATGCTTCTTCATCATACTTTCTTTTTTGTAGCTCACCATTTTCCTATTATTTTTGACATTAATTCGTTTTCAACATTCAACTGGCTTTATTTCTCGTTCTTTTGTTATTTGATATTCTAGAACTTTCATGTAATATAGTTTATTAGTAAAAATACTATTATCATTTTTATAAGAAAATAATATATATATATTTTTTATTAAAATATGATTTTAAAATCCACCGTTCTTTTTTTGCGATTGACAAACCCGCTGTTCACATATGATCATTTCTGCATTGTCATTTTTTGAGAGCATCTTTTCACATGTGATATATTTCTTCACTTCACATGCCACTCTGAACTGTAGCAATGATTTCTCTCTGCATTGCAGGCTGCTGCACGTGAATGTTTGACGCGTGTAACCCGAGTGTCCAAAGTTAAAAAAAGAAAGATATTTAAAGATTCTCATATTAAGATATTTCTTTTCAAGGACTCAAATTAAAAATTTAATATTCTTATAAATTGAATTCTCAACTTGAATTATCTCGAATTAACTTGAATTATCTCGAATTAACTGAATTCAGCACTTATATTATACTGTTTATTTATAAATATTTTGATATAAAAATACTTAAATATCTTCCTCCCCAAGTTAAATCCTAAAGAGCCACTACCTTTGAAGCATTATTCCTTATACTTTCTTGGGATTGCCTTCACAGTCCACTAGTGACACCACTTGCTTTGGCTTCCTCTCTCACAGTTGTCCCACAGCTTCATTTCTGCTTCGTCTCTCACAGTTTCTCCAGCAACATCACTGGCTAGCTCCTTCGATTCTGTTTGTTTCCTGCTTTACGTTGTCATTTAACTTCATTTTCTGGAATTTCATCCCTGATTTTACTTTTTCTGATCTCCCATTTCGTCTGAAAAAAAAAAAAATCTCGAGCTTTTATTTGGGATTACTTCAAGTCTTTTAGTTTCAAATCTCTCGTTGTCTCCTCCACCACCATCAATAGTGCCACCGTTGCCATTGTCTCCTATACCGCCGTCAACAATGATCATTTTAGGCGAACCACTTCGATCCTTCCTCCCTCAAATTGACTTCTCCAACGCTGATGTTCTCAGATCTAGATCTACTTCTCCGACGTCGATCTGGGTTCTTCACCGAGGGGATTTTCAGATCTGCAACACCGTCGTTCTTCTGCCTCAATCTCAGCCGTTCACTATTCATTGAACTAAGCACCATGGATCTTCAAATGCTCGCCATTCGCAAATAACTTCCCACCTCGATTTTCACCGTTCGTCGGCCGTTCGACCATCTCTACTCTCGAGCTGGTATGATCTTCGAACTCCTTCACTTACCGGCTTGTTTGCTTCGAGTGGAACAAGGTGATGGCTGGCGAGTCTGAGATCGTAGTGGTTGCCGATGAGGAGGGAAGAAAAAAAAAGAAGGAAGGTTTTTTTTTAATGCAGGGATATTTTAGTTTTTTACGTTTATTTAGTATTTAATTAAATACAAAAATAAGTTTATTTCCTGCCTCCTTAATATCCTACCACATAACCGGGTGCGATTTAAGGTTCCGTATTCATGAGGTAAATTACCCACTCATCCTCCCTTCAGGATCCGGACCTGGTTAACTCTATGCTGGAAGCACCGGTCATAATTGTGGGAGCCGGCACTTCCGGCCTTGCCACCTCCGCCTGCTTAACCCGGCACTCCGTACCCTTCATCCTGCTCGAACGGGAAGACTGTTATGCTTCTCTGTGGCAGAAATATACCTACGATCGAGTTCATCTCCACCTCAGGAAGCAAGTTTGCCAACTCCCGTACATGCCCTTCCCTCCATATTATCCTTACTATGTCCCCAGGGAGCAGTTTTTACGATACTTGGATGATTATGTCAATCACTTCCATATTCGCCCTTCCTACAATAGAGTCGTCGAATTAGCCCAACACGATGAGGGGCTTGAGAAATGGAGAGTCAAGGCTAGGAACCGAAACTCCGGTGAGGTTGAGGACTATGCGGGGAGGTTTTTGGTGGTGGCCACCGGAGAGACGGCGGAGCCTTGCGTGCCTCAAGTTGAGGGTTTGGACAGTTTTAAGGGGAAAGTGCTTCATTCAACTGGGTATAAAAATGGAAAGGAGTTCAAAGACGAGCGTGTTTTGGTTGTTGGATCTGGCAATTCTGGCATGGAAATTGCGTTAGACTTGACCAACTATGGTGCCCGACCTTCTATTATCGTTCGAAGCCCGGTAATTAACTATCGACTAGCGACTGTATATGATATTTGTCGCGAATATGAATTCACTGATTTTTATTTTTATTTTCGAATTTATTAATTGGGGTTGGCTAATCTTTCTGGTTATATCTTATGATTTGTAGGCTCATTTTCTTACAAGGGACATGATGTATTACGCCTCACTTCTTTTGAAGTATGTGTCGCCGAGCACGGTGGAGAATCTGGTGGTGATGTTGAGCAGGATCGTGTTTGGGGATCTCACCAAGTATGGAATACCTCAGCCGAGCGAGGGTCCTTTCACCATGAAGATGAAGTACGGCAAGTTCCCTATAATTGATGTAGGAACTGTTAATATTATTTTGATATTGTGTAGATATTTATTTGATATTGTTGATATTATTTGATTTGTAATCCCTAAATATCTTCTCTGTATTTATTTTGTCATCTGATTTCTTTTGTATATATACGCTTGTACCTTACTCTTTGATATACACACAATTTTTCCTTCAGTATATTTTTCACTCTTTTATTTTGTATCATGGCATCAGAGCTGTAATTTTTTTTTTTTCGATCACTGTTCATCGTTAGTACCTTTACTGTCCAGTTGTTGTCGCGATCAATCTGTATCTCGTCAGGCTTCCTTCACGACCACCGCCCACCACCCTGCCGTCGGCTTCTTCTGGCCGGTCTTTCCTCGTTCTCCGACCACCGTCCTCAGCCGCACGCGCCTTCACGCGCGAAACTCGCGAATCTTGTTCCTCTGCTCCACCGTTCTGTTCACGACCAGATCTCCGTGTTCTCCGGCCGCCACCATGACCACGCGCGGCTTCCTTGTGTTCGTCTGCCTCTGACCGTTCCATCCCCAGAATTTCACAGCCATCCTCCGGTCAACGCGCCTCCACGAGCTCTTCCACCGCCGCTGTCTTGTCTTCATTCAGCCCGGGTTGTCTTTTCTTGTCTACAATATGGACAAGTCCGAGATAGCTCATCCTATTTCTGTTATTTTGTCTGGTTCGAATTACTGTTTATGGTTGGAAAGTATGCGCGGTTTTTTGAAAGGCCGCAAACTGTGGCGCTATATCACGGGTGATATTCGATATCCTGTTCGAGAGGCCGCTGAGACTGATTTGAAATTTACTGAGCGCCTTGATGAGTGGGACAGCAAAAACAATCAAATTATCACATGGTTTCGTAATACTTCTGTTGCTAGTATCCACCAACAGTTTGGACGCTTTGAGACTGCGAAGGAGGTATGGGACCATCTAGCTAATCGCTATACTTCATCCGACTTGTCAAACCAGTTTCAGTTGCAGAAAACTCTCACTATTTTGAAGCAGGAGAAGGGTCAACCACTGTATGATTTTTTGGCTAAGATTGAATCTATTTGGGATCAGTTGGCTTACTCAGAACCTACTTTTAAGTGTGAGCATGATGCACAAGCTTTCTTTTAGTACAGAGATCAGCTTCGTCTTATTCAATTCTTGATGGCTCTCACAGATGATTTTGAGCCTGTTCGAGCCTCTTTACTTCACCAAAGCCCGCTTCCGACTCTTGAGGATGCTCTTCCTCGGCTCCGTTCTGAGGAAACTCGACTGGGGCTTTTACAGCACACTCCTACAATGGCCTTTGCTGCATCTGGACGAACTTCTAAGTCCTGTCGTCGCTGTCCCCAATCTAATCATACTTTTGACCAGTGTCCTTATATTGAGTGTCGCACCTGTCATCAGAAGGGCCATATTGCTGTGAATTGTTCTGCTTTATTCTGTCGCTATTGTAAAAAGACTGGGCATCTTATTGATCAATGTCCCACTCGTCCTCCCAAGTCTGATCAGGGAAGGTCAATCAGGTCTGGTTCCTCCTCCAAGTCTGCATTATCTGTCACTGATGAAGTCTGTGTTCCTGCTGCCAATTCTGTTCCGGAATCCTCTTCTACAGACCTCGAGGCTTTACTTCGAAAGCTTATCTCTAGTACTTCCAGCCCACCTGCTGCTTTAGCTACTCCTTCAGGTACCTCTTGGTTCTTTGACTCTGCTTGTTGTAATCATATGACTGGTCAGGAAAACTTCTTTTCTTCTATGTCTCCGAATACTACTACCCATCCTATATACACTGCTGATAATTCCCAAATGCCCGTTAGTCATATTGGTACTATTTCTTTACCTTCTTTATCTATTCATGACACATATTTTGTCCCTGCTATTAGTTTTAATCTAATCTCTATTGGACAACTTGTTGATATGGGCTATGATGTATTATTTAACAAGCATGGTTGTGTTGTAATGGATTCTCAGACAGGACAGGTTATCGGGACTGGGCGTAAAGTCGGTCGTATGTTTGAGCTCAACTCACTACATCTCCCTGAAGCCATTTCTCCTGGATTATGTGCTGCTACCACATCTTCGTCCCTTGATCTATGGCATCGTCGTCTTGCTCATCCTTCTTTAAATAAACTTCGTCCTTTACTTTCTAGTGGTCTTTTAGGTCGAGTCAATAATGAGTCTTTACATTGTATTTCTTGTCAAACTGCAAAACAATCTGCTTTATCATTTAATAAAAATGATTCTATTGCTGATTCAATTTTTGATTTGGTTCATTCAGATATTTGGGGCCCCGCTCCTACTCCTTCTATGGGAGGCTCTCGATATTTTGTAATTTTTGTGGATGATTATTCGCGTTTTACTTGGATCTATGTGATGAAAAACCGATCTGAGTTATCTGATATTTATATCAAATTTGCTACTATGATACAAACTCAGTTCTCTAAAGTTATAAAAACTTTTCGCCGTGATAATGCTTTGGAATATCGTGATTCTAAATTGCTCAATTTTCTTGATGCTCAGGGCACAATCTCTAAGTATTCATGTCCTTATACCTCTCAGCAAAATGGTCGGGCAGAACGTAAACACCGTCATATCCTTGATTCCATCAGAGCCCTACTTATTTCATCTTCCTGTCCTGAACGATTCTGGGGTGAAGCAGCATTGACTGCTGTTTACTGTATTAATAGAATCCCTTCACCAATTCTTGGTAATATTTCTCCTTTTGAGCGTCTTCACGGTACATCTCCTAACTACAGTCTCCTAAAAGTCTTTGCTTGTGTTTGCTTTGTCCTCCTTCCACCTCATGAGACCACTAAATTGCAAGCCCGTGCTCGTATCTGTTGTTTCCTTGGTTATGATTCTGAACATAAGGGTTACCGTTGTTGGGACCCCGTCTCTCATCGCATCCGTGTCTCCCGTCATGTTGTTTTCTGGGAACATATGATGTTCTCATCCTTGACTGATCTTTCTTCTCTCTCTCCTCCTTCGTCTTCTATTTTTACAGATAATTCTGTTGATCTTTTTCCCAGTGACTCAGGTACAGATTCTCCTAATGAGCTCATTCACATGCCTGATGCAGCGCCTGTTCCAGATGAGCCTACTGTCTCTGATCCTCCAGAACATGTTGTGCCTACAGAGCCCATATCATCCGCCATCACTCGACCCACCCGTGTAAGACTTCCTCCTCCCTACCTCAATGATTACCACTGTTTTTCCACCATCCTTCAGTTACAGGAACCTCAGTCCTACCTGGAAGCCTCCCGCGATCCTGATTGGCAGCAGGCTATGCAAGACGAATTGCAGGCTTTAGAGAAAATGCACACTTGGGATCTTGTTGATCTTCCCTCTGATAAGACTCTGGTTGGATGTCGTTGGGTTTACAAACTCAAGACTCACTCGGACGGGTCTTTAGAACGGCGAAAGGCTCGTTTGGTAGCTCAAGGATTCACTCAGGAACATGGAATTGATTATGAGGAGACATTTGCTCCTGTTGCTCGGATTACTTCTGTCCGAAGTCTTCTTGCCATTGCGTCAGTTAAATCCTGGACTCTTCACCAAATGGATGTTAAAAATGCTTTTTTGAATGGGGATCTCGAGGAAGAAGTGTATATGAAACCACCTCCTGGATATCTACATTCGGCAAACAAGGTTTGTCGACTCCGACGAGCACTCTATGGTCTTAAACAGGCTCCTCGTGCTTGGTTTGCTAAGTTTAGCTCTACCATCAGTCAGCTTGGTTTTTCTTATAGTCCTTATGACTCTGCACTGTTTGTTCGTACTACTGAGCGTGGTATTGTCTTGCTTTTGTTGTATGTTGATGACATGATTATCACCGGTGACGACAGTTTAGGGGTACAGGAACTTAAATCCTATCTTGGGAATCATTTTGAAATGAAGGACCTTGGGAATTTAAGATATTTTCTTGGATTAGAGGTACTCCAAGGGGAGAATGGCATTTCTCTCTCTCAGGTTAAATATGCTTCTGATTTGATCTCTCGGGCCCGACTTACTGATGATACAATAGAGGCTACTCTTATTGAACCTAATGCAAAATTTACCCCTACTGATGGTACTTTACTGAAAGATCCTACGACCTATCGCCAACTAGTTGGAAGTCTCATTTATCTCACTGTGACCAGACCTGACATTGCCTATGCAGTGCATATTGTTAGCCAGTTTATGCAATCTCCTCGCTCTACTCACTATGCTGCAGTCCTGCGTATCCTTCGATATGTTAAAGGAACTCTTTCTCATGGTTTGCACTTCTCTGCTAGTTCATCACTTATTCTACGAGCTTATTCTGATGCAGATTGGGGTGGTGACCACTCTGATCGTAGATCTACTACTGGCTTTTGTATATTTCTTGGTGATTCTCTAATCTCGTGGCGAAGTAAGAAACAAACTTTAGCTTCTCGCTCTAGCACAGAGTCAGAGTATCGAGCTTTGGCTGACACTACGTCTGAAATACTTTGGCTTCGTTGGCTTCTCGCAGATATGGGTGTACATCAAGACTCCTCCACTGAGCTTTACTGTGACAGTCAGAGTGCCAGACAAATTGCTCATAATGATGTTTTTCATGAGCGCACCAAACATATTGAGATCGATTGTCACTTCACTCGGCAGCATATTCTTTGTGGTACCCTCAGACTTCTTCCCATCCGGACTGCTGATCAGCCTGCTGACTTGTTTACCAAGTCTCATAATCTAGGCCGGTTTAAAATTTTAGTCAACAAACTCAAGATGTTTGAACTCAAGCCATCTTGAGTTTGAAGGGGGGTGTTAATATTATTTTGATATTGTGTAGATATTTATTTGATATTGTTGATATTATTTGATTTGTAATCCCTAAATATCTTCTCTGTATTTATTTTGTCATCTGATTTCTTTTGTATATATACGCTTGTACCTTACTCTTTGATATACACACAATTTTTCCTTCAGTATATTTTTCACTCTTTTATTTTGTATCAGGAACCATCCAGAAAATAAAGTCTGGAGACATACAGGTATACGTGGCAAATTTTTGTGGCATATGAATATGGATGTACTTCCTTCTTTATTACTATTTGTCTTGTCCTCATTTGGATTCAATCTGATTTTGTAAAACAAGGGAAACTCTCTGGTTGGCGTCCACTCCATTTGATGCGATCAACAACATCACAATTGATAAATCTTGAAAATATTTTGCCACTGGAAGACTTAACAGACTGGAGTACTATATATATATATATATATATCAGCAATGCTATATAGTAATTAAATAGGATGAGAAAACGTAAGTTAGAATCAGTTTATGCTTTTATGGCCTCAAACCGGCTTAGCTTAATGATGAAGTGGTGATTGGTGTTGCCGGAGGAAATAGAGAGGATAAGAGGCAGCGAAGTAGTGTTCAAGGATGGCAAGTCGCTTCCATTTGACTCAATTGTCTTCTGTGCAGGCTTCAAGAGGTCAACTCATAAGTGGCTTAAGGTACGCCCTAAGATTGATTAATTTCCACACAGTTAAGTATAGATAAAAGTGATGAACCTCAAGAAGAATCCGTTTCCTATTTGTGAACAAACCGGAATGTAATTTAAGAAAGCCTCGGATGTGTTGGTGAACAGGGGGATGATTATCTTCTGAAGGAGGATGGTCTTGCGAAGCAGAGTTTTCCAAACCATTGGAAGGGAGAGAACGGTTTGTATTGCGTTGGGCTGTCTCAGAGGGGCTTCTTTGGAGCTAGCATCGATGCACAGAACATAGCAAATGATATTACCTCACTTCTGGAATCCCAAAGGAGCAGAACAATTTGTTGATTAATGTGGGTTTTTCTTCGCGTGGGAAACATGATGATGCCATGCCATGTAACTCTTCATTTCATATAATGGACTTTCACTATTTAAATCCTCAAACTCTAAGTTAGGTAATGATGATATTGGGTTGATGAGATTTTCTTAACTTCACTTTGGTATGATTAAAAAAACGTTATTAAGGTTCTATAGTGTGGCTGCGTGAAAAGATCGCTCCGGGTCAGGCAAATTTAAGAATATTTTTTTTTTTGGTTGGAAAATTTAAGAATATTTTAAGAACATAACGGATGCCTCTAGTGGCATCATCTTTGCTATCCATACTTGAATGTTATCTATACTTTCTTCTTTTCAACACTTTTTAATTACCTACAGACTAGGTACCTTTTTTACTATCTGCATTTTTTTTTCGTGCAACGGGAAAGACAACACATTAACATAATATTTTTATGTTAGTATAAATAAAAGAATCATCTTCATCAGCAATTATATCAATCATCATTATATGTCATTATATAACAATAAAAAAAATCACTTTACACTGTTGAAAGTACTGTTCAAAGAACTCATCTCATTTTTTTTTTTCATTTTCTGGCTAGCTCCCATACTTTGCTTTTTTTCTTAGATTATTTTGTTAGACTATTTTGTTATATGATTCCAAATCTACTTTTTCTTCCTCTTTATGGGTCTCATATCTTTTTTTTACTCATTTTTTTGGGTTTTTTCCCCCTTATTTATGTGGACTCCTCAATTTTTTTTTTCAAATATTCTTGATAAGTAATAAGTCGTATAATATATATATTTTTTACTGTAAATCCAAATCCCTATTTCATTTCAAGTTCTAAATTTCAGATTTCCCCTCTTATCTTAAATTTTGATTTTAAATTTCTTCCCTCTTTTCTTTTTTATTTTTAATATGGTATTAACTTTTTTTAAGTTCTCCTGTATCCCCCCTCTCTCTTAAACATATGGGAAAAAAACAGATAGGGACTCCTCAAGACACATAATGATAAATTAGGATATCTAATTTAACTAATGATCCCCAAGTTCCCAGGTCCCACACTGGGATAAAAATAAAATTGTATGGATAAAATTAACCTTCAATTTAAAAACAAAAAATGAACGCACACACGGTTGCCTTTGTGTCAAAATAAAAAATGCACGCATGCAGACACGGCTGCCTCTGTTTCACATATGCCCTGGTTTAGGTTTTATGCCTTGGTTTAGATTCTTATCTTGGATTTCTATATCAGAGAAACGCACACACGCACGCACGCACAGACGGATATACATGCACTGGTTTAGATTTTATGTTACATCGTACATTCAGAAACATTTTCCCGTGAAAATTGCTTATTTGATGTGTAAAAATATTTTTAGACAAACTCAAACCAATTAAAACTTTAAAATTGTACAAAACTATTTTTGCTACTTTACAACTCATTGCGCAACGATTTTTCAAAAATCATAACTAAATGTATAAAAATCATTTATTAGTGGTTAAAGTGTCTAAAAATCGTGCACATCTTGAATTTTCAGGGAAAATCAGAAAATAGGAAATGAACGTACCAATTCATACAGTTTATTATAAACATATTACTGTTCATTTTCGCGTCCCTGTTTCTGTCCGAAATCTGAACCTTAACTTTGAAAATTCATTTCTCTTAATATACAGAGCCATTTGGTGCATACTTGTCTACTTTCTAACCATATTTCTTTGTACATTTATTCCACTCCTACTAATCAGAGCAGCAATATATGTCATCAGAGGTCAGAAATGATGTCTACTGGAACAGTTTTGGTAAAATAGGAATAACTACCATTATATAGCTCCAAATACAGTCAAACCAGTTCCATTTTATTCCTAAGACATAGATCTATCTATAAATATAGACCACTGAATTTTTGGAGATATGTACAATTTTATACAGTAGCTAGAAGTAGACAGTATATAAATAGAATATTAACAGCTTTCAGCAAGGTTCCATCACTTTTATTCCTCATGCTCCACATGCTTTCCTTTACCATGACTTGATCCTAACATTGGTTAACTATGAGGTGAGATTGGGGAATCTCAGTAGTCAACTTGCACATGCCATCATGTCATCACAAAACATTTGAAAACATAATATACTTTCATTAAATCATCAAAGTTTCCATATTGTCTAACAAAATTTCGGCAGCATAACGGCTTAATAAATGGGCATCCCGGGGCTTAGCCCTTAACATAAAACAGCCACCAATCATAGAAAAATATTCATAACAACAACATAGCATCATTTACAAATCATTATATCATATACAACATTTATAAGCAATAACATTAAACAAGGGCAAGAGACTACCTTGGAGCTTTACTAACTTTCTTTGAACCTTGCTTTTACTTAACTTTAGATCACTTCCTTGACTTGATTGAAGCCTAAAGCATCATTAAATCTTATTTAACAATTTAATATTATCATATAAATCTAACTCAATCATAAACTATAAATTCTTCCCTCAAAATTATGTCTTGATCCAAAAAGAGAAACAAGAGGGAGGAAGAAAATAACTTAAACTCTAATTAATCTTAGATTAAATAAATAAAGAGGAAATCTAGAAGAGATTTAGAGTAGGAGCTTACCTCAGAAGACCCTTACTTTCCTTCTCTTCCTTCCTCCTTCCTTCTTTCTCTCTCTCTCTCTCTCTCTCTTTTCTTCCTCTTTTCCTCTTCCTTTTCTCTCTCTCATGCTACCGTTCTTTTCTTTTTCTTTGGCTTGCGTGAGTGAGTTGTGAGAAATGAGGGAAGGGGTGGGGGGTATTTATAGGGAAGACTGGTGGATATGGACCGTTAGATCGAGATTTAATCCGATGGCTCACAATTATTCTCACATTTAATATACTAATTTTCCATTATACCCTTAGATATTTTTGGGCTTGTGAGAGAGTGGGGAAGGGTAAAAATGTCCAGCTTTTCCCTCTTTACTTTATGTCAAATAAAAAAAAGAAGATACTATACTTTTTACTTTTGCAGATAAATTTAGCTATGCTTTGAGTACTTTTTGAACCGAATTTTCTAGTATACTCTGTGTCCTTCCTATTTACTTTATCTAGGGGACCCATTATCTTTCTCTTTTATTTTTTCATGTAAGGTCCACCTATCTTACTTACTTTTTAATTATTTATCTCCTCCGGTATTTATTATTTATGTGGGACCCCATCTTATACTTTTTTTTTCCTCTCAGAGCCCACATAACCAGTATTACTTGTACTTTTAACTTGCACCGGAGTATTTAAAATATTATTTTCTTTGTCTTATTGAGAAATAATAATTTTGCCCTTTTTAAGCCTTCTTTTTATATTTTAGGATATTTTGGGTCTTAAATATCTAAGCTTTCCCCAATCATCATAAATTAATCCAGAACAATCTAATATTATTTGTAATATTATCTAGTCATAATATTCATACATGAAAAATGGGGATGTTACATTTTATGTACAGCTGGGAATTGAAATTGAATTCCCAAATGCTTCAAACTGAATTCACAAGTCCCTAAAACTGAATTTCCAAGTGTATCATACTAAATTCTCAAATGATCCTGACTGAAACTGAATTCCCAAGTGACCAATTCTGAATATCCAAGTGTTTGTACCTACATTCACAAGTCCCTGAAACTAAATTCCCAAGTGACCCAAATTGAAACTGAATTCCTAAGTGCTTGTACCTATATTCATATGTCCCTGAAATTGAATTCCCTTGTGCCTCATACTAAATTCCCAAGTGACCCGAACTGAAACTAAATTCCCAAGTGACCCATTCTAAATTCCCAAGTGCTTGTACCTGCATTCACAAGTCTTTGAAACTAAATTCCCAAGTGTATCCTACTAAATTCTCAAGTGACTCAAACTGAAACTGAATTCCCACTCCCAAGTGACCCATTTTGAATTCCTAAGTGCTTGTACCTACATTCCCAAGTCCTTGAAACTAAATTCTCAAGTGACCTAACCTGAATTTCCAAGTCCTTCAAACTGAAATCCCAAGTGCCTCATACTAAATTCCAAAGTGACTCAAATTAAATTCTCAAGTGTCTGAAACTGAAATCCCAAGTGCCTGAAAATTAAATTCCTAAGTGACTCAAACTGAATTTCCAAGTGCTTGTATTTGATTTCCCAAGTGTCTCATTATAAATTCCCAAGTGACTCAAATTGAATTCCAAGTGTTTGGAAATTCGGTTTGGGTCACTTGGGAATTTAGTTTCAAGCACTTGGGATTTCAGTTTCAGGCACTTAGGAATGCAGTTTGGGTCACTTGGGAATTTAGTATGAGGCACTTGGGATTTTAGTTTGAGGGACTTGGGAATTCAGTTTGTGTTACTTGGAAATTTAGTTTCAAGGACTTGTGAATGCAAGTACAAGCACTTGGGAATTTAGAATTGGTTACTTGGGAATGGGAATTTAGTTTCAGCTTGGATCACCTGAGAATTTAGTATGATGCACTTGGGAATTTAGTTTCAGGGACTTGTGAATGTAAGTACAAGTACTTGGGAATTCGAAATTGGTTACTTGGGAATGGGAATTTAGTTTCAGTTTGGATCACCTGAGAATTTAGTATGATGCACTTGGGAATTTAGTTTCAGGGACTTATGAATGCAGGTAAAGGCACTTGTGAATTCGATTTCAGTTTGGGTTACTTGGGAATTTAGTATGATGCACTTGGGAATTCAGTTTTAGGGACTTATGAATGTAGGTACAAGCACTTGGGAATTTAGAATAGGTCACTTGGGAATTCAGTTTCAGTTTGGGTCACTTAGGAATTTAGAATGATGCACTTAGGAATTTAGTTTTAGGGACTTGTGAATGTGGGTACAAGCACTTGGGAATTCAGAATGGGTCGCTTGGGACTTTAGTTTTAGTTTGGGTCACTTGGGAATTTAGTATGATGTATTTGGGAAATTAGTTTTAGGGACTTGTGAATGCAGGTACAAGTACTTGGGAATTCAGAATTGGTCACTTGGGAATTCAGTTTCAATTTGGGTCACTTGGGAATTTAGTATGATGCACTTGGGAATTAAATTTTAGGGACTTGTAAATTCAGTTTGAGGTATTTAGAAATTCAATTTTAATTCCCAGCTATACATAA
Organism: Adenanthera pavonina; assembly: GCA_026686845.1. Classification (NCBI taxonomy): domain Eukaryota; kingdom Viridiplantae; phylum Streptophyta; class Magnoliopsida; order Fabales; family Fabaceae; genus Adenanthera; species Adenanthera pavonina. Next base: position 20,701,031 of record JAIVEN010000009.1, read on the forward strand.
AATCTAAACCAGTACATGTATATCCATCCATGCGTGCATGCGTTTCTCTGATACAAAAAATCCAAGATAAGAATCTAAACCAAGGCATAAAATCTAAACCAGGGCATATGTGAAATAGAGGCTGTAACACCCTACCTCCTCTACCTCCAGAATTGACCAAAAACTTCATAATTTTTAGTGTCAGTAAGTCTTTAGTTTTAATCAATAAAAGTTTATGTGAATAAATAAATAAATAAAAAGAACTATACATGTTCTTGATGATAGTTTTTGATATAAGTAGGGTGAACCTCCCAAGAACAAGTCTTAGGCAACTCAAGAACCCAAAGTAATAACCAAAAACAACGGAAGCAACCCAATGCAATTGAGAGGCCGAATGGAACCTCTAGAGAGAACTCTAGCAACCCCAAACACAAGACGCCACAAGAGTTGGTCAATTCTCTTGATAAGTCAAATCCGTATTCTAGGAAGAACATGAAGAACCCTAACAATCTCACACAAAATTGAAGAGAGAAATCACTCAAAATATTATTCAAATCTGATTTTCAATATGGCACCATATGGTCTATAAATAATAATAGAAATCCTAATCCTAGTCCTAATAGAATAAGTGATTCCTTATAGATAAGGCTTATCCTTTTGTTTTTGACTTTTAAATTCAAATTTGAATTAAATCTTAAGTTGGCCTCATAAATATAAGTGAGAACCAATAAAAAACTGATCTAATCTAATCTGGAAAAAATCAAATCAAAAATAAAACAAAAATTCAAAATAAATTAAAAAGGAATAAATCTAATCCTAAAGTCAAATGACTCATTAATGAAGCACACGACTTCTTTTAATCAAGCTCTTCTATTTGGACTTGGGTTGGGCCTTTAAGATCTTCAAATTGGGCCTTCAAATAAATGATCATTCTTTTTGGATTAGAAGGTTGGCCCATTTGCTCTAAGTCTTCCAAATAGATGGGCTCTTTCTCCTTAAGCTCTCGAACCAATCCTTGCAAGGCCTCTTTCATGGCTTTTGTCCTACCTCTTGTCATCGGGCCTCCTACTCCTTGAAGAAAGTCTTTAGGCATATTGGATCTCCATGATTGAAAGTTCACTTGTTCTCTATCATCCCCTCCCTCCTTGAAAGGATTCATCCTCGAATCTTTAGTATCAAATAAGGACAAGTCTGAAACATTGAAAGTAGCACTAACATTGTCGTAGGAACTAGGCAAGTCAATCTTGTAGGCATTCTCATTAATCCTTTCCAGGACTTGAAAAGGACCATCTCCTCTTGGTTCTATATGCGGGTTTGTTTGGAATGGCAGATCCAGGGATGAAATCAATTCTATGTTCTATGCCTCTTAGAGGAAGCAAACCATTTGGAATTTCTTTCGGAAAAAGATCATCAAATTCCTGCAAAAGAGAGATAACACTAGAAGGCAAAGAAGTATCAAGCTTGTTAGTAGAAAAATAGGTGTCCTTGTACAAAAGCATAAAGACTTCTTGTCTTGCCATTAGTGCACTCTTCACCTCTCCTTTTTCCATGAATAAGCTCAAGCTCTTATTTTGTTCACTATCTCTCTCTTTTTCTGCACTCTTTTTCTTTTCTCTTACATTCTTTCCACTCTTTTCATTTTTTTGCATTTTCCCTTTGTCTTTCTCTTCTTTTTCTTTCTCATGCCTCTCTCTTTCTCTTTTCTCTCTATAATCACTTATAATTCTGTATTGATCTTCATATGCTTGCATTGGCCTAAGAGGCCTAAGCACAATGTTACACCCTTCAAACACTAAGGAGTAGAAATTTCTATAGCCGTCATGAGTCACTCATCTATCAAATTGCCATGGACTACCAAGAAGTAGATGTCCTGCATACATTGGTGCTACATCACATAATACCTTGTCATGGTATTTGCCAATAGTAAATGATACTTGAACTTACTTGGTGACTTTCATCTCTCCACAATCAGTTAGCCATTGCAAATTGTAAGGCTTTGGATGTTTTAGAGTAGGCAAGTTCAGTTTCTCCAAAAGTAAAGTACTAGCAACATTAGTGCAACTACCACCATCAATAACCAAGCTACATACCTTGTCTTGAATAAAGCATCTAGTATGGAAAATCTCTTCTCTTTGCTCATCATCATGTTTCTCATCTTTTGGTTGAGCATTGAGAATTCTTTGAGTAACAAGTGCATTACCATGTACAAGATCAGTATATTCATTATCTGAACAAGATTCTAAAGGAGGCATATCATCTAAAGCATGAGGATCATTATCAGAATCTTCACAAGAATCTTCACTATCAACTCACCCATTATCAAGGATAACCATGGTTCTTTTGTTTGGACATTGAGCAGAAATATGCCCAAAGCCTTGACATCTAAAGCAATGCAAGGTGCTAGATTTAGAAGAGGATTTTGATTCAGAAGTACCTTTAAATGCATAAGCCTTCATCTTCACATCTTCTTTATTCTTTTGGGTTGATTTAGAGTTTTGATCTTCATCTCTTGTTCTTGACTCTTTTTGCTTAAAGAGAGGATTATTTCTCCAAGGAATAGAGTTAGTTTTCCTACTTTTCAATTGCTTCTCCAAGTGGACAGCTTTATGAAGCAATTCTTCCATATCCAAGTAATGTTCTAGCTCAATTCTTTCTCGGATTTCAGTTCTTAATCCACCAATGAAGCTAGCCATTGTCTGCTCTTCATCTTCGTTAACATCAGCTCGGATCATAGCCATCTCCATCTCTTTATGATACTCTTTAACGCTCATAGATCCCTGTTCAAGTTTCTGCAATCTTGTATGTAAATCACGATGGTAATAGGAAGGGATATACCTCTTACGCATGATGGTTCTCATATCACGCCATGTGTCGATGGGTTCTTCACCATTCCTTCTTCTAGTACGCTGTAATTTATCCCACCAAACACTAGCATATCCAATAAACTCAATAGCTGCAAGTTTCACTTTCTTTTCTTCTGAGTAGTTATGACATTCAAAAACAAGCTCTACCTTCCTCTCCCATTCAAGGTATAAGTCAGGATCCATTTTAGCTTGGAATGAGGGAATTTTAAGCTTGATGCCTCCTAAATCATTGTCTTTCTTGGAGGAAGATTTGCTTTTTGAGTTGGAACCTGTTTCAGAATCATGCTCTTCTTCATCGTTGGTTCTACTTCTGGACTTTTTTGAACGCATCTTAGATTTCATGTCAGCCATATCATTTCTGACGTTTTTGAGTTCATCACAGAATGCTTTGATCAAGAATTTCATATCAACTTCACCTTCACTTTCATTGCCTGTCATTGTTGCAAGAACCTGTAGAAAGAATTAAAATAAAGAGAAATTGAAAATTAGGAAACTCACTCCCTCTTCTTACATGTTTCACTTAATTCTTGTATAACAATTCACTCGTGTTTGCACTCTTTATTGGCTTTTTCTAATAATGATCTCACAAATCTCTCTTGCCTTTTACCACTCTTATAGGGTGCTTAATGGAATCATATGACCTGTCAAGAGAATCAAGTTAGTTTGAGTGGCAATCAAATGTTCAAGATAGCAAGGGATCTTTAAGCATTCAAAGGAGAGAAAGACTTAAGAACTCTAGACACAAATAATAGTGCAAGATCAAAACTTTTCTTACTAAGATATGAGAATTAGAACACCAAACACAAGATAAATCAATTTAAAGGGTGAGCCAAATTTCAAGATTGATTCTTGCTGCTCAAGATCAAATCTTTTTCTCTCTGTTTTTTTTGGCCTTTCTTTTCTTTTCTTCTTTTTTTTGTTGGCCTTTCTTTTTTTTTTCTTAGCCCTTTTTTTTCCCTTTATGATCAAGAACCAAAGAAACAAATTATGGACAGATTTGGAGATTTGAGAAGAATGAAACAGATGTTGGTGACTGGGAGATGACGTCTTGGATCTGATTAAGTATAACTTTTCGTACGAATCTCAGATTGGGACACCGTTAAAACGAGGTGAAAGAACAAATTCTGAGCTTCAAGATAGACATAAAATTTGTCCGAAAACTCAAAGGATATAGGACGTTTTGATGTGTCCAAACTTTTAGGTGTTCAGTAGACAGACAAGAGAATGGAACGCCTAAACTCAACCTTTGCTCTGATTACCAATCTGATAGAAGTAGGGTGAACCTCCTAAGAACAAGTCTTAGGCAACTCAAGAACCCAAAGTAATAACCAAAAACAATGGAAGCAACCCAATGCAATTGAGAGGCCTAATGGAACCTCTAGAGAGAACTCTAGTAACCCCAAATACAAGACGCCACAAGAGTTGGTCAATTCTCTTGATAAGTTGAATCCATATTTGAGGAAAAACACAAAGAACCCTAACAATCTCACACGAAATTGAAGAGAGAAATCACTCAAAATAATATTCAAATCTGATTTTCAATGTGGCACCATATGGTCTATAAATAATAATAGAAATCCTAATCCTAGTCCTAATAGAATAAGTGATTCCTTATAGATAAGGCTTATCCTTTTTGTTTTGACTTTTAAATTCAAATTTGAATTAAATCTTAAGTTGGCCTCATAAATATAAGTGAGAACCAATAAAAAACTGATCTAATTTAATCTGGAAAAAATCAAATCAAAAATAAAACGAAAATTCAAAATAAATTAAAAGGAATAAATCTAATCCTAAAGTTAAATGACTCATTAATGAAGCACATGACTTCTTTTAATCAAGCTCTTCTATTTGGACTTGGGTTGGGCCTTTAAGATCTTCAAATTGGGCCCTCAAATAAATGATCATTCTTTTTGTATTAGAAGGTAGGCCCATTTGCTCTAAGTCTTCCAAATAGATGGGCTCTTTCTCCTTAAGCTCTCAGACCAATCCTTACAAGGCCTCTTTCATGGCTTTTGTCCTACCTCTTGTCATTGGGCCTCTTACTCCTTGAAGAGGGTCTTTGGGCATATTGTATCCCCATGATTGAAAGTTCAATTATTCTCTATCAGTTTTATTGCAAAGGAATTGTTTGTTTCTTGTTGTTTAAGATCTAAACCCATTATTTAACTTTGACTCTTCAATTTAACCTTTTTATGTTTGTTATGCATATAAATGAAGTGCAGACTATTGTTTATGTTAGATAAGCTGGCTTCCCAAGAGAAGGGGTGAATTGGGAAGCTTGAAAATTTTCTGTAAAACATCTAGAAAGTGAAGAAAGCAATGTGTAATGGTAAAACACAGTATAAGTGAATAAGCAGTAAAAGTAGCAGTAAGGAAGAGAAGACTCAGATATTTATCCTGGTTCGATCTCTCAACTTGACCTACGTCTAGTCCTCAAGTCACCACTTGGGATTTTCCACTACTCTACAAGAATTCAGTGGGCTTCTTGCAAATATCTCAGTACAAAGTTGATACTCTGTTTCTAGAGCTCACACTTTCACTCTTTGCACTCTTACTAAGTGCTTCCCAAATCCCTTGTGATATCCCCTCACAAGAAAATCTTTCTTCCAGATGAAGATAAGATTGTTTACAATGAATAAACTCTCTTAATCAGAGTGCATATGAAAGTTGAAGTATAAATATTGAAGTGGGAGAGTAAAAGACTTTGAGTAGATGATTTGGTAGAATTGTAGTATATACAAAGCTAAAATCATTACGCACAACATCAAATGATGTTGTATTTATAGATTTAGGTCTCAACTATACGTTAGAGACAAAATCTATCCGTTAGAGAAGTTATCCAACGGTTACCCTGAAAAACTATCCATTAACCAACCGTACTTAATGCTTCTGACATTCTGAAATTCAAATTTCAGTTGGTTAACAGACGAATTTCACAGAAACTGAAGGCTAAAGACTTCAACGTTGAATATCCGAAGTTCATCTATCATGAAACAAAGTTCAAATTTTGATCTTTGGAAAATGTTTCTATGTTGTGACATACGAATTTTCAAGTGGAAAGTTTTTTTGTTAAGTGTGAACAGTAATTTCATTTTGCTACATTGCCTTCGAAATTCGAATTTTGGAACCTCAAAATTTATCTGTCAGTAGCTGGTTTATAAAGCACAGTAGTTCATCTTATTTGAAATTTGAATTTTCAAAGGGCAAAGTTTGTCTGTCAGAGAGACCTCTTTTCAGACATACTTCAAAATTTGAATTTATGAATACTATCATTCGTATGTCAACATATCATTGTAACAGACTCACAAGCTTTGTTTTTGCAATTTGAATTTTCATGTTGAAAGTTCATCTGTCAGTGAGCAATTTTGAAGCCCAATCTAAACTTGGTTTCAGATGAACTTGGACATAATTTCAGACGAATTTTTCAGTTCTCATAACTTATATTTTATCTGAAATTTGAATTTTCAAAAGTTCAAGTTCGTCTGTTAGTGAAAGCTCCCTTTAGACACTTATCAAAATTTAAATTTTTTAAGTCAAAATTCATCTGTCAGAGAAGCCTCTTTTTAGACTTGTTCATTTTCAATACAAAATTCAAATTTCCAGAGCCAAAGTTCGAACTTTCAAAACTGTAGATCAGTACAAACCTTTCAAACTTCGCATGTTGGTGGCTGTTTTTCAAATATTCCATGAATTAACATAGAATCAAGGTTTTAAAACATCTTTTCACCAAATCAAAGTCTTTTACTCAAATTAAATCATTACTAAACATTCTACATCTATCCTTGCGTTGATTTCTCCAGAATTCCTTCACTTGAAACCTTTTGTGCACCTTTGATATCTTTATTCCAAGCTCTTGAAGGTTGGTTTGGAATCATCAAAACACTTGATTCAACATTCTCCCCCTTTTTGATGATAACAAAACAACTTACAAACTGAATTAGTACTTGGGTTTGCTTTAGCAAGCTCCCCCTCAACATATGCATTATAATCCAAAAGATATAATGTATGGTAGATCAAGTAAAGAAATTTATTAACTTATTCAAAGTCCAGCAAGAACAGTTCATTGCAACCAAGGAATTCTTTTATTTCATCAAACGTTGCTTTACAAGGCTTAGAGAATCCTGGCTCAGGAGTTGGAGACATAACAGGCACAGAGAATCCTGGCTGAGGTGGAGCTGATGTGGCAGGAATGGCATTCCGAATGTCTTCATATGTATCAGCAACCACTTTTATATTCTTGGCCAACTGGTAGATTTGATCTTGTAGATGATCAAACTTGGCATTTTACTCATCCTTGATGCTTAGTATGAGTGTAGACAAGCTGTCATACAACTCAGTGATCTTGGTTGGCTTGGCACGAGAGGAGGGAGTAGATGAAATGTGAGTAGGCCGAGATGGAGATGGGACAGGTTGAGAAGCCTGAGGTATAGGTCTTGCAGGAGCCTCAGAGGTACCTTCTTGCTATAGGGAGGCATCTTTAGCAAAGAAGAGATCTTCAGATTTTCCTGCTCCCTTCCCAATCCATCTTCCTTCATTTCTCTCAATCCCCATTCTTTGTAGCTCCTTTTCCTTGAAAATCTCAGTGGCCTTCCCTTTCCCCTTCTCAAGATGCTGAATTCTAGCATATTGTACAATTCTAGAAATGATTGCTGCATAGGAAAGTGTAGAGTCTTTTCTCTGATCCCTTGCCTTGATCATGCGTTGGAGAATGATATGTCCCATGTTGATAAGCTTCCCACGCATGATTGCTGCCATCACATGTGCCTCTGCCCTTGTGATCAGATTGAAGCTACCTCTTTTGTTGAAGATAATCCTAGACACTATGTAGTATAGGATCCTCACTTGAGCACTAAGGTCAGTGGGCTTCAGTAAATTTATGGTTGGCCTATTCTCCTTTCTTCTGAACAAAGTGTTCAGGATTGTGCTCTCCTTGTAGTTTAGGAATGGTCCACCTTCTTCATCAGCAGTCTCTGCCTCTTCTATATACCCAGAAGCAGTGATGTCAATCTTAAGCCCATCTTGCCCTAGAATTTCCAATACTTCATTAAAAGTTTTATCTGTGAGCCAGATGGTCCTTGATCTCAGATTGACTTCCCACTTCTTCTTCTTGCTGTTGTACTTTAGGGAGGCATACCATGTCTTAAGCACTTCATCATCATACCTCTCCAGTATCTCTAACAGATTCTTATATCTCAGCATCCATATCCCAGCATCAAAATTGTTAGAGACTAAGAAATCTTCCATGTTCACATAATGAGGCTTGATTACCTTTTTACTCACAAACTTGGTCGAGTATTCCTCCTGTCTGAGGAGTGCTCCATAATGGCAGTGTTGTGAATTGGTATTCTCCAGATTCAGTACTGAAGGAGGAAGTGCAAGCAACAGCAGCAGCAGCAGGAATAGGAACCAAAGGCTCTGTTTTCTTCCGTGAGGAAGGTCCAGCTTTCTTTGATTCAGCCTTTGGTCTTGTTTTCTGTTGTTTGGAGGGAGTTGCCTTGCTTGATTTTGTTAGTTAGGCTGACTTCCTGAGAGGGGGTGAATTGGGAAGATTAAAATTTTCTGCACAAAGTGAAAATAATGAAGAAAGCAAGGTATGACAGAAAAACAGAGTATAAAGCAGTAAGATAAAAGATTAGTGATAGAGAGAAGAAAAACTCTAATATTTATCCTGGTTCGGTCTCTCCTCTTGACCTACGTCCAGTCTCCAAGACAACACTTGAGATTTTTCACTATTCAGTAAGAATTCAACGGGCTTCTTGCAAATGCCACAGTACAACTTCAGTGCTCTGTATTCTAGAGCTCACTCAATCTCTTTCTGCACTTTCACAAAATGCTTTATAATCCCTTGTGATATCTCCTCACAAGTAAATCTATCTTTCAGATAAAGATTAGATTGTTTACAAAGATGAAACTCTCTTGAATAGAGTGAATATGAAAGTTGAAGTACAAGTATTGAAGTAATAGGGTAAAAGTCTTTGAATAGAAGATTTGATAGAATTTCAGTATATACACCGTTTGATTCGTTACCTACAACTTCAAATGATGTTGTATTTATAGATTTAGGTCCCAACTATTCATTAGAGATAAAATCTATCCATTGGGTAAGTTATCTAACGATTACTCTGAAAAACTATCCGTTAACCAACCGCATTTAATGCTTCTGACATACTGAAATTTGAATTTTGGTTGGTCAACAGACGAATTTTGAAGGAACCGAAGGTTAAAGCTTCTAACGTTGAAATACTGAAGTTCGTCTGTTCATAAAGTGAAATTCGAATTTTGGAACTTAGAAAATGTTTTTATGTTGTGACATATAAATTTTCAAGAAGAAAGTTTTTCTGTTAAGTGTGAACAGTATTTTCAATTTGCTATAGTGCCCTCGAAATTCAAATTTTGGATCCCCAAAGTTCGTCTGTCCGCAGCAGGCTCAAAAGGCACAGTATTTCATTTACTTCGAAATTCAAATTTTTAAAGAGTGAAGTTCGTCTGTCAGAGAGACCTCTTTTCAGACTTACTTCAACATTCAAATTTGTAAACACTGTCCTTCGTATGTCATCATGTCATTTCAACAGACTCACAACTTTAGTTTCTGAAATTCGAATTTCCATGTTCAAAGTTCATTTGTCAGTGAGCAATTTTGAAACTCAATATGATCTTGATTTCAGATGAACTTTAATATTGTTTCAGATGAATTTCTTCAGTTTTCATAAATTTCATTTTGTCTGAAATTCGAATGTTCAAAACCCAAAGTTTGTCTGTTGCTCAACAGCTTCTTTCAGAAACTTATGAAAATTCAAATTTTGGAAAATCAAAATTTGTCAATCAGAGAGGCATCTCTTCAGACTTAATCAGTTTTAACTCGAAATTCAAATTTCCAAAGCCAAAGTTTGAATTTCCAACATGATTGTTCAATGTAAACTTTTCAAATTTTGTCTGTTGGTGGGTATTTTTTAAGTATTTCATAAAATCAAGTTTTTAAAACATCTTTTCATCAATCAAAGTCTTTTACCCATACTTAAACATAACTAGTGATCCTGCAACAAATCTTGCATGGATTACTCTAGAATTTCTTCACTTGAACTCTTTGTGCACCTTTGATATCTTTTACTCCAAGCTCTTGAGAGTTGATTTGGAATCATCAAAACTTCTTGATTCAATAGATTTGGCTTTTCTCTTCGGTTTTTCACCCTCCTGTGAGGCATATTAGGATTTTGACCATTCTCTTTGGTCGTGCCTCTCCCTTTCCAACTTCTGGATTCTTTACTCTTGCCATTTCTGTGGATGAATGTTTCAGCATGAAGTTGAGAATGAGTTTATAGGATACGAAAAGGAGTTTAAAAGGTGGGAAATAAAGATTTATGGTCAAAATTGAAGAGCATTGAAGAGAGAATTTGAACAGACTCAGAGAAGAAATGAATAGGGTTGCGTCTATTTTGTAGAAAATCGTCGATTTTAACATAAGTAACCACCTGATAGACAAATTTTGAGGGGTCAAAATTTAAACTTTGAGCAGTTAAAAGTTAAACCATTCAGCAAAACTTACTGACAGACAAATTTTCCTATGAAAGTTTGTCTGACAGTGGCTTGATCCAAGCAGCACAAGATGAACAGATGAACTTTGTTTCAATAAAGTTCAAATTTCGAAGAGAAGGCATTAAGCAATAATCAATGCAACAAACAACAGATGAATTATGCTTATGGAAATTTATCTTTCAGAGATTCAACATGATGAGCATGTTTCAATAGACGAATTTTGAATCAGAAATTCAAATTTCTACACTTTTGTAAAGGTTCTCCAACATGCGTATGTTAAGAAATAGTCATTTATATAATCATCATGTTGGACAAACATAACATTGAAACTTTTATTTTTGAAAATTCAAACTTTCAAGGACCAACAGATGAATTTTGAGGGACCACCGGGAACTGTTACAATGTATACCAAGCTGAAGTTTGTCTGTTGGACATCTAAATTCAAATGTTGACTATGCTGACATATTCAGAAACACAGTTTATCCAGTAAATTCATCGAATAAACATCTAAAAAGTGAATTTTAATCTTATAAACTTACAAAATGGATCTGAAACTTAGAATTTTTTGCTTTCTGCTTCACCTTTTGATTATTCCATTCTGGTGTGCTCCATTTTTCAGATTTATTGCCATTGAATCTCATGAGGAGCACCTGCAACTTAAATTAAATTCACTCCGATGCTAAAGTTAGAATTAATTTAATGTTAGAAAATCTAAAAACAGAATTGCACAAGGATTTACTTATAGTTCATTGGGATTTACCATACTTAATTCTCTCCTGATTTTGCAATGTCTATCTTCTGATAGAGGCTTTGTCAAGATGTCAGCAACTTGATCTTCTATTGGGATATATTCTAATTTGATTTCTCCTTTCAGAACATGATCCCTTATGAAGTGGTGCCTAACTTCAATATGTTTTGTCCTTGAATGCATGACAAGATTCTTTATGATGTTAATGGCACTTTGGTTGTCACACATTATTGGTATTTCCTTCATCTCAACCTTAAGATCTTCAAGCTGCTGTTTCATCCAGATGATTTGGGCACAATAGCTTCCAGCTGCCACATATTCAGCTTCTGCTATAGATAAGGCCATACTGTTTTGCTTCTTGCTAAACCATGAAATCAAGGATCCTCCAAGAAACTAACATGTTTCACTTGTGCTTTTTCTGTCAGTTTTGGATGCTGCAAAGTCAGCATTAGTGTATCCTTTGAGATCTTCTCCATTGCCCTTTGGATACCAAAGACCCATCTGTGATGTTCCAATAAGATATTTGAAGATATGCTTCATAGTAGTTGCATGGGTTTCCTTGGGACATGACTGGAACCTTGCACACATACAGACACTAAACATGATGTCAGGTCTACTGGCAGTTAGGTATAGTAGAGATCCAATCATTCTTCTATATTGGGTTATGTCAAACATTTTTCCCTTTTCATCCATATCTAGTTTGGTTGTAGTAGCCATAGGTGTTCCCATTGGCTTGACATTCTCCATCTCAAACTTCTTTAGCAATTCTTTCAGATACTTGGATTGATTGAGAAAGATACCATCATCACACTGCTTGATTTGTAATCCAAGGAAGAAGTTGAGTTCACCCATCATGGACATTTCGAATTCTCCCTGCATTAGCTTAGAAAAATTCTTGCAAAGAGATTCATTAGTAGCACCAAATATAATATCATCAACATAGATTTGAACAATAAGTAAATCTTTATTTTCTTTCTTAGTAAATAAAGTTGTATATACTTTTCCTCTGTTGAACCCTTTTTTAGTTAGAAAATTACTTAATCTTTCATACCATGCTCTAGGGGCTTGCATTAAACCGTAAAGGGCTTTCTTCAGTTTATAAACATGGTTTGATTTTATAGAGTCCTCAAAGCGTGAAGGTTGGTCTACATAGACTTTTTCCATGATATAGCCATTTAGAAAAGCACTCTTCACATCCATTTGATATAACATAATATTTTTCATGCATGCATATGCTAACAGAATTCTAATTGCTTCTAATCTAGCCACTGGAGCAAAGGTTTCTTCAAAATTAATACCTTCTTCTTGATTATATCCTTTTGCAACCAGTCTAGATTTATTTTTTATTATTGATCCTGATTCATCAAGTTTATTTCTAAAAACCCATTTAGTGCCAATGACAGGATGATTTTTGGGTTTGGGCACTAAATCCCAAACTTGATTTCTTTTAAATTGATTTAACTTATCTTGCATAGCCAAAATCCAATATTCATTAGTTAAGGCTTCCTCAGTACATTTAGGTTCAATTTGTGAAATGAAAGCACAATTTATCATTTAATCCTTTAATTGTTTTCTGGTTTTAACTCTCTTTTGAACATACCCTATCACTTGATCAACAGGATAATTCCTTTGATATCTCTAAGCTCTAGGGAGTTCTTGAGACATTTCTTCATTATTTTCATTCTCAAAGTCCTTCTCCTGAATATCTTCTTCTATGTCAACAGATTTAGATACTTTTGGAGGTTCAATTTTATCTTCATTAGAAAGATTTAAGTTTTTAAAGTTTGAAATAAGATCATCCTCATTAGTGACATGTTTGAAAGCAGTTTTATTTTCAATAAATACAACATGCATAGATTCTTCTATTAATTTAGATTTCTTATTAAAAACTCTATATGCCTTACTTCTACTAGAATAGCCCAGAAATATACCTTCATCAGATTTAGCATTGAACTTACCCAGATTCTCCTTTCTATTATTGTGGATGAAGCACTTACAGCTGAATACATGTAGATGTGAGAGATTTGGCTTTCTTCCTTTGTACAACTCATAAGGAGTCTTCCCAAGAATTGGTCTGATGTAGGCTCGATTTATGATGTAACTTGCCGTGTTTATTGCATCAGCCCAGAATACTTGGGAGAGTTCATTTTCATTTAGTATTGCTCTTGCCATCTCTTCAATTATTCTGTTCTTCCTCTCCACACTCCATTTTGTTAAGGCGTTCTTGGGGCTGAGAAGTTGTGATCAATTCCATGCTCATTACAATACTCCAGGAAGTATGAGTTCTCAAACTCTCCTCCATGATCTGACCTGATAGACACAATGGAAATACCCTTCTCATTTTGCATTTTCTTGGCGAAGGTTACAAATGCATCAAAGGTATCACTTTTAGAGGAAAGGAACAATGTCCAGGTAAATTTAGAGTAATCATCCACAATTACAAGCACATACAGATTTCCACCAATGCTTTTTACCCTAGATGGACCAATCAGATCCATATGCAATAGTTCTAGTAGTCTAATTGTGGTTACTACATTTTTAGATTTAAAAGAAGATTTAATTTATTTTCCTCTTATGCATGCATCACATTCTTTATCTTTTTCAAAAGTGATTTTTGGTAGGCCAGTGACTAACTCATTTTTAACTAGTTTTGATAGTTGATTCATATTAACATGAGCTAACCTTCTATGCCACAACCAACTATCATTATCTTGGCTAATCAAGCAGACAGAATCTAAGGGAGGAAGTTCATCAAGATCAATAGTATAGCAATTACCATCCCTTTGAGCTTTGAGGATTACTTTGTGATCACTTTTTCTGATGACCAGGCAGAACTTCGAGTCAAACAGTACCCAGTTTCCTTTGTCACATGTTTGATTTGCACTTAGCAGATTATGGTTGAGGCCAATTACAAACAGCACCTCTTCAATGGATGTTTCAGGATTCTTCCCCACAATGCCAATGCCAACTATTTTGCCATATTGATCACCTCCAAAGGTTACCTTTCCTTCTTTTTTGTCTCTGAGAATGATGAACTTCTCCTTATCACCGGTTATGTGACTTGAGCAGGCACTGTCCTTATACCATTTATTGCTCTTTCTAGCTTTAAGACAAATCTGCAAAACAAAGTTCATATTTTCCTTTTAGGTACCTAAATTTGCTTGGGTCCTTTTATGTCAGTAGTCTTTTCCCTAGATACAGATGTACCTTTGGGAACCCATTTAACCTTCCTGTCAAGTCCATTTTTCTTTAAAGCACATGAACTGAAAATATATCCCTTCTTGTTACAGAAGTGACAGGTGGTGAAGGGACTGCTGGATTGAGATGTAGGAAGAAAGCAATGCAGATAATAATTTTGTTTTGCGTGTCTTGGTTGATCATAAGATTCAATGTGCTGTGAAGTATGTTCTTTCTGTCTATTGCCACTAGCATGCACAAAATGTCTCATATATACATTTTGATTCTTTTTCCTAATCTTTTCTTTGATTGCACAAGGATTATAGCCAAGTCTAGCCTTTCCCTGTGATATTCTTTGGCTTCCCATTAAAGCAAACAACATATCTTTACCTTTAGTAAGCCTAGACATGCTTTTCACTAGATATTCATTGATTTGCTTTAGTTCAATGCATGATTTACAACAAACAGATTCAATAATAGGTAGAGAAGCAATTTCAGAGATGTTGCATTGAGATTCTAGTTTGTTAATCTTTTTCTTAGCTTGCTTCAATTTTTTAACAACCTTAACAAACTCATCATGCAGCTCATGAAATGCATCCAGTAATTCAGAATAGGAAGGTTCATGTTCATATACCTCATCTTCTTGATCACTGTTGCATGGGATTTCAGCTTCTTCATAGGCAAGTGCCATCAGACAGATGTTGGCAATTTCATCTTCATCATCTTCTTCCTTATCTGAGCTGTTACCCCATATTGATGAGATGTAAGATCTTTTCTTCTTCCCTTTGTCTGCAGCTTTCTTTTCTTTCTCTTGCTTCTTGAGGAATTGTGGATAATCCCATTTAATATGTCCCTGCTTTTTGCACTCGTAGCAAGTGACAAGTTCTTTTGCTTCTCTCTTGCTCTCTCTAGCTGCTCATTTCTTAAAGATTTTCTTGTTTCTCCTTTTTGCTATAGGATCTTCCAAATTTTTTGACCATCATAGCCAGAGTTTCTTCATCTAGCTCATCTCCATCGTCAGATTCTTCTTCTTTCTCCTTAGCAACTTTCAGAGTAAGACCTTTCTTCTTTCTGTCTTGTCCTGCCTCCTTGAGAGCCTTCATTTTTCCTTCATACTCCTCGAGGCTACCAAAAAGAGCTGCGACAGAAGCCATTGATTCTCTTCTGGCTTCCTTTATTGCTGTTACTTTGGGTTGCCATTCCAGAGGGAGAGCTTTGAGGATCTTTCTAACCTTTTCTGTCTGAATGTACTCCTTTCCCAGACTCTTTAGTTGATTCACAATGAGGGTGAATCTTTTTTGTAGTTCTTTTACACTTTCTCTTTCAGCCATTCGAAAGCTTTCATATTCACCTATGCAGGTATTCAATTTGTTTTCCCTAACTCCAGTTGTTCCTTCATGAGCAATTTGCAAGGTATCCCATATTTCCTTGGCAGAGGAGCATTGTGAGACCCTGTAGAATTCGTCTTGATTCAAAGCACTGACCAGACAGTGTTTTGCCTTGAAATTCAGCAAGACTCTTCTTTTATCTTCCTCGTTCCATTCAGCTTCTGGCTTTTCTATGTACTTCCCATCATCCTGCAATACCATTGGAACAAAATCTCCTTTTTGGATGATGGACTAGATGTCCAGATTAATGGATTGGAGATAAATTTGCATCCTCATCTTTCAGTAACCATAGTATTCTCCACTGAAACCAGATGGTCAATTTGTGTTGTTTCCCTCTGGTACTATCCTTTCTCTAAAGCCAGCCATTGTAATTCCAGGACTGTAAAATCCTTCGATTGGGAATCAGGGCTCTGATACCACTTGTTAGATAAGCTAGCTTCCCAAGAGGGGGGTGAATTGGGAAGCTTGAAAATTTTCTGCAAAACGTCAAGAAAGCGAAGAAAGCAAAGTGCAATGGTAAAACAGAGTATAATTGAATAAATAGTAAAAGTAGCAGTAAGGAAGAGAAGACTCAGATATTTATCCTGGTTCGGTCTCTCCACTTGACCTATGTCCAGTCCCCAAGTCACCACTTGGAATTTTCCACTATTCTGCAAGAATTTAGTGGGCTTCTTGCCCTTAGTACAAAGTTGATGCTCTGTTTCTAGAGCTCACACTTTCACTCTTTGCACTCTTACTAAGTGCTTCCCAAATCCCTTGTGATATCGCCTCACAAGAAAATTTTTCTTCCAGATGAAGATAAGATTGTTTATAATGAATAAACTCTCTTAATCAGAGTGCATATGAAAGTTGGAGTACAAATATTGAAGTGGGAGAGTAAGAGACTTTGAGTAGATGATTTGGCAGAGTTTCAGTATATACAAAGTTAAAATTATTACGCACAACTTCAAATGATGTTGTATTTATAGATTTAGGTCTCAACTATATGTTAGAGACAAAATCTATCCGTTAGAGAAGTTATCCAACGGTTACACTGAAAAACTATCCGTTAACTAACCGCATTTAATGCTTCTGACATTCTGAAATTTAAATTTCAGTTGGTTAATAGACGAATTTCACAGAAACTAAAGGCTAAAGACTTCAACGTTGAATATCTGAAGTTCGTCTGTCATGGAGCAAAGTTCAAATTTTGATCTTTGGAAAATGTTTCTATGTTGTGACATACGAATTATCAAGTGGAAAGTTTTTTTGTTAAGTGTGAAAAGTAATTTCATTTTGCTACAGTACCTTCAAAATTTGAATTTTGGGACCCCAAAATTTGTTTGTTAGTAGCTGGTTTATAAGGCACAGTAATTCATCTTATTTGAATTTTGAATTTTTAAAGGGCTAAGTTCCTCTGTCAGAGAGACCTCTTTTCAGACATACTTCAAAATTTGAATTTATGAATACTGTCATTTGTATGTAAACATATCATTGTAACAGACTCACAAACTTTGTTTCTGAAATTCAAATTTTCATGTTCAAAGTTCTTTTGTCAGTGAGCAATTTTGAAGCTCAATCTAAACTTGGTTTCAGATGAACTTTGACTTAATTTCAGACGGATTTTTCAGTTTTTATAACTTATATTTTATCTGAAATTCGAATTTTCAAAAGTCAAAGTTCATCTGTTAGTGAAAGCTCCTTTCAGACACTTATCAAAATTTGAATTTCTTAAGTCAAAATTCGTCTGTCAGAGAGGCCTCTTTTCAGACTTGTGCATTTTCAATACGAAATTCGAATTTTTAGAGTCAAAGTTTGAATTTTCAAAACTGCAGATCAGTATAAACCTTTCAAACTTCATATTTTGATGGGTGTTTTTCAAATATTCCATGAATTAACATAGAATCAAGGTTTTAAAACATCTTTTCACCAAATTAAAGTCTTTTACTCAAATTAAATCATTACTAAATATTCTACATCTATCCTTGCACTGATTTCTCTAGAATTCCTTCACTTGAAACCTTTTGTGCACCTTTGATATCTTTATTTCAAGCTCTTGAAGGTTAGTTTGGAATCATCAAAACACTTGATTTAACAGTTTTGACTTTTGTAGAATGGTATTCTCTATATTGCTTAATGTACAATCTTATCAAAACAATCATTTTGCATTACTTTATTGAAAAATGCATTCTACTCTTGTAAGGTAATATTTTAGGTCAATTCAATAATTTTTTGGTTCAAGTTCAAAGACTATATATGCTAATGGATGTCCACTTCAGGATTTGACAAGGTTTGCTTATAAGATTTGATTGACAAAATTCTGATATTTTCTATATTGGGTATCTTTCCCAAGTTTAACTCTTTATTTTATGATCTTTGAGACAAGATCAAGCTCATGCCCACACATGACATTCAATGAAGTTGATGATCAAGAAATATTCACTTCACAATAGATATTCATTTCATCTTTTAATGAATGAATCGTAAAATAGAATTCATGTTGTCTACTCTTTATTCATTCATGGATACAATCTCTATGAAAATATAGTCTAGCTACTAAGTCAATCATGTTATAATCCTGTGCAGTGAAACCCAAAGAAACGGAATTGCTTCCATTTTGGAAGACAATAGATATCTTCCATCAGCATGTGAATTAGGATGCCAAGTGATATTGCATTTATCATTTATTAAACTTTTTATTTCATTTGAATATTTCTCATTTCCTCTTATTTTTTATAATCATATTATTTAAATTTTGTTATAAAATTATAAAATTCTTCCACTCCTTTAGTTTCTATTATGATATCCGGATTTATGCTAATATTTGTTTTTTTTAAGTTCACTATTAGAAATTTATATATAAGCTTTAATTTATGGCCCAATAAATATATAAGCTCTAACTTGTGAGAATGCTTTTTTGCTTGTCCTAGTAGTTGATATGTCTACATTAGGCTTGAGTTTCTGGAGAAAATTTGGGTTGATGGGTCCCTGTGGTTGTTGGACTGAAGAGTTATTCAAAGGTAGATGCTTATGATGTTTCTTGTAGGAAGTTCTAATATGCAGCTTAATATGCTTTAAAATATTCCAAGGTGGATGTATCTTCAAATATATTGAAGGGCTTTATCAACATGATGTCTTTTGTAATCCTATTAATCTTTCATCTTCTTTATTTTACTTTTTGATATCCTAGACTTGTAGCATTATATTTCATCCTCTTTTTTGTACTTTCTTTTTTGCTTGCTTTGATTGACAAATTTCTTCATTTTTTCTTGAAAAAAAAATATCTTATATGATTTTTTTATGCTGCAACTCTAGAGAACAACTTACTCTTCAGTAAGTGAAGGGACTGCAAGTACTTATAGAAGCACCCAGGGGCCCAGTATACATGGTACTATTTGGAGCATGTGCTTTTACATCCCAAGAATCCGGGCAACTAAGTAAGGAGCATAATCCTCTACTAGCTATACTTATAAAAAGGTATGATGATTATGTATCTTGACCACTATCAAGAGTCTGTTTAATACTGGGATCTATGATGGAAAAAGATTTCTTTTGTTATTTTTGTTTTGGATGATGAGTGCCCACCAATGATTATATCCTTGAGGAGGTGAGAGCTTCTAAATAACTTATTTTTTTTAGAATGGAGTATTAAAGCACATGCAATGTATTGTTATTTCTGAGTTTGTTCAAGTTGGACCTCTAGCACATGACATTGTTGAAGTTCCCAACTGCCATGGACTTGCATTTCTTTTCGGAGTTGGTGATGCTCTCTTTATAGATCTTTTAGAGATGTTCACAATGCACTGTGGAAGACCAGACTTTTGAAGGTTCTTGTAAATTACAAGATGATGATGAATAATGCTTCAATGTTGTTGCCTGTGTGCTTCTTTGATGTTGAGCGATTATGATCCCATGTGTATAGACTGACAATGGCTATTCTTATTCATATTACAAGCATATATGCTCATGGAGTTGGGAGCCTGAAAATAATAAAGATTCTTGGATGATCTTTTTCTTAGATAGTGGAGAATTTTTCATGATTGAACTTGTATGTGGACTACTTTTGTGTGCAATTAATTTCTCAGGATTATCGTGTGTGTTTTGATCTACAGTTGATGTTTAAAAAAAAAGTTTATAATCTAATGGCCTCTACGAATCATAATTTATTTTTCTATTTGTGGCTTAAGTATGATACTTTTATATATTTGTGCTGCATCAATTTATATTTTATTATATTAATAGTTAATGAAAATTAATGAACTATTTACTTGGAAAACCTATACAATGCAGGAGAATGTTTCATTATTGTAGGTACAATGGAGTTTCTCCTTTTGTTTTTGTTTTTTTGGGGGGGTTTAGGGGGAGAGGTACTTTTTCTTAAAAAAGTAATATTAATTTTAATATGAGAATTGTAAAATTAATCCTATTTCATGATTATTATCTAATTATAATTTTTAATATTGTGCAAATAAAAGTAGAAAGATCACTTCACTAAATTTTTTTCTCTCAGTTCAAAAGATTTTATACATCAAATGTATACTACAAAAATTGTGTCTCTATTTTTTTCTTTGTATATGACAATTACAATATTTTTGTTCATATCGTGCATGGAGTGCATGGAGAAAAATCTAATTATAGTTAAAAGAGAATATAATGACAATATGACATAGTCACACTAGCTTTTATAAATATATATATATATATATTTTTTGATGATTTGGTTCGGTAATAGTATAAAGCTTTTGATTATTATTCTTCTATTCTTCTCTTGGATATTGTGTATAAAATATGTATATGAATATAATAATTTTTACACCTTTTTTATTTCAACAAATTTTTTTGTTAAAAGAAAATTTGAGTTTTAACTAGAATTCATATTGGGTGCTCATAACTTTGGGCAAGTATGGACTATCCAGTTTTAATCTGGATGGTTCAGATTTATAGTTTTTTTATTTTAATTTTTTTTACATAATAACAATGTTATTTTAAAAAGTGAGAGTAAATATTATAAATTTTTATTTTATTGAAATATGTAGACCTTCCTAAAGTTGAGCTTATGAGATTAATTATTTGTTTTTCTTAAAAAGTGAATATCTCTTAATTTCAGATCATTTGTTAATACTCTGTGAAAGAAACTTTATTGAATTATCAATTTTAAGGATATAGCTATTTTTGCTAGTTCTTTGTTAACTTTATCAGTTGAGATGTGACTTAGAGTTTAGACACTTCAATTCTTTTATTAAGGGCGGATATTCGGTATTCACTATATATAACACAATGTGATTAATGTGGGGGGTTTTTCTTCACGTGGGAAACATGATGATACCATACCATGTAACTCTTCATTTCATATAATGGACTACGTGTCCCTATTTAATTCCACAAAGTCGAGTTCGGTAATGATGATATTGGGTTGATGAGATTTTCTTAACCTCACTTTTGTATGATTAAAAACAACGTTAATAAGGTTTTATACTGTGGCTGGGTGAAAAGATCGCCCTGGGTACCTTTTTTAATATCTGCATTTTTTTTTTGTGCACCGGGAAAGACAGCACATTAACATAATTTTTTTAATGTTACTATAAATAAAAGAATTATTATAGTTAAGAGAGAATATACCGATATGACATAGACACAATAGCTTTTATAAATGTATATATATATATTGGTGATTTGGTTTAGTAATATTATAAAGCTGTTGATTATTATATTCTTCTATTCTTCTCTTCGATACCGTGTATAAAATATGTATATAAACATCATAATTTTTACACCTTTTTTATTTCAACCAATTTTTATTTTTAAAGAAAATTCAAGTTTTAACTCAAATTCATATTGGTTGCCCATCATAGTGATGAGTACCCAATGCTTATAACTCTGGAAGGATATGGAATGTCTAGTTTAAAACTGGATGGTCCAGATTGATAGTTTTTTATTTTAATTTTTTTACATAATATTAATATTATTTTAAAAAGTGACAGTTATAAAATTATATCAATTTTAAATTTTAAATCTAATAAAATAAAAATATATTAAAAATATAATAAAAAAATATAATTAAATCTGTACCATCTAAATTTAGTTTGGACAGTCCATATGGTCAATGTGCATTCAGTGCTCAGCCAAATGATGAACATCGAATGCAATTTCTTTTAAACAGACTCTAGATATGATTATTTCAAATTCACGTAAATTGTTATTTTATTGAAATATGTAGACCTTCCTAAAGTTGAGCTTATGCGATAAATTATTTATTTCTTTTTAAAAAGTAAATAGCTCTCGTAATTTCAGATCATTTGTTATTATTATGTAAAAGAAACTTTATTGAATTATCAATTTCAAGGATATAGCTATTTTCACTAGTTCCTTGTTAACTTTATCAGGTGAGATGTGACTTAGAGTTTAGACACTTCAATTCTTTTAATAAGGGAGGATATTCAGTATTCAGTATTCATTATATATAACACAAGCTATAGGTCTCTAAAGGTTTTTATTTTAAACTACTTAGTCACTAGAAAATTGTCTAATTTTTATGTTCTCTCTAAGTGTAGTTAAAATAATTATCAATAATAATTGATTTAAGTGGTTCAATATTTATCTTATTTTTTTAAGTAAAGTCTCGAGTTGGAGAAGAAAATTATTGTTGGAAAATTTTTATATCTATATAGTTTGATTTGACTTGATTCATATTAATTAAAGTCTAATGTGACTTTTGAAAACTTATTGATATTAAAAAATAATTCTGGTATCAACTTTGATAAGATTTTGTTACTAATTAATGAGGGTTGCATGTGATTAATGAGAGGGAATTTTTAATTTATAAAATTTGTAGTATTTCATTTTTTATTTTGTTACTATGAGTGCAGTGTTTTTATTTTAAATTTAACCTTAAAAGGAAAAAAATACAATTTTTATGAACTGTTAGTAATAAATGGAAAATTGTCATTTTCTATTTACTATATTGCTAGTGGCTCCTATATTGATTGGACTGTATAATTTTTCAAGTATAATATATATTTTTATTTTATTTTAAAAAATAATAAATTTATTATAGTTTAATTAAAAATATATGTTGTTGATGCAATTAAAAAATGAAAGAGAATTCTTGATTCTTGATCACTTTTTTTTTTTGGGACAGCGTTTCTTAATGGAATTATTTATTACGGCGGAGAGACTGCCCTGAGGCTTGATGGAAGGCGACGATGATAAACTTGGGTGTGGGTGAGCTGTGTGTTAGCCACGCCGCTTCTTCTCTGGTGCCTGGCTCCTCTCTTCTTCAGTCCACTTTCCCACTCGCTTCGGTGTGGATTTGCCCATCTTATCCTGCCTCACGCACCCTTCTGACATCCCAATTTGCTCCTTTCCCTCCTCAACATCACGATGATGATGATGCCCAACTTCAAAACCTTTGGTTTCAAATCTCATTTGTTGTGTGTGTTGTTTCTTTAAGAACAAAAATCCTAAAAAATTCAAGAAAAAAAACTGCACATTGTATTTGTTACTACCTCAAGTTTTTTAGTTTAAAATCTCTCCTTGCTTGTACTGTTTCTTTAAAAAAAGTCTTAAAAATTTCATAAAAACAAAACTGCACTTTGAATCTCTTGTCAGCACTTTGGTGATCCTGTTGTCTTTATTCAAACTTTAAGTCTCTTAGGCCTTGTTTGGTAGGGAAGAATGATGGCAAGGGAATGGGAATGGGAGAGTGATTCCCAAGTAGGGTTTGCTTGGTGTGAAGGTTTTTTGATTCCTAGGATTAGGCAACTCCCATTAATAAGGGATTAGACAAACCTTTGGGGGTGGGGGTGGGATTGAGCTCAACGAATGGGAATAAAAATTTTGTGGACAAAATTATCCTTCCTAAATACATATCTGGACAACATAATAACTTTCTTTTCTGCCCTAGATTAGCATTGCCTCTACTCAACAACACCTCCTTTGGTCTTCAGCTCTGTGAATGATTGAAGCTGTGGGACACGAAGAAAGATAGCTCGGACTGAAGTTGCCGTTGAGGGTAATAGATTTGCCACTAGTAAGCCATCATCGCTTTTCTTCTTCTTCGTCAATGTAGTTTTCCATCGTGTGTGCTAGTGTGGTGTGATTTCCAATGTCGAATCCTTGATGTGGTTGTTGTTGGTCGAGGCTTCTGTTCTTTGAAGATCCCCGTTCCCATAGCTTTGAGGTTGTGTTTGGTAGGCAACCGTTGCATTTGCCTCCTCCCATAAACAGATTTAACAACACCCCTTTCTTTATATAATGCTATGATGAATTACGTTTTCCCTTATGGAAATTTGTTGCCTTTGTGGGTTTCTCTTCTAGAAAATCTTTCCCTTGTGAGTTTATTTGAAGATTCCCTTTTGCATTAAGATTCCCGTATGGGTTTAGCTAACATTTGTGGGGTTGAAGTCGATGTCTATGCAAACGGTATGACACTGTACTTGATAATAAATTATCTTCGTGCAACATACCACTCATTTTCTTCTTGGAATTGTTCTTGTTCTTCTTTTTTCTTCTGTTGAATTTTCAAACAATTTATAATATTAATGCATGTTCCCCATTGTTGTAAAAAATTATTTTTTAAAGGTCGAATTAATGGTTGGAGATCCTGTGTAAATGGTAGCTTTGAAAACACAATCCTCATTGACACAATCATAATCTATTATGCTGCTATCTCTACTTATTGTTCTATTATACAACTGTTAGTTAATGGATGACTTGTCGTTGTTGGTTTGGGCTGTAATAAGATATATTTAGTAATATATATTTATGTAATATATTTGAAATATATATGCTAATGACTAAATATATATATTGTTATATGAATGGAACCACAAAAATATATTCGTTAACATGGACGAAGACTTTTTTATTTAACTGGAATAGGGACTGATAGACTTTTTTATTGATAGACATATTGCTGTTATATATATACATTTACATAATATCCCTTGAAAGTATATCCTATGTATTTTTTATTGCTAGGTGGATTGGAAAAGGGGCTCACATATATAAATATTATATATTTCACAGTGATGGCATTGTCACAAGAAAATAAAGAATTAATACGGTTGTTGCTTTGGTGGGTGAGCATGGCTAAGGCAATGCATGGACTTTTTTATTCCCTATGTGTTGCTATGATGCTGAGGAGATGCCAGATAAGTAGTGTGTCATACACAATAAACTTTTATGCTAAGAGAGCTTATCTGAAAGGATTGGTATATAGTAGTGATATTACTTGTTACAACCTTCTTAGAATGAATAGGGCAACATTTGACAACTTGTGTGCTATGCTTGCTGATGTGGGTAGACTTAAACCTACCAAAAATATACTTGTCGATGAACAAGTTGCGATTTTCGTACATATCCTTGGCCATCATGTTAAGAATAGGGTAATACAATTTAACTTTGGTAGATGAGGAGAGACTATTAGTAGATACTTTAACTCAGTATGTAATGCTATGATGCGTCTTGGAGGAATTCTGTTCCAGAACCCAGAGCATCTGCCTGAGGAGTCAACGGATGGAAAATGGAAATGGTTCAAGGTACACAATTGTGAGATGTTGATTTAGTTTAATTTGTCGTAATATTTTGGTACCTGGATTTAATAGTGCATCTTGTATTTTTTCTTGATAGAATTGTTCGGTGCTTTAGATGGAACTTATATAAAAGTCAGGGTGCTAATGAATGAGAAGGAAAAGTACCGTAATAGGAAAGGAGAAATCACTACAATGTCTTGGGAGTCTATAATCAAGATGAATTGTTTATCTATGTACTTCCTGGATGGGAAGGATCTATAGCTGATGGAAGGGTTTTATGTGAGGCAATAAGTAGGAGGCATGGACATAAAGTTCTGCAAAGCCATTACTATTTAGTTGATGCTGGTTACACCAATTGTGAAGGGTTCCTTGCACCTTACGGAGTCTAAAGATATCACTTGAGTGAGTGGAGAGAAGGGCGACATCCAAGAAGTGCACATGAGTGCTTCAATATGAGACACTCATCTGCATGAAATGTAATTGAGAGATGTTTTGGAATGCTGAAGCTAATGTGAGCTATTCTAAGGAGTTCATCCTTTTATCCTGTGTGAACACACAATCGGGTGGTCATAGCTTGTTGCTTACTGCATAATTTGATTCACCAACAAGGTGCAGATCCGCTTGAGGATGAGTACAATGCAACTGAATTGGAAGCTCAACCACCAAATAATGATACAATTCATTCCATTGAGGCCTCTAATGCTTGGGCTTCCTTCAAGGAGAATTTGGCAAATCAAATGTTTAATGAATTTAGACAAAATAGGATAAATAGATGAAAGTTTTGTTATTTGCTGTATCAGTGTTCAACTTGTTCCAAAGTATTCATGTTTATGAACTTATTTGTAGTATTATTAGTGACTTTATGTGTTATGGGCATGTTTGTTTAACTACTAATTTGTTTAAATAGATTGATGTTTACGGACATGGTTGTAACTAACATGTGTGATAACTTTTGACTCACTCATTGTTCATGTATTTTAGCTACATGAATATGTCATCACAAGGTGGGAAAGAGAGTAAGCGACTTTGGACACCAAAGGAAGATGAACTGCTAATACAATGCTTGCAGGACATGCGTGATGATGGTCAATTTGTGGCTAAAAATGGTTTTAAGCTAGGCCATTTAAAGGAATTGGAGAATGTGATAAAAGTGAAGTGTCCTGGCACTGATTTGAGGGGTGTTCCTCACATTCAATCTCGGTTGAAGACATTCAGGAATGGCTACCACATAGTTTTCGATCTCCTGAATGTGTCTGGGTTTGGGTGGGATGCTGAAAGGAAATGTGTGACAGCCGATAAGGAGGTTTGGGATGAATATATCAAGGTAATATTGTTCCATTCCAATATTCTAATAATTTCTTCTTTTTTTTAATCATAGTATATGCACATAAAAAAGTGATAATAATAACTATTATATATGTAGTGTGTAACATCCTACCTTCTGTCACCTTCATACTTAACCAAATATCATCAAAATTCAACCAAAAACAACCTTGACATCTCAAAACAACTCTCCCAATTCATAAACACAGCGGAAACAACTCCAATTGCCACCAAAGGCAACTAGTCACTCAGAGACCATTCATACAGGTCCAAATCCCTCGAACAAACCTGTTCAAAGCGGTTTCACCTCAAAGGAACCACTCCTAGGAGATTTGACCCCTTGAAACCCAACTTGACCAAAAGGGCTACAGGCCCTTACACAAACCAACAAGGCCTAAACAACACTCTGGACTTACCAAAACTGCCATACAACTTCTCAACCACTTTCAACCATGCATACCACATACATAAACATACTTACATCTAAAACAATCTCAAACATATCATTATCCATTACAAACCATTCTCTATCCTACTTGGCACAATACATTATCCAAAATACACACACTACATAGACTATTCCCACGTACACAGCTACTCCCGCGTCTTCTCCGGACTCGTGCCATAACCGTCACCTGAAAGGTTAGTTTATGGGAGAGGGGGTGAGACAATGTCTCAGTAACCGGGAACAACAACCACACACACACACACACATATATATATACATATATCTCATATAAATCATGAATGCAATATGAAATGAATGACATGCATGTCGCCCTCCCAGGGGCTCCATCCTTATCCTCCCTAACATATATGTATATCATAGATATAGCATCCACCCTTATTCTCCCTAACATATGCATAATCCATCCTTATCCTCCCTAACATATATATATAATCCATCCTTATCCTCCCTAACATATATATATAATCCATCCTTATCCTCCCTAACATATATATATATCATCATACATCATACCGCCATCACGTCATCACCACTCTATCCACCATACATCACAGTCTCACAATGTCATGTGGTGATGCTCATGTATCATCATATCATCATCATAATGTTATGTATGCAACATATCATATCATCATCACACATATCATCATCACAGTCATAACCATCATCTATCAGTATACATACCACGATATATATATAGATATACACATAAACAGTACACACAACCCATCAGTATCGTGGTATGAATGAAACAAGCATATATACATATATACAAATACACGTACTATCGTATAACATAGTCAATACAATATAAATAAACACCCGGTTACCTCAATTGTCGTTACCACACACACACGAGTTCCACAAGCTTCCTTGAACTGTCCAGTACGCGTGAACCCCTCTCGATCAGCCAACAACCTTTACCATACCACAATTCTTCCATTAGCACAACATACCCACAAACCAAATATCACAATTCAACCCATTAACTTAACCCAAGGTTCCAACACCCTTTTCATGCATCAATAAGCTCTTAGGGATCACTCAAACACTACACAACATCAGACACTTCAGATTCCCAAGAGCCATTAGCGAAAACAACATAGGGTTAAGTTCTAAACACACATACACCCTTCAAAACTCACACCCAAGCAACAAGAACACTAAATCACACTTCATTAACCTCAAATCATCCAGTTTAATCGGTGTATTTTGGCCAAACTCGAAGATCCAACCCTAACACCGAAAATACCGAATTTCAACCGAAGAAAAGTGGAGAGGGAGGAGTAGGGAACACTTACCAACTTAAATCCAAGCTCCCTCGGTCTGAAAATCGCTCCTGGACGCCGGAAATGTCGAGCCCTAGCACTGTTTTTCGTCGCTCGTCATCGCTCTCTCCGTTTTCTTTCTTTCGTTTGCGTCCGACTGATCCAGATTTAAACAAATAATTCGACTCTCGCCGCGGCTCCAGCACTCCTCGCCGCGGCTCCACCATTTAATCCGGAATAACGCCTCTGGAAAGCTTCTCGCCGCGGCAGCCCTGCTTCTCGCCGCGGCGGCCCTGCTTCTCGCCGCGGCGCCACCAATTGATCTGGAACAATGCCACTGGAAGGTCTCTCGCCGCGGCGGCTCTGCTCCTAGCCGCGGCGCAGAGCCTTTTCTGGTTCCTCTTGAACCTATCTCTATCCTGCTTCCTCCGATCCTGAACACAAAACCGATAAAGATATCATGAGGGGTGTTACACTCTCCCCTCCTTATAAAAATTTCGTCCTCGAAATTTCAACTCTTACCTCAAGCAAAGAACTCTGGATACTTCCTCCGCATAGAATCTTCAGTCTCCCACGTGACATCATTGGACATCAAACCGCTCCAAAGGATTTTTAACAATCTAATGGTCTTATTCCTCAACTGCTTCTCCTTAACATCCAAAATTTGCAACGGTGTGACCTCAAAAGTCAGATCCTCTCGTACTTGAACTACTTCATCATCAATTATATGAGACAGATCCGGATGATACCTCTTGAGTTGAGACACGTGGAAAACATCATGCAATCCAGCAAGACTAGGTGGTAGCGCCACTCGATACGCTACTGGCCCAATTCGTTCCAGAATTTGGTATGGACCCATATACCTTGGAGTAAGCTTCTTGGCTCGAATCGATCTTCCAACACCAGTAGTAGGAGTGACCTTCAAAAATACATGATCCCCAACATCAAACTCCAATGGTCTCCTCCTCCTGTCTGCATAACTCTTTTGCCGACTTTGAGCTGTAAGAAGCTTCTGACGAATACTCTCTATTTGCCGAGAGGTTTGATCCACAATATCTGGGCCCAAAAGACTTCTTTCACCAAGTTCAGCCCAACACAACGGTGACCTGCACTTCCTGCCATACAACGCTTCATACGGAGCCATTTGCAAACTCGAGTGGAAACTGTTGTTGTAGGCAAATTCTACCAACGGCAGAAACTGATCCCAATTGCCTTTGTTCTCTAGAACACATGCCCGCAACATGTCCTCCAGAGTCTGAATAGTCCTTTCAGTCTGCCCATCAGATTGAGGGTGATAAGCAGTACTGAAACTCAACTTCGTACCCATGGCCTTCTGAAGAGATTTTCAAAACCTGGATGTAAACCTCGGATCTCTATCTGACACAATATTTATCGGGATTCCATGCAGTCTTACAATTTCATTCACATACAACTGGGCCAGCTTCTCCATTGAAATAGTTTCCCGAATTGGAAGAAAATGGGCCGACTTCGTCAACCTGTCCACAATGACCCATATCGCATTGTGTCCTGAAGAGGTCCTCGGTAATCCCATCACAAAATCCATGGAAACACTATCCCATTTCCACTCTGGGATCTCCAGAGATTGCAGCGTACCCGCAGGCAATTGGTGCTCAATCTTTACCTTCTGACAGATTAGACATCTGGCCACAAACTCTGCGATGTCCTTTTTCATGCCTGGCCACCAATAACCTCTCTTCAAATCCTGATACATCTTAGTGGTACCTATGTGGATAGTGTACTTACTCTTATGAGCTTCTTCCAAAATAATCTCACGTAACCCCGCAACATTGGGTACACAAATCCGACCTTGATACCGGATGATATCATCTTCTAGAATATCAAAGTCCTGGGTCTCCGCCATTTCAACTTGTTCTCGAATGCCCAAAAGATAGTCATCCTCCATCTGAGCATAGCCGATGTTCCTCAATAAATCACTTGATACATTGATGGAACTCATAACTAGTACTCCAGGATGGACATTGATGGATAACTTCATATCTCTCAGTCTTTCCAATAACTGTTGCTCCCTCATCATCATCATGGCCATATGGATCGATTTTCTACTCAACGCATCCGCCACAACATTGGCTTTCCCAGGATGATACTTCAAAGCAAATTCATAGTCCACAAGGAACTCAACCCAACGCCTTTGCCTCATGTTCAGCTCTTTCTGATCAAACAAATACTTCAAACTCTTGTGATCACTGAATACCTCAAACTGAGCGCCATAGAGATAATGCCTCCACAATTTCAAGGCAAACACTACAGCCGCTAGCTCAAGGTCATGAGTAGGATAGTTCTCCTCATGAGGCCTCAACTGTCTTGAAGCATACGCCACAACTCTACCTTGCTGCATCAAAACACACCCTAGACCCTTCTTAGAGGCGTTCGTATAAACTGTGAACGACTCTGATGGGTTAGGGATAATGAGCACTGAGGTGGACGTTAGACAAACCTTCAGCTCCTGGAATGCTCTCTCACACCTGTCATCCCAAATGAAAGATCGATCCTTACGGGTGAGTCTAGTCAATGGCATAACAAGTTGAGAGAATCCCTTAATGAACCTTCGGTAATATCCAGCCAAACCCAGAAAACTCCGAATTTCCGTCACCGATTGCGGTCTCTCCCAATTCAACACCGCTTCCACTTTACTAGGGTCTACAGCCACACCTTCTGCAGAAATCACATGACCCAGAAATTTCACTTCCCGTAGCCAAAACTCACACTTACTGAGCTTAGCATACAGTTGGTGATCCCGCAATACTCGCAACACAATCCGAAGATGATGTGCATGCTCCTCTTCACTCTTAGAATAGACCAGAATGTCATCAATGAAAACCACCATAAACTTATCCAAATACGGCCGAAATACCCTGTTCATATAATCCATGAAGATTGCCGGGGCATTAGTCAACCCGAATGGCATCACAAGAAACTCATAATGACCATATCGAGTTCGAAATGCCGTTTTAGGCACATCCTCAGCACGTACTCGCAATTGATGGTATCCCGACCTCAAATCAATTTTAGAGAATACAGAGGCACCTGCCAACTGATCAATCAAGTCTTCAATCCTAGGCAAAGGATATTTATTCTTGATCATCACTCGGTTCAGCTGCCTGTAATCAATGCACAATCTGAGGCTACCATCCTTCTTCTTAACAAACAATACTGGAGCTCCCCAAGGTGAAACACTAGGTCTGATAAAACCCCTCTTCAACAAATCCTCAATCTGCTTCTTCAACTCTTTCAATTCAGACGGTGCCATTCGATATGGGGCTTTCGAAATAGGACTAGTCCCGGGCACCAAATTAATGGAAAACTCCAATTCTCGTGGTGGGGGTAAACCAGTAATCTCCTCTGGAAAAACATCAGGGAATTCATTCACAACCGGATACCTTTCAACACCACCTTGCATATCCACATTCACAGAGAAGAAAACTAGAAACCCTTGACATCCTTTCTTCAGATACCTGTCAGCTTGGGCAAAGGACAAACAGATATTCTCATCCCCTTCCACACTAGGGATGTTCATTGGCAAAGACACAGTCTTCCGAGCACAGTCGAGAATGGCATTATTTGCTTCCAACCAATCCATCCCAATTATCACGTCAATCTCTTGCAACGGCAAACAGATTAGATCCAGGGTAGTGCTTCGGTGTTCAAAACGAACTACACAGTTCAAACAAGCTTGAGCAGTTCTTAATGAAACTCCAGTGGGTGTGGCTACCGACAATTCAAAAGGCAACTCCATTGCCACAATACCCAATTTCCGAGCACAATCAAATGAAATGAAGGAATGCGAGGCACCTGAGTCAAGTAAAGCATGAATAGAGTAACCATTGAGTTTAAGTTTACCTCTAATCAAGTTAGGCGCTGCATCCGCTTCTTGTCGGGTGATGGCGAAAACTCGTCCGGGCATTGTAGGCCTCCTTATCGCCTCATCACGCCTTGGCTCCCAACAATTCCGCGACATATGACCCGGTTTCCCACAATTAAAACAAACTAAACACGGACGATCACCATGACTAAACCCGCATTTTGTGCACGGATTTGATGCACTACCAGAACTATACTGAGATGGAGCGGAGTCCCTTCCTGCATGTTCACTCTGACTGGAACTCCCTTGTTCATAGCCACCTCGATAAAAGGGTCCTCTGCCAAACCGACCTCTATTGTGCTGCTCCCTACCAAACCTGCCTCTACCTCTACCATGACGACCTCGATTATAACGACCTCTTCCTCCACTAGAACCTGTACTACCACCACTGCTACCACTTCCTGAACCACTTCCTTTACTAATTCCTCCTGTAGGTCCTAGATGAGAAAAGGCCCGAATCATAGAATTCCTTCTGTGCTCCTCAGCCTCTTTCATCCATCTATACAATGCACGAATCTTCGCACATAGGTCCTCGAAGGACACAAACTCAACCACAGATAACCGCTCTTTAATCTCCTGATGGGCACCCTCAAACAACCTTTGAGCCATCCACCTATCATCTGGATAATTATTCAGATAAGTGGAATATTTAGCCAAGTCCAAAAACTGATCAATGTAGTCATCTGCTGACAGATTCCCTTGTTGAAAAGTTAGGAACTCGGCCTCTTTTTGCATCATTAAGGCTGGAGGGACATAATGTGCAAAGAATCGTTCCTTAAACTGTCCCCAATTCATAGGAGGATTCATCGCTTCAACACTTGGGAGAATACTCCTCCACCATCTCTTAGCCTTCTTTTCCAACTTAAATGCCGCAAGTTGCACCCTTTGCTCTGAGGTGCAATCCATCACATTGAAGATGTTCTCCATTTGTTCAATCCAATTCTCAGCCTGTGACACATCCATGGTACCTTCGAAAGCCGGAGGATTAAACTTCCGAAAGTCCTTCAATTGTGAGGAGATACCCCTTCTTCCAACTCTTGAGGCTCTCTCAGGCTCCACCACATTCTCATCTTCTCCTGCATTCAGATCCACAAATATGCCAGCTTCTTCATTCACATCCTCCTGTTCTTACCTATCCATTCTCTCTTGCAACCTGTTCAGCGTCTCTCCTTGAGTATTCACCTGATTACTGAGGCCAGCCAACATCTCATGCATCTGCCTCATCAGGTCACTATTACTCTGTCTTCCTCTTCGAGACATCTTTCCTACACACCAGCAACAACACATTCAACTATACGGTTCTGGACTAGCATTGCAGTGGGAATATAGTCTATGCATTTGAATTCGTGCCAAGTAGTACTTCAAAAAGAAACAATGGCCCAAAACCATTGCTCTGATACCAAAATGTAACATCCTACCTTCTGTCACCTTCATACTTAACCAAATATCATCAAAATTCAACCAAAAACAACCTTGACATCTCAAAACAACTCTCCCAATTCATAAACACAGCGGAAACAACTCCAATTGCCACCAAAGGCAACTAGTCACTCAGAGACCATTCATACAGGTCCAAATCCCTCGAACAAACCTGTTCAAAGCGGTTTCACCTCAAAGGAACCATTCCTAGGAGATTTGACCCCTTGAAACCCAACTTGACCAAAAGGGCTACAGGCCCTTACACAAACCAACAAGGCCTAAACAACACTCTGGACTTACCAAAACTGCCATACAACTTCTCAACCACTTTCAACCATGCATACCACATACATAAACATACTTACATCTAAAACAATCTCAAACATATCATTATCCATTACAAACCATTCTCTATCCTACTTGGCACAATACATTATCCAAAATACACACACTACATAGACTATTCCCACGTACACAGCTACTCCCGCGTCTTCTCCGGACTCGTGCCATAATCGTCACCTGAAAGGTTAGTTTATGGGAGAGGGGGTGAGACAATGTCTCAGTAACCGGGAACAACAACCACACACACACACACATATATATATATATACATATATCTCATATAAATCATGAATGCAATATGAAATGAATGACATGCATGTCGCCCTCCCAGGGGCTCCATCCTTATCCTCCCTAACATATATGTATATCATAGATATAGCATCCACCCTTATTCTCCCTAACATATGCATAATCCATCCTTATCCTCCCTAACATATATATATAATCCATCCTTATCCTCCCTAACATATATATATAATCCATCCTTATCCTCCCTAACATATATATATATCATCATACATCATACCGCCATCACGTCATCACCACTCTATCCACCATACATCACAGTCTCACAATGTCATGTGGTGATGCTCATGTATCATCATATCATCATCATAATGTTATGTATGCAACATATCATATCATCATCACACATATCATCATCACAGTCATAACCATCATCTATCAGTATACATACCAATATATATATATAGATATACACATAAACAGTACACACAACCCATCAGTATCGTGGTATGAATGAAACAAGCATATATACATATATACAAATACACGTACTATCGTATAACATAGTCAATACAATATAAACAAACACCCGGTTACCTCAATTGTCGTTACCACACACACACGAGTTCCACAAGCTTCCTTGAACTGTCCAGTACGCGTGAACCCCTCTCGATCAGCCAACAACCTTTACCATACCACAATTCTTCCATTAGCACAACATACCCACAAACCAAATATCACAATTCAACCCATTAACTTAACCCAAGGTTCCAACACCCTTTTCATGCATCAATAAGCTCTTAGGGATCACTCAAACACTACACAACATCAGACACTTCAGATTCCCAAGAGCCATTAGCGAAAACAACATAGGGTTAAGTTCTAAACACACATACACCCTTCAAAACTCACACCCAAGCAACAAGAACACTAAATCACACTTCATTAACCTCAAATCATCCAGTTTAATCGGTGTATTTTGGCCAAACTCGAAGATCCAACCCTAACACCGAAAATACCGAATTTCAACCGAAGAAAAGTGGAGAGGGAGGAGTAGGGAACACTTACCAACTTAAATCCAAGCTCCCTCGGTCTGAAAATCGCTCCTGGACGCCGGAAATGTCGAGCCCTAGCACTGTTTTTTGTCGCTCGTCGTCGCTCTCTCCGTTTTCTTTCTTTCGTTTGCGTCCGACTGATCCAGATTTAAACAAATAATTCGACTCTCGCCGCGGCTCCAGCACTCATCGCCGCGGCTCCACCATTTAATCCGGAATAACGCCTCTGGAAAGCTTCTCGCCGCGGCGGCCCTGCTTCTCGCCGCGGCGCCACCAATTGATCTGGAACAATGCCACTGGAAGGTCTCTCGCCGCGGCGGCTCTGCTCCTAGCCGCGGCGCAGAGCCTTTTCTGGTTCCTCTTGAACCTATCTCTATCCTGCTTCCTCCGATCCTGAACACAAAACCGATAAAGATATCATGAGGGGTGTTACACTCTCCCCTCCTTATAAAAATTTCGTCCTCGAAATTTCAACTCTTACCTCAAGCAAAGAACTCTGGATACTTCCTCCGCATAGAATCTTCAGTCTCCCACGTGACATCATTGGACATCAAACCGCTCCAAAGGATTTTTAACAATCTAATGGTCTTATTCCTCAACTGCTTCTCCTTAACATCCAAAATTTGCAACGGTGTGACCTCAAAAGTCAGATCCTCTCGTACTTGAACTACTTCATCATCAATTATATGAGACGGATCCGGATGATACCTCTTGAGTTGAGACACGTGGAAAACATCATGCAATCCAGCAAGACTAGGTGGTAGCGCCACTCGATACGCTACTGGCCCAATTCGTTCCAGAATTTGGTATGGACCCATATACCTTGGAGTAAGCTTCTTGGCTCGAATCGATCTTCCAACACCAGTAGTAGGAGTGACCTTCAAAAATACATGATCCCCAACATCAAACTCCAATGGTCTCCTCCTCCTGTCTGCATAACTCTTTTGCCGACTTTGAGCTGTAAGAAGCTTCTGACGAATACTCTCTATTTGCCGAGAGGTTTGATCCATAATATCTGGGCCCAAAAGACTTCTTTCACCAAGTTCAGCCCAACACAACGGCGACCTGCACTTCCTGCCATACAACGCTTAGAATAACTTCGTGCTCGTACACCCTTAGAATAACTTCTTTCTTCGATGCTACAATTGCTTGCCATCTGTGTCATAGAACAGTTAGATAGATTCATGACTCGAAACCCAAATACATGATATGATATGAAACTAGTCTGTTTACAAAGCATTGAAGAAATTGCTGAAAACACCATTACACCATTGTTGGAAAAAAAGTTCTAAGACATAGCCTAATAGTTTTACAACATCCAACAACAAAACACTTAACTACATAACCAAACAAATACTAGTACAAACACACACATATCAATTTTGTCCAAACCCACTGCATAATTGCTCGAGGTGGGGAAACAGGTTGTTTCTAAATACAGTAGCCTGTGGGCAAACCTGACAATATATATAAACAAATGTCAAATGCATGGATGAGTCATTCTTTATATTAAGAAAAACATACTCAGTTAGCAAACTTACCTCAATATATGTATTCCATACTTCATCTGTAGCCACAACTTGGTTGTTCAAAGGGTCCTACCCAAAGCCATGTCCATTTGGCTCATGTAGCATGTCCAATAAAATATGATATAATGATTTAAGATACTTTATACGAGACTGTATATGAACATCGGTAATCCAACATCCTAGAAGCATTTGCACTATCATCACTTCCAAGC
Organism: Adenanthera pavonina; assembly: GCA_026686845.1. Lineage (NCBI taxonomy): Eukaryota > Viridiplantae > Streptophyta > Magnoliopsida > Fabales > Fabaceae > Adenanthera > Adenanthera pavonina. The sequence continues at coordinate 20,737,996 of JAIVEN010000009.1, forward strand.
TACTTAAGTATCCAGGCCTAAAGTAGTTCTCAATCTTATATCCTTCATAACACAATTGAACCAAGCATTGAACAAGGACAGTGTCCTCCTCAGGGGTTCAAATACATTTTCTACCTTGTGTAACAGATTGAGCATTATCCATTGCTGCATATTCATTCCATAAAAACAAAATTTTCACTAGTTTGAGGTTTTGCTTATAACAGCCAAAAAGTTTTTGGGTAAACCATGGTTATGGTTTAAATATGTTGAAGGTTTAGACAATAAAATGGTTTCACTAGAAGGAAAAAAAAATAATTATTTGGTGAAGTTAAAGTGGCTTGTGTTAAATAGAAAATGCAATGCTTAAAAGCATTAGTCAGCCTTGCTAAGTTAGTGGCACGACTCAATACATTGAAGCATCGTCCAATTGGCATCCACATGGTTATGATCTAAAAATATATCTATATATATATATTCATACCAAATATAAATTGACTCCATAAAAATTGACCAAAGGAACCATTTTGAAAACAATGTGAGACTATGATAACAACACAAAAATTAAAATGTAGCATGATGTTAGGACAACCAGCACTGAATCAAATAAATGCATTCTTCTATAATTGTTTTACGAAACATCTTCATCTTTCTAGCAATGTCATCTTCAAAGAATGATAAAGGAAAATAGTTAAAAGAATGAAATGGGGCACCAAAGTAATTGAGTTGGTCTTCGCATGTCCATGTTATTCTTTGCATCAGTTCAGATTATTTGAACATACATGAGAGCAAATGTTTGTTTGATTACATTGTTTTTCCTTGTTTCTTTTGCAAATTGTGATATGTACAACCTGTACATATAAAGGTAATGGTGACAGAATAACTAATTTTGTATGCCACCTACTTTTGTCATTCTTTTGTTGGACAAATATCAATAATGGACTATAGTAGGTTACTTTGGAATGTAATGATTGTTTTACTCTTGGTTTGTGATATTTATGACCACCCTAATTATGCATGTTTTAAATTGAAAGCCATTATAATGCTAGAACTCAAAGCCTAGTGTAGAACTTCAGGAACTACATTTTTTCTTTGAAAAATGGTTGGAAAATTATTGAACTCCAAGCCTATGAAGGTCTGTCCTTGCTAAAGTCAGAAAGTCCTACGTATATCATATATCTTATTACCGTACTTAGCTGAGAAATCTTCCTCCCACACACACACACACATATATATATATAAAGAAAGAATCAGGATAGAATCATTCTATGCTAGGATTGGGGATTCATGGAGTGAGATATTTCCTATAGCTAGTGTTACAAAGTGTGAAATAGCAGTTTTACCCAAATGCAAATAACATAATATTGGTTCCCAAATATCATGAAACTCGACAAGAAGAAAAATAATGTACATTGATGAAACAAAAATTGATAATAGAGTAGGACCAAAGGCAAACTGTTATAACAAGCAAATCAACAACATTCATAGGTTAAGTTGAAAATAGAGGATGGATGAAGTTTACTAGATTTTTGGAAACCAAGCCCTAGGATATGGTTCTTCAAATTTAACAACACCGCACAGCTTGAGAGGATCGATTAAAGTGGGGATCACGATGTCAGGCAGCTCACTAGGTTACCGACCATGTCTACCATAGATTTCCACCGACGGACGGAATGGGGAACACCACGCTCGTTCTGGGTTTAATAGTGGGGATCACGACATCGGCCAGCTCACCAAGTGCTTGATTATTTTATGCCCTTATTTTTTTTGGCCAGAGTTTAATGCCCTTATAAAGTAAGTTGTTTTAATTTTTTTTTCAGGGGGTATAGTTGCCCTTTCATTCATTTTTATCTTCACGTTATTCTTATTCTCATTCCTATTCCATCCTCATCTCCTTTATATACTAAACATACTTTCAAATATTATTCCCATTCCCATTCTCATTCTCTCAAAAATCATTCTACGTATGAAACAAGGCCTTAGTTTCAAATCTCATTAGCTTTGTTCTTCTTTAAGGAGAAAAATCCAAAAAAACTTTAAAAAAAGAAAGCTGTACTTTGTATTTGTGACTACTTCAAGTCTCTTGACTTCAAACCTCATCAATCTTTTGTTGTTTCTTTAAGAAAAAAGTCTAACAATTTTCAAAAATAGAAAAAAACTATACTTTGAGTTTGTGACTGCTTTAAATCTCTTGATTACAAATCTTATGTGTGTTTTTAAGAACAAAATTCCTAAAAATAAAAAAAAAATTGTAGTTTGCATATGTTGCTATCTCAAGTTTTAGTTTCAAAATTCTTCTTACTTGTAGTGTTTCTAAAAAAATCTTACAATTTTTTTGTTAAAAACTGTACTTTGAATCCCTTGTTAGTACTTTGGTGATCCTGTTGTCTTTATTGAAGTTTAACATTTTTCTGCTAAGGCCATTAAAGTTTATATTTCCACTTAGTTCCCTTTTTTTGTGTATAGTTGTCATTGTCATCATCATCATCATTAGTTTCTTAAAGTTTGCTCAAAACCCGCAGGAAAATAAAATTGCACTTTAAAAAAAGGGAGAAAAGTGGTCTCTTTATATCTGTCTTAGAACGCAGGAGAGCTAATTAGTTTTGTTTTGTTTCTTTAAGGAAAAAAAAATTTAGAAAAGAAAAATCTACATGTATTTTCCTTCTTGAATCAATTTTTTCTGCGTCTTTCACTTCATTTTTCTCAACTCTGTCTTCCTAGATCTCAAAAAATAGATTTCCTTAATTTTAATTTTGCTCAAGTCTCTTTTATTCTTCTTGTTTTGGTGATCTTGTTGTACTCTTTGTTTTCTTCACATTCTTCACCTTTCATCTATGCCGTTAGATTTTATATTTCCAACTAATTTCCTTTTATTTTTGTGAATCATCATCATCAGTTTCTTAAAAGTAGTTTAAAATGCCCAAAAAAGGGAAGAAAGTTGTCTTTTCATTGTTCTGTCTTGTAACACTAATGATGGCTGTGTATTGCTGGGGGATCAGAGGCTTATATACCTACAAATTGTAGAGTTTCCAATAGCTTACTGTAAGTTCAAAACATAAGTTTATGCCATATAATTTAATTTCTATCTGATCTATAAATATGAAGCATCAAACATTGCTACTAATAGCATATGTTTCAATTTTTGCAGACTTCTTTAATTTGTTATCTTATGTGTAGCTTGCCTTTGAATTTAATCCCCTTAATTACACTGTGCTATATTCCTGAATTTCAGAGTGAGGCAACAAAAGAAAGAAAAGAAGAAGCCTCCTCCAACTCTATTTGAATCAAAGGTGTGGCTTAATCTCTTAATTACATATATACTCATTTTTACAATATTCATGACTTCCCTTTTGGTGTTAACTTTTCCTGTGGTGATAGGTCAAAGTCCTTGGTTGTGTCGACATCTTATAATTGCTCATAAAGTAATTATCGATCATTGCAGAAAAATACTTCTAAGTCAATTTGTTGAATGATTGGACAAAAATAATTGCTCCTTTCATATTTCTACACTCTATAATGTGTTGGAATGAAATTTAATATGTGGGACTAGGCATGTAAATGTTAAAAATGTGTTGTCATTATTTAATTGATGTGTCTTGGAGCAACAAAGAAAGCTCAATGTTCAATTTCGAAGCTTTACATATGGTTTTCTGTAATTCTATACATAAATTTATGACTTAGCAAACTGCTATATATATATATATTAAGTTTAATGATAAGCTTTAGCCTTTAAAGGAACTTTTACAAATTCACTTATATAATAACTCATTCAATTGAATAGGTTTACTTATGGTTTTCTGTGAGTTCAATATATAAATTCATGTCTTAGCTAATGACTTTTTGTTTTTTGAGCTTAATGATAAGCTTTTATGGAACTTTTTATAGAACATCAAATAGTTGTTAGTTATTTCCTATTTCCATTTATGCAACATTTTTGTAGTGTAATATGTGGCTTGCCTTTGACCTGAATTCATGTATGTAGTGACTTCTTCTTAACTTTTGTGACAAAGCAACAAAAGGAAAAAATCATAAGAAAAAAAAAGTCTCTTTATTCTAAAGAAAGGTAACAAAGTATGATGTTTCTGTTGTTTTCATCTTCTTTTAGTTATTTTTATTCTTTTCTTTTATTTGGGGTGAACCTTTCTCTTCATAGATTTCAATTTTTCACATTGACTATCAAAACAGATTAAGATATAAGGAAGGAAGGAAAAAACTCATTCAACAATTCTAGCTTTACATTTAAAGGTAAGAGAGGTGAGAGGGTATACATCTCATTTCGCTCAATTTTCTAATCCTTGATTATAATCTTGATTTTCTTGTTTAACAACATTCAAATGGAACAATTGCTTCTCCTTTTATTGAAAAACTTCTAGATTACACAATAAATGCAATTGGCCGGCAGCTTGGTTATCTAATTTTCTATCTCAAGTACATTAAGGTGCTAAAGAATCAAGTAGAAGAATTGATGTAACAAGTCTCATTACATTACCTCAAACTTAGTCTCTAGCTAATGAAGTATAATTGATGACATGTGCAGAACTAAAGGAACTAGGACCTGAGAAAGGATCTAAATAGAACAATGTTGAAATTTGAAACATTAAAGGGCCACGCTGTGGTGAGACATAGGGCCGCGATGGTGAGAGAGTTTGAAATTCATGGAGTTTTCAGACAAAAAGGGGCTCATGCCACGGTGCACTTATCCACCAACATGACGCTAGACTTCAGAGTCATTTAAATCAGAAACATTTTAGTTTGGCTGAGAGAGAGAGAGAGAGCAAGAGAGAAATGGAGGAGGAATAGAGAAGCAATGTTAGGGTTTTGGATTTTTGACCCTTAGAGATGATTTTTGAACTCTAGAAGCTTGATAAATTGTTAGTAAGTGGTTCTTGATCTTCTCTCTCCATTTTTCTTCAATTTTTGAGTTGGATTTTTGGGTATATATTTGGGCTTTTGGTTTTGGCCAAGATCCACCGATTAAAATGGATGAAATGTGATTAATGAGGTGTGATTTAGTATTTATGATGCATGGATATGAGTTTTGATTGGATTATGATGGGTTTGAGTGGAACCCTAGGCCCGAATTGCTTGAGGGAGTAGAAATCCAAATTGTAGGTGATAGGATAAGGTTTGGATAGTTGTTTATGGTTTATTAGAACATGATTATGCTAATGGAATGAAGGGTTAAGCATAATTGGCTGATTTATGGATTTTGATCAAGTTGTATATTATGTTAATTGAGATATTATTATATTATAGAGATTATTTGATTGACTAGAGGGGTACAAGTTATGGTTGGCAATCCGAGAAGCTCATGGAATCTGTGTGTGGTATTGACAACCTAAGGTAACTGGGTGTTTGTGATTCATAGGAATATATGTTCATTTATGTATATATATATGCATGTCCCTTTTCATCCCACGATATTGGTTGTGTGTGTATGGTTTTTCTACATATCGTGGTATGTACATGGCTAGTTGAGATAGGATGTTTGAATATTTATGATGTTGTAGCATTCTTATACCATTGCATGCTGGCATGTCCATATAATGATTGTGATGATATATGTGTGTGTGTGTGTGTGTGTGTGTGTTTTGAGGCGTGTTGTCATGATATTGGCATCATTACCATGTGATTGCATGGTAAGAGATTGATGTTGAGGTGATGATGATGTGATAGATGATAATGATATGATAAAGATCCTTGCCACTAAATCCCCTCCTTGGGAGAGCCAGGTGGCAATGGATAAGATGATATCATGAAACATCCCTATCACTAAATTCTCTTATATGACCAGAAGAGCCAGGTGGCAGTGGATTGGGGATGTACCTTTCCTAAATCATCACCAATTTACAGTTGTCCAGGGAAAGGAGAGCCATGGTCCAAGCACTAGTGTAACCTTTGGCCGAGTTGCATTAGTGTAAGGTGAGCTTAGTGATGTCTCGGAATCAGTCTTCACTGACTGTTGGAAAGGAATCATCTATTTGAAATGTCCTGTGATGGTGACAACTTGTGATTCTAGCTATGTATGAGAAAGAACATGCATACCATTCATTTTTATTTCACTATACCTTGTGCATGATTGTATGGATTAGTATATATTGCATATGGTTGTTCCTGATTATTAACTTTGTTTCACACCGCCTCCTATGACAAACATTTCAGGTGAAGATTCTGACACTAGTCCAAAGAAGACAAGGGAGAAGTGTCTCGGACGTGGGAATATTCAAGTTATGATAGTATGTGTAATGTCTATGTATACATTGTGCCAACTAGAATAGTATGATTGTAATTAAGAGGAGGATTATGTGAATTGTAATGATGATAGTGGTATGATATGTATATGTATGATGATGGTGATTGATATAGGATGATGTTATGTGATGAATGTATGTTTTGGCGTGTTTTTGAAGTTAGAATGGATGTGCGTTTGTTTAAAGGGAGATTTTGGGCTCAGTTTGTGAGTTTTGGGCATATAACCCATGATGTGAATTCGATGTTCAAGGGGGTCAAATCTTAGAGGAATGGTTCCTTTGAAGTAAAATCTCTTTGGACAAGTTGGTTGAGTCAATTAAGACCTATATAAATGATTTTTTGGTGCCAAATTACCTTTGGTGGCAATTGGAGGTGGAAAGTTGTGAGTTTTAGTCAAAAAGTGATCAAAATAATGTCGGGTGTCCAGAATCTCCATACAAAGATGGATTTGAGCGAAACTAGTGTATATAGATAGATTGTGACAAGAATGCCTTGTAGGAGTTAAAATCAGATCAATCAGAGGTCAAAGCATAAAATTATGCACGTTGGAAGTTCATCAAAAAATTAACAATTTGCTGATATGGAAATTGATGCGGGCATTGTAACGCTAGAACCTTGGCTGCGGTACGAAGCACTATTGCTCGGTTGAGGCTGGGGCAGTACTGTAATAGGCTATGGCCGCATCCTGTTCTTGTGCCTTTTTGGTCTAGTTTGGTTAGTTTTTGAAGAAATTGGTCATTTTTGGAGGTGTGTTGGAGTAAGGTATTATAATTAAAGCATCAACAAGCCCCTATGCAACATTCAATCGATGAAGCTAAAAAAAATGGTGAAATAATTGAAGAGATAGTTAAACATTGGATGAGAAGGGTAGACAAGATGACAAGGCAAACAGAACAAATCTATGAAGAAGAAAGGCAAGCAAGGACTGAGTGTAGCAGAACCTCATGTCCTAATTTGTGGTCTCGTTATCAACTTGGCAAAAGAGCAAAGAAAATTAGACTAAAAAGGGTAGACAAGATGACAAGGCAAACAGAACAAATCTATGAAGAAGAAAGGCAAGCAAGGACTGAGTGTAGCAGAACCTCATGTCCTAATTTGTGGTCTCGTTATCAACTTGGCAAAAGAGCAAAGAAAATTAGACTAAAAGTTGTTGAAATTTAGAAACAACAAAACTTCCAGAGAATTGCACATCGTGATTCTCCCAAATAGATGTTAGACTCAACCCATGTCAAAAGCAATGAAGGGATTGATTCAAGGGTGCCAATTATGACTCAACTTGTGGAAGCACTAGGAGATCCTGATGTCAATATGATAAGATTGTGTGGTATTGGTGGTGTTGGCAAGACCATTATAGCCAAAGAAGTAGCAAAGAAAGTACAAGATGAAAAAATGTTTGAAAAGGTGATCATGGAATTTGTTTATGATGATCTAAACCTTGAGAGAATTCAATGCCAAATTACTGAAATGCTAGGAATGAAACTTAAGGAGAAAACTGAAAGCATAAGATATTCTCGTTTGAATGAGATGTTGAAGCAAGAGAGGAATTTGCTCATAATATTATATTATCGTAATATTAGTGATGGAAAGCATGATAATAGGAATGGAGGTTGCAAAATTTTATTGACTTCTAGAGATGAAAAGCTGCTATCAGACCACATGAAATGTGAAAGAAATATCAAAATGGGTGTCTTGTCTTAGAAGGAAGCATGGGAGTTATTCAAGAGAATTGCTGAGTTTCAACTGACTCAACCAATCTTGATTTGATTGATGTAGCTTATGATATTATTCAAAAATGTCAAGGATTGCCATTGGTAATTGTTGCAATTGCTGGAGCATTGAGAAATAAAGGTCCAAATAAGTGGAATGGTGCCCTTAGTCATTTGAAAAGTCTATTACGGAGAAACATCATTCGAATTTAAGATGTGGATTCCATTTTGAGGTTGGGCTATAATCATTTAAGTTTGGAGCATAAACCTATTTTCTTACTCTTTGCCAAGTTGTCCCATGACCCATTAATTACAGACTTACTTATGTACTCTATGGGGTTAGACTTACTACACTTACAAAGCATGGAAGAAGCTAAACATGGAATCTTCACTTTCATATGTAGGTTAAAAGCTTTAAACTTGTTGCTTGGTAGCTTTTCTATTTGTCATTTTACAATGCATGATGTCATTCGGGATGTTGCGCTCTTAATTGCTTCTAATGAAAAAAATTTCTTTGTGGTGAGACACATAAAGTTGAATGAGTGGCCAAATGAAAATTTGGCAAAAAGCTATACTAGAATATGTTTAAAAAAGAGTGACATTAATGATCTTCCAGAAGTGTTACATTGTTCATCACTAGAATTCTTCTTACTTAATAGTATAGAACCTAATTTGAATATACCAAGCAAGTTTTTCAAATCAATAAAGCAACTCAAAGTGGCTATGCCTTCAACAGATAAAAATTGTCCATTGTGAGGAATTAAAGATATTAAAAAATGAAGCCTCAAGTTCACCAGCAATGCAAGAGGGAGAGGACACTTGATTTAAAATATCCTCTATTTTCCCATGATCAGGTATCTTTCAAATTACTTAATCAACTTTTTTTTTTAAATTTTGATAATAAGTTAACAATAAGGAAAAAATATTTTTAAGCTTTAAAATTAAAGTAAATAATAAAACTTCAAATTATTTGTTTTCACAATCTATCAATTTGAAGTTGAAGTATTGATTACTCTTTTTTTTTATTCGGTTTTTTGAACAATTGATAACTTATTTTTACAATAACTATTAGGTTTGCTTGTGAGAATTTAAATAAATGGATTATTCCTATTACTGAAAATTCTTTTCATTAAAATGAATTGTTCATAGTTGTAGTTTATAATTTTTATTGAATCAAGTGTTTCGTTGATTCCAAACAACCGGAGCTTGGAAGAAAGATATCAAAGGAACACAAGAGAGCTCTAGTGATGAAATCCAGGAAGAAATAAGTACAAGATTAGTTTTTAGGATTTCTTACAGTATTCACAGAGTAAAGACTTTGATCTTGCACCCACTGATTTTAAATAAGTATTTTTCAAGTATCCTATGCTAACTTATGATAAATTTGAAAAATACTCACTAACAGATGAATTTTGAACTGTTAAACTTCATATGTTTCTTTTAAAATTCAACTGAAATTTGAAGTTACAAAGATGTTGCCTCTAACAGATGAATTTCAGCCTATTAAAATTTGAATTTCGAGTCAAGCATAATTTGTAAAAAATGAAAAATTCGTTTGAAGCTGTGTCAAAGTTCATCTGAAATTAGAGTGCAAAAAGAGTTCAAAGTTAGTTCCTCTGACAAGAACTTTGGTTTTGAAAATTCAAACTTTGGAATGAAAATATATAAGTTTGAATAGATGTCCCTTTGATAAACAAATTTCTACTTTGAAAATTCAAACTTTGGAATGATAACGTATAAGTCTGATAAGAGGTCTTTCTGACAGATGAACTTTGAAGGCTCAAAATTTGAATTTCAAAAAGAAGAACTTTTATGCCATTTAAGTTGCTCACTAACAGATAAATTTTGGATCCACAAAATTCGAATTTCGAGTGTACTGTAGCAATATGGAACAATTATTCATACTTAACAGAAGCACTTTAGTTTTTAAAATTCGTATGTTCTAATATGGAAAATATTTGTCAAAATCAAAATTCGAATTTCACCTTTGAATAGACGAACTTTGAAGTTCAATGTTTAGGTCTTTAACTTATGGCCTCTGTGAAATTCGTCTGTTGACACCCCAAAATTTGAACTTCGATGTTAGATGCATTAAATGGGGTTGGTGAACGGCTAGTTTTACAGAGTAGCTATTAGGTAACATCTCTAATGGCTAGATCTTATCTCTAACGTATAGTTAAGACATAAATCTATAAATAGAACTTCATTTGAAGTTGTGGGTAACAATTTTATGTTGTATATACTAAAACTTTATCAAAATCATTAGACAAAGCCTTCTACTCTCTCACACTTCATTTATTGCACCTAAACTGTTATACATACTCTATATTAGAGAGTTTTTCTTTTTGTAAACATTCTTATTTTCATCTGGAAGAAAGATGTTCTTGTGAAGAAATTTTACAAGGGATTTGGGAAGCACTTAGTGTTAGGTCTGCTGGCTTCCCAAGAGGGGGGTAAATTAGAAAGTTTGAAATTTTCTGCAAAAGTATAAGAGAGCAATGAAAGCGAAAGTGACAGAAAAATAGAGTACAAAATATAAAAAAATAGTAAGCAAGATAAAGAAATAAAAGACACAGAGATTTATCCTGGTTCGGTCTCTTTCTCTTGACCTACGTCCAGTTCTCAAGCTACCGCTTGAGATTTTCCACTATCTTGTAAGAATTTGGTGGGCTCTTTGCAATGCCACAGTACAACTTTATGCTCTGTTCCAAAGCTTACAGTTTTACTCTCTGTACTCTAACTAAGTGCTTCCCAAATCCCTTGTGAAGTCCCATCACAAGAAAATCTTTCTTCCAGATGAAGATAAGATTATTTACAGCAAGATAAACTCTCTAATTTAGAGTATGTATGACAGTTGAAGTACAATATATGAAGTGTGTGAGAGTTGAAGGCTTTGACTGAAGAATTTGACAGAGTTTCAGTATATACAATGTAAATTTGTTACCCATACCTTCAAATGAAGTTCTATTTATAGATTTTTATCTTAACTATACATTAGAGACAAGATCTAGCTATTAGAGATGTTACCCAATGGTTACTTTGCAAAACTATCCATTCATCAACTGTATTTAATGCATCTAACATCCAAAGTTTGAATTTTGGGGTATCAACATATGAATTTCACAGAGATCATAAGTTAAGGACTTTAACGTTAAACTTTGAAGTTTGTCTATTTAAAGGTAAAATTTGAATTTTCATCTTGACAAATATTTCCCACTTTGGAACATACGAATTTTCAAGTTTAAAGTTCTTCTAATAAGTGTGAACAGTTGTTTCATATTGCTACAGTGTATTCGAAGTTCAAAATTTGATGTCCGAAATTCGTCTGTCAGTGAGCAACTTAATATGGCACAAAAGTTCTTCTTTTTGAAATTTGAAATTTGAATGTTGAAAGTTTGTCTGTCAGAAAGTCCTCTTTTCAGACTTATATGCTTTCATTCCAAGGTTTGAATTTCTGAAGACTAAAGTACGTCTGCCAAAGGGATGTTTGATCAGACTTGCATGCTTTCATTCTAAAGTTTGAATTTTGAAAATTGAAGTTTTTCTGTCAGAGGGACTGACTTAAAACTCTTTTTAAACTTCACTTTCAGATGAATTTTGACATATTTTCAGATGATTTTTTTATTTTTCACAAATTATACTTTACCCAAAATTTGAATTTTCACAGGCTAAAATTCATCTGTTAGAGGCAACAACTTTGTGAGTTTGAATTTTAGCTATCAAAGTTCAAATTTTCAAGACATCATATTTTCCTTCCAAGCACTAATTGTTTGGAATCATTAAAACACTTGATTCAACACTTAGCTAGAGTGTAGAGTGAGAATCTATGAGCTCTTAGAATAGAGCACAAGGTTGTACTACGGCATTGTAAGGAGTCCACTAAATTCTTGCAAGATAGTGGAAAATCTCAAGTGGTAGCTTGAGGACTGGACGTAGGTCAAGAGCAAGAGACCGAACCAGGATAAATCTTTATGTCTTCCTTTCCTCTACTTTGGTTACTGCTCTATTATATTCTGCACTTTGTTTTTCTGTAACTTTTGCTTTCACTACTCTTTTATAATTTTGCAAAAAATTTTAAACTTCCCAGTTTACCCCCTTTTTTGGGAAGCCAGCAGACCTAACAATTTTAACCATCGAAATTGCAATATTAAAAAAGTGAACTGTTCATACTAAAATATTCTATGTAATAAATATAAAAAAGTATTTAAAAAATAATTGTTACAATTATAGTAAAATAAACAACAATATTCATTCAATTTATATGTATAGGCAAAATCATATATTTTGTCCTTGTAACACCCTATCGAAACAAACCCAAAATGAGCACCTAAAAACATCAAAACTAACCAAGAGGGGGCAAAACAGTGCTAAGGTGTAGCTTAGAACAATGCCACTACGGCCTTAGAGAGGTAGAATAGGTGCCACCATAACACCACTTGATGATGTCATATCAGCAAAGTTCCAGTTTTCCTGTAACACCCTACTAAAATGAACCCTCGAACATAACCTAAAACCTAAAAAATAGGCCAAATGAAACAAAATAGGATGAATTAGTGCTGGAGCCGTGGCCTCAACAGTGCCCCCACTACCTCCAAGAAGCAGAATGGTTTGGCACCATGGTGCCTATATCAGTAACTGTATCAGCAAATTGTTGATTTTTTGGATAAATTTTTGATGCGCACAACTTTGTACTTTGACCTTTGATTAACCTGATTCCAACTCCTACAAGTCACTTTCATTTCAATCTAATTTTAAACACCAATTTCATTTGAATTCATCTTCGTATGGAGATTCTGGATGCTCAAAATTGAATTGGTCACTTTTTGGTCAAAACTCACAACTTACCACTTGCATTTCCCACCAAAGGCAATTTGACATTTAAGGAACATTCACACAGGTCTTATTTGACTCAACTAACCTGTCCAAGGAGATTTTACCTTGAAGAGACCTCTCCTCCGAGCATTGACCCCCTTGAATCCCAAAACCACACAATGGGCTACATGCCAAAAACACACATACAAGGCCCAAAACTGCCCTTGGGTTCCCACGTATGGCCATTCTAGCTTACAAACACATGCTCTAATTACCTATATTGAGGTTCATATTATCATCACACATATACAACCGTGCCTAGCACATATCTACACCTAACTCATATCATCCCTTAACATCAATATCATCACATAATCATCTATAACATCAAAATGTTATTGTCACAATCTTCCTATCATCACACAATATATGGATAATACCCCTAGGACACTCATATAGGCACCAAAACACAATAATCTACTTGACATAATATTGCATAAATTACAGGCTACCAATTATACTTGGAATTCCTAATTGCTGAGAGGCCTATGACTCCATGGTCTTCTTTGCGCCAGTACCAGAGTCTTCACCTAAAATGTTAGTTATGGGGTTATGAGGCAGAGTCTTAGTAATCGGGACAAACACACACCTATAATAATATTGTCCATACCACACATATATGCAAATGATGTTGTGCAATGTCAAATGTCATGGAATGCATATTTCCCTCAAACACGACTAGAACCACAAGCTGACATCATCACAGGACATTTCAAATAGATGATTCCCTTTCAACAGCTAGTGAAGACTGATTCTGGGACATCACCAAGCTCACCTCATACTAATGTACCTAGCTAAAGGTCATACTAGTACTTGGACTATGACTTTCCTTCCCTTGGACTAACCAAATTGATGGTGATCTAGGGAAGATGCAATATATTGCCACCTGGCTCTCCTGGCCATAGGAGAGGATTTATTGATAGGGGTATTCCATCATATCACCAAATTATATCATCATCATCGTATCATATCACAGTCAACTGCCACCTAGCTCTCCAAATCATAGGAGAGGATTTAGTGGCAGGGATATTTCATCATATCATCTTACCCACTGCCACCTAGCTTTCTTATCTATAGGAGAGGATTTTGTGGCAAGGATCTTTCATCATATCGTCATATCATATATCATTATATCTCTTCTTATCACCTCCTTCTCTTCCACCATATCTCACTATGCTTATGGGGTGGTGATGTGTATGCCATGCTAACATGCCTCTAACAATATATAATCACAATCATGGTCATGCTAGCATACAATCATATGTGGACGCAATAATCACATATACATGTATATAATATCACATTCATCATCATCATCATATACAAGTACCTTATCTAACCATATGCATACCATGATATATAGAAAATCCATACATATACACATAATGATATCGTGATATGAACGGAGACATGCAAATATATATATCAACATGTAACATATATCACAAACACCCAGTTACCTCATATTACTGACACCACATACACAGGGGAATTAGGCAAGCCTCTAAAGCACCAGCCATGAACCATATGCTTTCAATTGGCCAATCAACCATTATAACATCATAATACTTTTAATTAACATAATATCGATAACAACTAAAATCCATAGTCTAGCCGTTCAAGTATATCCAGAGTTCTAACAACATAATTACAAACTAATGAGCTCTAATTAATCATTCACATCATAATCATTCTTATACATTTCTAATTTCATGCTTCTACACACAATACCAAGTTAGGGTTCTACTCAAACTCATCACAATCCAACCAAAACTCATACCAAAGCTCCTTAACATTAAATCACACTTCAATAATCCATTTACACACATTTCAATCGGTGGGAATCAACCAGAAATAGACTCCCACACATACCCATGAAAATCAACTCAAAATCAAACAGCAAAGGGAAAAGGAAGGGTGTAAATTCATATACTAACCAAGATTGAAGCTTTTAGAGTTCACAATCACTCCCCAAGACTGGATCCATCAAGTCCTAGCAAAGAAAAATCCTCTTCATCCTTAATTTCTTTCTATTTCATCTGACTAATCACATTCTAATTCAAACATGGTCAGTACTGGTGCCATAACGTGAGTGCTCTCGGCCTAGATATTTTTGAGTTTGCACGATTGTCTCACCATGATGGCCCTGTATCTCACTGGGCATGACCTTTCTCTATCTCTATTTTCAAATGTTGTCTTATTTAATTCTTTCTTTGGTCTTGATTCATCTGGTGCTGGACAAATTACAAGGCAACCTCTTATTAGCTTGAGACTAAGTTTAGGGTAGTGTAATGAGGATTATTATATTCTCCCCTCTTTAAAAGAAATTTTGCCCATGAAATTTAAAGACATTAACCTTGACCGAAAATGAACATATTTCTTCTATCTTAATTCTTCCACTTCTAAATAACTTTTCACATCAACTTTCTATGATGCCTTATCAGGATAAACTATTTTCTCCTACTTCACTTTAATATCTACAAATCCATGCAACTTACACGAATGATCAACCATAATTCCTATACATAAGAAGGATCAGTCCAACACCTTGACTTGAATTCTTTCACCCCCAAATAGACCTTTCACATAATTGTTTCATCAAAACTTTTATGGTATACAATCATTTTCCTTAATGTTCCACATAATCACTTATCTACTCAAATGGTTAATCATTTTTGTCCATTTCTCTTAGGATTTGAATTGCCTCAGTGGCCATATCTACACTGATAAAACTCAATTAATCAAATACCAAAGATTTTCATAACTTACCTTAGCTACTTCATAACATCCTAAATTCACTTCTTATTACCATATTAAAAGGAAAACCTCATTTTCCTATGACTTCTTCATAATACCAACTACTTGTCCATTTCCTATTACAAGATATAGTCCTTCCTTATGTAAATTTCTTACATATCAATCTTCTTTGGTAATTCTTGTCAACCAAACTTCCTCCTTGATCTATGCACATGTTCCTTTTTAGTCGACAACCTTCTCCTTCCATACCATTAACCTTGAAATTTCCTTGCTGCTACTTCTTTAACTACATGAATTGCTACCTGGAAAACTTACATTATCACCTTTTGATCTCCATAATAACATCTCCCCATGACATCAATTTATCTGTCTATACTATGGGTCCTTCCATAACTTACCAGTATACATTGGATCAATCACGTCACCGCATCTCACGGAATCCATTTACTATACCTTCGGCACTAACTAATTTAAAGCTGTCACTAGTCATTTTGAAGGTTATTCCTATTGCACTGTACATGTGCCCTATAACATCCGGCCACTTCTTTGGAATTGACGACTGTCCCCACAAACCAATACAAGCTCTTTCGGTGTGCTTTGTCCTCACTCACACATACCTCCTTCCCAGGAGATCACCAATCCCAGAACTGCTCTAAGTCAATCACGCTTAACTGAGGAGCTCTTAAGGGATAGGCTACCGAAAATGTAGGTGCACCTTATTGATATAGGTAGTACCTATCAATTCTTTTAAGCTATCCTTAATCATATAATCCCATACTTATATAGTCTCTGGATCCCTCTCGTTCTGGTATGCATTCGATTCATTCATATACCCCTCCCACTTAGAAGCTTGCCAGGAGCTGCTCCTTGTCTGTGCCTTATCACTTTTATCTCACACCCCTTTTTCTTGCACCGGTGCTCACTCCCCACCCTCATCAGCTCCCGGCTGTCACATGAAATGTCATACCTTCTAGATTTTAAAATATTGAGCCTTAAACATTTAAGAGAAATTTTAAGATATTACATGCCCACACTATATCAAAACTCTTTATCCTCAATTCCCCAACCAAATAGCACTACCAAAGGCATAGGCAAAACCATTACATCTTTAAAGTCCATAAAAATTCCCATAGCCTTATATTCATCAAAGAAACTTTACCAGTGACCAAACATTGTTTCTTTGTGGTAGGGCCACTTTTCCAAATTATCTCATGATCTCACAAGACCTCCACACTAAC
The DNA here is from genome assembly GCA_026686845.1 of Adenanthera pavonina. Taxonomy (NCBI): domain Eukaryota; kingdom Viridiplantae; phylum Streptophyta; class Magnoliopsida; order Fabales; family Fabaceae; genus Adenanthera; species Adenanthera pavonina. The sequence goes on from JAIVEN010000009.1 coordinate 20,754,797, forward strand.
AAGCCAATGATTAACTACTTATAAATCTAAAAGACTCCTTCCTGTTTTCTTTTCACCTTCAGCATAAGATTCTTATTCCTACTTGAACATATTATTTTGATTTCACACCATTATTTTCTACATTGTTATGGTAAACACTTCGTCTCTTCAATAATCTTGCTTATGGATAGACCTGCTTAATCTTGAGGCTTGTAACTTTTCCAATATCCTATCTGTGTACCCCTTAGGTTTGCTTCTACTGTGCACTATGATTCCTACATTCTTGCATATAAGGTCGTATAGTACATTCGCATCACCCTTGAACATCACCATTACAAATTGAAATAATGAAATAAATATTAATAAATGTATTCATGTTGTATCAATTAAATATTAAGTAAAATATTAAATTAGATTTAGGTGTACCATATGTTTTTCATTGACAATATATACAATTAAGGAGGAATGATGAACATAATTAGGCATGTATTTTATATGGTTCAGGTCATTTTTGACTTGAAGGAGATGACATTGGGCGAAAAAAAAGCCAATAAGTCAAACTTTAGCTTTGGATTGTTGAAAAGGTTTCCCAGTTTAGAGAAGTTTGGTGTTGTTAGGGGTGATAGCGAGGAGATATTTATCTCATCTATGAAGCCTCTTAAGGAAGATCCTATATTTCTTGTTCTAGAATTAGATCTTTCTTTGTTGAAAAAGGTAAAGCACATATGGAATGAACATTCTCTACTGCGTATTCTTCAGTGTCTTCAAACTTTAAGCATTTCTTATAGTGATAACTTGATAAGCTTGGAGCCATCCTTCATTTCTTTAGCAAATCTCACATATCTCCATGTGAGTCATTGTAAGGGATTGATCAGTTTGCTGCATTATCAACAGCTTCAAGTTTGGTGCATCTCTCAAAGTTGACAATATGGCACTACAAACAAATAGAGGAAATCATAACAAAGGTGCAGGGAGGGGATAATATGGAAAACAAGATCACTTTCAGCAAATTGGGGTATTTGGGACTTGTTGACTTGCCATGGTTGAAGAGCTTTTGTAGCCATAATTATATCTTCAAGTTTTCATTGTTGTGTTAAGTAATTGTGAAAGAGTGTCCTAGATTCAAAATGTTTTGTCCAGGAGACATACATGCACCATTACTTAAAGGTGTTCAAGTGGCATGGAATCAGAACTTTTCGGACACTAATCTTAGCAACACAATCAAACAACAGCTCATTATAAAAGAGGTATGTCAAAAATAATGACAATCTCATCATTTCTAGTTTAGATAGAATCCTCAACTTCTAAATTTAGGTTGAGATAGTATTTACCATAAATGTAACATGATGCTGAAGTTTAAACATTCTTTCCTACCCTAATAAATTATAAGCATTCCATACTACATAACTCTAACTGTAAATTATAAAATATTGTAAAAGATGATAATTAATGAATGTCATAGATTGATGCAAATTGTAACACCCTACACCAATATACCCCATACATTGCCTAAATCACCATAAAACTGAACAAAATGAACCAAATCAGCTGCATCAGAGTACGGTACCCCAGTCTCAATAATGCCATCGCATTGCGGAGGCTCTTGGGTTCTAATTTTTAGAAATAGAGGGGACTGGCACCACAGCCTAGCTTCTAGTGCCATGACGCCCCTTGTTGATGCCATATAAGCAATTTTCATGTTTTTAGGGTGAACTTCCGATGCGTATAACTTTATGCTTCAACTTTCGATTGACTTAATTCCAACTCCTAATAGTCAATCTTATTCCAATCTATCCATGGACACCAATTTCACTCAAATCTGTTTTCTTTTAGAGATTTTGAACACCCGACACAATTTTCACCACTTTTTGACCAAAACTTACAACTTAAGTGCTCCAATTGCCACCAAAGACAATTTTATCATCGTAGACCATTCACGCAGGTTCCACTTAATGGGCTATATGCCCAAATCACACCATTCAACCCAAAGCTCCCTTTGGGTGTGCACACAACCATTCTGACTCCTAAACGTGCCAAAACCTACATATATCACACTACATTATTCCATATCAATCACCATCATTATACATATGCATATTATAACACCATTATCATTATAATCATCATGATCCTTATAACAATTACAATTGTGCTATCTTACTTGGTACAACATATAACATAGACATTACAATATAGCACCGTGACTTGAATATTCCCATGTCTAAGACACTACTCCCTTGTCTTCTTCGGACTAGTGCCAGAACTTTCACCTGAAATGTTAGTTCATGGGAAATGGGTATGAGACAAAGTCTTAGTAACTAGGGACAACTACAAGCAACATATATATATATATCTTTATTTCATACAATAGTACACATGAATGCAATATGTAATGGAATGCATGTCTTCCTTGCACATAGCTAGAACCACAAGCTAGCATTATCACAGGACATTTCATATAGGTGACTCCTTTCCAACAGTTAGTGAAGGATGATTTTAGGATTTCACCAAGCTCACCTCACACTTGTGCACTCGACCAAAGGTAACACTAATGCTTAGACTGTGGCTCTCTTTCCCCTTGACCACCATGAATTGGTGGTGATTTTAGGGAAGGTCCAGTCTATTGCTGCCTTTCTCTCTTGGCCATAGGAGAAGATTTAGCAATAGAGATCTCTTTCTTATTTCACCTATACCATATCATATCATATCTCATCATATCATATCATATATCTTCATCACCACTTGATCCACCTTTCCTTATAATGTTATGTGGTGATGTTCATGTCATATCATCATGTAATATCATCATCATGTTTCTCAATGTCATACCATAGACTCATGTAATGTCACATCATCATTATCATATACAATCATCATCATAATCATTATTGTCTACTATAATGTTTAGTCATGTGCTTACTATGATATATATAGAAAAACCATACACACATAATAATATTGTGGTATGAATGGAAACTTACATATATACACATATATACTAGCATATAATACATACAATACAAACACCCGGTTACCTTAATTTGTCAATACCACACATGTAGATTCCACAAGCTTCTTAAATTGTCCAACATGACTTGTACTCCTCTAGTCAACCAAACAACTTCTACAACATCATAATAGCTCACTTAACATATTATACAACTTGACCAAAATCCATAATTCAAAACCAATTATACTTAACTTATCATTCCAATAGCATAATCATTTTCTAATTTTCCCCAAACAACTATCCAAATCTTATCTTATCACATACAATTTGGATTTTCTACACCTTTAAGCAATTCTAGCCTAGGGTTCCACTCAAACCTAACATAATCCAACCAAAATTCATATCCAAGCTTCATAAACACTCAATCACACCTCATTAATCTCAATCCATTTTAATTAGAGGATTTAAGCCAAAACCAAAAATCTAACTATATATCTGAAAAATCCAACTCAAAATCGAAGAAAAATGGAGAAGGAGGAGCAAGGATAACTAACCAACAATTTATCAAGATCCTAGAGGTCATAGATCACATCGAAGGGTTGAAAATCTGAAGCCCTAGCTCTGCTTCTTTGTTCTCCCTTCATTTCTCTCTTGCTCTCTCATTCTTGGCTGCATTGAAATGTTTTTGATTTAAATGATTCTGAGGCATGGCGTTGTGGTGGTGGGTAAGTGCACACGGCGTGAGCCCTTTTTATCTGAAAAATCATATGAAAGTCAAGCTTATCTGCTGCCGTGACCCTGTGTCTCACTGCGGCGTGGAGCTCCTCTATTTCATTTTTGGCTTTTCCTTTGTCCTAGTCTTTCTGGCTCTGCACATGTCATCAATTATATTTCATTACCTAGAGACTACGTTTGGGATAATGTTATGAGGGTTGTTACATTTCCTCTCCTTATAAAAATTTTGTCCTCAAAATTTCAACTCTTATCTCAGGCCAAAATCTCTAAATACCTCATTCACAAGGATTCTTTTGTCTCTCACATGACATCATTGAATGTCAGGTTGCTCCACAACACTTTAACTAGTTTGATGGTTTTATTCCTTAACTGTTTCACCTTTACATCAAAAATTTGCAGTGGCATGACCTTAAATGTCAGATCCTCTCGTATTTGAACTTTCTTATCATCAATTATATGAGATAGATTTGAATGATACTTTTTGAGTTAAGACACGTGGAAAAAATCATGTAATCTTGCAAGATTAGGCCGTAGTGCCACTCGATATGCTACTAGACCAATTCGCTCCAAAATTTGATAGGGACCCATATATCGTAGAGTAAGTTTCTTCGCTCAAATTGATCTCCCAACAGCTGCATAAGAGTGACATTAAAAAATACATGGTCTCCTATAACAACCCTCATTAGACTGCCCTAAACATAGTTTTGAGCTAACATGAAGTAACCTAATGATACATACAGGACTGGAGGAACCAGGACTGGAGGAAGGATCAAAATGAGAAAAAATCAATATTTGAGACAAAGAAGGGGCTACGCCATGACGAGATGCAGGGCCATTGCGGTAAGACACATGTGACAACTTAAAAAATATCGGGGCTAAGAGCACTCATGCCGTGGCAAGCTTACTGGCATCATGATGGGTGTCAGAAACTTCGTTTAAATCAGGATCATTTTGGATGAAAAAAAAGGAAAGAAATAGAGGAGAGATCGAGGGAGCTCTGCTATGGTTTTACAATCCGATGTTTAGGAGTGGTTTTTGGCCTCTGGGAGCTTGATTAATGGTTGGTAAGTTGATATTCCTCTCCTCTCTTTTCTCTTCGATTTTGGGTTGGAAATCAGTGGGAGTATGCTACGTTTTAAGCTTAGGGAAGAATTCACTGATGCTTGATTTGGTGTTATGGAAGTGCTATGTAGCATTAGGAAGGTATGGGTATGAGTTTTGGTTGGAATGTGATGGGTTTGAGTGTAACCCTAAGTTGGAAATTGTAAAGGGGGTATGGAATCTGAGATGAATGAGGATGATTATAATATAGATGGTTGTTTAGAATGTATTAATTTATGTCTATGCCACTGGATCATAGGGTCAAGTATAGTTGGTTGAGTTATGAGTGTGAATTGATATTGTGTTGTGTTAATTGAGAATACTATGATATTACAGTATATGATCAGTTGACTAGAAGTGTGTGGCTCATGATTTGGTTGGCAATTTGAGGAGCTTGTGGAATCTACATGTGTGGTATTGACAACCTGAGGTAACCAGGTGTTTGTATATGTGTTATATGTTAATATATATATATATATGCATGTCTCCGTTCATACCACAATATCATTATGTGTATGTGTATGATTTTTCTATATATCGTGGTATGTACACTGCTAGATGAGATACTATATGTTATTGTGACATGATGTGAATGTATGATGATGATGAGTATGGCATTACATGTGATGCAACTCGTTATGATGCCAACTCATGGTTCTAGCCGTGTGGAGGGAGACATACATCTCATGACATTGGTATTGCACTATATCATTTGCATATGTTTGTAGTGTTGATGATATTATAGTATATGTGTATTTGTCCCAATTACTGAGACTCTGTCTCACACTCCTTTTCCATGACTAATCTTTCAGGTGAGGACTTTAGTACTAGTCTGATGAAAGACTAAGGAGTTGTAGGTCTCACTGCATTTAGGAATATCAGGTGTAATTGGTAGTTTGTAACTTAGCTTATGTAAAATTGTGCCAAGTATATTGTTATGGTTGGTTGTCTGTATGTGTATCCTAGGCATACAGAGATGTATGTGGTTATGCATGTTTGGGTGAAGTGATAATGTTGTGTAGGCAATCATATGTGATGATTGTATAGTGATGTTATCAATGGGATTGGTAGTATAAGCTTGAAGCAGGTGTCTAGGTGTTGGAATGGCACTATGAGGGAATGCAAAGTGGTTTTGGGCCTGGTATATGAGTTTGGGGCATACAACCTATTGTGTGATGATGGGGTTCAAGGGGGTTAATTCTCAGAGGAGAGGTTTTCTTGAGGTAAAACCTCCTTAGACAGTTTGGTTGATCAAATGGGACCTGTCGAAATGGTTCTTAAGTGCTAAATTGCCTTTGATGGCAAACAAAGGTATTGAGTTGTGAGTTTTGGCCAAAAAGTGTCCAAAACAGTGTTAGGCATCCAAAATCTCCATATGAGGATGGATTGAGATGAAATTGTGTCTTTGGTTAGATTGGGACAACATTGATTTATAAGAGTTAGAATCAAGTCAATAAGAGATCGAAGCAAAAAATTATGCGCATTGGAAGTTTGCATCGAGATTTTAAATTCTACTGATATGGTATCAGTAAGGGGCACTGCAGCACCAAGGCTAGGTTGCAATGCCAGATCCCTTATTTTGTCAATACTAATACCCGAGAGCATCGGCGCCATTACAGTATTGTAGCAGCCATAGCCCTGCACTCTGCTTCGGCTATTTTGGTGTTCTCGAGGTATCTTGTGGCGTTATTCCATTGCTACGATGATTGGGAGGTAAAGTAGAGGTTCTTTGGTTGTATTTAGTTCATTTTTAAAGTATTTGCTCACGATTGGAGGTGTATTGGAGTAGGGTGTTACATTTCCAGCATTAAATTCCAATGGTCTCCTCCTTTTATTTGCATAACTCTTTTGCCAACTCTAGGCAGTCAGAAGCTTCCATCGAATACTCTCTATTTGTTGAGAGGTTTGATCCATAATATATGGGCCCAATAAACACCGCTCACCAAGTTGAACACAAAACAACGGTCTTGGCACTTTCGGCTATAAAATGCTTCGTACCGAGCCATTTGTAAACTTGAGTGGTAATTGTTATTATAGGAAAATTTGACCAATGACAGATATTGTTCCCAATTGCCTTTATTCTCTAGAACATAAGCCTACAGCATGTCTTCCAGAGTTTGAATTGTCCTTTCAATCAGCCCTTCAGATTAAGGATGATAAGTAGTACTAAAATTCAACTTTGTCCCTATGGCTTTCTGAAGAGACTTCCAGATCCTGGATGTGAACCTTAGATCTCTGTTTGACACAATATTCATTGGAATCTCATGCAATCTCATGATCACATTTATGTATAACTAGGCCAACTTTTCCATTGAAATGGTCTCCCGAATTGGAAGAAAATAAGCTGACTTCATCAATCTATCTACAATTACCCATATTGCATTGTGCCTTGAAGAAGTCCTTGGTAATTCCATAACAAAATCCATGAAGATACTATTCCATTTCCACTCAAGAATTTCTAGGGGTTGCAATGAACCTGTTGGTAATTGGTGCTCAATTTTCACCTTATGAAAAATCAGACACCTTGCCACATACTCTGCAATGTCCTTCTTCATGCTTGGCCACTAGTATCCTCACTTCAAATCTTAGTACGTCTTCATGGTACCTGGGTGAATAGTATATCTACTCCTGTAAGCTTCCTAAAGAATAATTTCTAGAAATCCCATAACATTTGGCATATAAATTCGACCACGGTACTGGATGGTGCCATCCTCTGTATATTGAAGTCCTGGGTTTCTGCCATTTCAATTCATTCTTGAATACCAAAAAGATAGTTATCCTCCAACTGAGCATAGCAGAGGTTTCTCAATAAATCACTTGATACATTGATAGATCCCATTATTAGTGCTCTAATGTGTACATTGATGGATAACTTTATATCTCTCAGGCTTTCCAACAATTATTGTTCCCTCATCATCATTATGGCTATATGGATCGACTTTCTACTCAGTGCATTCGCTGCTGCATTGGCTTTCCCAGGATGATACTTCAAAACAAATTCATAATCTTTCAAGAATTCTACCTATCTCCTTTATCTCATGTTCAACTCTTTCTGGTCAAAGAGATGCTTTAGACTTTTATGATCACTGAATTCCTTGAACTGAGTGCCATATAGATGATGGCTCCATAACTTCCAGGCAAACACTATAACTGCTAACTCAAGGTCATGAGTAGGATAGTTTTCTTCATGAGGTTTCAACTGCCTTGAAACATATGCTACAACGCTTCCCTGTTGCATTAATATACACCCTAGAGCCTTCTTAGAGACATCTGTGTAAAGTGTGAACGACTTGAATGGGTTAGGGATGATTAGTAATAGGGTGGATGTCAAACAAACCTTTAGCTCTTGGAATGGTCTCTCACATCTATCATCCCAAATGAAAGATCAATTCTTATAGGTGAGTCTAGTCAAGGGTATAACAAGCTGAGAGAATCCCTTGATGAGCCTCCACTAGTAACTAGCCAATCCCAGAAAGTCGCGAATTTCGGTCACTGATTGCAGTCTCTCCCAATTCAACACTGCTTTTATTTTACTGGGGTCCACTGCTACATCTTCCTTAGAAATCACGGGGCCTAAGAATCTCACCTCCTGTAGCCAAAACTCACATTTACTAAGTTTGACATACAATTGATGATCCCATAATACTTGAAGCACAATACGGAGATGGAGTGCATGTTCTTCTTCACTCTTGGAGTATGTCAAAATATGATTAATGAATACTACCACAAACTTGTTGAGATATGGCCGGAATATCCTATTCATATAATCCATGAAAATTGACAGAGCGTTCACCAACCTGAATGGCATCATAAGGAATTCATAATGCCCATATTGAGTTTGAAAAGCTATTTTGGGTGCATCCTCAGTACGCGCCCGAAGTTGATGGTATCCCAATCTTAAATTAATTTCAGAGAAAACCAAGGCACCTGCTAATTGATCAATTAAATCATTGATCCAAGGCAAGGAATATTTATTCTTGATTATTATTTTGTTTAACAACCTGTAATCGATGAATATCCTGAGATTGTCATCCTTCTTCTTAATGGATAACACTGGATTCTTCTTCTTAAAATATCTTTTAAATCTTTAATTTCCTTCATAAACAAAAATGAACATTTAAAACTAATTAATATACGTAACCAACTGTCAAAAAATAGGCATTTTCCCTTTCATCTTTCTATCTCAATTTTTAGTTATTATTTTTTTTTCTCCAACTTTTGCTTTTGTGATTGAAGAGCTTTTTTCTTCTCACTAAAGCAGTGCGTGGAATCAAATATGCTTTTGTGAATTGCAATAGTTTATTAGTGGAGGATAACCTTTTGTATTTACAAGTAACAATAATTGCAACTTATTTGTTTATATTATTAATAGTGGCTAACTTTTAACTTAAAGAAAGGATAGTGCGAGGTTGGTTGCAGTCGAAAGCATACCCATAATTCACTCTCATACTCACAAACTCCAGAGAATAATTTATTTACGAGTGCTCTAAAATAATTCAACTTCCCTTTCTAAAAGCAATAATATATTAGTAATACTGATATATATATATATATATTTTGGTGAAGTAATACTAATATTACAAGCCCAAAATTGGTATAATGCGAAAACGAGGAAGCTAAATTAGAAGAATGGCAAAGGCAACACTAGAAATAAGGAAAGTGCTATAACCTGACAATTTTCTTATATACTGATTATCAAGGTTGTTTTCGGTGATCAAATTGCGTTATTCATTGTAATTAAGGTTGCTAATAATTCCCCTGAAGCTATCAAACTATAATTGCAAATATATATATACCTCCATGTGTGAGGGACTAGTTATTCACAGTTTTTTGACCACAACACAACAAAAAGTACTTGACTGCAAAAAAGATATGTTTAGAGTTCTTCAAATGATTGCTCCCCATTTTGGAAAAGCGTGAAAAGAAGTGTTAATATGGAAGCCAACAGTAGAGACATTCTAAGAAGTCCAATTTTACAACCTTTTCAACGAAGTATATTAGCACTTTAGCAGCATCTTACAACCCATGTCTTTGTACAAAAAACTCTAATAGAGCAGAGTTCATGTTATCGTTGCATGCTAACAATTACGCAGAAAGAACATTGTCGTTTTCTTTAACTTCCATGTTCTTTTCTTTCTCGGTCTATTGTTATCTGTCATTCTAGAACTTTAATGCAGTATAGTTTATTAGTAATAATACTGCTATCATTTTTACAAGAAAATAATATATTTTTTATTTTTTCCTTATTAAAATTAAAATATTTCTTTCCAAGCCCACTTTTAACCCTTGATCATTTCTGCATTTTCATTTTTGAAACCCCTTTTTAACATGTGTTCTATTTCTTCATTTCACATGGCACTCCATGGCAATAGTTTCTCCCTTCATCACCGGCTGGTGAATGTGAATTCAATCATTTCACATAGAAGCAATTTGACGCATGTAGCCCTACTTCACCCAATTAATTCCTAAAGAGCCATTACCTTTGAAGCATTATACCTTTTCCTCGGGTTTGCCTTCTCCATTAGTAAAGCGATCTAGTCGCGCGTCCCAGAGCTTCAATTCTGCTTTGTCTTTCACAGTTTCTCCAGCAGCACCACTTGCTTGCTCCTTCGATTCTGTTTTTTATTTCTTTTCCTGCTTCTTCTGGTCATTGAACTTCATTTTCTACAATTTCATCCCCGCTTTTACCTTTTTTAGATTTTCCTTTTCTTCTCTCTCCTTCATCCCACTCATCCATTAAATTGATTTCAAATCTACTTTCATTTCTGTTATGATCATTTTCAGATTGTTGGTTTTGTGTTGCTTCTTTAAGAACAAAAATCCTTAGGTTTTTTTTTAAAGTCCGCTGCTTGAAATTTGTGACTACTTTTATGTCTCTTAGATTCAAATCTTATTAGCTTTGTTCTTCTTTAAGGAAAAAAAAATTCCCAAAAAAAAAAAACTGCACTTTGTATTTGTGACTACTTGAAGTCTCTTGATGCCAAACCTCATTAGTTTATTGTTGTTTCTTCAAGAAAAATGAATAAAAATTTTAAATAGTAGAAAAAAAAAGTACTTTAAGTCTGTGACTGCTTTAAGTCTCTAGGTTACAAATCTTTTGTGTTTTTAAAAACAAAATTCCTAAAAATTTTAGAAAAGGAAAAAAAAACTGCACTTTGTATCTGTTGCTATCTCAAGTTTTTTAGTTTCAAAACTCTCCTTACTTGTACGGTTTCTAAAATAAAAAGGCTTACAAATTAAAAAAAAAAACTGCACTTTGAATATCTCATTAGTACTTTGGTGATCCTGTTGTCTTTAATCAAGTTTAACATTTTTCTTCTCAGCCATTATATTTTATATTTCCATCTAGTTCCCTTTTAATTTTGTGAATCATCATCATCAGTTTCCTAAAGATTGTTCACAACACCAGGAAAACAAAAAAGAAAAATAGGGAATAAAAGTGGTTTCTTCATTGATTTGCACTTTGTTATCCAAAAAAGTCTTTACTTTAAACTTGTGATCACTATTTCAATTCTCTTGGTTCAAAATCATCACACTTTTGCTTCTTTAATCACTTTCTTCTGTTTTCTGCGTCTTTGACTTCATTTTTCTGAAATTTAACAAGGCGTAATCCATTCTAGACTTAATATTAAATATCAGACTAATTACTTAAAAATACAAATGAATATTTGTATAATTAATTAATGCTAATCTATATTTATTAATTCAAAAAAGTTAATCGTACAAATAATTTACACTCACATTAATAAGATAATTTAATGTAATTCTAGAACTTTCACATAATATAGTTTATTAGTAAAGTAATAATACTATTATAATTTTTTTAAGAAAATAATATATATATTTTTCTCAATACATATTTATTTTTTCCTTATTAAGATATTTGTTTTTCAAAACCACTGTTCATATATGATCATTTCTGCATTTTCATTTTTTAAACCCTCTTTTCACATGTGATCTTTTTCTTTCACTTCACATGGCACTCTGTACCATAGCAATAGTTTCTCTGCAGTGTGCATTACCGGTTGGTCCCATCACTATCGAGCTTAGTTCTTCAAATTCATTCTTAGAATTCTAACAAAAATTCTGAAAGACATAGAGGCAGATCCAGATCTAATTAATACATCTCTACTTCACCTTCAGGCTCTGATACCAGATAGAGGGGAGTGGCCCCGAAGGAAATAAAAGGAAAGGGAGAAATAAAGAGGATGTGAAGAAGAGGAGTAGACGGACTACTTAGCACATAAATAAATCATGCATTGTATAATTTAAATATGAAGAGGGGATGGTTCAGGATGAACTAAGGCGGTATAACCTGCCAATTCAGTTCATATGAACGAGGTAAGGATATGGATGCAGAATTTGAAAGAAAAAACTTTATTCAAAATAAAAACTTACAAAATAAGGAAAGGAGGATGAAGGAACTTAGGGAGGAACGGCTTTGCTCTTTCTCTCTCTAGTATCTAGTGAGATGTGTAAAAACAAGTGATGCCCTAAGGATGAAGCATCTCTAGTTTTTATAGGCAAGCTAAGCCTTCGTTAAACCGGAAAAACTTGTACTGTTTGAACAGTTCCGGTTATACTTTCCTTCCCTTTTTAAACAGTGTTTTCCGACACTACAGTGTTTATTAGTGACTGGCAAATACAACGTCGTTTAAAAGGATTGCTGACATCACATTATTTATTGATGACTAGCAATGTTTCAATCTTCTCCTAAATCTATAAAGTCTTCATCATTCTCATCTTGACTTTCAGAATTTGATGAAGAGATTTGTGGATTAGAGGAAGATGCTTGGTCTTGAGTTTGAAGCAGTAGTAAGACGGAGTTAAGTTGATTAATTAGGCTGACTTTATCTGTAGTAGAAGCCAGCATTGATTGAATCCGTGTCCTTTGATTTAAAAATTTACTTTGCTCAGTTACACAAAGGTGTTTGGGATTCTCTTTAAACCATCTTTCAACGGCCTTGTCATCAACTCTTTTAATGTCAAATTTAGCCCACCATCTTACTGAGGGTACCCTTTGGAGTATAGGCAAGGTGTTTAATCCTGGAATTGTTGAAGAAAATCTGTATTTCCAAGAGAAAATCCAGGATACAGATAACTTTGAAAAGTAATGAAGATCAATTGGAAAAGGATCTCCATCGTGGTTAAACTTTTGTTTGAATAGCTCATAAGCTTGTTCAATTTTTGGAGGCATAATCTGAGGAACAGGTCCAAAGAAATTCCACCATTGAATAAACCATTGAGGAAAATCATACTGGGTTTTTGTTTTAAAATATATGAACCAAGTATGGGACCATGATTCATTTTGGAAATAGAATACATGATACCAAGCGTCCATATAATCCCAGTAATTATATCCTTCAGGATCATATGGTATCCCAAAAGTTTTGAATTTTTCAAGAGCTTGTCCCCATTGGGAAGGGGTGAGGACCTTTAAAATCTGGAGGGTGCTATGTGTTACCATTGGTCCACTTCTTTTATCAATTTTCTGTTCGATATTAATCGACTCAGAATGAACCAATATCAGCTCATAGTACTCTCGAGTTTTCTTTAAATTAGTTGGTCTATAATGAAATCCTGAGGGGAAAACATTAAGAGCAACCTGGTTTGGATTTTGGTGGCAAAACTCAGGTTCTGTTTGGATCAAATTCCTTACTTGATTTTCTTTATGGTAGTAAGGAGTGTTTAAACTTGGCTGAGTGGGTAGTATAATTGCTTTTGAAGAAGAGGAAGCAATTATTTGTTTTTGAGGATTGTTTCTAGTTGTAAGGGGGTTTTGAGACAAACTGTCATACTCTTGTTTTGAGATGATAGCTTGATTGCTAACAATCTGTTGCCAGGTGTTATTAGATAACTGTTTGTTGGCATAGGATTGCGCATAAGAGGCAAGGGTCTTTTTGGAAGAGGGTTTAGCTTGAGCTGAAGGCCCAGTTTGAGCTTGTTGGGCTGAAGGCCCAGTTTGGGTAAGCTGGATTGATGATCCAGATGGAGTGGATGACTCCTGTTTAATCTCTGGGTTGGATCCTTGAGTTTGGGACCCAATCTGCTGAAGTAGATTTTTTACCACCGCTTCAAGCTCAGCACTCGAGGCTGGTGGTTGAGCATCTTGGAAGATACTTAGTTCTTTTTGTTTTTCTTCTCTGGGTTCCTTTTTCTTTTTGGGTGGCATTTGGTTCGCTCAGGTTGTTTTTCCCTGTAAAAACTCTCGGGTAAGAAAGTCTGGAAGGGAGTTTGAAGATCCTTTTATAAATTCAATTTCAAAGTCAAAAATACTTAAAATGGCTTGCCATCTGGCAAAAATTTGTTTTGATGCAATGTTTTTAACATACTTTTGCAAAACATCTTTTGCTGATTTGCAATCAATCCGAAGTAAAAATTTTTGATTTAGTAAATCAGATTGAAACTTTGAGATGCATAAAACTATTGCAAGAATTTCCTTTTTAATGGTGGAATAATTTTGTTGGGTATTATTCCAATGTTTTGATGTAAAAGAAACAATTTTTTCTTTACCATCAATTCTTTGTTTAAGAATGCCACCATAACCAATGTCAGAGGCATCAGTTTCTACTATTTTGAAAGCAGAGGGATCTGGAAGGTTAAGACAAGGAAGTTGCTTAACCTGAGACTTGATTTGTTTAACAATATTTGTATGAATATCAGTCCAAGGGGGAGGACTAGTTTTAAGACGCTCATGCAAAGGTTTAATAAAGTTGCTCAAATGAGGAATAAAATCAGAAATATAGTTTAAACAACCAAGAAACCTTTGAAGTTGGGTTTTGTCAATAATTTGATCGGGGAATTTGTTAGCAAATTCTATAGATCTTTCAATAGGAACGATAGATCCTTGCGATATCCAGTGTCCCAAAAATCTTATTTTTGTTTGGAAAAGACTTATTTTTGTTTTAGAAACTGCTAGACCATTTGATTTAGCAATTCTAATGAACTTATAAATATGTTTAAAATGCTGATCTATTGAATGAGAATATATCAATACATCATCGATGTAGACAATAATGAATTGATCATTATCACTAAATATTTCATTCATTATTCTTTGAAATTCAGAGGGGGCATTTTTCAAACCGAATGGCATAACATTCCACTCGTACTGACCAAATGGGACAGTAAAAGCAGTTTTATACCTATCCTTTTCTGCAATTTGGATTTGCCAGAATCCTGATTTCATATCAAATTTTGAAAATATTTTCGCAGAATGAAGTCTTTTCAATAAATCAGATTTATTTGGAATAGGATATCTGATCCATTGTAACGCCTTGTTTAAGGGTTTATAGTTTATGACTAACCTAGGTACTCCTCTTTCTTGCTCTGCGCTATTATTAACATAAAATGTAGCACAAGACCAAGGACTCCTAGATCTCCTGATCAAATTTTTGTTTAATAAATCATTGATTTCCTTTCGACAAATTTGAAGGTGTTCTGAACTCATTTGAATTGGTCGAGCTTTTGTTGGTATTTGTTTTTCAGAAAAATCCTTTTCATAAGGTAGATCTACTAAGTTCTTTTTTCTATCCCAGAAAGCATTTGGTAAATCTGAACAAATGGTTTTGAGGATTTCTTTAAAACAATTTTGAATTTGTGTCTGTATATTTTTCAAATTCAATTGCTCTTCAATCTGTTTGAAAGAAATTTCTTGTTTAAGAAAATTAATTTGTTTTTGTTTAGAAGAAATAATATTTAACTCCTTTATTTTGGGATTATAAGTAAAAGGGAACAAAATTGTTTTTCCCAAATATTGTTTTGAAATCCCGTTTTCATCTGTTAAATAAGGTTTGAGTAAATGAGCAAAAGGTGCTGCAAGAATAATCTTAGATCCCATTCCCTTAACCATAATAAACGGAGTTTTAACTTGGAAACCTTGATTTTCAATAACCACATTTGAAACTTTGTACTGAACCTGGAGAAGAGTTCTTTCAACTCCTCTGAATCGTTCAGTTGTTTTTTCAAAGTATTTTGTTGGGATAATTCCTTCTCTGAAACAATTAGCCTCAGTTCCTGTATCAAACAAGACATCTTCTTCCAAAATAAATTCATTGTTTACAATAATTTTGGCTTTGATGTGAAACTTTTGTGTTAAAACTTTGGTAACTAAATTTAAAAATGGTTCAGGAAGATTTGGCTCATTGGAAACACTATCTTCGTCTGTTTGAGGTAGTTGATGATTTTGGATTAGCTGTATATCCTGAATTTGGGATATGGCTTCTCCATGAGTTTGTTGTTGTTCTTTTATTAGGCGAACTTCAGTTTTTAAATTTTGAATTTCAAACCGAAGGTCAGAGAGGGTGGCTAACTTAGGTTCTTGTTTGAATTTGCTTAGGATTTGGGTAAGATCATATCTACTTGATCGAGCTAAAGGTTTATTGTTTGAAGTGCTTGGTGTATTTGAAAGGATATCTCTGAATTTGAGAAGATATTCGCCTTTTTCAGAATCTGGTAGTTTGCTGATGATATCAATAAGGAGATCATGTTCCTTATTGATAACATTAATCTCAGAAGATGAATTTTCTTGAAGATCATCATTTTGAAAGGATTTAAGATCTTCAGAGGATTCTTTTTCTGATTCTGATGTTGATTCTTCCAGAAGAATATTGTTTATTTTTTCTAAAACATTTTCTTCTAGATCAATGTTTCTTATTTTTCGGGTGACTCTGCAATATTTTGAAATATGACCTGGCCTTCCACATTTAAAACAGACAATAGTTTTCTTTGGTTTGGATTCAAATTTGGGTTTGGATTCGGGCCTTGAGTCTGGTTTTGGATAGAGTTGGGTTCTTTTATTTTTGAAGAAAGGTTTTTTCTGCCTTTTGTGAGACTTGGTTTGTTTACAAGGAGGGAACCCAAATTGTTCACAGAATGTACCTAATTCTCGTCTATCGTAGGCTTTTTCTTTTTCAAGTTGGGTTTGTAATTTATTATCTTGACAGATTTTTAGGGCAGTTTTTTGGACATAAGATATTAATTGTCCATATGTTAAGTTTTCATAAGGGATTTTACCATCCTTTTCATTTCTTAACTTATCTCTAACTTTATTACCGAGAGATGTTGGTAATCCAGCTAGAAATTTTTCTTTCCAGAATAGTTGGTTCGAATCATCCCTTGTGAGAACTCGACTTATGAAGGTATCTTTATACCAACGAAAGTCTGATAAAGTTTTGCATTTAAGATTTGAAAGAAGTTCAGCTGACCTGTCTAGCCACAAAGATGGGTCACCAACAAAATGTTTAATTATCGTAAAAATAAGGTGGTTTGTGGAATCAGGAATGATTTGGTCATTAAACAGAATGGGTGTTCCATCTGCTTGAGTTTTTATGGAGGAGTAAATTGTTTCTTTATCTTCAGAGGAGAGATAAAAATCCCACCAACCTTTTAATTGTCCAGTAAACCCGGAAACTAAAAGATCAGTTATTTGTTCCTCAGAATAATCATTTTGAGTTTGGTAGGCATTACTTACCATGGTCATGTGTTGAAGGGTTTGAAGAATGGCTGTTTCACTTAATCCGTCTATGTTCCATTCATAGAGATTATCTGAATTGAAGGCTTTAAAGTTTTGGTGTGGCTTTTCTTCTAGAAGGACATCTGGAGGGGTTGCCCTACTATAATATAGTTTAGATGGTTTTTTCCAGTTTTGTTGATTTATTTGTAATGATGATGTTTGACTAGATTCTCCTTCAGATTCTACTGAAGAATCTTTCTTGAGGACTTGGATATTTTTGGTATTTTTAGATACTGTTAAGGAGGGCGTTTCAGGGACAACAGTCTGGAGTTGTAACATTTTTTCTTTGATTCGGTCCATTATTTTTCCTTTAGCTTTCGTTTGTAAATCAAGTTTTTGTTGAGGTGTATACTCAAAAGGTTTGAATAAGGGTTTTTGGATTAAAGGAATTTCGGATTCGGTTTTAGGCTGAATTAATGTCGTTTGAATTTCTGATTGTTGAATTAAACAATCACCTATCCTTTGTAAGTAAAGGTTAGTATAATTATTTTGTTCAACAATATTCTTTATGTCAGAAGAGTTTACTTCTTCAGAGGTATGTTTGTATTTGAAGGGCGAGGCCCAAATAGGTTGATTTTTACTATCAACTTTTCCTGGGATTTGGACCGTTCCTGGAGGAAATTCAGCAGAAACTGTTTGATCAAAAGTTTTCCATTCTTGTTTTATAACATCAATTTCAGAAAAATATGGATAATCCAAGTTTTCACTTTCGGCGTAAGCCTCAAACCAGTCAAAGAATGGAAGATTTTCTTGAATGGTTTCTAAAAACAAATAAAATTGTTCTTGAATTTGTTTTCTTTTAATTCCTTGAAAATGTTTAAAAAACCATTCCTTTTTCAAAGCATTTTTCGAAGAATAAAATTCCTTTTGCAAAGAAGGTTTGTCAATTTTAAAATCCTTTTGCAATACATTTATGTCCCTTGGTTCTCCTAATGCAGAATAATCTGGAGACTCAATTGACCTTAATTCATCTTGCATTTCATAGTTTATATGAGGAATGTTTGTGGAATTGTTTATCCCAGAAACAGAAGTATTTTGAGATTTAGGCTCAGGGTTGTTTGGGGCAGTCATATATATGACAGAAAGAGGTTGTGGTAATGAAGAGCAAGAGAATCTTGCTGATTCACTTGCCGTAGACCTGCATTCTTCATATATAGAAGGTTTATAATTTTGAGACATCGATTTTCTAGGTCTGTCAAATGATAACCTAACTGTCCCATCTTGGGCTTGAGTAACTCTACTGATTTGTGGCATCATTTTAGGAACTGGCTGGGTAGCCCTTTCCATGATCCATTCTTCAGGTAGTTTTACTTCTTCCCACATAATGGTTTTTGGGATTGAAACATTGACATTGTTATAATCTGTTAAGAATATTGTTGTTTGACCATTATCTGGAAGGATTTGGGCACTCGTAGCGTTTGAGTTTAAAACTTTATAGCTTATCCTATATATTAGGGTTGCTGGTATAGATCCTGGTTTCATGTTTAATCCATGAAGCTGTATCCTAAGTTTAAGGGCATCTAGGACATGCTCATCTGTTAGATCTAGGGTTCGATCCAGATAACAGTTGAAGTAGACAGGTCCATTATTAAGGCCCATCTCTGCAGCTGCTAACAATGAATCGACGTAGGTATAATGTCTAGTATCTTGAAGACATACTAAACATGATACATTTAACCCTTTTCTTATTAAAGGTTTAATTGCTACTTGGACGCATCCTATATGTAGGTAATTAAACTCCTTTTTATGTTTTTCGATTGATTTTTTAGATAGAAGGAAAAAGTCTTCATTTTCTGGTTTGATAGGAACTGATTCTTCAACTGTTCTGATTATATAATCAGTCTTTGAGAACCATTTCTTATCCTTTTCTGTAATTTCATAAAGATAATTTGGCGTGATAGTTGGTAAGGTCCAATTATCAAAAGTTTGATTTAAGTTTGAAAAAGAAATTTCTTGTGAAAAAATCTTTTTGTTTGGAGATTTTGATTCCTCATTTGAAGGAGGGTTTGATGAAGAAGCAGAAGAAGATGATTTTCTAGAGGAAAAAGAAAAGGAACGTAATAAAGACATAATGATAAAAGTGCAGAATTTAAGTATGGACTGGAAATTTAAAGGACAAGAAATTAATCACGAAGAAAGAATATATATGAATTCTCCCATATCTAAGTATCATTACCATCTGGATCCATAAAGGTATAAGAATTAAAACTTTACCTGACTCTATGGTTCAGAATAATTTATTAAAACACTAATAGAATTATTTTAGAACTTACTCTAGCCAGATTTGAACATAATATCTCATATATCATACACTACTGTAGGGACAAATCGCTTGCCTCTCCGTGGGACTTACAGCCTTACCATCCCTAGAAGGACTCATGCATGATACACAAGAATTATATTCATTAGGACAAAGTCCCATCACTATCGAGCTTAGTTCTTCAAATTCATTCTTAGAATTCTAACAAAAATTCTGAAAGACATAGAGGCAGATCCAGATCTAATTAATACATTTCTACTTCACCTTCCAGATCCCTCTGCTTTCAAAATAGTAGAAACTGATGCCTCTGACATTGGTTATGGTGGCATTCTTAAACAAAGAATTGATGGTAAAGAAAAAATTGTTTCTTTTACATCAAAACATTGGAATAATACCCAACAAAATTATTCCACCATTAAAAAGGAAATTCTTGCAATAGTTTTATGCATCTCAAAGTTTCAATCTGATTTACTAAATCAAAAATTTTTACTTCGGATTGATTGCAAATCAACAAAAGATGTTTTGCAAAAGGATGTTAAAAACATTGCATCAAAACAAATTTTTGCCAGATGGCAAGCCATTTTAAGTATTTTTGACTTTGAAATTGAATTTATAAAAGGATCTTCAAACTCCCTTCCAGACTTTCTTACCCGAGAGTTTTTACAGGGAAAAACAACCTGAGCGAACCAAATGCCACCCAAAAAGAAAAAGGAACCCAGAGAAGAAAAACAAAAAGAACTAAGTATCTTCCAAGATGCTCAACCACCAGCCTCGAGTGCTGAGCTTGAAGCGGTGGTAAAAAATCTACTTCAGCAGATTGGGTCCCAAACTCAAGGATCCAACCCAGAGATTAAACAGGAGTCATCCACTCCATCTGGATCATCAATCCAGCTTACCCAAACTGGGCCTTCAGCCCAACAAGCTCAAACTGGGCCTTCAGCTCAAGCTAAACCCTCTTCCAAAAAGACCCTTGCCTCTTATGCGCAATCCTATGCCAACAAACAGTTATCTAATAACACCTGGCAACAGATTGTTAGCAATCAAGCTATCATCTCAAAACAAGAGTATGACAGTTTGTCTCAAAACCCCCTTACAACTAGAAACAATCCTCAAAAACAAATAATTGCTTCCTCTTCTTCAAAAGCAATTATACTACCCACTCAGCCAAGTTTAAACACTCCTTACTACCATAAAGAAAATCAAGTAAGGAATTTGATCCAAACAGAACCTGAGTTTTGCCACCAAAATCCAAACCAGGTTGCTCTTAATGTTTTCCCCTCAGGATTTCATTATAGACCAACTAATTTAAAGAAAACTCGAGAGTACTATGAGCTGATATTGGTTCATTCTGAGTCGATTAATATCGAACAGAAAATTGATAAAAGAAGTGGACCAATGGTAACACATAGCACCCTCCAGATTTTAAAGGTCCTCACCCCTTCCCAATGGGGACAAGCTCTTGAAAAATTCAAAACTTTTGGGATACCATATGATCCTGAAGGATATAATTACTGGGATTATATGGACGCTTGGTATCATGTATTCTATTTCCAAAATGAATCATGGTCCCATACTTGGTTCATATATTTTAAAACAAAAACCCAGTATGATTTTCCTCAATGGTTTATTCAATGGTGGAATTTCTTTGGACCTGTTCCTCAGATTATGCCTCCAAAAATTGAACAAGCTTATGAGCTATTCAAACAAAAGTTTAACCACGATGGAGATCCTTTTCCAATTGATCTTCATTACTTTTCAAAGTTATCTGTATCCTGGATTTTCTCTTGGAAATACAGATTTTCTTCAACAATTCCAGGATTAAACACCTTGCCTATACTCCAAAGGGTACCCTCAGTAAGATGGTGGGCTAAATTTGACATTAAAAGAGTTGATGACAAGGCCGTTGAAAGATGGTTTAAAGAGAATCCCAAACACCTTTGTGTAACTGAGCAAAGTAAATTTTTAAATCAAAGGACACGGATTCAATCAATGCTGGCTTCTACTACAGATAAAGTCAGCCTAATTAATCAACTTAACTCCGTCTTACTACTGCTTCAAACTCAAGACCAAGCATCTTCCTCTAATCCACAAATCTCTTCATCAAATTCTGAAAGTCAAGATGAGAATGATGAAGACTTTATAGATTTAGGAGAAGATTGAAACATTGCTAGTCATCAATAAATAATGTGATGTCAGCAATCCTTTTAAACGACGTCGTATTTGCCAGTCACTAATAAACACTGTAGTGTCGGCAAACACTGTTTAAAAAGGGAAGGAAAGTATAACCGGAACTGTTCAAACAGTACAAATTTTTCCGGTTTAACGAAGGCTTAGCTTGCCTATAAAAACTAGAGATGCTTCATCCTTAGGGCATCACTTGTTTTTACACATCTCACTAGATACTAGAGAGAGAAAGAGCAAAGCCGTTCCTCCCTAAGTTCCTTCATCCTCCTTTCCTTATTTTGTAAGTTTTTATTTTGAATAAAGTTTTTTCTTTCAAATTCTGCATCCATATCCTTACCTCGTTTATATGAACTGAATTGGCAGGTTATACCGCCTTAGTTCATCCTGAACCATCCCCTCTTCATATTTAAATTATACAATGCATGATTTATTTATGTGCTAAGTAGTCCATCTACTCCTCTTCTTCACATCCTCTTTATTTCTCCCTTTCCTTTTATTTCCTTCGGGGCCACTCCCCTCTATCAATTTGACGCATATAGGCCTAGTGTCCAAAATTAGGGTCTGTTTGATTCTGTTTCCAAAAACAGATAACAGATTTTCTGTTTTTGGAAACAGAAAACTCAGAAAATTTGCTTGGTAAACCTGTTTTTTATGAACCGTTCTGGAAAACAGAAAAATAAAAGAACAGAAAACTCAGAACACCTCTAAGGTGTTTTGTAGTTTTTGTTCTGGAAAACATAAAGAAAGGAGAGAAACATCCACCTTATTAATGGTAAAGTTATAAATTTTGAATAACTCATTTATCACTCACTAGTTATGATATTGAGAACAATTATTCAAATAGAGTTTTTTATTTTCTTGTTTTCAAAACTTATTCTTGAAAACAGTTTTACAAAACTGTTTTTGAGAACAGAAAATAGAAAACACTGTCAAACAAGCCCTATTTATTTCTTAAAGAGCCATTACCTTTGAAGCATTATTCCTTTCTTCTTGGGTTTGCCTTCTCCATTCATTAGTAACACCACTTGCTTTTGCTTCATCTCTCAGTTGTCCCACAGCTTCAAGTGTGCTTTGTCTCTCACAGTTTTTCCAGCAACACCACTTGCTAGGTCCTTCGATTCTGTTTGTTTTCTGCTTTCCCTTCTCATTTAACTTCATTTTCTAGAATTCATCCCTGATTTTAATTTCTCTGATTTCTTCTTAAAAAAATATTGGATTTTTTATTTGGGACTATTTAAAGTCTATTAATTTCAAACCTCTCATTAGTTTTATGTTCTTTCTTTAAGAAAAAAGTCTAAAAATTTTTAAAAATAGAAAAAAAAATAGTACTTTTGAGTTTGTCACTGCTTCAATATCTGGGTTACAAATCATTTGTCTTTTTAAGAACAAAATTCCTAAAAATAAAAAAAAAACTGCATATCTGTTGCTACCTCAAGTTTGAGTTTCAAAACTCTCCTTGCTCGTACTGTTTTTGTTAAAAAAAATGAAGTCTTACAATTCCCTAAAAAAAAACTGTACTTTAAATATCTCTTCAGTACTTTGGTATTCTTCTTGTCTTTATTCAAGTTTAACATTTTTCTACAAAGGCATTCGATTTTATATTTCCATCTAGTCCCCTTTTAATTTTGTGAATCATCGTCATCATCATCAGTAGTTTCCTAAAGTTTGTTCACAACATCAAAAAAAAAAAGAGGAAAAAAAGTGGTCTCTTCATTGATCTGCACTTAATTGTGTTGTTTCTTTAAGAAAAAAAATTCAAGGAAAAAAATCTGTACTTCGTTATCCAAAAAAGTCTACACCTTAAACTTGTGATCACTATTTCAATTCTCTTGGTTCCAAATTGTTAGGTTGACTGGTCACCCAAGAGGGGGGAGGTGAATTGGGTGATGCATGATTTTTGCTCTTTTGGATCACAACCCAATTTCACTATAAGTGCAGTAAAATAGGGATAAACAGAGGTGGTTGTGTGCAGCAGCTGAGTAGAGAAGATGAAGAACAATACACAATGATTTATACTGGTTCAGCCCAACCACTTGGCCTACATCCAGTCCCCAAGCCACCACTTGAGATTTTCCACTATATCCCACAAGTTTGATCCGGGCACCTGTGAAGCCTTAGTACATTCTCATAAGTTTCAGTAGGCACTTGTGAAGCCACTCTCCTCACACCCTTACAAGATGTGTAAATCCCTTAGTGTTTCCCCACACTAAGATTCTACGCAGAATATGTAGAAAGAAAAATTTACAGAATGAAAACTCTCTTGAAGAGTAGATAATACATTGAAAGTTCACTCTATTGAGGTGGGTTTTTCAAATATTGCTAAGATAGAAAGATTTTACAAGTTGTAGCAGCATTTTTGCATAAGCTCTCTTAAGATTGTTACCCATAAGTTCAAATGATGTTATATTTGTAGTTTTGTAGTGTAATTAGACGTTAGACACAAGATCTAGCCGTTAGAGATGTTACCCAACGGTTATTTTTGCAAAACTATCCGTTAACCAACCGTATTTAATGCTTCTGACATACTGAAATTCAAATTTTAGATGTCAATAGACAAATTTCGAAGAGACCGTAAGTTAAAGTTTTTAGCATTGAACTTTGAAGTTCGTCTGTTGAAAGCTGAAATTTGAATTTTCATCTTGACAAATGTTTGTATGTTGGAACATACCAATTTTCATGTTTAAAGTAGTTCTGTCAAGTGTGAACAGTAAATTTAATTTGCTACAGTGCCTTCGAAATTCGAATTTTGGAACCCCAAAATTCGTCTGTCGTCAGAGTTTTTCAAATCTAACTTATGCTAACATCATATTTACTTAATCTAACTCATTTAAAACATATGCTAACAAGATTAAGTAATTTTCAAAGATTAATCCCACCTCAAAACCTAAGTGAAAATAAAATATACCTAGTGAGAGGTCTTCAAATGTTGAGTTCCACTTTCACTTGATCATTTCCTTCTTGGCATGCTCCCTTCTAATCTTCTATTTTTAAAGCATTCTTTGTTTTCTTCTTTCTTGAGTGAGGCATGATGCTGATTTTCATTTCTACATTTCAATACTCACTCTTCTTACTTGGACCAACCTACATTTAATATATTACACTTACAAACCAAGTAGTTAGTCCAGTTTATATATCCAAATTATATTATTCATTGTAAAAGTACGATGGATATATTTACACATAGCATGATATATGTATTATAATCATAATTAAATACATGCTAATATATATTTTACTTCTTTAAGGAACATTATATATGTCAGATACATATAATGCATTTGTTCCTTATTACTCTATATTTGTCATCATCAAAACTTATATTATACTAAACCTTACAATCTCCCCCTTTTTGATGATGACAAATCACTAGTGAAAAATATGTTTAATAAATGATTACACATATAATGCAGTTTAATTCAGATAATTCCAGATTAAGCATATGCATATTTTTCACACAACTTACCACACTTTGTTTTTGCTTGTTCAATCACTTCCTTCTCTTTTCTTCATCTTTCGCTTCATGTTTCTCAATTTTCTTTTCCTAGATCTCAAAAAACATATTTCCTTAATTATAATTTCGCTCAAGTCTCTTTCATTCTTCTTGTTTTGGTGATCTTGTTGTCCTCTTTGTTTTCTTCAATTTATCACCTTTCAGTTAAGCCACTAGATTTTATATTTCCACCTAATTTCCTTTTATTTTTGTGAATCATCATCATCAGTTTCTTAAAAGTAGTTCAAGGCGCCCAAAAAAATAAAATAGAAAAAAGGGAAAAAAAGTTGTCTCCTCATTGTTCTGTCTTGTAACACTAATGAAGATTGTGTATTGCTGCTAGATGGGAGGCTTATTTATACGAATTGCAGAGTTTCCAATAGTTCATTGTAAGTTCAAAACACGTGTTTATGCCATATAACTTCATTTCTATGTAATTTGTAACACCCTACTTCTAGACTTGACTAAAAACTTCAAAATTCAACTAAACACAACCCCAATACCTCAAAACAACTTTCCCAGCCTTCAGGGCAGTGGAAAAACAACATAAAAGCACCACAAGTGGGCTGGGGCCACGGCCTCTATAGTACTGCCGTGGCTCTGTCCTCCCCTGTTTTTGCATCGCTTCTGCCTTCTCTGGCGCCGTAGCTTGGACCCTAGAGCCGCGGCGTCCCATGCTGATATGCCATATTAGCAGCGATCATACTCCGGGGTAAACTTCCGACTCGCATATCTTTATACTTCGACCTCCGATTGACTTGATTCCAACTCCTTCAAGTCAATCTAGTCCCCATCTATCCATAGACACCACTTTTACCTCAATCCAACCCTGTATGGAGACTTTGGACCCCTGACACTGTTTTGACCACTTATTGACCAAAACTCATCATTAACCACCTCTAATTGCCACCAAAGGCAATTGGTCACTCAGAGACCATTTATACAAGTCCAAAACCCCCAAACCAACTTGTCCAAAGAGGTTTTACCTCAAAGGAACCACTCCTCTGAGATTTGACCCCTTGGAATCCCAACTTGACAATCTAGGCTACAGGCCCTAAAACATATCAATCAGGCCCAATTCCAACTCTGGGCTCACAATGTAACACCCTACCTCCTGACACCTCCAAACTTAACCAAAAACTTCAAGGTTCAATCAAACACAACCCAAACTACTTAAAACAACTTCCCAAAACTTCAAACCAGCAGAAAAACCCTAGAAAAGCACCTGAACAGGATGAGGGCGCGGCCTGCTACAGTTGCGCTGCGGCTCCAACCCTTCATAGATTCACTAACGCCCACTATCTTGCTGGCACCGCGGCCTGGGTTTCTAGCGCCACGGCCCCAGCATCAGAACTTATATTAGCAAATTGTTGATTTGCCGGGCCAACTTCCGACGTGCATAACTTCTTGCTCAAATCTTCGATTGACCTGATTCCAACTCCTACAGGTCACTCTCATCCCGATCTAACTATAGACACCCATTTCACTTAAATCCAACTCCATTTATAGATTTTGAACACCCAACACCGTTTTGGCCACTTTTTGACCAAAACTCACAACCTATCACCTCCAATTGCCACCAAAGGCAAATAGACACCCAGCGACCCTTCACACAGGTCATATTTGGCTAAACCAACATGTCCAAGAAGGTTTTACCCCGAAGAAACCTTTCCTTCGAGAATTGACCCCTTTGAACCCTAAAACCACATAATGGGCTATATGCCCAAAATTCGCATACATAGCCCAAAAATATCCTTGGGCTTGCAATCAACCATTATATCATACAAATACCTGCTCATACATTAAAGACCCATTTTGGGGTCCACTATCAACATCACACATCATTACATCACTTGCATCTCTATGCTCCTAGGACACTCATTTAGGCAACCCAACTATATCAACCTACTTGGCACAGATACTGCACCAAAAAAGGGAATAGTTGGCATTTATTTTTTACTTTTGTTGGCATTTCATAAACGCCAACTATTCCAGCATTGATAAAAATGAAAGACTTTCATTGATGTTGTATAAATGCCAACTAAAGTGTCTCTTTAGTTGGCGTTTATACCAGAAACGCCAACTTTTCCCTTTTTTTTTCTAAAAAAAGCTTTTGTTGGCATTTATTTTTATTTAAATAAATACCAACAAAAGCCAATATTTTTAAAAAAATACAATTATACTTATGGACCTCTATTGAACTCATTGATAAAAAATACACATATTACATTAAAAATTATATATTCTAAAAATTTAATTACAATTCAATTAACAACAGAATTTACAATTCAATTTCTAGTATACCAGCACTTATTCCTATTAAAAAAATCTCATACTTAGCATTTTTAGTTGTGCATGTACCCACACTTAGTTTCTCTATACTCCTAACTTCTCTCTCTGCAAGTATCTTAATTTTTCCATGATTAGCTCCAAACTAAACACAACTGATAATAGAGAATACCCCTAATACGAAAATGTAGTGCCAATACAGTTTATGAGAAGCATATAAAGAATAAGGTGAAGCCAATAATATTTCTTCTCCCTTGCATAATAAAAACCTCCCTTGACAAAAAATGAAGATGGAAAGAGGGAAAAAATAAAGAGGACCATATACAATCCAATTGAGCACATTCAAGGGTGAGATGGTATGCCGAGAAGAGATGTGCTTCTTAAGAGATCACATTTACATTACAGAGGATAACAGAGAATGTTACAAAGAATAAGGTAAATAGTATTGCTTACCAATATTCATAATTCCTAATTCTGTACAAATATATTTTAAAATCAAATACATTGAAAAGAATGGAAGTTTTAACAATGAGTTGAACCACAAATTAACCAATGGCTACCAAAAAAACAATTCAAAAACACATAATAAATCAACTTTTTTTATTCAGCAGCCATGGCCATGAAAGCCTATTCCACGTTGGCAGAATTTTTGACAATAATTTCAATGATGGGGATCCCAATTTCATCTACAAATGCCTGAAAAAATATGCAATAGCAAGCTCAAACATCAAATAAGACTAATTGAGAATTCAACAGATGGCCTATTGTTTTCCGTAAATTATAATGTAAGCATAAGTCAGAAATTAACACACACTTTAAATACACACAAATATGTAAAACTCATGAATGATAGCTTCTGGATATAGCCATGCATTGTTTTGGAAACTTCATTAAATTAAATTAACTCTAAGTTGAACTATATATATATATCATAGAACATAGGTTCCTAAGGCCATACTCATTTTATCATGAAGTTTAGTCCATATGAATGGATATTCCTTGAGTTTTTGTTTGTTATTTTAATTTTGAAGTGGTGCATAACAAATTTACATTAAAACTTGAAGGATAAAATAAAAAATACCCCCACATCACATCTCCATATTTGTCTTTCAGTACCATTAGCACATATAGGAAAGAAAGTTTCCAAGTGGGAGAAAACTATCCATTTCTTTAATATTTATCTTAATATAAACAAAACCATACCAGGTTAGCAGTTAACAAGAAAGAGACAAACTACTCCAACAATTAGAGTAACTATCATCGATAATTTGAGTGTAGAAAATTTTTTAAGGTTAAAAGTTTAAACAAAGTGTACAAAATGCTGAAAATAGAGCTTAAATAGAGTGCACACAATGCTAAAAACTGGATATACTTGAAATACCAAAAAGAGAATCTGTTAAATTGAAATTTGTCAGCAAAGGTTCAAGATCAGATAGATAATACTATTGTGTTTGAGCACCTTATCAGGAGACAAGGCCTAGCTAGCAGATATATATATAACTCGATTTTCTGTTTCTATATATATGTGTGTGTGTACAATAAGGAGTTGCATCCTTGTTTTATATAATCTGAAAGGGGGGTGACTAATGAATATAATATATATATAGGTATATAGATTCTGAAACCTATATATATTATATTCATTAGTCAAACACATGCATGTTTGACTAATGAATATAATTTGAATTAACAAACACATGTCTCCCTTTCATAATTCCGCACTTCCTTTCATGCTTCCATGGAATTTTACATGATTGCAGCAGCTATACATATACATGTGGTATATGTAATTATTTTTGTTAGTGCCTTAAATAAATATTTTCTTAGTGCAGAAGCTAGTTTTCACGTGCTTCTCTTTCTCTTGTTATATATGTTACACATTTTGGTGAGAGTACACCAAAAGGTCATTCCCATCATAGTGATTTCATATATAAACCCAAAAAATGACATAAAAGAATATTTGCTATATCTTATCTATATATAGCTCATATTTATATAAAGGCACACTACTTGATACTTGTCAACTAGTAGTAGGGCTGATATTATAGTCTTACTATTATTGTATACTTTGAACCAAGGCGATTTATCAGGTGTACTGCTAAATTTGCTTTACCACTAGGCAGATCCATTCAATGAAGCAGCTTATAACACCAGTTACCCCATGACGTCTCTATTACGTACCAACTTCACTAGAGGGCCTATTCTATATATGCATTGCTGGTATATATATTCTACTTCTACTACACTTATCCTTTGGGAAAAACTTCTCTAAATTTGATGTCTCCCACAGAGGACCCATCGGAACTAAAAACTCAATAAATTATTAACCTTTGCTTTAATTTTCCCAAAGTAAATTAAATCTTGATTTGTATATCCATCTATAATATGTCATCTATAGCAACATAAGGGCTATAAGAAATTGATGAGTTCAATGAGTGTATGTGATAGAGCAACTTGCTCAATTAATATGCAACGCACATATATATGAATACTACTGACACAAAAATGTACAATTTCAATTCTTGTGTCAAGGATTTAGAAAGCTACTCCACAAATTAAATCAATGGCTAGGAGGCACTCTTACCTTTAATTGTATCATTGTAGGATTACTTGTGCCCCCAAGTTTTTATTCTGTCAAGATCCACTGACTCTGCATGCCTTTCATTTTGATATAATTTGATTAATTGAAGAGTTTACTGTAACAACACTGATTGAAGCCTTCAACTTAGATTTGGTGTAGTGTTGAGAAATCAATGGCTTGGAGGAAGCATGGTCTAAACTAAGAAGAAGTAAGAGTGTGAAGTCTGTTGAAGTAGATTTGAACCAAGAAGAAGCAGATCTGAACTAGAAAGCAGTGAGAAGGAGATCGAAGAAAGTAAAGGCAGATGACCCAATGATGGAAGGTGTGGAGGAGATCTATGCTGGCGAAATCGAGTTGGAGGAAAGGATCAATCGAATGACCTAGTGAGGAGGAGATCGATGCCGGTGAAATTGAAGGCAAAGAGGAGATCGGTGCTATTGTGAGAAGAGAGAGAGGTGAGGGATGAGAAAAAGAAGAGTTGGCAAAGACGCCTTCTGCACAAAAGAATAAAGAGGAGAATGAAAAAAAAGGAAGGAAGAATAATGATCTGATCCATTCATATTTTTCTAATCCACAGTACAAGATATCAATCCGTGTCTTTCCTATTTTTTAAAATAAAAATTTCATAATTTAGATGGCGTTTGTTTAAAAATTTCATAATTTAGATGGCGTTTGTTAAACAAACGCCATCTAAAGTCTAAATTTACTTGCCATTTATTTAGAAACGCCAATGAAAATCTGGACTTTAGTTAGCGTTTGATAAAATAAACGCCAACTTTAAAATTTTATTAGTATTTTTTTAATAAATGCAAACTAAAGTTCCAATTTTAATTGGCGTTTTTGAACAAACGCCAACTAAGATATAGAGTTTAGTTAGCATTTTTTAAACAAACACCAACTAATTTTTCAGTCCAGATTTTTATTGGCATTTTTAATAATAAACGCCAACTATTGAGCGCCATTAAAACTTAAATTTGGCGTAGTGAGAATTACATAAACTAAATTATAACCACGAAATATACTTGGAATTCCCAAGGATGGAAAGACCGTTGACTCCTTGATCCTTTCTGAATGAGCACCAGAGTCTTCACCTGAAAGGTTAGTTCATGGGAGAGGGGTGTAAGACAATGTCTTGGTTACCAGGGACAACCACACTCACACATATATATAATATCATCAATACCACACACATATGTAAATGATGTAGTGTAATGCCAATGTCATGAGATGCATGCCTCAATGCATGTCTTGGGGCATGTCTCCCTCGTAGGGATCCTATCCTTATACTCCCTAACATATATATATATAATCCATCTTTATCCTCCCTAATATATATGATCCAACCTTATCCTCCCTAACATATATAATCCAACCTTATCCTCCCTAACATATACATATATCATCATACATCATATCATCATCATATCATCACCACTCCATCCACCACAAATCACAGTTTCACAATGTCATGTGGTGATGCTCATGTATCATCATATCATTATCATCATAATCATCATAATGTCATGTATGCATCATGTCATATCATATCAATGTCGTTATCACATATCTCACCATCATAATCATAATCATCATCTAACTATGTGCATACCACGATACATAAAAACAATACACACAAACACATCAATATCGTGGTATGAAAGAAACATATATATACACACAAATATACATACCATCATACAATATAAACAATGTAATATAAACAAACACCCGGTTACCTCAGGTTGTCAGCATCACACACACAGGGGGTTAGGCAAGCCTCCAGAGCACCCTACTCATGAACTATAAGCCTTCGATTAGCCAATCTATCATTGCAATAATATAATGCCTTTAATTAAATAACTCTCATAACACTATAATCTACAATCTAGCCGTCCAAGCTTAACCCGAAGTTCTAACAATATACACATATACCAATAAACCTTAAACAACCATTCAAACACACACCAACACATACCATTTTGGATTTCCACTTCTTTTCCCAAATTCCAACCAAGGGTTTAACTCAACCCATCATAATCCAATTAAAACCCAAACCCAAAGCTTTCTAACACCACAAAATACTCCCACAACACAAATTAAGCATTTTAATCCGTGGAAATTGCTCAAATCGGAAACCCTAAGCTTCAACTCAACTTCCCACCGATAATGGAGAAGAAAAGAGAAGAGAGAAGGCTAGGGGTCACTTACCAACAAAGATCCAAGCTCTTAGACGCTGGAAAACACTCTCATTTGCTGGAAAACTCAAACTCTAACAGAGCTCATCGCGTCTTCTCCATTGCTCCTTCCGTTTCTTTCTTTTCTTTTCGTCTGAAATGATTCTAATTTAAACCAGTTTCTTGAATCTCGCTGCAGCTCCAAATAAGTTCGCTGCAGTGCCACCAGTTTAAGTAGGAAAATGCCACTCGAATTGGCTCTCACCGTGGTGACCCTGCTTCTCGCCGTGGCGTGGAGCTCATTTCTTCTCCACTTGAACCTTCCTCTATCCTGTTTCGTTCAGTCCTGCACATAATGCTAAAGACAAGCATCATGAGGGGTGTTACACACAACACTACCATATTGACTCCTCGACATCCAAAACCACGTACTCAATACATATAACATACATAACCATACAATCCATCCATAATAATCCTTATCAATAACCATATATTCATTACAAACCATTCTATCCTACTTGGCACAAGATACATAATCCAAAAATACACACACACTGCATAGACTATTCCCACGTACACTGCCACTCACGCGTCTTCTCAGGACTAGTGTCAGAATCGTCACCTGAAAGATTAGTTCATGGGAGAAGGGTGTGAGACAATATCTTAGTAACTGAGGACAATTACACACATAAATATATACATATATCACATGCAACTCATGAATGCAATGTGAAATGAATAGAATGCATGTCTCTCTTGCACATAGCTAGAACCACAGGCTGTCGTCATAATATGACATTTCGTATAAGTAATTCCCTTCGAACAATTGGTGAAGACTGATTCTGGGACATTACCAAGCTCACTTTACACTAATGCAACCCAGCCAAAGGCTACACTAGTGCTCAGACCGTGGCTCTCCTTTCCCTGGACCACCTCGAATTGGTGGTGATTTAGGGAAGGTGTAGTCCATGGCCGCCTGGCTCCCCTGGCCATAGGGGAGGATTTAGCAATAGGGATTCCATCCTTATTCTCCCTAATCATATCTCATATCATCATATTTTATATCATCATATATCATATCATCATCACCACCCCATCTACCATATATTACAATCTCACAATGTCATGTGGTGATGCTCATGTATTGTAATATCCTGAAATTTCTCTTAAATGTTTAAGGCTTAATATTTAAAATCTATAAGAAATTTGCAAAAACAGATGTATGCTGTTTTGCATGATATAAGGCAAAGAAGTCAATTATCTTGGTCAGAAAGAAAGATGAGAAAATGACCATTTTGCCTTTGAAAAAAAAAAGAAGAAGGAGAAAAAAAAGAGGGAATGAGAAGAACGAAGGTGGTGGAAGTACGCGTACATTGAAACAAATTTTATAAATTTTGGGAAAAGTTACACCTAATGACCCAGAAGTTTTAAAAATGATAAATATGCCCCGGGTTAAGGGTATTTTTGTAAATATAAAAAATTATAGTCAAAATGAAGCTCTCATTGAGTTAAGACTAATGGAATATAGTATGACATTTATTAAGATCAAAATAATATTTATTAGGTAATTAGGATTTAATATTAATATCTTACCTGATAAAGGTCAGTCTGGATTGCAGAAAGAGACAGTATTCATTCAAGAAAAATGTGTGGATTTTATATTTTGATCAATTAGGATAAGTATATTATGATAATTTTATATCTCAATATAATTATCATTAGTATTCCAATAATAGTAAAATATACTGCTAAAGTAGCTTTATTTATCCAGACTGGTTTAGGATATATCTAGATAAGTAAATATCTGAAATTTTTGGACCAAAATACTCCCTATTTCGTGCTTCACAAGCTGCACATGACAAAATAGCCTTAGTTTATTATTTTCATGGAATTGCAAGAAAAATCAAGAACATTAACTGGCAAATTTTCATTGGTTGGAAAAAATTTATATATACTCCCTCCTTTCCCATGTTTTGGCCAACCATATAGCAAGGAAAAGAGGAAGAGAAGTCAGCAAATTGAAGAAAGGAAGGGCAGCCACGTGAGGGAGGAAGAAAAAATAGGAAAATCCAAGAAAATTTGTAAGTGTTTCTTTTATGACTTGCAAGTGTTCTAGTATCTTTTCTTGATTGTTTGGCTTAGGTTTCCATGAAATATTTTCTTTTCCATCTCTATGTAATTTTGGTCTAAGCTTGTTTGAGTATGAGGAGTTGTTTTAAAGTCATAAAATCATGATTTGGTATGAGATTTTGGAAGAGGAATTAAGTATATTATGATTTAAGCAAGTTTTGAGAAAAACCAATTTCTCTTCCTATAAGTCAGCTTTTGGTGAGCTTAGTATGATGGAAAATAGTTAAATTTTCATTGTTTTGATGTTAAAAATGGATTCCTTGGGTCCAAATTAGCTAAAAAAGGTATTGGATTCAAGGAAAACTAAGAGATAAAGAATTTGAATTTTTAGGGTTTTAGTGAGACTTTGTAAAGCAACCCTTATTTTGAGTTGATTAAGTTGATATTAAATGATGTGTTTAGGACTTGTGAGAGTTCAATAAAGCTAGTGGAAGTTTTAGTTCCAAGTGCAAATGCAAAGGAAAACATAAAAGGTAGCTAGGTTTATTTTATTGCAATATGTTATTCTTTGTTGTTTCCATGGTTATAACTTGTTGCCATATTGTATTTGTGTTGTTTTATGATTGGTCTTGGCTATAAAATGAGGGTTTTATTCCTTGGGATGTCCATTTTCTAAGGAGAAACTCTGCCAAAATTTTTACTTAACAATATGGTATTTTAATGATTTATGTATTTATATGTGAAATATTTATGAAACTTGAATGATATATTTGTAAGAGATAAACTAGCTATTGAGATTTTCCCAAATCTCACCCCCAAACACTAACATGATAGGTTCAAATGATGGCAAGACCTCCAAGAAGACAGGAGGCAAGGAGAAGATTAATGATGATTAGATTTATAGCCACCTTGGTTGCTTATTTTCTTGTAATTATATATGAAATCATATATATATTCATGAAGCTGTGTTTTGCTGCTATAATGTTCCTTTAGAGCTATTGTGATGTTAAGAATATATTTTGGAAGAGTTTGAATCATGTAAGTAGGTTGTGTATTTAGTTTTTGGAAGTTGGTATGTAAATCTGTCCATTATGCCCACTGATCAGTTATACAGTTATTGTTCATTAGAAATTCAGTTTTCTATATGAGTGTTATATATTCTTGGAAAGTAGACATAGAGATCTTTCCAAAGAGCCAAAGATCACTTGATTTGAATCAGTATACGAATTATTATTAATTTTTGAAGATGGCTTAAAAAATCTAGAAAAGTAGTTTTGACCAAATAAATAGTATACTTCAATGAATTTTATGAATGAATTAGATCAATTAAGTTCTAGTTGTATATTTTTTCCATGTATGAAATAGTTTTAGCTATTTTTAGAGACTTGAATTACCCTCATATGATTTTCCTAGATTTGGTTATGATTTTTTCAAAGTTTAGCCAGAAAAATTAAATTACCATATGAATAGTATTTTAAAAAATTGAATTTTTCTTATTCAATCTTCTAATGATTCAAGCTTCAAAATTAGCTCATTTAGCATCATATATGCTATTATACATGGGGAATAATGTAATAAAGTAAGGTATGACATGTATCATCATATAATCATCATCATCATCATATCACAATGTCATGTATGTATCATGTCATGTCATGTCAATTTCATCATCATAATCATCATAACTATCATTAGCTATGTGCACACCATGATATATATAGAAAACAGTACATACAAACACATCAATATCATGGTATGAAAGAAACATGCATATATATCCATAAATATACATACTAACATACAATACAATACAAATAAACAAACACCCGGTTACCTTAGATTGTCAATACCACATACGTGAGTTCCACAAACTTTCTTGAACTGTCCAATACACTTGAACTCCTCTCGATTAACCAGCAATCTTCATAATAATGCAACATCTCAATTAACCACAACATACCAAATATCCAAACATCACAATTCAACCACATTAGGCTAACCCCTTCAAAAGTCATATCCAAGCAACAAAAATACCAAAACACACTTCCTTAATCCCATTTCAATAAGTGGATTTCATCCCAAATAGGAAATCCAACCTCAACACCGAAAATCCCAAATTCCAACCAAAGAAAATGGAGAGGGAGGAGTAGAAAATACTTACCAACTTAAATCAAAGCTCCCAGAGGCTGAAAACAACTCCCAATGGCCAAAAATAGCGAACCCTAGCATAGCTCCTCGTCTCTTTCTTCATTTTCTTTCTTTCCGATTGACTTAACTGATCCTAATTTAAATGAAATTCTTTATCCTCACCGTGACTCTAGGACCTCTCACCGCGGCTCCACTATGTTCAATTGAAACAATGCCACTGGAATGGTTCTCGCTGCGGCGGCCCTGCTTCTCGCCACTGCATGGAGCTCTTCCAAACACCATTTGAGCCATCCTCCATCCTGTTTACTCTTGTCCTGAACACAAAGCCAAGAAAGATATTATGAGGGGTGTTACATGATCTACAAACGAAGATCAAACATGGCAATTTTTAGCATATGTTTCAATTTTTTATTTTAGCAAACATCAAATAATTGTTGCCTTGTTTCCATTCATGCAGCATTTTTATAGTTTAATATATGGCTTATTGCCTTTGTCCTTAATTCACGTATGTAGTGGGTTCTTGACTTTTGTGGCAAAGCAACAAAAGGAAAAAAATCATTAGCAAAGAAGTCCCTTTATTCTGAAGGAAGGTAGCTAAGTATGATGATTTTGTTGTTTTCATTTTCTTTCAGTTAATTTTGTTCTTCATTTAAATTCTTTTGATTTATTTGGGATGAACTTTTCCTTCACATATTTCAATTTTTCACATTGACTATCAAAAACAATTAAGATATAACAAAGGAAGGAAGGAAAAACTCATTCAACAATTCTACCTTTACATTCAAAGGAAGGTGAGAGGGTATTCATCTCATTTTGCTCAATTTTCTAATGCTTGATTATGATCTTGATTTTGTCATTTAACAACATTCAAATGGAACAGCTTGCTTCTCCTTTTGTTGAAAGCTTCTAGATTATACAATAAATGCAATTGGACGGCAACTTAGTTATCTAATTTTCTATGGCAAGAACATTGAGGTGCTAAAGAATCAAGTAGAAGAATTGAAGCATCAACAAGCCACTATGCAACATTCAATGGATGAAGCTACAAGAAACGATGAAATAATTGAAGATATAGTGAAAGGTTGGATGAATGAAGTAGATGAGATGAGAAAGCAAGTAGAACAATTTTATGAAGAAGAAAGCCAAGGAAGGACTAAGTGTAGTAGAACTTCATGTCCAAATTTGTGGTAATGCTATCAACTTAGCAAAAAAGCAAAGAAAATGGGACTAGAAGTTGTTAAAATTCAGGAAAAGAAAAACTTTGATAGGTTTTCATATTGTGGTTCTCCCAATTGGATGTTAGACTCAACCAATGATGAAAGCAATGAAGGGATTGATTCAAGGGTGCAAATTATGAATTAACTTATGGATGCACTACGAGATCCTAATGTGAATATGATGGGATTGTGCGGACTTGGTGGTGTTGACAAGATCACTATAGCCAAAGAAGTACCAAAGAAAGCTAAGGATGAAAATATGTTTGAAAAGGTGATCATGGCAATTGTTTATGATGACTTAAACCTTGAGAGAATTCAATGCCAAATTGCTGAAATGCTAGGAATGAAACTTCAGGAAAAAACTGAAAGCATAAGTGCTTCTCGTCTAAATGAGAGATTGAAGCAAGAGAAGAATTTGCTCATAATATTATGTGATTTATGGGAAAATTGGATTTAGGAAAATTGGGAATACCCTATATTAGTGATGGAAAGCATAATAAAAGGGATGAAGGTGGCAAAATTTTATTGAGTTATAGAAATGAAAAGCTACTATTAGATCAAATGAAATGTGAAAGAAATATCAAAGTCAGTGTCTTGTCTGAGATAGAAGCATGGGAGTTGTTTAAGAGAATGGCTGAGTTTTCAACTGACTCAAATAGTCCTGATTTGACTGATGTAGCTAAAGAAATTGTTCAAAAGTGTGAAGGATTTCCATTGGCAATTGTTGCAATTGCTGGAGCTTTGAGAAATAAAGGTTTGAATAAATGGAAAGATGATGCCCTTATATGATTGAAAAGTCTATTACAAAGAAACATCACATGAATTAA
Source organism: Adenanthera pavonina (assembly GCA_026686845.1). Taxonomy (NCBI): domain Eukaryota; kingdom Viridiplantae; phylum Streptophyta; class Magnoliopsida; order Fabales; family Fabaceae; genus Adenanthera; species Adenanthera pavonina. The sequence goes on from JAIVEN010000009.1 coordinate 20,793,319, forward strand.
AAGTGTGGATTCCATTTTCAAGTTGAGCTACGATCATTTAAGCTCAAATGAGCGACCTATTTTCTTGCTCTTTGCCATGTTTTCTTGTGACCCCTTACTTAAAGATTTACTTATGTACTCTATGGGGTTAAATTTACTTAAAGGTATACAATACATGTAAGAAGGCCAATATACATTCTTCACTTTTGTAAGTAGGCTAAAGACTTCAAGCTTGCTGCTTGATCATTTTTCTATTGATTATTTTACGATGCACGATGTCATTTGAGAAGTTGTGCTTTCAATTGCATCTAATAAAAACTTATTCGTGTGAGTCACAAAAAGCTAGATGAATGGCCAAATGAAAATTTGGCAGAAAGCTGCATTGGAATATGTTTACTTGAGAGTGAAATTAATGATCTTCTAGAAGAGTTACATGGTCCAACACTAGAATTCTTCCTACTTCATAGTATAGACCCTAGTTTGAATATACCAAGCATGTTTTTCAATTCAACAAAGCAACTAAAAGTGTTGGGTTTTATAGATATGAACTTTTCATCATCACCATTACTCAATTGCCTAGAAAAACTCAAAACATTATGTTTACACTCTTGTTTGTTAGAAGACATAACTGAAGTTGGAAAACTAAAAAAGTTAAAAGTCCTTAGTCTTGCTTACTCTTAAATTAAGCAATTGCCATTTGAATTAGCTCAGTTGACTTGCCTACAAATGTTAAATTTGGCCCATTGCTCCAAACTCACAGTTATTCCACCAAAATTGTTATCTAGCTTGAAATGATTAGAGGTTCTACAAATGGAAACAACTTTAACCAATGGAAAGCTGAAGAATCTTGCAAAAGTAATGAAAATGCTAGTCGTAGTGAGTTCAAAAATCTGCCAATCTCTTATCTAGAAATTCATATTCTTGATGGATCCATTATGCCAGAAGACTTGTTCTCAGTTAATGTTTGGAGAGGTACAGAATATACATTAGAGAACATCAGAAATGGTGTGACTATTATGAAACTTCAAGGACATTGAAACTCAATCTTAGAAGTATCCATTGGCAACATCCAGTTCAAAAGTTGCTTGAAAAAGTTGAAGAGTTGCATTTACATGGATCAAATGGACTTATAAATATTCACAATAATTAGGATGGGAGAGGATTTTCACATTCGAAACATCTTCATATTGAGAATAATGATGACATTGAATGTCTTGTTTTTAACTCAACACATCCTAAAGTTGCCTGTTTCCTAATCATGAAGACTTTAACACTTCAAAATTTGAAGGGCCTGAAGAAATTATGTCAAGGGCCAATTGTAGCTACTGTCTTCCAAAACCTAAAAGCAATCAAGGTAAGATATTGTGATTAATTGAAAAGTATTCTCTTTGGTCCATATTATAGGATGTGGGAACCATTTTTATGTCTATTAAGAAAGTTGGAAAACATTCTTAAATATACCCAAAGTTTCATATTTGCTCATATTTATTAAGGGAATGTGTAACAACCCTCATGATGTCTATCTTTGGCATTGCGTGCAGAACCGGAGGAAATAGGGCAGAGGAAGGTTCAAGTGAAGAAGAAATGAGCTCTATGCCATGGTCAGAAGCAGGGCCGCGCCACGGCGAGAGGCAATTCGAGTGGTACTTTTTGGCTGAAATTGGTGGCACCACGGTGGACTTACTTGGAGTTACGGTGAGAGTCAAAAAACTAGTTTAAATCAGAATCATTTCAGTTGAAAAAAAAAAAAAGAAAGAAACAGAGGGAGCGATGGAGAAGACACGAGGAGCTCTGCTAGGGTTTTAGTTTTCCGGCCAATGGGTGTGTTTTTGGGCATCCAAGAGCTTGGATCTTGGTTGGTAAGTGATCCATACTCCTCCCTCTCCATTTTCTTCAGTTTAAACTTGAGATTTTTCGGGTATAAGTTAGGATCTTTGATTTTGGTCAAATCCCACCAATTGAAATGGATGAAATAGGGTTAATAGAGTGTGATTTGGTATGTATGTTGCTTGGGTATGAGTTTTGGTTAGGTTATGATGGGTTTGAGCTTAACCCTGGGTTGTTTTCAGTTAGGTCTCTTAGGAATCCAAAGTGTATGGGATTGATTGATGTTTGAATAGTTCCTAGGAGCTTAATGATGTATGAATGTGGGATTGAAACCTTGAGTTAGGCTTAAATGGTTGAATTGTGGTTTTTAATTAAGTGGTATATTATGTTAATTAAAGGTATTATGTTGTTGTAGTGGTTGATTGGCTAATTAGAGGCATATAGTTCATGATGGGTGCTCTGGAGGCTTGCCTAAGCCCCTATGCATGGTGTTGACAACCTAAGGTAACTAGGTATTTGTTTATTTATGTTATATGTTAGTATATATATATATATGCATGTCTCCGTTCATACCATGATATCATTGTGTGTATGTATATGGCTTTCTATATATCGTGGTATGCACACGGCTAGACATGATGTGTATGATTTTGATTTTATTGTGACATGATGTGAATATATGATGTTGATAAGTATGATTTTGTATATGTGCATATGTGACTGTGGTACTTGCATACCATTACATGCTAGCATGACCATGATGATGATTGTGATGATGATATACATATGTGCATGGTTTGAGGCATGTTAGCATGGCATATACATCACCACCTATAAGCATAGTGAGATACGGTTGATTGGAGGTGGTGATGAGATGAGATATGATGATGTGATAAAAGATCCTTGCCACTAAATCTTCTCCTTGGGAGAGCCAGGTGGCAGTAGACTCAGATATGATATGATTTGGTGATAGGATGGGATCCCTGTCACTAAATCCTCTTCTATGACCATAGGAGAGCTAGGCGATAGTGGACTGCACCTTCCCTAAATCACCACCAATTCGTGGTTGTCTAGGGGATGGAAAGTGATGATCCAATCATTAGTGTGACCTTTGGTTGGGTACACTAGTGTGAGGTGAGCTTGGTGATGTCCCAGAATCTATCTACACTGACTGTTGGAAGGGAGTTACTTATTGAAATGTTGTATGATGATGCCAGCTTGTGGTTCTAACCATGTTGAGGGAGACATGCACTGAGACATGCATTGAGGCATGCATCTCATGACATTGGCATTACATTGCATCATTTGCATATGTGTGTGGTATTGATGATATTATATATATGTGTGTATGTGGTTGTCCCCGGTTATTGAGACATTGTCTCATACCCCCTCCATGATTAACCTTTCAAGTAAAGGCTCTGGTGCTAGTTCGAAGAACATCAAGGATGCTGCAAGCCTCTCCGTCTTCAGGAATTCCAAGTATAATTAGTGGTTATAATTTAGTTTATGTAATTCTGTGCCAAGTAGGTAGTTATAGTCTGGTTACCTGGATGAGAATCCTAGAAGTACTATCTGTATATTATATGATGATAGAATGATTGTGGTGTTGAGGATTGGATAATATAGACAATTATGAGATGATATTGATGTTGATGGATGTTATACGAGACGTGTATTAGTGTCATGAATAGTTTAGATGTGTGATGTTGATGGTGGACCCTAGTATGAGTCATTATTGTAGGAGCGGGTATCTGTGTGCTAGAATAGCCATATGTAGAAGTCTAAAGGTGGTTTTGGGCCATGTATATGAGTTTTGGGCATATAGCCTATTATGTGATTTTAGGGTTCAAGGGAGTCAATTCTGGAAGTAAAGGTTTCTTTAGGGTAAAACCTCCTTGAACATGTTGGTTGAGCCAAATATGACCTGTGTGAAGGGTCCCAAGGTGTCCATTTGCCTTTGGTGGCAATTGAAGGTGATAGGTGGCGACTTTTGGTGAAAAAGTTGCCAAAACGGTGTTGGGCATCTAGAATCTCCAAATGGAGTTAGATTTGAGTGAAATTGGTGCCCATGGTTTGATAATGATGAGAGTAACCTATAGGAGTTGGAATCAGGTCAATTGGAGATCAGAGCACGAATAATCAGTTACTGAGACATTGTCTCACACCCTTCTTCCATGAACTAACTTTTTAGGTGATGGTTTTGACACTAGTCCGGAGAAGATGTGGGAGTAACATCGGACATGGGAATACTATGTCTATATAGTGTGTATATTTTGGATAATGTATTTTGTGCCAAGTAGGATAAAATATTTTGTAATGAATGATTGTCATGGATAAGGATTGTTATGGATGGTTATATGTATGGTTATGTATATGGAATTATGTATGTTGTATTGTGGTGTGTACATGGTTTTAGGTGTTGGAAAGTCAATATGGTGGTGTTTGTGAGCCCCGAGTGGATTTGGGCCATGTTGGTGTGTTTTAGGGTTTGTAGCTCGATTTGTCAAGTTGGGGTTCAATGGGGGTCAAATCTCAAAGGAATGGTTCCTTTGAGGTGAAACCTCTTTAGACAAGTAGGTTTGGGGGTTTTAGACCTGTATGAATGGTTTCTGAGTAACCATTTTCCTTTGGTGGCATTTGGTGGTTGTTACTGGTGAGTTTTGATCAATAAGTGGCCAAAACAGTGTCAGGGGTCTATAATCTCCACACGAAGTTGGATTAAGGTGAAGTTGGTGTCCATGGATATATTGGGACTGGATTAACTTGTAGGAATTAGAATCAAGTCAATCGGAGGTCAAAGCATAAAGTTATGCTCGTCAGAAGTTCACCTCAGGATGTTAAGTTTTACTGGTATGAAAACCAGAAGGGGCACTATGGTGCCAAGAAGCAGGCCACGGTGCCAGTGAAGGCAGTAGCCATCCCGAAGCAAGGGACAACTAGAGCCTTGGTGGGACTGTAGCGGCCGCAGCCCCAGCCCAAGCGCAAGCCCATTTTCTACTACTGAAAAATATCACTACTACAGAATTGTACTTTGGGAATGCACATTCTGGAACGTTTGTGGGAAAAACGTGCAAGAAAAGAATTTCAGGAACGTGTTTTGTAGCCCGAAATTTGACCTTCGGTTACAGAAACGTTCCTGGAAGTTAGCCATCCTTGCCAAGTGATTTCTGGAAGACCTCCGAGAACGTTTACTCAAGTAAACGTTCCCAAAGACTTAGCTGTCTTCAGAACGTTGATCTCAGCCAAACGTTCCCTGTTCATTTTTTTTCTAAAAATTCTAAATGTAAACATTTAAGGGCTTCGAATCTAGGTCAGAACACCACCCATCGACCCTCCTGCTCTCTGCTCTCTTCTTTCCCTCTCTCACCTATCACCATCGACATCACCAGCGATAAGTTCTCCGTCCAAGATTCAACCCCATCCCCTTCTTGCACGATGCGAGTTTGGTTTCACAATTTCAGCCCCATCCCCTTCTACATGATGCGAGTTCGGCTTCACGATTTCAACCCTATCATTGTTTTCGGGCCTCCTCTACTGACGCGCCTTCACCAAACTCCATCAGCCAACGACGCTAGTCCCTTCCACCACCTGTGAAACCCCATTTAAGGCAGTTCCCATTTTTGTGGCAAAATAGAGCAACGTTTCTTTCATCAGCGAGGTATGTTTCCATCTTATGTGAGTTCGAGTTCTCCTCCTTACTTGCAATATTCTGGAAGTAATAAACAGAAAGTTCACTGTGTTAGAAATAGTTGTGGAATTGGTTTGAAAAGCTATTTTTTCCTTCTTGCCTTGGATAGTTAAGTAGGTGAGGACTAAATAGATTTAGCCATGAGAACAAAAGGAAAGAGTTGAAGTGCATTTTTTTTTCCAGGCTATTTTAGGAGTAGAAGAACGAGAAATTCTTATGTAAAATAGACAAATAATCTTCCTCTAAAGCCATAACTACTTTACTTGATCCCACTTAGAGAAACTTCCAAATTGAAGGGCACCCTTAAAAATATTGTAAAGTTGAGATTGGAATGGTCAGCACCAGTGGATAAATGGTCCAATCTTTGTTTTAAAGAACTCGGAAGAATTGTTGGAGCTTCGGCTTTCAAAATTGTACGTAGAAGGGTAAGTATCTTTATTTTAAAGATAGGTTCTTTTTTTAACACACATACATATTTCACTAATTTTCTTAGAATTTGTCTTGTATAAAGATGTTGTCTGTCTAATTCTTTTTATCTCTATATTATATTAATCAAGCCTATATTCTTTTTTTTTTAATCATTCATAAGTCATATATAATTTATATCTTTTAGTCTAATGATTAAAATGCTAAGCTCCCTATTTAGATCATTTGACTTTATTTGAGTTCAATCTCAAGAAATTGTACAGTTCCAAATATATTATGCAAACTTTATAGAGTATAATTGTAATTTTCAAAATAAAGAAGTAATTATTCCAATCTCCATACTCTGTACGAAAAAAAAATCACTGTAAGACATTATAGGAGACTAGACGTTTTTGTTTTTGGCCAGGATGGGATACTTGACTTGAAAATTTTCCTTATTAAATAATTAACAGTAAAATTAGTTACATTGTATTAATTATTTAATATTTTTAACTTTTGAATGTAGTTACTCTATTGTATAAATATTTTTTTGCAATGTTACTTTTTCATGTTTATTCTAGTCTTTATAAGTTTGGCCTAAAACTGATGAGTTGTGAGCAGCATTAGTTACAGTGAACATGCAAATGAAGTATAAATACTTGTTTTTATATTTCACATATATACTTGTTTTGTACTTCCTTGAATGACTTGTTCCAAATATCTACTTCCTATTTTCTGTTGTAATGAATGCTATTTTTTAGCTTCTAGGACAATTTGATGTGCTGTGTTAATCCTATTAAGTTGTTCCCTCTTCAAACTTAATTAATCCTTTGTTAGCTGAGACAGGATGATGTGAGTGATTGCCTTGTTTCATTCATTGGGATTTCCCTCTTTTTAGGGATCTGTATTGAGAAATTGTTTATATATTTGTTATTATAATTATTTCCTAGTTATATGCATCTTCCAAAATGTCATATGTTCTTGACTTGTAGTTGAGTATGTGACTATGTGGGCAATTTTAATGTGAAAGAACTATCACAGGGAAATTTTAAGTGGTCTGGTTGCCTTTTTCTATTTTGAATTATATTGATCCGATGGTCATGGTGTTCTTGGAATTGTCCTATGATTAGTTTTTTATGCTATTGCATTATGAATTCAATGTTCTTTTTCTTTTAAGAAAGTGTTTTATTCTTTTAATACTATACTAGTATACTTGTTTAAACTATGTGATTTTAATATTTGGCAAGTTCATATTTCTTCTCAACATAAGAATCAAATTCCCTTTGGAGTAGGTATATATGGCATCAGATTCCGTGACTTTCCTTAGGAAGCTAATCTACCTATATGCCTATTATGAAGTTTCGACTATTTGGCATTTCTGATGGACATGGTGGGGATGGGGTATTTCGTGACTTTCTATTCTTCTCCTCCTTTTATCCTTCTTTCTCTTTTGCTTATTCCTAATGCTATTGCTGCTATTTCCTTGTATGTGGCTTATCTTATTAGTGACTGTAAGCTTTAACTTGATTGGTAGTATACCTCAGTTTCTATAATAAAAATATGAACTATCTCAATTATTCTTTCATATTTCTTCAATAATATACATTTGTTTCTATGAAGAAATGATTCAAATATAACCACATGGTTGACCATTCTTGTTGCAATGTGGTATACACTAAAGTTCACTTGAGCTTGGTAGAACTCAAGATTCAAGAGAATGAAAGTAAATGCCTGTTGTGGGTTCTAGGTTGACAAATTTTGTTCGACATACTTAACCAAGATTGAGAATTGCACCTCCTGAAGTTCCAGCAATTGGCTACATGGTTCTTTTACTCTCTCTTCTAAGTCTCTTCTGTGTTTTTATTTTTATAGATGTGTACATAATTACTACTTGAATCTGAATATTTTGCTGTCATAGTTTGGCAAAGGGATATACTTTACTGACCTGGCCAGTAAGAGTGCTCAGTATTGCTACACTCATAAGAAAAATCCCATTTGTCTGATGCTTTTGAGCGAAGTTGCATAGGAAACATGTGTAAAAAGAATTTGTATGTTTTTTTGTTTGATATTTTGTATGTTTTTTTATAATCATCCATTGGTCATTCTTTTCATGCCCCAACGACATCAATATTACAGGTGAAGGTTTGGGGAGCACCAAGAAGGGTATTTCAGATCCAATCATGGAAGGCAATGTTAAGATGAACAACTTGGAGTTAGGGCTTCACATCCAGACGAGGTGTAATCCTCATAAATTATGTTTTATCATATATGAATACTGAGTTTATACAATCCAAGTTCTTTACAGTCATTAAACTTTAGCATAATTTATTGTTTATAATATTTGAGACATTGTTAGAGATATTTTGTGGTGATAATTTTATTTATTAGACATTTGTAAGGTGATATTGATAGATTAATAGTAGTGGATAGGAACTTTTTTGGATAAACTGTGTATTCTTCAATTTCTATACATGTATAATAAATTTCTCTAAATGATTGGATTATTTTATTTTGTATTGTTAAATTGTTGGAATGGTTGAACCGGAACAGTAAGAAATTTTTTTTTGTAAAAAAATTCAGTTTTAGGAACGTTTCTACACAAAAACGTGTCTGAATACTAATATTTGAGGACGCTTTTTATCAAGAAATGTTATAGAAAACCAATGTTGGGATCATTTCAAAGCACAAAGCGTGCCACAAAATTGGCATCCAGGAACGTTTTCTGGTTGGAAATGTGCCGAAAGACCTGTCTTCAGGGACGATTCCAACAAAAAGTAAAGCGTTCCATAATTCTTCAGGAATGGTCACATATGGAACGTTTAAAAAAGTTCCAGAAATCAAAAATTAAACATCCCAAAAGCTCATTTCTGTAGTAGTGTCTCTTCATTAAAATGAATTGTTCATAATTATAGTTTATAATTTCAACCATCGAAATAGAAATATTAAAAAAGTGAACTATTCATACTAAAATATTCTATGTAATAAATATAAAAAGTATTTAAAAAACATAATTATTGCAGCTAGAGTAAAATAAAAACTATTATTCATTCAATTTATATATATAGGCAAAAACATATATTTAGTCCTCTAACTTTGAATTATGTTTGATTTTAATCCTTTAACTTTTTTAAGTTTCATTATAATATTTTAATTAAGATTAAAACAAAGACTTCTTAAATTTAACATTGTTAAATAGGTTAATGAAAAATTTACTTAAAATTTATCTCAAACTTAAAAATTTATGAAGAATATTTAAGGTTGAGATTGCTTAAGTCTTAACTTTTTTTAATTATAATTATTAGATTAATAGATAATAATATTAATGATGTGGCTTTTAATTTTGTAAATTATTATTTTCTATTAGTTTATTTAACCCTATTAATTATGAATTATAAGGTATTTGATTGCATTTTAAAAGTTAAATGATTTAAGAAACTTATTAAAATTAAAAAAAATGAAACTACCTCAAAATTTAAAAACTAAAGGTATACTTTTACAAAATAATGTTTTAAATCATAAGCTTTAATTTTATCGTTGTCTTTTTAAGGTTGAAAATGAAAGCATAACTTGGGTAAGTTACAAAAGACGATTAAAATTTTTGAAAAAATGTATTTTTCAAACTAACTAGAGGAATGTTTATAAATTCTAATGGAAATTAATGAAGGAGACATAGGATAATCAATTATCAATATATTATCCTGTTTACTTTTTAGAATCATAATAACTTAAGTTTTACTATTAAACTCATTTTTTCTAAATTTATTATTTTTACATAGGTAAATTTTAAACTTAGTTTTATTGCTCCCCTCAGTGTATTTTCTTTCTCAATAATATTTTTATTATTATTTTATATATAATAATATATAACAGTTATTATTATTATTATTATTTTTCGTATTTAACAATTATTTTTTGTAAAAAAAGTGTACAAAATAAGAGTTCTCCTGCATTTGTATTAGGGATAACTTAATTTAGTTAGCATTTTTTTTCCAATACCAAATGTATAAATCACCCAATGCAGCTGGTCCAGTTTAAGCATTAGAATGAGTAAGAAAAGCGTTAAATTATCTGCAAAAACCAATTTAAATTTGAAACTTTAATACGTCATTTCTTTACTATGTATTTGTTGACTATGATCACAAATCGTACCTTATAAAATATTATAATTAGGAGACATTAATACATTGGATTTAGCTACTCAAAATAAATAAAACTATGTATATTCAGTATGATGTCATGTTGGAAGAATTTAAAAATTCAAATAATGACGTAAATATTAATGAATGATGTTCATATTGTATCAATTAAATATTAATTAAAATATTAAATTGGATTTAGGTGTGCCATATGTTTTGCATTGACAATATAGACAATTGGGGAGGAATGATGAACATAATTAGGCATATGTTTTATATGGTTTAGGTTATTCTCAACTGGAGATGACATTAGGCGGAAAAGAAGCCAATAAGTCAAACTTTAGTTTAGGATTGTTGAAAAGGCTTCCAAGTTTAGAGAAGTTTGGCGTTGCTGGGGATGACATTGACGAGATATTCATCTCATCTATGGAGCCTCTTGGGGAAGCCCCTACATTTCTTGTTCCAGAATTGAAAAAGGTGAAGCACATATAGAATGGGCATTCTCCACTGCATTTTCTTCGGTGTCTTAAAACTTAAAGAGTTTCTGGTTGTGGTGACTTGATAAGCTTGTGGCCATCCACCATTTCTTTAGCAAATGTCACACATCTTAATGTGACTCAATGTGATGGATTGACCAGTTGGCTGACGTCATCAACAGTTTCAAGTTTGGCGCATCTCTCAAACCTGACAATAAGACACTGCAAACGAACAGAGGAAATTATAACAAAGCCGCAGGGAGAGGATGATGTGGAAGAGGAGATCACTTTCAGTGACTTGGGGCATTTTGAACTTGATAACTTGCCACAGTTGAAGAGCTTTTGTAACCATAATTGTATCTTCTAGTTTCCATTGTTGGATAAAGAAATTGTGGAAAAGTGTCATAGCTTCAAAATGTTTTGTCCAGGAAACATACATGCACCATGGCATGGAATCAGAACTTTTGGGACACCAATCTTAACAACACAATCCAACAATGGCTCACTATAAAAGAGGTACGTCAAAAATAATGACAGTCTTTTCATTTCTAGTTTAGACAGAATCCTCAACTACTAAATTTAGGTTTCAAAGCTTTCAATGTTGAGATTTATTTTTTTTAATTGATTGCCATGTAACTGACCTCACTTAATAAGGTGAGGCTAATGTTGTTATTATTATTATTTTAGGCATGAAAATTATGGAATGAAGAGAACATTGTCTCTTTACTAGATCCTGTAGAATATGATCCTGACTTGGAGAAGGATATCATGAGGTGCCTACACATTGAGCTTTTGTGTGTATAAGACCTTGAAAGAGGGAGGCAAGTTATGGGTAAAGTAATTTCTATACTTACCAGTGAGACGATCAGTCTTCCTTTTCCCAGGCAACCAGATTTCATCCATCAATGCTGAAAGATTAATTTCTATCAATGCTGTTAGCATCATAGAGTTAGATGGCGAATAGGTATAATACCAAACTCTCACTGAAATAATCCAAATTGTGGTAAGTAAATTTCCTCCGTTGTTGTTGTAGTTTCATGAGTGTATGTGCATAGTCTATTCCTAAAAAAGAGATTCCCACTCCCATCCCCTTCTCTTGTTTTTCTTTCTTTGAGATAATTCCGTGACTTGTAATATACTAATATATTATTCTTCGGGAATTGGATGAAAGAAATTATGTTCAAAGATAGTAGATTCTAGATCTATATATATATATTGAATCAACATTTATATTGTTATATGAATAAATAGAGTAGCCTTAGTTGATTACCTTTCCCCTGTATTCATTACCATCCATTGTTCTCTGAGTGCCAATTTCTACTCCATGCCCTTGCTCTTGTTATTCCTATTTGTTAGTCATCTTTTGCTCTGGAGAGCAAGTAGTGTCAATAATTCAATTCAAATTTTCTGAATTTATTAACAGGATAGATGACATATAATTGAATATACATAAATTAAAAGCACAGGGACAAAGCGATTCTTAACGTTAAAAGTTGTAGAAACGTGTTTTTAATTTTGAAAATTCTTTAAATTCTCATTGTGATTGTGACACTGACATATAAATAGAAATGTTTCTTGCTACTAATGGTACTGCTATAAACCATAACTTTTACCTTCAAATAAAACATGTTTCAAATCAATTTATTGTCAATATTATATTCAAACAATTCATAAACAACTAAATATTTTTAGCTAAAAAGCAAACATCTTTAATATTAAAATTTGGATCTTACCATTGAATATTTGTTGAGGACATGTAACAGGTTAAAATGACAGATGAGGGGTACCCTATTCCAACTTCGTATACAAACCTAAACAAGGGCTCGTTTGGTTGGCTTATTTTGAGCCTAAGGAAAGGGTAAGTTAGTTCCTATCCCTCATCTAGCGCGTTCGATTGCATCTTTCAAGTGCATAGTGACTTTCCCATGGGACTCCTTTTTCTTGCAATTGAGGGAAGGGAGGAAGATTCAAAAATGCACATAGGGATATATAGAAGATGAGTCCATTGAATCCCAAAAACAATAACCACTAGTATGGAAGAAAATGGGCATGACCCAAATATCCAAAAGAAAAAGAACAATGTGGAGACCCAAATTAGGTGGCAAAAAAGGAGAAGAAAGCTTGAAAGAATAAGCGAATTGAAGATTAAGTGATCCAACTTTTGAAATCTGAGGACAAAAGCATCTCTGTTGTCTACGATGTCCAAGAATAATGTAGGTTCGAAGAAAAAGAAGCAGCATCTCTGCTGTCACGACGTCGTCTTCCTCTTCTCCATCAATTTGAGCCCTCAGGTGACAGAAACTTCAACAGTACACCTTACTTGGAAGAAAAAAAAAAAAAGAGGAAGAAACTCTTACCTTCCATTTGAATGACAAGAAAATAGAAGGGAGAGAAAAATTCAGAAAAGAAATAAGAGAGAACTTAGATACCTCATCGTCTAGATTCATCCTTATTTTCCTTCATAGTATTTCTCTCCTCTATTTTCCTCATGTTCCAAACAAAGCCTTAGTGCTTGTTTGAAGCTTTTTTAATGTTATCAAAACTACTTTTTTTGGAATAAAATAATTGGGAAGAAGAAAAGAAAAAATCTATTTATATAATAGTTCTAAAAATTATAACTAACAAGTATTAAATGAGTTATATTTAAAATTTGTAACTTTGCTATTAATGATGTGTGTTTTTTATTTTTTCATGTGTTTTCCAAAATAAAAAATAAAAAATACTTTAAAAATGGTATGAATTTTCTAAAATTATTATGTTTTTCTGTTTTTTAAATATTTCATAAAAAAATTATCAAACAATTTTTTTTATTTTAGAAATAGAAAACCATTATGAAAAATGCCAATCAATCTTGCCGAAACGATGCTAATACAAGTGTCTCTTACTATACTATATGAATATATGATCGTCACGTTCAAGTTGGATCGACCATGTTTGTTAATTGGACCTAACCTAATTGATTTTATGATTTTTTTTTAGTTTTTGAAAAAATAGAGGGGACTTAAATAATTATATATTTTTAATGATACTATAAAACTTTATAAAGATTTATGATACATTATATGCATACCTTTGATCTCAATATTATTTTTATAAGGAATATTTAAATTACAACAACAACAACCTTAGCCTTATCCTATTATGTGGGGTTGGCTACATGGGTCATACGATGGGCTCTATTAAACACTATATTCTTAGATAAATCATTTCTTAAAAGGTCATTCCTTATAACTTCCCTTAATGTTCTTTTTGGTCTTCCTCTATGCCTTTTGATAGGGCTCCAAGCCATTTGATCAACTCTTCTCACTGGCTCCTCTTGCCCTCTTCTTTGTATATGCCCACACAACCTTAAACGATTTTTCACCATTTTCTCCTTGATAGGTGTTACTCCAACTTTCCTTTGTATATAGTCATTTCGTATCTTTTCCAATTTTGTATAGTCACCCATCCATCTCAACATTTTCATCTATGCTATTCTCATCTTATGCTCTTATTATCCTTTCAAAGCCCAACATTCACTACCACATAATATCACTGGCCTTATAGCTGTTTGATAAAATTTTTCTTTAAGTTTAGTAGGTACTTTGCGGTTACAAATAACTCCTGATGCTTTCCTCCACTTTAACCACCTAGCTTGTATCCTATGTATAACATCCCATCAATTTCACCATCACTCTATGAAATCGACCCCAAATATCTAAACTTTGATACTTTTGGAATGATTTGCTCTCCAATTTTTACCTTTGAATTGTTTCTAATTGGCCTCTTATTAAATTTACAATGCATATATTCCATCTTACTTCTACTTAAGCGGAAACCTTTTGATTCCAAAGTGTGTCTCCATAACTCAAGTTTAGAGTTGATCTCCTTTTTTGAGTTTTCAATTAAAATTATATTATCTGTAAAGAGCATACACTTTGGAATTTCTTCCTGTATATATTCTATTAGAACATCCAAAACTAGATCAAATATGTATGGACTCAAGGAAGTTCCTTGATGTAGGCCAATCATTATTGGAAAGTCCTTTATCACACCTCCAGGGGTTCTTACACTTGTTGTTACCCTCTTATACATATTCTTTATACCTCGAATATAAGCCACACAAATACATTTCTTCTCCATTACTTTCCATAATATGTCTCTTGGTACCTTATCATAGACTTTTTCCAAATCAATGAAAATCATATGCAGATCTCTCTCTTTACTCTGGTATCTTTCAATTAAATTCCTCAGTAAATAAATAGCCTCTACTATAGACTGTCCTGGCATAAATCCAAATTGGTTTTCTAAAATACGAGACTCTTTTTTGAGTCTATACTTAATCACTCTTTCCCAAAGTTTCATGATGTGACTCATGAGTTTTATCCCCCGATAATTAGTACAATTCTGAATATCCCCTTTATTCTTGTATATAGGCACTAGAGTGCTTTTTCTCCATTTCTCTAACATTTTCTTGGACCTTAAAATCTCATTAAATAACTTAGTGAGCCATAAAATCCCTTTGTCTCCTAAGCACTTCCAAACTTCGATAGGAATATTATCTATTCTCCTAAGAGCTTCTTTTACCTCTTCAACCTAACTCCTATGATAGAAGTTCAAATTGAGATCATCTTGATGAGTTGCTAATTCTTCGGTATCAATAGTCATATCCAATCTATTATTGAAAACCTTATAAAAGTAGCTCTCCCATATTTCTTTGATATCATCATCTATAACCAAAATTTTTCCTTCCTCATCCATAATACATCTTACTTAGTTCAAATCTCTTGACTATCTTTCCCTTCTCTTGGTAATTTTGTAAATCTTATGTTCACCATTTTTCGTTTCTAAATCCTGGTAGAATTCCTCAAATGCTTTAGATCTAGCCTTGCTTACTACTTTCTTAGTCTCCCTTTTAGCCAACCGATAACATTTCCAGTTTTCATTATTATTGCACAAATGCAAGGCTTTGAAACACTCTTTTTTATGTTTGACCTTCTCTGCATACTCTCATTCCACCGTTAAGATTCTTTATCTTTAGGTCCAAAACCTTTGGATTCACTCAATACTGCTTTAGCGGTATCCCTGATCCTTTTAGCGATCTCATCCCAAAAGATGTTATCACTTCCTTGCGAGTCCCAATTACCTTCCTCAGTAACTTTTCTCGTAAAGGTCAACTGTTTCTCACATTTTGGTAGCCATCACTTAATTATATGATTTAAGGCTTTTCAACTTTTCAGCTTGTGGTTTTTAATCAGCACATCAAGGACGAAGACCCTATGTTGTGAGGTTAAGCTCTCACCAAGGATTACTTTACAGTCTTTATAAGCTCTTCTTTCTGAGTTCCTTACAAAAAAGAAGTCAATTTGTGAGTTTTAGACTCCACTCTTATATGTGATTAAATGTTCCTCCCGCTTCTTGAAATAGGTGTTTACAATCGTAAAGTTGTAAGCCATTGAAAAATCAAGAATAGAATGCCCCTCCTCATTTACTTATCCAAAACCATAACCGCTATGAGCTTTCGTATATTGCCTTATCTCTTTTCCCACATGACCATTAAGGTCCCCCTAATGAGGATCTTTTCCTCTTGTGAGTTATCTTGAACCAAGCCCTTCAAATCTTCCTAAAATTTTTCCTTAATATGTGCTTCCGACCCTACTTGAGGTGCATAAGCACTAATAACATTGAGAGTATCGTGTCCAATAGTCAATTTTAAGGATAAGAACCTATCTCCAATTCTTCTGACTCATACCATATTCTTTTTCCAATCTTTGTTCACAATAGTACCAACTCAATTTCTTACTCTAACCTTCCCTACGTACTAAAGTTTAAAACCAGTAGTATCTAACTTCTTAGCCTTTTCTCCCATCCATTTGGTTTCTTGAAGATATAAGATGTTAATTCTCCTTTGAATCATAGCATCTGCCACCTCCATAGATTTGCATGTTAACATACCAATATTCCAAGAACTAAATTGAATCTTACTCTCATGGGCTAACTTCCTTACCTATATCCATCCAGAATGATGTGGGAACCCTTACTCATTTAACACTACACCTGGACACTGATGTAGTGGCTCTAGCTTATTTGACACTATATTCGAGCCATATAGCACGTTACTTTTGGGCAATGACAGCCTTAGCACATTTACATCTTTGCTCCATGTCATAAAGATTTGACATATTTTTACATTGGTTGTCAAGGGCCTAACACAACCCTCCTCCTTTACCCGGGCTTAGGACCGGCTATGATACTATATAGGTGGAGTTAAAAAAAATTGTAGGACGGAAATTATAGTAAACATTTTTTTCGTAAACAAAATTATTTTCTATATTATTAATAATTTAAAAAAAATTTTGCAGGACAAAAGCACCCTTATCGTCTTTAATATAATATTTGATAGAAATAACAACCCATACTAGAATCTCTGAACAATTCGCCAGAGAACGTGAATAGTTTTTTACCCATTTGCTTTTGGCTTTATGGCTAGCCATAATCAACCATGTCCTAAATGAAAAATTATATGTTCTGTCACTGTTCGAGTGATCTAAAGGGAAATATATTTCAGTATAAATTATACGATTTGTAGTATTGCTCCACTTTATTATTTTTCTTAATTCCGTTAAATCTTCCAGGAGCTCATGTGCACAGGTTCGATCCAAGGTGGGCCATTAAATTCTTTATTTTGAAGAATATTTATATTTGAGAAATTAGCAAGTAATTAAGAAATACTTTTGTAACATCATAATATCGAAGGTAGTGTATGAAGAAGATCTTTCTTAAGTTACTTTACTTTTATATCTCTCTCTCTTTATTGCTCTAAAGTATTTCAGAAGGATTTAGGTTCCTAAAGCGTTCAATATTTTGTTCTAACAAGAATAGTTATCTTTATATTCGTGTGATGTACGAAATTAGAGTGTATTGCAAATTACAGCTCATTATATGATCTTATTCTTTAAACATAACTCGTAAGGAACGTAATCATGATACAATTTGGAGCTTTCAATGCTCATGCATAAATTTTTTAGAGAAAATTCAATCAACAGGCATTATTCCCTTATGAAATGCTAGTTTTAGTAATAGAAGTACTTGAAAAAAGCTTCATTCGGTGCACACAATTTTCAATCAGGCACAAAATTGAATTCATCATGTTGTTTCAGCTGAAAATTTTACCATATTTTCATCTAACAAAAATTTTTTCTTCATGGGGTAAGCTTAGCAAATGCTTTGATTTGTGAACTCATGACACTAACCTGTGCTCAATTTTTAAAGGGAAAATTGGGTTTTGGGACCAAAAAAAAGAAGATATTGGGTTTCTGGAACCAAAGATGATTTTTTTTTGGATGAAAATTGAATTTTTTGAATCTACGATCGATTTTTTAATAAGAAATCAATTTGGTACCAAAAAATAAATATTTTCATTTTTTGATCTCAAAATCCAATTTCCCATTTTTAAATTGAACACATGTTTCTTTCAATTGATTTTGTATTATGTCATTGTCATGTACAAGGAAGTGCTTAAAATCAAGTATTAAAATCCATAATAGTAACTGTATATTGCCATCCGTAGTTTTTTTTTTTAATTTTAGTATGGTCTTTTTTAAAAAAAGAAATTGGGCCTAAATTGTAGTTTCCAAAATTTAGAGTTAACAATATAGGTCAAGTCGGCAAGTTAACCTGTTTAGCCCGATAAAATGGGCATATTAGACTTTAAAAATGGGAGTCCAAACATAAAATGGTTTTTTGGGCTCAAACCCGAATGGGCTAGCCTAAGCAAGCCACGGGCTAGCCCATTTGGCTCTTTTTTTTTTGTTTAAATATTAAAAAACACATATAATTTTATTACTTAGTAGATATTATGTTGATTTTTAGTAAATAATGATAATGATTAGTTGTATTAATTTAAATAATTATATGAAAAATAAAATGCATAACAATATTTTAAAATAAAAGGCCTACCGGTCTTGTCATAGAGGCTCGAGCTTTCAAATCTAGGCTTGTTTTGATTATCGCGCTTTTTGGCCTTGCCCATGTTGGACTAGCCTATTTTACCAGCTCTAATAATATTATAGGTTCACAACAATCATATTTATCAAATTATACTATTTTTCCAACATTTGTCCTTGCAATTTGAAACCACAACTTTAAAATTTGAAGAAAAGCCTAAAACATATAGTTGCCAAAATTTATGTTATTGTGTTCAAACTATCATATATTCTTTATGAATGTTTTCTAGAGACCTGGTAAACTTTGATCTAGGAAGTGTAAATTGTCCCAATTTTTCATTTTGCAAGCTATATGAGTATACACATTATTGTGAATCAATGTATTATTATGTAAACAAACCTCCTTGAAGTCTGTGAGATTTACAATAAACGATTTAATTCATTATTTATAATATGATGGAGTTAATTATATACTAAATGCTCTGCAAATTCATGAAAAAATATGGTAGAATTTAGAGCGTTGGATGATCTTCATAAACAAAAAAAAAAAACTCCTAAAATCTACTATAAATTGATATTTTCCTAAACAAGTTAGTAGATCACATGCATCAACTTTTTTTTTTTCAACTTCAGTCAACAAGCATTACCTAGTGGAATATCTTGTTCTGCAGTTTTTTATTTTATTTTATTTGTTGTTGATGGCCTTCTGCTAATTAAGGTATTTTTTTGTGCTTACCTATTTATCTTTGTACATATTTTAAGGTCGACTCAGCTTATATAACATCACCTATGGTTGTACTGAGTACTGACTTGCTTCACCCATGTCCTTGTTTTTCTGTCCATAGGGAAGCACTTGATAACTTTGAATCTTATTCTATTATGTATTGATGAAATGGCTGATGGCAGGTATGCCATACACAATTTTATATATGTAGTGCAATTCAACAATGAATAAAAGTACTGACAAAAGTTTCATTTGGTATATATTTCCCAAAAGTTTCATCCATCAAAATCTGATTTTTCAAATTTTCTTTCTTGGGTAAGTTTAACAAATTTCTTGACATATTTTAACCCCATGATATCAACCTTTGCCCTCTATGATTTATGTGAAATTCACATTTTTTGTGGAGTTCATTATTATTCAAGTGGGACCCAAACTCCTTCTTGGTGATCCTAAGGGCACCCTCCCCGGCCTGTATGATTTAGGTTATTATACTGTGAGTGGTGTGCATGTACAGGAATCAAACTCAAGTTGTTAATGGAAGACATTATATTTTCTTAATATTTGAGCAAACCATTTTGGTTCCACAGCATTTTTAAGTACCTTTCAGTTATCATTGTGATTTTAGTAGTTATACATTCCATAGTATTAGAATTTAGCTAACCTATTCTTTTATGTGCAATACAATAATTGAAACTGATCCAAATATTATAGCTAATGCATTTGCCAAGTCAATTTATAAATCCTAGTATTGAAGGTTTAGTTGCTGAAATGTTATGACATCTTATTTATTTGAAAATAAACGGTGAGATACATATAAAATAACTGTAGTAAGTTGTATCCTATTATAAAAGGATCAAAACACAATATCTCAAGAATGTATCAATTATAAATCAAGAGCCAGGTTTCTACAGTAGTCAAGGAATTAATTCTTGATGCAAAAGAATAATTTTGGTAAAGAGTGGCGGAGGTGATCGAACTGTGATGAAAGATGAGGTATTGATAAGATCTTTTTCAATCTTTACTATGCACAAAGGTTGAAATCCAATGAAATCATATTTCATACACATGAAAAAGTGAGAAAAATAAAAATTTATTTGATATACTGAAAATGTTTTTTTAAGAAGGAATCCTCTCTTTATTTGAACAAGAGAAAACAGAATAATTCAGTTCATAAGCTAATGGGTTTTAATATCATTCATCAAATCTCATGCATAAGGGTTCTGTTATGACACCTCTCTTATGGGCCCATTTCCCATATATTTAATCATTCTAAGGTCCATTTGTATCGTTTTAAGATCTTAAATCACAATAAAAGACATAATAAATTTTTTTAACGTTGGACACTATTCATTTAATCGAATTTATTAATTCTGATTAAATGTCAAAAAATATAACTAAATCAATAAAAATCGTATGCATGTGATTCAAGTCTCTAGGGATAGCTTATAACTTTGTCTACATGGAAAAAATATAAGTAAGAGTAATGATTGTACTGATTTGTATAGCAAACTCTGTAAAATTTTATAATTTATACGAAAATTGCAAAATAATCATTTTAATTGAAATTAAATATAAAAATCCGCCAAATATTGCACACACATCCAGTATGAATGTTCTTTAAACCATTGGATAGCTCTTCCTGTCTACTTTTAAATCATATAATAATTCATACTTTATACATCAAAAGTCCAAATAGTGGCATGTTTACTCTACATAGGTTAAGATGACCATTTATATCTTATTACTGTGCCAAACAAAAGTCACAAAATATTTACATGGCCATACATCATTTTCATACTATACCATACTTTAGCTAAGAGCTAAGGTATTATAAAAACTTGAAACATACTTAACATCACATTTACAAATTTACACCAAAAGTCAAAACTCATGGCCATTGTTAGAATTATCAAGTTAATGGCCAACTTCTTTCTCCTTTCCTTTCTCCTCCTTGGTGGTCTTGCCATTGTTGCTACCTATTCATGGTTAATATTTGGGAGGGTGAGATTCAAAGAATCTCAGTAGTTAACACCCAACATGCCATCACATCGTCACATTAAGCATGAAAATATCAAGATAACACATTTTGAATACATTAACACATTTAAGTCATATGAATTCATAAAATTTTTAGCAGAGTTTCATTTTGAAAAATAGATATTCCGAGGTCTCAATGCCCTTCAATCAACTCATCCAATACACATAAATTATCTCAAAATATCATTGCAATTATATGATAAGGCATAAAGCACATTGAAAACAAACATGATAACATAATGCTAGTATGGGAAATTAACTACCTTATGATGTTCCCTTACTCTCCAAACTTGGTATGCCACTTTTTGAGCCTCCTAACACTTCCTTGAACCTAATCATGTCATCATTGAACCAATTTAGCTATTGGTTTTTCGGAATTATACAAGACATTACTCACTAAAACCCAAAATTTTCACTTAACTTTTCTTTGATCTTTCTTTGTACAACATACTTATTCTTAAAGTTTTGGAGCATGGGGAATCCATTTTTGAGGTCATAATCATGTAATTCCAACTCTAAATACTCCCCCTGTTCTGATCAAAATTTGATCTAAGTAATTGGAAAAGATTTCCTTCAAATCACTTCAAACCATCCATGGATTCATGCTTTTTTTATCTAGTCTAAGCTTTCCCTTAAGTTCAATGGTTCAAAACTCATTCCTATTGCTAAATCACATTTTTGGCCCAAACCCTAAGATGGAAAGGAAGCAAACTAAACCATAAAACATGCTTTGAAAGCCATAGATTGTATGTTTAAGGTGGTAGTATAGAAGCTTACCAATTTGTGCTTCAATTCTCCTTTGATTCCTCTTCCTTTTCTCTTCTTTCTTCCTCCCTTTTCCTGCATTTTCTTCCTCTATTTTGGGTTTCTAGTTCACGCATGAAATGATGAGGAAAGAGAAGGGATTAAGTGGTTAAGTAATTTAATTAAGAGGCTTAATCACTTAATTAACTAAAGTTGCTTTTTTGTCTCCTTCCTAAACAAGTTTTCCTCCAAAAATCATTAAATATTTGGGACGTTTGGGCTACAGGACTATTCTAATTTTATTTTTATATTTTCATAATTATCCTGTCCCAAATGGCATCTGTGTCTCACTCATATCCTGACTCGGCTTCTTTTTAACTATCGGTAGGACCCACGGTTTACTTTATCAATTTATTATTATTTTTAAATACTCGGCACTAATTATTTCTTTATTCTTAAATATTAACTCTCGGTGCCATATACTATTAGACTTCTCTCATCGAGGGCTTCGTTTTGACAATAATTTTACATATTTACAAAATTGCCCATGACCCAAGATTAAATTTTAATTTCTAAAACTTTCGGGTTATTAGATGTAATTTTCTCCAAGACTTTTCTATTTTTTTCTCACTTAATTTTTAATACTTTTGGGATGTAGATGTCATTTTTGAAATTCTTTAGATGTAAAAATATAATTTTCACATTTTTTGGTCTAACTGGGAAAAATATCTCTTTGCCCTATTTCACGCAAAACGGTGTTTATCCATTTTCACGAATTTCTTATAGATTTTACATTACCATCGATTATGTCCTCTTTTATTACTTAGTATCCAATGAAATTTTAAGATATTACATCTGCTGAGCATGATTGGAACATAATCTGACAGCAGTTCACAAAAAACTCTTAGCAAATAATTTTCTAGTCCACCAATAATCAAAAGAATACACAAACCCTCTTATAAGATGGAAAACTACTCACACAAAGTAGTGCATTTAATTGATTTCAGCAATAGAAGTGAAATGTAAATACAAGAAACCCATATTTGCTTTACTTTTCTTTCCTCTCATACGAAACGAAACATTACATGTACAACAAACCCAAATAATCCATGCACCAGCAACTACATTATATATTCATCTTTGAAAGAAAATTGAACAACCAAATATTATAGACACATCAAATAAAGCTAGAAATATATGATAGTTCTATATAACATCACTAAAGGTCAACAAGGAGTATGGGTACAAAATGATCTAAATTATTATGGGTCTGTTTTGTAACAACCTAAGATTTAGACTACACAAAATCCTGAACCTATCATCAAACTATAGAACAATAAGAGAAGAGAGGGAGTTACAAGGCATAGGGGCTTACCACGGTAAGGGACAAGGGTGCCATAGCAAGGGACAGTTCTAAACAAAGCATGAGTGGGATAACAGAGTATGGTGTTACAGCCAAGAACCAGAGTGCCACTACACCAATGATAGAAGCTACATTTGTTCTTTACTGATGAAATTGATGAATTTTGGATGCGCATAACTTTCTACCAAGATCTCCAATTGACATGATTTCAAAGCCCATACATCACATTAGACATCCTCTAACTATTGGCATAGATTGCATATCAAAATTTCTTTGTAAGGAGAGTTTTGATCCCCGAGACCAAAATGGTTACTTTGAGGCCCAAGTTTGGTATTGACACCTCCCAATTCCAAACCACAAGCAATTTAACCATTCAACCAAATCCTAAGAGTCATAAATGACACATAGACTTGGTCCAAGGTAGTTATACCCTAGAGGAAGCTCTCCTCTAGGATATGATCCCCTTCAACCCTAAACTCAAGTAATGAGTGGCCAATTTCCAACATATCACTTTCACAAAGGAAAAAGACTTTGTCTATGTTATTGTAATGCAGAAACTTTTCCATTCAGATTGTTGAAAAGGTTTATAAATTTAGAAAAGCTTGAGCTCAATTTCTCAAGTATAGAGATATTATCATGCATGGAGCCTTTTGGGAAAGCTGATATATTTCCATTTCGAGAATTGGGTCTTTTTTGCTTGAAAAAGGCAAAGCACATATGGAATAAGCATTCTCCTCCACATATTCTTCAGTGTCTTCAAACTTAAAAAGTTCTAGATTGTGATAACTTGATAAGTTTGGGACTGTCCTTTATTTCTTTAGCAAATCTCACACATCTCAAAGTAAGAAATTGTTGGGGATTGACCACTTTGCTGATGTCATCAACAAGTACAAGTTTGGTGCATCTCTCAAGGTTGACAATAAGTGAATGCAATCAAATAGAGAAAGTTATAACAAAGCAACAGGGACAGGATGATGGGGAGAAAAAGGAGAACATTTTCAGCAAATTGGGTGTTTAGTACTTTATGACTTGCCAATGTTAAAGAGCTTTTGTAGTGATAATTATATCTTCAAGCTTCATTTGTTGGATTGAGTAACTGTGAAAAAGTGTTGTAACATCCTAGGAATCTAAGGCCTAAAATGACCAATATATTTAAAAACATGACATTTTATGAGGTGATAGATAACATTTGTATTTGTATGGGAGAAATAATATAAAGACATCTAAAAGGGTATGTTTGGATGAAAAACACGAGGAGAGAGACTTAAGAAAAATAGGGTTAAAGTTGACCAAAAGACCAGAAGTTGCAACCGTGCAGCTAACAAATAAGGGGTTTAAGGTTCTTGCTGTGGTGTCACAGCTCAAGGGAATGGCACTACGGCACAATTATTGCTGTGATATCAACAATTTGTTGATATCTTGGATGAAATTTGGATATATGTATCTTCCTACCCGGACCTTCCATCGAGATTATTCCAAAGCCTACAATTCCCATTAAGCCTCTTCTAACTTAAAGGCACCAACCTCACCTCAAAATTTGTAATATCCCAATTTTTATAGGATATCATAAAATGTATGAAAAGATATAAAATGAAGTAAGATGATGATATTACATGCTCAGTCTTTAAGTGGAATTGATTTCTCTTGTGGTCCTTAAAAGGAATAATGCTTGGTCCTCAATTGGAATAAATTTTCCATAAGGTCCTCAATAGGAATTAATTGCAGGTTAGAAAATAAAATATGAAAATTGCATTTTAGTATCAAAGGAAAAAGAATTATTTGTAATTTAGTTCTCAAAAGGGAAGAATTAGTTGCATATAAGTCACTGGAAAAAATTACAAGGAAGACTCGAAAGAATTAAAAATTATAATTTTGCCATGGGTCAAGGGCAATTTTGAAATTTTTAGAAATCTTGTCAAAACGGAGCTCTCAACGAGTTGAAGTCCATGAAATATTTCCTAGAGCTTAATTGAGTTCATATGAATTTATAATTCAAGTTTAAGGTAAAAAGTGATTTTTAAATTGACAAATAGGGTTATGAGCTCCATAAAAGCAGACAAATGAAGAGAATAGGACGTAAATCTCCATAGATATATTTTGAGATAAAAAATAATGAAGTTAGTCAAAATTAAATTTAGAATAATCCTGTAGTAATTAAGTGACAATTACGGCAAAAATATTTAAATGGTATAGGTAAATTTTATAGGTTAGGGTTATTTTGGACTAATAAAATTTATGAAGCAATTTTTGGCAAAAAATCCTTCAAAATGGCATGATATGCTGCACCTAGGACAAGGAGGGAATTTCTTTAATAGTTAAGTGAATTGTTAACCAAGTTGGTTAATTAAACCTAAATTAATATTGCCTTGTTTTATATCTTTCTTCCCAATGTGTGGTTAAGACACTTAAGACACTCCTTCCTCTTTATTTTCACATATGAAATAGTAGCTCCAAGGGTGAGAAAGAGAGCAAAAACCAAAGAGATAAGGAAGGGCTTTCAAGCATGTAACCCATGGAAAAGCTTAGATAAAATACTTGAAGTATGATTATGTGAATAGTTTCAAGTAAAGCAAGCAAAATCATTTTTTTTCTCACTTAATTTCTATTAGACTAGGGTTATAGAGAAGGAATTTCATGATTTTGACTCCAAAAATGAATTCTTTGGGTCCAGAATAGGTCAAAACAAGTGTGTTGTACAAGAAAGATTCAAAGGAAAACAAATGAAAGTTAGGGTTCAAGAATACATTTTTGAGGTCAAAATCATATTATAAAAGAAGAGAGTTTCATTTTGTACACCTTTAAGTCATGATTTCATAAAATTTTTCGCAGAGTTTCATTTTGAAAAATGGACATCCCAGGATCTCAATATCCCTCATTCAACTTAGCCAACAATAATAAAACATCACAAAGCAATAATACAATCATATGGCAAAGCATAAAGTATATTGTAATAACTAGTGGAAGATCAAAGGAAAGGTGTACAAAGTTTGGAGAGCAAGGGAATTGCCTAAGGTAGTTAATTTCTCTTACTTGCATTATATTGTCATCGTTGTTTTTATGTTAAATGTGATGACGTGATTGCATGTATGGATGTTAGCTACTACGATTCTTTAAATATCATTCCTTCCAAATGCTAAATATGATAGGGTCAAGCAATGCAAGGAGTCCAAGAAGAGCCAATGGAGAGGAGGAAGAAATTGATGAATAATATGTTATTACAAGTATTGATGTTAGTTTTTGATAATATGTATAAATTCATATGTGAAGGTTAAGTCATGCATGTTGATGCAAGTATATTCCTTGGGTCATCTTTTGATGTTATGTAAGGAATTAGAATAATGAATGATGATATGATATGTTTATGAAGCTTATTATATAACCTATGGCATAATTTTATCCAAGATGGCCATTAGTGATTAGAACTGGGTTCATTGTTTGAAATAGAGCATTTAGTATAAGTGTCATAAATGCTCTAAAAGTAGGCAGAGTAAGCTTTCCAAAAAGCTAAAGATCACCTTAAGATCACCATATTTAGCTAAGTATACAAGTTATAATGGATTTTTAAAATTAGGGGTCAAAACTGGACATTGTAGAAGAAATTATAACCTTCATTGTAGATAATGGTTGTTTCAAAAGGTAGTATAAAATCGTATAGAGCTCTAAAAATTTAATGATTTATATAATTGGAAAGATTCGCATCTTAAGAATGAAATGCCACTGGTTTGAATACAATTAGAGTTATAGTTTTATAAGTTTTTTTAAAACTGTTCCAATAAAGGTAGTATTCTAACCATTAATAGTTTAAGTTAGTTCCATGCCTGGTACAAGTTGAATAAATGTATAAGAAAAATATTTCTAGAAAGTAGACATATAAGGATCTCAAATGACATTCTGGATTAGTATAGAAGAAGATATGAGTATTTAAAGTTAAGGCCAAAATCTTGGGAAGATATAAAATGACCATTTGAATAGTAAATTTCATGCAAAATATTGTATCAATTGGCATGATTAAAGTTCTTTTCTATATGTTTCTCATAATAGAATGTTTTAAGATATTTTTAGAGACTTGAATCACCTCCATATAATTTTTTTAGATTTAGTTATGGATTTTAAAGTTTGCCAGGAAAATGGGACAAACCAAATGAATAGTAACATAGAAAATTAAATTTTTCTATTTTGGTCCCTGAAGTGATTCAAACTTGTAAAATAATAAAATTGGATTCTAATAGGGTCTAATCATGAGAAAAATGGTCATAGGCTAAGGTGTTTTGAAATTCCTCCGGATGGAGAATTTGGACACCCCGAGTTTGCAATGGTTACTTTTGGGTCAAAATTTGGCACCAACATCACCCAAAAGCAACCTGTTGAATCAAGTGTTTTGATGATCCCAAACCAACTTTCTAGAGCTTGGAGAGAAGATATCAAAGGTGTACAAATGATCTCAAGTGGAGAAATTCAAGAAAAACCAGTACAAGAATAGATGTAGAATCTACAACCATGTTTAAATTGAGTAAAAGACTTTGAATTGACAAAAAGATGTTTTAAAACTATGATTCTATGTTAATCCATGGAATATTTGGAAAACACCCACTAACAGACAAAGTTTGAAATGTTTATACTAATATGCTGTTTTGAAAATTCGAACTTTGGCTTTAGAAATTCGAATTTTGTATTGAAAATGAACAAGTCTGAAAAGAGCTTTCTCTGACATATGAACTTTGACTGCAGAAATTCAAATTTTGAATCCTGTCTGAAAAGAGCCCTCACTGACGGACGAACTTTGGTTTTTGAAAATTCAAATTTCAGACAAAATACAACTTATGAAAAATGAAAAATTCATCTGAAGATATGTCAAAGTGTATCTGAAAGCTGAGTTTGGAAAGAGCATCAAAATGGCTCACTGACAGACGAACTTTGAATATAAAAATTTGAATTTCAGAAACAAAGCTTGTGAATCTGTTATTATGATATGTTGACATACGAATGATAATATTCAAAAATTTGAACTTTGAAGTAAGTTTGAAAAGAGGCCTCTCTGACAGATGAACTTTGCATTTTGAAAATTTGAATTTCGAATAGATGAACTATTGTGCCTTCATGAACTACCCACTGATAGACGAATTTTGAGGTATCAAAATTTGAATTTCAAAGGCACTATAGCAAAATGGAACAACTTGTTGAATCAAGAGTTTTGATGATTCCAAACCAACACTCAAGAGCTTGGATTAAAGATATCAAAGGAGATCAAAGTATTTCAAGTGAAGATTTTCTGAGTATTTGTTATTAGATCTTTTGTAGGATCTTTAGTCTTTGTTTTGATTGGGTAAAAGATTTTGATTTGAAGAAAAGATGTTTTCAAACCTTGATTTGAAGTTAAATCTTTACTCATTTGAAAAATACTCACAAACAGACGAAGTTTGAAAGTTTAACTGAACTGTCAAGTTGGAAATTCGAACTTTGCCTTTGGACATTCGAATTTCGAGCTAAAACTGAATAAGTCTGAAGAGGTGTCTCTCTGTCAGACGAATTTTGGTCTTTCAAAATTTGAATTTTCATCAAGTCCGAAAGAAGTCTTTTTGTGACAGACAAACTTCACTCTTTCAAAATTTGAATTTCAGACAAAATGCAATTTGTGAAAACCAAAGAAATTCGTCTGAAACTATGTTAAAGTTCATCTGAAATCAAGAAGAAACTGAGTTTGAAAAATGTTCTCTGACAGACGAACTTTGACTTAGCAACATTCGAATTTTCATATAAGTCTGAAAGGAGCTTCTTTGTGACATTCGAATTTCACTCTTTCAAAATTCGAATTTCAGACAAAACAAAACTTGAGAAAATAGAAGAAATTCGTCTGAAAGTTTGATAAAGTTCATCTAAGATCAAGAATGATTTAAGTCTCAAAACTGGTCTCTGACAGACGAATTTCACTCTGTCAAAATTCGAATTTCGAAGAAAGTGAACTACTGTGCCTCTTTGAATGTTCAATGGACAGACGAATTTTGGGCATCCAAAATTTGAATTTCGAGGGTGCTGTAGAAAATTGAAAACACTGTTCACGACTTACAGAAAAACTTTCTTCTTGAAAATTCGTATGTCACACTGTGAAAATGTTTTATAAGTTTCAAAATTTGAATTTCACTCTATGGACAGACGAACTTTGTATTTTAACGTTGGAAGCTTTAACCTTCGGTTCCTTCGAAATTCGTCTGTTGGCCAACCAAAATTCGAATTTCAGTGTGTCAGAAACATTAAAAACGGTTGGTGAACGGATAGTTTTTCAGAGTAACCGTTGGATAACTTCCCCAACAGATAGATTTAGTCTCTAACGGATATTTGAGAACTAAAACTATAAATATAACATCATTTGAAGTTGTGGGTAACGAATCAAACTTGTATATATCGAATTTCTGCTGAATCTTCATCTCAAAAGCTTTTACCCTCCCAACTTCATTATTTGTACTTAAACCTTCATATCTACTCTATTCAAGAGAGTTACTCATTTGTAAACAATCTACTCTTCATCTGGAAGATAGATTTACTTGTGAGGGGTATTCACAAGGGGATTGGGAAGCACATAGAGAAAGTGCTTAGAGAGTTTGAGAGAGCTCAGAAACAGAGCATACTCGTGTACTGTGGTTTTAGCAAGAAGCCCGTTGAAATTCTTGCTGGATAGTGGATAAATCTCAAGAGGTGTCTTGGGGACTGGATGTAGGTCAAGCGGATAGACCGAACCAGGATAAATCATTGATTTTTCTTCTCCTTATCTCTACTTTTCTGCTTGCTCTGTTTTACACGTTGTTTTTCATTATACTGTGATATCTTCACTTGCTTCACTTTGTGCAGAAAAATTTCAATCTTCCCAATTCACCCCCCCTCTTGGGAAGTCAGCCTTGCTAACAAGTGGTATCAGAGCCCGGATTCCCATTCAAAGGATTTCACAGTCCGGGAACAAAGATGGCTGGCTTTGGAGAGAGTATACTTCCTGAAGGGAACAACACTAATAGACCACCAGGCTTCAGTGGAAAGCATTATGGGTACTGGAAGATGAGGATGCAGATCTACCTTCAATCAATTGATCTTGACATCTGGTCAGTCATTGAGAAAGGTGATTTCATCCCAATAGCTCTAACTGAAGATGGAAGACACAAAGAGAAGCTGGAAGCAGAGTGGAATGATGAAGACAGAAGGAGAGTCCTATTGAACTTCAAAGCAAAGCATTGTTTGGTCAGTGCCCTGAACCAGGACTAATTCTACAGAGTCTCACAATGCACCACTGTAAAAGGGATGTGGGACACTCTGCAGATTGCACATGAAGGAACATCTGGAGTCAGGGAGAACAGACTCAATACATGCATTGGGGAGTATGAGAGCTTCAGAATGACTGAAGGAGAAACTGTAAAGGAGCTCCAAAAGAGGTTCACTCTTATTGTAAATCAACTGAAGAGCCTGGGAAAGGAATACACTCAGTCTGAGAAAGTGAGAAAAATACTCAGAGCTCTTCCTCTGGAATGGCAACCCAAGGTAGCAATAGAAGAAGCCAGAGGAGAATCAATGGCCTCTATCACAGCTCTCTTCGGTAGCCTTGAGGAGTATGAAGGAAAAATCAAAGCTCTCAAGGAAGCTGGGCTAGACAGAAAGAAGAAAGGCCTTGCTCTCAAAGTTGCTGATGAAAAGGAAGAAGAATCTGATGAAGGAGAAGAACTAGATGAGGAAACTCTGGC
The DNA here is from genome assembly GCA_026686845.1 of Adenanthera pavonina. NCBI lineage: Eukaryota > Viridiplantae > Streptophyta > Magnoliopsida > Fabales > Fabaceae > Adenanthera > Adenanthera pavonina. Next base: position 20,824,344 of record JAIVEN010000009.1, read on the forward strand.
TATGATGGTCAAAAAATTTGGAAGATTCTACAGCAAGAAGAAGAACAAGAGATTCTTCAAGAAGGGAGCTGCTGGAGAAAGCAAGAAAGAGGCAAAAGAACCTGTAACTTGTTATGAGTGCAAGAAGCAGGGACACATAAAGTGGGACTGCCCCCAATTCCTCAAAAAGCAAGAAAAAGAAAAGAAAGTTGCTGACAAAGGGAAGAGGAAGAAAGCCTACATCTCATCCATATGGGGCAACAACTCAGACGAGGAAGAAGAAGATGAAGATGAGATTGCCAACATTTGTTTGATGGCACTTGCTTCTGAAGAAGCCACACCCTCATGCAGCAGTGATCAGGAAGAAGAGGTATATGAATCTGAACCTTCCTATTCTGAATTACTGGATGCATTTCATGAGCTTCATGATGAATTTATTAAAGTTGCTAAAGAACTGAAATTGGCAAAGAAAAAGATAAGCAAGCTGGAGTCTCAAAGTATAGTTTCTGAAACAGCCTCTTTACCTACTTCTGAATTTGTTTGCTGCACTTCATGCACTGAACTTAAGCAAACTAATGATTATCTAGTTAAAAGCATGTCTAGGCTCACTAGAGGTAAAGATATGTTGTTTGCATTGATGGGGAGCCAAAGAATTTCACAAGGAAAAGCTGGTCTTGGCTATGATCCATGTGCTGTCAAGGAAAGGGTTAGGAAGAAAAACCAAAATGCATATAGAAGACATTTTGTGCATGCTGAGAACAATAAAAAGAAAGCTAATGCATCTCATCACATTGAAACATATGATCAACCAAGGCATGCTAGACAAAAGTATTATCTGCACTGTTTTCTTCCTGTATCTCAATCTAGCAGCCCTTTCACTACCTGTCATTTCTGTAACAAAAAGGGACATATTTCCAGTTCTTGTGCTTTGAAGAAAAATGGACTTGGAAGGAAAGTTGAATGGGTTCCCAAAGTTGCATCTACATCTAGGGAAATACCTACTGACCGAAAAGGACCCAAGCAAATTTGGGTACCTAAAAAGAAAACATAAACATTGTTTTGCAGGTCTGTCTCAAAGCTAAGAAAAGCAACAAATGGTATATGGACAGTGCCTGCTCAAGTCACATGACTAGTGATAAGGAGAAGTTCATCACCCTTAGAGACAAGAAAGGAGGAAAGGTGACCTTTGGAGGTGACCAATATGGCAAAATTATTGGTATTGGAATTGTGGGCAAAAATCCAGAAACATCCATTGAAGAGGTGCTGTTTGTGATTGGCCTCAACCACAACTTGCTAAGCGTGAGTCAAACTTGTGACAAAGGAAACTGGGTGCTGTTTGACTCAAAGTTTTGCCTGGTCATCAGAAAAAATGATCACAGAGTAATCCTCAAGGCTCAAAGGCATGGTAACTACTTTACTATTGACCTTGATGAACTTCCTCCTTTAGATTCTGTATGCTTAATCAGTCAGAATAATGATAGTTGGTTATGGCATAGGAGATTAGCTCATGTTAATATGAATCAACTGTCTAAACTGGTTAGAAATGAGCTAGTTACTGGTTTGCCAAAAATATCTTTTGAAAAGGATAAAGAATGTGATGCATGCTTAAAAGGAAAACAAATTAAATCATCCTTCAAATCTAAAAACATAGTTACCACAACAAGACCACTTGAATTGCTGCATATGGACTTAATTGGACCATCTAGGGTGAAAAGTCTTGGTGGTAATCTGTATGTGCTTGTAGTTGTTGATGATTATTCTAGATTTACTTGGACATTATTCCTTTCTTCTAAGAGTGATACCTTTGATGCATTTGTAACCTTAGCTAAGAAAGTGCAAAATGAGAAAGGTATCTCTATTGTGTCTATCAGGTCAGATCATGGAGAAGAATTTGAAAATGCATACTTCCTGGAGTACTGCTGTGAGCATGGAATTGACCACAACTTCTCAGCTCCTAGGACTCCTCAACAGAATGGAGTAGTAGAAAGGAAGAACAGAACTATTGGGGAGATGGCCAGAGCTATGCTGAATGAGAAGGAACTTTCTCAAGTGTTTTGGGCTGATGCAGTGAACACAGCAAGCTACATCATCAACAGAGCATACATCAGACCCATCCTGGGAAAGACTCCATACGAGCTTTACAAGGGGAGAAAGCCAAATCTGTCCCATCTCCATGTGTTCGGGTGCAAATGCTTCATTCACAACAATGGCAAAGAAAACCTAGGTAAATTTGATGCCAAATCCGATGAAGGTATATTTCTAGGCTACTCTAGTAGGAGTAAGGCATATAGAGTTTATAATAAAAGATCAAATGTGATAGAAGAATCTGTGCATGTGGTTTTCATTGAAAATGAAACTGTTTCAAAACATATTACCAAGGATGATCTTGCTTTCAATTTTGAAAAACTGGGCATTTCTGATAAAAGTAGAACTGAACCTCCAAAGATATCTGAATCTGTTAACTTAGAGGAAGATATCCAGGAGCAAGAGTTTGATGAAGAAAATAATGAAGAAACATCTCAAGAACTCCCTAGAGCTTGGAGATATCAAAGGAATCATCCTGTTGATCAAGTGATAGGAGATGTTCAAGAGAGAGTCAAAACCAGAAAACAGTTAAGGGGTCAAATGCTAAACTGTGCTTTCATTTCTCAAATTGAACCCAAATGTGCTGAAGAAGCCTTAACTGATGATTACTGGATTTTGGCTATGCAAGATGAACTAAATCAGTTTGAAAGAAATCAAGTCTGGGATATAGTACCAAGGCCCAAAAATCATCCTGTTATTGGTACCAAATGGGTTTTCAGAAATAAACTTGATGAATCTGGAATAATAATCAGAAATAAAGCTAGATTGGTTGCTAAAGGGTATAATCAGGAAGAAGGTATTGACTTTGAAGAAACCTTTGCACCAGTAGCTAGATTAGAAGCTATAAGAATATTGCTAGCTTATGCATGCATGAAAAATACTTTGCTATATCAAATGGATGTAAAGAGTGCTTTTCTGAATGGATATATCATGGAAGAGGTTTATGTAGATCAACCTCCAGGTTTTGAGGATTCTACAAAACCAAACCACGTTTATAAACTAAAGAAAGCTCTTTATGGTTTAAAACAAGCTCCTAGAGCATGGTATGAGAGACTAAGCAATTTTCTAACTGAAAAAGGATTTAATAGAGGCAAAGTTGACACAACCTTATTTACTAAGAAAGAAAATAAAGATTTACTAGTTATTCAAATTTATGTTGATGATATTATTTTCGGTGCTACTAATGAGGCTCTTTGCAAGAAATTTTCTGAGTTAATGCAGGGAGAATTCGAAATGTCTATGATGGGTGAACTCAATTTCTTCCTTGGACTGCAAATCAGACAGCGAGATGATGGCATCTTCCTCAGCCAATCCAAGTATCTGAAAGAGTTATTAAAAAAGTTTGGAATGGAGAATGCCAAGCCAATGGGAACACCTATGGCTACTGCAACCAAACTAGACATGGATGAAAATGGGAAGATGTTTGACATCACTTAGTACAGAAGAATGATTGGATCCCTGCTGTACTTAACTGCCAGCAGACCTGACATTATGTTCAATGTCTGTATGTGTGCAAGGTTCCAATCATGCCCCAAAGAGACCTATACAACAGCTGTGAAAAGAATTTTCAGATATCTCATTGGAACATCACAGATGGGTCTTTGGTATCCAAAAGGAAATGGAGAAGATCTCAAAGGATACACTGATGCTGATTTTGCAGGATCCAAAACTGACAGAAAAAGCACAAGTGGAACTTGTCAGTTTCTTGGAGGATCCCTGGTTTCATGGTTCAGCAAAAAGCAAAATAGTGTGGCTCTATCCACTGCAGAAGCTGAGTATGTTGCAGCTGGAAGCTGTTGTGCCCAAGTCATCTGGATGAAGCAGCAGCTTGAGGATCTTGAGGTTAAAATGAAGGAGATACCCATCATGTGTGATAATCAAAGTGCCATAAACATTACTAAGAATCCTGTCATGCACTCAAGGATGAAACATATTGAGGTTAGGCACCACTTCATAAGGGATCATGTTCTGAAAGAAGAAGTTAAGCTGGAATACATCCCAACAAAGGATCAACTAGCTGATATACTCACCAAACCTCTACCAGAAGACAGGCATTACAAGATAAGAAGAGAATTGGGAATGGTAAATCCCAATGAATTGTAAGTCATTTCTGTGCAGTCCTGTCTTTAGAATTTTTAATGCTAGAATTAATTCTAACTTGAGCATCGGAGTATGTTTTAGTATAGTTGCAGGTGCTCCTTGTGAAAATCAATGGCCAAAAGTTTGAAAGATTAGAGCACTCCAGACTGGAACAACCAGAAAATGAAGTGAATGATAATTATTATAAGTTCTGGATCCATTCTGTAAGTTTTTAAAAGTTGAAATTTGTATGTTGTTTGATCACTAGATGAATTTCATTGATAATCTGTGTTTTTGAACTGGTCAATGTGGTCAACATTCGAATTTTGGTTGACCAACAGACGAACTTTGGCCTGTTATGCCTTGGAACAGTTCTCGGTAATGCCTCGAAATTCGTCTGTTGAAGATTGAAAGTTCGAATTTTCAAAAACAGAAATTTCAAAGATATGTTTGTCCATCACTATTATACGAATTATCACTTCTGGACATACGAATGTTGGACAATATTCACAAAAGTTGAAAAATTTGAAGTTTCAGTTCAAAATTCGTCTGTTGAATTATGCTCTTGATGATTGAATGATTGAAAGATGATGCTTTGCATGCTTAATTCGTCTATTGGTTGAAGTCTTGATTGTTGATGCTATTTTTCTTTTCAACATTCAAATTTTGTTGGAACAAAATTCGTCTGTTGTGTAGGTATTGAGTGTTTCAAGCCTCTGTCAGACGAACTTTCAAGATGAAAATTCGTCTGTCAGTAAGCTATACTGAACGGTTTAACTTGTAACTGCCCGAAGTTTGAATTTTGACCCCTCAAAATTCGTCTGTCAGACGGTTACATGCGTTAAAACCGACAGTTTCCCACAGAAAAGACGCAACCCTATTTGTAACTCCTCCAAGTCTGTTCTGATTCTCTCTTCAATTCTCTTAACTCCTGTCTATAAACCGTCATTTCTCACCGATTAAACTTCCTTTCGCATCCCTTAAATCTATTCTCAGCCACATTCTGCATCATTCAACCGAGAAATGGCGAGAGTGAAGATTCCTGGAACAGGACAAGCTGGAACTCGGCCAAAAAGGACGGTCAAATCTCAATATGCTACAAAGGAAGGAGAGAAATCCAAGAGAAAGGCCGAACCCAGTAAAGCTTTTCCTTCCAAACGCCAAAAATCGTCATCCAAGTCAGATTCTCAGAAAGCTGGGCCCTCATCTTCAAAATCTGCAGTTCCTTCGGCTGGTACTGCTGCTGTGGCTTCCTCTTCCTCTACTGAATCTGGAGAGTTTGAATTGAGTACACTGCCACTGTGCAGCACTCTAGAGATTCAAGAAGAGTATTCTACCAAGTTTTCCAGCAAGAAGGTAATAAAACCTCACTATGTAAATATGGAACAATTTCTGATATCCAACAACTTTGATGCTGCAATATGGTTAATGAGATATAGAAATCTGTTGGAAATTGCTGAAAAATATGATGATGAGGTAGTGAAGACTTGGCATGTATCTCTTCAATATAATAGCAAGAAAAGGAAATGGGAGGTCACCTTGAGATCAAGGACCATTTGGCTTGCTGATGAAACCATCAATGAGGTGCTGGAACTCCCAGGTCAAGATGGGATAAAAATTGACATCACAGCCTCTGGATATATGGATGAGGCTAGCATAGCTGATGAGGAAGGCGGCTCCTTTCTGAATTACAAAGAAAGCACCATATTGGACACTTTATTCAGAAGAAGGGAGAATAGGCCCACAATAAATCTGTTAAAGCCCACAGACCTAAGTGTACGAGTAAGGATCTTGCACTACATAGTGTCCAGGATCATATTCAACAAGGGTGGCAGCTTCAACTTGATAACAAGGGCAGAGGCTCATGTGATGACTGCTATCATTCGTGGGAAGCTAATTAATATGGGTCATATCATCCTCCAGCGAATGATAAAGGCAAGGGATCAGAGGAAGGATTCCACACTCCCCTATGCAGCAATTATTTCAAGAATCCTGCAGCATGCTAGGATTCAACACATTGAAAAGGGGAAAGGGAAGCTCACTGAGGCCTTCAAAGAAGAGGAATTGCAAAGGATGGGCATTGAAAGAGATAAAGGACATTGGGTTGGAAAGGGAGCAGGGAAATCTGAAGACTTGTTCTTTGTTGCTGATGCATCCCTCCAACAAGAAGGCACCTCTGAGGCTCCTGGCAGATCTGTACCTCAGCCTTCTCAGCCTATTCCATCTCCATCCAGGCCTACTTACCCTCCTTCCACTCCCTCCTCACGAGCCAAGCCAACTAAGATCACTGAGCTGTTTGACAGTCTGTCAACACTCATTCTCAGCATTAGGGATGAGTAAAATGCCAAATTTGCTCACCTGCAAGATCAGATCCATCAGTTGGCTGTGAATATGAAAGTGGTAGCTGATGCTTATGAAGAGATTAGAGATGCAATTCCTACCACTTCAGCTCCACCTCAGCCTGGTGTTCCTGAGCCTACTCTGTCTCCATCTCCTGTGCCTCCAAGTCCTTTTGAGTTGGACTCACCTGTCCCTGAGGTTGATGTGCAAGAGACTGAACCAGCTGGCACTCTAAAGACCTCCAGCAATGAGGCAAGTCCAGGTCCACCCTTGGACTATGGATTAGAAGAAGAAGGTCTTCAAGAATCAAGCCCTCTTGAGCCTATGCAAGAAGATGCTCCAGATTCAATTCTGTCCATTCAAGAATCAGAGCAAGTTGAAAGACTGCTTGCAGCCATTTCAACCTTTTCTGTGCAAGAAGGAGCAAGTAATGAGGAAAGGAGTATTGTACCTGTTATTGATTATCTTGCCATTGCTCACAATGCTCTGCTGCTAGCTCAAAGGAGAAGGCTGGAAGAAATGTTTCCTCCTCCTGAACCAGTCTCTCCTCCTCTTGCTGCTTATGGGCTTTCAGAGGAACAGAGAGCTTGGCTAGCCCTTTCCAGGCAGGAAATGCAAGTGCTGCTTGAGGTCTCTGATGATGATGATGATAAAGAGCCTGCTGAACCTCCTGCACCAGTTCAGCCAGAGATTCCTTTTGCTCCTGTCCCTCTTCGTGATGTTCCTCTCACTCAGATACCTCCTCCAATGGACTTTGTTGGGCTTTCTGATGATGCCAAAAAGGGGGAGAAGATAAAGCAAACTGGGACTAAGCAAGCTGGAAAATCTGCTGAGTCATCTGGGAAAGGAAAGACATACAGCAAGAAGACTAAGCCAAAGAAGAAGTGATTGTTTTAGATCTTAGGCTGAATCTTCATGTTGTATCTTATGTTTGCTTGTTTGTTGTTTTAAGAACTGATCTTTAATTGAAATATGTATTGTAACAATTTGATTAAATAAATTATGTTCTTGGTTGCAATATTTTGTGCCTTTGAATCTCTTCACTTAATCTGTTGAAAATGATATCTTATGAACTGTAATGCATATGTTGAGGGGGAGCTTGTGTAAGCAAACCCAAGTACTAATCCAGTTTGTGAGTTGTTTTGTCATCATCAAAAGGGGGAGAATGTTGAATCAAGAGTTTTGATGATTCCAAACTAACACTCAAGAGCTTGGATTAAAGATATCAAAGGAGATCAAAGTATTTCAAGTGAAGATTTTCTGAGTATTTGTTATTAGATCTTTTGTAGGATCTTTAGTCTTTGTTTTGATTGGGTAAAAGATTTTGATTTGAAGAAAAGATGTTTTCAAACCTTGATTTGAAGTTAAATCTTTACTCATTTGAAAAATACTCACAAACAGACGAAGTTTGAAAGTTTAACTGAACTGTCAAGTTGGAAATTCGAACTTTGCCTTTGGACATTCGAATTTCGAGCTAAAACTGAATAAGTCTGAAGAAGTGTCTCTTTGTCAAACGAATTTTGGTCTTTCAAAATTCGAATTTTCATCAAGTCTGAAAGAAGACTTTTTGTGATAGACGAACTTCACTCTTTCAAAATTCAAATTTCAGACAAAATGCAATTTGTGAAAACCAAAGAAATTCGTCTGAAACTATGTTAAAGTTCATCTGAAATCAAGAAGAAACTGAGTTTGAAAAATGTTCTCTGACAGACGAACTTTGACTTAGCAACATTCGAATTTTCATATAAGTCTGGAAGGAGCTTCTTTGTGACATTCGAATTTCACTCTTTCAAAATTCGAATTTCAGACAAAACAAAACTTGAGAAAATAGAAGAAATTCGTCTGAAAGTTTGATAAAGTTCATCTGAGATCAAGAATGATTTAAGTCTCAAAACTGGTCTCTGACAGACGAATTTCACTCTGTCAAAATTTGAATTTCGAAGAAAGTGAACTACTGTGCCTCTTTGAACGTTCAATGGACAGACGAATTTTGGGCATCCAAAATTCGAATTTTGAGGGTACGGTAGAAAATTGAAAACACTGTTCATGACTTACAGAAAAACTTTCTTCTTGAAAATTCGTATGTCAACTTGTGAAAATGTTTTATAAGTTTCAACCAAAATGATATCTTACGAACTTTGTATTTTAACGTTGGAAGCTTTAACCTTCAGTTCCTTCGAAATTCGTCTGTTGGCCAACCAAAATTTGAATTTCAGTGTGTCAGAAACATTAAATACGGTTGGTGAACGGATAGTTTTTCAGAGTAACCGTTGGATAACTTCCCCAACGGATAGATTTAGTCTCTAACGGATATTTGAGAACTAAAACTATAAATATAACATCATTTGAAGTTGTGGGTAACGAATCAAACTTGTATATACCGAATTTCTGCTGAATCTTCATCTCAAAAGCTTTTACCCTCCCAACTTCATTATTTGTACTTAAACCTTCATATCTACTCTATTCAAGAGAGTTACTCATTTGTAAACAATCTACTCTTCATCTGGAAGATAGATTTACTTGTGAGGGGTATTCACAAGGGGATTGAGAAGCACATAGAGAAAGTGCTTAGAGAGTTTGAGAGAGCTCAGAAACAGAGCATACTCGTGTACTATGGCTTTAGCAAGAAGCCCGTTGAAATTCTTGCTGGATAGTGGATAAATCTCAAGAGGTGTCTTGGGGACTGGATGTAGGTCAAGCGGATAGACCGAACCAGGATAAATCATTGAGTTTTCTTCTCCTTATCTCTACTTTTCTGCTTGCTCTGTTTTACACGTTGTTTTTCATTATACTGTGATATCTTCACTTGCTTCACTTTGTGCAGAAAAATTTCAATCTTCCCAATTTACCCCCCTCTTGGAAAGTCAGGCTTGCTAACACAACTATTCATACTTTCCAGAAGAACCTTAAACTTGAAAATTCGTATGTTCCAACATAGAAACATTTTTTCAGAGATCAAAATTCAAATTTTGCTTCAAGACAGACGAACTTCGAATGTTCAATATTGAAGTGTTTAGCCTTTGATCTCTGCGAAATTCGTCTGTTGACCAACCAAAATTCGAATTTCAAAATGTCAGAAGCATTAAATACGGTTGGTGAACGGATAGTTTTTCAGAATAATCATTGGGTAACTTCTCCAACGGATAGATTTTATCTCTAATGTATAGTTAAGACCTAAATCTATAAATATAACATCATTTGAAGTTGTGGGTAATGATTTTAACATTGTATATATTGAAACTCTGCCAAATCACCAACTCAAAATCTCTTACTCTCACATACTTCATTCTTTGTACTCCAACTTTCATATACACTCTGATTAAGAGAGTTTATCCATTGTAAACAATCTTATCTTTATCTAGAAGAAAGATTTTCTTGTGAGGGGATATCACAAGGGATTGGTGAAGCACTTAGCTAGAGTGCAGAGAGAGAAAGTGTGAACTCTAAAATAGAGTATCATAGCTGTACTGTGGCATTTGCAAGAAGCCCACTGAATTCTTGCAAGATAATGGAAAATCTCAAATGGTGGCTTGAGGACTGGACGTAGGTCAAGATTGAGAGACCGAACCAGGATAAACATCTCTGTCTTCCATTCTCTATCACTACTTTTACTTGTTACTTACTTATACTCTGTTTTACTGTCACCTTTGTTTTCTTCACTTTATTGATATTTTACAGAAAATTTTAATCTTCCCAATTCACTCCCCCTCTTGGGAAGCCAGCATATCTAACAAGAAACCATTAACTTTTTGAACACCAAACCCTTCCTTGTAAGTCACAAATATCACAAAGACACTAGCCAAGAAGGTTGCATGTTGAGGAAACCTCTTTCTAGAGATTTGACCCCCTTGAATCCTAAACTTTACCAATGGGTGGCATATCTATTTTCCAACAAATGCACCAGAACTACACAAAAACTTATCAACTACTCAAACTAATCAAAGTACATGTGGGGCAACCAATGTATAGACCCAAACTCACTATAACGACATATAGACCACACCCCTTGACATACACTACAAACAGTGGTGGACCTAAGACCTTTGATTAGTGGGGGCAACCTAATATGAATGAGATTTAATTTAATAGTCTCTCAACTCTCTCGCTTACTAATTTAGGTTTTTGAAAAATAAAATAATTTTTATAAAATTATTTGAGGGTTTAAATTAGTTGGGCTCTTCTTTTGTAAATCACCTTAACATTGTATTTATTAGACTTAAAAATACTCACAAAAACTTTGAACTATGTATCCAAAAAAATTTGAATCAAAATATATTTAAAACTTGAGTTTAAAGATAAAAAATAAATAAAACTTAAGTTTAGTAGGGTCAAAATATTAGAATTAATTATGTTAAAATATTAAAACTTAAGGCCATATTATGCAATTTTCCAAGTTGAGGGGTCAACTGACCCCCCTTAATTTTATGTAGGTTCACCACTAACTACAATGACAACATCAAACCTCCAAAAAGGCATCCAAATGGCTTAAACTACCATTACATCAATGCATACTTCTACAAATTGACTCAACATACACATCTATACACATCATAGCCTCAACCTACCTTGGAGTCATAGGAATCATGTGTCATGAGAGACAAGAGCCCAAGGACAAAATCAAGGAATATGCAAAAAACATTACATATGATCTAATATCCCGCACATCAGTTAGGGGAAATAATTCTCCTTGACTTCAACCTTGCAAGAGCTAAAATTTTCTTATGAAATTTGACCACGGGTGTAATATTGTTAATTTTTTTGGATATCATAAGCTATGTAAGAGATAATTCTAGATATAAGCTATATGCAATGTCCCCCTTAAAAGAAAGCCCATCTCAAACTAAACGCAATGTTATAAGTAATGCATAGTTTGGAGGTTGAGGTTAAGAGATAGACCAATATAAAGTTTAATGAAAAAGAATTATTAAAATGTTGGTCTTTGGAGGAAATTACAAGAAAGTACATGAAAGAATTAATAATTATAATTGAGACCTGGCTAAAGGGTAAAACGGTTATTTTTTAGTTAGAAAATAAATATATTTGTAATTTAGTCTAAAGAATTTAAAAAAAAAAGACTAAATATCTAAAAATACATAAAAAATTAGGAAAAATGGAAAGACATCGTTAAATGTGAAAAAAGGCAAAGAGGTCAATTTTTGTATGTCAAGTGAAAAAATGAGAAAATTATATTTATCCCTAGGAATAAAATATTCCACAATTTAGTCCCTAAGAAGGAAATCAACATGGATGAAGATGTGATATAAAAGTTTTGAGTACACCTAATGACCCGAAAGTTTCAAAAATTATAAATTTATCCTAAGTCAAGGGTATTTTTGTATATATGAAAAATCATAATCAAAATAAAGCTCTCAAAGAGCATAACCCAATAGAAAATAGTATGAAATTTATTAAGATCAATATAATATTTATTAGGGATTAAAGTTTTATTATTAATATTTTACCCTATAAAAGTCAGTTTAGATTGTAGAAAAAGGTAATATCAATTTAAAGACACTGAATGAACCTTGATAAAATATATTTAGGACCAATATAATGATTTTAGTCAAAAAGTTATTTTTAGATAATCTTGTATCAAGTTAATGACAATTACGGTTATAGTATTTAATCGATACAGGTAAATTTAATAGGTAAATGATATATTGGTCCAAAAAAATTTGTAAAGCACTTTTTGGCCAAAAAGAACAAGGTAGATCATGTCTGAAATTGCAGAAGGGGATAAGGAGGGAAATAATTAAAAAAGCTTTATCAAAACTAACCCAAATTAGTCAGTAAACCCAACTATACTATTCATGCATTACATCTCTCTCCTAAAAGCCTTGAGTTAAACATTTCTTCTTCATTTTACATGACTGAAATAAAGCAATAGGAGAGGGAGAGAGCATGGAAATTTGAGGAGCAAAAGAGAGAGTTTGCAGGCAAAGTATAAAGCTAAGTGATCAAGGTAAGTTCTTATCCTTCCTATCTTGTGATTCTAAGTATCTACGAAGAGTTTCATGGAGTTTACTTCTTCCTTTTACCCTTGAAATTTTCATCCTAGAGAGAGAGAAGAGAGAGAGAAGAGAGAGAAAATGAAGTTATGAAGAAACTAAACCATAGAAAAGCTTCAAGATACAAGGATATGTCATTGGTTTGGTTGTTTGTTGAGTTATTATTTTTCTACAATATTTGTTATTTTTCTGCCTATTTAGGTTCAAGATAGGAAGGGAATTTCAACATTTTGACCCTAAAAATGGATTTCTTGGGTCCAAAATAGGTTAGAATAAGTGTGCTATACAAATATTTCCTTAAGGATTACAAAGTGAAATTTTAAGCCAAGTTTGTCACTTTGTGAAGTAAGTCATGTAATTTTTGGATTGAGACTTGTTTTGATAATGCTATAGGGTTCTCAGAAACAACTGAAGATCAAGTAAAGAGTGTTCAAGGTTTGGAAAGATTTGAAAAGCTTTAAGGTAGTTATATTACCATTAATGCCTATTATGTACAAGTTTGATTTCATTGATTCTTTGACTATGCCTTGCCATGCATTGAATGTTTTGTGTAACAGCCCTCATGACACTATTGTTATTGTATGCAGTATCGGAGGAAAACAGGATGGGGGAAAGGTTCAAGTGGAGGTCGAAAGACCTCTACGCTATGGGGAGGAGCAGGGTCATCATGGCGAGAAAGCTCCAGAATGACATTTTTTGGCTAAAACCAATGTCACCGCGGTGGAAGTCAAGAATTTTGTATAAACTAAGAACATTTTAGTCAGAAAAAAAAGAAAGAAACTGAGGGAACGAAGAAGAGACTCTGCTAGGTTCAAATAATCTGACCGTTGGGAGTAATTTTCAGCCTCTTGAAGCTTGGATCTTGGTTGGTAAGTGATCCCTATTCCTGCCTTTCCATTTCTTCAATTTTCAGTTAGGTTTTCTCGGGTATATATTGGGATCTTTGGTTTTAGTTAAACCCCACCAATTAAAATGGATGAAATGGGGTTAATGAAGTGTGATTTGATGTTTATGTTGCTTGGCTATGAGTTTTGAGAGGAGTATGTATGATTTGAGCTTAACCCTAGATTGTTTTTGGTTAAGAGGATGAGGAATCCGAAATGTATATGGTTGAGTAGAGTTTGAATGGTTTCTAGGAGCTTAATGATGCATGAACGTGGGGTTGGAACCTTAGGTTAGGCCTAAAGGATTGAATTATGGAATTTTGATATTTGGATTGTATGTTAATTGAAGTATTATGATATTGTAAAGATTGTTTGATTGAATGAAAGGGCTCAGAGTGTGCTGGACAACTCAAGAAGCTCATGGAAACGTGTGTGTGTGGTAGTAACAACCTGAGGTAACTAGGTGTTTGTATTGTATATGTATATTATGTTGGTATATATGTGTATATGTACATGTTTCCATTCATACCATGATATGGATATATGTGTATGTTTGTGTGGTTTGTCTTTATAACATGGTATGCACACATCTAGACACATAGGGTATGATGATTATGATGATAGAGATGATGATTAGAGATGATGATGTTGATGTGACACGACATAATACATGCATGACATTGTGACATATAATGATGATGATTATTTGATGATATGACATGAGCATCACCACATGACATTGTGAAATTATGATATATGGTGGATTGGGTGGTAATTGTAATGCCTTACACCCGAACACCTCCAGACTTAACCAAAAACTTTGAAAACCAACCAATCACTGCCCAAACATCTCACAATTTCTCTCTAAACTTCAGAACAGCAGAAGAATAGCCAAAGGACACCAGAAACTGGGCAGGGGCTGGGGCTGTGACCGTTATAGTATTGTAGCCGCTTTGACCCTCCTCAAATTCTCTCATGCCCATTGTCTCTCTGGTGCCACGGCCTACTTCCTGGCGCTGTAGCACCCCCTTCTGGTTTTTTTACACCAGCAAATTTCAAACTCCGGGGTAAACTTCCAATGCACATAACTTTATACTCTGACCTCCGATTGACCTGATTCCAACTCCTACAAGTCAATCTAGTTCCAATCTATCCACATACACCAATTTCACATTAATCCAACTTCGTATGGAGAGTTTGGACACCTAACACCATTTTGACCACTTTTGATCACAACTTACAACTCTCATTTGCCACCAAAGGCAATTTGACCATTTGGGACCATTCACATAGGTCCGAAACCACTTAATCAACTTATTTAGAGAGATTTTACCTCAAAGAAACCAGTCCTCTAAGATTTGACTCCTTGAATCCCAAATTGAAAAAGTGGGCTATGGGCTCAAAACTCACCAACAAGGCTCAACTCTACCTTTGGGCTCACAAACAATACCATATTGACATATCAACATCCAAAACCATACATGCACCACTATATAGCATGAAAACATATCCATATAATACCAGCAACCTCAATATCATTACAACCATCAGAAACCTAAATTCCATTACAACACACAATCATACTTAGCATAACATACATAAACAACACAAATACTACACAGACTTGATATTCCCACATCCGGTATGATACTCCCTTATCTTCTTAAGACTAGTGCTAGAACCTTCAACTGAAATGTTAGTTCATGGAAATAGGGTGTGAGACAATGTCTTAGTAACTGGGGATAACCACACACATACACATAGGTATATATATATCTCTTACAATCTCATGAATGCAATATGAAATGGAATGCATGTCTCCCTCACACATAGCTAGAACCACTAGCTGTCATCATAATAGGACATTCTACATAGGTAATTCCCTTCTAATAGTCAATAAAGACTGATTCTGGGACATTACTATGCTCACCTCCCATGCTTACAATGAAATGCATGATGAACTGATTAGATTAGCTAAAGAACTTGCACTCAGTAAAAAGAAAGTGATTTCCTTAGAAAATGAATTGCAATTTGAAAAGACTGAAAAGGAATCACTTAAACAAAAAATTGTTAGCAAGGCTGACTTCCCAAGATGGGGGTTGAATTGGGAAGATTGAAATTTTTCTACACAAAGTGAAATGAGTTAAGATATCACAGTGTAATGAAAGCAGCGTATAAAATAGAGCAAGCTGAAAAGTAAGGATAAGGAGAAGAAGACTCAGTAATTTATCCTAGTTCGGTCTATCCACTTGACCTACATCCAGTCCCCAAGACAGCTCTTGAGATTTTTCACTATACAGTAAGAATTTCAATAGGCTTCTTGCTAATGCCACAGTACAACGAGTATGCTCTGTTTCTGGAGCTTTCTTAATCTCTCTAAGCACCTCTACAATGTGCTTCCCAATCCCCTTGTGATTTCCCCTCACAAGTAAATCTATCTTCCAGATGAAGAGTAGATAGTTTACAAAGATATAACTCTCTTGAATAGAGTAGATGTGAAGGTTAAAGTACAGATATTAAAGTTAGAGGGTAAAAGCTCTTGAGAAGAAGATTTGGCAGAAATTCAGTATAAACAAGTTTGATTCGTTACCCACAACTTCAAATGATGTTGTATTTATAGATTTAGGTCCCAACTATTCGTTAGAGATAAAATCTAACCGTCGGGGAAGTTATCCAACGGTTATACTGAAAAACTATCCGTTAACCAACCGCATTTAATGCTTCTGACATACTGAAATTCGAATTTTGGTTGGTCAACAGACGAATTTCGAAGGAACCGAAGGTTAAAGCTTCCAACGTAAAAATAAAAAGTTCGTCTATTCATGAAGTGAAATTCGAATTTTGAAACTTGTAAAATGTTTTCACGTTGTGACATACGAATTTTCAAGAAGAAAGTTTTTCTGTTAAGTATGAACAGTGTTTTCAATTTTCTACAGTGTCCTCAAAATTTGAATTTTGGAAGCCCAAAATTTGTCTGTTCCTAGTACGTTTAAGGAGGCACAGTAGTTTACTTTCTTAAAATTTTGAATTTTGAAGAAGTGAAGTTCGTCTGTCAGAGAGTTTCTTTTCAGACCAACTTCAACATTCGAAGATACAAAATTCTGTCATTCGTATGTCAATATTTCATTCCAACAGACTCACAATCTTAGCTTCTGAAATTCAAATTTTAATGTTCAAAGTTCATCTATTAGAAAGCAGTTTTCAAACTTACATTATTCTTGATCTCAGATGAACTTTAACATTGTTTCAGACGAATTTCTTTTATTTTCATAAGTTGTGTTTTGTCTGAAATTTGAATTTTGAAGACTCAAAGTTCGTCTATTTTAAAGAAGCTTCTTTTAGACTTAAATGAAAATTTGAATGTTGGAAAGCCAAAGTTTGTCTGTCATATAGTATTTTTGAAACTCAATTTCATCTTGATTTTAGATGAACTTTAACATTATTTTAGACGAATTTCTTTGGTTTTCTCAAACTGTATTTTATCTGAAATTCGAATTTTGAAAACTTGAAGTTCGTCTGTCACAAAAGGCTTCTTCCAGGCTCATATGAAAATTCAAATTTTGGAGAAACAAAATTCATCTGACAGAGAGACATCTCTTCAGACTTGTTCAGTTTTAGCTCGAAATTCAAATTTTCGAAGGCAAAGTTTGAATTTCCCATTTGACAGTTCAGTTTAAACTTTTCAAACTTCGTCTGTTTGTGGGTGTTTTTCAAATAAGTCAAGATTTAACATAAAATCAAGGTTTAAAAACATCTTTTCTTCAAATCAAAATCTTTTACCCTCTCATAGCTAAGGCTAAAGATCCTACAGTAGATCTAGCAGCAATTACTTAGAAATCCTTCACTTGAAACACTTTGAGCTCCTTTGATATCTTCAATCCAAGCTCTTGTATGCCGGTTTGGAATCATCAAAACTCTTGATTCAACATTCTCCCCCTTTTTGATGAAGACAAAACAACTTACAAACTGGATTAGTACTTGGGTTTGCTTTTACAAGCTCCCCCTCAACATATGCATTATATTTCAAAAGATATCATATACAGCATATTAAGTGAAGATATTCAAAGAGAAACATGTACAAATCATTGCAACCAAAAAAAAAATTCATTTAATCAATTGTTGCTATACCACAAACCAGATTAAACAAGGTTCTAATACAAAATACAAATATTCAAAACAGAAACAAAAGCATAAAGCACTACAAGAGAACTCAAGCCTAAGATTAAAACAAGTCTTCAATCACTTCTTCTTTTGCTTGGTCTTCTTGCTGTACGTTTTCCCTTTCCCAGATTGCTCAGCAGCAGCAGCAGCAGACTTTCCAGTTTGCTCAGTCTTCTCCCCCTTTTTGGCATCATTAGGAAGGCCAACAAAATCAGCAGGAGGAGGGATCTGAGAGACTGGAATGGCTCGTAGTGGCACAGGAGCAAAAGGAATTTCTGGCTATACAGGTGCATGAGGCTCAGGACTTGGTTCATCATCATCATCAGAGACCTTAAGCAGCTCCTGCATGGCTTGTCTAGAAAGAGCCAACTGAGCCCTTTGTTCCTCTGAAAGTCCATAGGCAGCAAGGGAAGGAGGAGCTGGTTCAGCAGTGGGAAACATTTCTTCAAGCCTTCTCCTCTGAGCTTGCAGCAGGGCATTGTGTGTAATAGCTTCATAATCAACAATAGGCACAATGCTCCTTTCCTCATTGAGATCAGACTGCAGAAATGGTGAAGCAGAGATGGCTGCTACCAGCTGCTCAACTTGCTCAGTCTCTTGAGTGGACAGAATTGAACCCTGAGCATCCTCTTGCATAGGCTCAGGAGGGCTTGATTCTTGAAGTCCTTCTTCTTCCAATCCATAGTCCAAGGGAGGACCAGGACTTGGTGTCCTCATTGCACCAGTACCATAATCATCATCATGGTCAGAGGAGGCAATCTCGAATGGACATGGAGGCTCAAGAGTTGGAGAATGGACAGGCACAGAGGAGCCAAGCTGAGGTGGAGCTGAAGTGGTAGGAATTGCACTTCTGATATCTTCATAAGCATCAGCCACCACCTTCATGTTTACAGCCAACTGGTGGATCTGATCTTGCAGATGTGCAAATTTGGCATTTTGCTCATCTCTGATGCTGAGAATGAGTGTAGATAGGCTGTCATACAACTCAGTGATCTTGGTTGGCTTGGCCCGAGAGGAGGGAGTGGATGGAATGTGAGTGGGCTTGGAGGGAGATGGGATAGGCACAGAGGGCTGAGGTACAGATCTGCCAGGAGCCTCAGAGATACCCTCTTGCTGTAGGGAGGAACCTTCAACAAAGAATAAATCTTCGGTTCTTCCTGCTCCCTTTCTAACCCATCTTCCTTCATCCTTTTCAATGCCCATTCTTTGCAGTTCTTCCTCCTTGAAGATCTCAGTGGGCTTGCCCTTCCCCTTCTCAAGATGCTGAATTCTGGCATACTGCAGAATTCTGGAGATAATAGCAGCATAGGGGAGTGTGGAGTCCTTCCTCTGATCTCTTGCCTTGATCATGCGTTGGAGAATGATGTGTCCCATATTAATCAGTTTCCCATGCATGTTTGCAGCCATGACATGTGCTTCTGCCCTTGTTATCAAATTGAAGCTGCCTCCTTTGTTGAATATGATCCTGGACACTATGTAGTACAGGATCCTTACTTGAACACTGAGGTTTGTGGGCTTCAGCACGTTTATTGATGGCCAATTTTCCCTCATTCTGAACAATGTTCTCAGAATCGTGCTCTCCTTGTAGTTCAGGAAGGGGCCACCTTGTTCATCAGTGGTTTCTGCCTCATCCATGTACCCAGAGTCAGTAATATCAATCCTGAGTCCATCTTGCCCAGGGATCTCCAGTACCTCATTGAATGTCTCATCAGCAAGCCAAATTGACTACCCACTTCTTCTTTTTGCTGTTGTACTTCAGGGAAGCATACCAAGATTTCACTACCTCATCATCATATCTCTCCAATACTTCCAATAGATTCTTGTATCTCATCATCCATATACCAGCATCAAAATTATTTAAGACCAAGAAATCTTCCAAGTTTACACAATGTGGCTTGATTACCTTCTTGTTGGCAAACTTGGTGGAGTATTCCTCTTGAATCTATGGAGTACTCCAGAGTGGCAGTGTAGTAAGCTCGTACTCTCCAGATTCTGTACTTGATGAAGCAAAGGAAGCAACAGCAGCATCAATAGGAACAGGGACTGAAGGTTCTGCAGATTTCTGTGAGGAGGGTCCAGGTTTCTGTGAATCTGCTTTGGATGATGATTTTTGCCATTTGGAAGGTGTTGCCTTACTGGGTTCAACTTTTCTCTTTGATTTCTCTCCTTCCTTCGAGGCATATTGTGATTTGACATTCCTCTTTGGTCGGGCCTCACCTTTCCCAGCTTCAGGATTTTTCACTCTAGCCATTTCTTCGGATGAATGTTGCAGAATGAGGCTTAGAATGGGTTTATAGGGTGCGAAAGGAAGTTTAATCGGTGGGAAGTGACGGTTTTTAGGCAGGAGTTAAGAGAATTGAAGAGAGAATTGGAACAGACTCAGAGGAGTTACAAATAGGGTTGCGTCTGTTCTTTGGCAAATCATCGGTTTTAACGTAAGTAACCGTCTGACAGACAAATTTTGAGAGGTCAAAATTTGAACTTCGGGCAGTTACAAGTTAAACCGTTCAGCAAGGCTTACTGACAGATGAAGTTTCTTCTGAAAGTTCGTCTAACAGTGGCTTGGAACAAGCAATACA
This sequence comes from Adenanthera pavonina, assembly GCA_026686845.1. Taxonomy (NCBI): domain Eukaryota; kingdom Viridiplantae; phylum Streptophyta; class Magnoliopsida; order Fabales; family Fabaceae; genus Adenanthera; species Adenanthera pavonina. Next base: position 20,844,459 of record JAIVEN010000009.1, read on the forward strand.
AGCACAACAGACGAATTTTGATCCAATAAAGTTTGAATGTTGAATAGAAAATAGCAGGCAACAACCAAAACATCAACCTATATACAAATTAAGCATGCAGGACTCCATCTTTCAAGCAATCAACATGAAGAACACGATTCAACAGACGAATTTTGAACTAAAAATTCAAATTTTTCAATTTTTGTAAAGGTTGTCCAACATTCGTATGTGAAGAAGTGATAATTCATATAACAGTAATAGACAATCATGAATTTGAAATTTTTGTTTTAGAAAATTTGAATTTCCAAGATTCAACAGACGAATTTTGAGGCATCACCGAGAACTGTTCCAAAGCATAACAGGTCAAAGTTCGTCTGGTGGTTAACTGAAATTCAAATGTTGACCACGTTGACCCATTCAAAAACATAGTTTATGAAGCAAAATACGTCAAACAAAATTTATCATACGAATATCATTATTAAAAATTTACAGAATGGATCCAGAACTTAGGATTTTCCTCATTCACTTCACTTTCTGGTTGTTCCATTCTGGTGTGCTCCAATCTTCAAGTTTATTTTCATTGACTCTTGTGAGGAGCACCTGCAACTTAAATTAAACATTCTCCGATACTAAAGTTAGAATTAATTTTAAGAATGAAAATTCTGAAGTCAAAATTGTACAGGAATAACTTACAGTTCATTGGGATTTACCATACCCAATTCTCTCATAATTTTGCAATGCCTGTCTTCTGATAGAGGCTTTGTGAGTATATCAGCAACTTGATTCTCTGTTGGGATGTACTCCAGCTTAACTTCTCCTTTCAGAACGTGATCCCTTATGAAGTGGTGCCTAACTTCAATATGTTTCGTCCTTGAATGCATGACAGGATTCTTAGTAATGTTTATGGCACTTTGGTTATCACACATAATTGGTATCTCTTTCATTTTAACCTCAAGGTCTTCAAGCTGCTGCTTCATCTAGATGACTTGGGCACAACAGCTTCCAGCTGCAACATACTCAACTTCTACAGTGGATAGGGCCACACTATTTTGCTTTTTGCTGAACCATGAAACCAGGGATCCTCCAAGAAACTGACAAGTTCCACTTGTGCTTTTTCTGTTAGTTTTGGATCCTGCAAAATCAGCATCAGTGTATCCTTTGAGATCTTCTCCATTACCTTTTGGATACCAAAGACCCATCTGTGATCCAATAAGATATCTGAAAATTCTTTTCACAGCTGTTGCATAGGTCTCTTTGGGGCATGATTGGAACCTTGCACACATACAGACATTGAACATAATGTCAGGTCTGCTGGCAGTTAAGTACAGCAGGGATCCAATCATTCTTCTGTACTGACTAATGTCAAACATCTTTCCATTCTCATCCATGTCCAGTTTGGTTGCAGTGGCCATAGGTGTTCCCATTGGCTTGGCATTTTCCATTCCAAACTTCTTTAGCAGCTCCTTTAGATACTTGGATTGACTGAGAAAGATACCATCATTAAGCTGTCTGATTTGCAGTCCAAGGAAGAAGTTGAGTTCGCCCATCATACACATCTTGAATTCTCCCTGCATTAACTCAGAGAATTTCTTGCAAAAGGCTTCATTAGTAGCGCCGAAAATAATATCATCAACATAGATTTGAACAATTAGTAAATCTTTATTTTCTTTCTTAGTGAATAAAGTTGTGTCAACTTTGCCTCTATTGAATCCCTTTTCAGTTAAAAAATTGCTCAGTCTCTCATACCATGCTCTAGGGGCTTGTTTTAAACCATAAAGAGCTTTCTTCAGTTTATAAACATGGTTTGGTTTTGTAGAATCCTCAAAACCTGGAGGTTGATCTACATAAACCTCTTCCATGATATATCCATTTAGAAAGATACTCTTTGCATCCATTTGATACAGTAAAATATTTTTCATGCATGTATATGCTAGCAGTATTCTTATAGCTTCTAATCTAGCTACTGGTGCGAAGGTTTCTTAAAAATCAATACCCTCTTCCTGATTATACCCTTTAGCAACCAATCTAGCTTTATTTCTGATTATTGTTCCAGATTCATCAAGTTTATTTCTGAAAACCCATTTGGTACCAATGACAGGATGATTTTTGGGCCTAGGTACTAAATTCCAAACTTGATTTCTTTCAAACTGATTTAGTTCATCTTGCATAGCTAAAATCCAGTAATCATCAGTTAAGGCTTCTTCAGCACATTTGGGTTCCATTTGTGAAACGAAAGCACAGTTTAGCATTCTGTCCCTTAACTGTTTTCTGGTCTTGACTTTCTCTTGAACATCCCCTATCACTTGATCAACATGATGATTCCTTTGATATCTCCAAGCTCTAGGGAGTTCTTGAGATGTGTCTTCATTATTTTCTTCATCAAACTCTTTCTCCTGGATATCTTCCTCTAAGTTAACAGATTCATATATCTTTGGAGATTCAATTTTACTTTTATCAGAAATGCCCAGTTTTTCAAAATTGAAAGCAAGATCATCCTCATTGGTAACATGTTTTGAAACAGTTTCATTTTTAACGAAAACCACATGCACAGATTCTTCTACCACATTTGATCTTTTATTATAAACTCTATATGCCTTACTCCTACTAGAATAGCCCAGAAATAGACCTTCATCAGATTTGGCATCAAACTTACCCAGATTTTCTTTCCCATTGTCGTGACCGAAGCATTTGTATTCGAACACATGGAGATGTGACAGGTTTGGCTTTCTTCCCTTGTACAGCTCATATGGAGTCTTCCCAAGGATTGGCCTGATGTAGGCTCTGTTTATGATGTAGCTTGTTGTATTCACTGCATCAGCCCAAAACACTTGAGAGAGTTCCTTCTCATTTAGCATATCTCTGGCCATTTCTCCAATGGTTCTGTTCTTCCTTTCTACTACCCCATTCTGTTGAGGGGTTCTTGGAGCTGAGAAGTTGTGGTCAATCCTATGCTCATTGCAGTACTCTAGGAAGTATGTATTTTCAAATTCTCCTCCATGGTCTGACCTGATAGACACAATAGAAATACCTTCCATATTTTGCACTTTCTTAGCTAAGGTTACAAATGCATCAAAGGTATCACTTTTAGAGGAGAGAAATAATGTCCAAGTGAATCTAGAATAATCATCTACAATTACAAGCACATACAGATTACCACCGAGACTTTTAACCCTAGATGGTCCAATTAAGTCCATATGCAGCAATTCAAGTGGTCTAGTTGTGGAAATTGCATTTTTAGATTTAAAAGATGATTTAGTTTGTTTTCCTCTTATGCATGTATCACATTCTTTGTCCTTTTCAAAAGATATTTTTGGCAGGCCAGTTACTAGTTCATTTTAAACCAGTTTAGACAATTGATTCATGTTAACATGAGCTAATCTCCTATGCCATAACCAACTATCATTATCCTGACTAATTAAACATACAGAATCCAAGGGAGGAAGTTCATCAAGATCAATAGTATAACAGTTACCATCACTTTGAGCTTTGAGGATTATTTTGTGATCACTTTTTCTGATGACCAGGCAAAACTTTGAGTCAAATAGCACCCAATTTCCTTTGTCACAGGTCTAACTCACACTCAGTAAATTGTGGTTGAGGCCAATTACAAACAGCACCTCTTCAATGGATGTTTCCGGATTTTTGCCCATAATTCCAATACCAACAATTTTGCCATATTGATCACCTCCAAAGGTCACGTTTCCTCCTTTCTTGTCTCTAAGGATGATGAACTTCTCCTTATCACCAGTCATGTGACTTGAGCAGGCACTGTCCATATACCATTTGTTGCTCTTCTTGGCTTTGAGACAGACCTGCAAAACAATGTTTATGTTTTTCTTTTAGGTACCCAAATTCGCTTGGGTCCTTTTCGGTCAGTAGATTTTTCCCTAGATACAGAAGCAACTTTGGGAACCCATTCAACTTTCCTGCCAAGTCCATTTTTCTTCAAAGCACAAGAACTGGAAATATGTCCCTTTTTGTTACAGAAATGACAAGTAGTGAAGGGACTGCTAGATTGAGAAGCAGGAAGAAAACAATGCAGATAATACTTTTGTCTTGCATGCTTTGGTTGATTATATGTTTGAATACGAGATGACATGTGATCTTTCTCTCTGTTGCTCTCAGCATGCACAAAATGTCTCATGTATGCATTATGGTTTTTCTTCCTAATCTTTTCTTTAACAGCACATGGATCATAGCCAAGACCAGCTTTTCCTTGTGATATTCTTTGGCTCCCCATTAAGGCAGACAACATATCTTTACCTTTAGTGAGCCTAGACATGCTTTTTACTAAGTAATCATTAGTTTGCTTTAGTTTAATGCATGAAGTACAACAAACAGATTTAGCAGCAGGTACAGATGTGGTTTCAGAAAAGTTACTCTGAGATTCTAGTTTACTAATCTTTTTCTTTGCTAGTTTTAGTTCTTTAGCAACTTTAATGAACTCATCATGAAGCTCATGAAATGCATCCTATAATTCAGAATAGGAAGGTTCAGATTCATATACCTCTTCTTCCTGATCATTGCTGCATGAGGGTTTGACTTCTTCAGAAGCAAGTGCCATCAGACAAATGTTGGCAATCTCATCTTCATCTTCGTCTTCCTCATCTGAGTTGTTGCCCCATATTGATGAGATGTAGGCTCTCTTCTTCTTCCCTTTGTCAGCAACTTTCTTTTCTCTTTCTTGCTTTTTGAGGAATTGAGGACAATCCCATTTGATGTGTCCTTGCTTCTTGTATTCATAGCAAGTCACAGGCTCTTTTGCCTCTTTCTTGCTTTCACCAGCTGCTCCCTTCTTGAAGAATCTCTTGTTCTTCTTCTTGCTATAGAATCTTCCAAATTTTCTGACCATCTTAGCTGGAGTTTCCTCATCCTGCTCATCTCTTTTGTCAGATTCTTCTTCCTTTTCATTAGCAGCTTTGAGGGCAAGGCCTTTCTTCTTTCTGTCCAGCCCAGCTTCCTTGAGAGCTTTAATTTTTCCTTCATACTCCTCAAGGCTGCCGAAGAGAGCTGTGACAGAGGCCATTGATTCTCCTCTGGCTTCTTCTATTGCTGTCACCTTGGGCTGCCATTCCAGAGGGAGAACTCTGAGTATCTTTCTTACTTTTTAAGATTGAGTGTACTCCTTTCCCAGGCTCTTCAATTGATTCACAATGAGAGTGAATCCCTTTTGCAGCTCCTTTATAGTTTCTCCTTCAGTCATTCTGAAGCTTTCATACTCTCCAATGCATGTGTTTAGTCTGTTCTCCCTATCCCCAGTGGTTCCTTCATGTGCAATCTGCAGAGTGTCCCACATCCCTTTTGAATTGGATCATTATGAGACTCTATAGAATTCATCCTGGTTCAGGACACTGACTAAACAATACTTTGCTTTGAAATTTAGCAGGACTCTTCTTCTGTCTTCCTCATTCCATTCTGCTTCTAGCTTCTCTTTGTGTCTTCCATCTTCAGTTAGAGTCATTGGAACGAAATCTCCTTTCTCAATGACTGACTAGATATCAAGGTCAATTGATTGAAGGTAAATTTGCATCCTCATCTTCCAGTACCCATAATGTTCTCCACTAAAGCCTGGTGGTCTATTAGTGTCGTTCCCTTCAGGAAGTATGCTTTCTCCAAAGCCAGCCATCTTAATTCCCGGACTGTGAGATCCTTTAAGTGGGAATCCGGGCTCTGATACCACTTGTTAGCAAGGCTGACTTCCCAAGAGGGGGGGTGAATCAGGAAGATTGAAATTTTTCTGCACAAAGTGAAATGAGTGAAGATATCACAGTATAATGAAAGCAGCGTATAAAACAGAGCAAGCTGAAAAGTAAGGATAAGGAGAAGAAGACTCAGTAATTTATCCTGGTTCAGTCTATCCACTTGACTTACATCCAGTCCCTAAGACAGCTCTTGAGATTTTTCACTATACAGCAAGAATTTCAACGGGCTTCTTGCTAATGCCACAGTACAATGAGTATGCTCTGTTTCTGGAGCTTTCTCAATCTCTCTAAGCACCTCTACAATGTGCTTTCCAATCCCCTTATGATTTCCCCTCACAAGTAAATCTATCTTCTAGATGAAGAGTAGATAGTTTACAAAGATATAACTCTCTTGAATAGAGTAGATGTCAAGGTTAAAGTATAGATATTGAAGTTAGAGGGTAAAAGCTCTTGAGAAGAAGATATGGCAGAAATTCGGTATAAACAAGTTTGATTCGTTACCCACAACTTCAAATGATGTTGTATTTATAGATTTAGGTCCCAACTATTCGTTAGAGACAAAATCTAACCGTTGGGGAAGTTATCCAACGGTTATCCTGAAAACTATCCGTTAGCCAACCGCATTTAATGCTTCTGACGTACTGAAATTTGAATTTTGGTTGGTCAACAGACGAATTTTGAAGGAATCGAAGCTTAAAGCTTCCAATGTAAAAATACGAAGTTCGTCTGTTCATGAAGTGAAATTCAAATTTTGAAACTTGTAAAATGTTTTCACGTTGTGACATACGAATTTTCAAGAAGAAAGTTTTTCTGTTAAGTATGAACAGTGTTTTCAATTTTCTACAGTGTCCTTGAAATTCAAATTTTGGAAGCCCAAAATTCATCTATTCCTAGTACGTTCAAGGAGGCACAGTAGTTGACTTTCTTGGAAATTCAAATTTTGAAGAAGTAAAGTTCGTTTATCAGAGAGTTTTTTTTCAGACCAACTTCAACATTCGAAGATACAAAACTCTGTCATTCGTATGTCAATATTTCATTCCAATAGACTCACAGTCTTAGCTTCTGAAATTCGAATTTTAATGTTCAAAGTTCGTCTTTCAGAAAGCAGTTTTGAAACTTACATTATTCTTGATCTCAGATGAACTTTAATATTGTTTCAGACGAATTTCTTTTATTTCATAAGTTGTGTTTTGTCTAAAATTCGAATTTTGAAGACTCAAAGTTTGTCTGTTTTAAAGAAGCTTCTTTCAGACTTAAATGAAAATTTGAATGTTGGAAAGCCAAAGTTCATCTGTCATATAGTATTTTTGAAACTCAATTTCATCTTGATTTCAGATGAACTTTAACATTATTTCAGACGAATTTCTTTGGTTTTCTCAAACTGCATTTTATCTGAAATTCAAATTTTGAAAACTTGAAGTTCGTTTGTCACAAAAGGCTTCTTCTAGGCTCATATGAAAATTTGAATTTTGGAGAAACAAAATTCGTCTGACAGAGAGACATCTCTTCAGACTTGTTCAGTTTTAGCTCGAAATTCGAATTTCCAAAGGCAAAGTTCGAATTTCCCATCTGACAGTTCAGTTTAAACTTTTCAAACTTTGTCTGTTTGTGGGTGTTTTTCAAATAAGTCAAGATTTGACATAAAATCAAGGTTTAAAAACATCTTTTCTTCAAATCAAAATCTTTTACCCTCTCATAACTAAAGCTAAAGATCCTACAGTAGATCTAGCAGCAATTACTTAGAAATCCTTCACTTGAAACACTTTGAGCTCCTTTGATATCTTCAATCCAAGCTCTTGTATACCGGTTTGGAATCATCAAAACTCTTGATTCAAAATTAATAAATGATTTAGAAAATATCTGTGAAACCCACACACACACTTCCTCTTGTGTTACATGTGATATATTAAATAAAGAAAAAGAAGAATTGACTGTAGTAATAGCAAATTTCACCCAAGAAAAGGACAAGTTGAATATTTCACTTGGCAAACAGAATTCTAAGTCTGACAAGTTGGGTGCTAGCTATAAGAGTGAGTCCAAAGGGAAAAATAAATCCTGTTCGAAATTCTTTGCGCCTAAAAATAAATCATGCACATATTGTGGTAAAAATTGTCATATTGCTTATCTATGCAACATAAGGAAAAATGGTTTGAGTAAAAGCATGAAATGGGTTCTAAAGAATACCACTAACCCTCTTGGACCCAGAAACAAGTGGGTACCAAAATGTTCTTCTAGTGTTTCATGTATACAGAACCAATCCAAGAAGAAAGAATACATCGGTGCAAGAAATAGGATGCTAAAAAGGAAAGCTTCTCAAAACTCCAAAACTACAATCACAAATCACATGGAGAAGCACTGGAAGCAATTCTCTCACTCATCTCAAGGAAGGAGCTCCAATGGAAATCAAATTACTCACCTTGAGAAGAGGAAGAAAAGAAGCACAAGAGACAATGACCTGTATGTAGAAGGAAGACATGAGCAATACTACACTGCATACAAGCCAAGAATAACAAGGAAATAATCTTTGGTAACCTCTAACCCTTACCCTTTTTAATTATTGCGTTATATATATAATTGGGTAAGATTGAACTCTGGTCCCATATATACTTTAAAATGTTCAAACTGACCATTAGTGGACCCAAGTCAAAAAAGGTACTAAAGAAAGAAAAGATATTCTCTTTGTTCTTGCAGATACTCCTGGAGCTAAATGGTGAAAGCTTGACAAAGATGAAATATCTTATGTGCTCAATTGGAATCATATTGAAAAGGAAAGAAATTAACTATTAACCAAATTGGTTTGTAAGTGTTTAACAAATTTTCATATATATGCTTGGTTGATGTTATATTTGAGGTTATTAAAATAAAGTATAGTCCTTGTTCAAATGATGAATTATTTGAATATGATGGTGCTTACTGAAAAGTTCAGTATTTACACAAGTGCATTTCTTTATTTGTATAACTAAACTTGTGTACTTTTTAAAATTCCCCTTGTATACTGATTTTGGTTCAAGCCATGATTTGAAAAGCATACATATTTGAATAAATGCTCATGCTTACGGGGAGCTTGCAAATTTGCGTGTAAAGGTTTTTAAAAAGATCTTTTTGATTTTAAAAGAAAAACTTGAATCATAATGCCTACATCATGCATTGATTGAATAAACATGCTCATCTGATGCATTATGCTTTCTTGGTTTTATCTTTATGAAATGCATAGGTTGAGGGGGAGCATTTTCTGAAATTAATTTGCTTATGCTTTAGCTCACCTCATTTTATTGTAAAGAGTTATGTTGCTTGATCTTAACTTGCTAAAAGAAGCAAATAATGCCTTAACATCTCTCCTTGGTCCTAAAGGAAGAAGGCAACAACTCTATAACTCTGAGATACCTCTTGTGATGTGTGAATATCATAATCATCTTACAAGAAGCATTATAACATTTGGTATCATAATAGTTTCAAGCAGTAACTGATGTTAGTTTTGAATATCAACAACAATTAGTATCAATTTTGAAGATGATTGGTAACAATGGGTGTCAATTTTAATATCAGTAAAATTTGACATAGTCTGAACATGCAGTGTATAATAAGTTTTGATGATGATTTACAATTCAGTCTGTGTGTTTTATGTGTGCTTAAAATACCCCAGACATCTATACTTACTAGGTATAACCTTACAAATAAGGGGAGAAGAAATACTTGTTATTCTTCAAACCTTTTTGTTGATGTCAAATAGGAGGAGAAGTTATGTAAAAAATATGCATATGCTTAATTTGGAATTATCTAAATTAAACAGCATTATATGTGTTAATCATTTATTGTGTGAAAAATATGCATATGCTTAATCTGGAATTATCTAAATTAAACTGCATTATATGTGTTAATCATTTATTAAGCATATTTTTCACTAGTGATTTGTCATCATCAAAAAGGGGAAGATTGTAAGGTTTAGTATAATATAAGTTTTGATGATGACAAATATATAGAAATAAAGAACAAAAGTATTATATGTATCTAACATATATAATGTTCCTTATAGAAGTAAAATGTGCATTAGCATGTATTTAATTATGGTTATAATGCATGCTATGTGCAAATATATCAACTGAACTTTTACAATGAATAATAAAAATTGGACTAACTACTTGGTTTGTAAGTGTAATATATTAAATGTTGGTTGGTCCAAGCAAGAAGAGTGAACATTGGAATATAGAAATAGAAATCAATATCATGCCTCACTCAAGAAAGAAGAAGAGAAAGGATGCTTCAAAAATGGAAGATCAGAAGGGAGCATGCCAAGAAGGAAATGACCAAGTGGAAGTGAAACTCAACATTTGAAGACCTAGTCACTAGGTATATTTTATTTTCACTTAGGTCTTGAGGTGGGATTAATCTTTGAAAATTACTTAATCTTGTTACCATATGTTTTAAATGAGTTAGATTAAGTAAAACTGATGTTAGCATAAGTTAGATTTGAAAAACTCTGATGACAGACAAATTTTGTGAAGTTAAACTTTATATACTTTGTGAAAATACGAATTTTGCTGACTGAAATTTGAAGTTCCAGAGATATTACCTCTGACAGATGAATTTCAAGTGTTGAAATTCGAATTTCGAGTCAAGCATAGTTAGTAAAATGTGTAAAATTTGTCTAAAGTCATGACAAAGTTCATCTGATATTTAAGTACTAAAAAGGTTCAAAAACATTCTCTCCAACAGACAAATTTTGATTTCAAAATTCAAACTTTAGAATAAAACTCCATGATTTACAATTGCATCTGATTAACTCAAAAAGTTTTGGGTATCAAAATAATATATCCTTACTTTTAAACATAGTGAAATCTGGTTTTCAAGAATCTAGAGTTTGACCTTTGATTAATTTTTTTAATATATCTCTCAAAATACACATGGCCTTGATGTAAAACTTATTTCATATGAAATTAGACTTAATAAGCTTTTCAAAGAAGGTTATTTCATTCAAAATAAGGGTCATATGAAAAAGCTATGATCATTTAAAGTTGAGTAGTGAGATATGAATTTTTAATTTTGACCTCTTATCATTATTTTGATCATATATCACAAAATACATTTGTTTTTGAAGCGAAGCTTATTTCATTTGAAAGTAGACATTGAGAGATTTCCAAACATAGGTCATTTACTTAATTTGGAGTTAAAATGAGAGAGTTATAGCTTTTGCAAAATTGTCTACAGTGCAAACTTTGAAGTTACGGAGGTTCTACAGCGATAGACAAATTTTGGGCCTCCGAAATTTGAATTTCGTAGAGAACTTTTGTGCAAAGTTGAGCTTGCCACTGATAGACAGATTTTAGCTTCTGAAATTCAAACTTCAAGTGTAACAGACAAATTTTGGCTTCCAAAATTTGAATTTCACAACTCCAGAATGTGAAAAATACTTTTGGAACAGCCAACAGACGAATTTCCATATTCAAAATTCAAATTTTGCAACTCCAGAATGTGAAAAATACTTCTGGAATAGCCAATAGATGAATTTCCACATCCAAAATTCAAATTTTGAAAGGAAAAACTTGTGCCATATTGAGTTGAACTCTGATAGACGAATTTTGGGCACTAAAATTCGAATTTTGAGAGCACTGCAACAATATGAAACAACTATTCACACTTAAAAGAAAAACTTTAAATATTAAAATTCGTATATTCCAATATGGGAAATATTTGTTGAGATGAAAATTCAAATTTCAGATTTGAACAGACAAACTTTGAAGTTCAACGCCAAACGCTTTAACTTATGGTATCTGTGAAATTCGTCTGTTAACATCCAAAATTCAAATTTCAGAATGTCAGATACATTAAATGTGGTTGGTAAATGGCTAGTTTTGCAGAGTAACCATTGGGTAACATCTCTAACGGCTAGATTTTATGTCTAACGTCTAATTACACCACAAAACTATAAATAGAATATCATTTGAACTTATGGGTAACAATCTTAAGAGAGTTTATGCAAAAATGCTACAACAATTTGTAAAATCTTTATATCTCAGTATTGTTTGAAAAACCCACCTCAATAGAGTGAACTTTCAATGTATTATCTACTCTTTAAGAGAGTTTTCATTCTGTAAACATTTCTTTCTACATATTCTGGGTCTAATCTTGGTGTGGGGAAACAATAAGGGATTTACACATCTTATAAAGGTGTGAGGAGAGTGGCTTTACAAGTGCCTACTGAAACTTATGGGAATATACTGAGGCTTCACAAGTGCCCGGATCAAACCTGTGGGATATAGTGGAAAATCTCAAGTGGTGGCTTAGGGACTGAATGTAGGCCAAGTGGTTGGGCTGAACCAGTATAAATTGTTGTGTATTGTTCCTCATCTTCTCTATTCAGTTGCTGCATATAACTCTCTCTGTTTATCCCTATTTTGCTGCACTCTTAGTGAAATTAGGTTGTGAACCAAAAAGAGTGAAAATCTTACATCACCTAATTCACCCCCCTCTTGGGTGACTAGCCAACCTAACATAATCGAGAAAACCTAACTCAAAACTGAAGAAAGTTGAGAGGAAGGAGTAGAGATCCCTTACCAACTAAGATCCAAGATCTTGAGAACCGAAAATCACTCTAATGCTTGAAAACTTCGAACCCTAGCATAGCTCTTCAACGCTCCCTCCATTTCTTTCTTTTCGGCTCGTCCGAAATGATATCAGTTTATATAAAAATCTTGACACTGGCCGCGGTGTCAAGTAAGCTCACCACGGCGCCATAATGTTAGCTATAAAAATATCTTTGGAGCTCGCTCTTACCACGGTGGCCCAACTTCTTGCCTTCTTATAAAAATTTTATCCTTGAAATTTCAACTCTTACCTCAAGAAAAATTCTCTGGATACCTCCATCGCATGGACTCTTCTGTCTCCCACTTGACATCATTGGACATCAAGCCACTCTATAATACCTTTATTAACTTAATGGTCTTATTTCATAATTTCTTCTCATTTACATCTAGAATTTGTAATGGCATGGCCTTAAAAGTCAGATCCTCTCATACTTGAACTGCGTCATCATCAATTATATGTGATGGATTCGGATGATACTTCTTGATTTGAGACACGTGGAATACATCGTGCAATCCAGCAAGATTAGGTGGTAGCGACACTCAATACACTACTGGCCCAATTTGCTCCAAAATTTGATATGGACCCATATATTACGGTGTGAGCTTCTTCGTTGGGATTGATCTCCCAACGCTAGTAGTAGGAGTAACATTTAGAAACACATGATCTCTGGCATCAAATTCACACTATTCAAGGTTTGATCGACAATATCTGGGCCTAAAAGACTCTAATTGCTATTATTGTAGGCAAATTCAACCAATGGCAAATATTGATCCCAATTTCCTTTGTTCTCTAGAATACAAGCTTGCAGCATGTCTTCCAGAGTTTGAATTATTCTTTCAGTCTACCTATCAAATTAAGGGTGATAAGTAATATTGAAACTCAACTTTGTTCTCATGGCCTTCTGAAGAGATTTCCAAAACCTGGATGTAAATCTAAGATCTCAGTCTGACATAATATTCATCGAGACTCCATACAGTCTCATAATCTCATTTACATAAAACTGGGTCAACTTCTCTATAAAAAAAGTCTCCCAAATTGGAAGAAAATGGGTCGACTTTATCAACCTATCCACAATTACCCATATTGCATTATGCCCTGAAGAGGTCCTTGGTAATCCCATCACGAAATTCATGGAAACGCTATCCCATTTCCACTCAGGGATCTCTAAAGGTTGTAACATACCAGCAGATAATTGGTGCTCAATCTTTATCTTATGACAGATTAGCCATCTTGTAATATCCTAAAATTTCACTGGATACTAGGTGATAAAAGAGGACATAATTGATAATAACATAAAATGTAGAAGAAATTTATGAAAATGGATAAATACCGTTTTGCGTGAAATAGGGCAAAGAGATTATTTAATTTCAAAAATGACATCCACATCCCAAAATTATTAAAATTAACGTGGAGAAATAAATTAAAAACCTTGAGAAAAATTACACCTAATGACCCGAAAGTTTCAAAAATTATAATTTAATCTCGGGTCAAGGGTAATTTTGTAAATATATAAAATTACTGTCAAAATGAAGCCTTCGACAAGAGAAGTCCAATGGTGTATGGCACTGATGGTTAACGTTTAAGAATCAAGAAATAATCAGTACCGAGTGTCCAAAAGTAATAGTAAACTGATAAAGTAAACTGTGGGCCCTACCAATTGTTAAAAGGAAACTAGGTCAGGACATGGACCATACACAGATAACATTTACGACAGGATAATTATGGAAATATAAAAATAAAATTAGAACAGTCCTATAGCCTAAAAATGTAAAATTACTTTAAAGATTATTTTATCGGTACAATTAAAAAGTAACCGGATTGAGGTATATCTGGATCTGGAAAATTGGGCAATTTTTGGACACCTCAAGCTCTCTCATGTGTGAATTTTCTGCAGTCATGTGACGCAAAGTAATATTATATTATTTTTGGAATACTTCTTGAAGAAGTATGTAAAAAGCTAATCAAGGATTAGCAAAAAGTAACCATGATTAACTACATCATTAACCACTTAATTAAAGCCTTAAACCCTTCTGTTTCCTCAACATTCTTGCATGAACCAACAGCCTAAAATAGACCAGAAAAAATACAAGAAAAGGGAGGAAGAAGGAAGATAAATCAAAGAAAAATTGTAGCACAAATCGGTAAGCTTCTATATTACCAACTTAAGCTTACTATCTATGATTTTTAAAGCATGTTCTATGGTTTAGTTTGCTTCCTTTCCATCTTAGGGTTTCATCCAAAATGTGATTTAGAAATAGGAATGAGTTTTGGACCATTAAACTTAGGAAAAAGCATAGACTAGACACTAGAAGCATGAATACATGGATGATTTGAAGTGATTTGAAGGAAATCTTTTCCAATCACTTAGGTCAGATTTCGGTAAGAACAGGGGGACTATTTGGAGTTGTAATTTTATGATTTTGACCTCAATAATGGATTCCCCATGGTCCAAAATCTTAAGAACAAGTGTGTTGTACAAAGAAAGATGAAAGGAAAGCTAAGTGAAAATTTTAGGTTTTAGTGTTATGGTATTATATAATTCCAAAAAACCAATGGCTAAATTGCACTACAACATTTTTCACTTGTGGCAACACTTTTCTTTGCAACAGTCAAAAAAGTGTTGTCTAATCTATAGATAGGCAACTATTTTCTTAGTGTTGCCTATTAATAGGGACTTTAGGCAACAAAAACTTGTCTATACTTGAAAAATGTTCCCTAATCTACAATAGACAACATTTGTTTGTGTTACATTATAGTTTTAGATTAGGTTACAAAGAAAAAATGTTGCCTATAAATATACTCTGAATGCAACATTTAGGAATTGTTGTCTATACTACACACAATTTTTCTTTCCTTTACTTTGGAGTGATATTTAGTTTTTAATAAAATTTTTAATTAATGATATAATTTTATTAATTTTTTTTCCCAAATTTTACACTCCCGTGGAGTCCCTAATTCCCACTGCCAAATTTTCAGTTTGGTGGCATTGAAAAATCCATCATGCGTCGTCCCCATCCTCTCACCCTTCTTTCCCATCTTGATCTCTAATATGAAGTTGCATTGTACAAAAACCATTCTGACATCCTAATTTTGTTTCGCCGTTGGTATCGCAACTTCATCTCACCAATCGTAATCGCATATCTCACAACTTTGTTGCCTTTCTCCGTTGCAAGCTGGGCTCCATCGGCATCGTCCTCTATCGTAATCAACCTGGTGAGTTGTCCCTCACCATTTCTCTCTTCTTCCTTCTTCTATTTCATCGTTTTTGTCCTTGTCACTGAGATTTCATGGCTTCTCTTTGCTTCTTGGTATCTCACGGCAACTCTAACTTGCTGGAGTTGCAACTTTTCTATTTTTTTTTCATAGAAGTGAAAACAGGAGTCATCGAGGAAATTTCTCAAACAATTTCCCTTAGGCTTTCAATTGACCAAGACTTTTCACAATCAATATTTACTTCTGGTGCTTAACCTTTGCCACAGGACAATTGTAAAGGATGGCTAGATCTTGTATGAGGCTTCTCATGGAAGCTAATTGAAAGTTGCACGTTTATGAAGTTTCAACGTGTCCTACAAGAGCCACGATCACTATAGGTGACAGTGACTTATTATTAAGTAATTTCTCTCATCTTTGTTTTTTCACAATTGTATTTGGCAAACAATTAAGCTACTAGGAATTGATGGTTTTTTCTTTCAGTTTAATGATGAGGCATGGTCACCATTTATGAAGAAGTATAGGACCACCATACATCCAGGAGAAGTATAGATTATTCACCCTAATGGACAAGTTAAAAACTATTAGACTTTAAAACTTTATATAAAAATAGATGACTATATATAAAAATAGATTATGGAAACTCTTTAAGTTCCTCACTCGTTTCCTTGCCCAAAATCCTGATAGGGATCGTTAGTCTGTTGTGGTTTTGCTTTAAGAACAAAACTTAGCTGCAATTTTTTAGAATTTTCTTTTAGGCTCTTTAGTAAAAAATGAACACAAATTTTTTACTCTTCAGCTCACAAAATGCTTTTAAAGACTTTGTAAATGTTGTATTTTCTTTTATTGGAGAACCTAAAAGCAAACACGAAAGGTACTTTGCCTTAGTTTTGCCATTGTTTGAAGCTTTTGGCAAAAGTTATCTGTGACTATTTTACTTCGTTTATGCACTTTATGGCTACTAATCCTTAACTTTATCTTTGTTTATTTGAGTAATAAATATTATCCAATATAAAATAGATTGTTTTCATCCATTATGCAGGTGAAGCACTTACCTTTGATTTGATCCTAAGTTGAACCAGGGACCTTCATCGAGGTGCCAGCAATGACTTTGGTACTTTTTTTTTTATAGGCAAGAAGCTCACCTCAAGCACCCTGCATACACTTGTTTAGGACTTTTCTATAGCTATGTGTTTTGCTTCAATTTTACTATTTTGCTTCAGGAACTCCTATCAATAGATGATGTCACTAAACAACATGAAATTTGGGACTTTTTGAGTGTTTCTTCAAAGGTATGTATCTCCTTGTATATATTTTTATTATAACTTTAGATGACCTTTATATAATTTCCCTTGGTACTTTTTCAATAAGAAAAATAATGATCTGCTGATAGTATCATTATTATCCTCCTATGTGCCCTGATCCTGAGATTTCAAAATTTCACTCTCTTGTTTAATTGGTAACTTTCACAATGATTCTATCTTCTTCTTGAGCATAAACCACATATCCTAGAAACATGCCATTGATTGTGACAATGTCCTTGGAGTTGTAGAGTTTACTAACTTTCTTGGTTTGTACCTGTAGACAATACCAGCTTCATTAACAAAATAGAGATAAAGTACAATGCAATCCAATACATGTTAGATATGGCGTTATAATGCATACTTAAAGAGTAAGAAGTTATACTTTAAAATCATAGAACCAGGTTGGTCCTCCCATGGCCTTTCCATGTGCCATGAGTTTCACATTGTAGAGAGTAGATATTAGGCTTAGCCCCAAAAGAAACAAGGTGACCAAGTTGGCCACAGTTGGTTGCGGTGCTGGATATGAAGGCTTGAGGTAGAAGGGAAACCCTTTAAAAAGAATTGGTGGTTTCTCTGTGAGTTGATTTATTTCATGGAAGGAAAGTAGGAAAAGGGTTATGTAGTTTCTATTCTATTTGTCATCTTTCATAATTCCTCTAGCGCGGATTGGTGATTATAAGGTGTTAGGAAGTGATTATTGAACACAACCCCATTGGTGGAAAAGATTTCAGCGTAACTTTATATGTTTTATTATCTTTTCTTCCCACCTCTCCTATCAACATATTCTACTGCAAATCATGTCATTTGAGTCATAATATAGAGGGTGCACACACTTCTAAACATGTTTTTATATCTAAACCCCACCACAATCAGCTGCTTTCTTTCTGTTCTACTTATTTCGTGTCATTATGATTTTCCTTTAATTATTTTTACTTTATGATGATTGCATTGTTCTAAGTTGACTTGTACAAAGCACTTTGTATAACTCAAACTACAAAGTTGCATTCTTCTTTCAGATTTTACTTGTAATGTTGCTGTAAAGTGCTTGATTTATCCATACTGTATTTAAGAAATTAGTTTAGAAATTATGTGCTCTAATCCTGTGAAATATTCTTAATCAATAAGAAATTGGTTTTGTATGGCAGTTTCACTTTGTCATGTTATCTCTAGTTAAATGGATTAAGCTTCAATTAAGTCTGAAGATCAAACATAATGCTTTCATTTTTTTCCTCATATATGTATTTGTGATTTACAGTGTGACACTCGCTTTAGTCATTCCATCTTGTATATGCTTGTCATTAGTGACTGTCTGTATGATTAACATCATATTTACATTATATTGATGTATTAAACTATTGATCCCTAAAATGGCTGGAGATTCATTTATTGCAAACCTTGGTGCTCTACTATGGCAGTAAACTATAGTATGCACTGTCAGAAAATGTTTTATTTCTTTTTTAACTTCTTCAGTAATCTGTTATGGGTGTTCTTGCAGGTTGTTTCCAACATTCCCTTTAATGTAGGTCCGTGAATAAACTTCTTCCTATGCTTTTAGTACATACTCCTTGGCATAGTATTGGTCTCCATCAAAGCTTGCGCTTTGTGTGCCCTTTAATGTAAGTACAAATCTAATCAAGCTTCTTCTTCCGATGGGTGATATTATCTTAGAGGCGGTTCTATTACTCCTGGTTAGCAATGACCATATCTATTGTTGTATATTTTTAGTTTCAGAAATTGTTTTTCTACTCAATTAATGCTTCTATAGATATGTTAGGGTCATAAATTTATTCACGGACCCAAATCTAACAGCTTATGCTTTAGTACATACTCCTTGACATAGTATTGATCTCCATCAAAGCTTGTGCTTTGTGTATACTTCCAACCTTAAGAGCTTCTATATGAGGGAGTATGCTAGATATAAGAATCACTCTTGGGCCTAAACTAAGTGATTGCGTTTTTTAGGATAGTTGGTCTGTAAAATGTTAATTTTAACTTTCCAAGATATATTTGCACATTTATTTCCATTTGTCATTCTTTTTTTTGTTAATACATTAATGTTTGACTCATGCAGTTTTTTTCTTGATTAGGTCTTTATAAATATTGAGATAATAAGTATTCGTGACAATAATATTGGGCTTGGTTTGTGTTTATTTGTTTCCTTAATAAGTACCTAAGTTTTTTCATAACTTCTTTTTTGTTGACGATCTGGTTCTTTTTGGAAAAGGCTTTTTTGGTTCAAGTAGAAATTATGATGATTTGTTCCAAGTTTTCTTTGATTCTTGAGGTGAGAAAGTTATGAAGGTTTCATTCTAGTCCTCTGATCCTCCTCTAACCTAGACAATTTTTCTTTTTATATTCCCTATAATTTTTCTTAATGCTTATATTTCCTCATTAGCAGCTTACCTCCATTGTTTCATATATGTCTATCTTTTTACTTAAATTCATGAGATTATAGACTGATGGCTTGTTATGGTTTCCTTGTAATTATGTGTCTCTTTGTTTAATTTTATTCTTGCATTTATTTTTTACTTCCACTTAAAGGAGAGCTATTATTTTTTATTTTATGTCATTAGTTATACTCTTAGATCCCACTTTGCTATGAAAGGATGGGTCTATAATGTGGTGTCCCAGGTGCAAAAACAATTTTAGGAGGTAAAACCTTTTAGAAGATTATTGTCGGAATAGTTGAAATTCAGGGACAAAAAAATTTTAAGAAAACTAAAATTTGAAAGGAAAAATGGATATTAAAAAAAAAGTGTATTGTATGTAACAGGTGATGTAAAGAGAAAAAAAAAAGGAAAACTATTATTTTTTTTATAAAAAGCCAATTTGAAAGCGTTTGTTGAGAAAAGCGCTCCCCAATCCTGATAATTTTTTTCACTTGTGAAGAGCTTTGAGATCGCTTGTGTTGAACAAGCGCTTGAGAAGCCCATGAACAAGCAATTTAAAAATGTTGCCAATTCTCCCTGCTTACGGATAAAACATGTTGCTTATCAATTGATTTGGCAATATTTGTTAACTGTAGTGATGATGTGGTATGTTGGGTGTTATCTTGATGTTTTCATGCTTAATGTGATGATGTGATGATATGTTGGGTGTTAACTACTACGATTCTTTGAATCTCACCCTCCCAAATATTAACCATGAATAGATAGCAACAATGCCAAGACCACCAAGGAAGAGAAAGGAAAGGAGAAAGAATTTGGCAATCAACATGATAATTCTAGCAATGGCCATAAGTTTTGACCTTTTGTGTAAATTTGTAAATATGATGTTAAGTATGTTTCTTCAAGTTTTTATGATGCCTTAGGTCTTAGCTAAAGTATGGTATAGTAGGAAAATGATGTATGGCCATGGAAATATTTATGGCTTTTGTGTGGCAAAGTAGTAAGATATAAATGGTCATCTTGACCTATATAGAGTAAACATGTCACCATTTAGACTTTTTGATATATAAAGTATGAATAATGTATATGGTTTAAAAGTAGACAGGAAGATCTCTCCAATGGTCCAAAGATCACTCATATTGGATATGTGTGCAATATTTGACGGATTTTTATGTTTAATCCCAATTAAAATGATTAATTTGCAGTTTTCGTATAAATTGTGAAAATTCACAGAGTTTGCTATATAGATCAGTAAAATCATTGCTCTGACTTATATTTTTCCCATGTAGAAAAAGTTATAATCTATCCCTATAGACTTGAACCACATGCATATGATTTTTATTGATTTAGTTATGATTTTCTAAAATTTAATCGGAACAAATAAATTTGATTAAATGAATAGTGCCCAAAGTTGAGAAAAATTTATTATGGCTTTTATTATGATTCAAGATCATACTACGATATAAATGGACTTTAGAATGATTAAATACATGATAATGGGCCCATAAGAGGGGTGTTACACATCTTGCCACATACTTTGCGATGTCCTTTTTCATACCTGGCCACTAATAACCTCACTTCGGGTCTTGGTACGTCTTAGTGGTACCTATATGAATAGTATACCTACTCATATGAGCTTCCTTTAAAATAATTTCTCGCAACCCCGCTATATTTGGCACAAAGATTTGGCCATGGTACTGGATGATACCATCCTCCAGTATATGAAAATCCTGGGTTTTTGCCATTTCAATTCGTTCATGAATACCAAAAAGATAGTTATCCTCTAACTGAGCATAGCAAAGGTTCCTCAATAAATCACTTTATGTATTGATGGATTCCAATACTAGTACTCCAGGATGGATAGTAATGGATAACTTCATATCTCATAGGCTTTCTAGCAATTATTGCTCCCTTATCATCATCGTGGCTATATGGATCGACTTTCTACTTAGCGGATCTGCCACAATATTGGCTTTCCCAAGACGATACTTCAAGGTAAATTCACAATCTACCAAGAATTCAACCCAACGCCTTTGTCTCATATTCAATTCCTTTTTATCAAACAAATACTTCAAACTTTTGTAATCACTGAATATCTCAAACTGAGTGCCATAGAGATAATGCCTTCACAATTTCAAAGCAAACACTATAGCCACCAGCTCAAGGTTGTAAGTAGGATAGTTCTCCTTATAAGGCCTTAATAGTCTTGAAGCATATGGCACAACTCAGCCTTCTTGTATCAATACACACCATAGACCATTCTTTGAGGCATCCATATAAATAGTGAACGACTCAGATGGGTTAGGGATAATCAGCACTGGGGTGGATGTCAAACAAACCTTCAGCTCTTGGAATGCTCTTTCACACTTATCATCCTAAATGAAAGATTGATCCTTACGAGTGAGTTTAGTCAATGGCATAACAAGCTGAGAGAATCCTTTAATGAACCTTCGGTAGTAACCAGCCAATCCCAGAAAACTGTGGATTTTAGTCACCAATTGTGGTCTTTCCCAATTCAACTCCGCTTTTACTTTACTGAGGTCTACTACTACTCCTCCTGAAAAAATCACATGACCCAGAAATTTCACCTCCCATAACCAAAATTCACATTTACTAAGTTTGACATATAGTTGGTGATCTCATAATAATTGCAACACAATTCAAAGATGGAGTGCATGCTCTTCCTTACTCTTGGAGTATACTAGAATATCATCGATAAATACCACCACAAATTTATCTACATATGGTTGAAATACCTTGTTCATATAATCCATGAAGATTGTTGGGACATTGGTCAGCCCGAATGGCATCACAAGAAACTCATAATGACCATATTGATTTCCAAAAGCTATTTTGGGCACATCTTTAGCACGCATCTGCAATTGATGGTATCTTGACCTCAAATTGATTTTAGAGAAAATGGAGGCACTTACCAACTAATCAATCAAGTCTTCAATCCTAGGCAAAGGATATTTATTCTTAATCGTCACTTGGTTCAGCTGCCTATAATCAATACACAATCTGGGGCTACCATCTTTCTTCTTGACAAATAACACTGGAACTCCCTAAGGTGAGACGCTGGGTCTGATGAAACCCCGTTTCAACAAATCTTCAACCTACTTCTTGAGTTCTTTCAATTAAGATGGTGTCGTTCGGTATGGAGCCTTCGAAATAGGAGTTGTCTTGGGCACCAAATTAATGAAAAACTCCAACTCTCGAGGTGGTGGCAAATCGGTAATCTCCTTTGGAAACACATTAGGATATTTACTCACAACTGGGTATCTTTCTATACGTCCTTCCACATCCACGTTAACAGAGAAAAAAACCAGAAATCCATGACATCCTTTCCTTAAATACCTATCAATGTGGGCAAAGGACAAACAAACATTTTCATTATGTTCAACACTAGGATATTCATGGGCAATGACACAATCTTCTAATCACACTCAAGAATGGCATTATTCACCTTCAACTAGTCTATCCCAATGATCACATCAATCTCTTGCAATGGTAAACATATTAGATCCAGAGTAGTACTTTGGTGTTCAAAACTAACCATACAATTCAAACAAGCTTGAGTAGTTCTTAACAAAACTCCCGTGGGTGTGAATATTGACAATTCAAAAGGCAATTCCTTTGCCACAATACCCAATCTCCAAGAACAATCAAGGATATGAAGGAATAAGATGCACCTGAATCAAATAACGCATGAATAGAGAAACCATTGAGTTTAAATTTACCTTTAATCAAGTTAGGCACTGCATTTGCTTCTTGTCAAATTATCGCAAATACTCGACCGAGCATCGTGGGCCTCCTCATTGCATCATCATGCCTTGACTCATGACAATTTCATGACATATGTCCCGGCTTCCCATAATTATAGCAAATCAAGCATGGACGATCACCATGGTTCATCCCACATTATGTGCACGGGTTTGAGGTACTACCTGAATTGTATTGAGATGGAGTGGAGTCTCTCCCTACATACTCACTTTGACTAGATCTCCCCTGGTCAAAGCCTCCCCTAAAGAATGGTTCTTTGCCATATCGACCAAGTTGGACTGATCTCTACCCAACTTGCCTCTTCTTCTACCATGACGGCCTTTATTGTGGTGACCTCTTCCTCCACTAGAACCTGTACTGCTATCGCTAACCTTTACCAGATCTACTCCTTTACTGATTCCTTCTGTAGGTCCTAGGTGAGAAAAGGCTTGGATCATGGAATTCCTTCTATCATCCTCAGTTTCCTTTATCCACCTAGATAGGACACATATCTTCATACACAAGTCCTCAAAGGACACAAAGTCAACCACTGACAGCCTTTCCTTAATCTCTGGACAGGCTCCCTTAAATAATCTCTAGGTCTTCCGGCTATCATCAGGATAATTATTTAGGTAAGTGGAATACTTATCCAAATCTAGGAATTGATTAATATAGTTATCCGCTGACAAATTCCCTTGCTGAAAAACTAGGAACTCGGCCTCCTTCTATATCATTAGGGCTGGAGGGAAGTAGTATGCAAAGAATCATTTCTTAAACTGTTCCCAAGTCATCGGAGCACTTATTGCTTCAATACTTGCGAGAATACTTCTCCACTAATGCTTGGCCTTCTTTTTAAGCTTAAACATTGCTAGTTGCACATTTTGCTCAGAGGTGCATTCCATCATACTAAAGATGTTCTCTAGATGCTTTATCCATTCCTCAACCTGTGTAACATCCATTGTACCTTTGAAAGCTGGGGATTGAACTTTGAAAGTCCTTCAATTGTGAAGAGAAACCTTTTCTTTCAACTCTTAGGGTTCTCTCCAGCTTCAACACATTCTCAATCTCATCTTCTCTTGCATTCAAGTCCACATACATGTCAGCCTCTTCATTCATATCACCTTGTTCTTGCTGACTAATTTGCTCTTGCAACCTGTTCAATGTCTCTCCCCGAGTATTCACTTGATTACTGAGACCAATCAACATCTCATGCATCTGCCTCATTAAGTCACTATCACTTTGCCTTCCTTTGTGAGACATTCTTCCTACACACAGGCAGGCAACAACACATTCAGTTATATGGTTCTGGACTAGCATTGCAGTTGGAATATACAAGAATATGTATTTAAAGTTGTGCTAAATATTACTTGAAGCAGAAACAATGGCCCAAAACCATTACTTTGATACCAAAATGTAATGCCTTACCCCCGAGCACCTACAGACCTAACCAAAAACTTCGAAAACCAACCAATCACAGCACAAATATCTCACAATTTCTCTCCAAACTTCATAATAGTGGAAGAATAGCCAAAGGACACTAGAAACTAGGTTACAACTGCAACTGCTACAGTACTGCTGTGGCTCTGACCCTCTTCAAATTCTATCACACTCATTATCTCTTTGGCATCACAGCTTGCTTCCTGGTGCTGCGGCACCCCTTTTTGGTTTTTTTATACTAGAAAATTTCAAACTCTGTGTCGAACTTCCTGTTAGGTTACTGGCTTCTCAAGGGAGGGGTGAATGAGGAAGATTAAAATTTTTTGCAAAAACGTAAGAGAGTAATGAAAGTAAGTAAGACAGAAAAAAATAGAGTATAAAATATAATGAAATGAAAGTCAAGTTAAGGGAAGAGAATACACATATATTTATATTGGTTCGGTCTCTTTCTCTTGACCTACATCCAGTCCTTAAGTAACTACTTGAGATTTTCCACTATCTTGCAAGAATTAGTTGTGCTTGCAATGTCCAGTACAACTCTATGCTCTATTCTAAGAGCTTGCAGTTTCACTCCTTGTACTCTATCTTAGTGCTTCCCAAATCTTTTGTGAACTCCCCTCACAAGAATATCTATTTTCCAGATGAATATTAGATTAATTACATCAAATAAACTTTCTAATTTAGAGTAAGTATGATAGTTGAAGCAAAAGAAAGGAAATGTGTGAGAGCAGAAGGCTTTGACTAAAGAATTTTGCAGAGTTTCACTATATATAATGTAAAATCGTTACCCACACTTTCAAATGAAGTTCTATTTATAGATTTATGTCTTAACTATATATTAGAGACAAGATCTAGCCGTTAGAGATGTTACCTAATGGTTACTCTCTAAAACTATCTATTCACCAATAGCATTTAATGCGTCTAACATCGAAAGTTTGAATTTTGGGTTACCAACAGACGAATTTCACAAAATCCATAAGCAAAAGACTTCAACATTGAACTTCGAAGTTCATCTATTCTAAAGCAAAGTTTGAATTTTCATCTTTGACAAATATTTCTATGTTGGAACATGAGAATTTTCAAGTTTAAAGTTATTTTGGTAAGTGTGAATAGTTGTTCCATATTGCTACAATGCCTTTGAAGTTCGAATTTCGGTGCCCAAAATTTGTTCGTCACTAAGCAACTCAATATGGCACAAAAGTTCTTCAATTCAAAATTCAAATGTTAAAATTTCAAAGATCATCTATAAGAAAGATCTCTTTTCAGACTTAGTTCAAAGTTTGAATTTCTGAAGACTGAAGTTTGTCTGTCAGAAGAGCATTTGAATAGACTTATAAACTAATTTTCCAAAGTTCAAATTTTTTAGAATCAAAGTTCGTTTGTTAGAGGACTAACTTGGAACTCTTTTCAAAATTTACTTTCAGATGAATTTTGACATATCTTCAGACGAATTTTTCATTTTCACAGATTGTATTTTATCCGAAATTCAAATTTCCTAAGGCTAAAGTTCATCTATCAGAGGAACCTCTTTCCAAGCTAACATAATTTTAAACTCGAAGTTCAAATTTTAGTTATCAAAATTCAAATTTTCAAAGTAACGTATCAAATTTAACACTTCAAAATTTATCTGTTAGTGGGTATTTTTGAAAAACTTCATGTGTAAACATGAAAACACATTTTTACATCATTTGTGTACAAGATCAATGACTTTTACTCATGTGAATAAGATGAGAAATCCCACATCTAATCTTATATTTATTTTTGCTTGGATTTCTTCACTTGAGATCTTTTGTACCCCTTTGATATCTTCCTTCCAAGCTCTAGTTGGTTTGGAATCATCAAAAACACTTGATTCAACATTTTCCCCCTTTTTGATAATAACAAAACAACTTGCAAACTAGATTAGTACTTGTGTTT
Source organism: Adenanthera pavonina (assembly GCA_026686845.1). Lineage (NCBI taxonomy): Eukaryota > Viridiplantae > Streptophyta > Magnoliopsida > Fabales > Fabaceae > Adenanthera > Adenanthera pavonina. The sequence continues at coordinate 20,870,739 of JAIVEN010000009.1, forward strand.
ACTTCTAAGAGTTCCCCCTCAACTCATGCATTAAAATTCGAAGATAAGTGCATCAAGTACAGCAGATCAGATAGAGAATCTTATTGATTCTTTCACAGTTTAGTATAGAGATATAACATTGCAGACACAGAAATTAAAGAGAAGATTGCCATTTTAAATAGTCAATACAAGAAAGATCAAGCAATCCTAAGATCTAATCACTTCTTTTTGGGTTTGGACTTCTTGTTGTAGGATTTGCCAGATGGTTCTGCAATAGTCTTCTTTCCAGTTAACTCCCCAGTTTGCTTAGATGTCTTCTCCCCCTTTTTGACATCATCAAAACTTGAACATGTAAAGCAGGAGGAGGTATCTGGGAAACTGGCATAGCTCGAAGAGGCACAGGGACAAAAGGTAGTTTGGGATTAATCTTAGGAAGAGGTATAAAAGCTTCAAGGCTTGCTCCCTTATCATCAGAGACCTCAAGAAGCTCTTGCATCTCGTGTCTAGAAAGAGCTAATTGAACCCTTCGTTCCTCTGAGAGACCATAGGCAAAAAGAGGTGAGGGAGCAAGAGCAAGATAATGAATCATTTCTTCAAGCCTCAATCTTTGGGCTTACAAAATAGCATCATAAGCAATGGCCACTAGATCTACATAAGGTATAATGCTTTTCTCTTAATTCAGGGTAGCTTGTGTGAATGGTGCAGTAGTAATGGCTGCCACTAGTTTTTCTACTTGCCCAGATTCTTGAGAAGAAAGAATTGAATTCTGAGTGTCTTCAGATATAGGCTCAGGGAAACCTGCTTCTTGAGAAGCCTCTTCCTCTATGCCATAGTCCAAAGATGGACCAGGGCTTATCTCATTGTTAGAGGCTTGCGGTGTGGCCAAAGTAATAAGAGCCTCAGTAGCATGTATATCATCACCTAATTCAGGGGACGCTAGCTCAAATTGGCTTGGAGGCTCAAGAGTAAGAGATCTGACAGGTTTAGGGGTCCTAGCTGAGGTAGAGCTGATGTGGAGGGAATGACACTCTTGATGTCCTTATAAGTATCAATAACCACTTTTATATTCTTTACTAACTGATGAATCTGATCTTGCAGATGAGAAAATTTGGCGTTTTGCTCATCCCTAATGCTCAGCATGAGTGCAGACAGACTATCATACAACTCAGTGATCTTGGTTGGCTTAGCCCAGGTGGAGGGAGTGGATGGCATATGAGTCTGAGTGGTCTGAGATGGAGAAGAGATAGGCTGAGAAGGTTGAGGTATGGACTTTGGAGCAGCCTAAGAGGCTCCTGCTTGTTGTTGGGAGACATCTTCTTCAAAGAATAGATCTTCTGTCTTCCCAACTCCCTTGCCAATCCATCTTTCATCCTTCTTTTCTATTCCCATCCTTTGTAATTCTTCCTCTTTGAAGACTTCAGTAGGCTTGCCCTTTCTGTTGGATCAAGAGTTTTGATGATTCCAAACCAACACTCAAGAGCTTGGATTGAAGATATCAAAGGAGATCAAAGCTGTTTCAAGTGAAGATTTGCTGAGTATTTGCTATTAGATCTTTGGTAGGATCTTTGGTTTTTGTTTAGATTGGGTAAAAGATTTTGATTTGAGAAAAAGACGTTTTCAAACCTTGATTTGAAGTTAAATCTTTACTTATTTGAAAAATACTCACAAACAGACGAAGTTTGAAAGTTTAACTGAACTGTCAAGTTGGAAATTCGAATTTGGCCCTTAGACATTCGAATTTCGAGCTAAAACTGAATAAGTCTGAAGAGGTGTCTCTCTGTCAGATGAATTTTGGTCTTTCAAAATTCGAATTTCAATCAAGTCTGAAAGAAGCCTTTTTGTGACAGACGAACTTCACAGTCTCAAAATTCGAATTTCAGACAAAATGTCATTTATGAAAACTAAGGAAATTCGTCTGAAGCTTTGCTAAAGTTCATCTGAAATTAAGAAGAAACTAAGTTTGAAAATGCTCTCTGACAGACGAACTTTAACTTAGCAAAATTCGAATTTTCACCTGAGTCAAAAAAGGGGTTACTTTGTGACATTCGAATTTCACTCTTTCAAAATTCAAATTTCAGACAAAACAAAACTTGAGAAAATATAGGAAATTCGTCTGAATGCTTGATAAAGTTCATCTGAGATCAAGAGTGATTTCAGTCTCAAAACTGTTCTCTGACAGACGAATTTCACTCTGTCAAAATTCGAATTTCGAAGAAAGTAAACTACTGTGCCTCTTTAAACGTTCAGTGGACAGACGAATTTTGGGCATCCAAAATTCGAATTTCGAGGGCACTGTAGCAAATTGAAAACACTGTTCACACTTAACAGAAAATCTTTCTTCTTGAAAATTCGTATGTCACATTGTGGAAAGATTTTATGAGTTTCGAAATTCGAATTTCACTCTATGGACAGACGAACTTCGCATTTTTACGTTGGAAGCTTTAACCTTCGGTTCCCTCAAAATTCGTCTGTTGGCCAACCGAAATTCGAATTTCAGTATGTCAGAAACATTAAATGCGGTTGGTAAACGGATAGTTTTTTCAGAGTAACCGTTGGATAACTTCCCCAACGGATAGATTTAGTTTCTAACGGATATTTGAGATCAAAATCTATAAATATAACATTATTTGAAGTTGTGGGTAACAAAATCAAACTTGTATATACTGAATTTCTGCTGAATCTTCATCTCAAAAGCTTTTACCCTTCCAACCTCATTATTTGTACTTAAACCTTCATATCCACTCTATTCAAGAGAGTTATTCATTTGTAAACAATCTACTCTTCATCTGGAAGATAGAATTACTTGTGAGGGGTATTCACAAGGGGATTGGGAAGCACATAGAGAAAGTGCTTAGAGAGTTTGAGAGAGCTCAGAACAGAGCATACTCGTGTACTGTGGCTTTAGCAAGAAGCCCGTTGAAATTCTTGCTGGATAGTGGATAAATCTCAAGAGGTGTCTTGAGGACTGGATGTAGGTCAAGTGGATAGACCGAACCAGGATAAATCACTGAGTTTTCTTCTTCTTATCTCTACTTTTCAGCTTGCTCTGTTTCACACGTTATTTTCATTATACTGTGATATCTTCACTTGCTTCACTTTGTGCAGAAAAATTTCAATCTTCCCAATTCACCCCCCCTCTTGGGAAGTCAGCCTTGCTAACAAGTGGTATCAGAGCCCGGATTCCCATTCAAAGGATTTCACAGTCCGGGAACAAAGATGGCTGGCTTTGGAGAGAATATACTTCCTGAAGGGAACAACACTAACAGACCACCAGGCTTCAGTGGAGAGCATTATGGGTACTGGAAGATGAGGATGCAGATCTACCTCCAATCAATTGATCTTGACATCTGGTCAGTCATTGATAAAGGAGATTTCGTCCCAATGGCTCCAACTGAAGATGGAAGATACAAAGAGAAGCTGGAAGCAGAATGGAATGATGAAGACAGAAGGAGAATCCTACTAAATTTCAAAGCAAAGCATTGTTTAGTCAGTGCCCTGAACCAGGATGAATTCTACAGAGTCTCGCAATGCACCACTGCAAAAGGAATCTGGGATACTCTGCAGATTGCACATGAAGGAACATCTGGAGTCAGGGAGAACAGACTAAACACGTGCATTGGAGAGTATGAAAGCTTCAGAATGGCTGAAGGAGAAACTGTAAAGGAGCTCCAAAAGAAATTCACTCTCATTGTAAATCAACTAAAGAGCTTAGGAAAGGAATACACTCAATCAGAGAAAGTGAGAAAAATTCTCAGAGCTCTCCCTCTGGAATGGCAGCCCAAGGTGACAGCAATAGAAGAAGCCAGAGGAGAATCAATGGCCTCTGTCACAGCTCTCTTCGGGAGCCTTGAGGAGTATGAAGGAAAAATCAAAGCTCTCAAGGAAGCCGGGCTGGACAGAAAGAAGAAAGGCATTGCTCTTAAAACTGCTGATGAAAAGGAAGAAGAATCTAACGAAGAGGATGAACTTGATGATGAAACTCTGGCTATGATGGTCAGAAAATTCGGAAGATTCTACAGCAAGAAGAAGAACAAAAGATTCTTCAAGAAGGTAACTGCTGGGGAAAACAAGAAAGAGACAAAAGAACCTGTGACTTGCTATGAGTGCAAGAAGCAGGGACACATAAAATGGGACTGTCCCCAATTCCTCAGAAAGCAAGAAAAAGAAAAGAAAGGTGCTGACAAAGGGAAAAAGAAGAAAGCCTACATCTCATCCATATGGGGTAACAGCTCAGATGAGGAAGAAGAAGATGAAGAAGAGATTGCCAACATTTATCTGATGGCACTTGCTTCTGAAGAAGCTACACCCTCATACAGCAGTGATCAGGATGAAGAGGTATATGAATCTGAACCTTCCTATTCTGAATTACTGGATGCATTTCATGAGCTGCATGATGAATTCATTAAAGTTGCTAAAGAACTGAAATTGGCAAAGAAAAAGATAAGGAAGATGGAGTCTCAAGGCATAGTTTCTGAAACTGCTTCTTTACCTACTTCTGAATCTGTTTGCTGCACTTCATGCACTGAACTTAAGCAAACTAATGAGTATCTAGTTAAAAGCATGTCTAGGCTCACTAAAGGTAAAGATATGCTGTTTGCCTTGATGGGGAGCCAAAGAATATCACAAGGAAAAGCTGGTCTTGGCTATGATCCATGTGCTGTCAAAGAAAAGATTAGGAAGAAAAATCAGAATGCATACATGAGACATTTTGTGCATGCCAAGAACAATAAAAAGAAAGTTAATGCATCACCTCACATTGAAACATATGATCAACCAAGGCATGCTAAACAAAAGTATTATCTGCACTATTTTCTTCCTGCATCTCAATCTAGCAGCCCTTTCACTACCTGTCATTTCTGCAACAAAAAGGGACACATTTCCAGTTCCTGTATTTTAAAGAAAAATGAACTTGGCAGGAAAGTTGAATGGGTTCCCAAAATTGCATCTACATCTAGGGAAATACCTACTGACCGAAAAGGACCCAAGCAAATTTGGGTACCTAAAAGGAAAACATAAACATTGTTTTGCAGGTCTGTCTCAAAGCTAAGAAAAGCAACAAATGGTACATGGACAGTGCCTGCTCAAGCCACATGACTGGTGATAAGGAGAAGTTCATCACCCTTAGAGACAAGAAAGGAGGAAAAGTGACATTTGGAGGTGATCAATATGGCAAAATCATTGGAATTGGCATTGTGGGGAAAAATCCAGAAACATCCATTGAAGAGGTGCTGTTTGTAATTGGCCTCAACCACAATTTGCTAAGCGTGAGTCAAACCTGTGATAGAGGAAACTGGGTGCTGTTTGACTCAAAGTTTTGCCTGGTCATCAGAAAAAGTGATCACAAAGTAATCTTAAAAGCTCAAAGGGATGGTAACTGCTACACTATTGACCTTGATGAACTTCCCCCTTTAGATTCTGTATGCTTAATCAGTCAAAATAATGATAGTTGGTTATGGCATAAGAGATTAGCTCATGTTAATATGAATCAGGTGTCTAAACTGGTTAAAAATGAGCTAGTTACTGGTTTGCCAAAAATATCTTTTGAAAAGGATAAAGAATGTGATGCATGCTTAAAAGGAAAACAAATTAAATCATCCTTCAAATCTAAAAACATAGTTTCCACAACAAGACCACTTGAATTGCTGCATATGGACTTAATTGGACCATCTAGGGTGAAAAGTCTTGGTGGTAATCTGTATGTGCTTGTAGTTGTTGATGATTATTCTAGATTTACTTGGACATTATTCCTTTCTTCTAAGAGTGATACCTTTGATGCATTTGTAACCTTAGCTAAGAAAGTGCAAAATGAGAAAGGTATCTCTATTGTGTCTATCAGGTCAGATCATGGAGAAGAATTTGAAAATGCATACTTCCTGGAGTACTGCTGTGAGCATGGAATTGACCACAACTTCTCAGCTCCTAGGACTCCTCAACAGAATGGAGTAGTAGAAAGGAAGAACAGAACTATTGGGGAGATGGCCAGAGCTATGCTGAATGAGAAGGAACTTTCTCAAGTGTTTTGGGCTGATGCAGTGAACACAGCAAGCTACATCATCAACAGAGCATACATCAGACCCATCCTGGGAAAGACTCCATACGAGCTTTACAAGGGGAGAAAGCCAAATCTGTCCCATCTCCATGTGTTCGGGTGCAAATGCTTCATTCACAACAATGGCAAAGAAAACCTAGGTAAATTTGATGCCAAATCCGATGAAGGTATATTTCTAGGCTACTCTAGTAGGAGTAAGGCATATAGAGTTTATAATAAAAGATCAAATGTGATAGAAGAATCTGTGCATGTGGTTTTCATTGAAAATGAAACTGTTTCAAAACATATTACCAAGGATGATCTTGCTTTCAATTTTGAAAAACTGGGCATTTCTGATAAAAGTAGAACTGAACCTCCAAAGATATCTGAACCTGTTAACATAGAGGAAGATATCCAGGAGCAAGAGTTTGATGAAGAAAATAATGAAGAAACATCTCAAGAACTCCCTAGAGCTTGGAGATATCAAAGGAATCATCCTGTTGATCAAGTGATAGGAGATGTTCAAGAGAGAGTCAAAACCAGAAAACAGTTAAGGGATCAAATGCTAAATTGTGCTTTCATTTCTCAAATTGAACCCAAATGTGCTGAAGAAGCCTTAACTGATGATTACTGGATTTTGGCAATGCAAGATGAACTAAATCAGTTTGAAAGAAATCAAGTTTGGGATTTAGTTCCAAGACCCAAAAATCATCCTGTTATTGGTACCAAATGGGTTTTCAGAAACAAACTTGATGAATCTGGAATAATAATCAGAAATAAGCTAGATTGGTTGCTAAAGGATATAATCAGGAAGAAGGTATTGATTTTGAAGAAACCTTTGCACCAGTAGCTAGATTAGAAGCTATAAGAATATTGCTGGCTTATGCATGCATGAAGAATATTTTGCTATATCAAATGGATGTAAAGAGTACTTTTCTGAATGGATATATCATGGAAGAGGTTTATGTAGATCAACCTCCAGGTTTTGAGGATTCTACAAAACCAAACCATGTCTATAAACTGAAGAAAGCTCTTTATGGATTAAAACAAGCCCCTAGAGCATGGTATGAAAGATTAAGCAACTTTCTGACTGAAAAAGGATTTAACAGAGGCAAAGTTGACACTACTTTATTCACTAAGAAAGAGAATAAAGATTTACTAATTGTCCAAATCTATGTTGATGATATCATTTTCGGTGCTACTAATGAAACTCTTTGCAAGGAATTTTCTAAGTTAATGCAGGGAGAATTTGAGATGTCTATGATGGGTGAACTCAATTTCTTCCTTGGATTGCAAATCAGACAGCTTAATGATGGTATCTTTCTCAGTCAATCCAAGTATCTAAAGGAGCTGTTAAAGAAGTTTGGAATGGAGAATGCCAAGCCAACGGGAACACCTATGGCTACTGCAACCAAACTGGACATGGATGAAAATGGGAAAATGTTTGACATTACTCAATACAGAAGAATGATTGGATCCCTGCTGTACCTAACCGCCAGCAGACCTGACATTATGTTCAGTGTCTGCATGTGTGCAAGGTTCCAATCATGCCCCAAAGAAACCCATGCAACAGCTGTGAAAAGAATTTTCAGATATCTAATTGGAACATCACAGATGGGTCTTTGGTATCCAAAAGGCAATGGAGAAGATCTCAAAGGATACACAGATGCTGATTTTGCAGGATCCAAAACTGACAGAAAAAGCACAAGTGGAACTTGTCAGTTTCTTGGAGGGTCCTTGGTTTCATGGTTCAGCAAAAAAACAAAACAGTGTAGCTCTATCCACTGCAGAAGCTGAGTATGTTGCAGCTGGAAGCTGTTGTGCCCAAGTCATCTGGATGAAGCAGCAACTTGAAGATCTTAAGGTTAAAATGAAAGAGATACCCATCATGTGTGATAATCAAAGTGCCATAAACATCACTAAGAATCCTGTCATGCACTCAAGGACGAAACTTATTGAGGTTAGGCACTACTTCATAAGGGATCACGTTCTGAAAGGAGAAGTTAAGCTGGAATACATCCCAACAGAGGATCAAGTAGCTGATGTACTCACCAAACCTCTACCAGAAGACAGGCATTGCAAAATAAGAAGAGAATTGGGAATGGTAAATCCCAATGAATTGTAAGTTATTCTTATAAAATTCTCTTCTTTTTAATTTTAAATCTTAAAGTCAATTCTAACTTCAGCATCGGAGAGTGTTTAATTTAAGTTGCAGGTGCTCTTCACAAGTCTAAATGGCTATACTTTTGAAGATTGGAGCACTTCAGATTGGAACAACCAGAAAATGAAGTGAATAATAATTGTTCTAAGTTCTGGATCCATTCTGTAAGTTTTTTTTGAAATTTGTATGTTGTTTGATTGCTAGATGAATTTCATTGATAATCTGTGTTTTTGAACTGGTCAACGTGGTCAACATTCGAATTTTGATTGACCAACAGACGAACTTTGGCCTGTTATGCCTTGGAACAGTTCTCGGTAATGCCTCGAAATTCGTCTGTTAAAACTTGAAAGTTCGAATTTTCGAAAACTGAAATTTCAAACTTATTATTGTTCATCATTGTTATACGAATTGTTACTTCCTAACATACGAATGTTGGACAATATTTACAAAAGTTGAAAAATTCGAAGATTCAGTTCAAAATTCGTCTGTTGAATTATGCTCCTGATAATTGAATGCTTGAAAGACGATGCTCTGCATGCTTAATTCGTCTATTGTTTGAAGTTTTGTTGTTGATGCTGCTTTTCTTTTCAACATTCGAATTTTGTTGGAACAAAATTCGTCTGTTGTGTATGTATTGTTTGTTTCAAGCCTCTGTCAGACGAACTTTCAAGATGAAAGTTCATCTGTCAGCAAGCTGTGCTGAACGGTTTAACTTGTAACTGCCCGAAGTTCGAATTTTGACCTCTCAAAATTCGTCTGTCAGACGGTTACATGCGTTAAAACCAACGGTTTTCCACAGAACAGACGCAACCCTATTTGTAACTCCTTCAAGTCTGTTCTGATTCTCTCTTCATTCCTCTTAACTCCTGCCCAAAAACCGTCTTTTTCTCACCGATTAAACTTCATTTCGCATCCCTTAAATCTATTCTAAGCCACATTCTGCATCATTCAACCAAGAAATGGCGAGAGTGAAAATTCCTGGAACAGGACAAGCTGGGTCTAGGCCTAAGAGGACGGTCAAATCTCAATATGCTACAAAGGAAGGAGAGAAATCCAAGAGAAAAGCCGAACCCAGTAAAGCTACTCCTTCCAAACGTCAAAAATCCTCGTCCAAGTCAGAATCTCAGAAAGCTGGGGCCTCTTCTTCAAAATCTGCAGTTCCTTCGGCTGGTACTGCTGCTGTAGCTTCCTCTTCTTCTACTGAATCTGGAGAGTTTGAAATGACTACACTGCCACTATGGAGCACTCCTGAGATTCAAGAAGAGTACACTACCAAGTTTTCCAACAAAAAGGTAATCAAGCCTCACTGTGTAAATATGGAACAATTTCTGATATCCAACAACTTTGATGCTGCAATATGGTTGATAAAGTATAAAAATCTGTTGGAAATTGCTGAAAAATATGATGATGAGGTAGTAAAGACTTGGTATGCCTCTCTTAAGTATAACAGCAAGAAAAGAAAATGGGAGGTCACCTTGAGATCAAGGACCATTTGGCTTGATGATGAAACATTCAATGAGGTGTTGGAAATCCCAGGTCAAAATGGGCTAAAAGTTGACATTACATCCTCTGGGTATATGGATGAGGCTAGCACAGCTGATGAAGAAGGTGAGCCCTTCCTATTTTACAAGGAAAGCACTATCTTGGACACCTTGTTCAGAAGAAGGGAGAATAGGCCCACAATAAATCTGTTGAAACCCACAGACCTCAGCGTACAAGTAAGGATCTTGCACTACATAGTGTCCAGGATCATATTCAACAAGGGTGGCAGCTTCAATTTGATAACAAGGGCGGAGGCTCATGTGATGACTGCCATCATACGTGGAAAGCTGATCAATATGGGGCATATCATTCTCCAGCGTATGATAAAGGCAAGGGATCAGAGGAAAGATTCCACCCTTCCCTATGCAGCAATTATCTCAAGAATCCTGCAGCATGCTAGGATTCAGCACATTGAAAAGGGGAAAGGGAAACTCACTGAGGCCTTCAAAGAAGAGGAATTGCAAAGGATGGGCATTGAAAGAGATGAAGGACATTGGGTTGGAAAGGGAACAGGAAAAACTGAAGATTTGTTCTTTATTGCTGATGCTTCCCTCCAACAAGAAGGCACCTCTGAGGCTCCTGGCAGATCTGTACCTCAGCCTTCTCAGCCTATTCCATCTCCATCCAGGACCACTCACCCTCCTTCCACTCCCTCCTTTCGAACCAAGCCAACTAAGATCACTGAGATGTTTGACAATCTGTCAACACTCATTCTCAGCATTAAGGATGAGCAAAATGCCAAATTTGCTCACCTACAAGATCAGATACATCAGTTGGCAGTAAATATGAAGGTGGTAGCTGATGCCTATGAAGAGATTAGAAATGCAATTCCTACCACTTCAGTTCCACCTCAGCCTGGTATCCCTGAGCCTTCTCTGTCTCCATCCCCTGTGCCTCCAAGTCCCTTCGAGATTGCTTCCTCTGACCATGATGTTAATGGTGCTGGTGAAATGAGAACACCAAGTCCTGGTCCACCCTTGGACTATGGATTAGAAGAAGAAGGTCTTCAAGAATCAAGCCCTCTTGAACTTATGCAAGAAGATGCTCCGGGTTCAATTCTGTCTATACAAGAATCTGAGCAAGTTGAAAGACTGGTTGCAGCCATGAGCAATGAGGAAAGAAGCATTGTTCCTGTTATTGATTATTTTGCCATTGCTCACAATGCCCTTCTACTAGCTCAAAGAAGAAGGCTTGAAGAAATGTTTCCTCCTCCTGCACCAGTCTCTCCTTCTCTTACTGATTATGGACTGTCAGAGGAACAGAGAGCTCGGCTAGCTCTTTCCAGGCAGGAAATGCAAGAGCTGCTTGTGGTCTCTGATGATTCTGATGAAGAGCCTTCAACTACACCAGCTCAGCCAGAAATTCCTTTTGCTCCTGTCCCTCTTCGTGCTGTTCCTCTCACTCAGATACCTCCTCCAATGGACTTTGCTGGGCTTTCTGATGATGCCAAAAAGGGGGAGAAGATAAAGCAAACTGGGACTAAGCAAGCTGGAAAATCTACTGAGTCATCTTGAAAAGGAAAGACATACAGCAAGAAGTCTAAGCCAAAGAAGAAGTGATTGTTTTTAGATCTTAGGCTGAATCTTCTTGTTGTATCTAGTTTTAAATTGTTTTATTGTTTGATGAACTGATTGAAATATGTATTGCAACAATTTGTATTAAGTAAATTATGTTATTGGTTGCAATGATTTGGGCTTTGAATCTCTTCACTTAATCTGTTGAAAATGATATCTTATGAACTGTAATGCATATGTTGAGGGGGAGCTTGTGTAAGCAAACCCAAGTACTAATCCAGTTTGTGAGTTGTTTTGTCATCATCAAAAAGGGGGAGAATGTTGGATCAAGAGTTTTGATGATTCCAAACCAACACTCAAGAGCTTGGATTGAAGATATCAAAGGAGATCAAAGCTGTTTCAAGTGAAGATTTGCTGAGTATTTGCTATTAGATCTTTGGTAGGATCTTTGGTTTTTGTTTAGATTGGGTAAAAGATTTTGATTTGAGAAAAAGACGTTTTCAAACCTTGATTTGAAGTTAAATCTTTACTTATTTGAAAAATACTCACAAACAGACGAAGTTTGAAAGTTTAACTGAACTGTCAAGTTGGAAATTCGAATTTGGCCCTTAGACATTCGAATTTCGAGCTAAAACTGAATAAGTCTGAAGAGGTGTCTCTCTGTCAGACGAATTTTGGTCTTTCAAAATTCGAATTTCAATCAAGTCTGAAAGAAGCCTTTTTGTGACAGACGAACTTCACAGTCTCAAAATTCGAATTTCAGACAAAATGTCATTTATGAAAACTAAGGAAATTCGTCTGAAGCTTTGCTAAAGTTCATCTGAAATTAAGAAGAAACTAAGTTTGAAAATGCTCTCTGACAGACGAACTTTAACTTAGCAAAATTCGAATTTTCACCTGAGTCAAAAAAGGGGTTACTTTGTGACATTCGAATTTCACTCTTTCAAAATTCGAATTTCAGACAAAACAAAACTTGAGAAAATATAGGAAATTCGTCTGAATGCTTGATAAAGTTCATCTGAGATCAAGAGTGATTTCAGTCTCAAAACTGTTCTCTGACAGACGAATTTCACTCTGTCAAAATTCGAATTTCGAAGAAAGTGAACTACTGTGCCTCTTTAAACGTTCAGTGGACAGACGAATTTTGGGCATCCAAAATTCGAATTTCGAGGGCACTGTAGCAAATTGAAAACACTGTTCACACTTAACAGAAAATCTTTCTTCTTGAAAATTCGTATGTCACATTGTGGAAAGATTTTATGAGTTTTGAAATTCGAATTTCACTCTATGGACAGACGAACTTCGCATTTTTACGTTGGAAGCTTTAACCTTCGGTTCCCTCGAAATTCGTCTGTTGGCCAACCGAAATTCGAATTTCAGTATGTCAGAAACATTAAATGCGGTTGGTAAACGGATAGTTTTTTCAGAGTAACCGTTGGATAACTTCCCCAACGGATAGATTTAGTTTCTAACGGATATTTGAGATCAAAATCTATAAATATAACATTATTTGAAGTTGTGGGTAACAAAATCAAACTTGTATATACTGAATTTCTGCTGAATCTTCATCTCAAAAGCTTTTACCCTTCCAACCTCATTATTTGTACTTAAACCTTCATATCCACTCTATTCAAGAGAGTTATTCATTTGTAAACAATCTACTCTTCATCTGGAAGATAGAATTACTTGTGAGGGGTATTCACAAGGGGATTGGGAAGCACATAGAGAAAGTGCTTAGAGAGTTTGAGAGAGCTCAGAACAGAGCATACTCGTGTACTGTGGCTTTAGCAAGAAGCCCGTTGAAATTCTTGCTGGATAGTGGATAAATCTCAAGAGGTGTCTTGAGGACTGGATGTAGGTCAAGTGGATAGACCGAACCAGAATAAATCACTGAGTTTTCTTCTTCTTATCTCTACTTTTCAGCTTGCTCTGTTTCACACGTTATTTTCATTATACTGTGATATCTTCACTTGCTTCACTTTGTGCAGAAAAATTTCAATCTTCCCAATTCACCCCCCCTCTTGGGAAGTCAGCCTTGCTAACACTTTCCTTTCTCCATGTGTTAGATCCTAGCATACTAAAGTATCTTAGAGATGATTGATGCATATGGCAGGGTGGAATCTTTCCTCTGATCTCTTGCCTTGATCATATGTTGGAAGATGATATAGCCCATATTAATCAGCTTGCATGCATGATTGCTGTCATCACATGTGCTTCAACCCTTGTGATCAGATTGAAATTGCCTCCTTTGTTGAATATAATCCTAAACATATTGTAGTGTAGGATTCTGACTTGAGCACTGTGGTCAGTAGGCTTTAGCAAATTCAGAGATGGCCTGTTCTATTTTCTTTTGAACAACATGTTCATTATTTTACTTTCTTTGTAATTTAGGAATGACCCTCCTTCCTCTTCTATAGCCTCATCTTCATCCATGTATTTTAAGGTGGAGATGTCAATTTTTAATCCATCTTACCCAGGGATCTCCAGTACCTTATTGAAGGTCTCATCTGTTAGCCAGATGGTCCTAGACCTTAGATTTACTTCCCATTTTTCTTTCTTGCCATTGTATTATAGGAAGGCATACTAGGTCTTAATAACCTCATCATCATATCTTGCTAAAATTTCTAACAAATTCTTATATCTAATCATCCAAAGCCCTGCATCAAAGTTATTAGAAAAAAGAAATTCTTTCATATTTACACAGTGAGGCTTAATTACCTTTTGGTTGACAAACTTGGTAGTATATTTACCCAAAATATAGGCATTGCTCCACAGTGGTAGCATGGTCAATTGATATTCTCCAGACTCAATGCTGGAGGAGGGAGAAGAAGTAGGAGGAATAGAAGCAACGGGTACAGCAAGCTTAGGTTTCTTCGAGAGAGTAGAAGCAGATTTCTTTGAGTCAGCCTTCTGAGTTGTTTTTTGCTTCTTGGACTGGGTTCCCTTGCTGGATTCTCCCTTCCTTTTTTGAGTTTCTCTATCTTTGGAACCATATTGGGATTTAATAGTTCTCTTCAGCCGTGACTCTCCTTTCCCAACTTCTGGATTTTTAACTCTTGCCATTTCCATAGATGAATGACACAGAAAGATGTGAGGAATAGGTTTAAAAGGTGTGAAAAGAAGTTTAATCAATGGAAAAGAAGATTCATGAACCGAAATGAAAGGAATTTAAGAGAGAATTTGAATAGACTTGAGAGAGAGATGAATAGGGTTCCGTCTGTTCAGAGGGAGACCTTTGGTTTTAACATCTATAATTGTTCAATAGATGAATTTTGAAAGGTCAAAATTTGAATTTTGAGCAATTACATGTTAACCCATAAGGAGAGACTTACTGACAGATGAATTTTTATCTGGAAGTTCATTTGACAGAAGCTTAGTTCTGAGAACAAGAAGTGACCAAACGAACTTTGCTTTAACAAAGTTCAAACTTCACAAGATTCAAACAAGAAACAAGATGAACAATACAAGAAACAGATGAGTTTTACTTATGAAAGTTCATCTAATAGAGACTAAATATGAGAGCATGATTCAACAGACGAATTTTGATTCCAAAATTCGAATTTCAAAAATTTTGTAAAGAGTTTCTAAAATGCGTATTTGGAGATATGGAAATTCATATAACAATCATTCTGAATAGAGACAACATTAGCATTTTATTTCTAAAATTCAAATTTCTACCATTCAACAAACGAATTTTGAGGGTTAAGAGAGAACTGTTACATCGTGTAGACAGCTGAAATTTGTCTGATGGGCATCTAAGTTTGAATGTTGAGCATGCTAATTCTGTCAAAAACACAATTCAACATGGAAATTCGTCTAAGAATCATTTAAAATGCGAATTTCAAATGTCTGAACTTACAGAACTTGTCTAGAAGTTTGAATTTTCGGCTTCCTTCAGCATCTTTTGATTATACAGGTCTAATTAACTCTATTATAAAAGTCTAAGCACATGTTAGGCACCTGTAGAACATCTTAAACATACTTTGATACTAAAGTTAGTATTAATTTGATATCAAAACTTTAAATAAATTTAGATAGAGGTTTGCTTACAATTCATTGGGATTTACCATTCTCAATTCCTTTCTGATTTTGCAGTGTCTTTCTTCTGCAAGAGGCTTAGTCAAAATATCCGTAATTTGATCTTCAATAGGAATATATTCCAATTTGATGTCTCTTTTCAAAATGTGATCCCTTATGAAGTGATGCCTCACTTTAATATGCTTCGTCCTTGAATGCATAACAAGATTTTTTGTGATGTTAATAGCACTTTGATTATCACACTTTATTGCTATTTCTTTCATCTCAATCTCAAGATCTTCAAGTTACTGCATCATCCAAAGGACTTGAGCACAACAGTTGCTAGCTACAACATACTCAGCTTCTGTAGTGGAGAAAGTCACACTGTTCTGCATCTTGTTGAACCATAAGACCAAGGATCCTCCAAAAAACTAACATGTTCCACTTGTGCTTTTTCTGTCAGTTTTGGATCTAGCGAAATTAGCATCAGTATATCCTGTGAGTTCCTTTCCATTGTCTTTTGGGTACCAAAGTCCCATCTGTGATGTTCCAATTAGATATCTGAAAATTCTTTTCACAACTGTTGCATGGGATTCCTTGGGACATGATTGAAACCTTGTACACATATAGACACTGAACTTGATGTCAGGTTTACTAGCTATTAGATATAGCAAGGAGCCAATCATTCTCCTATATTGAGTTATGTCAAAGGTCTTTCCTCCTTCATCCATATTAAGCTTTGTTGTAGTAGCCATAGGAGTCCCCATTGACTTGGTGTTTTCCATGCCAAACTTTTTCAGTAACTCTTTTAGATATTTTGATTGATTAAGGAAGATACAATCGTCACATTGCCTAATTTGTAATCCAAGGAAGAAGTTGAGCTCACCTATCATTGACATTTCAAATTCACCCTGCATTAGCTTGGAGAAATTCTTGCAAAGAGATTCATTAGTAGCACCAAATATAATATCATCAACATAAATTTGAACAATAAGAAAGTCTTTATTTTCTTTCTTGGTGAACAGGGTTGTATCTACTTTTTCTCTATTGAATCCCTTTTTAGTTAGAAAATTACTTAGCCTTTCATACCATGCTCTAGGAGCTTGTTCCAAGCCATAAAGAGCTTTCTTCAGTCTATAAACATGGTTTGGTTTTGTTGAGTCCTTAAAACCTAGAGGTTGATTAACATAAACCTCCTCCATGATATATCCATTTAGAAAAGCACTTTTTACATCCATTTGATATAACATTATATTTTTCATGCATGTATAGGCCAATAGGATTCTAAGAGCTTTCAATCTTGCAACAAGAGCAAAAATTTCCTCATAATCAATACCTTCTTCTTGATTATATCCTTTTGCAACTAATATTGCTTTATTTCTAATGATTGTTCCTGATTCATCAAGTTTATTTCTAAAAACCCATTTAGTGTGAATAATAGGGTGGTTTTTAGGTCTAGGCACTAAATCCCAAACTTGATTCCTTTCAAACTGATTTAGTTCATCTTGCATAGCTAGTATCCAGTATTCATCAGTTAAGGCTTCTTCAGTTCACTTAGGTTCAATTAGGAAATAAAAGCATAATTGTTCATTTGATCCCTAAGTTATTTTCTAGTTTTAATTTTCTCTTGAACATCCCCAATCACTTGATCAACTGGATGATTTGTTTGATATCTCCAAGTTCTAGGGTGTTCTTGAGACATTTCCTCATTATTCTCAAGATCAAGATCTTTCTCCTTAATATCTTCCTCTATGTTAATAGATTCAGATATTTTTGGAGGTTCAATTTTATCTTCTTCAGAAAGATTTAAGTTCTTAAAGTTGAAAATAAGATCATCTTCATCAATAACATGCTTAGAAATGGTTTCATTTTCAATAAACACAATATGCACAGATTCTTCTACTAATCTAGTCTTTCTATTAAAAACTTTATATGCTTTACTCCTACTAGAATAGCCAATAAATATACCTTCATCAGATTTGGCATCAAACTTACTGAGATTCTCCTTTTCATTGTTGTGGATGAAACATTTACATCCAAATACATGCAAATATGAAAGGTTTGACTTCATCCCTTTGTATAGCTCATAAGGAGTCTTCCCCATAATTGGTCTGATGTAGGCCCTGTTAATGATATAACTTGCTATGTATACTGCATCGGCCTAGAATACTTGAGGGAGTTCCTTTTCATTTAGCATTGCTCTTTCCATTTCTCCAATTATTCTATTCTTCCTTTCTACCACTTCATTTTGCTAAGGAGTCCTTGGTGCTGAAAAGTTGTGATCAATTCTATGTTCTTCATAGTACTCCAAAAAACTTGAATTTTTAAATTCTCTTCTATGATCAAACCTGAAAAACACAATCAAAATACCTTTCTCATTTTGCACTTTCTTAGCCAAGGTTACAAATGCATCAAATGTTCATTTTTGGAGGAAAGAAACAAATTCCAGGTAAATCTAGAGTAATCATCCATAATCCCAAGTAAATACAGGTTTACACCAATGTTTTGTACTCTAGATGGACCTATCAAGTCCATATGCAATAGTTGTAGTGGTCTAGATATGGTGACTATATTCTTAAATTTGAAAGATGATTTGGTTTGTTTTCCTTTGAGGCATGCATCACATTCTTTATCTTTTTCAAAAGGGATTTTCGGTAAACTAGTGACTAAATCATTCTTAATCAATTTTGATAGCTGGTTCATGTTAACATGTGCCAATCTTCTATGCCACAACCAACTATCATTATCTTTACTAATTAAACAGACATAATCTAAGGAAGGAAGTTCATCAAGATCAATAGTATACTAGTTACCATACCTTTGAGCCTTGAGGATTACTTTACGATCACTCTTTTGGATGACCAGGCAGAACTTTAAATTAAACAGTACCCAGTTCCCTTTGTCATATGTCTGACTCACAGTCAATGGGTTATGGTTGAGTCTAACTACAAATAGCACCTCTTCTATAGATGTTTCAGGATTCTTGCCCACAATACCAATGCCAACTATTCTGCCATATTGGTCACCTCCAAAGGTCACCTTTCCTCTTTTCTTATCACTAAGGGTGATGAACTTCTCCTTATCACCAGTCATATGGCTTGACCAAGCACTGTCCATGTACCATTTGTTGCTTTTTCTTGCTTTAAGACATACCTACAAAACAAGATTCATTTTTTCTTTTTAGGCACCCAAATTTGCTTGGGTCCTTTTCTGTCAGTGGCATTTTCCCTAGATATAAATGTACCTTTAGGAACTCATTTTACCTTCCTGTCAAGTCCATTTTTCTTCAACAAAGATGAACTAAAAACATGTCCCTTCTTGTTATAGAAATGACAGGTGGTAAAGGGACTGCTGAATTATGATTCAGGAAGAAAGAAATGCAGATAATACTTTTGTTCCATGTATTTTGGTTGGACATATTATTCAATATGTTTTGAAGTGTGACTTTTCTTTTCATGTCCATTAGCATGCACAAAATGCCTCATATACAGGTTTTGATTTTTCTTTTTATTCTTTTCTTTAACTGCACAAGGATTATAGCCATGTCCAACTTTTTCTTGTGCAATTCTTTGACTTCCCAACAAAGCAAACAATATGCCTTTACCCTTAGTGAGTCTAGCCATGCTTTTCAAAAGATATTTATTAGTTTGCTTTAGTTCAATACATGATGTATAGTAAGCAGATTTAGTTTTATGTAGAGATGTAGTGTTTTAGATTTGGTAGATAGATTTTAACTTGCTAATCCTTTTCTTTCCATGTTTTAGTTCTTTAGTAGTTTTAAAAAACCCATCATGTAAATCATGAAATGCATCAAGCAATTCAAAATAGGAAGGTTAAGATTCATATGCCTCATCTTCATGATCACTATTGGATGAGCTTGGACTCTCTTCAGATGCAAGTGCCATCAAGTAGATATTGGTAATTTCTTCCTCATCATCATCTTTTTCATCTGAACTATTGCTCCATATTGATGAGATGTTTGCTATCTTCTTTTTATCCTTGTTGGAAGCTTTCTTTTCCTTCTCTTGCTTCTTTAGGAATTGCGGACTATCCCATTTGATGTGCCATTGCTTTTTGCATTCATAGCATGTGACAAGCTCTTTGCTTTCTTTCTTATTATCTCCTGCTGCTCATTTCTTGAAGAATCTTTTATTCCTCTTCTTATTATAGAATCTTCCGAATTTTCTGACCATCATGGCCAAAGTCTCTTTATCTAGTTTTTCACCATCATCAGATTTATCTTCTTTTTTTTTTTTTCAGCTTTTAAAGCAAGGCCCTTCTTCTTCCTATCTTGACCTACTTCCTTGAGAATTTTCATTTTTCCCTCATACTCTTCAAGACTACCAAAGAGTGTTGTGACAAAAGCTATTGACTTTCCTCTGGCTTCTTCTATTGCTGTTACTTTTGGTTGCCATTCCAGAGGAAGAGCTTTGAGGATTTTTCTGACTTTCTCTGGCTAAGTGTATTCCTAGCCAAGCCTCTTCAGTTGATTCACAATGAGGGTGAATCTTTTTTGCATTTCTTTTTATGCTTTCTCCTTCCACTATTTTGAAGCTCTCATATTCACCAATGCAGGAGTTCAATTTGTTCTCCCTTACTCTGGCAGTTCCTTCGTGAGCAATTTCTAGAGTGTCCTACATACCCTTGATTGTGGTACATTGTGACACTTTATAAAATTTTTTGTGGTAAAGTGCACTGACCAGGCAGTGTTTTACCATAAAGTTTAACAGGACTTTTCTCTTATCTTCTTCATTCCATTCATTTTCTGGCTTCTCTTTGTATTTGCCATCATCCTGCACCTTCATTGGGACAAAATCTCCCTTTTGGATGATAGACTAGATATCCAGATCAATAGACTAGAGATAGATTTATATTCTCATCTTCCAGTATCCATAGTACTCTCCACTGAAGCCAGGAGGTCTATTTCTATTGTTTCCTTCTAGTAGAATACTCTCTCCAAAGCCAGCCATTGATTTTCCGGGATTGTTAAATCCTTTGTTTGGAGAACCAGGCCATAATACCACTTGTTAGGTTTGCTGGCTTCCCAAGAGGGGGGTGAATTGGGAAGATTAAAATTTTCTGTAAAAATGTAAGAGAGTAGTGAAAGTAAGAGAGATAGAAAAAAAAACAAAGTATAAAATATAATGAAATGAAAGTCATGTTAAGGGAAGAGAAGACACAGATATTTATCCTAGTTTGGTCTCTTTCTCTTAACCTACATCCAGTCCTTAAGCAACCACTTGAGATTTTCCACTATCTTGCAAGAATTAGTTGTGCTTCTTGCAATATCACAGTACAACTCTATGCTCTATTCTAAGAGCTTGCAGTTTCACTCCTTGCACTCTATTTTAGTGCTTCCCAAATCTCTTGTGAACTTTCCTCACAAGAATATCTATCTTCCAGATGAAGATTAGATTGATGACATCAAATAAACTTTCTAATTTAGAGTAAATATGACAGTTGAAGTATAAGATAGGAAATGTGTGAGAACAAAAGGCTTTGACTAAAGAATTTTGTAGAGTTTCAGTATATACAATGTAAAATTGTTACCCACACTTTCAAATGAAATTCTATTTATAGATTTATGTCTTAACTATACGTTATAGACAAGATCTAGCCGTTAGAGATGTTACCTAATAGTTACTCTCTAAAACTATCTGTTCACTAATAGCATTTAATGCGTCTGACATCCAAAGTTCAAATTTTGGGGTGCAAATAGACTAATTTCACAGAGTTCGTAAGCAAAAGACTTTAATGTTGAACTTCAAAGTTCATCTATTCTAAAGCAAAGGTCGAATTTTCATCTTTGACAAATGTTTCTATGTTGGAACATGCGAATTTTCAAGTTTAAAGTTCTTCTAGTTAAAGTGAACAGTTGTTCCATATTGCTACAATGCCTTCAAAGTTTGAATTTTGGTGCCCAAAATTATTATGTCAGTAAGCAGCTCAATATGGCACAAAAGTTCTTTATTTTGAAATTTGAATGTTAAAATTCTAAAGTTCATCTGTCAGAAAGATCTCTTTTGAGACTTAGTTCAAAGTTCAAATTTTTGAAGACTCATGAAGTTCGTCTGTCAAAAGAGTATTTGAATAGACTTATAAACTAATTTTCCAAAGTTCAAATTTTTCAGAATCAAAGTTTGTCTGTCAGAGGACTGACTTGTAACTCTTTTCAAACTTTACTTTTAGATGAATTTTGACATATCTTCAGACGAATTAAGTTTTTCACAGATTGTATTTTTCTCGAAATTTGAATTTCCAAAGGCTGAAGTTCATCTTTTAGAGGAACCTCTTTTCAGGCTAACATAATTTTAAACCTAAAGTTCAAATTTTAGTTATTAAAATTCGAATTTTCAAAGTAATATATCAAATTTAACAATTCAAAATTTATCTGTTAGTGGGTATTTTTGAAAAACTTCATGTGTAAATGTGAAAACACATTTTTAAGTAATTTGTGTGCAAGATCAAAGCCACTCATGTGAATAAGATGAGAAATCCCACATCTAATCTTATACTCATTTTTTCTTAGATTTCTTCACTTGAGATCTTTTGTACCCCTTTGATATCTTCCTTCCAAGCTCCAGTTGGTTTAGAACCATAAAAAACACTTGATTCAACACTTTCGATGTGCATAACTTTATATTTTGACCTCTGATTGACCTGATTTCAACTCCTGTAAGTCAATTTAGTCTCAATCTATCCATAGATAACAATTTTACCTCAATCCAACTATGTATAGAGATTCTAGACACTTGACACCATTTTAGCCACTTTTGACTAAAACTTACAACTTACAGCTCCCATTTGCTATCAAAGGAAATTTGACCATTCAGGATAATTCACATAGGTCATAAACCACTTAACCAACTTGTTCAGAGTGGTTTTACTTCAAAGAAACTACTCCTCTGAGATTTGACCCATTTGAACCCCAAATTAGCAAAGTGGGCTATAGGTTCAAAACTCATCAACAAGACCTAACTCCATCTTTGGGCTCACAAACAATACCATACTGACATCCCAACATCCAAAGCCATACATGCACCACTTTACAACGTGAAACCACATCCATATAATAATAGCAACCACAATATCATTACAACTATCAAAAACCTAATTTCCATTACAACATACTATCCGACTGAGCATAACATACATAGACAACACAAATACTACACAGACTTGATATTCCTTCGTCCGGTACGATACTCCCTTGTCTTCTTTGGACTAGTGCTAGAACCTTCAACTGAAATGTTAGTTCATGGGAAAGGGGTATGAGACAATGTCTCAATAATTGGGAACAACCACACACATGCACACACAGGTATATATATATCTCTTACAATCTCATGAATGCAATACGGAATGGAATGCCTGTCTCCCTCGCACATAGTTAGAACCACAACTTGTCATCATAATAGGACATTTTACATAGGTAATTCCCTTCCAACAGTCGGTGAAAACTGATTCTAGGACATCACTATACTCACCTCCCATTTGTGTACTCGGCCAAAGGTAACACTGATGTTCGGGTCATCATTCTCCTTCCCTTTTCTCACCATGAATTAGCAGTGATTTAGGGATGGTTCAGTCCACTGCACACCTTTCCCTCTTGGCCATAGGAGGTGATTTAGTCACAGAGATCCTAAACTTATCCTCCCTAATCATATATTATATCATCATATCTCATATCATCATATATCATATCATCATCATCACCCAATCCTCCATATATAACAATCTCACAATGCCATGTAATGATGCTCATGTCATATCATCATATAATCATCATTATCATGTATCACAATGTCATGCATTCATCATGTCATGTCATATCATGATCATCATCTCTAATCATCATCATAACCATCACACC
Source organism: Adenanthera pavonina (assembly GCA_026686845.1). Lineage (NCBI taxonomy): Eukaryota > Viridiplantae > Streptophyta > Magnoliopsida > Fabales > Fabaceae > Adenanthera > Adenanthera pavonina. The sequence continues at coordinate 20,893,853 of JAIVEN010000009.1, forward strand.
CTATATGTCTAACCATATACATACCACGATATAAAGAAAAACCATACACACACATATCAATATCGTGGTATGAACGGAAACATGTAGATATACATATATATACCAACATAATATACATATACAATACAAACAATACAAACACCCAGTTATCTTAGGTTGTCAATACCAGACACACACTATTCCGTGAGCTTCTCTAGTTGTCCAGCACACTCGAACCCTTTTCAATGAACCAAACAACCTTTACAATATCATAATACCTCAATTAACACACAATCCAAATATACAAATTCCATAATTCAACCAATTAGGCCTAATCCAAGGTTCCAACCTAACTTTCATGCTTCATTAAGCTCCTAGGGACTATTTAAACACTACTCAATTAAGTCTAATGTATGGAAAATGAGTCTAATTATGAGGTGTGACAACAAAGGGGTGAGATAGAAGTATCAATGATGAAGGAGCAACTAATCAGCAAATGCAAGAATGCGAACACAAGAGGTTCAATACAAAAGTTTAGTACAAGTTTATATACTTGCAATATGTACCATGCATGATGCTATGCAGATGATATGCAATAGAACCCATATCAATCACAGCTACAACCATGATCTAGCTACTATCACAGTGTAACCTTGACAAGTAGCCCCCTTCTAATAGCTGATGAAGGCCAATTCTGAGGCAACCACTAAGCTCACCTCCCATTAGTCATGACTCGAACAAATACCAGTATACTAATGGTTAAATTGTGGTTCTCCTTCCCTTGAACCACCTAAATTAGTAGCTATTTATAAAAGGTGGATCCCCAATCCACAGCTACCTAAGTCTCCCTACTAGAGGATAACTATTGAGTAACGAGGATATTATAAGTCACACCACCCGAACATAGGGCTTCATGTGCTATTTAGTGAATTGGCATACCACATGGTATCTCATAGACATCTTCATCAAACCAACATATGTTTGACCATGCATAATTAGTGACGATGCTCATATGTCATGCTAACATGTCATTATTACACATAATTATCACACTTATCATCATCATCATCATCATCATCATAGATATATAAATATATGTATACATATAAATAACTACCTATTTCCCTTTCCTCGTCATGATTATCTAAAGAATAAAGGGTTCAAGAAAACATACTAGCCGTGATATAAAGGATATATCATGATATGAAAAGTTTCAAACATATATGGTAAATAATAGTTACTCCCCGGTTACCTCGAGTTGCTCAAACACGGATTATACCACTGTAGGCCATAGAATCACTGTAACATCCGAAGAAAGTTATAATATCTAGAAATACATTGAAAACTTGCGAAAACAAACAAACGCCATTTTACGTGAAATAGGACAAAGAGGACATTTTTCTTAGTAGGACGAAAAAATGAGAAATTATGTTTTTACCCCTAAAGAATTATAAATACAATATCTATGCCCCTAAGCTTAAAAATTCACACAAAATGAGAGTGCAAAATCTTTGGGTAAAATTACCCTAATGACCCCAAAGTTTCAGAAATTATAATTTAACCTGGGTCAGGACAATTGTGTAAATATATAAAATTACTGTCAGAACGAAGCCCTCGACAAGAGAAGTCTAACAATATGTGGAACTAAGAGTTAATGATTAAGGATAAAGAAATAGTCGGTGTTGAGTGTCTAAAAGTAACTTAATACTGATAGAATAGATTGTGGGCCCCACAGATGGTCAAAAGGTGATTGGGACAAGATTTGGGCCTTACATAGATATTGTTTGGGATAGGATAATTAAGGAAACATAGATAGAAGTTTGGAATAGTCATGTATTCCAAAAATGTTAATTTAGTATGAAAAGTGATTTTATTGGTACAATTAAAAATTACCCGGTTCAAGATATATCTGAACCAGGAAAAATTGAGCAATATTTGGACAATTTCTTATCACTCTTAAGAATGTATGTAGCTCAAATTTTTGGCCAAAAAATTCTCATGGAAGGCATGAGATTTTTGGCTAAAATACTTCTTGAGGAAAGTAATGAATTTTTGTCAAAAAGTAATCAGGGTTAATGAAGTAATTAGTAAGGTGATTAAGTGACTCATTGTCCTTCTTTTTCCTCATTCTGACCAACACTTCCAGCAATAAAAACCAAGAGAGAAAACACAAGAAAGATAAGAGAAAGAAGAGAGAAAAGAGAAGAGAAAAGAGAAGGCAAAGTTCGAAGCTTGAAGATTCAAGATCAAAGGTGAGTTTTTGTGACTTCTAGTTAGTTTCCTTGGTGGTTTGGAGTAGTTCCATGAAATTCTTTTCTCCTCCCCCTCTAGTCTTGAGCTCGGCCATGAGCAAGGAAGAGAAAGAAATGAGTTTTCATGCAAGAATCTTGCTAGAAATCCTGATCTATGAATGAGGGGATTTGAGACCCTGGGATGTGCATTTTTCAAAATGAAATTGTATTGAAATTTTTGTTAAATTATATGACTTAAATGTGCAAGTATGTTTGATCAATGATTCTTTAATGTTTTTATGTAAATGTGATAATATGATTACATGTATGGGTAATTGCTACTGAGATTCTTTGAATCTCACCCTCCCTAAATAATTAACATGCTAGGCTTAAATCATGGCATGGATGACAAGGAAGCTATGGAGAAGGAAGAAGGAAATTGTTACTTGAATTGATGAATCAAGCTATGATGTCATTGATATGTTATGAAAATCATGTAATGTTATTAGATCTGTATCTCAATGATGTTATGTTCCCTTGAGTATCATGAAATGATCGGTATAGATTTGGAACAAGAATAGTGATGTCCACAAGTTTTGAAGCTTATTTTTCCAAGTGATGTATGGAAAAGTTCATTTTAAACACTCTGATGATAACATAGGAACTATTAATGCAAAATAGGGCAATCAATTTTAGTAATTTATCATTTTTAAAGTAGATGGAATAACCTTTCTATAGAGCTAAAGAACACCTAAATTGGATAAGTGTACAATTTATGGTGAATTTTCAAAATTAGGATTTAGAATAGGGTAAGAATTAGGAAAATTGGAAACTGAAAGTTAGGTACTAAAATTTTAAAAGATAATATAAAATTGTACAGAGCTCCAAAAATTTAGTGGTTTATATGTATAGAAAGGTATATATTTTAAGTTTCATATGCCACTAATTTTGGGGCACTTGAAGCTATATAGTAGAAGATATGGAATTTTACCCAAAAATGTTCTAGTGAAAGTTGAATTCTAACCCTTCACGATTTAAGTTAATGTCATACCCTATATAAGTAAAATAAATACACAATAAAAATATGTTTAGAAAGTAGATATATGTAGCTTTCCAATTACATATAATATGCATGATTTGGTCTAGAATATAAGGAAATATGATTTTTCAAATTTGAGATCAGAAAACTGGAAGATAGAAAAATGACCAAATGAACAGTAAAAGTCCACAAAATTTACTGTATAAATTGGCCTAGTGAAGTTACTATTTCATATGTTTCCCATGTAGATCTAAATTTAATATAATTTTAGGAACTTGAATAACCTCAATATGATTTTTTCTAGATTTAGTTATGAATTTTCAAAGTTCGTCAGGTAAAATGGAAATTGCCAAGTGAACAATACTCGGGAGAATTGAAAATTCTATTTTTGAAATTAAATTGATTCAAGCTTCTCCTCAAACATATTTGGACTCTAAAATGATCTAATACATGGGAAATGTGCCCTAATATATGATGTTACACTTTATGGTATCAGAGCCGAAGGTTTAGTCTCTTAGAGTATTATATTTAGGCCAGAATAGTTAAGTTTAGATAAAGGAATATATTAATTTTTAGTATTCCTTTTGAATAAGCTTACTGACAAGGATTGCTATTGTATATTAAGATAGATAAGATGTTTTTCTCAAAAAATAACCAAGATCCTGATCATGAGAGATAGGTGATTCCTAAACCAAAGATGGAAGAAAATGATGATATTGTCTCAAACAAATTACCAATAGGAAGTTCAGATAAGTCCAATGTTAGTGCAAGACCTCATCCAACTAAATATGAACCTAATAAAGAAGTCATATTGCAAGTTGTTCTAGCTCTTCCTGTTAAAGTCTATAAACCAGGAATCGTAGCTGCAGAAGGCATGGACTATAAGGTTGAGTTTTGACAAGATTCATATAATTCAGGTTTTGATGGTCTAATTAATATTGAAGAAAAGATAAATCACTAGCCAGCTAAAGCTAATGACCAGTAATGGCTCAAGAAGGCTTTAGCCTAATACTTCCTTTTAATGATATCTACGAGACCAGAGAGGTTGTTATGCAACTATACTTGGAAAGCCAGGAGCATTTTATAGAATCTAGAATTTTGACTTTCCTTGATAAAGTTAGAGATACTAAGCAATCCCTGGAATTCCTAAATTACTTCTATAAGGAGGTAGTCTAGATCAATGCAATAATAAATGTAATACCAGATGACAAGTATTGGATGCCACATAAAGTTAGACTCTAAGAAGAAATGCCAGAAACTTTTCAAGATTGTATTAAAGAGCTAGCATATTTGGAGGTGATCCAACTGGAACAGAAGGATCCTGTTATAGACATAGAAAAAGAAGATTTCAAGGAGAAGTTGGAAGAGAATCAAGAAGTGAATTTCAGTTAAGCTTCTATTGGAGGTGAATGTAGCTTTGGTCCTTCCAGAATGGAATGATGAAAGAGCTCATGTGTAAATATATAGATAGATGTATAAAGGTGAAGAACAATGATGACTGTAAATTTTGAGTGTATTATAAATCGTCATGAGTACAAAGTAGAATGAAATGATAATATAAGGAGATCATAAGAACTTGTGTAAAAAGGTTGACTCATGTAAAATGTAATATCCCAAAATTTCACTGGATACTAGGTGATAAAATAAGACATAAGTGAGGATAACATAAAATGTATAAGGAATTCACGAAAATGGACCGATACCGTTTTACGTGAAATATAGCAAATAGATCATTTTTCCCCGGTTGGACATAAAAATATGAAAATTATATTTTTGCCTCTAAAAAAATATAAAAATGACATTCATATCCCAAAAGTATTAAAATTGAAATAGAAAAGTCTTGGAGAAAATTACACCTAATGACCCGAAACTTTTAAAAATTATAATTTAATCCCAGGTCAAGGGAAATTTTGTTACTATCAAAATGAAGCCCTCGACGAGAGAAGTCCAATGGTATATGGCACTGAGGGTTAATATTCAAGAATAAAGAAATAATCAGTGCTGAGTGTCCAAAAGTAATAGTAAACCGATAAAGTAAATCGTGGGCTCTACCGATGGTTAAAAAGAAATCGGGTCAGAATATAAAAATTATGGAAATGTAGAAATAAAATTAAAATAGTCCTGTAGCCCAAAAAAGGTAAATTAGTATAAAGATAGTTTTATCGGTATGATTAAAATGTACCCGGATTGAGGTATATCTGGATCAAAAAAATTAGGCAATTTTTGGAAACTTCTCTCTCTCCCATACGTGACTTTTGCTGAAGCCATATGACTCAAGTAATATTATATTATATTTTGTAGTACTTCTTGAAGAAGTATGTGAAAAGGTAACCATAATTAGCAAAAAGTGACTTTAATTAATTAAGTGATTAGCCACTTAATTAAACCACTTAACCACTCATTTTCCACTTCATTTTATGAGCTCTTCTAGCATCAAAAGACCAAAAAGAAAATGCAAGAGAAAGAGGAAAGAAGGAGAGAATGAAAGAGTGAAAATCCAAGGAAATTCAAAGCACAAGTTGGTAAGCTTTAATACTACCTTAAGCTTACTATCTATGGTTTTCAAAGCATGATTTATGGTTTAGTTTGCTTCCTTTACAACTTAGGGTTTCAGCCAAATTGGGTGTTTAGCATAAGAGTGAGTTTTGGACCATGAAACTTAGGAAAAAGCATAGACTAGACACTAAAAGCATGAATCCATGAATGATTTGAAGTGATTTGAAAGAAATTTTTTGTAATCCATGAACAGGGGGAGTATTTGGAGTTGGATTTTATAATTTTAACCCCAAAAATGGATTTCCCATGGTCTAAAACCTTAAGAACAAGTGTGTTATACAAAGAAAAAGCAAAGGAAAACAAAGTGAAAAATTTGGGTTTTAGTGTTATGGCATTGTATAATTCTGAAAAATCAATGGCTAAATTGGTTCAATGATAATATGATTAGGTTCAAGGAAGTGTTTGTTAGATGGACTGACTTCCCAAAAGGGGGGTGAATTGGGAAGATTGAAAAGTTTCTGCAAAAAGTCAAGAAGGTAAAGAATGCAAAGTATGATAGTAAAACAGAGTATAAAAGAACAAACTGTAAAAGTAGCAGTAGGGAAGAGAAAACTTAGATATTTATCCTGGTTCGGTTTCTCCACTTGACCTACGTCCAGTCCCCAAGTCAACACTTGAGATTTTCCACTATTCTGCAAGAATTCAGTGGGCTTCTTGCAAATACCTCAGTACAAAGTTGGTGCTCTGTTTTAGAGCTCACTCTTTCACTCAATGCACTCTTACTAAGTACTTCTCCAATCCCTTGTGATATCCCCTCACAAGAAAATCTTTCTTCCAAATGAAGATAAGATTGTTTACAAAGAATAAACTCTCTTAAACAAAGTGAATATGAAAGTTGGAGTACAAATATTGAAGTGTGAGAGTATGAGACTTTGAGTAGATGCAGAGTTTTAGTATACACAAAGTTAAAATCATTACCCACAACTTCAAATGATGTTATATTTATAGATTTAGGTCTCAACTATACGTTAGAGACAAAATCTATCCGTTGGAGAAGTTATCCAATGGTTACTTTGAGAAACAATCCATTAACCAACCGCATCTAATGCTTCTGACATACTGAAATTCAAATTTCGGTTGGTCAACAGACATATTTTGCAGGAACCGGAGGTTAAAGACTCCAATGTTGAATATCCAAAGTTCGTTTGTCATGAAGCAAAATTCAAATTTTGATCTTTGGAAAAATATTTCTATGTTATGACATACGAATTTTCAAGTTTAAAGATGTTATGTTAAGTGTGAACAATACTTTCAATTTGGTACACTGCCTTCGAAATTCAAATTTTGGAAGCCCAAAATTTATCTTTCAGTAGCTGGTTTATAAGGCACAGTAGTTCATCTTATTCAAATTTTGAATTTTCAAAGGGTAAAGTTCGTCTGTCAGAGTTACCTCTTTTCAGACTTACTTCAAAATTCGAATATATGAATACTGTCATTCGTATGTCAACATATTATTGTAACAGACTCACAAGCTTAGCTTCTGAAATTTGAATTTTCATGTTCAAAGTTCGTCTATCAGTGAGCAACTTTGAAATCCAATCTAAACTTGGTTTTAGATGAACTTTGACATAATTTCAAACGAATTTCTTTAGTTTTCATAAGTTACATTTTGTATGAAATTCAAATTTTCAAAACCCAAAGTTTGTCTGTTGCTAAAAGCTTCTTTCAGACACTTATCAAAATTTGAATTTTCCCAAGTCAAAATTCGTCTGTCAGAGAAGCATTTCTTCAGACTTATTCAGTTTTAATATGAAATTCGAATTTCCAAAGCCAAAGTTTGAATTTCCAAGATGACAGTTTAGTATAAACCTTTCAAACTTCATCTGTTGGTGGGTGTTTTCAAATATTCCATGATTTAACATAGAATCAAGGTTTTAAAATATCTTTTCACTAAATCAAAGTCTTTTACTCAAATAAAACACTACTAAACATCCTACATCTATCCTAGCACATATTTCCTCATAATTTCTTCACTTGAAACCTTTTGGGCAACTTTGATATCTTTATTCGAAGCTCTTGAAGGTTAGTTTGGAATCATCAAAACTCTTGATTCAACATTGTTAAGAGGCTTAAGAAGTGGCATACCAAGTTTGGAGAGCATGGGAGCATCATAAAGTAGTTAATTTCCCATACTAGCATTATGTTATCATGTTTGTTTTCAATGTGCTTTATGCCTTGTCATATGATTGCAACGATATTTTGAGATGATTTTTGTGCATTGGCTGAGTTGATTGAGGGGCATTGAGACCCTGGAATGTTCATTTTTCAAAATGAAACTCTGCCGAAAATTTTATGAATTCATATGAAGGAAATGTGTTAATGCATTCAAAATATGTTATCTTGATGTTTTTATGCTTAATGTGATGATGTAATGGAATGTTGGGTGTTAACTACTGAGATTCTTTGAATCTCACCCTCCCAAATATTAACCATGAATAGGTAGCAACAATGGCAATACCACCAAGGAAGAGAAATGAAAGGAGAAAGAATTTGGCCATTAACTTGATAATCCTAGCAATGATCATGAGCTTTGACCTTTTGTGTAATTTTGTAAATGTGAAGTTAATTATGTTTCTTCAAGTTTTTATGATGTCTTAGGTCTTAGCTAAAGTATAGTATAGTATGAAAATGATATATGGCCATGTAAATATTTTATAGCTTTTGTTTGGCAAAGTAGTAAGAGGAAAAAAGTCATCTTGACCTATGCAGAGTAAATATACCATTGTTTGGACTTTTTGATGTATAAAGTATGAATGATGTATATGGTTTGAAAGTAGACATGAAGAGCTCTCCAATGGTCCAAAGAACACTCAGATTGGATTGTGTGTAATATTTGACGAATTTTTATATTAAATCCCAATTAAAATGATTATTTTTATGATTTTCATATAAATTTTGAAAATTTACAAAGTTTGATATATTGATCAGTACAAACATTGCTCTGACTTATATTTTTCCCATGTAGACAAAGTTATAAGTTATCCCTAGAGACTTGAATCACATGCATTCGATTTTTATTGATTTAGTTATGATTTTTCAAAGTTTAATCAGAATAAATAAATTCAATTAAATGAATAGTGCCCAAAGTTGAGAAAAATTTATTATGCCTTTTATTGTGATTCAAGATCCTAATAAAATATAAAGGGACTTTAGAATAATTAAATACACGGAAAATGGGCCCATAAGAGAGGTGTTACATAAATAAAGGTATTATGTTTATAAATGTTATCTGAGTAGAATGGTCATATGTTGTGAATTGAATATTATAAAAATAGAATGAAAATGAATGAAATGGTTTGCATTAGGAGACAAATAAGAGTAGAGACTCCTGAACAAGGAATGACACCATAAGGTGAACCTTTGCAAGTTATTATGAATAGATGAGATTAGCAGCAAATGATTATTAAAAAGTTATAGCGAACCTTAAACACTCAGAAATAGCCTTTGGAAATCAAAGTTGAAATTTCATCTTCAAGGCAGTATCAGCAGTAGGTACCTCAAGCTATACCCATGAACTAAGTAATGGAGACAAGGATTGATCCTGTTAACCAGTAGTAGGTAATAGTTCAGCTTTGGAGATAATGTCCTCCCTTATTTAATGAAAGGTTTGATGTACAAATGGTTGAGGACTAGACACTGAGTTTAGAAAATTTTTCAAGTTAATGGGCTATTCCTTTGAAATAAAAGTTCCGTTGTCTATTTATTTACACACTTGAGAAAGAAATAGATAAGTGGTGATTTAATACTGAGTTGATCCTGTAAGCTTGGAACATACCCTGGATGTAGAAATTATTTTGTAATATTTTATGATAAATTTTTTTTGTCAGTTTGGAAGAGAAAGAAGATGGGATTATTATGTTCTAACAAGTAGAGGATTAGTCAGTGGATAAGTATGAAGCCACATTCATACAACTAGTGTGGAACTCCACGTAGTTACAATATTATGATGATGGGAGATGCAAGATAGAGAAGCTAGAAAGAGGTTTAAAGCCTGTCAACAGGGAAAGGAAAGCCCCAATAAGAAGAACGTGATTTAGTATGTTGGTAGAGGCTAGTAGAATGGTAAGAAGTAATTTGAATTATCAAAGTTTTATGTTTGCTACCTAATAAATATTAGAGAAGCTGCTACTGACAAAAGTGAGAAAAGCAAAAAAAGAATAAAGCGATGAAGTAATAGTAGCAGAAAAGAAAGATACTCATTTTAATGATAGTTTTCCCTACAAGTATAAAGTATTATTTTATGAAAATCTGGCCAAGAAATATTTTAATAATATAAGAGAGTAAGTCTTGAGGACATTAATTGCTAGCTAGATAAGGATGTTTCACAGGTCATGAAACCTTTCAGAGTTAGATCCTGATGGATCCTATCACTTAAATAATAATGTAGGGTCATAGAGGATCTTAGTGGGACTTAAAGATCATAGAAGATCCTAGTAGGGCTTAAAGATCTAGTTCAAGTACTTTGAAATATAGGTTATGCGGATCACCTCCCTAGGTTATGCGGATGACCTGCTTACCTAAGGAAAGTTCAAGTACTCTGAAATATAGGTTATGCGGATAACCTTTTAACAAAGAAGAGTCCAAGTGCTCTGTGACACACATTATATGGACAACCTCCCTAGGTTATATGAATAATAGGCTATACAGTATCACTTACCTTCACTGTTCACTCCCTTATGCGAATAAGGTGCCTACCTTGTCAGGATAACCACCTGATTAGACTTGAGAACTTGGTCCCTAAGCTGTGTTATGCAGTTATATGGATAACCTCAATCCCTTTTCATGAAATTGAAGAATGAACTTTGAATGATCTTTGAGATTGAGTTTTTATCCTCATAACTTTCAATGATTATGCTCATAAGGTAAGTTATTTTCATGAAAACAGGGTAAACACTTAGAAACATCTTTGAACTAAAGACTTTATCCTTATAAGGTAGCTCTTTTAGTGAAAACTATTTTGAGATCATGAGCTAATCGTTAATCATTCAATTAGTCATCTCATTGAATATTGAGTTAATTAAAATTCAAAACTTATCTACCTTGTTTTACAAATAGTTTCTTAAAACATGTGAAACAGCTTTTCAATTTTTAGGAAACTCCAACTTTGTCCTTCATTTCACTTGTATTCCTTTGATATTGGATTTCCAAGCTCATTTGTTTTAGAATCATCAAAACATTTGAATTAACATTCTCTAACTTTTTGATGATGACAAAATAATTTAAATTTATTGTTAGTACTTGGGTTTGCATAAAGCTCCCCCTCAATGTGTGCATAGTATAAATCAAATAATGTAATGCACATTTTTAGAACCAAGAACACCAAGAATGAACAAAGTTCATAGAAAGAAATTCGTTGTATTATAAATATTCATTACAAGTACAAAAGCAATAGGTACAGAAACACAACAACTGAAAACAACAGAAAAGCATCAACTAAGCATAAAACAACAAGTCCAATTAAGTTTCTTCTTTTAAAGGAGAGGACTTTTTCTTTTTCTTCTTGGATTTAGATTTCTTCATTTTCTTCTTTTCTTTCTCCTCCTTTTCTTTAGCTTGTTCCTTCTCTTCTTTCTCTTTATCCTCTTCTTTCTCTTCTCTCTCCTCCTTTTTGTCATTAGCAAATGAAGGGTTTTAAGTTACTTCAGCATCCATCCTGCCAATGTCCTGATCAAGCTTGACCTTTCATTCCTTAATTCTTTGAATTCTTTCATCCAGAGAAAGAGGAAGTATGAAAGGTTGAGCTGGAACATTAGACATTAGGACTAACCGAAGTGGCACATTAGCAGCAGGAAGAGGAACAAAAGGAAACATAAGAATGTAAGGTATATTAAGCATCACAGGTGGAGGTGAGATAGTGGGAAGGGGTGCAGGAGAGGAATCAGAATCAGAGGGAATGGTGATGATTTCCTGCACAGTAACCTTAGCAAGATAACTGATGCCTTCAAGGGAGATAGGTACAGGGAGAGGAGGAAAGAGAACATTAATCTCTTATTTGCGGTGATGAAGGTAAATTTGGTGAAGGAAATCACCTTCAGGTAAGAGAACTAAAGCTTTACCTTGATCCTTGATAGTTTCTTCTTTTAGACCATAGTCTAGGTTAAGACCTAGATCCTCTGATAGAGCAGGTGACTTGGAGGTGGAGGGAATGGCTGAGTCAGAGGGTAGTGGGTTCAGTATCTATGGGAAGAGGTGGTTGGAAAGGTGAAGAGGAGGACTGAGGTACATCAGAGGCTAATTGTTCACGTAGGAGTTTCACTTCTTGGATAAGATTTTCAAATTTGGTCTCAAATTTTTCTTGTATAACAGTAATAAGATACCTAAGATTGATCATATTTTCCCTATGTTCTTTCCTGGTGGCCATGGCAATTTGGAATAGATTTTGATACAGGGTAAGAATGTCAAATGGTGTGGGAAGACTAGTAGCTGGGATTTCATCTGGTTTTCTTGGAGTAGAAGTAGGGGTATAAGGCTCAGGTTACAAGGATTGAGGTGGTTTAGAGGGTGTGGATGGAAAGGAACTGGAATCACCAATTGTAGGACTTTTTGAGGTAGCTGTAGACTAGAACCTTTTTCAGTATCCCTCTTCTTGTTAACCCATCTGCCATTCTCCAGACTCATTCCTATCTTTTGCAAAACTTTCTCATTGAACTCTTTTGGGAGTAGTACAGGCCTTCTCTCAATATGCAAAATGTTGTGGAATTTTAGGATTTTGGTGATAATGTGCCCATATGGAAACTATGAGTCTTGTCTGTATATCCTTGCCTTCCACATCCTCTGTAGGATGATATCCACTACATTTACTGGTTTTCCCTGTATTAGTTGTAGCATGATTTGGAATTCTCCTCTAGACAGGTAATTGAAGCCTCTACTTTTGTTGAAGAACATAGGAGAGACAATGTAATAGAGAACCCTGTTCTCAACACTTTGAAGAGTTACAGCTCTTTTCCCCTTAGAGGGCACATTCTGTCTTTGCCTAAGTAACCTTGAGGCAATTGTGCTCTATTTGTAGTTAGCTTTTCCCTCAATGTCTTCATTAACAATCTCACTTTTAGGGGGAAACTTTGAAGTATCAATGTTTACCCTTATTCTTTTAGTAGGCAAACTCATAATTTTACACAACAAGTTAGGGTGCAGGGCTATCCATCTTTTCCTTAATCTTACTTCAAACACCTTTGTGTCATTGTTAATCCTCAGAGAATTGTACCAAGCTCATACAACCTCCTCATCATAGTCTTCTTTCAACTCTATCAATCCTCTATATTTCTCTAACAGCCCAGCAGAATCAAACTTGTTTCTCATAAGGAATTTTTCTATTCTAACAAAGTGAGGCTTGACTACCTTATGCTATTTAAAATCAGCCTCATATGACTCTTTTAAAATCCTTATACCAATAAGCTTATCTGTAATTAACATTTGCTCTGACTTAGTAGTAGATGAACTTACATGAGTATCATTCTAAGGTTCAGATTCTGGAATTTCCTTTGGCTTTAGTGTTCTGGGCTTCTTTGTTGGAATACTCGGCCCAGCTTTAGCTTTTCTTTTCTCTTGACTTGGTGATTTTGAAGCGTATTTGGACTTCACATTATGTTGTGGTCATTTCCCTTGATTTCCTCCCATAATCTTTGCCATGTCAGTGATTCTAGATGATTTGGGATGGAGAAGGAGGTTTAGATTAAGCCGAAAAGAGGTTTGAATTCGAGAAATTGAATAAGGCTTTCAGAATTTTGGAAGGCTTGAGGAGTATGGATAGAGGTTTTTAGGATAGGGTTAGGTCTTCCGTACAAGGTTTTGCTGAAAATCATAGAATCTTATATATAGTCTTGAGGTTATGCGCATACCTATGGAGGTTGTACGAATAATGAGCTTTAGAAAGAGTATGCAAGGGCACAGATTGCTAGGTTATGTAGATAAGATTCTTAGGTTGTCCGCATAACCAAGTTGAGAAAGAGGAGAGAAGAGAGGAGTTATCCAGACAAGCACATCATGTTGTCATGAAAAGGAGTCTCACAAAAGGCATACAAAAAGTTGGCACAGAACATGTTATCCGGATAACCTTGTCATCTTATGCAGATAACATTCTTACTTTGGGAACTTCTTCTTTGGAAGTAACATTATGTGGATAAGGTAGGCAGGTTATCTTGAAATCGAATTACACAATACACATACAAAGAAGCAAACAAAGCAGATTATGCGCATAAGGTAGTAATCTTATCCGAATATCAAGTTTCACAAGGGCCAAAGGTTCACAAAAGCTTTCATTTTCATGAAAATCTTCATATCTTATTCGAATAACCTCAAATATAGGGTCTATGCACACTAGAAACTCAACTCATTTTCAGCATAAGGCTATGATGTTATGTGAATAACCATATATGAAAAGCTCATAAACACTTACAAATAGCTGTGTTATCCTCATAAGCCTTTTCTTTCACCATAACTTCATTTCAACATGCAGGATACTTCATTTTATTAGATTTTGATTATTCCAAATTAAGAAATACATGCAAAACAAATTTCTAGAAACTCTGATACTTAAGTTAGTATCATTATTAACTGAATTATAAACTTAAGAAGGATTTCAGAGAATACTCATAACTCATTAGGATTTACCATTCCCAATTCTCTTATGATTTTTCCATGTCTATTTTTTGCAAGTAGCTTTGTCAGGATGTCTGCAAGCTAATCTTCAGTAGGAACAAACTTTAACTTGACATCACCTTTCAAAACATGATTGCTTATGAAGTGATTTCTTACTTCAATGTGTTTTGTCCTTGAAAGCATAACAAGATTCTTTGAGATGCTGATGGCACTTTGATTATCACATCTTGTTGGAATTTCCTTCATCTCAATCTCAAGGTCTTCAAGTTGTTGTTTCATCCAAAGGACTTGTGCACAACAATTCCTTGCTGCTACATACTCAGCTTCTGCTGTGGAGAGAGCTACACTATTTTGCTTTTTGTTGAACCATGACACTAGAGAGTCACCCAGAAATTGGCAAGTTCCACTTGTGCTCTTTCTATCAGTCTTAGATCCAGCGAAATCAGCATCTGTATAACTTATAAGCTTTTCTCTATTGCCTTTTGGATACCAGAGTCCCATTTAAGATATACCAAGCAAGTATTTGAAAAACCTCTTTACAGTTGTTGCATGGGACTCTTTGTGACATGATTGGAACCTAGCACACATACAGACACAAAACATGATATCAGACCTGCTAGAAGTTAAAAATAGCAAGGAGCCAATCATTCTTGTATATTGACTAATATCAAAGACTTTTCCTTCTTTATCCATGTCAAGCTTAGTTGTAGAGGCCATAAGAGTTCCCATAGGCTTAGCATGTTCTATTCCAAACTTCTTCAATAGATCCGTGAGGTATTTTGATTGATTGAAAAAGATGTCATCATCACATTGTTTAATTTACAATCCAAGAAAGAAGTTCAGCTCACCCATCATTGACATTTCAAACTCACTCTACATTAACTCAGAAAAGTTCTTGCATAAAGACTCATTAGTAGCACCAAATATAATGTCATCAATATAAATTTGTATAATATGAAAATTTCTATTTTCTTTTTTAGTAAATAAGGTTGTATCAAATTTTTCCTTGTTAAAACCTTTTTCAATTAGAAAATTACTCAATCTCTCATACCATGCTCTAGGTGCCTATTTTAACCCATATAGAGCTTTCTTCAGTTTATATACATGATTTGGTTTAGTTGAGTCCTCAAAACCTAGAGGTTGATTAACATAAACCTCTTCCATGATATACCTATTCAGAAAAGCACTTTTCACATGCATTTGATACAGCACAATATCTTTTATGCAAGCATAGGCTAAGAAAATCCTTATTGCTTCTAATCTTGCAACTGGAGCAAAAATTTCTTCAAAGTCAATGCCTTCTTCTTGATTATATCCTTTAGCCACTGATCTAGCTTTATGCCTTATTATTGTTCCTAATTCATTAAGTTTATTCTTAAAAACCCATTTAGTTCCAATAATATGATGGTTCTTAGGCTTATACACCAAATCCCAAACTTGACTTCTTTCAAACTGATTAAGTTCTTCTTACATAGCTAAAGTCTAGTATTCACCAGTTAAAGCCTTTTCTGTACACTTAGGTTCAATTTGAGAAATAAATGCATAATTATTCACTTGATCCCTAAGTTATCTTCTGGTTTTAACTTTCTCTTGAATATCCCCAGTAACTTGATCAACTGGATGATTCCTTTGACATCTCCAAGCTCTAGGGAGTTCTTGAGATACTTTCTCATTTATTTCACATTTATTATCTTTCTCCTGGATATCTTCCTTTACATTAGTAGATTTAGATACTTTAGAAGGTTCAGTTTTATTTTCTTCAGACACATTCAAATTCTTGAAACTAGAAATTAACTTATCCTCATCTTTAGTATGCTTAGACAAAGCTTCATTTTCAAGAAAGACAACATGCACAGATTCTTCTATAGTTCCAGACCTTTTATTGAACACCCTATATGCTTTACTTCTATTTGAGTAGCTAAGAAATATACCTTCATTTGATTTGGCATCAAACATACCCATATTGTCTTTGTTATTGTTGTGGACATAGCAAGTGCATCCAAAAACATGAAGATGAGAGATAATATATTTAATTTAATGGTTTATATTTTTTATTGTGAGTAGATATTTCTTACAAATAATCCATAATGATTTATTTTATGGCATTAGATGTCATGCCATGGTGAAACTAGGGCTGCCACTGATGAAGCAACTAGAGATGCTATTGAGAGTACTCAACCTCAAGTTCAACCATCCAGTGAGGCTTCAACTCAAAAAGGGAAAAGAAAACTCATGAAGCCAAGATCTGAAGTTTGGGATCATTTCACAAAATTTTTTAATGAGAACAATGATGATTATGATGATGATTAGAGATGATGTTGATGATGTGACATGACATGATGCATGCATGACATTGTGATGCATGATGATGATGATTATATGATGCAAGATTGTGATATGGTGGATCGAGTGGAAATGTTATGATATACGATGATATGATTATGATTAGGGGGGATAAAAATGGGGTCCCTGCAGCTAAATCGTCACCTATGGCCAGGAGGGAAAGACGCATAGTGGACTGGACATTCCGTAAATCACTGCCAATCTATGGTGAGAAAGGGGAAGGAGAACCATGATCCAAACACTAGTGTTACCTTTGGCTAGGTACACTAATGGGAGGTGAGCTTGGTGATGTCCCAGAATCAGTCTTCACAGACTGTTGGAAGGGAATTACCTATATGAAATGTCTTGTTATGATGACAGCTTGTAGTTCTAGCTGTGTGGAGGGAAACATGCATTCCATTTCATATTGCATTCATGGGACTGTATGATATATATATATATGTATATGTCTGTGGTTGTCCCCGATTACTAAGGTATTATCTCACACCCCTCTCCCATGAACTAACATTTCAAGTGACGGTTCTGGCACTAATCTGGAGAAGATGAGGGAACAACATCGAATGTGGGAATACTAGGTCTATGTAGTATATTTTTGATATGTATCTTGTGTCGAGTAGGATAGATGGTTTGTAACTAAGTGGTGTTTGATATTGTGTTATAATGGAGTTGTTGTTGTGGGTATGTTATGTATGTAGAATTGTGTTATATGTGATGTGAATGATGGATGGCGGTGCATGTGTGGTTTAAGGTATTGGAATGTTAATGTGATAGTATGTGTGAGCCCTCAGTGTATTTAGGCCTCGTTGGTGTGTTTTAGGGCCTGTAACCCATTTTGTCATATAGGATTCAAGGGGGTCAAATCTCAGAGGAATGGTTCCTTTGAAGTGAAACCTCTTTGGACAAGTTAGTTAAGTAGAGATGGACCTATGTGAATGGTCCCGGATAGTCAATATGTCTTTGGTGGCAAATGAGAGTTGTAAGTTGTGAGTTTTGGTCAAAAAGTGGCCAAAATGGTGTCAGGTGTCCAAAATCTCCATACGAAGTTGGATTGAAGAGAAAGCAGTGTTAATGGATAGATTGGGACTAGATTGACCTGTAGGAGTTAGAATCAGGTCAATCAAAGGTCGAAGCATAAAGTTATGCGCGTCAGAAGTTCACCCTGGAGTTTGAAATTTGCTGGTATAGAAAACTAGTAGAGGGTGTTGCGACGCCAGGAAGATAGGTCACAATGCCAGTAGAGACAGTAGCGTATGAGGTACTATAACGGCCGTGGCTGTGACCCATTTTCTGGTGTCTTTTGGTTTGTTTACACTGCTTTGAGGTTTTGGAAAGTTTATTTGAGATGTTTGAGTTGTGTTTGGTTGACTTTTAAAGTTTTTGGTCAACTTTGGAGGTGTTCGAGAGTAAGGTGTTATAGATTAAGTGACTAATTGTCCCTTCTTTTTCATCATTTTGACTGACACTTCCAACAGTAAAATCCAAGAGAGAAAATACAAGAAAGATAAGAGAAAGAAGAGAGAAAGGAGAAGGCAAAGTTAGAAGCTTGAAGATTCAAGATCAAAGGTGAGTTTTTATGACTTCAAGTTAGTTTCTCAAGTGGTTTAGAGTAGTTCTATGAAATTCTTTTCTCCTCCCTCTCTAGTCTTGTGTTCGGCCATAAGTAAGGAAGAGAAAGAAATGGGATATCATGCAAGAATCTTGCTAGAAATCTTGATCTATGAGAAAAAGCACTACACCAAAATGGGTTTTTCTAGCAGTTAGGAACTGTCAATGCTCTCAGCGTTGAGAAAACTCAAGGTTTTCATTGGCAGTTTAAAACCACCAACAAATATCCACTTACGTTGGTGGTTATATAACAAAACCGCAAAGAAAAACTATTTTTTGTTTAAAATAATTTTTTATTTTTATTCACTTTCCTTGGCGGTTATATTAAATAACCGCCAATGAAAGTTTATTTTTTTTTTAAACTTTAATGTGTAATTTTCTATTCATTGGCAGTTATTTATCATAACTGCCAAGGAATAGACTTACATTGGCGGTTATATTAAATAACCGCCATCGTAAGTATTAATTTTTAAAGAAATTTAGTATTTTTACAATCTCACCAACCTTTTTCACTATCAATATACAGAATTAAATATCCAAAACTCAATAGTTAAAACGTATCCAAAACCAAAGTTATCCAAAATCAAAAGTTTTATTATATCCAACCAATATCGAAAATGTAAAATTAATTCTAAAAATATTTTGGGAAGAAGAATTAAGGGAAGTAAATAGATCTACCAGTTGTGTGATTGTGTAAAATAGCTCATTGACGGGAGCTGAAAATAGAGTGTCACAATATTGTTACTACAAGTCTGAGGGTGGTGGAGCCGAAAATGTGGAAGAAGTGGAAGTGATGGTCTAGATGATGCCATTTTTCACACCTGGCGCTTCACAACCTTACTTTACTTAGTCATCTTCACCAGCTCAAGAGTTGGGGAATGGTAATGGATGTCTGATGATACAAATCTCGCATGTAAAAGAAGAGCCCATTTCAAAAAGCCTGTAAGACTTTAGTAGAGAAGATATTTAAAAGTCTTTTTCATAAGAGTGATGGGGAAGGAAGAAACAAGAAAATAAGAGGCGAGAGTGATCGGGAAGAATGAAAGAAAAAGAAAGTAAAAAAAAAAAGAGGGTGAAAGAACGAGGGGAGAGAGGAAAGAGGAATAGATCTCACGGTGACAGAAGGATGGGAGAGAAGGAGGAAAGAGGGAAAGGTACAAGTGGGTAAAGGATGAAAGAGGAATGGTACAAGTGGTTCATGTGGGGGAGAGAAATGTAAGGGAGTTGGTGTAGAGAGAGAAAAGTAAGGGAGTATTAATCTGAACCATTAAATTTATTTTTATCAATGGTTATGCTTATTGATTCGTGCCTTGTGCTTTTCATGAAATAAATTGCTAAGACTTTTGTTGGCGGTTATTTGTATAACAGCCAAGAAAAGGTTGACCTTTTCTTGGCGGTTATTTATATAGCTGCCAACAAAAATGAGGGGAAATTTTTGTTGGCAGTTATTTGTAAAACTGTCAAGAAAATGTCAATATTTTCTTGGTGGTTATTTATATAACTCCAAAAAAAAATGAGGGGGAATTTTTGTTGGCGATTATTCGTATAACTGCCAACAAAAGTTTAACTTTTTCTTGGCAGTTATTTGTATAACTGCTAACAAAAGTGAGGTCAACACTTTTGTTGGCGGTTATAATTATAACCATTAAGAAAATGTTAACTTTTGTTGGCGGTTATTTCTATAACGCCAACAAATATCCCCGCTGCATTTTTGTTGGCATTTTTTCCCAAAATCACTTACTATTAGGTGCCAAGAAAAACTATTTTTGGCATAATGAAGTAAGGATTCCCAAGAGTTGGAAATAAGTTGCATGTAAATCATCTCTTCATCTTTTAGGGATAATTTCAACCAGAATAGGGGAGTGTCTTGGAGTTGGAATGTCATGTTTTTTATGCCAAAAATGAATTCCTCATGGTGGAAAACCTTAGGAGCAAGTATTGATTTTAAGAAAAAGGCAAAGAAGAAGAAAATGAAATTTGAGGGTTTAATTAGGACTTTATGAAACTATCCCTTGAATCAATAATTGATGATGTATTTAGGTTTAAGGAAGCCTAAGGAAGCTTGTGAAAGTGTTAGAAAAAGGTGGAACCAAAGGAAAAGGTAAGAGGATTCACAAAGGTAGCATTACTATCCTACTTGCATTATATTGTTATGGTTGCTTTCAATATGTTTGATGCTTTGTCATATGATTTTATTATTGTCTTATGATGTTTTTATGATGTTGCATGAGGAGCTTTGAGACCTTGGGATGTCTATTTTTCAAAACAAAACACTGTCAAAATTTTTGTGAAATTATGTTACTTAAATGTACAAGTATGTTTGATCAATGATTCTTTAATGTTTTGGAACAAGAATAGTGATGTAAACAAGTTCTGAAGCTTATTCTGCTAAGTGATGCATGAAAAAGTTCATTCTAAACACTCTGATGATAACATTAATACTCTTCATGCAAAATAGGGGAATCAATTTTAGTAATTTATATATTCTAAAATTATATGGAATAAGCTTTCCACAAAACTAAAAAATACCTAAATTGGATAAGTGTACAATTTATGATAAATTTTCAAAATTAAGGTTCAGAATAGGGCAAGAATTAGGGAATTTGGAAACTAAAAGTTAGGTATTGAAATTTCAAAAGATAATATAAAATTGTATAGAGTTCCAAAAATTAATTGGTTTATATGTATAGAAAAGTATACATTTTAAGTTTTAGATACCACTGATTTGAAGGCACTTGAAGCTATATAATAGAAGATATGGAGTTTTTCCCAAAATTGTTCCAGTGAAAGTTGAATTTTGACCCTTCATGATTTAAGTTAAAGTCATACCTTGTGCAAGTAAACTAAATGTACAAAAAAAATATGTATAGAAAGTATTTATATATAGCTTTCAAATTTCATACAATATGCATGATTTGGTTGAGAAAAGAAGGAAATATGATTTTTCAAATTTGAGGTCAAAAAATTGGAAGATAGAAAAATAACCAAATGAATAGTAAAAGTCCACGAAATTTACTGTATGAATTAGCTTAGTGAAGCTACTATTTCATATTTTTTCCATGTAGATCTAGATTTAATATAATTTTAGGAACTTGAATCACCTAAATATGATTTTTCTCGATTTAGTTATGAATTTTCAAATTTCATTAGGTAAAATGGAAATTGCCAAGTGAACAGTACTAGGGAGAATTGAAAATTTTGTTTTTGAAATTAAATTGATTCAAGCTTCTCCTCAAGCATATTTGGACTCTAAAATGATATAATACATGGGAAATATACCCTAATATAAGTTGTTACAATCACCAACCGCATACACACAAGAGGAAATGCAAATCCAAGTTGGATAAAAGGTATTCAACGCCAATGAAGGCCCAAACATTCACGAAAACCACAATGAAACCATTTCAACTACTTAGGGCCACATAGCGCCCACAAGACCAATTTCTGTGATGCAAGTTAGCTACTTATGACTGAGTTCACCACTTCCAATCAACTTCAGGGAGCATAGATACCTCAACAAAGCAAGACATATCCTACACAGTTCATCAAACACATATATCAAGTAGTGGCATAGTCTCTGGTAGAGCCCAACTCAATTACCCAAGCTTAAACCCCACAAAACCAACTTACCATCAATATACCTACTTATATTTGAACTCAAAACAACTCTCCAAGCTAGCCAAGAGCTTAGTAAATTCAAACACCAAGAAAAATTCCAAATCACAAGCTAGGGTTTGACATTCATAAGCCATAAACTATCATAAACTCACAACTACTACATAAGGCAGCCTCTCAACACTCCATTGAATCATTCTTTATACCTTAAAGATTTAAGCCATCCTAAGCCTCAAAATTGAGCCCTACGTTCCAGTAGCAGAGCTATAGCACTCTTCATTTTTTCTCTCCATTCTAATGAGTTGTCTTGCCTCTTATATAACCAAGTTCTTCTATTAGTGTTGCGGTTAGCCTACCTAGTACTGCCAAACTAGTTGATTTTGCCTCTGTAACAACCCTCATTGCATTTTCCCTAACTTAGTCTCTAGCTAACCAAGTGCAATTGATATCATGTGCAGAACCGAAGGACCAGGATAGAGAAAAGAATCAAAGTAGAGAAAAAGAAGCTCTACACCGTAAGACAGGATCGTCACGGCAAGAGGGCTGTAATTTTGGAAATATTTTCTAGGCTGAGAGCATCTACATTGTGGTGAGCTTACTGGCGCTGTTGTAAGCATCAAGATTTTTGTTTAAATCAAAATAATTTCGGGCAAACAGACAAAAGGAAAACGGAGGGACAAAGAAGAAGTTGTGCTAGGGCTTGAAAGATCCGACCTTTGGAGGTGTTTTTCAGTATCTGGAAGGTTCGATCTTGGTTGGTAAGTGGTTCTTGATTTTTACTCCCTATTTTTCTTTGGTTTTGAGTTGGATATTTCAGGGATATGTTGGGATTTTCGGTGTTGGCTGAAATTCACCAATTAAAATGGATGAAATGTTATTAATAGAGTGTAATTTGGTGGTTGTGATACTTGGGTATGAGTTTTAGAAGGAATATGCATGATTTGAGCTTAACCCTAAGTTGAAATTGCTAGAGAGAGTATGGAATCTAAGATGTGTGTGATTGATTTGAGTTCAAATGGTCTTTAGTAGCCCAATGATGTATGGAAATAGTGTTGGAACCTTGAGTTAGGCCTAAATAGTGGACTTATGGTTTTTTGGTCAAGTGGTAGATTGTGTTAATCAAGGATTTTATGGTATTGTAGAGGTATTTGGTTGACCCAAAGGAGTACAAGTGTGTTGGACATCCCGAGAAGCTCGTGCGATTGCATGTGTGTGGTATTGGCAACTAGAGGTAATTGGGTGTTTGTATTATTTGTATGTGATGTATTATATGTTAGTATATATATGTGTATATATGCATGTTTCCGTTCATACCACAATATTGATATGTGTGTGTATATGGTTTTTCTATATATTGTGGTATGCTCACGGCTAGACATATATTGGATGATGATTATTATGATGATCACAGATGATAATGATGATTTGAGATTACATTATGCATAGCATGACATTGAGAATATGATGATGATTATTACATGATAATATAGCATGAACATCACCACATGGCATTGTTAGATATATATGGTGATTGGGTGGTGATGATGATATGATATATGATGATATATGATTAGGGAAGATAAGGATGATATATATATATGATAACGGAGGATAAGGATGGAATCCCTACAGCTAAATTGCCTCCTATGGCCAGGAGGGAAAGGCTGGCAGTGGGCTGCACCTTCTTTAAATCGTTACCAATTCGTGGTGGGAAAGGGAAAAGAGAGCCACGGTCCGAGCTCTAGGGTAAGGTGAGCTTGGTGATATCCTGAAACCACTCTTTACCGACTGTTGGAAGAGGATTACTTGTACAAAATGTCTTGTTATCATGATAACTCGTGGTTTTAGTTGTGTGCGAGAGAGAAATGCATTTTATTCCATATTCCATTCATGATTTTATTGTATGAGTTATGTATATATATGCATGTGGTTGTCCTAAATTACTAAGACTTTATCTCACACCCCCTTTCCCATGATCTTACATTTCAAGTCAAGGTTCTGGCATTACCTCGAAGAAGATAAGGGAAGCATAACCACTCTGGTATTAGGAATATTAAGTCACTGTAGTGTATGTGTGTATGGTCTATGAACTTGTGCCAAGTAGGATATATAGTTTGTAATCTACGTGATGACATTGATGTTGTAATTGTAGTGGATAAAAGAACACTGATGTTTGTAATGATGTTGGTGGTAGAACATATAGGTGATGATTTTGATGTGGAATGGTGTTGGATGTGATAAGTTTGATGTTTTGTGATACATGTATAAGTGGGAGTGATGTTGAGTCAGTATGGTAGTGTATGTGAGCCTAAAGGGGATTTTGGGCCAAGTATGTGAGTTTTGGGCCTATAGCTCACTTTATCAATTAGAGGTTCAAGGGGGTCAAATCTCAGAGAAGTGGTTCCTTTGAGGTGAAACCTCTTTTGACAAGTCAGTTAAGTTGAAAAGGACCTGTGTGAATCATCCATGACAGTCAAATTGCCTTGGTTGGCAATTGGAGGAGGTTTGTGGTTAGTTTTGGTATCCATAGATAAATTGTAACAAGATTGACTTGTAGGAGTTGGAATTAGGTCAATCAAACGTCAGAGCATAAAATTATGCACGTCAAAAGTTCACCCTAGAAGTTGAACTTTTGCTGATAATTCTGGAACCTGAGAGTATCGACACCACAGCAGTACTATAGCGACCACAGTCCTGCACCCTATCTTGGTTGTTTAGGTGTTCTTGAGGTGTTTTGTGGTGTTTTCTGCTACTCTGATGATTTGGCAGGTAAATTTCATTTGTTTGGACTATGTTTGGTTAGTTTTTGAAGTATTTGGTCGAGACAGAAGGTGCATTAGAGTAAGGCATTACAACCTCAACTCTCTAAGACTCTAACTTTATCCCTTACCGTGATGCATAGTGTGACCACTGTAATGCTAGCATTTTTTGACTCCAATGTTCATTTCCTTTGCTTTCTTGTCTCGCTCCGGTCTTAGTCCCTCTGAAACTTGTGTGATTCCAATAATATCCTTCCATGAGTCCTCTTATATGTCCAAAATAATAATAAAATTTTGAGTTTTTACATCTTCCCCACCTTAAAAGAAATTTTGTCCTCAAAATTTTGGAAACACTTATGTGATGAACAAAGGCAAGTAATTCCCTTCTAAATTAATCCTTTCATTTCCCACACAGCTTTACTCAATGTTAGAACTTCAATAATACCATTCATTAGCTTAATCAATCTTGCTTCCCAATTGTTTTTCCTTAGTATTCACAATTTCTTCAGACTTAACTTTGAAAGATGGCATCTTCTGCAAATAAACTTCCGCATGCCTTTCAATGCAAGATAGGTTAGATTAAAGCTTCTTGAGTCAAGACACATAGAACACCTCATGAATCTCCAATAGGTGAGTGACAACATTACTTAGAACACCATCAGCTCAAACTCACCAAGAACCTGAGAAAGACCCTAACACCTTGGGGTGAACTCCTTACTCCAAAAATGATCTTCCAACACTAATAGTAGGATAATTTTCAAGGACATATAATCGTCATCACTCTTCAATGATCCCTTTCACTTGCCCGCATAATTACTCTATCTACTTAAGTGGCCAACATCCTTTAACAATTTCTCTTGATTGTCAGCTAGTCCAATCTATTATGTCTGATGACCCAACGCTTCATTCATCAAGTATTTCTTGGTTCTCTCACAAATTATCTTAATCACTTCTAGACATCCAACTTCTTTTGCAAACCTATGCAAAACAAATTTTTTTTCATAGCCTCCTTACCATATGAACTATCTTGTCCATATTTAATTGCATACCATAATTCATCTATGCATCAATTCCCTTAAAACTTATCTAACTTGACAGTTATTACCCATCAAAGCTCCTTATTGTCCAATTGTTTCCTTAATTCTTGCTACTTACCACATCATTGGAGAAGTTAGTTGTCATTCAAGCGTTTTCTCATATCCCCTTTTCTAATACCTTTCCCATGAATACAACCACAATTAGAGGTAGTAAAGAGGCTCTTGAGATCTTAAATCAACGGAAAACTCATCTATAAAACTGTTTTCTGTCCACTGTTCACTTACTTGTGCAGCAAACTTCAAAAAATCATAATTAAATGCACAAAAATCATTTCTCAGTGGTTCAAGCCTTTAAAAATTATTCACTTCTTCAATTTCATGAAAAATATGAAACTAGAATTCAAACATACAATTGGTACAATTTATTTGTCCAATTTTATTGCTTATTTTTAGCTTCCAATTTCTGAGCTATAATTGTGGGCATTCATTTCTCATGTTATACAAAGCCAAATCATATATTCTTTATTTCATTGGAAAGCTCTACATGTCTACTTTCTAACCCGTATGACATACTAGATAGCATGCTATTATAAATGGTCAGGAGTTGAACATAACCTTCACTAGAACACTTTTGGGAAAACATGTATAACTCTTAATTACATAACTCCAATTGCATTCAACCCAAAGCCATATTGTTCATAAGACATAGCTCTTTTCACACATGCACTACAGGAATTTACTTAGTCTTTCAAAATAAATAGTATTTACAGTAAAAATCCAGTTTTCCAATAACTGTTCATTTTTTTATCCTTAATTTTGATCAGCCATAACTCATCACATATTTAGCCAAATGATAAATAACATGTTTTGACTTAATAACATGTCTTTTAACTAGAAGAATCATGCTTTGACTTATTCCCTTTCACATAACATACTTAAACATTTAGCCTTTTTATTAAAAATTGGTCGTACATATTCTTCTTATTCTCAATTTCATTTCATAACTTAACATTATCTAGCATGCTTTTCTGTACATCACATGGCATCACTTTATGTCATCTATACATAACCACACTAGTACTTAGAACCCCAATTTGCATCAGTTATTTTAGCCTTTTTAAATTGGTTTTAGAAGTGATGTAAAAGCAGGCGATGTAGAAAAAATTATTTTTATATCCATTTTTTAACCTATGTAAAAAAATTGCTTTTACATCAGCTTTTAATAGAGAAATCGATGTATAAAAACTATTTTTACATCGGTTTTAATACAAAACTGATGTAGAAAAATATGCTTTTTATATTGGTTATATTAAAAAACTGATGCAACTTTGAATTTTTTTTTACACTGAAATAAGTGTAATCTATAACCAGACTTGTATTTACAACCAAATTTTCTAATAGCTGAGCAAATTTTATAGCCATAATAGCTATAATGCCAAAAATGATTATTGAATATGTATCTAAAGTGAACTTTTACTAAAGTTATATCCCAAAAGATGGTTCAATAGAATTAATGGAAATTATAAAATTTATATAAGTCTCATACTAAAATATCATATTTCCAATATCACACTAAAATATCCTTAACTATTCCCAAAATACTAAACTAAAATAAATTAGCTCTAGTAGTAAAACATATAGGTCTCTAAATCTTATTTATATATCCAAAATACTGAACTAGAATAAAGCAACTACAAGTCTAGTAGTAAAACATTACATTTTTGTCATTATCCTTGATTGTATGAAGAGCAACCACCACGTTAGTACTCCTACCTCCACTCCCTGTATCCACATCTGATAGGACAAAAGATTGAGAGACTCTTCTTTAAATATCAAAGGCATTGTATATAACTATATATTCAACAGAAATAATTCAAGGAGTAGGACAACAAAAAATATATGGATTGTAGTAACATAATTTTCATACTTACAAAATTTTCACAAACAGCAAGTAAAAAATGTATAACTTGCAACTAAAAATAAGAAATATCAAGCTTTATGCATAGGAGATACAAGTATAAATCATAAAGTACTTCAAGTAATCAAATCAAGTTTGCACACTTCAATCAAATAACATTACCAAAGCTGGATTATTCATCAAAAAGATATTAAAAAAAAACTTACTCATTTTGCTTACGAGATACACATCCAATTTTGTAAGAGTCATCACTAAGTATTGGACCTCCCCATAGTTCTACAATAGCTAAAATTGAAACACAAAATTTAAGAAACAATCCATAATTACTTAAAGGAAATTGGCGTCCACAAGGTATCTTTAATTATAAAGAGCTATATTATAATTTCCATATTCAAGATAAGTCAAGTCCCAAAATTTAATTACCATAAATAAATCATTTGCATTAGTTCCATAATTTTCATAAAATACATTAATATTTTGAGTTATGTATAAATTTTAGCTGAATCTCTCCTAAATAACAGATCTCCCAAAAATTCTACAACTGCCAAGATTGAAATACCAATATAAAATAAGCTCCCTTGAGCACATAATCCCCTTTGAGCTAATAGATTTAGCTAAACTCCCCAATAGAAAATAAGCTCATTTTTAGAATAAGGAAACTAAAAGGATGGGTGTTCGCATGAATATAGAAATTAATTAAATTAACTAAAAATTAAAAAAATAAATTCAACTAAAAATTAAGAAAAAAGTAATATAAAAAAAACTCACATAGATGATAAAGACAGAGACCGACAAAGGGAGTAGAGGCGGAGCACAATGGTGACCCATGGAGGGAGTAGAGTGTGTGGCGAAGACTGATAGAGGGAGTAAAGTGGACAATGGCAACAATCACGTAGGAGGGAGCTTTGATCTGTTCATGGGTTCAATCAAGAAAGTGAAGCCGAGTGTGAGAGGGAAGGAGCGTGGATGGCGATGACGTTGAAGAGAGAGGCGACTACTGTGTATGAGAGGGAAGCGGTGTGGTGGCAATGGAGATCTGGAGGAAATGGATGAGTATGGGAGTGGCAACCCAAGAGCAACTCTGGAAGGAGAAGACCACGTTTAAAGGGAGCTAAAATCTGAAACTTAATTTCGAGTGCTGATAAGGGAGGGAAACAGATAAAAAATAAAAGTTTTACATCGGTTTTTTTATATAAAACCGATATAAATATTAAGAATATAATAAATAATAATTTTTGATTGATAAAATGATAAATCATACTTGTATATAAATATGTTAATATAAAAATCTAATCATAATCCTATATTTTTATATTACTTGCATATTTTTATTTAGTTTTATTAATTAAAGAATTAATATATTGCAATATAAAAAATCTAATATAGTCATATAGTTCTTGTATGTTGGACGGAAATAATTTACGTGAGAATTCAAATTTATATCTTTTTTTTTTAAAACTGATGTAAATATCATATATGTATATATATGAAAATATGTTAATTTATACTTCTTTACAAATATTATAATATAAAAATCTAATTATAATCATATAGTATTACATATTTTTATTTATTTAACTTTAATATATCATTTTAATTCTTAAGAAAATTATATTCTATACAATTGAAAATTTAAGTTGATCCTATACTAAAAATATGAAGATAGAAAAATATATATAAAGACATGTTTATATCAGTTTCTCTTAAAAATTAGAATAAAAATTAAATAATAATAAAAAATATGTTAAGATATATTGTAGTAGATTACGTAACATAATTATATTTTTTTTACTTCTAGTAATATAAATTTTATTAGGATAAGCATATTTACATCGGTTATATAAAAAACCGATGTAAAAAGACATAAAGTAATAAATTTATTTACAAAATTGCCACCAGTTATCATTTTATATCAGTTTTTTTCCAACCGTTGTAAATAACCGATATAAAAATCACTTTTTATAGTAGTGCCTTATCATAATATACAAAGCATGCTACATCATTGAATATTATTGCAACATATACTTTAGCTTACTTTCTCATCATTTTCTCCTTCCTTTGCTTTTCTATGTTGTCTTGCTTTTACCTAGCGTAATTAGTACTTGAAAGGATGTGATTGGGCATTTTAGTAGTAAACTTGTACTTGCAATTACATTAAAACATTAAAAACATTGCACAATTGTATTTATCACACAAAAATACCATGTTAGCTAATAAAATTTACATCCCGGGCTTAGAAACAAGACATCTTGGGCTTAAGTCTCATCAAATAAATAGCTAGCCAATCAAGAAAACAATCACAGCAACAATATGGCAACATTATCATAACATCAAACATGTGTAAAGGCTATTTTGCAACAATATAAAAGCATAGCAAGAAACTACCTAAAAGCTTTAATCTTTCCTCTTTAAACTTAAATTCCACTTACTTGAATCTCTTCCCAATCATTTCCTTGCAACTCCCCAAGCTTAGAAACATCAAGACAACCATACTAAATAAACTAATTCTTCATGAGCTCTCATGAAGTTCACTTTGAACCCTAAAAGTTCATACTTCATATACTTGGTTTAAACTTTAAACTATAATATCTCTTTAACTAATTCATGCATGAGAAATTCATTTTTATCGTTAGATTTATGAAATTCCAACTCCTTCCTTACCCTTCCATGTGGCCGAATTCACCCTCTAAAGAAGCAAAGAAAGAATTTCATGATTCCATCCATAACACTCATGCAATCTCACTTCCTTACATCATTTACATGCTTCCTTTTGGCTTACTTTCATACACTACACCAAAAATGGAAATAATTGGCATTTTTTTAACCTTTATTGGCATTTCCAGAATGCCAACTAATAAAGTGCTCATAAAAGCCGAAAAAAAATGTTGGCGTTTAATAGGCGCCAACTAAAGCCTGGACCTTAGTTGGAATAAAGGATTCAGTTGGCGTTTCTCAATGAAACGCCAACTAAGGTAGATTTAGTTGGCACTTTCCTTTTAAACCCCAACTAACTTAGTTGGTGTTTCTTAGGGAAACGCCAACTTTTGTCATTTGAATGAATAATTCAGTTGGCATTTAACAGATAAATGCCAACCAAAGATTCTTTTTTATATTACTTTGTCACTTTGTTCTTTTAATATGTACTTATACAACCTGCAGCAAGCATATATGTATTTTCTTCCCAATCAGTATGTCCTAGTAGCATCATCAACAACTAAGATAGTTTCTAATATATGTCCAGTAAGCATACAACATGTATTTTCTTCCTAATCAGTATGGCAGCATCATCAACAACTAAGACAATTTCTAATATTTTCAATAAAACTAAGAAACTTTTTTCAACAACTAAGATATAAACTTTACTTACAAAACTATACTCAAGTTTTAAACAACTATAACAACAAAAACGTGTCCAAAACTAACAAGAATAACGTGTCCAAAAACTACCAACAAGAATATGTCTAAAACTACAAAGTCCACATTAGTTTAACAACAAGCTAGCATATATATAAGCATTCCACAAAATTATCACCTGCTCTTGTTGTTCCCTCACTACTACCTTATCCTTTGATGCTTCACCTTTTCCTCACAACATCCACACCTACACCATATAAGTAAATGTTATATTGACATAGATCAATTTTTTCACAAAGTTAATCATAATAAAAACAAGTTAAGTTTACCTCTCAATTCATAAGCACTTATCAAGGATGAAGTTACACCACTCTTCGATGAGTTTCTCAATTTGAGTATCAAAGTATTTGCAATAAGAGGTATCATGGAAGTACTGTAAATTTAATATTTTACATTAAGTGAAATTGGAAAAATTTTATAAGCATTAATGTAAATATGAAATTACATACCGTGTTTGGGATTATGCTATGACCATGTGTGATAATATCCTTCGTGAATAACATCACATAGTGTCCATAATCATTATCATTTGGTTGTTTTGGACACTAAAGAGAAAAAATTATATTAACTATACAATAAAGAAATGTTAATCTCAACAATTATTGATTGAATACAAATTTATACATACCCATATGTTCTTCCATTTATGTAATGAGGAAGCAAAGGGTTTTACCATTTTGCCCTTATGATTATCTCTACACCCCCGGGCTGCTCAAAATATTGACACAGCACTCTTTAACCATAAAATATAAAAAAGCTTAGATTGAGCAAAACATAATTTGAATTATTACATATAAGTGTAAAACATTAAAACTTGGGAAATAAATCTATTATTCTTACTTATTAATGATCCCCATCATTTGTTTGTGAAGTTCTGGATCATGATTCAAAGGATCCAAAAAATAGATAGTTGACTTCAATGGGCAATTAACATCCAGTGCCTGCTATGAATAACCAATATCATTAGCAAATTATAATTAAGCAGATGACGTTATATACATGAAAATTTGTAAGTTTACTTACACATTATATATGGAACCAAGAGTAAGACATCTTTGTCAGCTCTTGCAGTGAATGTATCCGTAATTAACTATTGTTGTTCAGCAATCTTACTATTCGGCAATTTGCTAACAACAGCAACTACCTCTTCAGGATGGATGAATATAAATTTCTTTGCAAGATTACGAGGCACCAACAATGTCTCGTAGAGGTATCTTGAGTAGAAACAAAATAAGAAAGAAACATAGGTCAATATGAAGGCCGAAAGTGAAAAAAAATTAAAACAAATAGATTAATATCAAGTACCTTATGTACAAGTTAACATTTGCAACCCCAATCCACTTATGATGGATGATGTAATCAACAATTTTAGCATTGATACTTTCAAATACTACCTTATTATAAAAGTTTTTGTTAAATTTCACACCTTTGTCAACTTTGCCCTTAAGTGAATGTGGTAGAAACTTGACAATCATCATTTGAAAGTGTCTGGAACCATATGCTTGGGTGGTTGTATGAGTCGTGAAACTACTGATTCCTTTGATTGTCCTGACCATAGGACATTACTCTTCCCTTCAACTAAGCAACAAAGGTTCACACTATTATTTTTCAAAATCTTGTTTATCACACATTCCAATGGTAATCATATTATGAAATTTCACATAAAGATCATACATAGTACAATAGTATATATCTATAGGTCCTATAAACACAACCTCAGCATCTAGTAACTCGTTCAATACATCTAGTATCAATTTAGTATCACATGAGAACTAAAGATACATTTTAACAAATAGATAGCATACATCTAGTTTGTCTTTGAAAGTGTACACTAAAGCTGAAAGCATAAAACTACTATTGCAGGAAATAACTATGACTTTTCTTTCGGTTATATAATTAACAAACTCTTAAGTCTTATAATTTCCATATACACACAGTTAACCCAAAATCCACCCAAATTAGCCCTTAATCATCAACACAACTACACGAATTTCTAAATACTTGGCAAGCAAACATTAGAAAGAGTACAACATAGAACATGATATTTTAATTCTTCTAGATACCACAAACATCAAAACATTAAAGCCAAAGAAAGTCTAAAAGGGTCTAAGTCACGTAGCAACGTAATACAAAAAGTCGTACACACTGTCAACTAACATACATTTACTAATGAAGCAGCAGTGATGAGGTGTGTAGGCCATGCTATGAAATTGCCCAATGCCATTCCTACTATTTCCATGTCCCCCACAGGAACAGGCAACCTAGCTGCCTCTTTCCTAGCTACCTCAATCGACACTTTTAGATAATTTACAGGTATGGGTGCATTGTGAAGCATCCCTTCAGGGCTATTATGCACATACCCCTTTGCAACCATGTGCCGATTAGGTGTATCTAACCATAACTGACAATATGATTGACCTTATTCCAATCAATGCATTAGAAATCAACCATTTATTAGGGGTAAAAAAATTATCTCTAAATTTATTAATAAGAGCAATTACTTGAGGGAGTTCCTGAGGGTAACAGTACAACTATCTTTGCCACTAGCCGCCGCTGGTGGTGTCCCTTGCGTTGACTTCATTTGAAGCACCATGTTCGTCAATTCAACTAATTTGAGTTGCATCTAAGATTAAGTCTAATGTTGTTCCTCAATAATAGCCTCTAATCGGGCAACCTTTGTAGCGTCTAATGATGGTCAAGGCCCAAAAAAGGCTTTGTGTGTCACACCAAATGCTGCACCCCTTAAACGACCAAGATACTCAGTGACCCCCAATGCCTTACCAAGTATATCCTGCCTAACGCTTTCCTCCTTACTAGCTTGAGGTATGGAATTTGAGAGTTCATTCTGTGGAAGAAAGAGAAACAAAATAAAAATATTTGCAACTAAATAATAAGTATTTGAAAATATATATGTAAATAAAATATATAATAAAATAATACTAACTATTGACTTGACAACTTTCTGTATGTTTTCATTGTCAATTATTCCATCCTTGTTCTTACGAGATTCTATCCATAGCTCATGGCATTCTATTTCCCTCACTTCTGACCCTTCCTTTGATTTCTAATGTATGATCACAAATAAGCAAATGTGTAAGTATTTGAACAAAAGTGTAATTCATAGAAATAAGCTATAAAAGCACATACCATCTTATCCTCTATATCGTGGTATCCTTGATGACCCCCTTTATAGGGGTATTACTACTTCTTGGCTCCGTCACTTTTGGCTTGACATAATTTCTATAAAGTAATACACCAAATTAGCTTTAGTGTAATAAAAACTAAGATAAGGTACATATGATTATGTTTAGTCTAACAAAAATCTCACAATAAGATTATAATCAAATGACATACTATGTTATTAATGCGCACACCAAACCAGAATTTTATTCAACAACTAAATATATGTATTAAAATTAAATCAAGAACAACAATGAGAAAAATGGTTGACCTAAAAAGATTCTTCACGACGCCTCGCAACACAAGCATCCTAGTGTTCCTGTGTAATGTATAACTGAAACAACTGAGGTGGATGAGCAAGGAAGTTGCCTACTTCATCTCTCATGAAGAATCTAGTGAGAATAAATCAGAAATTTCGTAGTGCCACTCCAGCTTGAGATGCTAAAATAAAAGACTCATCTTTATGCCCCACCCTATTAAGATCCACCTGAATGAACCCTGAATCATCAACCCAAAGCCAATTGTTGTTGTCAACTCACTTACAACTGAAGACAGGTACCCAGAATAAGATATAGTCCAATTTTCATATGTGCTCAATTGCCCCAAAGCATGATATGTTTGAAAAAATAGGGTTTTCGTCTTTGACACTAGAAATATGCATTGATTGAGCTATAAGAGTTAACCCACTATTTTGCATTCTACTCTTATCATCTTGCTCTTTTGTATAGAACATGTAACCATTGATGAGATAACCAGTGTAAGAGAGTACATACATGCTTGGACCCATAGCTAACTATTTCAACCTGTCTAAAACTAAACTAGAATTCCTATCTAACTGCAAGATAATGTGATTTCGCAACTAATCTATAAAAAATTGATTATGTTCTTTCGATATCCAACTTTCATTCTTATTGGGGTTTAAGCTTATAATTCTCTCCTTGTGCATTTTCACATATTCATTAACCTCATATGAGTTGTGTAAGACATACAGGTGAGCTTGCTCCCACTATGTCTTGGAGATACTAACTATTTGGCTTCCTCGAATCCTTCACCACTTGTTTTCCCCAAGTGATGAGACTTTGGAAGCCCAATGTTATCAACATTTGATACATATTTAGTACAAAATTCAACAGCTTCTTTGGCAATATACCTTTCAACAATACAATACTCTGGTCTACTTCAATTTTTCACATACCCTTTCAATGCCTTCATGTAATGCTCAATCGGGTACATTTATCTCATATAAGCTGGGTCGCACATTTGTATTTCTTTAACGAGGTGAACTGTTAGGTGAACCATCATGTCAAAGAATGAAGGCAAGAAATACATCTCAAGCTTACACAAAGT
The DNA here is from genome assembly GCA_026686845.1 of Adenanthera pavonina. Classification (NCBI taxonomy): domain Eukaryota; kingdom Viridiplantae; phylum Streptophyta; class Magnoliopsida; order Fabales; family Fabaceae; genus Adenanthera; species Adenanthera pavonina. The sequence continues at coordinate 20,929,474 of JAIVEN010000009.1, forward strand.
GATAACAATTTGTTTTTGCAATATGGGCAACTTCGTAGGGTCAATGACTTTGCCACAAATAAACTTGAAAAAGAAACATAGTTTTGTGATTGTCCCTTGAAACTTTTTCAGTAAAATGGACTGTATACCCACTGATATCATATGCTCCATCAAAACATGGTAGTCATGAGACTTTAGACCCTTTAACTTCAAATCTTTCACATATACAAGGTTTCTAATGTTTGAGGAATACCCCTCTGGAACTTTAACTGCATGAAGGAATTCACAAAAAGTAATTCTCTCTTTCCTAGATAAAGTATAAGCTGCTAGAGGAAGATAAGTACGTCGTTTCTCCTTCACCAGTGCCAACTCTCCTCTGATTCCCATAGCAACCAATCTAATCTTGCCTTCTTGCCATCTTTGGTCTTCCCCTTCACATTGAGTAACGTACCAATAATGCTGTCATATACATTTTTTTCTATATGCATTACATACAGAAAGTGTCTCACATACAAGGACTTCCAATAAGGTAATTTAAAGAAAATTAACCTTTTCTTCCACCCACTTGTCCCAATGTGTCTTGCAAAAGGTTTCCCAAAGTTGTTATTCACATCTTGTACATTACAAAACAAGTAATCACCACTTAATGGCACAGGTTCTCTTCCTCCTTCTATTTTCCCATTAAAAGCTTTTCTCCACCCCCTATAATGATGTCCTTGATGCAAAAATCTCCAATGCCTGAGGTAGATAAATTTCTGACCATGTTCCAACCGAATGGATTGTGTGCCTTCTTCATATATAGGACACCTAAATTCTTCTTTGATGCTGTATCCAGATAAATTACCATATGCTAGAAAATCATTGATCGTACTAAAAAGCATAGCTCTCAATTTGAATGGTTCCTCCCTATAACTATCATACACCTCCATACCCCTTTCCCACAATAGCCTTAAGTCTTGAATTAGTGGAGCCCAGTAAACATCTATATCATTTCCTGGTTGTTTAAGTCCAGAAATTAACATAGACAACATCATAAATTTCAGCTTCATGCATAGCCACGGAGGCAAGTTATAAATAACCAAAATCATGGGCCATGTACTATGGGTACTACTCTGCATAACATGCGGGTTCATTACGTTAGTAGATAATGCAAGGCGTAGGTTTCTATCTTCTACACCGAAATCTTCATAGTCACGATCAATTAATTTCTATTGCGGAGAATCTGCACGATGTCTAAGCTTCCTATCTTTAATTCTTTCATCCACATGCCATGTCAAGAGCTTTGCATTCTCCACATTGTTGTACATGCATCTAAATCTGGGTATGATAGCAAAATACCATACCACCTTCACCGGGCTCGATTTTTTCTTCTTATACTATGGGGTATTGCATTTAGGACACTTATCTAACGATGCAAATTCTTTCCAAAATAAAATGCAATCATTAGGATAACCATGTATCCTCTCGTAGCTCATCCTAATAGAGCTTATCATTTGTTTAGCCTCGTATGTTTAGCTAGGAAGCTCATTATCATTAATAGCATATCCTTTAAAAGTGCAAGTAATTCTGTGAAGCTCTTATCACTCCATCCATTGCCTGCTTTTAAGTTGTATAGCTTTAACACAACCGACAATATTGTGAACTTAGTGCAACCAGAGTATAATGATTTTTCTGCATCACTTTTTAACCTATCAAACATCTTCAGACAATCCTGAAGTTCATCCTCAATCACATTTGCCTTCTCTTCAAGACAATCGCCCTTGAATGTACTTGTGTCAAAATCATTCAATCCAAAGCTCTCATTATACCTATTATTGCTATACTCATCATTCGTTTCACCATGCCTTGTCGAACGTGTGTAACTTCGGTCAATTCCATTACAAATAAAATGTGACTGCAAGTCAACTACACTAACTAGCCTCTCAAAGCAACACTTCAAGCAAGGGCATATAATTTTGTCGAGGTTATTAGCATACTAAATTGCAAAGCTAACAAACTCTTTTACTCTATCCCAATATTCCTGAGTCAAACGATTTGTAGACATCCATTGCCGATCCATGCTTCTGTTTAAGTTGTGTATAAATGTCAGCAGAACCTCCCCTAAATTTGGGCCTCCCAATAATTCTACAACAGCAACTCACAAGAAGTTAAATATGATGACCCTATAACTTGTTAATTGTACTACCAATTACTAATTTTCAAGTAACCATATACTAATTTCAAGCAACCATATACCAAAATTAAGCTATTTCAAGCAACCATATGCTAATTTCCAGAGAGAAACTGACAGTATAACAGCTTAAAAATTAAGAGTTTCTCAAGCGTCAAGCTCTCTTTTCTTATGCTCAATTATTGAATTTTAACAAACTTAGATATCAGAATACAATAAATCATGTTTCAAAGTGATTCTAAACAAAACTTTGTATAATCACATATAGCTTTTAACCACTAATCCATCCAATCAGCACATATAGTTTTATATAAATATCAACCAATCATAGCAACAATATAGATTGACATCACCGATTTTAGTGAGTTAAAGTAAGATTGATGTACCTTATAAGCTATGAATTTGATCACCAACCCTAAAGACTTGAACTCTTCCAACAATTATTGATCACACATTAATTGAGGTAAAAATAAATTATAAAATCAGATTGACCATTAGATGATTTGGGAATACCCTTGAATGAACTTGAAAAAATAATATTATAACTAATATCTAAAAAGAATATTCGAACTAATATGTAAAGAATTTTATACATAAATAATCTAATGTAAGAGAAATTGAGAAACTCACACTTGAAATTTACATATAAATCAATGCTATAAAAAGAACAATAAAAATCAAGATAAATATCTAACTAGTAATGGCCATATATTTTTTAAACGATGTACCTTATAAGCTCTGAATTTGATCACAACTCCAAAGACTTGAACTCTTCCAAGAGTTATTGATCACATGTTAATAGAGTTAAAAGTAAATTTTAAAGTTAGATTGACCATTAGATGATTTAGGTATGCCCTCAAATGAACTTGAAAAAAAAATATTAGAACTAATGTAAGAGATATTGAGAACCCCACACTTGAAATTTATATATAAATCAAATGAAAATTACTATATATCTATGGCCATTAACTAATTAGTATGTACTTAGTAGTAGGCACTGGCTTTTGCACCACAACTTTTAGGTTTCATGTCTCCACACTATGGTTCCCCCTTCCTCCCCTCATTTCATTTTTCTCATAAGTTGACATACACATACAAAACAACTCCCCCTCTTTTCTCTCTCTCTTTCTGGCTCTTTCTCTTGTCATCTCTCCTCACTTATAATTTGGGTCATCATAGTAAAAGCACAAAGAATGGCCAAAGAAACTAATATTCTAAAGTACACAGAATAGAAAGCTTATACAAAGAGATTATATTAACCAGAAAAAAGAGTAGAAGTAATTCTAAAAAGCTTTAATCAAATTCTGCTAGATGAATCATGATGATACTACCTTAGAAGCCTCCTCTACTTCAAAGCCCAGTAACAATGAGGCCTAAAAAAACATGAAACATTTTTATTTTAACTTCATATGAAGTCAGAACAAAATAAGGTCAACTCAGTGTTAACAACATAGACCACCCTGATTTCCAAGTGAAGTTACTTCCTTTTACAGAAGAAGGTTCAGATCCAAGGTGAAATTAATGGAAAATTTACATACAGTCATTCACATTCAAACTTTTGAGCAAAAATTGACATTTTGGAATCAAAATCACATCTAATGCATACATAGTTATAATGAGGATATATATATATATGTATATATGATGGAGAATATGTACTCATGGAAGAGATATAGAAGTAGATAAAGTGTTGCATAATCTAATAATACATACAGTTGATAAACTTCTTAAGATACATAAAGAGCACAGAGTATGATAAACAAACCATCCAATCGAAGTAGACTACTAGATAACAAAAGATATTGATATTATAAAATGGTCCATATCAAGAAATTCAACCATTTATTTGTTCTATGCTTCATCAATGACTCTCAGATATGTGGATAAGATACAATCATTGCCATTTCTTCTTGAAATAAAAAGAAAAGTTAATGAGGTTGATAGTCATCTTTTAGAGGCACAAATTGAGAAGTTAAAACCTATACATGAATACCACCAGTTCCATCTACAACTCTAGGACTAGTTTTATTTTCATGGCATAATTTTTTGAAAACAAGCCAAAGATGTAGTGAGGCATATCAACATGAATGGCTATGTTTTGCATGTGCTTTGGGCCATTCACATCACAATTCTTGTTCCAAAAATTTTTTTACTTTAATTAGCAAGTAAAGGCAAACAGTCAAATGCCACTAAGATTCTTTTACACATGATATAGTAAGAATTATGAACACTCTCAGCTTTTCTCTTAATAGGAGCAAATTTTCTTTCTTTTGAATGCCCAAAATTACTGAATTTTGATGGAAGAGACAAAGCAGAAAGCTCAACATTATTCATGCATGCTGATGCTTCTTCAAAAATAATAGGATCACAAAGTAAAGCATACCAACGGTCTTGTATTTCTCTAATGGTAGATCTTTGAGAAAACTGCACTGCACCTTTTGCAAGGGACTCTAAGGAAGCACCAGCCTACAAATAGGAAATTATAGATTAACCCAAATAGGAATCCTGGAACAAATACTTGGGATATTAGAACAAGACTGGCAATGAAAGGTAAGCAAAAAAAGGTTAGTAGTGAATTAACCAACTTGCCTTCAAGTAAGTGCGATTGTGCAAGACAAAATATTATAAAAAGGAAAGAGCAAGATATAGATTTGTTCAATTCTTATATAGTGTCTAGCAAATAAAAAACTTCAATATATTGATATACACAGGCAATCCCTTAGACATCAATCTTCACAGTCTACACAATTCATCTCAATCCTGAAACTCTCCACTGGAAATACTTTTGTGCAACTTCACTCCACTGGAAAGCATCTTTTTCTTAATATATATATATATATTCCTTAAAACAAGACAGTTAACCGGGGTACTAATTTGGTTATAACCTTAGCCTACAAATCCTCTATGCATTCGGATCTTTAGGAAAATAGGGGAAATATTCTTTTCTCTTTTCTTTGCAAATTTTATGCTTCCGACAGAGAAAATTCTATGAAAAGCCTTAACAATATAAAGTTCCTATAGAATGAGGTAGAAACACAAACAAACTATCTTCTCAAGTCATAGTCAAAAGAAAATAATAGACTTGCAGACTTGAAATGATACAGAAAAGAATTAGAAGCAAAAGGGCAGTGATAAAGAACAAGCAAGAGCAAGATTCACAATCAAATTATCTTTACAAGGAAAGTCACATACACGAGAAGAGCATAGTCCCAGTAAAAATGACTTTTAAGTCACAGCCAAAAGAAGAGAATAGAGTTCCATGTTGCAACAAAATAAAAAAAATTAGAAAAAATTTTTCACTACCAGCAAGCTAGAAACATTAAAGAGAACTCACCTGAGGACCATAGTGGATAGCTTCGGCGATGGAGTCACAGCTCGCAGCCATAAGGGAGGGAGGCGGCAGTAGGAACAAAACCAAGAGCACGATGATTTAGGGTTTAGGTTTGAAGTAAAGTGTACTACAGAAATCAATTTAAGAAATTGAAGCGTAGGAAAGAGAGACGACATAATGTACTGATGATTTAAGGTTTCAGTTTAAATGGAGATCTGGACCAAGCTTCAATGGAGACAACGATTCCTCAACGGATAGCACAAAACTTCTATGGAGAGAAGCCAACAGTAAGCTTCAGAGGGGTTGAGAATGAAGTGACGCAGTGGAAGATAGAGCTTACAAGCTATCAATATCAGCCTCTATTCTCTGATGGCACTGCGGGGTAAAATGAAACCTACCACAAAGATGTTTTTAAATAACATTGTTGGCGTTTCAAACTAAATGCCAACTATACTAACATTAGTTGGCTTTTTATAAATAAACGCGGTATAATATGTCACTTTAGATGGCGTTTTATTATAAAATACCATATAATATGTCTCTTTAGATGGCGTTTTATAAATAAATGACATATAATATATCACTTTAGATGGCATTTTTTATATGAACGCCAACTAAGTCACCTAATTTTTTTTTAATTTTTTAAACTATACTCATTTAGTTGGCATTTGATACGTAAACGTCATCTAAGCTTTCAAATTTTTATTTACTTATTTTAATTTTTATATAAATATTAGTTGGCGTTTAACTCATAAATGCCACCTAATATTTTTTATTTTTCATTTTCAAATATTAAGTGGCATTTAAGATTTAAACGCTGACTTATGTTTTTAATTTTTTAAAATTAATGTTATCAATATAGTTGGCATTTCCATCAGAAACACCAACTAAATTATTTCTTGCCATTTTTTCCATTTTTAAATTATTTTTAAAAATATTAGTTGGCACTTTTTAGTGAAATGCCAATGTAAGTTGTTAACTTTTAGTTGGCATTTTCAATTTAAATGCCAACTAAAGTTCTCCCATTCACTTTTTATTAGCATTTTACTTAAAAACACCAACTATTGATCGCCATAAAAAGTCATTTTTTGCATAGTGATAAAAACATAACCCTTACATGATTTCCCTCTCTTAGCTGAAACTAAACTCTAGGGAAGGAAAACAAGAACTCATCTAATCCTAAACCAAACCCATGAAAAACTAGTTTGGATTGAAAGAGGAAACTTACCTTAACTTGCTTTCTTAGACTATGAATTGGCTTCTTTCTTTTCCTCCTTTTTCTTCCTTCTTCCTCCTCTCTTTTTCGCTTAACTTTTTCAGCATACTTTTCCCTCTTTTTCTTATGCATATTTCTTCCAAGAGGGAGGGGTTTATATAAACTTCACAAGCTCACAAAATCCTTCTAAGTGTCCTTGATTTTCTTGGGCAAAAAAGATGCCTTCTTAGGGTTGGTTTCATTTGACATCATCCATGACATCATAATTAATAAAATAACCTTCCAAACATGTGCATAAAAATTCATCCAATGAGAGATTGGCATTTGTTTCCTATATAGTATAGTTCCCTAAGTCCAAATCAATCCTATATCATTTATTTATATCTAGGTAATTTCTTAGTATTTTATAGTATACAATAATACTGTTTATTCATTAATATGTATAGGAAATATACTAGTTTGAGATCTATATTTATCTTATTAACTATCCCAAACAGTATTTTATTTCGGGCCTACCTGATTTCTTTTTGCTTTTTCTTTATTTTGGGGCCCACCTCTTTTTCTTTTTCAGTTCATATTCTTTTCTTGTAGTTTGTATTATTTTCAAACAAAATCTTTTTAGCTCAATTCATTCTTCTAACATGGTCCAGCACATCAAAAGGTTCATTTTGACATATATATAATTTTTCTACATTTCTACAAATAATTCCAGTTAAAGACCAAATTTGAAATTTATTCTACTTAAGGACCAAATTTAATTCTTTCTAAGGATCATAAGGAAAATTAATTCCTTCTAAGGACCAAGCATGTGAAATTACCATTTTGTCATTTGTAGCATTCATACAATATTTTATATGTGGTATCTTTTCCATTCTTGCTTTTAGCACATTCTTACAAGGAACATCATAATCTTCCTTTAACTTTCTTCCTTTAGGTCACACATCAATTTCCTCATTTTCATTTCTCACATTACACAAAAAATGGACTATCTAGGCAGTTATTTTTAGTCTTTCTTGACCATTTTGGATCACCAAGTATTAGACCTTTGTTGATGGTTCTAGAAAATAATCACCAATAAAGGGTCATTTTTTATTAAAAAAAATCTACAATTGCAACTTAGCTTGAATTAGACAACCGAAAGAGCAAGAATGACAAATTAAAGGAGTATTGATCATTATTTCCAATCAACAAAAAAAGTGGAATATACAGATGAGTTCTTAAGAGGTGAGACATATATTTCAAGACCTAAACCTAAAATTAGAGTTTTAGAAAAAAAAAATTGTCAACATTCACAGAATTTCTAAACAAAGAAGAAAAGTAACCAACAGATCAATGAAGTGGAGGGAATTGAAGAGTTGGAGGACGCAAAGAAGGAACTATACTTGCAAAGTTTGCCGAGGCCAGACTTCGAGGCAGGGGGCCAACATTTCGTCCCAAAGCTTGTGAAGAAAACCCATGAGCAAGTTAGCTATCTTTCTTTTGAACAATATTCAAAAACCTAGGAATGAAATGGAAAGATAGAGTGAATATCTTTTTGGCTTGCAAGGGAAGAGAAAGAGTACCTAACGGAAGGGAGAACACTAATGTCAAGATCTACCAAATCTGCTAGTCCTCTACATGTTTGTCTATTCGATTAAATCCACTATTTCCATCAAGTGAACTCACTCGATGCACCGTCATCTCCGTTGTTGTCATCATAACTATCAAGAGAAACCACTAGATCCAAATGGAGCCATCGAGGCTGATGATAGCAGTGGCATGAGAAGCTAGCCTTGGCCATCGATGTTGAGATCCACCAATCCTCTACTTGTTCATCTGTTCGATTAGCCCTTCCTCCTAACTATAGAATACGATGAGAGAATAGAGATGAGAGGGAAGGAAGAGAAGAGATAGAGTCTAAGAATAAGAGGATTGAGTAAGAGAACAAAGCAAAATGAAATAGGAAATCTTTTTGCCACTATTAGATTTTTTTCCATTAAATGGTTGTGTATTTGCTACCTTATCAATCTATACCTTGTGTTTTTTTTAAAATAAAGTTGTTAAAATTTTTGTTGGTGGTTTCAGAAACCATGATAAGTTAGACTTTTTTTGACAGCTATTACTTGAACTACAAACAAAAGTCTCAACCAGGCTTTCGTTGGCGGTTTATTTCTGGAACCACCTACAAAAGCCTCTATCTATTTTTTGTTGTCATTTTTTCTACAACTACAACTATTAAACCCCAAGAAAGGCTATTTTTGGTGCAGTGTCATAACATTAATATTTAGTTCAATTCCATACATAACTTCCTTAATTGCTCAGCTAACATCATTTAGTGGTCTAGCAACTTGAGCGAACTTCTCAATCTTTCAATTGTCTTTTGTTAGCCTAGTTTGAGTCTAGCCTTCGGCCTCTTACCATCATTTATTCTTACTCAATTCGGTTTCATGTCCCAAGAGCCACCTCCCTTTTCTTTGCCTTGGCAACTTTCACATTATGGAAGATTTGATCTATTCTTGCTCAATTGGGTTTCATAATCCTAAGAGCCACCTCCCTTTTATCTTATTTTGACAGCTTATAGAAGATTTCTTTCATACTTTTTTGTGAGATCTTCTGGCAAAAAAACTTTTATTCTATAGCTAAATTTTATAATAAGCTTAGCAATTAATTATTTCAAGATTTTGCAATCGCTTAACTGCCTACCACAATCCTCATATTCCCTGGGCTCATAATTCATTCTTTTCAAACATCATATTCTTTCTTTACAAAGGCATTGAATTTTGCTCTAAACATTACCTTAATGATGAGCATTTTCTTTTCTTACCTTTAAACATAGTCCTCAAGATACAGATGTTACATATTCTCTTATAAATGAATAAATAGTGTAGAATAGAATATTATTACATTCAGTCTCAAATATAAGATGTAAATTAAAAAAATATTTAATTATGCATTTAAGATCCACGTTTTTTCCTTATAATTTGGACCAAACTAACTCTCCATAAATTCTCTAATATTTGAGATTGGAAGCAGTAATATATGAAGCAAAAATCTATTATTATGTCTAGATGCACTTATTTTGGTAAGAAAGATACTAAATTAAATCATCTCCAATGTGTGTATAATTCCTCATAAGAGACCGGAAGGGGTGGGTTCCAGGGAGAGTGTTATAAAGGAAAAGAAAGCACCTCCCTTATTTCAGGGAGAGTGTTATAAAGGAAAAGAAAGCACCTCCCTTATTTCATTTCTTTTATTATTTAAAGTTATTTTATACAAACCAATAAATTATTGATTACGTTAAATATTACTTCCTTTGGTCTTTTATATAAATATCATTTTTATGGTCAATAAATTAATTAGTTTTTTCAAAATTTAATGAAGTAATAATTTGTGATTTTTCGCAAATGCCATTGATTTTAACACACACTTTCCAAAAATTAATGTATGATAAAAATTAATGTCTTTTATTAATGGTATTTAGGAATGTTATATTAATTTTTGTACAAAATCAATGCTTCTAACTAATTTTAACTACTTTATTTTAATTCGCATGATTTTATTAAAAGACCCTAGAGTAATGTGGATTTGACTAAAATATCTATCATTTGTTGATAATATTAAATTAAATGAGAGTCTAAAACAATAATAAATTTGAAACAAAATTAAAACTCTAAAACTACAAAAAGAAATAAAACCAAAGGAATAGGTTTTTGAGGATAGCATGGCTCATTAATTTTTTATCATATGTCTTTATATTTATTCTAGGGTTAATGTACAAATCTACCCTGAAGTTTTCTTGAAATTGTTGCTAGTACCCTAAACTTTTTTTTTGCACAATGTAATTTTTAAAGTGTCAAAATCATAGCAATTTCACCCTGGCCATTAAAGTCAACGGCATTGACCATTAAATTGCCAATTGTACTACTAACTATATTGTCAACTATACCAAATCATCCTTTGTGGCAGTCTATGTCGAATTCTAGTTGGAAAGAACCTAAATAATTTGCAAAAATGCAAGAAAAATAGAAAAAGGGGTTTAAATGAAGGAATTTTGTCAAAATACACTGATTTTAATATCTAAAGATATTATTTTTTGATTAGAGACTCAAAAAATCATTAAAAACATTTCATAAAAATCCTACATGGTAATTTGCGTAGTTTCCAAGTGGAAATATAATGAACCAAATTAAAAGCACCAACTTAACCCAATCAATTGCAACCTCAGGCTGGAAACCGAAACCTTAATTACTAGAACCATAATTAAAAATATCAAAACCTAATAAAATCAACTAATAAACACAAAGAAATAAACAAATTACTAAAATCATATGCAGAGTCATGGGAAAAAAATAAACTTAAAATTTCCCAAAAAATGGAAAAATCTTGAAAAATTCATAACAATGCAAGAAAACTAAAAGACAAAAGTACATTTTTGGTCCCACAATTTTACACTAGGTTTCATTTTGATCCCTTAACTTTATTTTCTTTCTTTTTAATCCTTTAATTTTCAAAATATAATCAAACGTTTCCCTATTACTAACATAATTAATTACGTTAACACAAATGCTGACAACACATTATTCAATATTGACATGTCAATTTTTACTACCAAGTCATCAATATTTTTCATTAATCTTTGATTTAAAATATTTTTTAATTAAATTAAAAGATTAAAAATAAATAATTACAAATAAAACTTCTAAACAAAACCTTAATCTTAGATTTTTTTTTTGTCATAAAAAATGAGTTGGATAAATATATAAGCATTTAGAAATTATTTTGTTAGCATTTAGAAATGATTTATCAGTATTTTCTACTAATATAGTTAACTGTATTAATTATAGGAAAAATTTTGATTATATTTTGAAAGTTAAAGGATTAAAATGAAATAAAATAAAATTAAAGGATCAAAATGAAACTTAGTGTAAAGTTAAGGGATTAAAAATATATTTTTGCCAAACTAAAAAAAAAGTTGTCAAAATGAATGAATTTGACCAAAATAAACTGTTTTTAAAACCAATAGGATATTAGGTTTTGATCAAGTGTATTTTGGCCAAATTAATTCATTTTGACAATTTTTTTCTACTTTTCTTGCATTGTTATGAATTTTTTAAGATTTTTCCATTTTTTAGGAATTTTTAAGTTTATTTTTCCCCATGAATTTGCACATAATTTTTGTAATTTATTTATTTCTTTGTGCTTATTAATTGATTTTATTAGGTTTTTAGATTTTTTATTAGGGTCATAATAATTAGGGTTCCGTCTCAAGGCCAAAATTAATTAGGCTGAGTTAGTGCTTTTAATTTGGTTAATTATATTTCCACTTGGATACTATGTAAATTGCATAAAAGATTTTTATAAAATGTTTTTTAATAATTTTTTGAATCTCTGATTAAAAGTTAATACCCTTTAAGTATTAGAATCAGTTTATTTAGGCAAAATTCCTTCATTTAGATCCAATTTTCTATTTTTTCTTGGATTTTTTCGATTTTTTTAGGCTTCTTTCCAATTAGAATGCCACGAGGATGATTTAGTAAAATTGGCGATACAATTGGCAATTTAATGGTCAATGTCATTGACTTTAGTGGTAAGGGAAAAATTGCTACGACTTTGACATTTTAAAAATAATATTGAGCTAAAAAAATTTTAGGAAACAATCAGCAACTTTGGGGGCAAATTTACACATTAATATTTTACTTTAATTATGAATAAAATATGCCTTTTCATGTGTGCTGAAAATTGGTTACGGGTTATATAAAAAAAGGGTAAATATTCAGCTTGATTTGTAAAAGTTAAAAAATGTTACTTAATTTCCTGTTAAAATTAATTATTTTTTAATTTGATAGTTGATTTTTTTCTCTCTCAAATAATGCAGGTGTTGTTGATTGGTATTTTTTTCTCTGTTAAATATTCTGCTTGATCTGTAAAAGTTAAAAAATAATTGTTTAATGTTTTTTGTTGAATTTTCAGTTATATGTCATGGAAGTTAATATGTTGAAATATTTAATATATGTGTTGTAGTGTGTTTTTTGTTTTTGTCATTACATTTAAATGTCGTATATATTAGGGCTGCCAAGTAAATTGAGGGATGAAAGACTTTGGCCATGACTCAAACATGACCTGTTATAATTATGAAGTTTTCAATGTTCCGCAAATGCGTGATTTGTATTATGCCTTTTAAGTCTTTACGCAAGTCTTTTGAGTAGCTTACACCACTACTTCCTCAGTTTTAAAATATAAAAAGACAAATAAATAAATTATTAAAATAAAAAATAATCAAACATTTTAAATATATCACAAAGAGAATTGTTTTTTTCATAAAATACTGCTAATTTAATGTTCACACTAACTCTATCTTAACCCATACCTCATAATAATCCCTAAGATTTTGGTTGCATTGTCTACTTTTGCAGCCACGTTTGGATCAATCCCTACAGCCTCAAAAAGTGGAATTTTAGGTCGAAACTGGTCATAACCAAGATACGGTATGTTGTAATCAAACACAACATTACGTAGCTTTTGCTTGACAGAAAGGGGGAGATTAAACAGCTCTTCAACAGAAGCAAGAGTGGATTTTCGCAGATCCAAAGGGACCTTATCAAACAAAGCCTCAAAGCAGCCATACTCCACAAGTGCCTTGTGAACTTGTGATTTCACGTTCTCCCATTTCAGAGTGTTGGCTTCGTTCAAGTCCAGGTCGGAGAAGTCAATGACTGGAAGTTTGAGTTGGGTTTCCAAGGGCATTGTTCGTAATATTTTGCTCTTCCCTTTCAGGACGGGTTTGGTTTACAAAATTAGAAGATGGTTTGCATTTATAGACTGAACTAATGAAACATTTGGTACTATTAATTTAAGTTACTAATTTTTCAGGCCACAAGATTTAACTAATCAACAATTAATCAATAAATATGTGCTAACTGATGCATCAGCCTTCAGCGTGACCCATGAGATATCTAGAAGAACGTATTTTAGACCAAGAAAGGACAAGAATATCAGAAAAAAAATTACGAAAACTTTATAAGAAGTCCCCACTCTATTAGAAAGAGCACTAATTCAAGGAAAAAAATTTGATTGCATACTCTCACCGAACACAATCCCATGAGAAATTCTTAGGGATATGTTTCCATGAGAAAATTCTTTCAATGATTTCACTCTACTTTCTTTCCCTTTAAATGCTTTCTCACGGGTGTTCTCATTAATAGAGTCCCTGAGAAATTTTGGTGACAACTTTCCCACCAAAACGCACCTAAATTCTCACGGTTTCTCCCACGTCTTCTCTTTACTTGTTTCTGTGAGAAGGCTCTTCAAAACAATTATTTGTGAGAATTTCTATGAAAACTTTTCACCAAAAATTTTGGTGTGTGAGTTTTCCCTGAGAAAAATGACTATTTTCTTGTAGTAGCAATTTCTACTGGGTAATGGAATTTTCCTTATATTTCTCATTCCTCATTTTGTGATTAACCATTCCTTTACCTTTGACAGATCCTAAGTACCATTTTTAATCACCTCCTCAACTTTAAACACATATGTCACACCCTACTAAAACAGACACTTGAACATGGCCTGAAACTTTGAAAAGCTGCACAAAATGAACCAAAATAGCTGTATCAGAGTGTAGCATCATAGCCTCAGTAGTGCTACCACGGCGTTGGTGTTCTCGGATTCCAATTTTAAAAGCAAAGGGGACTGGCACCACAGCTTGACTTTTGGCGCTGTGGCGCCCCCTGCTTATACCATATCAGTAATTTTTCCAACTTCCAGGGTGAATTTCTGATACACATAACTTCATGCTCTAATCTCTTAATTGACTTGATTCTAAGTCCTACAAGTTACTTTCATCCTAATCTATCAGTAGACACCAATTTCACTCAAATCCAACTCTATTTGGAGATTTTGAACACCAACACCATTTTGGTCAAAACTCACAATTTAACACCTCCATTTGCCATCGAAGGCGATTGGGCACTCAAGGGTCTTTCACATATGTCCTATTGACTTAACTAACTTGTCCAATGAGGTTATTAGCCGGAGAAACTTCTCCTTTGAGAATCCCTCTTGAACCCAAAAATCACATAATGGGCTACATGTCCAAAACACACCTACAAGACCCAAAATCACCTTTAGCTCACACATTTGGCTCACCAACATGCGCTCCTACAACAATGACCCACACCAAGGTCCAAACCATCATCACATCCATCTAGACCGTATGTAGCACAAAGATGGTACTCCTGGAACTCTCATGCAGGCAACTAGACGATAACAACCTACTTAGCACAATATTTCATAAACTACATAACAACTACCAATTTTACTTTAAATTCTCGAAGATCGAGAGGCTAGCAACTCCTCGGTCTCCTTTGGACTAGTACTAGAGTCTTCACCTAAAATGTTAGTCATGGAGGGGGTGTGAGACAATGTCTCAGTAACTGGGACAAACACACACATACTATAAATCATCAATACTACACACATATGCAAATGATGCAGTGCAATGCTAATGTCATGAAATGCATGTCTCCTTCCACACAGCTAGAACCACGAGCTAGCGTTATAACATGATATCTCGTATAGGTGACTCCCTTCCAACAGTTGATGAAGACTGGTTCCGAGATATCATCAAGCTCACCTCACACTAGTACACCCAACCAAAGGTAGCACTAATGCTTGGATTGTGGCTCTCCTTCCCCTTGACCATTGCGAATTGGTGGTGATTTTAGGGAAGGTGCAGTCTGCTGTTGCCTTTCTCTCTTGGCCATAGGAGGCTATTTAGTGATTGGGATCCTTTCTTTATTTCACCTATATCATATATCATCATATCATATCATATATTATCATCATCACCCGATCCACCTTTCCTCACAATACTATATGGTGATGCTCATGTCATATCATCATGTAATCATCATCATCGTCATGTTTCTTAATGCCATGTTATGAACTCATGAAATGTCACATCATCATCATCATATATAATCACGTTCATCATCATGATCATGCTAGCATGCTATGTACACATATAATATTATGCTTATCAACACCACATACACATGCTCATCAATGTCAAGAAATTGAAATCCATACTATGTCTAGCTGTGGGCATACCACAATATATAGAAAAACCATCACATATAACGATATCATGGTATGAATAGAGACATGCATATATATACCAACATATAACACATATACAAACACGCTGTTACCATGGATTACCGACACCATGCACACCAGGGCTTAGGCAAGCCTTCGGAGCATCCCTCATGAACTATACACCTCAAATTAGTTGTTCAACCATTATAACATCATAATACCTATAATTGACATAATACACACATTAACCATAATTCATAATCTAACCATTCAAGCTTAACCTATTATTCTAATAGCACTAAAACCTCCCAATAAGCCTCAATTACATATCCTAACCATAATTATCCACATATACTTAAGATTTTATAGATCCTCTAGCAATTTCAACCTAGGGCTTACCCCAAATCATGTGTATCCTTCTAAAAATCACACCCATACATCATTAACACTAAATCACACTTCATTGATCCCATTTCATCCTTTTTAATTGGTGAATTTTAGCTAAAACCAAAAACCCAAATATATACCTAAAAATCCAACTCAAAAACTAAAGAAAAATAGAGATGGAGGAGCAAGGATCATTTATAAACGATTAATCAAACTTCTAGAGTTCAGAAATCACTCCCAAGGGCCAAAAATCCAAAGCCGTAGCTTTGCTCACTCATTTCCCCTCCGTTTCTTTCTTGCTCTCCCTAGCTTGAGTGAATTGACATGATTCTGATTTAAGTAAATTTCTCAATGCTTGCCATGGCACCAATAAGTTCTCTGTTGCTCAAGTGCTCTCAGTCCCAATATTTTTCAAGTTGCCACAAGTGTCTTCCTGCGGCAGCCCTGCACCTCTTCGTGGTGTAACCCTTCTTTGTCTCAAATATTAAATTTGTCTCGTTTTGATCCTTTCTCCGATCTTGGTTCCTCCGGTCCTGCACCAAATGCAAGACAACTTCCTATTAGCTCAAAGCTAAGTCCAAAACAATGGTTAGAGGATTGTTACAACATTACTTCTAAGCATCCCTCAAGAACGTTGGGGAATGATATATGTGTATATATATAAAATGAAACTTTGAGTATCAAAATGAAAATGGATGTAAATTATAATTATGAAATGATTATTTTTCCACAAAAATTGTTGTAACTTGTAACTATCAGGGGCTGATGAACAAGATGACCTACATCCAGCAAGATCGGTTCTGAATATGCAGTCAACTGTCAAATAATACACATTCCCCCTTTCATCTTTCTATTGATCACTACTTTTTTGGTTAACATTTTTCTTTTCGTTCAACTTTTGCTTGTGTTAGTGGAGCTTCTTTTTCCTCACTAAGCATGCCTGGTGGGGTAAATTATTCCATAATTTACTCAGCATTTGTCTAAAAAATTGTGCGGGGAATCAAACACTCAAAGCATGCTTTTGTAAATTAAAATACTCCCTCCAGTTTTCAAATATAAGTCTCAAATATAAGAAAAAAGAACTTTACAAATATCAATAAAGTTAATTAAACTAATTTAATTTGTAATTAAATATATATTTCTTTAAAATTGTCCTAAATTAATGGTCTTTTCTTTTACATTCGCTTAATTAATGATGAGAGTACCTTTAAAATGCCACATTTATTCCTACAAAATAAATAGTTTTCCCTTATATACTAGACCAGATCTCGTCTCCATAATTTACTTATATTTGAAAGCGAGGGAGTAGTTTATTAGTGTAAAGGTGACAATTTTCAATTACACTCAACAATAATTGGAACTTGTTTGATTATAATATTATTACGTGTAGGCTAACCTCTTCATGTTAAAGAAGGATACTATGAGTTATAGCTGGCAACCAGAAACATATGCCCACAATTCATGGCCATACTCAATAAGACTATCCTCTGATCTTATATATAAGAAAATTTTTTAAAAATGATTTTGATCCCAAATATAAGGGATACTAATATTAGAATTTGGGGTATTAGTTATATATTTCCCAAATTATCCTTTTGTCTATTATTACTAATAGTGAATTTAATTATATGTCATTAATTTCATATATGGTAGTATAAAGTTTGGGATATTTTTAGAAATCTCTTTTAATTCGAGACACATTTTAGACAATTAACCGTTTGTCTTGACTTTGAAACCGGAGGGGAGGGAGTAGTTTGTTAGTGTAAAGGCGACATTTTCAATTACACTCGACAATAATTGCAACTTGCTTGATTATAATATTATTAATTATAGACTAACTTTTTCATGTCAAAGAAGGATACTACAAGTTACAGCTGGCAGCCAGAAGCATATGCCCACAATTCATGGTCCTACTCACCAACGACTCCCCCTACCCCTCTGATTTTATATATAAGGAAATTTTATGGGAATGATTTTGATTCCGAATATAAGAGATACAGATGTTGAAATTTGGAGAATAAATATTTATTTTTTAAATTATTCTTTATCTATCATTATTAATAATGAATTTAATTTCATATCAGTGGTTTCATATATGATAGTATAAAGTTGGGGTTATTTTTGAAAATTTTTTATAATTCAAGACATATTTAAGATAATTAACTAATTTTTTTTGTCTATATAAATTAGTTATTTGTTTTTTATATAAATGAGACTGGAGAGAGAAAGTAGGATCATTGATTAATAAGTTAAACTTCTTTCAAATATCTCCACCATATCAAAAATTGAAATCCCGCAAGGAACATATGGGTCCTGAACTCGATTTGCTAAAAGTAATTAATAAAAGAATACATTAGATGAATCGCGAAGGTGACAAGGCATGATTTATTAATATTTTCAGAAATTATATTCGGTCTTTACTAATCTGAATTGAGTAAGGTTGGTATACATGGGCTTTCCGAACTGCAATTTTCTTTAAGGAGCGAATCACTTGAATTAATTACCATTGGTAATGCAGATATATGGTACTTTTATAGTCATTATTATTGCAGTCTAGCTTGTTCATGCTGTTCATATTATTTTTTCTTTTCTAAAAATAGAATTTTTTTTTTAAAACTTTAGGTACATATCTAACTAAAACGAAAACTGGCCAATGGAATTATTAGAAGGGTTTTATATATTTTCTTTTATTTTGAATTA
The DNA here is from genome assembly GCA_026686845.1 of Adenanthera pavonina. Classification (NCBI taxonomy): domain Eukaryota; kingdom Viridiplantae; phylum Streptophyta; class Magnoliopsida; order Fabales; family Fabaceae; genus Adenanthera; species Adenanthera pavonina. The sequence goes on from JAIVEN010000009.1 coordinate 20,948,329, forward strand.
CGGATAAGAATTTATGGGGACATGATGAAAAATATACACTTTAGAAAAGTATGAGTGATCAATTCATACGGACAAGCCTATTAATTGTTGCATGCATAGTCTCTGAACGAAGCTTAGAAAGTCCTCTAACCAAAACCATCAACCACACGAGATCCATCTCTTCTTCATCTTTCCACGTCTACTTTTTCATTTATCTCTTTTTTCTTTTTTGCTTTCTTTTTTTTTTCCTTTGTTTTTTCCCCAACTTTTTCTTTTGTGTCATTCGGAGCTTGTTTCTCCTTCACAATTATTCAATGTCCGTCAAAAAAAAAAAAAGGAAACGAAAGGTAGTGGGAAATCAATTCAAAGCTGATTTTCTAAATAGAAATAACTTATTAGTGTAAGGTAGCATTTTCTATTTACACTGGACAATAATTGCAACTTGTTGCGGAATTATATATTATTATAGCTAACTTTTTCTTGTCAGCTAACATACCCAGGGGAATGACATTTTGTCCTATTTAAATCTTTAACAGCATGCCACCTTTCTCCTTCTCTCCCTCCATCTCTATGTATCCTCATTGTCATTGATACTACATTCACACAAAAAGCTATCACATATTATTTAATACGAAGAATTTTTTTTTAAAAAAGGCTGGTTAGAAAAAATAAATAAAAAATTGACCGTACAAAAAAGAAAATTTATTTGTTTTTACTTTTGTTAATTTTTTATTGATTATCAATTTTCTTTAGCCATATATATATATATATATTCTCCGATGCTACCAAAAATACTTTTTCAAAGATATCTGTTTTCACCGGAAAAAGCAAATAATGTAATCTCACGCAACAACGTATGCACTATTGTTTCCACATCAACAATGCAGCACTAACAGATTGAGGCATTTTTGTATATATATATTTTTCTTCCAGATAAATTCTCCATAGTTGATGAGAAAGCACCTTTACACATTCTCCATAGGAAGTGTATTTAAACTATGCATATCCAGAGAAACTCTTGCAGCTCATTGAGCATGTCATTAGATACATGTATCAGAAAAAAAAAAAAAAAAGATGCCCTGGAAATTTTAACTCATATATTATTCAGTAGGATTATGTGTGACACCCTACTTCCAGACATTCCGGCATGACCAAAGAACATCAAAAACCAATCAAAGACAAACCAAACATCTCAAAACAACTTCCCAAAATTTCAAAGCAGTAGGAAAAAACCTGAAATGCACCTGAACAGGATGAGGCCGCTGCCTGCTATAGTGGCTCCGCGGCTCCAACCATTCACAGATCCTCTGACGCCTACTGACTTGCTGGCACCGTGGTCTGGCTTTCTCGTGCTACAGCCCCAGAATCAGAACTTGTATCAGCAAATTGCTGATTTGCTGGGTCAACTTCCGACACATGTAACTTCATGTTCCATTCTCCGATTGACCTGATTTCAACTCCTACAGGTCACTCTCGTTATTATCTAACCATGGACACCAATTTCACTCGAATCCAACTCCATTTGGAAATTCTGGACGCCCAACACCATTTTGGCCACTTTTGACCAAAACTCACAACCTATCACCTCCAATTGCCACCAAAGACAAATGGACACCCAGAGACCCTTCATACATGTCATATTTGGATAAACCAACATATCTAAGGAGGATTTACCTCACAGAAATCTTTCCTTCGAGAGTCAACCTCCTTGAACCACAAAACCACATACTGGGCTATGTCCAAAACTCACATACATGGCCCAAAACCACCTTTAGGCTCGCAGTCAACCATTTTAGTATACTGTAACACCTTACCTTTAAACTAATTTTCCATGAATTAAAATCCTTTTAAGTCTGATTATACTTGATCCTAAGCTTGAATCACATAAAAATGAAAATCAGAATTTCCAAAATTTTCGCTTACTGTTCATATGGTAGTTTCCACTTTACCGACTGAACTTTGAAAATTTATAACTAATTTTAGAAAAATCATTTCATAGTGATTGAAGTCTATAAAAATAGATAAAAACCTTATATACATGAGAAAAATATGAAACAGAACATTATCTTGACCAATTTATACAGTTTATTTCTCAAACATTTACTATACATTTGGTCATTTTATCTTTCTCGGGATTTTGGCCTTATATTTAAAAATTCATATCTCACTCTAACCTGAGCCAATTTATGCATTCCTTATGTCATTGGAAATCTATGTGAGTCTAATTTTAGAAATATTTTTCTTGTATATTTATTCAACTTACACAGGGCATGGTTTTAACTTAAATCATAAAGGGTCAGAATTCCACTTTTGCTGGAACAGTTTTGGGAAAACCTTCATATCTCCTATCATATAGCTCCAATTACCTCTAAATTAGTGGAATATGAAACTTAAATATAGACCTTTCCATAAATACAAACCACTGGATTTTTAGAGCTCTGAACAATTTATATCATCTTTTTAATTTTCCAGTACCTAACTTTCAGTTTCCAGTTTTTTCAATCTTTCTCTATTCTGAATGCTAAATTTAAAAAATCACTATAATTCATACATTTATCCAATGTAGGTGTTCTTTATCTCTATGAAAAGCCTGTTCTGTCTACTTTAAGATCATGTATAATACTTATATAGGATGATCCATTTCAAATAGAGTTCCCCTACTTAAATCAATACTGGTCATCTCAAACAAACTTATGCCATGACTTACATAATAAGCTTCATAACATATTTACATTGACATTTATTGCTCCAATTTCATGCATAATATCATAGAGGACTTAAAAGAATATATTCAAGGCATCATACAGGATTTACCCCTTTCATACAAACTTATACAAATTCCCAAAACATAACATTAAGACTTGCATAATAATATCATTCATCATTCTCTTCCTCTTTTTCCTTTAGCTCTTCTTGGATTCCTTGCATTGATTGGCCCTAAATATGGTAAGCATTTGGAAGGGATGAGATTCAAAGAATCTCAGTAGTTACCACTAATCAAGCAAATATATAATTATATAATGCAAGCACACTTCATCAAGTCATCATTCAAACATTTAGAATCATTTATGCTTAAACATTTTATTGAAAATTGGACAGAGTTTCCCTTATATTTTGGACATCCCGTGGTCACAAAACCCCTCAAATAACTTAGCCAATATCAGCAAAGCATCACATAATATCATTGCAAACATTTGGTATAACATTAAAACCATTGCAACTATATAACCATATAATGCATGATTAGGTTAATAAACTACCTTTTAACTTTTCAATCCTTTCCAAACTTTGCTCACCTTTCCTTTGAACTTATAACACTTCTTTGAGTCCTATAGTATCACAAAATGAGGCCATTAGCCACCAATTACACAACCTCATTTACAAAGTGTGCAAACTTGGACTAAAATTTTCACTTTACTTTCCTTTGAGTTTTTCTTGTACAACATACTTGTATCTACCTATTTTGGACCCAAGGAATCTAGTTTTGAGGTCAAAATCATGAAATTTCCTTTCCTTTTCAAACCCTAAATAGGGAGAAAAATTTAGAAATTTGTAGAAAAATATCTACCAGATTAATTTGCAATCTAATACCATATTCTTGCATCTTGAAACATTTCTTAGCATTTCTATTGTTTAGTTTCTTCATGACTCCATTTTCTCTCTCTACTCTCTCACTAGGTAGAAAATTTCAGAGGGAAAATGGAGAGAAATAATCCATAAAACTTCTCCAAACTCATGTATAAGCAAGATAGCAACCATAGAATTCTACCTTGGAAGTTTGAGAGTCAAACTTTGCTTCTTGCTTGGTCTTCTTTCCTCCTTGAGTTGCACGAGTTCCTCCCTCTTTTCTCACTGGTTCAGACGCGTAGAGGAGCTGGAGAAGACGTATTATGAGCTTAACCAAGTTGATTACATGTCATTAAATCATAAAGTAATTAAAGCTTTTTGGGCAATTAAAGCTTTTATAAAAATTCCCTTTGTATCCCAATGAGCTGCAGCACGCCTTGTGTCTCATTTTTGGCCAAAAATTTCTTAATAAAGTTTAATGGACCAAAATACCTTTTACCGATTAAATTCACCTGTACCGATTAAGTATTTTTACCAAAATTGTCATTAAATTAGTACAGGATTATCCAATAATTACTTTTTGTCCAAAATCATTATCTTGAACCAAAATATATTTTAGCAAGGTCCAATTATTCTCTTTGAATCAATACTGTCTTTTCCTGCAGTTTAAACTAACCTTTTATCGGGTAAAATATTAATATTAAACCATAATTACCCAATAAACATTATTTTGATCTCAATAGATTTCTTGCTATATTTCATTGGGTCTTCTCATTGAGAGCTTCATTTTGACCATAATTTTTTATATTTACAAAAATGCCCTTGACCCGAGGCTAATTTATAATTTTTAGAACTTTCGGGTCATTAGGTGTAATTTTTCCCAAGACATTTCTAATACTCATTCCCCGTAATTTTTATGACTTTAAGGACATGAATGTCCTTTTCATAATTTTTTGGGGGAAAAATATAATTTCTCATTTTTTCATCTAATCAGAAAAAATGATCTCTTTACTCTTCTTCACTCTCAACGATGTCTCTCCATTTTTCCCAATTCCTCCTGCACTTTATGATGTTAACATTTATTCTTTGGGGTTTAAATACAATATTCATATTTTTCTTCTAATATGGGAAATGACCATTTTGCCCTTAAGCCAGGTCAAAACATAATTATACATTCTTTCGGGCACTTTCTTGTAATTTCACCCAAAGATCAATTTTTTTATTATTTCTTTCTCACTATTCACACTAACTTCAAATTGGTCTATCTCTTAATCTGGACCTCCCGGCTATGAAATACTTAAACCGTTGCGCTCAGCTTGGAGCGGGCTTTCATTCAAGTGGTATATTGCATATTTTCCGGGGTAAGTTCTAGAATTAATTTCTGCTAAGGACCTTATGGAAAATTAATTCCAGTTAAGGATCAAACATAACTTCTTCAGAAAATTAGATGAGAAATTAATTCCTTCTAAAGCCCGATTATATACAGCCTTTTCGTCTTACTTCGTTTCTCAACTTTTATTCATTTTATAACATTCCATAAAAATAGGATATTACATATACAAATACCTGCTCATACATTAAAGACCCATACCAGGGTCCACTATTAACATCACACCTTATTACATCACATATAGATAATATTCCCAGGACTCTCATCTAGGCAACCAACTATATCCACCAACTTGGCACAGAATTACATAAACTAAATTACAACCACTAAATATACTTGAAATTCCCAAGGATGAAAAGACTGCTAACTCCTTAATCCTTTCCGAACTAGCACTAGAGTCTTCACCTGAAAGGTTAGTCATGGAGGGGAGGGGTGTGAGATAGTGTCTCAGTAACCGAGGAGAACCACACACACACACACACACACACACACATATATATATCTCATACAATTCATGAATGCAATATGAAATGAATGTGAGGCATATCTTCCCTGCACACAGCTAGAACCACTGGCTATCGTCATAACAGGACATTTAGTATAGGTAATTTCCTTCCAACAGCCGGTGAAGATTGATTCCGAGACATTACCAAGCTTACCTCCTATTGGTGCACCCGACCAAAGGTAACACTAATGTTTGGACTGTGACTCTCCTTCCCCTTTCCCACCACAAATTGGTAGCAATTTAGGGAAGGTACGGTCCACTGTGTGCCTTTCCCCCCTAGTCATAGGAGGCCATCTAGCCGTAGGGATCTCATCCTTATCCTCCCTGACATATATATATATCATATATCATATCGTCATCACATCATCACCACCCAATCCGCTGTATATCACAATCTCACAATGTCATGTGGTGATGCTCATGTATCATCATATAGTAATCATTATCATCATCATGATCTCAGTGTCATGCTATGCATCATGTCATATCATATCAATGTCATCATCATATATTTAATAATAATAATCATCATCATCAGTCATAATCATCGTCTAGTTGTGTGCATACCACAATATATAAAAACAGTACACACAAACATATCAATATCGTGGTTTGAAAGAAACATACATATATACACAAATATACATAATATCACACAATATAATAATACAATACAAACAAACACCCGGTTACCTCAGGTTGTCAACACCACGCACACAGGGGCTTAGGTAAGCCTCCAGAGCGCCCAAATCACGGACTATGTGCTTCCAATTAGCCAGTCAATCCACTACAACAATAAAATATCTCAATTAACACAACATACCACTAGATCAAAAACCACAATTCGACCATTTAGTTCCAACCCAAGATTTCAGCCCCATATTCATACATCATTAAGCTCATAGGAACCATTCAAATATCAATCAATCCCATACAATTCGGATTCCTAAGAGCCCTAACCAAAAACAACCTAGGGTTAAGCTCAAATCATGCATAATCCCTTCAAAACTTATACCCAAGTAACATACATATCAAATAGCACTCCATCAATCCTATTTCATCTATTTCAATTGGTGGGATTCGACCAAAATCAAAAATCCTAACTTATACCCAAAAAATCTCAAGTTTAAACCGAAGAAAATGGAGAGGAAAGAGTAGAGATCACTTACCAACCAAGATCCAAGCTCTTGGACACCGAAAAACACTCCCATTTGCCGGAAAACTCAAACCCTAGCAGAGCTCATCGCATCTTCTCTGTTACTCCCTCCGTTTCTTTCTTTTCTTTTCATCCAAAATGATTCTGATTTAAACCAATTTCTCGATTCTTGCCACAACTCCAAATAAGTCCACCACAGCGCCACCAATTTCAGCAGAAAAATGCCACTGGAATTGGCTCTTGCCGCAGCGGCCCTGCTTCTCACTGCGGTGTGAAGCTCATTTCTTTTTCTCTTGAACCTTCCTCCGTCCTGTTTTCTCCGGTTCTGGACACAATGGTAAGGACAAGCGTCATGAGGGGTGTTACACTCTCCCCTCCTTAAAAGAAATTTTGTCCTCGAAATTTGAGAACGCTAACCTCAACCAAATATAATATATTCCTTACACCGTAATCCCTCAACTTTTGGGCAACTTTCTCAATTTCTACCTTCTATTATGCATCTCATGAATGAATCACTCTCTCATACTTCACTTATATTTTCACTAATTTATGCAATTTACAGTAAAAAATTCAATCTTAGTGCCAAATCTTCGTTATGTTCTCAGACATAAGAATGGCTGGACAACTACCTCGACTTGAGTTCTTTCTCTCCAAAGCAAACTTTTCATGTAGTTGTTATATCAAAACTTCTAAGATATACCATCATTCTCTTTAACTTTCAAATTTCTTCCTTATTTATCCACACCATTACTTATTTTCTCAAATGGTTAATAACTTTTAACGGTTTCTCTTAAAATTTAGATCACATTAACTGTCTTATTTATGCTAACGAGGCTCCATTGACCAACCACCATCAATTTCCATAATTTATTTTTCTCATATTATAATATCTAACATCCACCCCTTATTACTATATTAAATGGAAAACCTCTTTTCCTTAAAGCTCCTTATATATCAGCCCTCTATGGTGATCCTTATTAACCAAACTTCTTTCTTGCTTTATCCACATAATCCTTTTTCAGTTGACAACCTTCTCCTATCATACCCTTTACCTTGAAATTCCTTAAGCCATAGCTACCCTGTGTAACGATCCAACTATTCAAACTTCTCACGACCACTTTTTCTATGACATGGATTATTGTTTCCTTCACACATTCCTTCTTCAACTAATAGTTCTCTCTCTCTTTCAATACCATTATAGATGGGATTTTCCAAATAAGATGATCCACTGCTTAACAATTCAAACCATCAGACTCAATATCGCCATTTCTTTTACTACACGATTTACTGTTCAAAATTTTACAACATCACTTCTTGATCTCCATATCACTGTCTCATTCGGCATCAACCAATTTAAAACTGTCACCGGGCATTCCAAAAGTCTTTCTTATTGCACTGTCCAAGTGCACACCATATAAAAACTCTTTATCTTACACTTCTCAACCAAATGGCACTACCAAAGGCATAGGTAGAAACCATCATATCATTAAAGTCCACCAAAATTCCCTTGGTCTCATTAGCATCAAAACAACCTCTCTAGTGACCAGATAGTAAGGCCACTTTCCAAAATGGTTCCATAACCTCATAAAACCGTCATACCAACAACCAATCATTAACTTCTTATATTCTTTAGAAAGGTCCTTACAATTTTCTTTTCACTTCCATTGCCATATTCTTATTCTCCTCTTACTCATCCTTTCATCTTTAACACTATATACTTGTTTCCACTTAATTATATCCTTTTAATTCCATGATGTTTATTTTCCACACGCTTCTTATTATACTGCATCTCTCCGACAATCTTGCTTATGCATAAACCTCTCCAATTGTAGAGCTTATAGTCTTTCTAGTATCCTGTCAACGTACTCCCTTACATTTGCTTCTGCTGCACACTCTAATTCCTTCACTTCTACATATAGGGTTGTTCAATGCACTCACATCCCTTATGTACACCTCCATCCTACTGTTCAAGTTTCATTTCCCACTGTGAACCTCATAGTCCTGATGCTTATAGCAAGAGGCTATGAACCGCCTAATACCCCTCATTGTTACACCATAGCTACAACTTGTTCACCCTTTACCAATAATGTTTGGGTCCTTACTCCCGACTCAAATTTCTTTTTCCCAATCCAACTCTACCATGACAATACTGCTACCTACTTATGCCTCTGTGAATCCTGCTTAGGCTCTGCTTTCGGGTCTTTAATTCCTTTCTCCTTCTCATTGTTCTTGAAAGATTTGGAATTCCTTCCATTAGATCATAAACTGCTTATCTCATGATCAATGAATCGCTACAACATACAGATTGATTGGTCAGCTGTACCCAATCAATCTTTCAGGAGATAGACATCCAAGACCATGAATTAAAGCGGAATTGAATTCCCATAGATATCATCACTAAGTCTTTCACTCTCAGTCTACTAGTGCCTCGTACCTCGAGTAATTAGTACGTCAACCGTGTAACCAGCTGCCATTAAGCCTCAACTAGTTAACCGATAGTTCTGGACTCGTGATTCCATACCACATGGTATTGTCTCATACTTCCCAATAACAATGACTTCCCACATTCTCCAGAGTTGTTACTGGGAAAAACCTAGGGGCAAAAGCATATGAAAAGGGGTTAACTCCATGACTTCTACCTTTAAGCATCTTGAGGGTAGCCAACACATTACATATGTAATACATCGTTCCATAATTCCTTTTATGACAAGGGGATATACCAAGGAAGAAGCTTCCTTCAGTCCATACCCATGGCATTTCAATACTTGAATCACTTCCACAAACCACTGCCATCAATCAGGTCAAGTTCTTGTCCACAACTAGTTGACAGCACATCCCCCTTATTGACCTGGCTTTAAATCAGAGAGAGAAAGTTACGAAAACTCTTTCATCAACTTCAAAATCCTTACTTGACAGTTACTTTCTAAACTCCTTATAACTTCAACATATCTTATAATTTGTTCTTACTTGTAAAACTTATCTTCAATCTCTTACAACTTAAAATTCCAACTTGTTCGCCGTACACTGCTCCTCAATAGGTATCACCACAATCCTTATCCAAACCCATACTGGTCATCCTCCAATTTACAAAACTCATTAATACATCCAATTCCAAACAACCTTTTATCTCACAATTTAACTCCACCTCCTTCCAGACCGTTATCCACCATAAAATAGACAACAGTCTCTCTTTGCAATTTGGGTTCAGCCTAAAGGACTTTAGTGATCTCTTAACCATATCTCATATCCTTTCAGCATTGCTTAACCTTCTAATTCATTCTGAAATTATCCAACCACTTCCTGCACAATCCGCGAACATAATACTCCAGATGACAATCACCATCCCTTTATTATCCTCCTTGATGGCACTCAGATCACCGTCACCATCACTGCCACAACCTTCATCGTGCAATACCATGTTAACTATAGGGCACCTGTCCTTTACCTCAAATACAACTCCAGCTAATTAACTCGTTCTCTATCATTACTATATCCAACTTGGTATCCAAACCTATGGATTAGATTCTCTCACGATTCTTCCACTACTTCAACTACCTTAACACTCAAACATCAGGATTTCATTGTCACTTCCATATTTAATCCTTATAATGCCTACCACTTATGCTACTCTGCAACCTACACTTATCTTCTATACATAAAGCTATTCAACTTCCTTTACTAATTTCCTCTTGAAAAATTTCGGATAGAAAAAGCATAGATCATTGAAATTTCTCTTATCCTTATCAGTTTCCCATATTCGCTGAGACAAAACATATATCTTTGCATACTAGTCCTCAAAAGATGTATACGACACCACTGATAACTGATCCTTGATTTCTAGGTGAGCTCCCGAAGCCTCAGCACTCAGTAAGACTCGTCTCCTTCACTGCTCAGCCTCCTTTTTCCATCTTGAGTATTACAAATTACACATTTTATTCAGAGGTACAATCCATAGCACCAAATATAGTTTCTAATTGATCCACCCATTCTTTAGCCATCCCATGTTTTAGCTTACTTTCAAAGGCTGGTGGATTAACTTTTGAAAGTCTTTCAGTTGAAAGAAGATACCTCTTCTTCCAACTCTTAAGGCCCTTCTAGCTCCATTATATCCACATCGATTCCATCAGTCATATTACCTTATACTCATCAACTTGACCTTTCAAACATTGAACTTCACATACGTATTGGGTTCTTCATTTACATCACCATACCCTTAGCTAGTTAACTGCTTCTGCATTCTATTCAATGTTCTTCCTTCATCAATAACTCAGTCATTCAGCATAACCTATTTCTCGTGCATCTCTATCTCTAGAGATCACTATTACTTTGCTTACCTCTTGTAATACATCTTTCCCTTTATATACCAATGGCAACACACTTAGTTATATGACCTTGTACTAGTATTACATAGGGAATATACAAGTTTATGCAAACCATACTGTGCCAAGTATTTCTATAAGCAAAAACAATGACCTGAACCATTGCCTTGATACCAAAATGTAACACCTTACTTCCAAACATCCCGACATGACCAAAGAACATCAAAAACAAACCAAAGACAAACCAGACATCTCCAAACAACTTCCCAAAACTTCAAAGCAGTGAGAAAACACCTGAAATGCACCTGAATAGGATGAGGCCACGACCTGCTATAGTGGCACCATGGCTCTGATCCTTCATGGATCCTCTGACACCTACTGACTTGCTGGCACCATGGCCTGGCTTTCTGGTGCCATGACCCCAGCATCAGAACTTGTATCAGCAAATTGTTGATTTGTAGGGGCAACTTTTGACGTGTGTAACTTCATGTTTAGATCTCCGATTGACTTGATTTCAACTCCTACAGGTCACTCTCGTCATTATCTAACCATGGACACCAACTTCACGTGAATCCAACTCCATTTGGAGATTCTAGAAGCCTAACACCATTTTGGCTACTTTTGACCAAAACTCACAACCTATCACCTCCTATTGCTATCAAAGACAAATGGACACCCAGAGACCCTTCACACCAGTCATATTTGGATAAACCAACATGTTTAAGGAGGATTTACCCTGAAGAAACCTTTCCTTCAAGAGTCAACCACCTTGAACCCCAAAACCACATACTGGGCTATATGTCAAAAACTCATATACATGGCCCAAAACCACCTTTGGGCTCGTAGTCAACCATTCTAGCATACAAATACCTGCTCATACATTAAAGACCCATACCAGGGTCTACTATCAACATCACACCTCATTACATCACATACAGATAGTACTCCCAGGACTCTCATCCAAGCAACCAACTATATTCACCTACTTGGCACAGAATTACATAAACTAAATTACAACCACTAAATATACTTTAAATTCCCGAGGATGAAAAGACCGTTAACTCCTTTATCCTTTCCGAACTAGCACCAGAGTCTTCACCTGAAAGGTTAGTCATGGAGGGGAGGGGTGTGAGATAATGTCTCAGTAACCGGGGACAATCACATACATACACATATATGTATATATATATATATCTTATACAATCTATGAATGCAATATGAAATGAATGTGTTGCATATATCCCTTGCACACAGCTAGAACCATGGGCTGTAATCATAATAGGACATTTAGTATAGGCAATTCCCTTCCAACAATCGATGAAAACTAATTCCGGGACATTTCCAAGTTCACCTCCCATTAGTGCTCCCTGCCAAAAGTGACACTAATATTCGGACCGTGGCTCTCATTTTCCTTTCCCACCACGAATTGGCAGCGATTTAGGGAAGGTGCAGTCTACTGTGCGCCTATCCCCTCCTGGCCATAGGAGGTGATTTAGCTGCAGGGATCCCATCCTTATCCTCCCTAACATATATATATATATATATATCATATATCATATCATCATCATATCATCACCACCTAATCCGCCATATATCGTAATCTCACAATGTCATTTGGTGATACTCATGTATCATCATATAGTAATCATCATCACCATCATGATCTCAATGTCATGCTATACATCATGTCATATCATATCAATGTCATCATCATATATGTAATAATAATAATCAACATCATCAGTCATAATCATCATCTAGCTGTGTACATACCACGATATATAAAAATAGTACACATAAACACATCAATATCGTGGTTTGAAAGAAACATGCATATATACACAAATATACATAATATCACACAATATAACAATACAATACAAACAAACACCCAGTTACCTCAGGTTGTCAACACCACACACACCAGGGCATAGGCAAGCTTCCAGAGCACCTCAATCACGGACTATGTGCTTCCAATTAGCCAGTCAATCTACTACAACAATAAAATACCTTAATTAACACAATATACCACTTGATCAAAAACCACAATTCAACCATTTAGGCCCGACCCAAGTTCCAGCCCCATATTCATACATCATTAAGCTCCTAGGAACTATTCAAATATCAATCAATCCCATACAATTTGGATTCCTAAGAGCCCTAACCAAAAACAACCTAGGGTTAAGCTCAAATCACGCATAATCCCTTCAAAACTCACACTCAAGCAACATACATACCAAATCACACTCCATCAACCATATTTCATCTATTTCAATTGGTGGGATTTGACCAAAATCAAAGATCCCAACTTATACCCAAAAAATCTCAAGTTTAAACTGAAGAAAATGGAGAGGAAGGAGTAGGGATCACTTACCAACTAAGATTCAAGCTCTTGGACACCGAAAAATACTCCCTTTTGCTGGAAAACTTAAACCCTAGTAGAGCTCATCGCTTTTTCTCTGTTACTCCCTCCGTTTCTTTCTTTTCTTTTTATCCAAAATGATTCTGATTTAAACTAGTTTCTCGACTCTCACTGCGGCTCCAAATAAGTCCACCGTGGTGCCACCAATTTCAGCTGGAAAATGTCACTAGAATTGGCTCTCACCGCAGTAACCCTGCTTCTCGCTGTGGCGTGGAGCTCATTTCTTCTCCACTTGAACCTTTCTCCATCCTGTTTCCTCCGGTTCTACATATAATGGCAAGAACAAGTGTCATGAGGGGTGTTACATTATGCAAAAATATTCATACTTGCTTAGCTAACAATGTAGTATTAAAGCTCTGGAAGTCCATAAAGTTTTAGTGTAATAGAAGAAATTTTTTCACCTCAACAAAATTTAACAAGACAACTAGGAAAATTCCTTTGTTACTGTCCATATGATTTACCATATAAATTCAGACGATTCACCATTATGTAATTGTTTGACTGGGTTTGAACCAAGCAAATGCATAGGAATGAAGTAGGCATAATTGGGCTACCGAATGTGCCAGGAAGACAACACGTAAGTGCAAATTAAGAAGATGGGTTTCTGGAGATGACAATGGTAAAAGTGCCAGATTTTGCAAAATGGTTTCTTGTTTTAGAAGACACATGTAGAAACCAACGCTTAATTGGAGAATTGCTCCTGTGTAGCGTATTCCTATTATTCTAACTAGATTTTTCTTTTTATGCAATGCACAAGATGTTTTGCTGTAAGTGTTTTCAATATTATTAAAATTTGTGTAGGATGTGTGATGCAAGACATCACATGCTATTTTATTAAAATTTGTTTAGTATGATCCATTGTAATAAATAAAAATTTTATATAATTTATAAAGACTAAACAAAAACTAAAAAAGAATTTTACTCCACAAGGCTTTCACTCCAGATAAAAAGTTCAATAACAATACTTTTTTGATTCAATTATCATAACCAACTATCTCCATCGCAAGACTTACTAAAGAATTTCTAATCACTCATTGTATGGATCAAAGTAGGGAATATATGGATGCAAAAGGCACATGAAAGGAATTTCCTCTAAATTGGAAAATACAATATAAATCTGAATATTCTTTTGTCTAATAATTGGATAATTAACTTCTTTAGCTCTAAGGTCAGGAACTTCTACTGGCATTGAATCATAAGCCTGCAATACCAGCCAATACACACAAAAAATGAAATGTTAACTTCTCCCATTTCTTTGAAAAGAATTGTTCAATTTCTCTGAGAGCAGCATCTTCTTTTTCTTTTTACGAAACTTGGTGATTTGAAGAAAAAAAATGGAAATTATTTGTTTAGACAATAAGTAATAACATAAAATGGAATTGTGTTTTTTATTTCCGTTTCTTAACACACCCACAAGGAACTTGCCCACCAAGGAAGTATCTAATTTAGTTCTGTCTAGTTTGCAGTTCCCGTTTGGCCTTTGGAATTCAAGTAGATTTATTACTTGGGTGAATAATGGGATCTGCTGAGTTGATATTGATTTGGTTTAATATCTATCCAAATGCTTAACTAAATGAACAAATATAAAAAAATGAAAAAAAGATATATATGATAAAAATAATTTTTATCTTAATTTAAAAATGGAAATGTGTGTTAATTATTTTTCATTTTTTAATTCTCTTTTAATTTTTACTTCTTAACATGTGTAAGCCTGATGGTAAAGAAGCATAGAATCGGCCTCTCATCTTCTAGCATGAATTGGATTAAGGTGTTTGGTGTTCAAAATAATAATAAAAATAATAATACATTTTTTGATGTATTATAATAATTTCTTTATTTTCATTTACTTTAAGCTTGGAGCAAATTTTTTAACGCAAAGTTCTATTTCATTATAATATATTTATGTGTCATATAGGAATGCATGTACTCAGTGATAGCATGCTAAACACTTTTATATAAGATTCAACCCAAGTTCTATTATAAACACCAGTTCGACATATAACACTTTACTCTAATATATCTCCTGACTTGACCAAATACTTCAAAAACTAATCAAACACAGCACAAACACCTCAAATTTACCTCTCAAATCATCAGAGCAGTGGAAAATGCCATAAGACACCTCAAGAATGCCAAAACAGCCGCGACAGGGTGTAGGCCCGCAACACTACAATATCATTGTGGTGCTGGTGCTCTCGGGTTTTAGAATTATTGAAATAGAGGATCTGGCACCACGGCCTAGCCCTGGCTCCATAGTGCCCCTTGCTGGTTTTATACCAGCAAATTTCAAAGTTTCGGGGTGAAACTTTCGACGTGCATAACTTTATGCTCAAACCTTCGATCGATCTGATTCCAACTCCTACAAGTCAATCTTGTCCCAATCTAACCATGGACATGAATTTCACCTGAATCCATCTTTCTATGGAGATTTTAGACACCTGATACTATTTTAGTCACTTTTCAACCAAAACTCACCACAAACCTCTCCAATTGCTGCCAAAGAAAAATGGCCACTCAAGGACCATTCACACAGGTCCTAATCGACTTAACCAATTTATCCAAAGAGGTTTTGCCTCAAAGAAACTACTTCTCTGAGATTTGACCCCCTTGAACCTCCAATTGACAAAGTGGGCTATAGGCCCAAAACTCACATAATTGGCCCAAAATCCCTTTTGGGTTCAAATACTCTACCATATTAACTCATCAACATTCTATACCATGCTTGTATCACAAAACATCATGCTCATCACATCCAACACTATTCCACATCAACATCATTAACATCATTACATTTATCTAATTTCTTATAGCAATTACAAACACTATCCTACTTAGCACAACTTACATAGACTATACACACAGGCGCTATAGTGACTTGATATTCCCAATACCAGAGTGATTATGCCTCCCTCATCTTCTGCAGGCTAGTGCCAGAACTTTTACTTCAATTGTTAGAGTCATGGGAGGGGGTGTGAGACAAAGTCTTAGTAACTGGGGACAACCGGACATATATATATATACATCACTCATACAATAATATCATGAATGCAATATGAAATAGAATGCATGTCTCCCTCATACATAGCTAGAACCACGTGCTGTCGTCATAAAAGGATATTTTGTACAGGTAATTTCCTTCTAATAGGTAGTGAAGATTGATTCCAGGACATCACTAAGCTCACCTTACCTTAATGCAACTCAGCCAAAGGTTACACTAGAGCTCGGATTGTGGTCCTTCTTCACCTTTACCACCTCAAATTGGTGGCAATTTAAGGAAGATGTAGTCCACTGCTAGCCTTTTCCTCCTGGCTATAGGAGGTGATTTGGTTGCAGGGATCTCATCCTTGTCCTCCCTTATCATACATCATCATATCATTATCACCAACTGGTCACCATATATCTCACAATGCTATGTGGTGATGTTCATGCTATATCATCATGTTCTTAAAGTCATGCTATGCATCATGTAATGTCACATTATTATCATCATCTCTGATCATCATCCTAATCATCATCCACTTTATATCTAGCCGTGTGCATACCATGATATATAGAAAAACCGTACACACACAAAAACTATATTATGGTATGAATGGAAACATGCATATATACACATATATACTATTGTATAACACACATATAGCATAACCAATACAAACAATATAAACACCCAATTACCTCTAGTCATCAATACCACATGCACGTGATTCCACAAACTTCTTGGGTTGCCCAACATAACTTACCTCCTTTGGTCAACCAAACAATCTCTACAATGTCATAATATCTCAATTAACGCAATATACCACTTAACCAAAAACCACAATTCCACTATATAAGCCAAACCCAAGGTTCCAACACTACTTTTATACATCATTGAGCTCTTAAAGACTATTCAAATCCTAACCAATCCTATTCATCTAGGATTTCATACATCCTTAACACACATAACCTAGGGTTAAGCTTAAATCATACATACTCACTTTAAAACACATAATCAAGCATCATAAACACTAATTCAAACCCTATTAACCTCATTCCATTCATTTTAATCGGTGGATTTCGGTCCAAAATTGAAAACCCAACATATACCTAAAAAATCCAAACTCAAAATTGAAGAAAAATGGAGTGAGAGGAGTAGAGATCACTTACCAACAAGAATCCAAGCTCTCAAAAGCCGAAAATCACTCCCAAGGGCTAAGAATCATGAACTCTAGCTCTGTTTCTTCTTTTTCCCTCCATTTCTCTCTCGCTCTCTCATTCTCGGCCTAACTAAAATGTTTCAGATTTAAACAAAATTTTTCCCTGCTCACCGTGGTGTGGAGCTTCTTGGCCTGGAAAATATTTCCAAAATTGCAGCTTTCTCATTTAGGTGGTCTCGTCTTATGTCACAATGTAGGGCTCTTTTTTCTCTACTTTGATTCTTTCCTTCCTCCTGGTCCTTCCAATTCTGCATACAACGACAAATACACTTAGTTAGCTAGAGACTAAGTTAGGGATAATGTAATAAGGGTTGTTGCGTGGCATACTATTCTTTATTTTGAATTCTAATGCCTTAAACACTAAAAACATTTTCAGGAGTTCTTTCCATAGGTCTAATCTCCAAACTTTAGTTAATAGTTAAAACAAAGTTAGAGTTGTTCATACACAGTCACAAAAGTTACTGCACAAGTAATAGTGGGCTTTCCATGATTGCTAATTTCCAGAAAGCAGGATATTTGTTCCATCATAATCTACCCCATAATGGAGGGTAAAACTTTAGTTCTAACCCCAAAATTTAAAGTGACTGTCAATCATACATAACTAACATGGATCAGTTCTAACATATAAGAGTAAATTGTTGCCTCCTTGAACTATCAATGTCTTATAGAGGTTGTTGAACTGCCAAAAATAATTTACACTAAAATAAACCAGGAAGCCACGCTTTAGGGTTGAACTTCACAGGTGAAACTTGTAACAACCCTCATGATACTTGTCTTTGGTATTGTGTGCAGAACAAAAGGAAACAGGAAGGAGGAAGGTTCAAATGGTGTATAAAAGAGCTCCACGCCATGGAGAGAGCCAATTCTAGTGGCATGTTTTTAGCCGAATGTGGTGGCACCACAGCAAGCTGTCCTAGATCCATAGGGAAAGTCGAGAAACTTGCTTAAATTAGAATCATTTCGGACTATTGGAAAGAAAGAAATAGAGGAGAAACTGAGGGAGCTCTACTAGGGTTTGAGATTTCAACATTTAAGAGTGATTTTCGGACCTTGGAAGCTTGGATTCATGTTGGTAAGTGATCCTTACTCCTTCCTCTCTATTTTCTTCAGTTTAAACTCAGGGTTTTTTAGTTATATGTTGAGATTTCTGATTTGGGTTGAAATCCACTGATTGAAATAGATGAAATGGGATTAAGGAAGTATGATTTGGTGTTCTTGTTGCTTGGGTATGAGTTTTGAAGGGTATATGGATGATTTGAGCTTAACCCTAGGTTGTTTTCAATTAGGGCTCTTGGGAATCCAAAGTGTATAGGAAGGATTGATCTTTGAATGATCCCTAGGAGCTTAGTGATGCATGAAAGTGGTGTTGGAACCTTGGGTTAGGCTAAAGTAGTAGAATTGTAATGTTTAGCTAAATGGCATATTGTGTTTATCGAGGTATTATGATGTTGTTAAGGTTATTTGGTTGCTCAGAGAAGCCAAGTCATGACATTGGCATTCAAGAAAGCTTGTGAAACTTGTGTGCATGTGATAATGATAATTGAGGTAACCGGATGTTTGTTATATGTGATTATATATTGATATATATGTATATATATAGATATATGCATATTCCTTTTCATACCATAATATTAATTATGTATGTGTATGATTTTTCTACGTATCATGGTATGAACGATTAGTTGATGTATGATGATTGTATATGTTGTGTATGAATGATGTGTAGCATCCCCATACCATTGCATGCTAGCATGTCTATATGATGCTTATGATAATGATATATATATATGTATGTGTAGAGGCATGTTGGCATGACATTGGCATAATTCAGTGGGCTTCTTGCAAATACCACAGTACAGCTATGATACTCTGTTTTTAAAGCTCACACTTTCTCTCTTTGCACTCTAGCTAAGTGCTTCACCAATCCCTTGTGATATCCCCTCACAAGAAAATCTTTCTTTCATATGAAGATGAGATTGTTTACAATGGATAAAATCTCTTTATCAGAGTGTATATGAAAGTTGGAGTACAAAGAATGAAGTATGTGAGAGTAAGAGACTTTGAGTTCATGATTTAGCAGAGTTTCAGCATATACAATGTTAAAATCATCTGTCACAACTTCAAATGATGTTATATTTATAAATTTAGATCTTAACTATACGTTAGAGACAAAATCTATCCGTTGGAGAAGTTACCCAACAGTTACTCTGAAAAACTATTCGTTCACCAACTATATTTAATGCTTTTGACATTCTAAAATTTGAATTTTGGTTGGTTAACAGACGAATTTCACAGAGACTGAATGTTAAAGACTTCAACATTAAATTCCAAAGTTCGTCTGTTGTAAAGTAAAATTTCAATTTTCATCATTGAGAAATTTTTTTGTGTTGGAACATATGAATTTTCAAGTTAAAAAGTTCTTCTTAAAGGTGTGAACAGTAATCCCAAATTGCTACAGTGCCTTCGAAGTTCGAATTTTGGTGCCCAAAATTCGTCTGTCAGTGGGCTGCTCAATAAGGCACAATAGTTCATCTTTTCAAAATTTGAATTTTCAGGTTTCAAAGTTCATCTATCAGAGAGGATGTTCCTTTCAGACTTATTTCAAAGTTCGAATTTCTGAAAACCAATATTCGTATGTCAACAAATTATCGTAACAGACTTGCAAGCTTTGTTTCTAGAAATTCGAATTTTGAAAGTCAAAATTCATCTGTCAGTAAGCTAAATTTGGATACTTTCTAAACCTCACTTTCAGATGAACTTAGACATGTCCTCAGATGAATTTTTCATTTTCATAAATTGTGTTATATCATAAATTTGAATTTTCAAATCTTAAAATTTGTCTGTCAGAAAAGGCCCTTGTCAGACTCATGTCAAAGTTTGAATTTCTGCACTCAAAGTTCGTCTGTCAGAGCAGGCTCTTTTCAGACTTGTTCATTTTCAATTCAAAATTCAAATATCCAAAGTCAAAGTTTGAATTTTCAAAACAACATATCAGTATTAACCTTTCAAACTTCGTCTGTTGATGGGTGTTTTTTAAATATTCCATGAATTAATATAGCATCATAGTTTTAAAATATCTTTTTGCTAATTCAAAGTCTTTTACTCAATTAAAACACTGTTAGAGATTCTACATCTATTCTTGTGCTGGTTTTTCTTGAATTTCTTCACTTGAGATCTTTTGTGCACATTTGATATCTTCTCTCCAAGCTCTTGAAAATTGGTTTGAAATCATCAAAACACTTGATTCAACAATTTCTACATCTAAAATTCGAACTTCAAGGCTAACAGATAAATTTTAGCTTTGAAAATTCAAATTTTGAATCTCCAGAATGTGGAAATACTTCTGGAACAGACAACAGATGAATTTCCACATCCAAAATTCATATTTCAAAGAAGAACTTGTGCCATATTAGTTGCTCAGTGATAGACAAATTTTGGGAATCAAAATTTAAAATTCGAAGGCACTGTAGCAATATGGAATAACTATTCACACTTACCAGAAGAACTTTAAACTTTAAAATTCGTATGTTCTAATATAGAAACATTTGCCAAGATGAAAATTTGAATTTCAGCTTTGAACAGACGACCTTTGAAGTTCAACGCTAAAATCTTTAACTTACGGTCTCTTTGAAATTCATCTGTTAATATCCAAAATTCAAATTTCAAAATGTCAGAAACATTAAATGTGGTTGGTAAACGGCTAGTTTTGCAAAATAACCATTGGGTAACATTTCTAATGGCTAGATCTTGTGTCTAACGTCTAATTACACCACAAAACTATAAATAGAACATCATTTGAACTTATGGGTAACAATCTTAAGAGAGTTTATGTGAAAATGCTACAACAATTTGTAAAACCTTTCTATCTCAGCATTATTTGTAAAAAACTCACCTCAATAGAGTGAACTTTCAATGTATTATCTATTCTTCAAGAGAGTTTTCATTTTGTAAATATTTCTTTCTACATATTGTGGGTAGAATCTTAGTGTGGAAAAACACTAAGGGATTTACACATCTTGTAAGGGTGTGGGGAGAGTGGCTTCACAAGTGCCTACTGAAACTTGTGGGAATGTACTGAGGCTTCACAGGTGCCCGGATCAGACCTGTGGGATATAGTGGAAAACCTCAAGTGGTGGCTTGGGCACTGGATGTAGGCCAAGTTGTTAGGCTGAACTAGTATAAATTGCTGTGTTTTGTTCTTTATCCTTTTTATTCGATTACTGCACTCAACTCTCTCTATTCATCTCTGTTTTTCTTCACACTTGGTGAAATTAGGTTGTGATCCAAAAAGGAAAAAATCTTACATCACCTAATTCACCCCCCTTTTGAGTGACCAGCCAACCTAACAATCCATTCTGCATGAAAAGAAGCTTGTGAATTAAAAAATATATATAATATATAACAACACTACAAAATTGAAGATAGTCACAAACATCCAAGTTATCGGACAATAACTGAAAAAGAAAAGTAAGAATAATATTAGCTCATGAACCTAGAAAGAACAATACCAATAGTGAAAGAAGAAGACACATAATATTGCAAAAAACATAAAAAGTAATGTGATAAAGAGCATGCAACTATACTAATTGACTTATACTTATGTTTCCTCAAAAAAGAGTTCTGCCTTCAATTTAAATTGGATAAATAATGAAAAAAACAATTATATAATCTATAGACCTTCTTATAATTAAATATTGAAGTAGTCAACCTTAAAAGCAAATATTAGGAGCTTCCCTCTAGCAAGTTAATACTTTAGATATCATACAACCAGACTGATGGTAATTTCATCCTACAATTCGACCCGCACGACCCTAAAAAACCATGGACTTTACTACTTTAGGAATATAAAGCACACTATACCATAAAGACAAGATATAAGTTGTTGGGAATTTCAGCATACACGTAGCGGAAAAACTATCATGAAATTCCCTTCCATGGATCCGTCAATGTTCTTTAGATTGGGATATAGAAAAGAATTTACCTCAAGTATGTCCCTTAGTGTTCTTTTCATTTCATCAAATCCCAGGAACTAACGCGACTGGTTAGCTCCCTTTACCGGTATCCACACGAACGATGAGTCCAACTCAAATGGTATGCTAGCACCTTTATTTGTGAATGTCCATACATTCGTTATGTTTTCACTGTCTATCCGTACAGTCTTGCTGTTCATCCGTATAGCCACTGTCAATCCGTGCATCCCCACTATTCATCATTTGCCCAGAAGTCCGTGCACTGTCTATTATTTTGTTCATATGTTCGTACAGTCTCACTCTCTAAGTGTACGGTCGCTCTCTCTTTAGGGTGATTCGAATTGTGTTGTGTTCTGTACCCTAATCTATATCAATATATAGATAGGATGTAATATTTATTTAATTTAAATCAATAATTTAAATTAAATCAAATATTAATTAAAAAGATTAGTTTGAATTTAAATCTGTCTAATAGATTAAATTTAAACTAACTATCTAATCTTTATCCAAAATCAAATCTAGATTTAATTTATCATATAAATCAAATGTAGATTATTAGTTTAATTTCAAATTTAGAATCAAATCTAAATCAAATTTAGATTATGACATTAGTTCAAATTTAAATCTATCATATATAATTAAATTTAAAACTAATTTATTTGAATTAATTTGAACAATATATTTATATATATTGAAATATTATATATCAAATATATAATATATTAAATTACATATATTTCAAATTTTAATATATATATATAAAATATATATAATTTTATTACCCTAAATTGAACATTAAATTCATTGAATTTAGACACATTTTAGATTCAATGAATCTGGACATTCTAGCTCAAGTTAGCCCATTCTTGTATGCGACTCTGTAGGCCCATATGATGTTGGCAGTGGACCAATAATACTATTGAACCCACAAGTCACAAGTGGCCTCTAGCAAGACATTGTAACAACCCAAATCATATGAGATCAGAGATCTGATGTAACCTATCATATAACCAGTTTACATCCCTTTTGTCTCATGATATATAAGTCAAGTATGAGGCATGGAAACATCATGCTCATGTTACTTGACTATCACTTTCTCGATCTCCAAGTAGATTGACAAAACAAATGGAAACTCTTCCATTCGAGTACGACCATGCATTTCTCAGTCTCACTCATCAATGGGCCCATATATATCTCTCTATTAATTAGAGGGACAAATTCTATCTTGACCATTTGTCTTCCTCCACACGAGTTCCACTATGTCCGATTATAGCCTTTATGATCTTCCAATTAAAGGTGACTTTTAACTATGCCAAAGTATAGAGTTACCCACGTAGGAAGCCATGATGATCTCAGGTTTGAGAGCTTAGTGACACAGTTATATGTGAGATATGTTTATGACATGATCTATGCAACTATCTCATGACGGGTTGATTCAACACCTATTCTCTAACAAGAGCTTATGATTTTGATTTGTATCTTCATACATAATTATCACATAATTATCAATCAAAATTATACTAGCCTTAATTCATCATTGTTCCCAGAAAGATGATTGACTTGAGATATTTAGGATAAAATAATTTATCCAAGGATATTATTATAAAGAAAAACATGCAAATAATATAATAATGTAAGAAAAAAAAACACCTTCTTCTTTTTTTCATAATGAAACACAATGTTCATAATACACTGATTGGCCTAAGGCATAATCTCCAACAACTCCCACTTGCACTAGGCCCAATCGTTGATGTATCTAATGCCCATTGACCTAACATGACACTCATGCTTTATCTGTGCAAGTTGCTTAGTAAGAGGATCAGCAACATTGTCATCATTTCGTATTTTGCTTATCTTTATATCACTCCTATCAATGATTTCTCAGATAAGATGATATCGCCTGAGTATGTGTTTGGTTCTTTGATGTGACCTAGGCTCTTTAGCATGTCCTATTGCACCGTTGTTGTCACAAAATAGATCTATCAGATTTGAGATGGTAGGCACCACTCCAAGCTCATTGATGAACTTCTTAATCCAAACAGCTTCCTTAGCTATATCTAATGCTGCTAGGTACTCAGCTTCTGTTGTAGAATCAACTACAGTGCTTTGCTTGGAACTCTTCCAACTAACTGCTACACCATTCAAGCAGAATAGGAATCCTGATTGCGATCTTGAATCATCTTTGTCAGATTGGAAACTTGCATCTGTGTAACCATTTACAACCAGCTCATCTTCCAATCCTCCATACACCAAGAATACATCCTTAGTCATTCTCAAGTACTTCAGAATATTCTTAACAGCAGTCCATTGATTCTCACTTGGATCTGACTGATATCTACTAGTCATGCTCAAGGCATATGAAACATCCGGTCGAGTGCATAATATGGCATACATAATAGATCCAATTGCCGAAGCATATGGAATCTTGCTCATGCGTTATCGCTCATCTCGTGAACAAGGACACTGAGCTTTGCTGAGATTGATGCCATGAGACATGGGTATGTAACCCCTCTTTAGTCTTGCATACTAAACCTATGCAATACTTTGTCTATATAAGTGCACTGACTTAAGCCGATTCGACTCTTGGATCTATCCCTATAGATCCTAATACCTAAAATATAGGTGGCTTCTCCTAAGTTCTTCATTGAGAAACACTTTCCTAACCAAGTCTTGGCATTCTGCAAGGTAGGAATGTCATTCCCAATTAGTAGGATGTCATTAATATAAAGCATTAGAAATACAATTGTGCTCCCACTAACCTTCTTGTAAACACAAGGTTCATCAACATTTTGTATAAATCCAAACTCTTTGACTACTTCATCAAAACGTTGATTCCAACTATGAGATGCTTGCTTCAATCCATAAATGGATTTCTGAAGCTTACAAACCTTTGCAGAATCTTTTGGATGTACAAAACCCTTAGGTTGTGTCATGTACACATCCTTAAGCATCTTTCCATTAAGGAATGTTGATTTCATATCTATCTGTCAAATCTCATAATCATAGTACGCTACAATGGCAAGAAGGATCCTGACTGACTTAATCATGGTGACTGGCGAAATGGTCTCATCATAGTCTATACCATGAGTTTGCTTGAACCCTTTTGCAACCAATTGTGCTTTGAAGGTATGCACTTGGACATCCATGTCGGTTTTCTTCTTAAAAACCCATTTACACCCAATGGTTTTTATACCTTTAGGTGAGTCAATCAAGGTCCATACCTGATTGTCATACATGGATTACATCTCAAACTTCATGGCATGCAGCCATTTTTTAGAGTCAGATCCCATTATGGCTTCTTGATAGGTGGTTGGCTCTTCTTGATCCAAGAGCAACACATCATGACTATCAGTTAAAAGAAATCCATATCTTTGAGGCTGATACCATGCTCTATCAGACCTTCTTGGGCCTTGTGTTACTTGAGTAGGCTCATCAACTTGTTGTGAGTCTTCTCGTTCTTCCATCTCTGGCTCAATACGATTTTATGGGTCTCAAATTTCTTTGAGATTTTATCTTACTCCCACTGGTTCTCTTAGAGACAAACTCTTTTTCTAGAAAGATACCATTCTGAACAATAAACATTTTATTATCAGTGCAATTATAGAAGAAGTATCCCTTAGTTTCCTTGGGATACCCCACAAAAGAGCATTTTATAGATTTAGGTGCTAACTTATCTTAGGCTTGTTGCTTAACATATGCCTCACATCCCCAAATCTTTAGAAAAGACAAACTGGGCTTCTTTTTAGTCTATATCTCATATGGGGTCTTTTCAACCGCCTTAGATGGAACACGGTTTAATGTGAACGCAACTATTTCTAATGCACAGCCCCAAAAGGATGGTGGAAGATCTCTTTGACTCATCATAGATCGAACCATATCTAACAAAGTTCGATTCCTCCATTCAGAAACACCGTTCCACTATGGTGTTCCTAGTGGAGTTAATTGTAAAACAATTCCACAATTTCTAAGATAGTTAATAAATTCTTGGCTCAAATATTCACCACCTTGATCAGATCGAAGTGCTTTAATAGATTTGCCAAGTTGATTCTATACCTTATTCTAGAAAGTTTTGAACATTTCAAAAGATTCAGATTTTGTCTCATTAGATAGATATATCCATATCTACTAAAGTCATCTTTAAAAGTAATGAAGTATAGGTGACCACTTCTGGCAGTTGTACTTAACGGACCACATACATCTGTATGTATTAGGTCTAATAAATCATTGACCCTTTCACTATGTCCAGTAAAAGGGGCCTTTATCATCTTTTCCAATAAACAAGATTTGCAAGTGTCAAATATTCAAAATCAAATGAATTGAGAAGTCCATCTTGATGGAGTTTTAAAATACATTTCTCATTTATGTGGCCTAGACGATAGTGTCATAGGTAGGTCGGATTCAAATCATTTGACTTGATCCTTCTGGCAGATACGTTATGGATATGTTCCTTCTTCAAGGTTCAAATAATAATCACCAACATGCAAATCTCCATCCGCATAAAAAATGTCATTAAAATAAATAGAACATTTTTTATTCCCAATAATTGAAGTAAAACCTTCCTCATCTAAATAAGAAAGTGAAACAATGTTCTAACTCAAAGCTGGAATATAATAGCAATTCTTCAAAATTAACAAAAGCCTACTGGGCAAAATTAATTCATAAGTGCCTATAGCTAAAGCAGCAACTCTTGCTCTATTTCTGACTCGTAGGTCTATTTCGCCCTTTTTCAGCTTCCTACTCCTTTTGAGACCCTGCACATTTGTACAAATGTGAGTTCGACATGCAGTATCTAATACCCATGTTGGAGAAGTAGAAAGATTAATTTCTATAACATAAATACCTGAAGTAATAGCCCCGCTATTCTTCTTTTGTTTTAGATCTTCCTTGTAGAGCTCATAGTTCCTCTTCCAATGACTAGATTCATTGCAAAAGAAACAGAGTCCTTCCTTAGGAGGCTTTGCCTTCTTGGCTGCAGGCTTGGGTTTGGGGTTAGGCTTCGGCTTGTCTTGCTCTTTGGACTTGTTGTCTGGGCCTTTTCCCTTTCCCTTACCCTTACCTTTCTTTTTCATTCCTTTTCCTTTCCGAACCATTAAAATGTTGCTAGGTTTTTTTTTTAATGTTTTGCTCAGCAGTTTTAAGCATGGCATGCAGTTAAGAAATTGATTTCTCCATGTTGTTTATATTGTAGTTCATGACAAACTGGTCATACCTCTCCGGGAGCGAGTTTAAGATCAAATTTGTAGCTAACTCTTGGGCTATGGGAAATCCAAGCCTTTCAAGGTGATCAATGTAGCCTTTCATCTTCAAAACATGAGAGCTAACTGGTGCACCCTCAGTTATTTTACAGGAATGTAAGGCTTTCATGGTTTCAAACCTTTCTTGCCTTGCTTGTGTTGGAACATTTTCTTAAGATGCCTAATCATCTTATAAGCCTCCATATGTTCTAGATCTCTCTAAAGATCTGGGATCATGGTGGCTAACATCAGGCATCCGACATCCACAGAGTCATTAAGATACTTATTATAGGCATCCTTTTGGGCTCTTGGAGCATTGGTTGCAACATCCTCAGGAATGGGTTCATCTAGAACTTATGACTTTCTTTCCTGCTTGAGAACAATTCTCAAGTTCCTAAACCAGTCAAGAAAGTTGGTCCCATTGAGTTTGTCCTTCTCAAGGACAGATCGCAATGATAGTGTAGCAGAATTACTCGACGACATTGTCTACAACAAAATATGCAAAATTAAATTAATAATTTCCTACTCAAAATTAACCCTCAATTTAGTTTAACAGGCTAAGACCTATATTTCACTTAATTGCAATTCCACTTTGGCAAGACACTTAAAATTAAATTATTTAGGTAGGTAACTTATTTACCAATTACATCACATATAACTCTTAGATCTTTATGGGATCATGTCATCATATGACCCGGCATGTTTAATCCCATCAAATGCCTTAAGACCCAAAACTGTTTTGATAGTCTCAATTAAGTCATACCATCATGAATCTTTATGAGTATTACCATTACCCAAACTGTCTCACTAAGATAACCTAAGTGTATCCCACTTTGGTGGATCCTACATTTAGGTGATCAAAGCCTTGACAGGTGTTCATTAATGGGTGGCATTTATACTTAAAATTTAATTCGAGAGATTTTACTATATTGTTATTATTCAAACATCTATTCATCACATGAACATATATATAATGGTGCCATCCCATACATGCATATGATCTCATCATAAAGCATAAAATAAATGTGTCATAATATAGCCCATCTAACCTATATCCTCCCAAGCCAATGAAAGGATTCTTCTAAGATAACACTTATATACAAAAGAAACCTCGATTGAGCATTCGAGGGGAGTGAGGTGAGAAGAGAATGTACATCCAGAATATAGAGAGAGGCATGACATGCAGGTCATATTTAAAACCACAATTTCATCCTAGGGTCATATTATGCACCATACCCATCCAATTCAAGCAAACAAATCACAACATGTAACAAACGTCTCATCTAATGAAAAGCTGTAAACTTTACGATTTTAACATTAAATCAAATTAAGCATTACGAAACATATTAAGAACCTGAATTACATATAAACGGATTTTAATGGAATCATGTCGTAGCAACAACAGATTCTCATATACATATACAGAAGCATATTCGCATCATATGTGAAAATCACATGAATCTAATCACGTTATACAAAAAATGAAATTGTTTAAAACAGATTCACAATTGTTTCAAAAACCTTATTTCACATAGGCATATGATGTTAGAAACTGAATTTAGGAATATGATTTTTCAAAAACATATTTCACATATACGAATGGCAGATTTACAATTAAATTGAAAACTGATTTGAAAAATCGAATTGAATAAATTGAGTTCCACACATATCACATACATGTAATAATATACTCAAGAACTCAATTTAAACAATTATTATCGTGGCTTTGGTACCACTGTTGGAAATTTCACTATACATGCAGTGGAAAAACTATAAGAAATTCTCTCCCATAGATCTATCAATGTTATTTAGATTGAGATGCAGAAAAAGAATTTACCTTCGGTGCGTCCCTTGGTGTTCTTTTTCTTTTTGTTGGACCCCAGGAACTAACGCGATTAGTCAGCTCCTTCTACTGGTATCCACATAAACAGTGAGTCCAACTTGAACAGCGTGCTAGCACCTCTGGTTGTGATGTCCAGACAATTCCGTACAAGTCTATACGATTCCGTACCAGTCTGTACGTCTTCACTTTTCATCCATATAGTTTTTCTTTCTGAGTGTACAGCCGCTCTCTCGTTAGTGTAATTCGAATTATATTTGTTAGCAAGGCTGACTTCCCAAGAGGGGGGGTGAATTGGGAAGATTGAAATTTTTCTGCACAAAGTGAAATGGGTGAAGATAGCACAGTATAATGGAAGCAACGTATAAAACAGAGCAAGCTGAAAAGTAAGGATAAGGAGAAGAAGACTCAGTAATTTATCCTGGTTCGGTCTATCCACTTGACCTACATCCAGTCCCCAAGACAACTCTTGAGATTTTTCACTACACAGCAAGATTTTGTCTCTAACGAATAGTTGGGAGCTTAGATTTCGTCTGTTCATGAAGTGAAATTTGAATTTTGAAACTTGTAAAACGTTTTCACATTGTGACATACGAATTTTCAATAAGAAAGTTTTTCTGTTAAGTATAAATAGTATTTTCAATTTTCCACAGTGCCTTTGAAATTCAAATTTTGGAAGGCCAAAATTCGTCTATTCCTAGTACGTTCAAAGGCACAGTGTTTCACTTTCTTTGAAATTCGAATGTTGAAAGAGTGAAGTTTGTCTGTCAGAGAGAATCTTTTCAGACTTACTTCAACATTCGAAGTTACAAAACTCTGTCATTCGTATGTCAACATTTCATTCTAACAGACTCACAACCTTAGCTTCTGAAATTCGAATTTTAATGTTCAAAGTTCGTCTGACAGAAAGCAGTTTTGAAACTTAAATTATTCTTGATCTCAGATGAACTTCAACATTGTTTCAGACGAATTTTTTCATTTTCATAAGTTATGTTTTGTCTGAAATTCAAATTTTGAAGACTCAAAGTTTGTCTATTTTAAAGAAGCTTCTTTCAGGTTTATATGAAAATTCGAATGTTGGAAAGCCAAAGTTCGTCTATCAGATAGTATTTTTGAAACTAAATTTTATCTTGATTTCAAATGAACTTTATCATTATTTCAGACGAATTTCTTTGGTTTTCTCAAGCTGCATTTTATCTGAAATTCAAATTTTGAATACTTGAAGTTTGTCTGTCACAAAAGGCTTCTTTCAGGCTTATATCAAAATTCAAATTTTGGAGAAACAAAATTCGTCTGACAGAGGAGCATCTCTGCAGACTTATTCAATTTTAGCTCAAAATTCAAATTTCCAAAGGTTAAGTTCGAATTTCCCATATGACAGTTCAGTTTAAACTTCTCAAACTTCGTCTGTTGTTTTTCAAATAAGTCAAGATTTAACATAAAATCAAGGTTTAAAAACATCTTTTCTTCAAATCAAAATCTTTTACCCTCTCATAACAAAAGCTAAAGATCCTACAGTAGATCTAGCAGCAATTACTTAGAAATCCTTCACTTGAAACACTTTAAACTCCTTTGATATCTTCAATCCAAGCTCTTGTATGCTGGTTTGGAATCATCAAAACTCTTGATTCAACATTCTCCCCCTTTTGGATGATGACAAAACAACTTACAAATTGGATTAGTACTTGGGTTTGCTTTTACAAGCTCCCCCTCAACATATGCATTATATTTCAAAAGATGTCATATACAGTAGATCAAGTGAAGATATTCAATGAGTAATATGCACAAATCATTGCAACCAAGAAATTCATTCATTTCAATACTTAAGCTTTACAGAGATTAATCAAAGTTCTAAGACACAATGCAAATATTCAAAACAGAAACAAAAACACAAAGCACTATAAGAGGACTCAAGCCTAAGATAAAAACAAGTCTTCAATCACTTCTTCTTGGGCTTGGTCTTCTTGCTATACGTCTTCCCTTTCCCAGATGGCTCAGCAGATTTTCCAGTTTGCTCAAACTTCTCCCCCTTTTTGGCATCATCAGGAAGGCTAACAAAATCAGCCGAAGGAGGGATCTGAAAGACAAGAATGGCTCGTAGTGGCATAGGAGCAAAAGGGATTTCTAGTTGGACTGGTGCAGGAGGCTCAGGACATGGTTCATCTTCATCATCATCAGAAACCTCAAGCAACTCTTGCATTGCCTGTCTTGAAAGAGCTAACTGAGCTCTTTGTTCCTCTAAAAGTCCATAGGCAGTAAGAGAAGGAGGAGCTGGTTCAGCAGTAGGAAACATTGCTTCAAGCCTTCTCCTCTGAGCTTGTAGTAGGGCATTGTGTGCAATAGCTTCATAATCAACAACAGGCACAATGTTTCTTTCCTCATTGCCTACACCTTCATGCATAGAAGAGGTTGAAATGGCTTCAATCAGTCTCTCAACTTGCTCTAATTCTTGAGTGGACAGAATTGAACCCTGAGCATCTTCTTGCATAGGCTCATGAGGGCTTGTTCCTTGAAGTCCTTCTTCTTCCAACCCATAGTCTAAGGGTGGACCAGGACTTGGTGTCCTCACAGCACCAACACCATCATCATCATGGTCAGAGGAGGCAATCTCGAATGGGCTTGGAGGCTCAGGAGTTGGAGATTGGTCAGGCATAGAGGACCTTGGCTGAGGTGGAGCTGAAGTGGTAGGAATTGCACTTCTGATATCTTTATAAGCATCAGTTACCACCTTCATGTTCACAGCCAACTGATGGATCTGATCTTGTAGATGAGCAAATTTGGCATTTTGCTCATCCCGGATGCTGAGAATAAGTGTAGACAAACTGTCATACAACTCAGTGATCTTGGTTGGCTTGGCCCGTGAGAAGGGAGTGGAAGGAATATGAGTGGGCTTGGATGGAGATGGGATTGACTGAGAAGGCTGAGGTACAGGTCTGTCAGGAGCTTCAGAGGTGCCTTCTTGCTATAGGGAGGCATCAGCAACAAAGAACAAATCTTCATATTTCCCTGCTCCCTTTCCAACCCATCTTCCTTCATCTTTTTCAATACCCATCCTTTACAGTTCTTCCTCCTTGAAGATCTCAGTGGGCTTGCCCTTCCCCTTCTCAAGATGTTAAATTCTGGCATACTACAGAATTCTGGAAATGATAGCAGCATAAGGGAGTATGGAATCCTTCCTCTGATCTCTTGCCTTAATCATGCGTTGAAGAATGATGTGTCCCATATTAATCAGTTTCCCATGCATGATTGCAGCCATGACATGTGCCTCTACCCTTGTTATCAGATTGAAGCTGCCTCCTTTATTGAATATAATCCTGGACACTGTATAGTGCATGATCCTCACTTGAACACTAAGGCCTGTAGGCTTCAACATGTTTATCGAGGGCCAATTTTCCCTCCTTCTGAACAATGTCCTCAGAATAGTACTCTTCTTGTAATTCAGGAAGGGGCCACCTTCTTCATCAGCAGTATCAGCCTCTTCCATGTACCCAGAGGCATTGATATCAATTTTGAGCCCATCTTGTCCTGGGATTTCCAGCACCTCGTTAAATGTCTCACCAGTAAGCCATACGGTCCTAGACCTTAGATTGACTGCCCACTTCTTCTTCTTGCTATAGTACTTCAAGGAAGCATACCAGGACTTCACTACCTCATTATCATATCTTTCCAGTATTTCCAATAGATTCTTGTATCTTAATAACCATATCCCAGCATCAAAGTTGTTAGAGATCAAAAACTCTTCCAAGTTTACATAATGTGGCATAATTACCTTTTTGTTGGCAAACTTGGTGGAGTATTCTTCTTGAACCTGAGGAGTACTCCATAATGGTAGTGTGGTAAGCTCATATTCCCCAGATTCAGTACTTGAGGAAGTGGAGGAAGCAACAGCAGCATCAGCAGGAACAAGGACCGAAGGTTCTGTACTTTTTGGAGAGGAAGGTCTAGCTTTCTGAGAATCTGCTTTGGATGAAGTCTTTTGGCATTTGGAAGGTGTTGCCTTACTGGGCTCGGCCTTTCTTTTTGATTTCTCACCTTCCTTCGAGGCATATTGTGATTTAAGATTCTTTTTTGGTCGGGCCTCTCCTTTCCCTGCTTCAGGATTTTTCACTCTAGCCATTTCTTCGGTTGAATGTTGTAGAATGAGGCTTAGAATAGGTTTAAAGGAAGCGAAAGGAAGTTTAATCAGTGGGAACAGACAGTTTTTGGGCAGGATTTAAGAGAATTGATGAGAGGATCAGAACAGACTCAGAGAAGTTAAGAATAGAGTTGCGTCTGTTCTTTGGAAAACCGTCGGGTTTAACGTAAGTAACCGTCTGACAGACAAATTTGAGAGGTCAAAATTTGAACTTCGGGCAGTTACAGGTTAAACCGTTCAGTAAAGCTTACTGACAGACAAATTTTCTTCTGAAAGTTCATCTGACAGTGGCTTGGATCAAGCAATACAAGCACAACAGACAAATTTTGTTCCAACAAAGTTCGAATGTTGAAGAGAAAATAGCAAGAAACAATCAAAACCTCAACCTATAGACAAATTAAGCATGCAGAACTTCATCTTTCAAGCATTCAACATGAGGAACATGATCCAACAGATGAATTTTGAATTGAAAATTTGAATTTTTCAATTTTTGTAAAGGTTGTCCAACATTCATATGTTAAGAAGTGATAATTCGTATAACAGTGATGGACAATCATAACTTTGAAATTTTTGTTTTTGAAAATTCAAACTTTCAAGATTCAACAGACGAATTTCAAGGCATCACCGAGAACTGTTTCAAAGCATAACAGGTCGAAGTTTGTCTGTCGGTCAACTAAAATTCGAATGTTAACCATGTTGACCAGTTCAAAAACACAGTTTATGAAGCAAAATATGTCTAACAACATTTAAAATACGAATATCATCTTTAAAAACTTACAAAATGGATCCAGAACTTAGGATTTTTGTCATTTACTTCACTTTCTGGTTGTTCCATTCTGGTGTGCTCCAATCTTCAAATTTATTGCCATTGAATCTTGTGAGGAGCACCTGCAACTTAAATTAAACACTCTTCGATGCTAAAGTTAGAATTAATTTAATGCTGTAGGATTAAAAAAAATGCATAAAAAATAACTTACGGTTCATTGGGATTTACCATACCCAATTCTCTCTTGATTTTGCAATGCTTGTCTTCTGATAAAGGCTTTGTGAGTATATTAGCAACTTGGTTCTCTGTTGGGATGTACTCCAGCGTAACTTCTCCTTTCAGAACATGATCCCTTATGAAGTAGTGCCTAACTTCAATATGTTTCATCCTTGAATGCATGACAGGATTCTTGGTGATATTTATGGCACTTTGGTTGTCACACATGATTAGTATCTCTTTCATTTTAAACTCTAGATCTTCAAGCTGTTGCTTCATCCAAATTACTTGGGCACAACAGCTTCCAGCTGCAACATACGCAGCTTCTGCAGTGGATAGGGCCACACTGTTTTGCTTTTTGCTGAACCATGAAACTAGGGATCCTCCAAGAAACTGACAAGTTCCACTTGTGCTTTTTCTGTCAGTTTTGGATCCTGCAAAATCAGTATCAGTGTATCCTTTGTGATCTTCTCCATTGCCTTTTGGATACCAAAGACCCATCTGTGATATTCCAATAAGATATCTGTAAATTCTTTTCACAGCTATTGCATGGGTCTCTTTGGGGCATGATTGGAATCTTGCACACATATAGACACTGAACATAATGTCAGGTCTATTGGTAGTTAAGTACAGCAGGGATCCAATTAGTCTTCTGTACTGAGTAATGTCAAACATCTTCCCATTCTCATCCATGTCCAGTTTGGTTGCGGTAGCCATAGGTGTTCCTATTGGCTTGGCATTCTCCATTCCAAACTTCTTTAGCAGCTCCTTTAGATACTTGGATTGACTGAGAAAGATACCATCATTAAGCTGTCTGATTTATAGTCCAAGGAAGAAGTTGAGTTCACCCATCATGGATATCTCAAATTCTCCCTGCATTAACTCAGAGAATTTCTTGCAAAGAGCTTCATTAGTAGCACCAAAAATAATATCATCAACATAGATTTGAACAATTAGTAAATCTTTATTTTCTTTCTTAGTGAATAAAGTTGTGTCAACTTTGCCTCTACTGAACCCCTTTTCAGTTAGAAAATTGCTCAGTCTCTCATACCATGCTCTAGGGGCTTGTTTTAAACCATAAAGAGCTTTCTTCAGTTTATAAACATGGTTTGGTTTTGTAGAATCCTCAAAACCTGGAGGTTGATCTACATAAACCTCTTCCATGATATATCCATTTAGAAAGGCACTCTTTACATCCATTTGATACAATAAAATATTTTTCATGCATGCATATGCTAGCAGTATTCTTATAGCTTCTAATCTAGCTACTGGAGTAAAGGTTTCTTCAAAATCAATACCTTCTTCCTGATTATACCCTTTAGCAACCAATCTAGCTTTATTTCTGATTATTGTTCCAGATTCATCAATTTTATTTTTGAAAACCCATTTGGTACCAATGACAGGATGATTTTTGGGCCTAGGCACTTTGTCCCAAACTTGATTTCTTTCAAACTAATTTAGTTCATCTTGCATAGCTAAAATCCAGTACTCATCAGTTAAGGCTTCTTCAGTACATTTGGGTTCCATTTGTGAAATGAAAGCACAGTTTAGCATTTTGTCCCTTAACTGTTTTCTGGTTTTGACTTTCTCTGGAACATCCTCTATCACTTGATCAACAGGATGATTCCTTTGATATCTCCAAGCTCTAGGGAGTTCTTGAGATGTTTCTTCATTATTTTCTTCATCAAACTCTTTCTCTTGGATATCTTCCTCTGCGTTAACAGATTCAGATATCTTTGAAGGTCTAGTTTTACTTTTATCAGAAATGCCCAGTTTTTCAATATTGAAAGCAAGATCATCCTCATTGGTATCATGTTTTGAAACAGTTTCATTTTCAATGAAAACCACATGCACAGATTCTTCTACCACATTTGATCTTTTATTATAAACTCCATATGCCTTACTCCTACTAGAATAGCCCAAAAATATACCTTCATTAGATTTGGCATCAAACTTACCCAGATTTTCTTTCCTATTGTTGTGAACGAAGCATTTGCATCCGAACACATAGAGATGGGACAGATTTGGCTTTCTTCCCTTGTACATCTCATATGGAGTCTTCCCAAGGATGGGTCTGATGTAGGCTCTGTTTATGATGTAGCTTGCTGTATTCGCTGCATCAACCCAAAACACTTGAGAGAGATCCTTCTCATTCAACATAGCTCTGGCCATCTCTCCAATAGTTCTGTTCTTCCTTTCTACTACCCCATTCTGTTGAGGGGTCCTTGGAGCTGAGAAGTTGTGGTCAATTCCATGCTCATTGCAGTACTCCAGGAAGTATGCATTTTCAAACTCTCCTCCATGGTCTGACCTGATAGACACAATAGAAATACCTTTCTCATTTTGCACTTTCTTAGCTAAGGTTACAAATGCATCAAAGGTATCACTTTTAGAGGAGAGAAATAATGTCCAAGTGAATCTAGAATAATCATCTACAATTACAAGCACATACAGATTACCACCAAGACTTTTTACCCTAGATGGTCCAATTAAGTCCATATGTAGCAATTCAAGTGGTCTAGTTGTGGTAATTGCATTTTTAGATTTAAAAGATGATTTAGTTTGTTTTCCTCTTATGCATGCGTCACATTCTTTGTCCTTTTCAAAAGATATTTTTGACAGGCCAGTTACTAGTTCATTTTTAACCAGTTTAGACAATTGATTCATGTCAACATGAGCTAATCTCCTATGCCATAACCAACTATCATTATCCTGACTAATTAAACATACAGAATCCAAGGGAAGAAGTTCATCAAGATCAATAGTATAATAGTTACCATCACTTTGAGCTTTGAGGATTATTTTGTGATCACTTTTTCTGATGACCAGGCAAAACTTTGAGTCAAATAGCACCCAATTTCCTTTGTCACAGGTCTAACTCACGCTCAGCAAATTGTGGTTGAGGCCAATCACAAACAGCACCTCTTCAATGGATGTTTCTGGATTTTTGCCCACAATTCCAATACCAACAATTTTGCCATATTGATCACCTCCAAAGGTTACCTTTCCTCCTTTCTTGTCTCTAAGGGTGATGAACTTCTCCTTATCACCAGTCATATGACTTGAGCAGGCACTGTCCATATACCATTTGTTGTTCTTCTTAGCTTTGAGACAGACCTGCGAAACAACGTTTATGTTTTCCTTTTAGGTACCCAAATTTGCTTGGGTCCTTTTCGGTCAGTAGATTTTTCCCTTGATGCAGATGCAACTTTGGGAACCCATTCAACTTTCCTGCCAAGTCCATTTTTCTTCAAAGCACAAGAACTGGAAATATGTCCCTTTTTGTTACAGAAATGACAGGTAGTGAAGGGACTGCTAGCTTGAGAAGCAGGAAGAAAGCAATGCAGATAATACTTTTGTCTTGCATGTTTTGGTTGATTATATATTTCAATGCGAGATAACATGTGATCTTTCTTACTGTTGCTCCCAGCATGCACAAAATGTCTCATGTATGCATTCTAGTTTTTCTTCCTAATCTTTTCCTTGACAGCACATGGATCATAGCCAAGACCAGCTTTTCCTTATGATATTATTTGGCTCCCCATCAAGGCAAATAGCATATATTTACCTCTAGTGAGCCTAGACATACTTTTTACTAAGTAATCATTAGTTTGCTTTAGTTCAATGCATGAAGTACAACAAACAGATTCAGCAGCAGGTACAGATGTGGTTTCAGAAATGTTGCTTTGAGATTCCAGTTTATTAATCTTTCTCTTTGCTAGTTTTAGTTCTTTAGCAACTTTAATAAACTCATCATGAACCTCATGAAATGCATCAAGTAACTCAAAATGGGAAGGTTCAGATTCATATACCTCTTCTTCCTGATCACTGCTGCATGAGGGTTCAGCTTCTTCAGAAGCAAGTGCCATTAGACAGATGTTGGATATCTCATCCTCATCCTCATCCTCTTCCTCCTCATCTGAGCTGTTGCCCCATATTAATGAGATGTAGGCTTTCTTCTTCCCTTTGTCAGCAACTCTCTTATCTTTTTCTTGCTTTTTGAGGAATTGAGGACAATCCCATTTGATGTGTCCCTGCTTCTTGCATTCATAGCAAGTCACAGGCTCTTTTGCCTTTTTCTTGCTTTGACCAGTTGCTTCCTTCTTGAAGAATCTCTTGTTCTTCTTCTTGCTGCAGAATCTTCTGAATTTTCTGACCACCATAGCCAGAGTTTCCTCATCCAGCTCATCTCCTTCATCAGATTCTTCTTCCTTTCCATCAGCAGCTTTGAGGGCAAGGCCTTTCTTCTTTCTGTCCAGCCTAGCTTCCTTGAGAGCTTTGATTTTTCCTTCATACTCCTCAAGGCTACCAAAGAGAGCTGTGACAGAGGCCATTGATTCTCCTCTGGCTTCCTCTATTGCTGTCACCTTTGGCTTTCATTCCAGAGGGAGAGCTCTAAGTATCTTTCTTACCTTTTTAGACCGAGTGTAATCCTTTCCCAGGCTCTTCAGTTGATTCACAATGAGAGTGAATCTCTTTTGTATCTCTTTTACAGTTTCTCCTTCAGTCATTCTAAAGTTTTCATACTCTCCAATGCATGTGTTCAGTCTGTTCTCCCTTACTCCAGTTGTTCCTTCATGTGCAATCTGCAGAGTGTCCCACATCCCTTTTGCAGTGGAGCATTGTGAGACTTTGTAGAATTCGTTTTGGTTCAGAGTACTAACTAAACAATGCTTTGCTTTAAAATTTAGCAGGACTCTCCTTCTGTCTTCCTCATTCCATTCTGCTTCTAGCTTCTCTTTGTGTCTTCCATCTTCAGTTAGAGTCCTTGGGATGAAATGTCCTTTCTCAATGACTGACCAGATATCAAGATCAATTGATTGGAGGTAAATCTGCATCCTTATCTTCCAGTACCCATAATGTTCTCCACTAAAGCCTGGTGGTCTATTAGTGTTGTTCCCTTCAAGAAGTATGCTTTCTCCAAAGCCAGCCATCTTAATTCCTGGACTGTGAGATCCTTTGAATGGGAATTCAGGCTCTGATACCACTTGTTAGCAAAGCTGACTTCCCAAGAGGGGGGGTGAATTGGGAAGATTGAAATTTTTCTGCACAAAGTGAAATAGGTGAAGATAGCACAGTGTAATGGAAGCAACGTATAAAACAGACAAGCTGAAAAGTAAGGATAAGGAGAAGAAGACTCAGTAATTTATCCTGGTTCGGTCTATCCACTTGATCTACATCCTGTCCCCAAGACAACTCTTGAGATTTTTCACTACATAGCAAGAATTTTAACGACCTTCTTGCTAATGCCACAGTACAACGAGTATGCTCTATTTCTGGAGCTTTCTCAATCTCCCTAAGCACTTCTACAATGTGCTTCCCAATCCCCTTGTGATTTCTCCTCACAAGTAAATCTATCTTCCAGATGAAGAGTAGATAGTTTACAAAGATATAACTCTCTTGAATAGAGTAGATGTGAAGGTTAAAGTACAGATATTGAAGTTAGAGGGTAAGAGCTTTTGAGAAGAGAATTTAGAAAAAATTCAGTATATACGAGTTTGATTCATTACCCACAACTTCAAATGATGTTGTATTTATTGATTTAGGTCCCAACTATTCGTTAGAGACAAAATCTAACCGTTGGGGAAGTTATCCAACGGTTATACTGTAAAACTATCCGTTAACCAACCGCATTTAATGCTTCTGACATACTGAAATTCGAATTTTGGTTGGTCAACAGACGAATTTCGAAGAAACTGAAGGTTAAAGCTTCCAACATAAAAATACAAAGTTCGTCTATTCATGAAGTGAAATTCGAATTTTGAAACTTGTAAAATGTTTTCACGTTGTGACATACGAATTTTCAAGAAGAAAGTTTTTCTGTTAAGTATGAACAGTGTTTTCAATTTTCTACAGTGTCCTCAAAATTTGAATTTTGGAAGCCCAAAATTTGTCTGTTCCTAGTACGTTTAAGGAGGCACAGTAGTTTACTTTCTTGGAAATTCGAATTTTGAAGAAGTGAAGTTCGTCTGTCAGAGAGTTTTTTTTCAGACCAACTTCAACATTCGAAGATACAAAACTCTGTCATTCGTATGTCAATATTTCATTCCAACAGACTCACTATCTTAGCTTCTGAAATTCAAATTTTAATGTTCAAAGTTCATCTATTAGAAAGCAGTTTTCAAACTTACATTATTCTTGATCTCAGATGAACTTTAACATTGTTTCAGATGAATTTCTTTTATTTTCATTAGTTGTGTTTTGTCTGAAATTCGAATTTTGAAGACTCAAAGTTCGTCTGTTTTAAAGAAGCTTCTTTTATACTTAAATGAAAATTCGAATGTTGGAAAGCCAAAGTTTGTCTGTCAGATAGTATTTGTGAAACTCAATTTCATCTTGATTTCAGATGAACTTTAACATTATTTCAGACGAATTTCTTTTGTTTTCTCAAACTGTATTTTATCTGAAATTTGAATTTTGAAAACTTGAAGTTCGTCTGTCACAAAAGGCTTCTTCCAGGCTCATATGAAAATTCAAATTTTGGAGAAACAAAATTCATCTGACAGAGAGACATCTCTTCAGACTTGTTCAGTTTTAGCTCGAAATTCGAATTTTTGAAGGCAAAGTTTGAATTTCCCATTTGACAGTTCAGTTTAAACTTTTCAAACTTCGTCTGTTTGTGGGTGTTTTTCAAATAAGTCAAGATTTAACATAAAATCAAAGTTTAAAAACATCTTTTCTTCAAATCAAAATCTTTTACCCTCTCATAGCTAAAGCTAAAGATCCTACAGTAGATCTAGCAGCAATTACTTAGAAATCCTTCACTTGAAACACTTTGAGCTCCTTTGATATCTTCAATCCAAGATCTTGTATGCCGGTTTGGAATCATCAAAACTCTTGATTCAACATTCTCCCCCTTTTTGATGATGACAAAACAACTTACAAACTGGATTAGTACTTGGGTTTGCTTTTACAAGCTCCCCCTCAACATATGCATTATATTTCAAAAGATATCATATACAGCAGATTAAGTGAAGATATTCAAAGAGAAACATGTACAAATCATTGCAACCAAAAAAAAATTCATTTAATCAATTGTTGCTATACCACAAACCAGATTAAACAAGGTTCTAATACAAAATACAAATATTCAAAACAGAAACAAAAGCATAAAGCACTACAAGAGAACTCAAGCCTAAGATTAAAACAAGTCTTCAATCACTTCTTCTTTGGCTTGGTCTTCTTGCTGTACGTTTTCCCTTTCCCAGATTGCTCAGCAGCAGCAGCAGCAGACTTTCCAGTTTGCTCAGTCTTCTCCCCCTTTTTGGCATCATCAGGAAGGCCAACGAAATCAGCAGGAGGAGGGATCTGAGAGACTGGAATGGCTCGTAGTGGCACAGGAGCAAAAGGAATTTCTGGCTGTACAGGTGCAGGAGGCTCAGGACTGGGTTCATCATCATCATCAGAGACCTCAAGCAGCTCCTGTATGGCTTGTCTAGAAAGAGCCAACTGAGCCCTTTGTTCCTCTGAAAGTCCATAGGCAGCAAGGGAAGGAGGAGCTGGTTCAGCAGTGGAAAACATTTCTTCAAGCCTTCTCCTCTGAGCTTGCAGTAGGGCATTGTGTGCAATAGCTTCATAATCAACAATAGGCACAGTGCTACTTTCCTCATTGAGATCAGATTGCAGAAATGGTGAAGCAGAGATGGATGCTACCAGCTGCTCAACTTGCTCAGTCTCTTGAGTGGACAGAATTGAACCCTGAGCATCCTCTTGCATAGGCTCAGGAGGGCTTGATTCTTGAAGTCCTTCTTCTTCCAATCCATAGTCCAAGGGAGGACCAGGACTTGGTGTCCTCATTGCACCAGCACCATCATCATCATCATGGTCAGAGGAGGCAATCTCGAATGGACTTAGAGGCTCAAGAGTTGGAGAATGGACAGGCACAGAGGAGCCAGGCTGAGGTGGAGCTGAAGTGGTAGGAATTGCACTTCTGATATCTTCATAAGCATCAGCCACCACCTTCATGTTTACTGCCAACTGGTGGATCTGATCTTGCAGATGTGCAAATTTGGCATTTTGCTCATCTCTGATGCTGAGAATGAGTGTAGACATGCTGTCATACAACTCAGTGATCTTGGTTGGCTTGGCCCGAGAGGAGGGAGTGGATGGAATGTGAGTGGGCTTGGAGGGAGATGGGATAGGCACAGAGGGCTGAGGTACAGATCTGCCAGGAGCCTCAGAGGTACCCTCTTGCTGTAGGGAGGCACCTTCAACAAAGAATAAATCTTCGGTTCTTCCTGCTCCCTTTCTAACCCATCTTCCTTCATCCTTTTCAATGCCAATTCTTTGCAGTTCTTCCTCCTTGAAGATCTCAGTGGGCTTGCCCTTCCCCTTCTCAAGATGCTGAATTCTGGCATACTGCAGAATTCTGGAGATAATAGCAGCATAGGGGAGCGTGGAGTCCTTGCTCTGATCTCTTGCCTTGATCATGCGTTGGTGAATGATGTGTCCCATATTAATCAGTTTCCCACGCATGTTTGCAGCCATGACATGTGTTTCTGCCCTTGTTATCAAATTGAAGCTGCCTCCTTTGTTGAATATGA
The DNA here is from genome assembly GCA_026686845.1 of Adenanthera pavonina. Taxonomy (NCBI): domain Eukaryota; kingdom Viridiplantae; phylum Streptophyta; class Magnoliopsida; order Fabales; family Fabaceae; genus Adenanthera; species Adenanthera pavonina. The sequence continues at coordinate 20,991,570 of JAIVEN010000009.1, forward strand.
TCCTGGACACTATGTAGTACAGGATCCTTACTTGAACACTGAGGTTTGTGGGCTTCAGCACGTTTATTGATGGCCAATTTTCCCTCCTTCTGAACAATGTTCTCAGAATCGTGCTCTCCTTGTAGTTCAGGAAGGGGCCACCTTGTTCATTAGCAGTTTCTGCCTCATCCATGTACCCAGAGGTAGTAATATCAATCCTGAGTCCATCTTGCCCAGGGATCTCCAGCACCTCATTGAATGTCTCATCAGCAAGCCAAATGGTCCTAGACCTTAGATTGACTACCCACTTCTTCTTTTTGCTGTTGTACTTCAGGGAAGCATACCAAGATTTCACTACCTCATCATCATATCTCTCCAATACTTCCAATAGATTCTTGTATCTCATCATCCATATACCAGCATCAAAATTATTTAAGACCAAGAAATCTTCCAAGTTTACACAATGTGGCTTGATTACCTTCTTGTTGGCAAACTTGGTGGAGTATTCCTCTTGAATCTATGGAGTACTCCAGAGTGGCAGTGTAGTAAGCTCGTACTCTCCAGATTCTGTACTTGATGAAGCAGAGGAAGCAACAGCAGCATCAATAGGAACAGGGACCGAAGGTTCTGCAGATTTATGTGAGGAGGGTCCAGCTTTCTGTGAATCTACTTTGGATGATGATTTTTTCCATTTGGAAGGTGTTGCCTTACTGGGTTCGACTTTTCTCTTTGATTTCTCTCCTTTCTTCGAGGCATATTGTGATTTGACATTCCTCTTTGGTCGGGCCTCACCTTTCCCAGCTTCAGGATTTTTCACTCTAGCCATTTCTTCGGATGAATGTTGCAGAATGAGGCTTAGAATGGGTTTATAGGGTGCGAAAGGAAGTTTAATCGGTGGGAAGTGACGGTTTTTGGGCAGGAGTTAAGAGAATTGAAGAGAGAATTGGAACAGACTCAGAGGAGTTACAAATAGGGTTGCGTCTGTTCTTTGGCAAATCGTCAGTTTTAACGTAAGTAACCGTCTGACAGACAAATTTTGAGAGGTCAAAATTTGAACTTCGGGCAGTTACAAGTTAAACCGTTCAGCAAGGCTTACTGACAGATGAAGTTTCTTCTAAAAGTTCATCTAACAGTGGCTTGGAACAAGCAATACAAGCACAACAGACAAATTTTGATCCAACAAAGTTTGAATGTTGAATAGAAAACAGCAGGCAACAACCAAAACATCAACCTATATACAAATTAAGCATGCAGGACTCCATCTTTCAAGCATTCAACATGAAGAACATGATTCAACAGACGAATTTTGAACTGAAAATTCAAATTTTTCAATTTTTGTAAAGGTTGTCCAACATTCGTATGTGAAGAAGTGATAATTCATATAACAGTAATGGACAATCATGAATTTGAAATTTTTGTTTTAGAAAATTTGAATTTCCAAGATTCAACAGACGAATTTTGAGGCATCACCGAGAACTGTTACAAAGCATAACAGGTCAAAGTTCGTCTGATGGTTAACTGAAATTCGAATGTTGACCACGTTGACCCGTTCAAAAACACAGTTTATGAAGCAAAATACGTCAAACAAAATTTATCATACGAATATCATTATTAAAAACTTACAGAATGGATCCAGAACTTAGGATTTTCCTCATTCACTTCACTTTCTGGTTGTTCCATTCTGGTGTGCTCCAATCTTCAAGTTTATTTTCATTGACTCTTGTGAGGAGCACCTGCAACTTAAATTAAACATTCTCCGATACTAAAGTTAGAATTAATTTTAAGAATGAAAATTCTGAAGTCAAAATTGTACAGGAATAACTTACAGTTCATTGGGATTTACCATACCCAATTCTCTTATAATTTTGCAATGCATGTCTTCTGATAGAGGCTTTGTGAGTATATCAGCAACTTGATTCTTTGTTGGGATGTACTCCAGCTTAACTTCTCCTTTCAGAACGTGATCCCTTATGAAGTGGTGCCTAACTTCAATATGTTTCGTCCTTGAATGCATGACAGGATTCTTGGTGATACTTATGGCACTTTGATTATCACACATGATTGGTATCTCTTTCATTTTAACCTCAAGGTCTTCAAGCTGCTGCTTCATCTAGATGACTTGGGCACAACAGCTTCCTACTACAACATACTCAGCTTCTGCAGTGGATAGGGCCATACTGTTTTGCTTTTTGCTGAACCATGAAACCAGGGATCCTCCAAGAAGCTGACAAGTTCCACTTGTGCTTTTTCTGTCAGTTTTGGATCCTGCAAAATCAGCATCAGTGTATCCTTTGAGATCTTCTCCATTGCCTTTTGGATACCAAAGACCCATCTGTGATGTTCCAATAAGATATCTGAAAATTCTTTTCACAGCTGTTGCATAGGTCTCTTTGGGGCATGATTGGAACCTTGCACACATACAGACATTGAACATAATGTCAGGTCTGCTAGCAGTTAAGTACAGCAGGGATCCAATCAGTCTTCTGTACTGAGTAATGTCAAACATCTTTCCATTCTCATCCATGTCCAGTTTGGTTACAGTGGCCATAGGTGTTCCCATTGGCTTGGCATTTTCCATTCCAAACTTCTTTAGCAGCTCCTTTAGATACTTGGATTGACTGAGAAAGATACCATCATTAAGCTGTCTGATTTGTAGTCCAAGGAAGAAGTTGTGTTCACCCATCATAGACATCTTGAATTCTCCCTGCATTAACTTAGAGAATTTCTTGCAAAATGCTTCATTAGTAGCACCGAAAATAATATCATCAACATAGATTTGAACAATTAGTAAATCTTTATTTTCTCTCTTAATGAATAAAGTTGTGTCAACTTTGCCTCTATTGAATCCCTTTTCAGTTAGAAAATTGCTCAGTCTCTCATACCATGCTCTAGGGGCTTGTTTTAAACCATAAAGAGCTTTCTTCAGTTTATAAACATGGTCTGGTTTTGTAGAATCCTCAAAACCTGGAGGTTGATCTACATAAACCTCTTCCATGATATATCCATTTAGAAAGACACTCTTTACATCCATTTTATACAGTAAAATATTTTTCATGCATGCATATGCTAGCAGTATTATTATAGCTTCTAATCTAGCTACTGGTGCGAAGGTTTCTTAAAAATCAATACCCTCTTCCTGATTATACCCTTTAGCAACCAATCTAGCTTTATTTCTGATTATTGTTCCAGATTCATCAAGTTTATTTCTGAAAACCCATTTGGTACCAATGATAGGATGATTTTTGGGCCTAGGTACTAAATCCCAAACTTGATTTCTTTCAAACTGATTTAGTTCATCTTGCATAGCTAAAATCCAGTAATCATCAGTTAAGGCTTCTTCAGCACATTTGGGTTCCATTTGTGAAATGAAAGCACAGTTTAGCATTCTGTCCCTTAACTGTTTTCTGGTTTTGACTTTCTCTTGAACATCCCCTATCACTTGATCAACATGATGATTCCTTTGATATCTCTAAGCTCTAGGGAGTTCTTGAGATGTGTCTTCATTATTTTCTTCATCAAACTCTTTCTCCTAGATATCTTCCTCTAAGTTAACAGATTCAGATATCTTTGGAGATTCAATTTTACTTTTATCAGAAATGCCCAGTTTTTCAAAATTGAAAGCAAGATCATCCTCATTGGTAACATGTTTTGAAACAGTTTCATTTTCAATGAAAACCACATGCACAGATTCTTCTACCACATTTGATGTTTTATTATAAACTCTATATGCCTTACTCCTACTATAATAGCCCAGAAATAGACCTTCATCAGATTTGGCATCAAACTTACCCAGATTTTCTTTCCCATTGTTGTGACCAAAGCATTTGTATTGGAACACATTGAGATGTGACAGGTTTGGCTTTCTTCCCTTGTACAGCTCATATGGAGTCTTCCCAAGGATTGGCCTGATGTAGGCTCTGTTTATGATGTAGCTTGCTGTATTCACTGCATCAGCCCAAAACAATTGAGAGAGTTCCTTCTCATTTAGCATATCTCTGGCCATTTCTCCAATGGTTCTATTCTTCCTTTCTATTACCCCATTCTGTTGAGGGGTTCTTGGAGCTGAGAAGTTGTGGTCAATCCTATGCTCATTGCAGTACTCCAGGAAGTATGTATTTTCAAATTCTCCTCCATGGTCTGACCTGATAGACACAATAGAAATACCTTCCTCATTTTGCACTTTCTTAGCTAAGGTTACAAATGCATCAAAGGTATCACTTTTAGAGGAGAGAAATAATGTCCAAGTGAATCTAGAATAATCATCTACAATTACAAGCACATACAGATTACCACCGAGACTTTTAACCCTAGATGGTCCAATTAAGTCCATATGCAGCAATTCAAGTGGTCTAGTTGTGGAAATTGCATTTTTAGATTTAAAAGATGATTTAGTTTGTTTTCCTCTTATGCATGCATCACATTCTTTGTCCTTTTCAAAAGATATTTTTGGCAGGACTGTTACTAGTTCATTTTTAACCAGTTTAGACAATTGATTCATGTCAACATGAGCTAATCTCCTATGCCATAACCAACTATCATTATCCTGACTAATTAAACATACAGAATCCAAGGGAAGAAGTTCATCAAGATCAATAGTATAACTGTTACCATCACTTTGAGCTTTGAGGATTATTTTGTGATCACTTTTTCTAATGACCAGGCAAAACTTTGAGTCAAATAGCACCCAATTTCCTTTGTCACAGGTCTAACTCATGCTCAGCAAATTGTGGTTGAGGCCAATCACAAACAGCACCTCTTCAATGGATGTTTCTGGATTTTTGCCCACAATTCCAATACCAACAATTTTGCCATATTGATCACCTCCAAAGGTCACCTTTCCTCCTTTCTTGTCTCTAAGGATGATGAACTTCTCCTTATCACCAGTCATGTGACTTGAGTAGGCACTGTCCATATACCATTTGTTGCTCTTCTTGGCTTTGAGACAGACCTGCAAAACAATGTTTATGTTTTTCTTTTAGGTACCCAAATTCGCTTGGGTCCTTTTCGGTCAGTAGATTTTTCCCTAGATGCAGAAGCAACTTTGGGAACCCATTCAACTTTCCTGCCAAGTCCATTTTTCTTCAAAGCACAAGAACTGGAAATATGTCCCTTTTTGTTACAAAAATGACAGGTAGTGAAGGGACTGCTAGATTGAGAAGCAGGAAGAAACCAATGCAGATAATACTTTTGTCTTGCATGCTTTGGTTGATTATATGTTTGAATACGAGATGACATGTGATCTTTCTCTCTGTTGCTCTCAGCATGCACAAAATGTCTCATGTATGCATTCTGGTTTTTCTTCCTAATCTTTTCTTTAACAGCACATGGATCATAGCCAAGACTAGCTTTTCCTTGTGATATTCTTTGGCTCCCTATTAAGGAAGACAACATATCTTTACCTTTAGTGAGCCTAGACATGCTTTTTACTAAGTAATCATTAGTTTGCTTTAGTTTAATGCATGAAGTACAGCAAACAGATTTAGCAGCAGGTACAGATGTGGTTTCAGAAAAGTTGCTCTGAGATTCTAGTTTACTAATCTTTTTCTTTGCTAGTTTTAGTTCTTTAGCAACTTTAATGAACTCATCATGAAGCTCATGAAATGCATCCTGTAATTCAGAATATGAAGGTTCAGATTCATATACCTCTTCTTCCTGATCATTGCTGCATGAGGGTTTGACTTCTTCAGAAGCAAGTGCCATCAGACAAATGTTGGCAATCTCATCTTCATCTTCATCTTTCTCATCTGAGTTGTTGCCCCATATTGATGAGATGTAGGCTCTCTTCTTCTTCCCTTTGTCAGCAACTTTCTTTTCTCTTTCTTGCTTTTTGAGGAATTGAGGACAATCCCATTTGATGTGTCCTTGCTTCTTGTATTCATAGCAAGTTACAGGCTATTTTGCCTCTTTCTTGCTTTCACCAGCTGCTCCCTTCTTGAAGAATCTCTTGTTCTTCTTCTTGCTATAGAATCTTCTAAATTTTCTGACCATCTTAGCCAGAGTTTCCTCATCCTGCTCATCTCCTTTGTCAGATTCTTCTTCCTTTTCATTAGCAGCTTTGAGGGCAAGGCCTTTCTTCTTTCTGTCCAGCCCAACTTCCTTGAGAGCTTTGATTTTTCCTTCATACTCCTCAAGGCTACCGAAGAGAGCTGTGACAGAGGCCATTGATTCTCCTCTGGCTTCTTCTATTGATGTCACCTTGGGCTGCCATTCCAGAGTGAGAGCTCTGAGTATCTTTCTTACTTTTTAAGATTGAGTGTACTCCTTTCCCAGGCTCTTCAATTGATTCACAATGAGAGTGAATCCCTTTTGCAGCTCCTTTACAGTTTCTCCTTCAGTCATTCTGAAGCTTTCATACTCTCCAATGCTTGTGTTTAGTCTGTTCTCCCTGTCCCCAGTGGTTCCTTCATGTGCAATCTGCAGAGTGTCCCACATCCCTTTTGCAGTGGAGCATTGTGAGACTCTATAGAATTCATCCTGGTTCAGGGCACTGACTAAACAATGCTTTGCTTTGAAATTTAGCATGACTCTTCTTCTGTCTTCCTCATTCCATTCTGCTTCTAGCTTCTCTTTGTGTCTTCCATCTTCAGTTAGAGTCATTGGAACGAAATCTCCTTTCTCAATGACTGAGTAGATATCAAGGTCAATTGATTAAAGGTAAATTTGCATCCTCATCTTCTAGTACCCATAATGTTCTCCATTAAAGCCTGGTGGTCTATTAGTATCGTTCCCTTCAGGAAGTATGCTTTCTCCAAAGCCAGCCATCTTAATTCCCGGACTGTGAGATCCTTTAAGTGAGAATCCGGGCTCTGATACCACTTGTTAGTAAGGCTGACTTCCCAAGAGAGGGAGTGAATCGGGAAGATTGAAATTTTTCTGCACAAAGTGAAATGAGTGAAGATATCACAGTATAATGAAAGCAGCGTATAAAACAGAGTAAGCTGAAAAGTAAGGATAAGGAGAAGAAGACTCAGTAATTTATCCTGGTTCGGTCTATCCACTTGACTTACATCCAGTCCCTAAGACAGCTCTTGAGATTTTTCACTATACAGCAAGAATTTCAACGGGCTTCTTGCTAATGCCAAAGTACAATAAGTATGCTCTATTTCTGGAGCTTTCTCAATCTCTCTAAGCACCTCTACAATGTGCTTCTCAATCCCCTTGTGATTTCCTCTCACAAGTAAATCTATCTTTCAGATGAAGAGTAGATAGTTTACAAAGATATAACTCTCTTGAATAGAGTAGATGTGAAGGTTAAAGTACAGATATTGAAGTTAGAGGGTAAAAGCTCTTGAGAAGAAGATTTAGCAGAAATTCGGTATAAACAAGTTTGATTCGTTACCCACAACTTCAAATGATGTTGTATTTATAGATTTAGGTCCCAACTATTCGTTAGAGACAAAATCTAACCGTTGGGGAAGTTATCCAACGGTTATCCTGAAAACTATCCGTTAGCCAACCGCATTTAATGCTTCTGACATACTAAAATTTGAATTTTGGTTGGTCAACAGACGAATTTCGAAGGAACCGAAGGTTAAAGCTTCCAATGTAAAAATACGAAGTTCGTCTGTTCATGAAGTGAAATTCAAATTTTGAAACTTGTAAAATGTTTTCATGTTGTGACATACGAATTTTCAAGAAGAAAGTTTTTCTGTTAAGTATGAACAGTGTTTTCAATTTTCTACAGTGTCCTTGAAATTCAAATTTTGGAAGCCCAAAATTCGTCTGTTCCTAGTACGTTCAAGGAGGCACAGTAGTTTACTTTCTTGAAAATTTGAATTTTGAAGAAGTGAAGTTCATTTATCAGAGAGTTTTTTTTCAGACCAACTTCAACATTCGAAGATACAAAACTCTGTCATTCGTATGTCAATATTTCATTCCAATAGACTCACAGTCTTAGCTTCTGAAATTCGAATTTTAATGTTCAAAGTTCATCTTTCAGAAAGCAGTTTTGAAACTTACATTATTCTTGATCTCAGATGAACTTTAACATTGTTTCAGACGAATTTCTTTTATTTTCATAAGTTGTGTTTTGTCTAAAATTCAAATTTTGAAGACTCAAAGTTCGTCTGTTTTAAAGAAGCTTCTTTCAGACTTAAATGAAAATTCGAATGTTGGAAAGCCAAAGTTCGTCTGTCATATAGTATTTTTGAAACTCAATTTCATCTTGATTTCAGATGAACTTTAACATTATTTCAGACAAATTTCTTTGGTTTTCTGAAACTGCATTTTATCTGAAATTCAAATTTTGAAAACTTGAAGTTCGTTTGTCACAAAAGGCTTCTTCCAGGCTCATATGAAAATTCAAATTTTGGAGAAACAAAATTCGTCTGACAGAGAGACATCTCTTCAGACTTGTTCAGTTTTAGCTCGAAATTCGAATTTCCAAAGGCAAAGTTCAAATTTCCCATTTGATAGTTCAGTTTAAACTTTTCAAACTTTGTCTGTTTGTGGGTGTTTTTCAAATAAGTCAAGATTTAACATAAAATCAAGGTTTAAAAACATCTTTTCTTCAAATCAAAATCTTTTACCCTCTCATACCTAAAGCTAAAGATCCTACAGTAGATCTAGCAGTAATTACTTAGAAATCCTTCACTTGAAACACTTTGAGCTCCTTTGATATCTTCAATCCAAGCTCTTGTATGCCGGTTTGGAATCATCAAAACTCTTGATTCAAAATTAATAAATGATTTAGAAAATATCTGTGATACCCACACACACACTTCCTCTTGTGTTACATGTGATATATTAAATAAAGAAAAAGAAGAATTGACTGGAGTAATAGCAAATTTCACCCAAGAAAAGGACAAGTTGAATATTTCACTTGGCAAACAGAATTCTAAGTTTGACAAGTTGGGTGCTAGCTATAAGAGTGAGTCCAAAGGGAAAAATAAATCCTGTTCGAAATTCTTTGTGCCTAAAAATAAATCATGCACATGTTGTGGTAAAAATTGTCATATTGCTTATCTATGCAACATAAGGAAAAATGGTTCGAGTAAAGGCATGAAATGGGTTCTAAAGAATACCACTAACCCTCTTGGACCCAGAAACAAGTGGGTACCAAAATGTTCTTCTAGTGTTTCATGTATACAGAACCAATCCAAGAAGAAAGAATACATCGGTGCAAGAAAGAGGATGCTAAAAAGGAAAGCTTCTCAAAACTCCAAAACTACAATCACAAATCACATGGAGAAGCACTGGAAGCAATTCTCTCACTCATCTCAAGGAAGGAGCTCCAATGGAAATCAAATCACTCACCTTGAGAAGAGGAAGAAAAGAAGAACAAGAGATAATGACCTGTATGTAGAAGGAAGACATGAGCAATACTACACTGCATACAAGCTAAGAATAACAAGGAAATAATCTTTGGTAACCTCTAACCCTTACCCTTTTTAATTATTGCGTTATATATATAATTGGGTAAAATTGAACTCTGGTCCCATATATACTTTAAAATGTTCAAACTGACCATTAGTGGACCCAAGTCAAAAAAGGTACCAAAGAAAGAAAAGATATTCTCTTTGTTCTTGCAGATACTCCTGGAGCTAAATGGTGAAAGCTTGACAAAGATGAAATATCTTATGTGCTCAATTGGAATCATATTGAAAAGGAAAGAAATTAACTATTAACCAAATTGGTTTGTAAGTGTTTAACAAATTTTCATATATATGCTTGGTTGATGTTATATTTGAGGTTATTAAAATAAAGTATGGTCCTTGTTCAAATGATGAATTATTTGAATATGATGGTGCTTACTGAAAAGTTCAGTATTTACACAAGTGCATTTCTTTATTTGTATAACTAAACTTGTGTACTTTTTAAAATTCCCCTTGTATACTGATTTTGGTTTAAGCCATGATTTGAAAAGCATACATATTTGAATAAATGCTCATGCTTACGGGGAGCTTGCAAATTTGCGTGTAAAGGTTTTTAAAAAGATCTTTTTGATTTTAAAGAAAAACTTGAATCATAATGCCTACATCATGCATTGATTGAATAAACATGCTCATCTGATGCATTATGCTTTCTTGGTTTTATCTTTATGAAATGCATAGGTTGAGGGGGAGCATTTTCTGAAATTAATTTGCTTATGCTTTAGCTCACCTCATTTTATTGTAAAGAGTTATGTTGCTTGATCTTAACTTGCTAAAAGAAGCAAATAATGCCTTAACATCTCTCCTTGGTCCTAAAGGAAGAAGGCAACAACTCTATAACTCTGAGATACCTCTTGTGATGTGTGAATATCATAATCATCTTACAAGAAGCATTATAACATTTGGTATCATAATAGTTTCAAGCAGTAACTGATGTTAGTTTTGAATATCAACAACAATTAGTATCAATTTTGAAGATGATTGGTAACAATGGGTGTCAATTTTAATATCAGTAAAATTTGACATAGTCTGAACATGCAGTGTATAATAAGTTTTGATGATGATTTACAATTCAGTCTGTGTTTTTATGTGTGCTTGAAATACCCCAGACATCTATACTTACTAGGTATAACCTTACAAATAAGGGGAGAAGAAATACTTGTTATTCTTCAAACCTTTTTGTTGATGTCAAATAGGAGGAGAAGTTATGTAAAAAATATGCATATGCTTAATTTGGAATTATCTAAATTAAACATCATTATATGTGTTAATCATTTATTGTGTGAAAAATATGCATATGCTTAATCTGGAATTATCTAAATTAAACTGCATTATATGTGTTAATCATTTATTAAGCATATTTTTCACTAGTGATTTGTCATCATCAAAAAGGGGAAGATTGTAAGGTTTAGTATAATATAAGTTTTGATGATGACAAATATATAGAAATAAAGAACAAAAGTATTATATGTATCTAACATATATAATGTTCCTTATAGAAGTAAAATGTGCATTAGCATGTATTTAATTATGGTTATAATGCATGCTATGTGCAAATATATCTACTGAACTTTTACAATGAATAATAAAAACTGGACTAACTACTTGGTTTGTAAGTGTAATATATTAAATGTTGGTTGGTCCAAGCAAGAAGAGTGAACATTGGAATACAGAAATAGAAATCAATATCATGCCTCACTCAAGAAAGAAGAAGAGAAAGGATGCTTCAAAAATGGAAGATCAGAAGGGAGCATGCCAAGAAGGAAATGACCAAGTGGAAGTGGAACTCAACATTTGAAGACCTAGTCACTAGGTATATTTTATTTTCACTTAGGTCTTGAGGTGGGATTAATCTTTGAAAATTACTTAATCTTGTTACCATATGTTTTAAATGAGTTAGATTAAGTAAAACTGATGTTAGCATAAGTTAGATTTGAAAAACTCTGATGACAGACAAATTTTGTGAAGTTAAACTTCATATACTTTGTGAAAATATGAACTTTGCTGACTGAAATTTGAAGTTCCAGAGATATTACCTCTGACAGATGAATTTCAAGTGTTGAAATTCGAATTTCGAGTCAAGCATAGTTAGTGAAATGTGTAAAATTTGTCTAAAGTCATGACAAAGTTCATCTGATATTTAAGCACTAAAAAGGTTCAAAAACATTCTCTCCAACAGACAAATTTTGATTTCAAAATTTAAACTTTAGAATAAAACTCCATGATTTACAATTGCATCTGATTAACTCAAAAAGTTTTGGGTATCAAAATAATATATCCTTACTTTTAAACATAGTGAAATCTGGTTTTCAAGAATATAGAGTTTGACCTTTGATTAATTTTTTTAATATATCTCTCAAAATACACATGGCCTTGATGTAAAACTTATTTCATATGAAATTAGACTTAATAAGCTTTTCAAAGAAGGTTATTTCATTCAAAATAAGGGTCATATGAAAAAGCTATGATCATTTAAATTTGAGTAGTGAGATATGAATTTTTAGTTTTGACCTCTTATCATTAGTTTGATCATATATCACAAAATACATTTTTTTTTGAAGTGAAGCTTATTTCATTTGAAAGTAGACATTGAGAGATTTCCAAACATAGGTCATTTACTTAATTTGGAGTTAAAATGAGAGAGTTATAGCTTTTGCAAAATTGTCTACAGTGCAAAATTCGAAGTTACGGATGTTCTACTGCGATAGACAAATTTTGGGCCTCCGAAATTTGAATTTCGTAGAGAACTTTTGTGCAAAGTTGAGCTTGCCACTGATAGACAGATTTTAGCTTATGAAATTCAAACTTCAAGTGTAACAGACAAATTTTGGCTTTCAAAATTTGAATTTCACAACTCCAGAATGTGAAAAATACTTTTGGAACAGCCAACAGACGAATTTCCATATTCAAAATTCAAATTTTGCAACTCCAGAATGTGAAAAATACTTCTGGAATAGCCAATAGATGAATTTCCACATCCAAAATTCAAATTTTGAAAGGAAAAACTTGTGCCATATTGAGTTGAACTCTGATAGACGAATTTTGGGCACTAAAATTTGAATTTTGAGAGCACTGTAACAATATGAAACAACTGTTCACACTTAATAGAAAAACTTTAAATATTAAAATTCGTATATTCCAATATGGGAAATATTTGTTAAGATGAAAATTCAAATTTCAGCTTTGAACAGACAAACTTTGAAGTTCAACGCCAAACGCTTTAACTTATGGTATCTGTGAAATTCGTCTGTTAACATCCAAAATTCGAATTTCAGAATGTCAGATACATTAAATGTGGTTGGTAAATGGCTAGTTTTGCAGAGTAGCCATTGGGTAACATCTCTAACGGCTAGATTTTATGTCTAACGTCTAATTACACCACAAAACTATAAATAGAATATCATTTGAACTTATGGGTAACAATCTTAAGAGAGTTTATGCAAAAATGCTACAACAATTTGTAAAATCTTTATATCTCAGTATTATTTGAAAAACCCACCTCAATAGAGTGAACTTTCAATGTATTATCTACTCTTTAAGAGAGTTTTCATTCTGTAAACATTTTTTTCTACATATTCTGGGTAGAATCTTGGTGTGGGGAAACAATAAGGGATTTACACATCTTGTAAAGGTGTGAGGAGAGTGGCTTTACAAGTGCCTACTGAAACTTATGGGAATGTACTGAGGCTTCACAAGTGCCCGGATCAAACATGTGGGATATAGTGGAAAATCTCAAGTGGTGGCTTAGGGACTGAATGTAGGCCAAGTGGTTGGGCTGAACCAGTATAAATTGTTGTGTATTGTTCTTCATCTTCTCTCTTCAGTTGCTGCATATAACTCTCTCTGTTTATCCCTATTTTGCTGCACTCTTAGTGAAATTAGGTTGTGAACCAAAAAGAGTGAAAATCTTACATCACCCAATTCACCCCCCTCTTGGGTGACTAGCCAACCTAACATAATCGAGAAAACCTAACTCAAAACTGAAGAAAATTGAGAGGAAGGAGTAGAGATCCCTTACCAACTAAGTTCCAAGATCTTGAGAACCGAAAATCACTCTAATGCTTGAAAACTTTGAACCCTAGCATAGCTCTTCAACGCTCCCTCCGTTTCTTTCTTTTTGGCTCGTCCGAAATGATATCAGTTTATATAAAAATCTTGACACTGGCCGCGGCGTCAAGTAAGCTCACCACGGCGCCATAACGTTAGCTATAAAAATATCTTTGGAGCTCACTCTTACCATGGTGGCCCAACTTCTTGCCTTCTTATAAAAATTTTGTCCTTGAAATTTCAACTCTTACCTCAAGAAAAATTCTCTGGATACCTCCATCGCATGGACTCTTCTGTCTCCCACTTGACATCATTGGACATCAAGCCACTCTATAATACCTTTATTAACTTAATGGTCTTATTTCTTAATTGCTTCTCCTTTACATCTAGAATTTGTAATGGCGTGGCCTTAAAAGTCAGATCCTCTCATACTTGAACTGCCTCATCATCAATTATATGTGATGGATTCGGATGATACTTCTTGAGTTGAGACACGTGGAATACATCGTGCAATCCAGCAAGATTAGGTGGTAGTGACACTTAATACACTACTGGCCCAATTTGCTCCAAAATTTGATATGGACCCATATATTGCGGTGTGAGCTTCTTCGTTGGGATTGATCTCCCAACGCTAGTAGTAGGAGTAACATTTAGAAACACATGATCTCCGGCATCAAATTCACACTATTCAAGGTTTGATCGACAATATCTGGGCCTAAAAGACTCTAATTGCTATTATTGTAGGCAAATTCAACCAATGGCAAATATTGATCCCAATTTCCTTTGTTCTCTAGAACACAAGCTTGCAGCATGTCTTCCAGAGTTTGAATTATTCTTTCAGTCTACCTATCAAATTAAGGGTGATAAGTAATATTGAAACTCAACTTTGTTCTCATGGCCTTCTGAAGAGATTTCCAAAACCTGGATGTAAATCTAAGATCTCAGTCTGACATAATATTCATCGAGACTCCATACAGTCTCATAATCTCATTTACATAAAACTGGGTCAACTTCTCCATAAAAAAAGTCTCCCAAATTGGAAGAAAATGGGTCGACTTTATCAACCTATCCACAATTACCCATATTGCATTATGCCCTGAAGAGGTCCTCGGTAATCCCATCACGAAATTCGTGGAAACGCTGTCCCATTTCTACTCAGGGATCTCTAAAGGTTGTAACATGCCAGCAGATAATTGGTGCTCAATCATCTTATGACAGATTAGATATCTTGTAATATCCTAAAATTTTACTGGATACTAGGTGATAAAAGAGGACATAATTGATAATAATATAAAATGTAGAAGAAATTTATGAAAATGGATAAATACCGTTTTGCGTGAAATAGGGCAAAGAGATTATTTTTCCTTGTTGGATGGAAAAATATGAAAATTATATTTTGTCCCTAAAGAATTTCAAAAATGACATCCACATCCCAAAATTATTAAAATTAACGTGGAGAAATAAATTAAAAACCTTGAGAAAAATTACACCTAATGACCCGAAAGTTTCAAAAATTATAATTTAATCTTGGGTCAAGGGTAATTTTGTAAATATGTAAAATTACTGTCAAAATGAAGCCTTCGACGAGAGAAGTCCAATGGTGTATGGCACTGATGGTTAATGTTTAAGAATCAAGAAATAATCAGTACCGAGTGTCCAAAAGTAATAGTAAACTGATAAAGTAAACTGTGGGCCCTACCAATTGTTAAAAGGAAACTAGGTCAGGACATGGACCATACACAGATAACATTTACGACAGGATAATTATGGAAATATAAAAATAAAATTAGAATAGTCCTATAGCCTAAAAATGTAAAATTACTTTAAAGATTATTTTATCGGTACGATTAAAAAGTAACCGGATTGAGGTATATCTGGATCTGGAAAATTGGGCAATTTTTGGACACCTCAAGCTCTCCCATGTGTGAATTTTCTGCAGTCATGTGACACAAAGTAATATTATATTATTTTTGGAATACTTCTTGAAGAAGTATGTAAAAAGCTAATCAAGGATTAGCAAAAAGTAACCTTGATTAACTACATCATTAACCACTTAATTAACCACTTAAACCCTTTTGTTTCCTCAACATTCTTGCATGAACCAGCAGCCTAAAATAGACCAGAAAAAATACAAGAAAAGGGAGGAAGAAGGAAGAGAAATCAAAGGAAAATTGTAGCACAAATCGGTAAGCTTTTATATTACCAACTTAAGCTTACTATCTATGATTTTTAAAGCATGTTCTATGGTTTAGTTTGCTTCCTTTCCATCTTAGGGTTTTATCCAAAATGTGATTTAGCAATAGGAATGAGTTTTGGACCATTAAACTTAGGAAAAAGCATAGACTAGACACTAGAAGCATGAATACATGGATGATTTGAAGTGATTTGAAGGAAATCTTTTCCAATCACTTAGGTCAGATTTCGGTAAGAAAAGGGGGACTATTTGGAGTTGCAATTTTATGATTTTGAGCTCAATAATGGATTCCCCATGGTCCAAAATCTTAAGAACAAGTGTGTTGTACAAAGAAAGATGAAAGGAAAGCTAAGTGAAAATTTTAGGTTTTAGTGTTATGGTATTATATAATTCCAAAAAACCAATGGCTAAATTGCACTACAACATTTTTCACTTGTGGCAATACTTTTCTTTGCAACAGTCAAAAAAGTGTTGTCTAATCTATAGATAGGGAACTATTTTCTTAGTGTTGCCTATTAATAGGGACTTTAGGCAACAAAAACTTGTCTATACTTGAAAAATGTTCCCTAATCTACAATAGACAACATTTGTTTGTGTTACATTATAGTTTTAGAGTAGGTTACAAAGAAAAAATGTTGCCTATAAATATACTCTGAATGCAACATTTAGGAATTGTTGTCTATACTACACACAATTTTTCTTTCCTTTACTTTGGAGTGATATTTGGTTTTTAATAAAATTTTTAATTAATGATATAATTTTATTAATTTGTTTTTTCCAAATTTTACACTCCCGTGGAGTCCCTAATTCCCACTGCCAAATTTTCAGTTTGGTGGCATTGAAAAATCCATCATGCGTCATCCCCATCCTCTCACCCTTCTTTCCCATCTTGATCTCTAATATGAAGTTGCATTGTACAAAAACCATTCTGACATCCTAATTTTGTTTCGCCGTTGGTATCGCAACTTCGTCTCACCAATCGTAATTGTACATCTCACAACTTCGTTGCCTTTCTCCGTTGCAAGCTGGGTTCCATCGGCATCGTCCTCTATCATAATCAACTTGGTGAGTTGTCCCTCACCATTTCTCTCTTCTTCCTTCTTCTATTTCATCATTTTTGTCCTTGTCACTGAGATTTCATGGCTTCTCTTTGCTTCTTGGTATCTCACGGCAACTCTATCTTGCTGGAGTTGCAACTTTTCTATTTTTTTCAAAGAAGTGAAAACAGAAGTCATCGAGGAAATTTCTCAAACAATTTCCCTTAGGCTTTCAATTGACCAAGACTTTTCACAATCAATATTTACTTCTGGTGCTTAACCTTTGCCACAGGACAATTGTAAAGGATGGCTAGATCTTGTATGAGGCTTCTCATGGAAGCTAATTGAAAGTTGCACGTTTATGAAGTTTCAACGTGTCCTACAAGAGCCACGATCACTATAGGTGACAGTGACTTATTATTAAGTAATTTCTCTCATCTTTTCTTTTTCACAATTATATTTGGCAAACAATTAAGCTACTAGGAATTGATGGTTTTTTCTTTCAGTTTAATGATGAGGCATGGTCACCATTTATGAAGAAGTATAGGACCACCATACATCCAGGAGAAGTATAGATTATTCACCCTAATGGACAAGTTAAAAACTATTAGACTTTAAAACTTTATATAAAAATAGATGACTATATATAAAAATAGATTATGGAAACTCTTTAAGTTCCTCACTCGTTTCCTTGCCCAAAATCCTGATGGGGATTGTTAGTCTGTTGTGGTTTTGCTTTAAGAACAAAACTTAGCTGCAATTTTTTAGAATTTTCTTTTAGGCTCTTTAGTAAAAAATGAACACAAATTTTTTACTCTTCAGCTCACAAAATGCTTTTAAAGACTTTGCAAATGTTGTATTTTTTTTATTGGAGAACCTAAAAGCAAACACGAAAGGTACTTTGCCTTAGTTTTGCCATTGTTTGAAGCTTTTGGCAAAAGTTATCTGTGACTATTTTACTTCGTTTATGCACTTTATGGCTACTAATCCTTAACTTTATCTTTGTTTATTTGAGTAATAAATATTATCCAATATAAAATGGCTTATTTTCATCCATTATGTAGGTGAAGCACTTACCTTTGATTTGATCCAAAGTTGAACCAGGGACCTTCATCGAGGTGCCAGCAGTGACTTTGGTACTTTTTTTTTTATAGGCAAGAAGCTCACCTCAAGCACCCTGCATACACTTGTTTAGGACTTTTCTATAGCTATGTGTTTTGCTTCAATTTTACTATTTTGCTTTAGGAACTCCTATCAATAGATGATGTCAGTAAACAACATGAAATTTGGGACTTTTTGAGTGTTTCTTCAAAGGTATGTATCTCCTTGTATATATTTTTATTATAACTTTAGATGACCTTTATATAATCTCCCTTGGTACTTTTTCAATAAGAAAAATAATGATCTGCTGATAGTATCATTATTATCCTCCTATGTGCCCTGATCCTGAGATTTCAAAATTTCACTCTCTTGTTTAATTGGTAACTTTCACAATGATTCTATCTTCTTCTTGAGCATAAACCACATATCCTAGAAACATGCCATTGATTGTGACAATGTCCTTGGAGTTGCAGAGTTTACTAACTTTCTTGGTTTGTACCTGTAGACAATACCAGCTTCATTAACAAAATAGAGATAAAGTACAATGCAATCCAATACATGTTAGATATGGCGTTATAATGCATACTTAAAGAGTAAGAAGTTATGCTTTAAAATCATAGAACCAGGTTGGTCCTCCCATGGCCTTTCCATGTGCCATGAGTTTCACATTGTAGAGAGTAGATATTAGGCTTAGCCCCAAAAGAAACAAGGTGACCAAGTTGGCCACAGTTGGTTGCGGTGCTGGATATGAAGGCTTGAGGTAGAAGGGAAACCCTTTAAAAAGAATTGGTGGTTTCTCTGTGAGTTGATTTATTTCATGGAAGGAAAGTAGGAAAAGGGTTATGTAGTTTCTATTCTATTTGTCAGCTTTCATAATTCCTCTAGCGCGGATTGGTGATTATAAGGTGTTAGGAAGTGATTATTGAACACAACCCCATTGGTGGAAAAGATTTCAGCGTAACTTTCTCTGTTTTATTATCTTTTCTTCCCACCTCTCCTATCAACATCTTCTACTGCAAATCATGTCATTTGAGTCATAATATAGAGGGTGCACACACTTCTAAACATGTTTTTATATCTAAAGCCCACCACAATCAGCTGCTTTCTTTCTGTTCTACTTATTTTGTGTCATTATGATTTTCCTTTAATTATTTTTACTTTATGATGATTGCATTGTTCTAAGTTGACTTGTACAAAGCACTTTGTATAACTCAAACTACAAAGTTGCATTCTTCTTTCAGATTTTACTTGTCATGTTGCTGTAAAGTGCTTGATTTATCCATACTGTATTTAAGAAATTAGTTTAGAAATTATGTGCTCTAATGCTGTGAAATATTCTTAATCAATAAGAAATTGGTTTTGTATGGCAGTTTCACTTTGTCATGTTATCTCTAGTTAAATGGATTAAGCTTCAATTAAGTCTGAAGATCAAACATAATGCTTTCATTTTTTTCCTCATATATGTATTTGTGATTTACAGTGTGACACTTGCTTATTCATGTTAGCAAGGCTGACTTCCCAAGAGGGGGGGTGAATTGGGAAGATTGAAATTTTTCTGCACAAAGTGAAGCAAGTGAAGATATCACAGTATAATGAAAAACAACGTGTAAAAAGAGCAAACAGAAAAGTAGAGATAAGGAGAAGAAAACTCAATGATTTATCCTGGTTCGGTCTATCCACTTGACCTACATCCAGTCCCCAAGACATCTCTTGAGATTTATCCACTATCCAGCAAGAATTTCAACGAGCTTCTTGCTAAAGCCACAATATATGAGTATGCTCTGTTTCTGAGCTCTCTCAAACTCTCTAAGCACTTTCTCTATGTGCTTCCCAATCCCCTTGTGAATACCCCTCACAAGTAAATCTATCTTCCAGATGAAGAGTAGATTGTTTACAAATGAATAACTCTCTTGAATAGAGTAGATATGAAGGTTTAAGTACAAATAATGAAGTTGGGAGGGTAAAAGCTTTTGAGATGAAGATTCAGCAGAAATTCGGTATATACAAGTTTGATTCGTTACCCACAACTTCAAATGATGTTATATTTATAGTTTTAGTTCTCAAATATCCGTTAGAGACTAAATCTATCCGTTGGGGAAGTTATCCAACGGTTACTCTGAAAAACTATCTGTTCACCAACCGTATTTAATGTTTCTGACACACTGAAATTCGAATTTTGGCTGGCCAACAGATGAATTTTGAAGGAACCGAAGGTTAAAGCTTCCAACGTTAAAATACGAAGTTCGTCTGTCCATAGAGTGAAATTCAAATTTTGAAACTTATAAAACATTTTCACAGTGTGACATACGAATTTTCAAGAAGAAAGTTTTTCTGTAAGTCGTGAACAGTGTTTTCAATTTTCTACAGTACCCTCGAAATTCGAATTTTGGATGCCCAAAATTCGTCTGTCCATTGAACGTTCAAAGAGGCACAATAGTTCACTTTCTTCGAAATTCGAATTTTGACAGAGTGAAATTCGTCTGTCAGAGACCAGTTTTGAGACTTAAATCATTCATGATCTCAGATGAACTTTATCAAACTTTCAGATGAATTTCTTCTATTTTCTCAAGTTTTGTTTTGTCTGAAATTCGAATTTTGAAAGAGTGAAATTCGAATGTCACAAAGAAGCTCCTTTCAGACTTATATGAAAATTCGAATGTTGCTAAGTCAAAGTTCGTCTGTCAGAGAACATTTTTCAAACTCAGTTTCTTCTTGATTTCAGATGAACTTTAACATAGTTTCAGACGAATTTCTTTGGTTTTCACAAATTGCATTTTGTCTGAAATTCAAATTTTGAAAGAGTGAAGTTCATCTGTCACAAAAAGGCTTCTTTCGGACTTGATGAAAATTTGAATTTTGAAAGACCAAAATTTGTCTGACAGAGAGACACCTCTTCAGACTTATTCAGTTTTAGCTCGAAATTTGAATGTCCAAAGGCAAAGTTCGAATTTCCAACTTGACAGTTCAGTTAAACTTTCAAACTTCGTCTGTTTGTGAGTATTTTTCAAATGAGTAAAGATTTAACTTCAAATCAAGGTTTAAAAACATCTTTTCTTCAAATCAAAATCTTTTACCCAATCAAAACAAAGACTAAAGATCCTACAAAAGATCTAATAGCAAATACTCAGAAAATCTTCACTTGAAATACTTTGATCTCCTTTGATATCTTTAATCCAAGCTCTTGAGTGTTGGTTTGGAATCATCAAAACTCTTGATTCAACAATTCATTCCATCTTGTATATGCTTGTCATTAGTGACTGTCTGTATGATTAACATCATATTTACATTATGTTGATGTATTGAACTGTTGATCCCTAAAATGGCTGGAGATTCATTTATTGCAAACCTTGGTGCTCTACTATGGCAGTAAACTATAGTATGCACTGTCAGAAAATGTTTTATTTCTTTTTTAACTTCTTCAGTAATCTGTTATGGGTGTTCTTGTAGGTTGTTTCCAACATTCCCTTTAATGTAGGTCTGTGAATAAACTTCTTCCTATGCTTTTAGTACATACTCCTTGGCATAGTATTGGTCTCCATCAAAGCTTGCGCTTTGTGTGCCCTTTAATGTAAGTACAAATCTGATCAAGCTTCTTCTTCTGATGGGTGATATTATCTTAGAGGCGGTTCTATTACTCCTGGTTAGTAATGACCATATCTATTGTTGTATATTTTTAGTTTCAGAAATTGTTTTTCTACTCAATTAATGCTTCTATAGATATGTTAGGGTCATAAATTTATTCACGGACCCAAATCTAACAGCTTATGCTTTAGTATATACTCCTTGACATAGTATCGATCTCCATCAAAGCTTGTGCTTTGTGTATACTTCCAACCTTAAGAGCTTCTATATGATGGAGTATGCTAGATATAAGAATCACTCTTGGGCCTAAACTAAGTGATTGCGTTTTTTAGGATAGTCGGTCTGTAAAATGTTAATTTTAACTTTCCAAGATATATTTGCACATTTATTTCCATTTGTCATTCTTTTTTTTGTTAATACATTAATGTTTGACTCATGCAGTTTTTTTCTTGATTAGGTCTTTATAAATATTGAGATAATAAGTATTCGTGACAATAATATTGGGCTTGGTTTGTGTTTATTTGTTCCTTAATAAGTACCTAAGTTTTTTCATAACTTCTTTTTTGTTGACGATCTGGTTCTTTTTGGAAAAGGCTTTTTTGGTTCAAGTAGAAATTATGATGATTTGTTCCAAGTTTTCTTTGATTCTTGAGGTGAGAAAGTTATGAACGGTTCATTCTAGTCCTCTGATCCTCCTCTAACCTAGACAATTTTTCTTTTTATATTCCCTATAATTTTTCTTAATGCTTATATTTCCTCATTAGCAGCTTACCTCCATTGTTTCATATATGTCTATCTTTTTACTTAAATTCATGAGATTATAGACTGATGGCCTGTTATGGTTTCCGTGTAATTATGTGTCTCTTTGTTTAATTTTATTCTTGCATTTATTTTTTACTTCCACTTAAAGGAGAGCTATTATTTTTTATTTTATGTCATTAGTTATACTCTTAGATCCCACTTTGCTATGAAAGGATGGGTCTATAATGTGGTGTCCCAGGTGCAAAAACAATTTTAGGAGGTAAAACCTTTTAGAAGATTATTGTCGGAATAGTTGAAATTCAGGGACAAAAAAATTTTAAGAAAACTAAAATTTGAAAGGAAAAATGGATATTAAAAAAAAGTGTATTGTATGTAACAGGTGATGTAAAGAGAAAAAAAAAAGGAAAACTATTATTTTTTTTTATAAAAAGCCAATTTGAAAGCGTTTGTTGAGAAAAGCGCTCCCCAATCCTGATAATTTTTTCACTTGTGAAGAGCTTTGAGATCGCTTGTGTTGAACAAGCGCTTCAGAAGCCCATGAACAAGCAATTTAAAAATGTTGCCTATTCTCCTTGCTTATGGATAAAACATGTTGCTTATCAATTGATTTGGCAATATTTGTTAACTGTAGTGATGATGTGGTATGTTGGGTGTTATCTTGATGTTTTCATGCTTAATGTGATGATGTGATGATATGTTGGGTGTTAACTACTGAGATTCTTTGAATCTCACCCTCCCAAATATTAACCATGAATAGATAGCAACAATGCCAAGACCACCAAGGAAGAGAAAGGAAAGGAGAAAGAATTTGGCAATCAACATGATAATTCTAGCAATGGCCATAAGTTTTGACCTTTTGTGTAAATTTGTAAATATGATGTTAAGTATGTTTCTTCAAGTTTTTATGATGCCTTAGGTCTTAGCTAAAGTATGGTATAGTAGGAAAATGATGTATGGCCATGGAAATATTTATGGCTTTTGTGTGGCAAAGTAGTAAGATATAAATGGTCATCTTGACCTATGTAGAGTAAACATGTCACCATTTAGACTTTTTGATATATAAAGTATGAATAATGTAAATGGTTTAAAAGTAGACAGGAAGATCTCTCCAATGGTCCAAAGATCACTCATATTGGATATGTGTGCAATATTTGACGGATTTTTATGTTTAATCCCAATTAAAATGATTAATTTGCAGTTTTCGTATAAATTGTGAAAATTCACAGAGTTTGCTATATAGATCAGTAAAATCATTGCTCTGACTTATATTTTTCCCATGTAGAAAAAGTTATAATCTATCCCTAGATACTTGAACCACATGCATATGATTTTTATTGATTTAGTTATGATTTTCTAAAATTTAATCGGAACAAATAAATTTGATTAAATGAATAGTGCCCAAAGTTGAGAAAAATTTATTATGGCTTTTATTATGATTCAAGATCATACTACGATATAAATGGACTTTAGAATGATTAAATACATGATAATGGCCCATAAGAGGGGTGTTACACATCTTGCCACATACTTTGCGATGTCCTTTTTCATGCCTGGCCACTAATAACCTCACTTCGGGTCTTGGTACGTCTTAGTGGTACCTATATGAATAGTATACCTGCTCATATGAGCTGCCTTTAAAATAATTTCTCGCAACCCCGCTATATTTGGCACAAAGATTTGGCCATGGTACTGGATGATACCATCCTCCAGTATATGAAAATCCTGGGTTTTTGCCATTTCAATTCGTTCATGAATACCAAAAAGATAGTTATCCTCTAACTGAGCATAGCAAAGGTTCCTCAATAAATCACTTTATGTATTGATGGATTCCAATACTAGTACTCCAGGATGGATAGTAATGGATAACTTCATATCTCATAGGCTTTCTAGCAATTATTGCTCCCTTATCATCATCGTGGCTATATGGATCGACTTTCTACTTAGCGGATCTGCCACAATATTGGCTTTCCCAAGACGATACTTCAAGGTAAATTCACAATCTACCAAGAATTCAACCCAACGCCTTTGTCTCATATTCAATTCCTTTTTATCAAACAAATACTTCAAACTTTTGTAATCACTGAATATCTCAAACTGAGTGCCATAGAGATAATGCCTTCACAATTTCAAAGCAAACACTATAGCCACCAGCTCAAGGTTGTAAGTAGGATAATTCTCCTTATAAGGCCTTAATAGTCTTGAAGCATATGGTACAACTCAGCCTTCTTGTATCAATACACACCATAGACCATTCTTTGAGGCATCCATATAAATAGTGAACGACTCAGATGGGTTAGGGATAATCAGCACTGGGGTGGATGTCAAACAAACCTTCAGCTCTTGGAATGCTCTTTCACACTTATCATCCTAAATGAAAGATTGATCCTTACGAGTGAGTTTAGTCAATGGCATAACAAGCTGAGAGAATCCTTTAATGAACCTTCGGTAGTAACCAGCCAATCCCAGAAAACTGTGGATTTTAGTCACCAATTGTGGTATTTCCCAATTCAACTCCGCTTCTACTTTACTGAGGTCTACTACTACTCCTCCTGAAAAAATCACATGACCCAGAAATTTCACCTCCCATAACCAAAATTCACATTTACTAAGTTTGACATACAGTTGGTGATCTCATAATAATTGCAACACAATTCAAAGATGGAGTGCATGCTCTTCCTTACTCTTGGAGTATACTAGAATATCATCGATAAATACCACCACAAATTTATCTAGATATGGTTGAAATACCTTGTTCATATAATCCATGAAGATTGTTGGGACATTGGTCAGCCCGAATGGCATCACAAGAAACTCATAATGACCATATTGATTTCCAAAAGCTATTTTGGGCACATCTTTAGCACGCATCTGCAATTGATGGTATCTTGACCTCAAATTGATTTTAGAGAAAATGGAGGCACCTACCAACTAATCAATCAAGTATTCAATCCTAGGCAAAGGATATTTATTCTTAATCGTCACTTGGTTCAACTGCCTATAATCAATACACAATCTGGGGCTACCATCTTTCTTCTTGACAAATAACACTGGAACTCCCTAAGGCGAGACGCTGGGTCTGATGAAACCCCGTTTCAACAAATCTTCAACCTACTTCTTGAGTTCTTTCAATTAAGATGGTGTCATTCGGTATGGAGCCTTTGAAATAGGAGTTGTCTTGGGCACCAAATTAATGAAAAACTCCAACTCTCGAGGTGGTGGCAAATCGGTAATCTCCTTTGGAAACACATTAGGATATTTACTCACAACTGGGTATCTTTCTATACGTCCTTCCACATCCACGTTAACAGAGAAAAAAACCAGAAACCCATGACATCCTTTCCTTAAATACCTATCAATGTGGGCAAAGGACAAACAAACATTTTCATTATGTTCAACACTAGGATATTCATGGGCAATGACACAATCTTCTAATCACAGTCAAGAATGGCATTATTCACCTTCAACTAGTCTATCCCAATGATCACATCAATCTCTTGCAACAGTAAACATATTAGATCCAGAGTAGTACTTCGGTGTTCAAAACTAACCATACAATTCAAACAAGCTTGAGCAGTTCTTAACAAAACTCCCGTGGGTGTGAATATTGACAATTCAAAAGGCAATTCCTTTGCCACAATACCCAATCTCCAAGAACAATCAAGGATATGAAGGAATAAGATGCACCTGAATCAAATAACGCATGAATAGAGAAACCATTGAGTTTAAGTTTACCTTTAATCAAGTTAGGCACTGTATTTGCTTCTTGTCAAATTATCGCAAATACTCGATCGAGCATCGTGGGCCTCCTCATTGCATCATCATGCCTTGACTCATGACAATTTCATGACATATGTCCCGGCTTCCCATAATTATAGCAAATCAAGCATGGACGATCACCATGGTTCATCCCACATTATGTGCACGGGTTCGAGGTATTACCTGAATTGTATTGAGATGGAGTGGAGTCTCTCCCTACATACTCACTTTGACTAGATCTCCCCTGGTCAAAGCCTCCCCTAAAGAATGGTTCTTTGCCATATCGACCAAGTTGGACTGATCTCTACCCAACTTGCCTCTTCCTCTACCATGACGGCCTTTATTGTGGTGACCTCTTCCTCCACTAGAACCTATACTGCTATCGCTACTACCTTTACCAAATCTACTCCTTTACTGATTCCTTCTGTAGGTCCTAGGTGAGAAAAGGCTTGGATCATGGAATTCCTTCTATCATCCTCAGTTTCCTTTATCCACCTGGATAGGACACATATCTTCATACACAAGTCCTCAAAGGACACAAAGTCAACCACTGACAGCCTTTCCTTAATCTCTAGACAGGCTCCCTTAAATAATCTCTAGGTCTTCCAGCTATCATCAGGATAATTATTTAGGTAAGTGGAATACTTATCCAAATCTAGGAATTGATTAATATAGTTATCCGCTGACAAATTCCCTTGCTGAAAAACTAGGAACTCGGCCTCCTTCTATATCATTAGGGCTAGAGGGAAGTAGTATGCAAAGAATAATTTCTTAAATTGTTCCCAAGTCATCGGAGCACTTATTGCTTCAATACTTGCGAGAATACTTCTCCACTAATGCTTGGCCTTCTTTTTAAGCTTAAACATTGCTAGTTGCACATTTTGCTCAGAGGTGCATTCCATCATACTAAAGATGTTCTCCAGATGCTTTATCCATTCCTCAGCCTGTGTAACATCCATTGTACCTTTGAAAGCTGGGGATTGAACTTTGAAAGTCCTTCAATTGTGAAGAGAAACCCTTTCTTTCAACTCTTAGGGTTCTCTCCAGCTCCAACACATTCTCAATCTCATCTTCTCTTGCATTCAAGTCCACATACATGTCGGCCTCTTCATTCATATCACCTTGTTCTTGCCGACTAATTTGCTCTTGCAACCTGTTCAATGTCTCTCCCCGAGTATTCACTTGATTACTGAGACCAGTCAACATCTCATGCATCTGCCTCATTAAGTCACTATCACTTTGCCTTCCTTTGTGAGACATTCTTCCTACACACAGGCAGGCAACAACACATTCAGTTATATGGTTCTGGACTAGCATTGCAGTGGGAATATACAAGAATATGTATTTAAAGTTGTGCTAAATATTACTTGAAGCAGAAACAATGGCCCAAAACCATTACTTTGATACCAAAATGTAATGCCTTACCCCCGAGCACCTCCAGACCTAACCAAAACTTCGAAAACCAACCAATCACAGCACAAATATCTCACAATTTCTCTCCAAACTTCATAATAGTGGAAGAATATCCAAAGGACACTAGAAACTAGGTTACAACCGCAACCGCTACAGTACTGCTGCGGCTCTGACCCTCTTCAAATTCTATCACACTCATTATCTCTTTGGCATCACAGCTTGCTTCCTGGCGCTGCGGCACCCCTTTTTGGTTTTTTTATACTAGAAAATTTCAAACTCTTTGTCGAACTTCCTGTTAGGTTACTGGCTTCTCAAGGGAGGGGTGAATGAGGAAGATTAAATTTTTTTGCAAAAACGTAAGAGAGTAATGAAAGTAAGAAAGACAAAAAAAAACAGAGTATAAAATATAATGAAATGAAAGTCAAGTTAAGAGAAGACAATACACATATATTTATATTGGTTCGGTCTCTTTCTCTTGACCTACATCCAGTCCTTGAGTAACTACTTGAGATTTTCCACTATCTTGCAAGAATTAGTTGGGCTTCTTGCAATGTCCAGTACAACTCTATGCTCTATTCTAAGAGCTTGCAGTTTCACTCCTTGTACTCTATCTTAGTGCTTCCCAAATCTTTTGTGAACTCCCCTCACAAGAATATCTATTTTCCAGATGAATATTAGATTAATTACATCAAATAAACTTTCTAATTTAGAGTAAGTATGACAGTTGAAGCAAAAGAAAGGAAATGTGTGAGAGCAGAAGGCTTTGACTAAAGAATTTTGCAGAGTTTTAGTATATATAATGTAAAATCGTTACCCACACTTTCAAATGAAGTTCTATTTATAGATTTATGTCTTAACTATATATTAGAGACAAGATCTAGCCGTTAGAGATGTTACCTAATGGTTACTCTCTAAAACTATCTATTCACTAATAGCATTTAATACGTCTAACATCGAAAGTTTGAATTTTAGGTTACCAACAGACGAATTTCACAAAATCCATAAGCAAAAGACTTCAACATTGAACTTCGAAGTTCATCTATTCTAAAGCAAAGTTTGAATTTTCATCTTTGACAAATATTTCTATGTTGGAACATGAGAATTTTCAAGTTTAAAGTTATTTTGGTAAGTGTGAACAGTTGTTCCATATTGCTACAATGCCTTTGAAGTTCGAATTTTGGTGCCCAAAATTTGTTCGTCACTAAACAACTCAATATGGCACAAAAGTTCTTCAATTCAAAATTCAAATGTTAAAATTTCAAAGATCGTCTATAAGAAAGATCTCTTTTTAGACTTAGTTCAAAGTTTGAATTTCTGAAGATTGAAGTTTGTCTGTTAAAAGAGCATTTGAATAGACTTATAAACTAATTTTCCAAAGTTCAAATTTTTTAGAATCAAAGTTCGTTTGTTAGAGGACTAACTTGGAACTCTTTTCAAAATTTACTTTCAGATGAATTTTGACATATCTTCAAACGAATTTTTCATTTTCACAGATTGTATTTTATCCGAAATTCAAATTTCCTAAGGCTGAAGTTCATCTATCAGAGGAACCTCTTTCCAAGCTAACATAATTTTAAACTCGAAGTTCAAATTTTAGTTATCAAAATTCAAATTTTCAAAGTAACGTATCAAATTTAACACTTCAAAATTTATCTGTTAGTGGGTATTTTTGAAAAACTTCATGTGTAAACATGAAAACACATTTTTACATCATTTGTGTACAAGATCAATGACTTTTACTCATGTGAATAAGATGAGAAATCCCACATCTAATCTTATATTTATTTTTGCTTGGATTTCTTCACTTGAGATCTTTTGTACCCCTTTGATATCTTCCTTCCAAGCTCTAGTTAGTTTGGAATCATCAAAAACACTTGATTCAACATTTTCCCCCTTTTTGATAATAACAAAATAACTTGCAAACTAGATTAGTACTTGGGTTTACTTCTAAGAGTTCCCCCTCAACTCATGCATTAAAATTCGAAGATAAGTGCATCAAGTACAGCAGATCAGATAGAGAATCTTATTGATTCTTTCACAGTTTAGTGTAGAGATATAACATTGCAGACACAGAAATTAAAGAGAAGATTGCCATTTTAAATAGTCAATACAAGAAAGATCAAGCAATCCTAAGATCTAATCACTTCTTTTTGGGTTTGGACTTCTTGTTGTAGGATTTGCCAGATGGTTCTGCAATAGTCTTCTTTCCAGTTGACTCCCAGTTTGCTTAGATGTCTTCTCCCCCTTTTTGACATCATCAAAACTTGAACATGTAAAGCAGGAGGAGGTATCTGGGAAACTGGCATAGCTCGAAGAGGCACAGGGACAAAAGGTAGTTTGGGATTAATCTTAGGAAGAGGTATAAAAGCTTCAAGGCTTGCTCCCTTATCATCAGAGACCTCAAGAAGCTCTTGCATCTCATGTCTAGAAAGAGCTAATTGAGCCCTTCGTTCCTCTGAGAGACCATAGGCAAAAAGAGGTGAGGGAGCAAGAGCAAGAGGATGAATCATTTCTTCAAGCCTCAATCTCTGAGCTTACAAAATAGCATCATAAGCAATGACCACTAGATCTACATAAGGTACAATGCTTTTCTCTTAATTCAGGGTAGCTTGTGTGAATGGTGCAGTAGTAATGGCTGCCACTAGTTTTTCTACTTGCCCAGATTCTTGAGAAGAAAGAATTGAATTCTGAGTGTCTTCAGATATAGGCTCAGGGAAACCTGCTTCTTGAGAAGCCTCTTCCTCTATGCCATAGTCTAAAGGTGGACCAGGGCTTATCTCATTGTTGGAGGCTTGCGGTGTGGCCAAAGTAATAAGAGCCTCAGTAGCATGTATATCATCACCTAATTCAGGGGAGGCTAGCTCAAATTGGCTTGGAGGCTCAAGAGTAAGAGATCTGACAGGTTTAGGGGTCCTAGCTGAGGTAGAGCTGATGTGGAGGGAATGACACTCTTGATGTCCTTATAAGTATCAATAACCACTTTTATATTCTTTACTAACTGATGAATCTAATCTTGCAGATGAGAAAATTTGGTGTTTTGCTCATCCCTAATGCTCAGCATGAGTGCAGACAGACTATCAAACAACTAAGTGATCTTGGTTGGCTTAGCCCAGGTGGAGGGAGTGGATGGCATATGAGTCTGAGTGGTCTGAGATGGAGATGAGATAGGCTGAGAAAGTTGAGGTATGGACTTTGGAGCAGCCTAAGAGGCTCCTGCTTGTTGTTGGGAGACATCTTCTTCAAAGAATAGATCTTCTGTCTTCCTAACTCCCTTGCCAATCCATCTTTCATCCTTCTTTTCTATTCCCATCCTTTGTAATTCTTCCTCTTTGAAGACTTCAGTAGGCTTGCCCTTTCCTTTCTCTATGTGTTAGATCCTAGCATACTAAAGTATCTTAGAGATGATTGATGCATATGGCAGGGTGGAATCTTTCCTCTTATCTCTTACCTTGATCATATGTTGGAAGATGATATAGCCCATATTAATCAGCTTGCATGCATGATTGCTGTCATCACATGTGCTTCAGCCCTTGTGATCAGATTGAAATTGCCTCCTTTGTTGAATATAATCCTAAACATATTGTAGTGTAGGATTCTGACTTGAGCACTGTGGTCAGTAGGCTTTAGCAAATTCAGAGATGGCCTGTTCTATTTTCTTTTGAACAACATGTTCATTATTTTACTTTCTTTGTAATTTAGGAATGACCCTCCTTCCTCTTCTATAGCCTCATCTTCATCCATGTATTTTAAGGTGGAGATGTCAATTTTTAATCCATCTTACCCAGGGATCTCCAGTACCTTATTGAAGGTCTCATCTGTTAGCCAGATGGTCCTAGACCTTAGATTTACTTCCCATTTTTCTTTCTTGCCATTGTATTATAGGAAGGCATACTAGGTCTTAATAACCTCATCATCATATCTTTCTAAAATTTCTAACAAATTCTTATATCTAATCATCCAAAGCCCTGCATCAAAGTTATTAGAAAAAAGAAATTCTTTCATATTTACACAGTGAGGCTTAATTACCTTTTTGTTGACAAACTTGGTAGTATATTTACCCAAAATATAGGCATTGCTCCACAGTGGTAGCGTGGTCAACTGATATTCTCCAGACTCAATGCTGGAGGAGGGAGAAGAAGTAGGAGGAATAGAAGCAACGGGTACAACAAGCTTAGGTTTCTTCGAGAGAGTAGAAGCAGATTTCTTTGAGTCAGCCTTCTGAGTTGTTTTTTGCTTCTTGGACTGGGTTCCCTTGCTGGATTCTCCCTTCCTTTTTTGAGTTTCTCTATCTTTGGAACCATATTGGGATTTAATAGTTCTCTTCAGCCGTGACTCTCCTTTCCCAACTTCTGGATTTTTAACTCTTGCCATTTCCATAGATGAATGACACAGAAAGATGTGAGGAATAGATTTAAAAGGTGTGAAAAGAAGTTTAATCAATGGAAAAGAAGATTCATGAACCGAAATGAAAGGAATTTAAGAGAGAATTTGAATAGACTTGAGAGAGAGATGAATAGGGTTCCGTCTGTTCAGAGGGAGACCTTTGGTTTTAACATCTATAATTGTTCAATAGATGAATTTTGAAAGGTCAAAATTTGAATTTTGAACAATTACATGTTAACCCATAAGGAGAGACTTACTGACAGATGAATTTTTATCTGGAAGTTCATTTGACAGAAGCTTAGTTCTGAGAACAAGAAGTGAACAAATGAACTTTGCTTTAACAAAGTTCAAACTTCACAAGATTCAAACAAGAAACAAGATGAACAATACAAGAAACAGATGAGTTTTACTTATGAAAGTTCATCTAATAGAGACTAAATATGAGAGCATGATTCAACAGACGAATTTTGATTCCAAAATTCGAATTTCAAAAATTTTGTAAAGAGTTTCTAAAATGCGTATTTGGAGATATGGAAATTCATATAACAATCATTCTGAACAGAGACAACATTAGCATTTTATTTCTAAAATTCAAATTTCTACCATTCAACAAACGAATTTTGAGGGTTAAGAGAGAACTGTTACATCGTGTGGACAACTGAAATTTGTCTGATGGGCATCTAAGTTCGAATGTTGAGCATGCTAATTCTTTCAAAAACACAATTCAACATGGAAATTCGTCTAAGAATCATATAAAATGCGAATTTCAAATGTCTGAACTTACAGAACTTGTCTAGAAGTTTGAATTTTCAGCTTCCTTCAGCATCTTTTGATTATACAGGTCTAATTAACTCTATTATAAAAGTCTAAGCACATGTTAGGCACCTGTAGAACATCTTAAACACACTTTGATACTAAAGTTAGTATTAATTTGATATCAAAACTTTAAATAAATTTAGATAGAGGTTTGCTTACAATTCATTAGGATTTACCATTCTCAATTCCTTTCTGATTTTGCAGTGTCTTTCTTCTGCAAGAGGCTTAGTCAAAATATCCGTAATTTGATCTTCAATAGGAATATATTCCAATTTGATGTCTCTTTTCAAAATGTGATCCCTTATGAAGTGATGCCTCACTTTAATATGCTTCGTCCTTGAATGCATAACAAGATTTTTTGTGATGTTAATAGCACTTTGATTATCACACTTTATTGCTATTTCTTTCATCTCAATCTCAAGATCTTCAAGTTACTGTATCATCCAAAGGACTTGAGCACAACAGTTGCCAGCTACAACATACTCAGCTTCTGTAGTGGAGAAAGTCACACTGTTCTGCATCTTGTTGAACCATAAGACCAAGGATCCTCCAAAAAACTAACATGTTCCACTTGTGCTTTTTCTGTCAGTTTTGGATCTAGCGAAATCAGCATCAGTATATCCTGTGAGTTTCTTTCCATTATCTTTTGGGTACCAAAGTCCCATCTGTGATGTTCCAATTAGATATCTGAAAATTCTTTTCACAACTGTTGCATGGGATTCCTTGGGACATGATTGAAACCTTGTACACATACAGACACTGAACTTGATATCAGGTCTACTAGCTATTAGATATAGCAAGGAGCCAATCATTCTCCTATATTGAGTTATGTCAAAGGTCTTTCCTCCTTCATCCATATTAAGCTTTGTTGTAGTAGCCATAGGAGTCCCCATTGACTTGGTGTTTTCCATGCCAAACTTTTTCAGTAACTCTTTTAGATATTTTGATTGATTAAGGAAGATACAATCGTCACATTGCCTAATTTGCAATCCAAGGAAGAAGTTGAGCTCACCTATCATTGACATTTCAAATTCACCATGCATTAGCTTGGAGAAATTCTTGCAAAGAGATTTATTAGTAGCACCAAATATAATATTATCAACATAAATTTGAACAATAAGAAAGTCTTTATTTTCTTTCTTGGTGAACAGGGTTGTATCTATTTTTTCTCTATTGAATCCATTTTTTGTTAGAAAATTACTTAGCCTTTCATACCATGCTCTAGGAGCTTGTTCCAAGCCATAAAGAGCTTTCTTTAGTCTATAAACATGGTTTGGTTTTGTTGAGTCCTCAAAACCTGGAGGTTGATTAACATAAACCTCCTCCATGATATATCCATTTAGAAAAGCACTTTTTACATCCATTTGATATAACATTATATTTTTCATGCATGTATAGGCCAATAGGATTCTAAGAGCTTTCAATCTTGCAACAAGAGCAAAAATTTCCTCATAATCAATACCTTCTTCTTGATTATATCCTTTTGCAACTAATATTGCTTTATTTCTAATGATTGTTCCTGATTCATCAAGTTTATTTCTAAAAACCCATTTAGTGTGAATAATAGGGTGGTTTTTAGGTCTAGGCACTAAATCCCAAACTTGATTCCTTTCAAACTGATTTAGTTCATCTTGCATAGCTAGTATCCAGTATTCATCAGTTAAGGCTTCTTTAGTTCACTTAGGTTCAATTAGGAAATAAAAGCATAATTGTTCATTTGATCCCTAAGTTGTTTTCTAGTTTTAATTTTCTGTTGAACATCCCCAATCACTTGATCAACTGGATGATTTGTTTGATATCTCCAAGTTCTAGGGTGTTCTTGAGACATTTCCTCATTATTCTCAAGATCAAGATCTTTCTCCTTAATATCTTCCTCTATGTTAATAGATTCAGATATTTTTGGAGGTTCAATTTTATCTTCTTCAGAAAGATTTAAGTTCTTAAAGTTGAAAATAAGATCATCTTCATCAATAACATGCTTAGAAATGGTTTCATTTTCAATAAACACAACATGCACAGATTCTTCTACTAATCTAGTCTTTCTATTAAAAACTTTATATGCTTTACTCCTACTAGAATAGCCAATAAATATACCTTCATCAGATTTGGCATCAAACTTACCGAGATTCTCCTTTTCATTGTTGTGGATGAAACATTTACATCCAAATACATGCAAATATGAAAGGTTAGACTTCATCCCTTTGTATATCTCATAAGGAGTCTTCCCCATAATTGGTCTGATGTAGGCCCTGTTAATGATATAACTTGCTATGTATACTGCATCGGCCTAGAATACTTGAGGGAGTTCCTTTTCATTTAGCATTGCTCTTGCCATTTCTCCAATTATTCTATTCTTCCTTTCTACCACTTCATTTTGCTAAGGAGTCCTTGGTACTGAAAAGTTGTGATCAATTCTATGTTCTTCACAGTACTCCAAAAAACTTGAATTTTTAAATTCTCTTCTATGATCAAACCTGAAAAACACAATCAAAATACCTTTCTCATTTTGCACTTTCTTAGCCAAGGTTACAAATGCATCAAATGTTCATTTTTGGAGGAAAGAAACAAATTCCAAGTAAATCTAGAGTAATCATCCATAATCCCAAGTAAATACATGTTTCCACCAATGTTTTGTACTCTAGATGGACCTATCAAGTCCATATGCAATAGTTGTAGTGGTCTAGATATGGTGACTATATTCTTAAATTTGAAAGATGATTTGGTTTGTTTTCCTTTGAGGCATGCATCACATTCTTTATCTTTTTCAAAAGGGATTTTCGGTAAACTAGTGACTAAATCATTCTTAATCAATTTTGATAGCTGGTTCATGTTAATATGTGCCAATCTTCTATGCCACAACCAACTATCATTATCTTTACTAATTAAACAGACAGAATCTAAGGAAGGAAGTTCATCAAGATCAATAGTATACTAGTTACCATCCCTTTGAGCCTTGAGGATTACTTTATGATCACTCTTTTGGATGACCAGGCAGAACTTTAAATTAAACAGTACCCAGTTCCCTTTATCATATGTCTGACTCACAGTCAATGGGTTATGGTTGAGTCTAACTACAAATAGCACCTCTTCTATAGATGTTTCAGGATTCTTGCCCACAATACCAATGCCAACTATTCTGCCATATTGGTTGTTGATGAAAGAGTTTTGATGATTTTAAACCAACACTCAAGATCTTGGATTGAAGATATCAAAGGAGATCAAAGCTGTTCCAAGTGAAGATTTTCTGAGTATTTGCTGTTAGATCTCTTGTAGGATCTTTAGTCTTTGTTATGATTGGGTAAAAAGTTTTGATTTGAAGAAAAGATGTTTTCAAACTTTGATTTTATGTTAAATCCTTGAATATTTGAAAAACATCCACAAACAGACGAAGGTTAAAAGTTTAAACTAAACTGTCAAGTTAGAAATTCGAACTTTGCCTTTGGAAATTCGAATTTCGAGCTAAAACTGATTAAGTCTGAAGAGATGGCTCTCTGTCAGACGAATTTTGGTGGTTCAAAATTCGAATTTTCATCTAGTCTGAAAGAAGCCTTTCTCGTGACAGACGAACTTCACAGTTTCAAAATTCGAATTTCAGACAAAATTCAATTTATGAAAACCAAAGAAATTCGTCTGAAACTTTGCTAAAGTTTATCTGAAATCAAAAAGAAACTGAGTTTGAAAAATGCTCTCTGACAGACGAACTTTAACTTGGCAACATTCGAATTTTCATCTGAGTCAAAAGAAGCTACTTTGTGACATTCGAATTTCACTCTTTAAAAATTCGAATTTCAGACAAAACAAAACTTGAGAAAATAGAAGAAATTCGTCTGAAAGTTTGATAAAGTTCATCTGAGATCAAGAATGATTTAAGTCTCAAAACTGGTCTCTGACAGACGAATTTCACTCTGTCAAAATTCGAATTTCAAAGAAAGTGAACTACTGTGCCTGTTTGGACGTTCTATGAACAGACGAATTTTGGACTTTCAAAATTCGAATTTCGAGGGCACTGTAGCAAATTGAAAACACTGTTCACACTTAACAGAAAAAATTTCTTCTTAAAAATTCGTATGTCACATTGTGAAAATATTTTATAAGTTTCAAAATTCGAATTTCACTCTATGGACAGACGAACTTCGCATTTTAACGTTGGAAGCTTTAACCTTCGGTTCCCTCGAAATTCGTCTGTTGGCCAACCAAAATTCGAATTTCAGTATGTCAGAAACATTAAATGCGGTTGGTAAACGGATAGTTTTTCAGAGTAACCGTTGGATAACTTCCCCAACGGATAGATTTAGTCTCTAACGGATATTTGAGACCTAAATCTATAAATACAACATCATTTGAAGTTGTGGGTAACAAAATCAAACTTGTATATACCGAATTTCTGCTAAATCTTCTTCTCAAAAGCTTTTACCCTCTCAACTTCTAAACTTGTACTTAAACTTTCATATCTACTCTTTTCAAGAGAGTTATTTCATTGTAATTAATCTACTCTTCATCTGGAAGATAGATTTACTTGTGAGGGGTATTCACAAGGGGATTGAGAAGCACACAGTGAAAGTGCTTGGAGAGTTTGAGAGAGCTCAGAAATAGAGCATACTCGTTGTACTGTGGCCTTAGCAAGAAGCCCATTGAAATTCTTGCTGTATAGTGGATAAATCTCAAGAGGTGTCTTGGGGACTGGATGTAGGTCAAGTGGAAAGACTGAACCAGGATAAATTACTGAGTTTTCTTCTCCCTATCTTCACTTTTCAGCTTGCTCTGTTTTACGCATTATTTTCATTATACTGTGATATCTCCACTTACCTCACCTTGTGCAGAAAATTTTCAATCTTCCCAATTCACCCCCCCTCTTGGGAAGTCAGCCTTGCTAACAAGTGGTATCAGAGCCCGGATTCCCATTCAAAGGAACTCACAGTCCGGGAATTAAAATGGCTGGCTTTGGAGAGAGTATACTTCCTGAAGGAAACAACACTAACAGACCACCAGGCTTCAGTGGAGAGCATTATGGATATTGGAAGATGAGGATGCAGATCTACCTTCAATCAATTGACCTTGACATCTGGTCAGTGATTGAAAAAGGAGATTTCGTTCCAATGGCTCAAACAGAAGATGGAAGACACAAAGAGAAGCTGGAAGCAGAGTGGAATGATGAAGACAGAAGGAGAGTTCTACTGAACTTCAAAGCAAAGCATTGTTTGGTCAGTGCCCTTAACCAGGATGAATTCTACAGAGTCTCACAATGCTCCACTGCAAAAGAAATGTGGGATACTCTACAGATTGCACATGAAGGAACTTCTGGAGTCAGGGAAAACAAACTGAACACGTGCATTGGGGAGTATGAAAGCTTCAGAATGGCTGAAGGAGAAACTGTAAAGGAGCTCCAAAAGAGATTCACTCTTATTGTGAATCAACTGAAGAGCCTGGGAAAAGAATACACACAGTCTGAGAAAGTGAGAAAAATACTCAGAGCTCTACCTCTGGAATGGCAGCCCAAGGTGACAGCTATAGAAGAGGCCAGAGGAGAATCGATGGCTTCTGTCACAGCTCTCTTCGGCAGCCTTGAGGAATATGAAGGAAAGATCAAAGCACTCAAGGAAGCTGGGCTGGACAGAAAGAAGAAAGGCCTTGCCCTAAAAGCTGCTGATGAAAAGGAAGAAGAATCTGATGAAGGAGATGAGCTGAATGAGGAAACTCTGGCTATGATGGTCAGAAAATTCGGAAGATTCTACAGCAAGAAGAAGAGCAAGAGATTCTTCAAGAAAGGAGTAATTGGAGAAAGCAAGAAAGAGGCAAAAGAACCTGTAACTTGCTATGAGTGCAAGAAGCAGGGACACATTAAGTGGGACTGTCCCCAATTCATTAAGAAGCAGGAAAAAGAAAAGAAAGCTGCAGACAAAGGGAAGAAGAAGAAAGCCTATATCTCATCCATATGGGGCAACAGCTCAGATGAGGAAGAAGAAGATGAGGATGAGGTTGCCAATATTTGTTTAATGGCACTTGCCTCAGAAGAAGTCTTACCCTCATGCAGCAGTGATCAGGAAGAAGAGGTATATGAATCTGAACCTTCCTATTCTGAATTACAAGATGCATTTCATGAGCTTCATGATGAATTCATTAAAGTTGCTAAAGAACTGAAATTGGCAAAGAAAAGGATAAATAAGCTGGAATCCCAAAGCATAGTTTCTGAAATTGCCTCTTTGCCCACTACTGAATCTGTTTGTTGCACTTCATGCATTGAACTCAAGCAAACTAATGACTATTTAGTTAAAAGCATGTCTAGGCTCACTAGAGGCAAAGACATGTTGTTTGCATTAATGGGGAGCCAAAGAATATCACAAGGCAAAGCTGGTTTTGGCTATGATCCATGTGCTGTCAAGGAAAAGATTAGGAAGAAAAATTAGAATGCTTATATGAGACATTTTGTGCATGCTGAGAACAATAAAAAGAAAACTAATGCATTACATCACATTGAAACATATGATCAACCAAGGCATGCTAGACAAAAGTATTATCTGCACTGTTTTCTTCCTGCATCTCAATCTAGCAGTCCTTTCACTACCTGTCATTTCTGCAACAAAAAGGGACATATTTCCAGTTCTTGTGCCTTGAAGAAAAATGGGCTTGGCAGGAAAGTTGAATGGGTTCCCAAAGTTGCATCTGCATCTAGGGAAAAATATACTGACCTAAAAGGACCCAAGCAAATTTGGGTACCTAAAAGGAAAACGTAAACATTATTTTGCAGGTCTGTCTCAAAGCTAAGAAAAGCAACAAATGGTATATGGACAGTGCCTGCTCAAGTCACATGACAGGTGATAAGGAGAAATTCATCACCCTGAGAGACAAGAAAGGAGGAAAGGTGACCTTTGGAGGTGACCAATATGGCAAAATCGTTGGTATTGGAATTATGGGTAAAAATCCAGAAACATCCATTGAAGAGGTGCTGTTTGTGATTGGACTCAACCACAACCTGCTAAGCGTGAGTCAGACCTGTGACAAAGGAAACTGGGTGCTGTTTGACTCAAAGTTTTGCCTGGTCATCAGAAAAAGTGATCACAAAGTTATCCTCAAAGCTCAAAGGGATGGTAACTGCTATACTATTGATCTTGATGAACTTCCTCCCTTAGATTCTGTATGCTTAATTAGTCAGAATAATGATAGTTGGCTATGGCATAGAAGATTAGCTCATGTGAACATGAATCAACTGTCTAAACTGATTAAAAATGAGCTAGTAATTGGTCTACCAAAAATATCTTTTGAAAAGGATAAAGAATGTGATGCATGCTTAAGAGGAAAACAAACCAAATCATCATTTAAATCTAAAAATGTAGTTACCACAACTAGACCACTTGAATTGTTGCATATGGACTTAATTGGACCATCTAGGGTGAAAAGTCTTGGTGGTAATCTGTATGTGCTTGTAATTGTTGATGATTATTCTAGATTTACTTGGACATTATTTCTTTCCTCCAAAAGTGATACCTTTGATGCATTTGCAACCTTAGCCAAGAAAGTGCAAAATGAGAAAGGTATTTCTATTGTGTCTATCAGGTCAGACCATGGAGGAGAATTTGAAAATGCATACTTCCTGGAGTACTGCAATGAGCATGGGATTGATCACAACTTCTCAGCACCAAGGACTCCTCAACAAAATGGAGTAGTAGAAAGGAAGAATAGAACTATTGGGGAGATGGCCAGAGCTATGCTAAATGAGAAGGAACTCTCCCAAGTATTCTGGGCTGATGCAGTAAATACAGCAAGTTACATCATAAACAGAGCTTACATCAGACCAATCCTTGGGAAGACTCCATATGAACTGTACAAGGGAAGAAAGCCAAATCTGTCACACCTCCATGTGTTCGGGTGCAAATGCTTCATTCACAACAATGGTAAAGAAAATCTAGGTAAATTTGATGCCAAATCCGATGAAGGTATATTTCTGGGTTATTCAAGTAGGAGTAAGGCATATAGAATTTATAATAAAAGATCAAATGTAATAGAAGAATCTGTACATGTGGTTTTCATTGAAAATGAAACTGTTTCAAAACATACTATCAATGAGGATGATCTTACTTTCAATTTTGAAAAACTAGGAATTTCTGATAAGAGTAAAACTGAACCTCCAAAGATATCTGAATCTGTTAATATAGAGGAAGATATCCAGGAGCAAGAGTTTGATGAAGAAAACAATGAGGAAACATCTCAAGAACTTCCTAGAGCTTGGAGATATCAAAGGAATCATCCTGTTGATCAAGTAATAGGGAATGTTCTAGAGAGAGTCAAAACCAGAAAACAGTTAAGAGAACAGATGCTCAACTGTGCTTTCATTTCACAAATAGAACCCAAATGTACTGAAGAGGCCTTAACTGATGATTACTGGACTTTGGCTATGCAAGATGAATTAAATCAATTTGAAAGAAATCAAGTTTGGGATTTAGTGTCTAGACCCAAAAATCATCCTGTTATTGGTACCAAATGGGTTTTCAGAAATAAACTTGATGAATCTGGAACAATAATCAGAAATAAAGCTAGACTAGTTGCTAAAGGGTATAATCAAGAAGAAGGTATTGATTTTGAAGAAACTTTTGCACCAGTAGCTAGATTAGAAGCTATAAGAATACTACTGGCATATGCATGCATGAAAAATATTTTATTATATCAAATGGATGTAAAAAGTGCTTTTCTGAATGGATATATCATGGAAGAGGTTTATGTTGATCAACCTCCAGGTTTTGAGGACTCTACAAAACCAAACCATGTTTATAAACTGAAGAAATCTCTCTATGGTTTAAAACAGGCCCCTAGAGCATGGTATGAGAGACTGAGCAATTTTCTAACTGAAAAGGGGTTTAACAGAGGCAAAGTTGACACAACCTTATTTACTAAGAAAGAAAATAAAGATTTACTAATTGTTCAGATCTATGTTGATGATATTATTTTTGGTGCTACTAATGAGGTTCTTTGCAAGGAATTTTCTAAGTTAATGCAGGGAGAATTCGAGATGTCTATGATGGGTGAACTCAATTTCTTCCTTGGATTGCAAATCAGACAGCTAAATGATGGTATCTTCCTCAGTCAATCCAAGTATCTAAAGGAGCTGTTAAAGAAGTTTGGTATGGAGAATGCCAAGCCAATGGGAACACCTATGGCTACTGCAACCAAACTGGACATGGATGAGAATGGGAAGATGTTTGACATTACTCAGTACAGAAGAATGATCGGATCTCTGCTGTACCTAACTGCCAGCAGACCTGACATTATGTTCAGTGTCTGCATGTGTGCAAGGTTCCAATCATGCCCCAAAGAAACCCATGCAACAGCTGTGAAAAGAATTTTTAGATATCTTATTGGAACATCACAGATGGGTCTTTGGTATCCAAAAGGCAATGGAGAAGATCTCAAAGGATACACTGATGCTGATTTTGCAGGATCCAAAACTGACAGAAAAAGCACAAGTGGAACCTGTCAGTTTCTTGGAGGATCCCTGGTCTCATGGTTCAGCAAAAAGCAAAACAGTGTGGCCTTATCCACTGCAGAAGCTGAGTATGTTGCAGCTGGAAGCTGTTGTGCCCAAGTCATCTGGATGAAACAGCAGCTTGAAGATCTTGAGGTTAAAATGAAAGAGACACCAATCATGTGTGACAACCAAAGTGCTATAAATATCACCAAGAATCCTGTCATGCATTCGAGGACTAAACATATTGAAGTTAGGCACCACTTCATAAGAGATCACGTTCTGAAAGGAGAAGTTAGATTGGAGTACATCCCAACAGAGGATCAAGTTGCTGATATACTCACAAAGCCTCTATCAGAAGACAGACACTGCAAAATAAGGAGAGAATTGGGAATGGTAAATCCCAATGAATTGTAAGTCATTTCTGTGCAAGTCTGTCTTTAGAACTTTTAATATTAGAATAAATTCTAACTTGAGCATCGGAGTATGTTTTAGTATAATTTCAGGTGCTCCTTGTGAAAATCAATGGCTAAAAGTTTGAAAGATTGGAGCACTCCAGATTGGAACAACCAGAAAATGAAGAGAATGATAATTATTCTGAGTTCTGGATCCATTCTGTAAGTTTTTAAAGTTGAAATTTGTATGATGTTTGATTGCTAGATGAATTTCATTGATAATCTGTGTTTTTGAACTGATCAACATGGTCAACATTCGAATTTTGGTTGATCAACAGACGAACTTTGGTCTGTTATGCCTTGAACAGTTCTCGGTAATGCCTCGAAATTCGTCTGTTGAAGCTTGAAAGTTCGAATTTTCAAAAACAAAAATTTCAAAGTTATGATTGTCCATCACTGCTATACGAATTATTACTTCTTAACATACTAATGTTGGACAATATTTATAAAAGTTGAAAAATTCGAAGTTTCAGTTCAAAATTCGTCTGTTGACTTATGTTCTTGTTGGTTGTATCACTGAAAGATGAAGTTCTGAATGCTTAATTCGACTATTGACTGTTGATTTGATTATTGTCTGCCTTTTTCTTTTCAACATTCGAATTTTGTTGGAACAAAATTCGTCTGATGTGCTTGTATTGTTTGTTTCAAGCCACTGTCAGACGAACTTTCAAGATGAAAATTCGTCTGTCAGTAAGCTGTGCTGAACGGTTTAACTTGTAACTGCCCGAAGTTCGAATTTTGACCTCTCAAAATTCGTCTGTCAGACGGTTACACACGTTAAATGCGTCAGTTTTCCACAGAACAGACGCAACCCTATTTGTAACCTCTCTAAGTCTGTTCTGATTCTCTCTTCAATCCTCTTAACTTCTGTCCAAAAACCATCTTTTTCCACCGATTAAACTTCCTTTCGCATCATATAAACCCATTCTCAGCCTCATTCTGCTTCATTCAACCGAGAAATGGCAAGAGTTAAAATTCCTGGAACAGGAAAAGCTGTGGCCCGTCCGAAAAGGAATGTTAAATCACAATATGCTACCAAAGAAGGAGAGAAATCAAAGAGAAAAGCCGAACCCAGTAAAGCTACTCCCTCTAAACGCCAGAAATCTTCATCCAAAGCAGAATCCCAGAAATCTGGCCCCTCCTCTTCAAAAAGTGCAGAACCGTCTGCTCCTGCTGCTGCCTCTTCTGCCTCTTCCAGTACTGAATCTGGAGAATTTGAATTGACTACACTACCACTATGGAGCACTCCTGAGATTCAAGAAGAGTACACTACCAAGTTTTCCAACAAAAAGGTAATCAAGCCTCATTGTGTGAATGTGGAACAATTTCTGATTTCCAACAATTTTGATGCTGCTATATGGTTGTTAAGATATAAAAATTTGTTGGAAATTGCTGAAAGATATGATGATGAAGTAGTGAAGACTTGGTATGCGTCTCTTAAGTATAACAGCAAGAAGAGGAAATGGGAGGCCACCTTGAGATCAAGGACCATTTGGCTTGCTGATGAAACCTTCAATGAGGTATTGGAAATCCCAGGACAAGATGGGCTAAAAGTTGACTTAACAGCCTCTGGGTATATGGATGAGGCAAGCACAGCAGATGAAGAAGGTGGATCCTTTCTGTACTACAAGGAGAGCACTATCTTGGACACCTTATTCAGAAGAAGGGAGAATAGGCCCACAATAAATTTGTTGAAGCCCACAGACCTCAGTGTACAAGTAAGGATCTTGCACTACATAGTGTCCAGGATCATATTCAACAAGGGTGGAAGCTTCAATTTGATAACAAGGGCAGAGGC
Source organism: Adenanthera pavonina (assembly GCA_026686845.1). Taxonomy (NCBI): domain Eukaryota; kingdom Viridiplantae; phylum Streptophyta; class Magnoliopsida; order Fabales; family Fabaceae; genus Adenanthera; species Adenanthera pavonina. Next base: position 21,035,718 of record JAIVEN010000009.1, read on the forward strand.
TCATGTAATGACTGCTATCATACGTGGAAAGCTGATCAATATGGGTCATATCATTCTCCAGCGTATGATAAAGGCAAGGGATCAGAGGAAAGATTCCACACTCCCCTATGCTGCAATTGTTTCAAGAATCCTGCAGCATGCTAGGATTCAGCACATTGAGAAAGGGAAAGGGAAACTCACTGAGGCATTCAAGGAGGAGGAACTGCAAAGAATGGGCATTGAGAAAGATGAAGGACGATGGGTTGGAAAGGGAGCAGGAAAAACTGAAGACCTGTTCTTTGTCCCTGATGCATCCCTCCAACAAGAAGGCACTTCTGAGGCCCCTGAAAGATCCTTACCTCAGCCTTCCCAGACAATTCCATCTCCCTCCAGGCCTACTCACCCTCCTTCCACTCCCTCCTCACGAGCCAAGCCAACTAAGATCACTGAGTTGTTTGACAGTCTGTCAACACTCATTCTCAGCATTAAAGATGAGCAAAATGCCAAATTTGCTCATCTACAAGATCAGATCCATCAGTTGGCAGTGAATATGAAGGTGGTGGCTGATGCATATGAAGAGATAAGAAATGCAATTCCTACCACTTCAGCTCCACCTCAGCCTGGTGTCCCTGAGCCTACTCTGTCTCCATCCCCTGTGCCTCCAAGTCCCTTTGAGATTGCCTCCTCTGACCATGATACTGATATGGATGGTGATGGTGCTATGAAAACACCAAGTCCTAGTCCACCCTTGGACTATGGCTTGGAGGAAGAGGGTCTGCAGGAAACAAGCCCCATTGAGAAGAGTGAAGCAGTTGCTCAGGACTCTATTCTTTCCACCCAAGAGTCTGAGCAAGTTGAGCAGCTGGTGGCATCCATTTCTGCTTCACCATTTCTGCAATCTACACTCAATAAGGAAAGGAGCATTGTGCCTGTTATTGATTTTGCTGCTATTGCTCACAATGCCCTTCTGCTAGCTCAAAGGAGAAGGCTTGAAGAAATGTTTTCTCCTCCTGCACCAGCCTCTCCTTCTCTTGCTAATTATGGGCTGTCAGAAGAACAGAGAGCTCGGCTAGCTCTTTCCAGGCAGGAAATGCAAGAACTGCTTGAGGTCTCTGATGATTCTGATGAAGAGCCTGCTGAGCCCCCTGCACCAGTTCAGCCAGAGATTCCTTTTGCTCCTGTCCCCCTTCGTGCTGTTCCTATCACTCAGATACCTCCTCCAATGGATTTTGTTGGACTTCCTGATGATGCCAAAAAGGGGGAGAAGATAAAGCAAACTGGGACCAAGCAAACTGGAAAATCTGCTGAGCCATCTGGAAAAGGAAAGACTTACAGCAAGAAGCCAAAGAAGAAGTGATGACTTAGATCTTAGGCTGATTATTCTTGTTGTATCTTGTTTTATTTGGGTGTTTTGTATTTGGTTGTTTGATTTTAAGAACTACTCTTTAATTGGAATTTGTATTACAATAGTTTGGTGATATATAGTATGTTCTTGATTGCAATATTTTGGGCGTTAAATCTCCTCACTTAATCTGTTATTTTGATATCTTATGCATATGTTGAGGGGGAGCTTATGAAAGCAAACCCAAGTACTAATCCAGTTTGTGAGTTGTTTTGTCATCATCAAAAAGGGGGAGAATGTTGATGAAAGAGTTTTGATGATTTTAAACCAACACTCAAGATCTTGGATTGAAGATATCAAAGGAGATCAAAGCTGTTCCAAGTGAAGATTTTCTGAGTATTTGCTGTTAGATCTCTTGTAGGATCTTTAGTCTTTGTTATGATTGGGTAAAAAGTTTTGATTTGAAGAAAAGATGTTTTCAAACTTTGATTTTATGTTAAATCCTTGAATATTTGAAAAACATCCACAAACAGACGAAGGTTAAAAGTTTAAACTAAACTGTCAAGTTAGAAATTCGAACTTTGCCTTTGGAAATTCGAATTTCGAGCTAAAACTGATTAAGTCTGAAGAGATGGCTCTCTGTCAGACGAATTTTGGTGGTTCAAAATTCGAATTTTCATCTAGTCTGAAAGAAGCCTTTCTCGTGACAGACGAACTTCACAGTTTCAAAATTCGAATTTCAGACAAAATTCAATTTATGAAAACCAAAGAAATTCGTCTGAAACTTTGCTAAAGTTTATCTGAAATCAAAAAGAAACTGAGTTTGAAAAATGCTCTCTGACAGACGAACTTTAACTTGGCAACATTCGAATTTTCATCTGAGTCAAAAGAAGCTACTTTGTGACATTCGAATTTCACTCTTTAAAAATTCAAATTTCAGACAAAACAAAACTTGAGAAAATAGAAGAAATTCGTCTGAAAGTTTGATAAAGTTCATCTGAGATCAAGAATGATTTAAGTCTCAAAACTGGTCTCTGACAGACGAATTTCACTCTGTCAAAATTCGAATTTCAAAGAAAGTGAACTACTGTGCCTGTTTGGACGTTCTATGAACAGACGAATTTTGGACTTTCAAAATTCGAATTTCGAGGGCACTGTAGCAAATTGAAAACACTGTTCACACTTAACAGAAAAAATTTCTTCTTAAAAATTCGTATGTCACATTGTGAAAATATTTTATAAGTTTCAAAATTCGAATTTCACTCTATGGACAGACGAACTTCGCATTTTAACGTTGGAAGCTTTAACCTTCGGTTCCCTCGAAATTCGTCTGTTGGCCAACCAAAATTCGAATTTCAGTATGTCAGAAACATTAAATGCGGTTGGTAAACGGATAGTTTTTCAGAGTAACCGTTGGATAACTTCCCCAACGGATAGATTTAGTCTCTAACGGATATTTGAGACCTAAATCTATAAATACATCATTTGAAGTTGTGGGTAACAAAATCAAACTTGTATATACCGAATTTCTGCTAAATCTTCTTCTCAAAAGCTTTTACCCTCTCAACTTCTAAACTTGTACTTAAACTTTCATATCTACTCTTTTCAAGAGAGTTATTTCATTGTAATTAATCTACTCTTCATCTGGAAGATAGATTTACTTGTGAGGGGTATTCACAAGGGGATTGAGAAGCACACAGTGAAAGTGCTTGGAGAGTTTGAGAGAGCTCAGAAACAGAGCATACTCGTTGTACTGTGGCCTTAGCAAGAAGCCCATTGAAATTCTTGCTGTATAGTGGATAAATCTCAAGAGGTGTCTTGGGGACTGGATGTAGGTCAAGTGGAAAGACTGAACCAGGATAAATTACTGAGTTTTCTTCTCCCTATCTTCACTTTTCAGCTTGCTCTGTTTTACGCATTATTTTCATTATACTGTGATATCTCCACTTACCTCACCTTGTGCAGAAAATTTTCAATCTTCCCAATTCACCCCCCCTCTTGGGAAGTCAGCCTTGCTAACATTGGTCACCTCCAAAGGTCACCTTTCCTCTTTTCTTATCTCAAAGGGTGATGAACTTCTCCTTATCACCAGTCATATGGCTTGAGCAAGCACTGTCCATGTACCATTTGTTGCTTTTTCTTGCTTTAAGACATACCTACAAAACAAGATTAATTTTTTCTTTTTAGGCACCCAAATTTGCTTGGGTCCTTTTCTGTCAGTGGCATTTTCCCTAGATATAAATGTACCTTTGGGAACCCATTTTACCTTCCTGTCAAGTCCATTTTTCTTCAACAAAGATGAACTAAAAACATGTCCCTTCTTGTTAGAGAAATGACAGGTGGTAAAGGGACTGCTGAATTGTGATTCAGGAAGAAAGCAATGCAGATAATACTTTTGTTCCATGTATTTTGGTTGGACATATTATTCAATATGTTTTGAAGTGTGACTTTTCTTTTCATGTCCATTAGCATGCACAAAATGCCTCATATACAGGTTTTGATTTTTCTTGTTATTCTTTTCTTTAACTGCACAAGGATTATAGCCATGTCCAACTTTTCCTTGTGCAATTCTTTGACTTCCCAACAAAGCAAACAATATGCCTTTACCCTTAGTGAGTCTAGCCATGCTTTTCAAAAGATATTTATTAGTTTGCTTTAGTTCAATACATGATGTATAGTAAGCAGATTCAGTTTTATGTAGAGATGTAGTGTTTTAGATTTGGTAGATAGATTTTAACTTGCTAATCCTTTTCTTTGCATGTTTTAGTTCTTTAGTAGTTTTAAAAAACCCATCATGTAAATCATGAAATGCATCAAGCAATTCAAAATAGGAAGGTTAAGACTTATATGCCTCATCTTCATGATCACTATTGGATGAGCTTGGACTCTCTTCAGATGCAAGTGCCATCAAGTAGATATTGGCAATTTCTTCGTCATCATCATCTTTTTCATCTAAACTATTGCTCCATATTGATGAGATGTTTGCTATCTTCTTTTTATCCTTGTTGGCAGCTTTCTTTTCCTTCTCTTGCTTCTTTAGGAATTGCGGACTATCCCATTTGATGTGCCATTGCTTTTTGCATTCATAGCATGTGACAAGCTCTTTGCTTTCTTTCTTATTATCTCCTGCTGCTCATTTCTTGAAGAATCTTTTATTCCTCTTCTTATTATAGAATCTTCCGAATTTTCTGACCATCATGGCCAAAGTCTCTTTATCTAGTTCTTCACCATCATCAGATTTATCTTCTTTTTTTTTTTTTTTTGCAGCTTTTAAAGCAAGGCCCTTCTTCTTCCTATCTTGACCTACTTCCTTGAGAATTTTCATTTTTCCCTCATACTCTTCAAGACTACCAAAGAGTGTTGTGACAAAAGCTATGACTTTCCTCTGGCTTCTTCTATTGCTGTTACTTTTGGTTGCCATTCCAGAGGAAGAGCTTTGAGGATTTTTCTGACTTTCTCTGGCTAAGTGTATTCCTAGCCAAGCCTCTTCAGTTGATTCACAATGAGGGTGAATCTTTTTTGCATTTCTTTTTATGCTTTCTCCTTCCACTATTTTGAAGCTCTCATATTCACCAATGCAGGAGTTCAATTTGTTCTCCCTTACTCTAGCAGTTCCTTCATGAGCAATTTCTAGAGTGTCCTACATACCCTTGATTGTGGTACATTGTGACACTTTATAAAATTTTTTGTGGTAAAGTACACTGACCAGGCACTGTTTTACCTTAAAGTTTAACAGGACTTTTCTCTTATCTTCTTCATTCCATTCATTTTCTGGCTTCTCTTTGTATTTGCCATCATCCTGCACCTTCATTGGGACAAAATCTTCCTTTTGGATGATAGACTAGATATCCAGATCAATAGACTGGAGATAGATTTATATTCTCATCTTCCAGTATCCATAGTACTCTCCACTGAAGCCAGGAGGTCTATTTCTATTGTTTCCTTCTAGTAGAATACTCTCTCCAAAGCCAGCCATTGATTTTCCGGGATTGTTAGATCCTTTGTTTGGAGAACCAGGCTCTAATACCACTTGTTAGGTTTGCTGGCTTCCCAAGAGGGGGGTGAATTAGGAAGATTAAAATTTTCTGAAAAAATGTAAGAGAGTAGTGAAAGTAAGAGAGATAGAAAAAAAAACAAAGTATAAAATATAATGAAATGAAAGTCATGTTAAGGGAAGAGAAGACACAGATATTTATCCTAGTTTGGTCTCTTTCTCTTGACCTACATCCAGTCCTTAAGCAACCACTTGAGATTTTCCACTATCTTGCAAGAATTAGTTGTGCTTCTTGCAATACCACAGTACAACTCTATGCTCTATTCTAAGAGCTTGCAGTTTCACTCCTTGCACTCTATTTTAGTGCTTCCCAAATCTCTTGTGAACTTTCCTCACAAGAATTTCTATCTTCCAGATGAAGATTAGATTGATTACATCAAATAAACTTTCTAATTTAGAGTAAATATGACAGTTGAAGTATAAGATAGGAAATGTGTGAGAGCAAAAGGCTTTGACTAAAGAATTTTGCAGAGTTTCAGTATATACAATGTAAAATTGTTACCCACACTTTCAAATGAAATTCTATTTATAGATTTATGTCTTAACTATACATTATAGACAAGATCTAGCCGTTAGAGATGTTACCTAATAGTTACTCTCTAAAACTATCTGTTCACTAATAGCATTTAATGCGTCTGACATCCAAAGTTCAAATTTTGGGGTGCAAATAGACTAATTTCACAGAGTTCGTAAGCAAAAGACTTTAATGTTGAACTTCAAAGTTCATCTATTCTAAAGCAAAGGTCGAATTTTCATCTTTGACAAATGTTTCTATGTTGGAACATGCGAATTTTCAAGTTTAAAGTTCTTCTAGTTAAAGTGAACAGTTGTTCCATATTGCTACAATGCCTTCAAAGTTTGAATTTTGGTGCCCAAAATTAGTATGTCAGTAAGCAGCTCAATATGGCACAAAAGTTCTTTATTTTGAAATTTGAATGTTAAAATTCTAAAGTTCATCTGTCAGAAAGATCTCTTTTCAGACTTAGTTCAAAGTTCAAATTTTTGAAGACTCATGAAGTTCGTATGTCAAAAGAGTATTTGAATAGACTTATAAACTAATTTTCCAAAGTTCAAATTTTTCAGAATCAAAGTTTGTCTGTTAGAGGACTGACTTGTAACTCTTTTCAAACTTTACTTTTAGATGAATTTTGACATATCTTCAGACGAATTAAGTTTTTCACAGATTGTATTTTTCTCGAAATTCGAATTTCCAAAGGCTGAAGTTCATCTTTTAGAGGAACCTCTTTTCAGGCTAACATAATTTTAAACCTAAAGTTCAAATTTTAGTTATTAAAATTCGAATTTTCAAAGTAATATATCAAATTTAACAATTCAAAATTTATCTGTTAGTGGGTATTTTTAAAAAACTTCATGTGTAAATGTGAAAACACATTTTTACATAATTTGTGTGCAAGATCAAAGCCACTCATGTGAATAAGATGAGAAATCCCACATCTAATCTTATACTCATTTTTGCTTAGATTTCTTCACTTGAGATCTTTTGTACCCCTTTGATATCTTCCTTCCAAGCTCCAGTTGGTTTAGAACCATAAAAAACACTTGATTCAACACTTTCGATGTGCATAACTTTATACTTTGACCTCTGATTGACCTGATTTCAACTCCTGTAAGTCAATTTAGTCTCAATCTATCCATAGATAACAATTTTACCTCAATCCAACTATGTATAGAGATTCTAGACACTTGACACCATTTTGGCCACTTTTGACTAAAACTCACAACTTACAGCTCCCATTTGCTACCAAAGGAAATTTGACCATTCAGGATAATTCACATAGGTCATAAACCACTTAACCAACTTGTTCAGAGTGGTTTTACTTCAAAGAAACTACTCCTCTGAGATTTGACCCATTTGAACCCCAAATTAGCAAAGTAGGCTATAGGTCCAAAACTCATCAACAAGACCTAACTCCATCTTTGGGCTCACAAACAATACCATACTGATATCCCGACATCCAAAGCCATACATGCACCACTTTACAACGTGAAACCATATCCATATAATAATAGCAACCACAATATCATTACAACTATCAGAAACCTAAATTCCATTACAACACACTATCCAACTGAGCATAACATACATAGACAACACAAATACTACACAGACTTGATATTCCTTCGTCCGGTACGATACTCCCTTGTCTTCTTTGGACTAGTGCTAGAACCTTCAACTGAAATGTTAGTTCATGGGAAAGGGGTATGAGACAATGTCTCAATAATTGGGAACAACTACACACATGCACACACAGGTATATATATATATCTCTTACAATCTCATGAATGCAATATGGAATGGAATGCCTGTCTCCCTCGCACATAGTTAGAACCACAACTTGTCGTCATAATAGGACATTTTACATAAGTAATTCCCTTCCAACAGTCGGTGAAAACTGATTCTGGGACATCACTATACTCACCTCCTATTTGTGTACTCGGCCAAAGGTAACACTGATGTTCGGGTCATCATTCTCCTTCCCTTTTCTCACCATGAATTAGCAGTGATTTAGGGATGGTTCAGTCCACTGCACACCTTTCCCTCTTGGCCATAGGAGGTGATTTAGTCACAGAGATCCTAAACTTATCCTCCCTAATCATATATTATATCATCATATCTCATATCATCATATATCATATCATCATCGTCACCCAATCCTCCATATATAACAATCTCACAATGCCATGTAATGATGCTCATGTCATATCATCATATAATCATCATTATCATGTATCACAATGTCATGCATTCATCATGTCATGTCATATCATGATCATCATCTCTAATCATCATCATAACCATCACACCCTATATGTCTAACCGTATACATACCACGTTATAAAGAAAAACCATACACACACATATCAATATCGTGGTATGAACGGAAACATGTAGATATACATATATATACCAACATAATATACATATACAATACAAACAATACAAATACCCAGTTATCTTAGGTTGTCAATACCAGACACACACTATTCCGTGAGCTTCTCTAGTTGTCCAGCACACTCGAACCCTTTTCGATGAACCAAACAACCTTTACAATATCATAATACCTCAATTAACACACAATCCAAATATACAAATTCCATAATTCAACCAATTAGGCCTAATCCAAGGTTCCAACCCAACTTTCATGCTTCATTAAGCTCCTAGGGACTATTTAAACACTACTCAATTAAGTCTAATGTATGGAAAATGAGTCTAATTATGAGGTGTGACAACAAAGGGGTGAGATAGAAGTATCAATGATGAAGGAGCAACTAATCAGCAAATGCAAGAATGCGAACACAAGAGGTTCAATACAAAATTTTAGTACAAGTTTATATACTTGCAATATGTACCATGCATGATGCTATGCAGATGATATGCAATAGAACCCATATCAATCACAGCTACAACCATGATCTAGCTACTATCACAGTGTAACCTTGACAAGTAGCCCCCTTCTAATAGCTTATGAAGGCCAATTCTGAGGCAACCACTAAGCTCACCTCTCATTAGTCATGACTCGAACAAATACCAGTATACTAATGGTCAAATTGTGGTTCTCCTTCCCTTGAACCACCTAAATTGGTAGCTATTTATAAAAGGTGGATCCCCAATCCACAGCTATCTAAGTCTCCCTACTAGAGGATAACTATTGAGTAACGAGGATATTATAAGTCACACCACCCGAACATAGGGCTTCATGTGCTATTTAGCAAATTGGCATACCACATGGTATCTCATAGACATCTTCATCAAACCAACATATGTTTGACCATGCATAATTAGTGACGATGCTCATATGTCATGCTAACATGTCATTATTACACATAATTATCACACTTATCATCATCATCATCATCATCATAATAGATATATAAATATATGTATACATATAAATAACTACCTATTTCCCTTTCCTCATCATGATTATCTAAAGAATAAAGGGTTCAAGAAAACATACTAGCCGTGATATAAAGGATATATCATGATATGAAAAGTTTCAAACATATATGGTAAATAATAGTTACTCCCCGGTTACCTCGAGTTGCTCAAACACGGATTATACCACTGTAGGCCATAGAATCACTGTAACATCCCAAGAAAGTTATAATATCTAGAAATACATTGAAAACTTGCGAAAACAAACAAATGCCATTTTACGTGAAATAGGACAAAGAGGACATTTTTCTTAGTAGGACGAAAAAATGAGAAATTATGTTTTTACCCCTAAAGAATTATAAATACAATATCTATGCCCCTAAGCTTAAAAATTCACACAAAATGAGAGTGCAAAATCTTTGGGTAAAATTACCCTAATGACCCCAAAGTTTCAGAAATTATAATTTAACCTGGGTCAGGGCAATTGTGTAAATATATAAAATTACTGTCAAAACGAAGCCCTCGACAAGAGAAGTCTAACAATACGTGGAACTAAGAGTTAATGATTAAGGATAAAGAAATAGTCGGTGTTGAGTGTCTAAAAGTAACTTAATACTGATAGAATAGATTGTGGGCCCCACATATGGTCAAAAGGTGATTGGGACAAGATTTGGGCCTTACATAGATATTGTTTGGGACAGGATAATTAAGGAAACATAGATAGAAGTTTGGAATAGTCATGTATTCCAAAAATGTTAATTTAGTATGAAAAGTGATTTTATTGGTACAATTAAAAATTACTCGGTTCAAGATATATCTAGACCAGGAAAAATTGAGCAATATTTGGACAATTTCTTATCACTCTTAAGAATGTATGTAGCTCAAATTTTTGGCCAAAAAATTCTCATGGAAGGCATGAGATTTTTGGCTAAAATACTTCTTGAGGAAAGTAATGAATTTTTGTCAAAAAGTAATTAGGGTTAATGAAGTAATTAGTAAGGTGATTAAGTGACTCATTGTCCTTCTTTTTCCTCATTCTGACTAACACTTCCAGCAATAAAAACCAAGAGAGAAAACACAAGAAAGATAAGAGAAAGAAGAGAGAAAAGAGAAGAGAAAAGAGAAGGCAAAGTTCGAAGCTTGAAGATTCAAGATCAAAGGTGAGTTTTTGTGACTTCTAGTTAGTATCCTTGGTGGTTTGGAGTAGTTCCATGAAATTCTTTTCTCCTCCCCCTCTAGTCTTGAGCTCGGCCATGAGCAAGGAAGAGAAAGAAATGAGTTTTCATGCAAGAATCTTGCTAGAAATCCTGATCTATGAATGAGGGGCTTTGAGACCCTGGGATGTGCATTTTTCAAAATGAAATTGTATTGAAATTTTTGTTAAATTATATGACTTAAATGTGCAAGTATGTTTGATCAATGATTCTTTAATGTTTTTATGTAAATGTGATAATATGATTACATGTATGGGTAATTGCTACTGAGATTCTTTGAATCTCACCCTCCCTAAATAATTAACATGCTAGGCTTAAATCATGGCATGGATGACAAGGAAGCTATGGAGAAGGAAGAAGGAAATTGTTGCTTGAATTGATGAATCAAGCTATGATGTCATTGATATGTTATGAAAATCATGTAATGTTATTAGATCTGTATCTCAATGATGTTATGTTCCCTTGAGTATCATGAAATGATCGGTATAGATTTGGAACAAGAATAGTGATGTCCACAAGTTTTGAAGCTTATTTTGCCAAGTGATGTATGGAAAAGTTCATTTTAAACACTCTGATGATAACATAGGTACTATTCATGCAAAATAGGGCAATCAATTTTAGTAATTTATTTGTTTTAAAGTAGATGGAATAGCCTTTCTATAGAGCTAAAGAACACTTAAATTGGATAAGTGTACAATTTATGGTGAATTTTCAAAATTAGGATTTAGAATAGGGTAAGAATTAGGAAAATTGGAAACTGAAAGTTAGGTACTAAAATTTTAAAAGATAATATAAAATTGTACAGAGCTCCAAAAATTTAGTGGTTTATATGTATAGAAAGGTATATATTTTAAGTTTCATATGCCACTAATTTTAGGGCACTTGAAGCTATATAGTAGAAGATATGGAGTTTTACCCAAAAATGTTCTAGTGAAAGTTGAATTCTAACCCTTCACGATTTAAGTTAATGTCATACCCTATATAAGTAAAATAAATATACAATAAAAATATGTTTAGAAAGTAGATATATGTAGCTTTCCAATTACATATAATATGCATGATTTGGTCTAGAATATAAGGAAATATGATTTTTCAAATTTGAGATCAGAAATCTGGAAGATAGAAAAATGACCAAATGAACAGTAAAAGTCCACAAAATTTACTGTATAAATTGGCCTAGTGAAGTTACTATTTCATATGTTTTCCATGTAGATCTAAATTTAATATAATTTTAGGAACTTGAATAACCTCAATATGATTTTTTCTAGATTTAGTTATGAATTTTCAAAGTTCGTCAGGTAAAATGGAAATTGCCAAGTGAACAATACTCGGGAGAATTGAAAATTCTGTTTTTGAAATTAAATTGATTCAAGCTTCTCCTCAAACATATTTGGACTCTAAAATGATCTAATACATGGGAAATGTGCCCTAATATATGATGTTACACTTTATGGTATCAAAGCCAAAGGTTTACTCTCTTAGAGTATTATATTTAGGCCAGAATAGTTAAGTTTAGATAAAGGAATATATTATTTTTTAGTATTCCTTTTGAATAAGCTTACTGACAAGGATTGCTATTGTATATTAAGATAGATAAGATGTTTTTCTCAAAAAATAACCAAGATCCTGATCATGAGAGATAGGTGATTCCTGAACCAAAGATGGAAGAAAATGATGATATTGTCTCAAACAAATTACCAATAGGAAGTTCGGATAAGTCCAATGTTAGTGCAAGACCTCATCCAACTAAATATGAACCTAATAAAGAAGTCATATTGCAAGTTGTTCTAGCTCTTCCTGTTAAAGTCCATAAACCAGGAATCGTAGCTGCAGAAGGCAGGGACTATAAGGTTGAGTTTTGACAAGATTCATATAATTCAGGTTTTGATGGTCTAATTAATATTGAAGAAAAGATAAATCACTAGCCAGCTAAAAGCTAATGACCAGTAATGGCTCAAGAAGACTTTAGCCTAATACTTCCTTTTAATGATATCTACGAGACCAGAGAGGTTGTTATGCAACTATACTTGGAAAGCCAGGAGCATTTTATAGAATCTAGAATTTTGACTTTCCTGGATAAAGTTAGAGATACTAAGCAATCCCTGGAATTCCTAAATTACTTCTATAAGGAGGTAGTCTAGATCAATGCAATAATAAATGTAATACCAGATGACAAGTATTGGATGCCACATAAAGTTAGACTCTAAGAAGAAATGCCAGAAATTTTTCAAGATTGTATTAAAGAGCTAGCATATTTGGAGGTGATCCAACTGGAACAGAAGGATCCTGTTATAGACATAGAAAAAGAAGATTTCAAGGAGAAGTTGGAAGAGAATCAAGAAGTGAATTTCAGTTAAGCTTCTATTGGAGGTGAATGTAGCTTTGGTCCCTCCAGAATGGAATGATGAAAGAGCTCATGTGTAAATATATAGATAGATGTATAAAGGTGAAGAACAATGATGACTGTAAATTTTGAGTGTATTATAAATTGTCATGAGTACAAAGTAGAATGAAATGATAATATAAGGAGATCATAAGAACTTGTGTAAAAAGGTTGACTCATGTAAATTGTAATATCCCAAAATTTCACTGGATACTAGGTGATAAAATAAGACATAAGTGAGGATAACATAAAATGTATAAGGAATTCACAAAAATGGACCGATACCATTTTACGTGAAATATAGCAAATAGATCATTTTTCCCCGGTTGGACATAAAAATATGAAAATTATATTTTTACCTCTAAAAAAATATGAAAATGACATTCATATCCCAAAAGTATTAAAATTGAAATAGAAAAGTCTTGGGGAAAATTACACCTAATGACCTGAAACTTTTAAAAATTATAATTTAATCCCAGGTCAAGGGAAATTTTGTTACTGTCAAAATGAAGCCCTCGACGAGAGAAGTCCAATGGTATATGGCACTGAGGGTTAATATTCAAGAATAAAGAAATAATCAGTGCCGAGTGTCCAAAAGTAATAGTAAACCGATAAAGTAAATCGTGGGCTCTACCGATGGTTAAAAAGAAATCGGGTCAGAATATAAAAATTATGGAAATGTAGAAATAAAATTAAAATAGTCCTGTAGCCCAAAAAAGGTAAATTAGTATAAAGATAGTTTTATCGGTATGATTAAAATGTACCCGGATTGAGGTATATCTGGATCAAAAAAATTAGGCAATTTTTGGAAACTTCTCTCTCTCCCATACGTGACTTTTGCTGAAGCCATATGACTCAAGTAATATTATATTATATTTTGTAATACTTCTTGAAGAAGTATGTGAAAAGGTAACCATAATTAGCAAAAAGTGACTTTAATTAATTAAGTGATTAGCCACTTAATTAAACCACTTAACCACTCATTTTCCACTTCATTTTATGAACTCTTCTAGCATCAAAAGACCAAAAAGAAAATGCAAGAGAAAGAGGAAAGAAGGAGAGAATGAAAGAGTGAAAATCCAAGAAAATTCAAAGCACAAGTTGGTAAGCTTTAATACTACCTTAAGCTTACAATCTATGGTTTTCAAAGCATGATTTATGGTTTAGTTTGCTTCCTTTACAACTTAGGGTTTCAGCCAAATTGGGTGTTTAGCATAAGAGTGAGTTTTGGACCATGAAACTTAGGAAAAAGCATAGACTAGACACTAAAAGCATGAATCCATGAATGATTTGAAGTGATTTGAAAGAAATTTTTTGTAATCCATGAACAGGGGGAGTATTTGGAGTTGGATTTTATAATTTTAACCCCAAAAATGGATTTCCCATGGTCTAAAACCTTAAGAACAAGTGTGTTATACAAAGAAAAAGCAAAGGAAAATAAAGTGAAAAATTTGGGTTTTAGTGTTATGGCATTGTATAATTCTGAAAAATCAATGGCTAAATTGGTTCAATAATGATATGATTAGGTTCAAGGAAGTGTTTGTTAGATGGACTGACTTCCCAAGAGGGGGGTGAATTGGGAAGATTGAAAAGTTTCTGCAAAAAGTCAAGAAGGTAAAGAATGCAAAGTATGATAGTAAAACATAGTATAAAAGAACAAACTGTAAAAGTAGCAGTAGGGAAGAGAAAACTTTGATATTTATCCTGGTTCGGTTTCTCCACTTGACCTACGTCCAGTCCCCAAGTCACCACTTGAGATTTTCCACTATTCTGCAAGACTTCAGTGGGCTTCTTTCAAATACCTCAGTACAAAGTTGGTGCTCTGTTTTAGAGCTCACTCTTTCACTCAATGCACTCTTACTAAGTGCTTCTCCAATCCCTTGTGATATCCCCTCACAAGAAAATCTTTCTTCCAAATGAAGATAAGATTGTTTACAAAGAATAAACTCTCTTAAACAAAGTGAATATGAAAGTTGGAGTACAAATATTGAAGTGTGAGAGTATGAGACTTTGAGTAGATGCAGAGTTTTAGTATACACAAAGTTAAAATCATTACCCACAACTTCAAATGATGTTATATTTATAGATTTAGGTCTCAACTATATGTTAGAGACAAAATCTATCCGTTGGAGAAGTTATCCAACGGTTACTTTGAGAAACAATCCATTAACCAACCGCATCTAATGCTTCTGACATACTGAAATTCAAATTTTGGTTGGTCAACAGGCATATTTCGCAGGAACCGGAGGTTAAAGACTCCAACGTTGAATACCCAAAGTTTGTTTGTCATGAAGCAAAATTCAAATTTTGATCTTTGGAAAAATATTTATATGCTGTGACATACGAATTTTCAAGTTTAAAGATATTATGTTAAGTGTGAACAATACTTTCAATTTGCTACAGTGCCTTCGAAATTCAAATTTTGGAACCCCAAAATTCATCTTTCAGTAGCTGGTTTATAAGGCACAGTAGTTCATCTTATTCAAATTTTGAATTTTGAAAGGGCAAAGTTCGTCTGTCAGAGTTACCTCTTTTCAGACTTACTTCAAAATTTGAATATATGAATACTGTCATTCGTATGTCAACATATTATTGTAACAGACTCACAAGCTTAGCTTCTGAAATTTGAATTTTCATGTTCAAAGTTCGTCTATCAGTGAGCAACTTTGAAATCCAATCTAAACTTGGTTTTAGATGAACTTTGACATAATTTCAAACGAATTTCTTTAGTTTTCATAAGTTACATTTTGTATGAAATTCAAATTTTCAAAACCCAAAGTTTGTCAGTTGCTAAAAGCTTCTTTCAGACACTTATCAAAATTTGAATTTTCCCAAGTCAAAATTCGTCTGTCAGAGAAGCGTCTCTTCATACTTATTCAGTTTTAATATGAAATTCAAATTTTCAAAGCCAAAGTTTGAATTTCCAAGATGACAGTTTAGTATAAACCTTTCAAACTTCATCTGTTGGTAGGTGTTTTCAAATATTCCATGATTTAACATAGAATCAAGGTTTTAAAATATCTTTTCACTAAATCAAAGTCTTTTACTCAAATAAAACACTACTAAACATCCTACATCTATCCTTGCACATATTTCTTCAGAATTTCTTCACTTGAAACCTTTTGGGCAACTTTGATATCTTTATTCGAAGCTCTTGAAGGTTGGTTTGGAATCATCAAAACTCTTGATTCAACATTGTTAAGAGGCTTAAGAAGTGGCATACCAAGTTTGGAGAGCATGGGAGCATCATAAAGTAGTTAATTTCCCATACTAGTATTATGTTATCATGTTTGTTTTCAATGTGCTTTATGCCTTGTCATATGATTGCAACGATATTTTGAGATGATTTTTGTGCATTGGCTGAGTTGATTGAGGGGCATTGAGACCCTGGAATGTTCATTTTTCAAAATGAAACTCTGCCAAAAATTTTATGAATTCATATGAAGGAAATGTGTTAATGCATTCAAAATATGTTATCTTGATGTTTTTATGCTTAATGTGATGATGTAATGGAATATTGGGTGTTAACTACTGAGATTCTTTGAATCTCACTCTCCCAAATATTAACCATGAATAGGTAGCAACAATGGCAATACCACCAAGGAAGAGAAAGGAAAGGAGAAAGAATTTGGCCATTAACTTGATAATCCTAGCAATGATCATGAGCTTTGACCTTTTGTGTAATTTTGTAAATATGAAGTTAATTATGTTTCTTCAAGTTTTTATGATGTCTTAGGTCTTAGCTAAAGTATAGTATAGTATGAAAATGATATATGGCCATGTAAATATTTTATAGCTTTTGTTTGGCAAAGTAGTAAGAGGAAAAAAGTCATCTTGACCTATGCAGAGTAAATATGCCATTGTTTGGACTTTTTGATGTATAAAGATGAATGATGTATATGGTTTGAAAGTAGACATGAAGAGCTCTCCAATGGTCCAAAGAACACTCAGATTGGATTGTGTGTAATATTTGACGAATTTTTATATTAAATCCCAATTAAAATGATTATTTTTACGATTTTCATATAAATTTTGAAAATTTACAAAGTTTGATATATAGATCAGTACAAACATTGCTCTGACTTATATTTTTCCCATGTAGACAAAGTTATAAGTTATCCCTAGAGACTTGAATCACATGCATTCGATTTTTATTGATTTAGTTATGATTTTTCAAAGTTTAATCAGAATAAATAAATTCAATTAAATGAATAGTGCCCAAAGTTGAGAAAAATTTATGATGCCTTTTATTGTGATTCAAGATCCTAATAAAATATAAAGGGACTTTAGAATGATTAAATACACGGAAAATGGGCCCATAAGAGAGGTGTTACATAAATAAAGGTATTATGTTTATAAATGTTATCTGAGTAGAATGGTCATATGTTGTGAATTGAATATTATAAAAATAGAATGAAAATGAATGAAATGGTTTGCATTAAGAGACAAATAAGAGTAGAGACTCCTGAACAAGGAATGACACCATAAGGTGAACCTTTGCAAGTTATTATGAATAGATGAGATTAGCAGCAAAGGATTATTAAAAAGTTATAGCGAACCTTAAACACTCAGAAATAGCCTTTGGAAATCAAAGTTGAAATTTCATCTTCAAGGCAGTATCAGCAGTAGGTACCTCAAGCTATACCCATGAACTAAGTAATGGAGACAAGGATTGATCCTGTTAACCAGTAGTAGGTAATAGTTCAGCTTTGGAGATAATGTCCTCCCTTATTTAATGAAAGGTTTGATGTACAAATGGTTGAGGACTAGACACTGAGTTTAGAAAATTTTTCAAGTTAATGGGCTATTCCTTTGAAATAAAAGTTCTGTTGTCTATTTATTTACACACTTGAGAAAGAAATAGATAAGTGGTGATTTAATACTGAGTTGATCCTGTAAGCTTGGAACATACCCTGGATGTAGAAATTATTTTGTAATATTTTATGATGAATTTTTTTTGTCAGTTTGGAAGAGAAAGAAGATGGGATTATTATGTTCTAACAAGTAGAGGATTAGTCAGTGGATAAGTATGAAGCCACATTCATACAACTAGTGTGGAACTCCACGTAATTACAATATTATGATGATGGGAGATGCAAGATAGAGAAGCTAGAAAGAGGTTTAAAGCCTGTCAACAGGGAAAGGAAAGCCCCAATAAGGAGAACGTGATTTAGTATGTTGGTAGAGGCTAGCAGAATGGTAAGAAGTAATTTGAATTATCAAAGTTTTATGTTTGCTACCTAATAAATATTAGAGAAGCTGCTACTGACAAAAGTGAGAAAAGCAAAAAAAGAATAAAGCGATGAAGTAATAGTAGCAGAAAAGAAAGATACTCATTTTAATGATAGCTTTCCCTACAAGTATAAAGTATTATTTTATGAAAATCTCCCCAAGAAATATTTTAATAATATAAGAGAGTAAGTCTTGAGGACATTAATTGCTAGCTCAGATGAGGATGTTTCACAGGTCATGAAACCTTTCAGAGTTAGATCCTGATGGATCCTATCACTTAAATAATAATGTAGGGTCATAGAGGATCTTAGTGAGACTTAAAGATCATAGAAGATCCTAGTAGGGCTTAAAGATCTAGTTCAAGTACTTTGAAATATAGGTTATGCGGATCACCTCCCTAGGTTATGCGGATGACCTGCTTACCTAAGGAAAGTTCAAGTACTCTGAAATATAGGTTATGCGGATAACCTTTTAACAAAGAAGAGTCCAAGTGCTCTGTGACACACATTATATGGACAACCTCCCTAGGTTATATGAATAATAGGCTATACAGTATCACTTACCTTCACTGTTCACTCCCTTATGCGAATAAGGTGCCTACCTTGTCAGGATAACCACCTGATTAGACTTGAGAACTTGGTCCCTAAGCTGTGTTATGCAGTTATATGGATAACCTCAATCCCTTTTCATGAAATTGAAGAATGAACTTTGAATGATCTTTGAGATTGAGTTTTTATCCTCATAACTTTCAATGATTATGCTCATAAGGTAAGTTATTTTCATGAAAACAGGGTAAACACTTAGAAACATCTTTGAACTAAAGACTTTATCCTTATAAGGTAGCTCTTTTAGTGAAAACTATTTTGAGATCATGAGCTAATCATTAATCATTCAATTAGTCATCTCATTGAATATTGAGTTAATTAAAATTGAAAACTTATCTACCTTCTTTTACAAATAGTTTCTTAAAACATGTGAAACAGCTTTTCAATTTTTAGGAAACTCCAACTTTGTCCTTCATTTCACTTGTATTCCTTTGATATTGGATTTCTAAGCTCATTTGTTTTAGAATCATCAAAACATTTGAATTAACATTCTCTAACTTTTTGATGATGATAAAACAATTTAAATTTATTGTTAGTACTTGGGTTTGCATAAAGCTCCCCCTCAATGTGTGCATAGTATAAATCAAATAATGTAATGCACATTTTTAGAACCAAGAACACCAAGAATGAACAAAGTTCATAGAAAGAAATTCGTTGTATTATAAATATTCATTACAAGTACAAAAGCAATAGGTACAGAAACACAACAACTGAAAACAACAGAAAAGCATCAACTAAGCATAAAACAACAAGTCCAATTAAGTTTCTTCTTTTAAAGGAGAGGACTTTTTCTTTTTCTTCTTGGATTTAGATTTCTTCATTTTCTTCTTTTCTTTCTCCTCCTTTTCTTTAGCTTGTTCCTTCTCTTCTTTCTCTTTATCCTCTTCTTTCTCTTCTCTCTCCTCCTTTTTGTCATTAGCAAATGAAGGGTTTTAAGTTACTTCAGCATCCATCCTGCCAATGTCCTGATCAAGCTTGACCTTTCATTCCTTAATTCTTTGAATTCTTTCATCCAGAGAAAGAGGAAGTATGAAAGGTTGAGCTGGAACATTAGACATTAGGACTAACCGAAGTGGCACATTAGCAGCAGGAAGAGGAACAAAAGGAAACATAAGAATGTAAGGTATATTAAGCATCACAGGTGGAGGTGAGATAGTAGGAAGGGGTGCAGGAGAGGGATCAGAATCAGAGGGAATGGTGATGATTTCCTGCACAGAAACCTCAGCAAGATAACTGATGCCTTCAGGGGAGATAGGTATAGGGAGAGGAGGAAAGAGAACATTAATCTCTTATTTGCGGTGATGAAGGTAAATTTGGTGAAGGAAATCACCTTTAGGTAAGAGAACTAAAGCTTTACCTTTATCCTTGATAGTTTCTTCTTTTAGACCATAGTCTAGGTTAAGACCTAGATCCTCTGATAGAGCAGGTGACTTGGAGGTGGAGGGAATGGCTGAGTCAGAGGGCAGTGGGTTCAGTATCTATGGGAAGAGGTGGTTGGAAAGGTGAAGAGGAGGACTGAGGTACATCAGAGGCTAATTGTTCATGTAGGAGTTTCACTTCTTGGATAAGATTTTCAAATTTGGTCTCAAATTTTTCTTGTATAACAGTAATAAGATACCTAAGATTGATCATATTTTCCCTATGTTCTTTCCTGGTGGCCATGGCAATTTGGAATAGATTTTGATACAGGGTAAGAATGTCAAATGGTGTGGGAAGACTAGTAGCTGGGATTTCATCTGGTTTTCTTGGAGTAGAAGTAGGGGTATAAGGCTCAGGTTACAAGGATTGAGGTGGTTTAGAGAGTGTGGATGGAAAGGAACTGGAATCACCAATTGTAGGACTTTTTGAGGTTGCTGTAGACTTAGAAACTTTTTTAGTATCCCTCTTCTTGTTAACCCATCTGCCATTCTCCAGACTTATCCCTATCTTTTGCAAAACTTTCTCATTGAACTCTTTTGGGAGTATTACAGGCCTTCTCTCAATATGCAAAATGTTGTGGAATTTTAGGATTTTGGTGATAATGTGCCCATATGGCAACTATGAGTCTTGTCTGTATATCCTTGCCTTCCACATCCTCTGTAGGATGATATCCACTACATTCACTGGTTTTCCCTGTATTAGTTGTAGCATGATTTGGAATTCTCCTCTGGACAGGTAATTGAAGCCTCTACTTTTGTTGAAGAACATAGGAGAGACAATGTAATAGAGAACCCTGTTCTCAACACTTAGAAGAGTTACAGCTCTTTTCCCCTTAGAGGGCACATTCTGTCTTTGCCTAAGTAACCTTGAGACAATTGTGCTCTATTTGTAGTTAGCTTTTCCCTCAATGTCTTCATTAACAATCTCACTTTTAGGGGGAAACTTTGAAGTATCAATGTTCACCCTTATTCTTTTAGTAGGCAAACTCATAATTTTACACAACAAGTTAGGGTGTAGGGCTATCCATCTTTTCCTTAATCTTACTTCAAACACCTTTGTGTCATTGTTAATCCTTAGAGAATTGTACCAAGCTCATACAACCTCCTCATCATAGTCTTCTTTCAACTCTATCAATCCTCTATATTCTCTAACAGCCCAGCAGAATCAAACTTGTTTCTGATAAGGAATTTTTCTATTCTAACAAAGTGAGGCTTGACTACCTTATGCTATTTAAAATCAGCCTCATATGACTCTTTTAAAATCCTTATACCAATAAGCTTATCTGTAATTAACATTTGCTCTGACTTAGTAGTAGATGAACTTACATGAGTATCATTCTAAGGTTCAGATTCTGGAATTTCCTTTGGCTTTGGTGTTCTGGGCTTCTTTGTTGGAATACTCGGCCCAGCTTTAGCTTTTCTTTTCTCTTGACTTGGTGATTTTGAAGCGTATTTGGACTTCACATTATGTTATGGTCATTTCCCTTTATTTCCTCCCATAATCTTTGCCATGTCAGTGATTCCAGATGATTTGGGATGGAGAAGGAGGTTTAGATTAAGCCGAAAAGAGGTTTGAATTTGAGAAATTGAATAAGGCTTTCAGAATTTTGGAAGGCTTGAGGAGTATGGATGGAGGTTTTTAGGATAAGGTTAGGTCTTCTGTACAAGGTTTTGCTGAAAATCATAGAATCTTATATATAGTCTTGAGGTTATGCGCATACCTATGGAGGTTGTACGAATAATGAGCTTTAGAAAGAGTATGTAAGGGCACAGATTGCTAGGTTATGTAGATAAGATTCTTAGGTTGTCCGCATAACCAAGTTGAGAGAGAGGAGAGAAGAGAGGAGTTATCCAGACAAGCACATCATGTTGTCATGAAAAGGAGTCTCACAAAAGGCATACAAAAAGTTGGCACAGAACATGTTATCCGGATAACCTTGTCATCTTATGCAGATAACATTCTTACTTTGGGAACTTCTTATTTGGAAGTAACATTATGTGGATAAGGTAGGCAGGTTATCTTGAAATCGAATTACATAATACGCATACAAAGAAGCAAACAAAGCAGATTATGTGCATAAGGTAGTAACCTTATCCGAATATCAAGTTTCACAAGGGCCAAAGGATCACAAAAGCTTTCATTTTCATGAAAATCTTCATATCTTATTCGAATAACCTCAAATATAGGGTCTATGCACACTAGAAACTCAACTCATTTTCAGCATAAGGCTATGATGTTATGTGAATAACCATATATGAAAAGCTCATAAACACTTACAAATAGCTGTGTTATCCTCATAAGCCTTTTCTTTCACCATAACTTCATTTCAACATGCAGGATACTTCATTTTATTAGATTTTGATTATTCCAAATTAAGAAATACATGCAAAACAAATTTCTAGAAACTCTGATACTTAAGTTAGTATCATTATTAACTGAATTATAAACTTAAGAAGGATTTCAGAGAATACTCATAACTCATTAGGATTTACCATTCCCAATTCTCTTATGATTTTTCTATGTCTATTTTTTGCAAGTAGCTTTGTCAGGATGTCTGCAAGCTAATCTTCAGTAGGAACAAACTTTAACTTGACATCACCTTTCAAAACATGATCGCTTATGAAGTGATTTCTTACTTCAATGTGTTTTGTCCTTGAAAGCATAATAGGATTCTTTGAGATGTTGATGGCACTTTGATTATCACATTTTGTTGGGATTTCCTTCATCTCAATCTCAAGGTCTTCAAGTTGTTGTTTCATCCAAAGGACTTGTGCACAACAATTCCTTGCTGCTACATACTCAGCTTCTGCTGTGGAGAGAGCTACACTATTTTGCTTTTTGTTGAACCATAACACTAGAGAGTCACCCAGAAATTGGCAAGTTCCACTTGTGCTCTTTCTATCAGTCTTAGATCCAGCGAAATTAGCATCTGTATAACTTATAAGCTTTTCTCTATTGCCTTTTGGATAACAGAGTCCCATTTAAAATATACCAAGCAAGTATTTGAAAAACCTCTTTACAGTTGTTGCATGGGACTCTTTGTGACATGATTGGAACCTAGCACACATATAGACACAAAACATGATGTCAGGCCTGCTAGAAGTTAAAAATAGCAAGGAACCAATCATTCTTGTATATTGACTAATATCAAAGAGTTTTCCTTCTTTATCCATGTCAAGCTTAGTTGTAGAGGCCATAAGAGTTCCTATAGGCTTAGCATGTTCTATTCCAAACTTCTTCAATAGATCCGTGAGGTATTTTGATTGATTGAAAAAGATGTCATCATCACATTGTTTAATTTACAATCCAAGAAAGAAGTTCAGCTCACCCATCATTGACATTTCAAACTCACTCTACATTAACTCAGAAAAGTTCTTGCATAAAGACTCATTAGTAGCACCAAATATAATGTCATCAATATAAATTTGTATAATATGCAAATTTCTATTTTCTTTTTTAGTAAATAAGGTTGTATCAACTTTTTCCTTGTTAAAACCTTTTTCAATTAGAAAATTACTCAATCTCTCATACCATGCTCTAGGTGCCTATTTTAACCCATATAGAGCTTTCTTCAGTTTATATACATGATTTGGTTTAGTTGAGTCCTCAAAACCTAGAGGTTGATTAACATAAACCTCTTCCATGATATACCTATTCAGAAAAGCACTTTTCACATGCATTTGATACAGCACAATATCTTTTATGCAAGCATAGGCTAAGAAAATCCTTATTGCTTCTAATCTTGCAACTGGAGCAAAAGTTTCTTCAAAGTCAATGCCTTCTTCTTGATTATATCCTTTAGCCACTGATCTAGCTTTATGCCTTATTATTGTTCCTAATTCATTAAGTTTGTTCTTAAAAACCCATTTAGTTCCAATAATATGATGGTTCTTAGGCTTAGGCACCAAATCCCAAACTTGACTTCTTTCAAACTGATTAAGTTCTTCTTACATAGCTAAAGTCTGGTATTCACCAGTTAAAGCCTTTTCTGTACACTTAGGTTCAATTTGAGAAATAAATGCATAATTATTCACTTGATCCCTAAGTTATCTTCTGGTTTTAACTTTCTCTTGAACATCCCCAGTAACTTGATCAACTGGATGATTCCTTTGACATCTCCAAGCTCTAGGGAGTTCTTGAGATGCTTTCTCATTTATTTCACATTTATTATCTTTCTCCTGGATATCTTCCTTTACATTAGTAGATTTAGATACTTTAGAAGGTTCAGTTTTATTTTCTTCAGACACATTCAAATTCTTGAAACTAGAAATTAACTTATCCTCATCTTTAGTATGCTTAGACAAAGCTTCATTTTCAAGAAAGACAACATGCACAGATTCTTCTATAGTTCTAGACCTTTTATTGAACACCCTATATGCTTTACTTCTATTTGAGTAGCTAAGAAATATACCTTCATTTGATTTGGCATCAAACTTACCCAGATTGTCTTTGTTATTGTTGTGGACATAGCAAGTGCATCCAAAAACATGAAGATGAGAGATAATATATTTAATTTAATGGTTTATATTTTTTATTGTGAGTAGATATTTCTTACAAATAATCCATAATGATTTATTTTATGGCATTAGATGTCATGCCATGGTGAAACTAGGGCTGCCACTGATGAAGCAACTAGAGATGCTATTGAGAGTACTCAACCTCAAGTTCAACCATCCAGTGAGGCTTCAACTCAAAAAGGGAAAAGAAAACTCATGAAGCCAAGATCTGAAGTTTGGGATCATTTCACAAAATTTTTTAATGAGAACAATGATGATTATGATGATGATTAGAGATGATGTTGATGATGTGACATGACATGATGCATGCATGACATTGTGATGCATGATGATGATGATTATATGATGCAAGATTGTGATATGGTGGATCGGGTGGAAATGTTATGATATACGATGATATGATTATGATTAGGGGGATAAAAATGGGGTCCCTGCAGCTAAATTGTCACCTATGGCCAGGAGGGAAAGACGCATAATGGACTGGACCTTCGTAAATCACTGCCAATTTATGGTGAGAAAGGGGAAGGAGAACCATGATCCAAACAATAGTGTTACCTTTGGCTAGGTATACTAATGGGAGGTAAGCTTGGTGATGTCCCAGAATCAGTCTTCACTGACTGTTGGAAGGGAATTACCCATATGAAATGTCTTGTTATGATGACAGCTTGTAGTTTTAGCTGTGTGGAGGGAAACATGCATTCCATTTCATATTGCATTCATGAGACTGTATGATATATATATGTATATGTCTGTGGTTGTCCCCGATTACTAAGGTATTATCTCACACCCCTCTCCCATGAACTAACATTTCAAGTGACGGTTCTGGCACTAATCTGGAGAAGATGAGGGAACAGCATCGAATGTGAGAATACTAGGTCTATGTAGTATATTTTTGATATGTATCTTGTGTCGAGTAGGATAGATGGTTTGTAACTAAGTGGTGTTTGATATTGTGTTATAATGGAGTTGTTGTTGTGGGTATGTTATGTATGTAGAATTGTGTTATATGTGATGTGAATGATGGATGGCGGTGCATGTGTGGTTTAGGGTATTGGAATGTTAATGTGATAGTATGTGTGAGCCCTCAGTGTATTTAGGCCTCGTTGGTGTGTTTTAGGGCCTGTAACCCATTTTGTCATATAGGATTCAAGGGGGTCAAATCTCAGAGGAATGGTTCCTTTGAAGTGAAACCTCTTTGGACAAGTTAGTTAAGTAAAGTTGGACCTATGTGAATGGTCCCGGATAGTCAATATGTCTTTGGTGGCAAATGAGAGTTGTAAGTTGTGAGTTTTGCTCAAAAAGTGGCCAAAACGGTGTCAGGTGTCCAAAATCTCCATACGAAGTTAGATTGAAGAGAAAGCAGTGTTAATGGATAGATTGGGACTATATTGACCTGTAGGAGTTAGAATCAGGTCAATCAGAGGTCGAAGCATAAAGTTATGCGCGTCAGAAGTTCACCCTGGAGTTTGAAATTTGCTGGTATAGAAAAATAGCAGAGGGTGTTGCGACGCCAGGAAGATAGGTCACGATGCCAGTAGAGACAGTAGCGTATGAGGTACTATAACGGCCGTGGCTGTGACCCATTTTCTGGTGTCTTTTGGTTTGTTTTCACTGCTTTGAGGTTTTGGAAAGTTTATTTGAGATGTTTGGGTTGTGTTTGGTTGACTTTTAAAGTTTTTGGTCAACTTTGGAGATGTTCGAGAGTAAGGTGTTATAGATTAAGTGACTAATTGTCCCTTCTTTTTCATCATTTTGACTGACACTTCCAACAGTAAAATCCAAGAGAGAAAATACAAGAAAGATAAGAGAAAGAAGAGAGAAAAGAGAAGGCAAAGTTAGAAGCTTGAAGATTCAAGATCAAAGGTGAGTTTTTATGACTTCAAGTTAGTTTCTCAAGTGGTTTAGAGTAGTTCTATGAAATTCTTTTCTCCTCCCTCTCTAGTCTTGTGTTCGGCCATAAGTAAGGAAGAGAAAGAAATAGGATATCATGCAAGAATCTTGCTAGAAATCTTGATCTATGAGAGAAAGCACTACACCAAAATAGGTTTTTCTGGCAGTTAGGAACCGTCAATGCTCTCAGCGTTGAGAAAACTCAAGGTTTTCATTGGCAGTTTAAAACCACCAACAAATATCCACTTACGTTGGTGGTTATATAACAAAACCGCAAATAAAAACTATTTTTTGTTTAAAATAATTTTTTATTTTTATTCACTTTCCTTGGCGGTTATATTAAATAACCGCCAATGAAAGTTTTTTTTTTAAACTTTAATGTGTAATTTTTCTATTCATTGGCAGTTATTTATCATAACTGCCAAGGAATAGACTTACATTGGCGGTTATATTAAATAACCGCCATCGTAAGTATTAATTTTTAAAGAAATTTAGTATTTTTACAATCTCACCAACCTTTTTCACTATCAATATACAAAATTAAATATCCAAAACTCAATAGTTAAAACGTATCCAAAACCAAAGTTATCCAAAATCAAAAGTTTTATTATATCCAACCAATATCGAAAATGTAAAATTAATTCTAAAAATATTTTGGGAAGAAGAATTAAGGGAAGTAAATAGATCTACCAGTTGTGTGATTGTGTAAAATAGCTCATTAACGGGAGCTGAAAATAGAGTGTCACAATATTGTTACTACAAGTCTGAGGGTGGTGGAGCCGAAAATGTGGAAGAAGTGGAAGTGATGGTCTAGACGATGCCATTTTTCACACCTTGCGCTTCACAACCTTACTTTACTTAGTCATCTTCACTAGCTCAAGAGTTGGGGAATGGTAATGGATGTCTGATGATACAAATCTCGCATGTAAAAGAAGAGCCCATTTCAAAAAGCCTGTAAGACTTTAGTAGAGAAGATATTTAAAAGTCTTTTTCATAAGAGTGATGGGGAAGGAAGAAACAAGAAAATAAGAGGCAAGAGTGATCGGGAAGAATGAAAGAAAAAGAAAGTAAAAAAAAAAAAAGAGGGTGAAAGAACGAGGGGAGAGAGGAAAGAGGAATAGATCTCACGGTGACAGAAGGATAGGAGAGAAGGAGGAAAGAGGGAAAGGTACAAGTGGGTAAAGGATGAAAGAGGAATGGTACAAGTGGTTCATGTGGGGGAGAGAAATGTAAGGGACTTGGTGTAGAGAGAGAAAAGTAAGAGAGTATTAATCTGAACCATTAAATTTATTTTTATCAATGGTTATGCTTATTGATTCGTGCCTTGTGCTTTTCATGAAATAAATTGCTAAGACTTTTGTTGGCGGTTATTTGTATAACAGCCAAGAAAAGGTTGACCTTTTCTTGGCGGTTATTTATATAACTGCCAACAAAAATGAGGGGAAATTTTTGTTGGCAGTTATTTGTAAAACCGTCAAGAAAATGTCAATATTTTCTTGGTGGTTATTTATATAACTGCAAAAAAAATGAGGGGGAATTTTTGTTGGCGATTATTCTTATAACTGCCAACAAAAGTTTAACTTTTTCTTGGCAGTTATTTGTATAACTGCTAACAAAAGTGAGGTCAACACTTTTGTTGGCGGTTATAATTATAACCATTAAGAAAATGTTAACTTTTGTTGGCGGTTATTTCTATAACGCCAACAAATATCCCCGCTGCATTTTTGTTGGCATTTTTTCCCAAAATCACTTACTATTAGGTGCCAAGAAAAACTATTTTTGGCATAATGAAGTAAGGATTCCCAAGAGTTGGAAATAAGTTGCATGTAAATCATCTCTTCATCTTTTAGGGATAATTTCGACCAGAATAGGGGAGTGTCTTGGAGTTGGAATTTCATGTTTTTTATGCCAAAAATGAATTCCTCATGGTGGAAAACCTTAGGAGCAAGTATTGATTTTAAGAAAAAGGCAAAGAAGAAGAAAATGAAATTTTAGGGTTTAATTGGGACTTTATGAAACTATCCCTTGAATCAATAATTGATGATGTATTTAGGTTTAAGGAAGCCTAAGGAAGCTTGTGAAAGTGTTAGAAAAAGGTGGAACCAAAGGAAAAGGTAAGAGGATTCACAAAGGTAGCATTACTATCCTACTTGCATTATATTGTTATGGTTGCTTTCAATATGTTTGATGCTTTGTCATATGATTTTATTATTGTCTTATGATGTTTTTATGATGTTGCATGAGGAGCTTTGAGACCTTGGGATGTCTATTTTTCAAAACAAAACACTGTCAAAATTTTTGTGAAATTATGTTACTTAAATGTACAAGTATGTTTGATCAATGATTCTTTAATGTTTTGGAACAAGAATAGTGATGTAAACAAGTTCTGAAGCTTATTCTGCTAAGTGATGCATGAAAAAGTTCATTCTAAACACTCTGATGATAACATTAATACTCTTCATGCAAAATAGGGCAATCAATTTTAGTAATTTATATATTCTAAAATTATATGGAATAAGTGTAACACCCCTCATGATATCTTTATCGGTTTTGTGTTCAGGACCGGAGGAAGCAGGACAGAGATAGGTTCAAGAGGAACCAGAAAAGGCTCCGCGCCGCGGCTAGGAGCAGAGCCGCCGCGGCGAGAGACCTTCCAGTGGCATTGTTCCAGATTAATTGGTGGCGCCGCGGCGAGGAGCAGGGCCGCCGCGGCGAGAGTCGTAAAAATTGTTTAAATCCGTATCAGTCGGACGCGAAAGAAAGAAAGAAAAACAAAGGGAGCGACGCAGAGAGACGAGGAGCAGTGCTAGGGTTCGGCATTTTTGGTGTCCCAGAGTGATTCTCATCCATTGGGAGCTTGGATTCAAGTTGGTAAGTGCTCTCTACTCCTCTCTCTCCATTTTCTTCGGTTAGAATTTGGGATTTCCGATTGTGAGGTTGGATTTCCGGTTTGGGGTGAAATCCACCGATTGAAATGGATGATTTGAGGTTAATGGAGTGTGTTTTGGTATCATTGTTGCTTGGATGTGAGTTTTGAAGGGTGTATGTGTGATTTGAGCTTAACCCTAGGTTATTCTTGGTTAGGGCTCTTGGGAATCCGAAGGGTATGAGGTTGTGTAGTGTTTGAGTGATCCCTAAGAGCTTATTGATGCATAAAAAGGGTGTTGGAACCTTGGGTTAGGTCAATGTAGTTATACTGTGATGTTTGGTATATTGTGTTAATAGAAGAATTGTGGTATTTTGAAGGTTGTTGACTATTGAGAGGGGTTCGAGTGTATTGAACAGTTCAAGAAAGCTTGTGGAACTCGGGTGTGTGTGGTAACGACAGTTAAGGTAACCGGGTGTGTGTTTGTATTGTATTGGTTATATGACATTGATTGTGTATATGTATGGTTTTCTTATATAATGTGGTACACACGGCTAGTTGATGTATGATGGTTGCGTAATTGCATTGTGATGTGTAGCATCCCCATACCATTACATGCTAGCATGTCCATATGATGATTGCGATGATAATGATATATATGTGTGTGTAGAGGCATGTTGGCATGACATTAGCATCATCACCATATGATTGCACAGTGAGAGATTGATGATGAGGTGATGATGATGTGATGTGATATGAGATGATGATATGATAAAGATCCCTGTCGCTAAATCCTCTCCATGGGAGAGCCAGGCGGCAGAGGATAATATGATATGATGAAATGTCCCTGTCACTAAATCCTCTCTTTGAGAGAGCCAGGTGGCAGTGGATTTGGGGGATGCACCTTCCCTAAATCACCATTAATTCGTGATGGTCTAGGGGAAGGAGAGCCACGGTCCGAGCTTTAGTGTAACCATTGGCCGGGTTGCACTAGAGTAAGGTGAGCTTGGTGATGTCCCAGAATCGGTCTTCACCGACTGTTGGAAGGGAATCATCTATTGAAATATCTTGTGATGACGACAGCTCGTGGTTCTAGCCGTGTATGAGGAAGAACATGCATACCATTCATTTACATTACATTGCACAACTGTGTGGATCAGTATATATATATAGATATTGTGTGTGGTTGTTCCCGGTTACTGAGACATTGTCTCACACCCATCTCCCATAACTAACCTTTCAGGTGACGGTTCTGGCATTAGTCCGGAGAAGACGCGGGAGTAGCTGTGTATGTGGGAATACTAGATCTATGTAGTGTGTGTAATTTGGATGCTGTGCCTTGTGCCAAGTAGGGTAGTATATTTGTAATGGATAGCTTAAAGGAATTGATAAAGGATTTGTATGGATGGATGTATGTATATTTATGTAGGTTGTATGCAAGGTTTGGATGTTGGAGTGTCTGTATGTGAGTTCAGAGTGATGTTGGGCCTAGTTGGTTTGTCTAAGGGTCTGTAGCCCATTTGGTCCAGTTGGGTTCCAAGGGGTCAAATCTCAGAGGAATGGTTCCTTTGAGGTGAAACCTCTTTGGACAAGTTGGTTTGGAGGTTTTGGACCTGTATGAATGGTCTCTGAGTGACTAGTTTCCTTTGGTGGCAATTGGAGGTGGTTAGTGGCGAGTTTTGGTCAATAAGTGGCCAATACGGTGTTATAGGTCCAGAATCTCCATACGGAGTTGGATTGAGGTGAAAGTGGTGTCTATGGATAGATGGGGACTAGATTGACTTGTAGGAGTTGGAATCGAGTCAATCGGAGGTTGGAGCATAAAGTTATGCGCGTCAGAAGTTCGCCCCAAATTGTTGAAGTGCTGATGTGGGACATCAGCAAGGGGGCGCCGCGGCGCCAGCAGTCCAGGCCGCGGTGCCAGGCGTCCAGTGGCACGACATGTTTCAGAGAAAGATGGAGCCGTGGCGGTACAATAGCGGCCGCGGCCCCAGCTCAAAATTTTGTGTTTGGGGTTCGTTTCTGCTGGTTTGAGGTTGTGAGATGTTGTTTGGAGTTGTTAGGTTGGTTGATTTTGTGAGTTTTGGCTATTGGTGGAGGTAGGATGTTACAATAAGCTTTCCACAAAACCAAAAAATACCTAAATTGGATAAGTGTACAATTTATGATAAATTTTCAAAATTAAGGTTCAGAATAGGGCAAGAATTAGGGAATTTGGAAACTAAAAGTTAGGTATTGAAATTTCAAAAGATAATATAAAATTGTATAGAGTTCCAAAAATTAATTGGTTTATATGTATAGAAAAGTATACATTTTAAGTTTTAGATACCACTGAATTGAAGGCACTTGAAGCTATATAATAGAAGATATGGGGTTTTTCCCAAAATTGTTCCAGTGAAAGTTGAATTTTGACCCTTCATGATTTAAGTTAAAGTCATACCTTGTGCAAGTAAACTAAATGTACAAAAAAATATGTATAGAAAGTATTTATATATAGCTTTCAAATTTCATACAATATGCATGATTTGGTTAAGAAAAGAAGGAAATATGATTTTTCAAATTTGAGGTCAAAAAATTGGAAGATAGAAAAATAACCAAATGAATAGTAAAAGTCCACGAAATTTACTGTATGAATTAGCTTAGTGAAGCTACTATTTCATATTTTTTCCATGTAGATCTAGATTTAATATAATTTTAGGAACTTGAATCACCTAAATATGATTTTTCTCGATTTAGTTATGAATTTTCAAATTTCATTAGGTAAAATGGAAATTGCCAAGTGAACAGTACTAGGGAGAATTGAAAATTTTGTTTTTGAAATTAAATTGATTCAAGCTTCTCCTCAAGCATATTTGGACTCTAAAATGATATAATACATGGGAAATATACCCTAATATAAGTTGTTACAATCACCAACCGCATACACACAAGAGGAAATGCAAATCCAAGTTGGATAAAAGGTATTCAACGCCAATGAAGGCCCAAACATTCACGAAAACCACAATGAAACCTTTTCAACTACTTAGGGCCACATAGCGCCCACAAGACCAATTTCTGTGATGCAAGTTAGCTACTTATGACTGAGTTCACCACTTCCAATCAACTTCAGGGAGCATAGATACCTCAACAAAGCAAGACATATCGTACACAGTTCATCAAACACATATATCAAGTAGTGGCATAGTCTCTGGTAGAGCCCAACTCAATTACCCAAGCTTAAACCCCACAAAACCAACTTACCATCAATATACCTACTTATATTTGAACTCAAAACAACTCTCCAAGCTAGCCAAGAGCTTAGTAAATTCAAACACCAAGAAAAATTCCAAATCACAAGCTAGGGTTTGACATTCATAAGCCATAAACTATCATAAACTCACAACTACTACATAAGGCAGCCTCTCAACACTCCATTGAATCATTCTTTATACCTTAAAGATTTAAGCCGTCCTAAGCCTCAAAATTGAGCCCTACGTGCCAGTAGCAGAGCTATAGCACTCTTCATTTTTTCTCTCCATTCTAATGAGTTGTCTTGCCTCTTATATAACCAAGTTCTTCTATTAGTGTTGCGGTTAGCCTACCTAGTACTGCCAAACTAGTCGATTTTGCCTCTGTAACAACCCTCATTGCATTTTTCCTAACTTAGTCTCTAGCTAACCAAGTGCAATTGATACCATGTGCAGAACTGAAAGACCAGGATAGAGAAAAGAATCAAAGTAGAGAAAAAGAAGCTCTACACCGTAAGACAGGATCGTCACGGCAAGAGGGCTGTAATTTTGGAAATATTTTCTAGGCTGAGAGCATCTACATTGTGGTGAGCTTACTGGCGCTGTTGTAAGCATCAAGATTTTTGTTTAAATCAAAATAATTTCGGGCAAACAGACAAAAGGAAAATGGAGGGACAAAGAAGAAGTTGTGCTAGGGCTTGAAAGATCCGACCTTTGGAGGTGTTTTTCAGTATCTGGAAGGTTCGATCTTGGTTGGTAAGTGGTTCTTGATTTTTACTCCCTATTTTTCTTTGGTTTTGAGTTGGATATTTCAGGGATATGTTGGGATTTTTGGTGTTGGCTGAAATTCACCAATTAAAATGGATGAAATGTTATTAATGGAGTGTAATTTGGTGGTTGTGATACTTGGGTATGAGTTTTAGAAGGAATATGCATGATTTGAGCTTAACCCTAAGTTGAAATTGCTAGAGAGATTATGGAATCTAAGATGTGTGTGATTGATTTGAGTTCAAATGGTCTTTAGTAGCCCAATGATGTATGGAAATAGTGTTGGAACCTTGAGTTAGGCCTAAATAGTGGACTTATGGTTTTTTGGTCAAGTGGTAGATTGTGTTAATCAAGGATTTTATGGTATTGTAGAGGTATTTGGTTGACCCAAAGGAGTACAAGTGTGTTGGACATCCCGAGAAGCTCGTGCGATTGCATGTGTGTGGTATTGGCAACTAGAGGTAATTGGGTGTTTGTATTATTTGTATGTGATGTATTATATGTTAGTATATATATGTGTATATATGCATGTTTCCGTTCATACCACAATATTGATATGTGTGTGTATATGGTTTTTCTATATATTGTGGTATGCTCACGGCTAGACATATATTGGATGATGATTATTATGATGATCACAGATGATAATGATGATTTGAGATTACATTATGCATAGCATGACATTGAGAATATGATGATGATGATTACATGATAATATAGCATGAACATCACCACATGGCATTGTTAGATATATATGGTGATTGGGTGGTGATGATGATATGATATATGATGATATATGATTAGGGAAGATAAGGATGATATATATATATATATGATAACGGAGGATAAGGATGGAATCCCTACAGCTAAATTGCCTCCTATGGCCAGGAGGGAAAGGCTGGCAGTGGGCTGCACCTTCTTTAAATCGTTACCAATTCGTGGTGGGAAAGGGAAAAGAGAGCCACGGTCCGAGCTCTAGGGTAAGGTGAGCTTGGTGATATCTCGAAACCACTCTTTACCGACTGTTGGAAGAGGATTACTTGTACGAAATGTCTTGTTATCATGATAACTCGTGGTTTATGTTGTGTGCGAGAGAGAAATGCATTTTATTCCATATTCCATTCATGATTTTATTGTATGAGTTATGTATATATATGCATGTGGTTGTCCTAAATTACTAAGACTTTATCTCACACCCCCTTTCCCATGATCTTACATTTCAAGTCAAGGTTCTGGCATTACCTCGAAGAAGATAAGGGAAGCATAACCACTCTGGTATTAGGAATATTAAGTCACTATAGTGTATGTGTGTATGGTCTATGAACTTGTGCCAAGTAGGATATATAGTTTGTAATCTACGTGATGACATTGATGTTGTAATTGTAGTGGATAAAAGAACACTGATGTTTGTAATGATGTTGGTGGTATAACATGTAGGTGATGATTTTGATGTGGAATGGTGTTGCATGTGATAAGTTTGATGTTTTGTGATACATGTATAAGTGAGAGTGATGTTGAGTCAGTATGGTAGTGTATGTGAGCCTAAAGGGGATTTTAGGCCAAGTATGTGAGTTTTGGGCATATAGCTCACTTTATCAATTAGAGGTTCAAGGGGGTCAAATCTCAGAGAAGTGGTTCCTTTGAGGTGAAACCTCTTTTGACAAGTCAGTTAAGTTGAAAATGACCTGTGTGAATCATCCATGACGGTCAAATTGCCTTGGTTGGCAATTGGAGGAGGTTTGTGGTTAGTTTTGGTATCCATAGATAAATTGTAACAAGATTGACTTGTAGGAGTTGGAATTAGGTCAATCGAAGGTCAGAGCATAAAATTATGCACGTCAAAAGTTCACCCTAGAAGTTGAACTTTTGCTGATAATTCTGGAACCTGAGAGCATCGACACCACAGCGGTACTATAGCAACCACAGTCCTGCACCCTATCTTGGTTGTTTAGGTGTTCTTGAGATGTTTTGTGGTGTTTTCTGCTACTCTGATGATTTGGCAGGTAAATTTCATTTGTTTGGACTATGTTTGGTTAGTTTTTGAAGTATTTGGTCAAGACAGAAGGTGCATTAGAGTAAGGCATTACAACCTCAACTCTCTAAGACTCTAACTTTATCCCTTACCGTGATGCATAGTGTGACCACTGTAATGCTAGCATTTTTTGACTCCAATGTTCATTTCCTTTGCTTTCTTGTCTCGCTCCGGTCTTAGTCCCTCTGAAACTTGTATGATTCCAATAATATCCTTCCATGAGTCCTCTTATATGTCCGAAATAATAATAAAATTTTGAGTTTTTACATCTTCCCCACCTTAAAAGAAATTTTGTCCTCAAAATTTTGGAAACACTTATGTGATGAACAAAGGCAAGTAATTCCCTTCTAAATTAATCCTTTCATTTCCCACACAGCTTTACTCAATGTTAGAACTTCAATAATACCATTTATTAGCTTAATCAATCTTGCTTCCCAATTGTTTTTCCTTAGTATTCACAATTTCTTCAGACTTAACTTTGAAAGATGGCATCTTCTGCAAATAAACTTCCGCATGCCTTTCAATGCAAGATAGGTTAGATTAAAGCTTCTTGAGTCAAGACACATAGAACACCTCATGAATCTCTAATAGGTGAGTGACAACATTACTTAGAACACCATCAGCTCAAACTCACCAAGAACCTGAGAAAGACCCTAACACCTTGGGGTGAACTCCTTACTCCAAAAATGATCTTCCAACACTAATAGTAGGATAATTTTCAAGGACATATAATCGTCATCACTCTTCAATGATCCCTTTCACTTGCCCACATAATTACTCTATCTACTTAAGTGGCCAACATCCTTTAACAATTTCTCTTGATTGTCAGCTAGTCCAATCTATTATGTCTGATGACCCAATGCTTCATTCGTCAAGTATTTCTT
This sequence comes from Adenanthera pavonina, assembly GCA_026686845.1. Taxonomy (NCBI): domain Eukaryota; kingdom Viridiplantae; phylum Streptophyta; class Magnoliopsida; order Fabales; family Fabaceae; genus Adenanthera; species Adenanthera pavonina. Next base: position 21,072,028 of record JAIVEN010000009.1, read on the forward strand.
GGTTCTCTCACAAATTATCTTAATCACTTCTAGACATCCAACTTCTTTTGCAAACCTATGCAAAACAAATTTTTTTTCATAGCCTCCTTACCATATGAACTATCTTGTCCATATTCAATTGCATACCATAATTCATCTATGCATCAATTCCCTTAAAACTTATCTAACTTGACAGTTATTACCCATCAAAGCTCCTTATTGTCCAATTGTTTCCTTAATTCTTGCTACTTACCACATCATTGGAGAAGTTAGTTGTCATTCAAGCGTTTTCTCATATCCCCTTTTCTAATACCTTTCCCATGAATACAACCACAATTAGAGGTAGTAAAGAGGCTCTTGAGATCTTAAATCAATGGAAAACTCAACTATAAAACTGTTTTCTGTCCACTGTTCACTTACTTGTGCAGCAAACTTCGAAAAATCATAATTAAATGCACAAAAATCATTTCTCAGTGGTTCAAGCCTTTAAAAATTATTCACTTCTTCAATTTCATGAAAAATATGAAACTAGAATTCAAACATACAATTGGTACAATTTATTTGTCCAATTTTATTGCTTATATTTAGCTTCCAATTTCTGAGCTATAATTGTGGGCATTCATTTCTCATGTTATACAAAGCCAAATCATATATTCTTTATTTCATTGGAAAGCTCTACATGTCTACTTTCTAACCCCTATGACATACTAGATAGCATGCTATTATAAATGGTCAAGAGTTGAACATAACCTTCACTAGAACACTTTTGGGAAAACATGTATAACTCTTATTACATAACTCCAATTGCATTCAACCCAAAGCCATATTGTTCATAAGACATAGCTCTTTTCACACATGCACTACAGGAATTTACTTAGTCTTTCAAAATAAATAGTATTTACAGTAAAAATCCAGTTTTCCAATAACTGTTCATTTTTTTATCCTTAATTTTGATCAGCCATAACTCATCACATATTTAGCCAAATGATAAATAACATGTTTTGGCTTAATAACATGTCTTTTAACTAGAAGAATCATGCTTTGACTTATTCCCCTTCACATAACATACTTAAACATTTACATATCATTAGTCATTAAAAATTGGTCGTACATATTCTTCTTATTCTCAATTTCATTTCATAACTTAACATTATCTAGCATGCTTTTCTGTACATCACATGGCATCACTTTATGTCATCTATACATAACCATACTAGTACTTAGAACCCCAATTTGCATCGGTTATTTTAGCCTTTTTAAATTGGTTTTAGAAGTGATGTAAAAGCAGCCGATGTAGAAAAAATTATTTTTATATCTGTTTTTTAACCTATGTAAAAAAATTGCTTTTACATCGGCTTTTAATAGAGAAATCGATGTATAAAAACTGTTTTTACATCGGTTTTAATACAAAACTGATGTAGAAAAATATGCTTTTTATATTGGTTATATTAAAAAACTGATGCAACTTTGAATTTTTTTTTACACTGAAATAAGTGTAATCTATAACCAGACTTGTATTTACAACCAAATTTTCTAATAGCTGAGCAAATTTTATAGCCATAATAGCTATAATGCCAAAAATGATTATTGAATATGTATCTAAAGTGAACTTTTACTAAAGTTATATCCCAAAAGATGGTTCAATAGAATTAATGGAAATTATAAAATTTATATAAGTCTCATACTAAAATATCATATTTCCAATATCACACTAAAATATCCTTAACTATTCCCAAAATACTAAACTAAAATAAATTAGCTCTAGTAGTAAAACATATAGGTCTCTAAATCTTATTTATATATCCAAAATACTGAACTAGAATAAAGCAACTACAAGTCTAGTAGTAAAACATTACATTTTTGTCATTATCCTTGATTGTATGAAGAGCAACCACCACGTTAGTACTCCTACCTCCACTCCCTGTATCCACATCTGATAGGACAAAAGATTGAGAGACTCTTCTTTAAATATCAAAGGCATTGTATATAACTATATATTCAACAGAAATAATTCAAGGAATAGGACAACAAAAAATATATGGATTGTAGTAACATAATTTTCATACTTACAATATTTTCACAAACAGCAGGTAAAAAATGTATAACTTGCAACTAAAAATAAGAAATATCAAGCTTTATGCATAGGAGATACAAGTATAAATCATAAAGTACTTCAAGTAATCAAATCAAGTTTGCACACTTCAATCAAATAACATTACCAAAGCTGGATTATTCATCAAAAAGATATTAAAAAAAACTTACTCATTTTGCTTACGAGATACACATCCAATTTTGTAAGAGTCATCACTAAGTATTGGACCTCCCCATAGTTCTACAATAGCTAAAATTGAAACACAAAATTTAAGAAACAATCCATAATTACTTAAAGGAAATTGGCGTCCACAAGGTATCTTTAATTATAAAGAGCTATATTATAATTTCCATATTCAAGATAAGTCAAGTCCCAAAATTTAATTACCATAAATAAATCATTTGCATTAGTTCCATAATTTTCATAAAATACATTAATATTTTGAGTTATGTATAAATTTTAGCTGAATCTCTCCTAAATAACAGATCTCCCAAAAATTCTACAACTGCCAAGATTGAAATACCAATATAAAATAAGCTCCCTTGAGCACATAATCCCCTTTGAGCTAATAGATTTAGCTAAACTCCCCAATAGAAAATAAACTCATTTTTAGAATAAGGAAACTAAAAGGATGGGTGTTCGCATGAATATAGAAATTAATTAAATTAACTAAAAATTAAAAAAATAAATTCAACTAAAAATTAAGAAAAAAGTAATATAAAAAAAACTCACATAGATGATAAAGACAGAGACCGACAAAGGGAGTAGAGGCGGAGCACAATGGTGACCCATGGAGGGAGTAGAGTGTGTGGCGAAGACTGATAGAGGGAGTAAAGTGGACAATGGCAACAATCACGTAGGAGGGAGCTTTGATCTGTTCATGGGTTCAATCAAGAAAGTGAAGCCGAGTGTGAGAGGGAAGGAGCATGGATGGCGATGACGTTGAAGAGAGAGGCGACTACTGTGTGTGAGAGGGAAGCAGTGTGGTGGCAATGGAGATCTGGAGGAAATGGATGAGTATGGGAGTGGCAACCCAAGAGCAACTCTGGAAGGAGAAGACCACGTTTAAAGGGAGCTGAAATCTGAAACTTAATTTCGAGTGCTGATAAGGGAGGGAAACAGATAAAAAATAAAAGTTTTACATCGGTTTTTTATATAAAACCGATATAAATATTAAGAATATAATAAATAATAATTTTCCATTGATAAAATGATAAATCATACTTGTATATAAATATGTTAATATAAAAATCTAATCATAATCCTATATTTTTATATTACTTGCATATTTTTATTTAGTTTTATTAATTAAAGAATTAATATATTGCAATATAAAAAATCTAATATAGTCATATAGTTCTTGTATGTTGGACGGAAATAATTTACGTGGGAATTCAAATTTATATCTTTTTTTTTTAAAACTGATGTAAATATCATATATGTATATATATGAAAATATATTAATTTATACTTCTTTACAAATATTATAATATAAAAATCTAATTATAATCATATAGTATTACATATTTTTATTTATTTAACTTTAATATATCATTTTAATTCTTAAGAAAATTATATTCTATACAATTGAAAATTTAAGTTGATCCTGTACTAAAAATATGAAGATAGAAAAATATATATAAAGACATGTTTATATCAGTTTCTCTTAAAAATTAGAATAAAAATTAAATAATAATAAAAAATATGTTAAGATATATTGTAATAGATTACGTAATATAATTATATTTTTTTTAATTCTATTAATATAAATTTTATTAGGATAAGCATATTTACATCAGTTATATAAAAAACCGATGTAAAAAGACATAAAGTAATAAATTTATTTACAAAATTGCCACCGGTTATCATTTTATATCAGTTTTTTTCCAACCGATGTAAATAACCGATATAAAAATCACTTTTTATAGTAGTGCCTTATCATAATATACAAAGCATGCTACATCATTGAATATTATTGCAACATATACTTTAGCTTACTTTCTCATCATTTTCTCCTTCCTTTGCTTTTCTATGTTGTCTTGCTTTTACCTAGCGTAATTAGTACTTGAAAGGATGTGATTGGGCATTTTAGTAGTAAACTTGTACTTGCAATTACATTAAAACATTAAAAACATTGCACAATTTTATTTATCACACAAAAATACCATGTTAGCTAATAAAATTTACATCTCGGGCTTAGAAACAGGACATCTTGGGCTTAAGTCTCATCAAATAAATAGCTAGCCAGTCAAGAAAACAATCACAGCAACAATATGGCAACATTATCATAACATCAAACATGTGTAAAGGCTATTTTGCAACAATATAAAAGCATAGCAAGAAACTACCTAAAAGCTTTAATCTTTCCTCTTTAAACTTAAATTCCACTTACTTGAATCTCTTCCCAATCATTTCCTTGCAACTCCCCAAGCTTAGAAACATCAAGACAACCATACTAAATAAACTAATTCTTCATGAGCTCTCATGAAGTTCACTTTGAACCCTAAAAGTTCATACTTCATATACTTGGTTTAAACTTTAAACTATAATATCTCTTTTACTAATTCATGCATGAGAAATTCATTTTTATCGTTAGATTTATGAAATCCCAACTCCTTCCTTACCCTTCCATGTGGCCGAATTCACCCTCTAAAGAAGCAAAGAAAGAATTTCATGATTCCATCCATAACACTCATGCAATCTCACTTCCTTACATCATTTACATGCTTCCTTTTGGCTTACTTTCATACACTACACCAAAAATGGAAATAATTGGCATTTTTTTAACCTTTATTGGCATTTCCAGAATGCCAACTAATAAAGTGCTCATAAAAGCCGAAAAAAAATGTTGGCGTTTAATAGGCGCCAACTAAAGCCTGGACCTTAGTTGGAATAAAGGATTTAGTTGGCGTTTCTCAATGAAACGCCAACTAAGGTAGATTTAGTTGGCACTTTCCTTTTAAACCCCAACTAACTTAGTTGGTGTTTCTTAGGGAAACGCCAACTTTTGTCATTTGAATGAATAATTCAGTTGGCGTTTAACAGATAAATGCCAACCAAAGATTCTTTTTTATATTACTTTGTCACTTTGTTCTTTTAATATGTACTTATACAACCTGCAGCAAGCATATATGTATTTTCTTCCCAATCAGTATGTCCTAGTAGCATCATCAGCAACTAAGATAGTTTCTAATATATGTCCAGTAAGCATACAACATGTATTTTCTTCCCAATCAGTATGGCAGCATCATCAACAACTAAGACAATTTCTAATATTTTCAATAAAACTAAGAAACTTTTTTCAACAACTAAGATATAAACTTTACTTACAAAACTATACTCAAGTTTTAAACAACTATAACAACAAAAACGTGTCCAAAACTAACAAGAATAACGTGTCCAAAAACTACCAACAAGAATATGTCTAAAACTACAAAGTCCACATTAGTTTAACAACAAGCTAGCATATATATAAGCATTCCACCAAAATTATCACCTGCTCTTGTTGTTCCCTCATTACTACCTTATCCTTTGATGCTTCACCTTTTCCTCACAACATCCACACCTACACCATATAAGTAAATGTTATATTGACATAGATCAATTTTTTCACAAAGTTAATCATAATAAAAACAAGTTAAGTTTACCTCTCAATTCATAAGCACTTATCAAGGATGAAGTTACACCACTCTTCGATGAGTTTCTCAATTTGAGCATCAAAGTATTTGCAATAAGAGGTATCATGGAAGTACTGTAAATTTAATATTTTACATTAAGTGAAATTGGAAAAATTTTATAAGCATTAATGTAAATATGAAATTACATACCGTGTTTGGGATTATGCTATGACCATGTGTGATAATATCCTTCGTGAATAACATCACATAGTGTCCATAATCATTATCATTTGGTTGTTTTGGACACTAAAGAGAAAAAATTATATTAACTATACAATAAAAAAATGTTAATCTCAACAATTATTGATTGAATACAAATTTATACATACCCATATGTTCTTCCATTTATGTAATGACGAAGCAAAGGGTTTTACCATTTTGCCCTTATGATTATCTCTACACCCCCGGGCTGCTCGAAATATTGACACAGCACTGTTTAACCATAAAATATAAAAAAGCTTAGATTGAGCAAAACATAATTTGAATTATTACATATAAGTGTAAAACATTAAATACTTGGGAAATAAATCTATTATTCTTACTTATTAATGATCCCCATCATTTGTTTGTGAAGTTCTGGATCATGATTCAAAGGATCCAAAAAATAGATAGTTGACTCCAATGGATTGATTGCAATTAACATCCAGTGCCTGCTATGAATAACCAATATCATTAGCAAATTATAATTAAGCAGATGACGTCATATACATGAAAATTTGTAAGTTTACTTACACATTATATATGGAACCAAGAGTAAGACATCTTTGTCAGCTCTTGCAGTGAATGTATCCGTAATTAACTATTGTTGTTCAGTAATCTTACTGTTCGGCAATTTGCTAACAACAGCAACTACCTCTTCAGGATGGATGAATATAAATTTCTTTGCAAGATTACGAGGCACCAACAATGTCTCGTAGAGGTATCTTGAGTAGAAACAAAATAAGAAAGAAACATAGGTCAATATGAAGGCCTAAAGTGAAAAAAATTAAAACAAATAGATTAATATCAAGTACCTTATGTACAAGTTAACATTTGCAACCCCAATCCACTTATGATGGATGATGTAATCAACAATTTTAGCATTGATACTTTCAAATACTACCTTATTATAAATGTTTTTGTTAAATTTCACACCTTTGTCAACTTTGCCCTTAAGTTAATGTGGTAGAAACTTGACAATCATCATTTGAAAGTGTTTGGAACCATATGCTTGGGTGGTTGTATGAGTTGTGAAACTACTGATTCCTTTGATTGTCCTGACCCTAGGACATTACTCTTCCCTTCAACTAAGCAACAAAGGTTCACACTATTATTTTTCAAAATCTTGTTTATCACACATTCCAATGGTAATCATATTATGAAATTTCACATAAAGATCATACATAGTACAATAGTATATATCTATAGGTCCTATAAACACAACCTCAGCATCTAGTAACTCGTTCAATACATCTAGTATCAATTTAGTATCACATGAGAACTAAAGATACATTTTAACAAATAGATAGCATACATCTAGTTTGTCTTTGAAAGTGTACGCTAAAGCTGAAAGCATAAAACTACTATTGCAGGAAATAACTATGACTTTTCTTTCGGTTATATAATTAACAAACTCTTAAGTCTTATAATTTCCATATACACACAGTTAACCCAAAATCCACCCAAATTAGCCCTTAATCATCAACACAACTACACGAATTTCTAAATACTTGGAAAGCAAACATTAGAAAGAGTACAACATAGAACATGATATTTTAATTCTTCTAGTTACCACAAACATCAAAACATTAAAGCCAAAGCAAGTCTAAAAGGGTATGAGTCACGTAGCAGCGTAATACAAAAAGTCGTACACACTGTCAACTAACATACATTTACTAATGAAGCAGCAGTGATGAGGTGTGTGGGCCATGCTATGAAATTGCCCAATGCCATTCCTACTATTTCCATGTCCCCCACAGGAACAGGCAACCTAGCTGCCTCTTTCCTAGCTACCTTAATCGACACTTTTAGATAATTTGCAGGTATGGGTGCATTGTGAAGCATCCCTTCAGGGCTATTATGCATATACCCCTTTGCAACCATGTGCCGATTAGGTGTATCTAACCATAACTGACAATATGATTGACCTTATTCCAATCAATGCATTAGAAATCAACCATTTATTAGCGGTAAAAAAATTATCTCTAAATTTATTAATAAGAGTAATTACCTGAGGGAGTTCCTGAGGGTAACAGTACAACTATCTTTGCCACTAGCCGCCGCTGGTGGTGTCCCTTGCGTTGACTTCATTTGAAGCACCATGTTCATCAATTCAACTAATCTAAGTTGCATCTAAGATTAAGTCTAATGTTGTTCCTCAACAATAGCCTCTAATCGGGCAACCTTTGTAGTGTCTAATGATGGTCAAGGCCCAAAAAAGGCTTTGTGTGTCACACCAAATGCTGCACCCCTAAAACGACCAAGATACTCAGTGACCCCCAATGCCTTACCAAGTATATCCTACCTAACGCTTTCATCCTTACTAGCTTGAGGTATAGAATTTGAGAGTTCATTTTGTGGAAGAAAGAGAAACAAAATAAAAATATTTGCAACTAAATAATAAGTATTTGAAAATATATATGTAAATAAAATATATAATAAAATAATACTAACTATTGACTTGACAACTTTCTGTATGTTTTCATTGTCAATTATTCCATCCTTGTTCTTACGAGATTCTATCCATAGCTCATGGCATTCTATTTCCCTCACTTCTGACCCTTCCTTTGATTTCTAATGTATGATCACAAATAAGCAAATATGTAAGTATTTGAACAAAGGTGTAATTCATAGAAATAAGCTATAAAAGCACATACCATCTTATCCTCTATATCGTGGTATCCTTGATGACCCCCTCTATAGGGGTATTACTACTTCTTGGCTCCGTCACTATTGACTTGACTTAATTTCTATAAAGTAATACACCAAATTAGCTTTAGTGTAATAAAAACTAAGATAAGGTACATATGATTAGGTTTAGTCTAACAAAAATCTCACAATAAGATTATAATCAAATGACATACTATGTTATTAATGCGCACACCAAACCAGAATTTTATTCAACAACTAAATATATGTATTAAAATTAAATGAAGAACAACAATGAGAAAAATGGTTGACCTAAAAAGATTCTTCATGACGCCTCGCAACACAAGCATCCTAGTGTTCCTGTGTAATGTATAACTGAAACAACTGAGGTGGATGAGCAAGGAAGTTGCCTACTTCATCTCTCATGAAGAATCTAGTGAGAATAAATCAGAAATTTCGTAGTGCCACTCCAGTTTGAGATGCTAAAATAAAAGACTCATCTTTATGCCCCACCCTATTAAGATCCACCTGAATGAACCCTCAATCATCAACCCAAAGCCCATTGTTGTTGTCAACTCACTTACAACTGAAGACAGGTACCCAGAATAAGATATAGTCCAATTTCCATATGTGCTCAATTGCCCCAAAGCATGATATGTTTGAAAAAATAGGGTTTTCGTCTTTGACACTAGAAATATGCATTGATTGAGCTATAAGAGTTACCCCACTATTTTGCATTCTACTCTTATAATCTTGCTCTTTTGTATAGAACATGTAACCATTGATGAGATAACCAGTATAAGAGAGTACATACATGCTTGGACCCATAGCTAACTATTTCAACCTGTCTAAAACTAAACTATAATTCCTATCTAACTGCAAGATAATGTGATTTCGCAACCAATCTATAAAAAACTGATTATGTTCTTTCGATATCCAACTTTCATTCTTATTGGGGTTTAAGCTTATAATTCTCTCCTTGTGCATTTTCACATATTCATTAACCTCATATGAGTTGTGTAAGACATACAGGTGATCTTGCTCCCACTGTGTCTTGGAGATACTAACTATTTGGCTTCCTCGAACCCTTCACCACTTGTTTTCCCCAAGTGATGAGACTTTGGAAGCCCAATGTTATCAACATTTGATACATATTTAGTACAAAATTCAACAGCTTCTTTGGCAATATACCTTTCAACAATACAACACTCTGGTCTACTTCAATTTTTCACATACCCTTTCAATGCCTTCATGTAATGCTCAATCGGGTACATTTATCTCATATAAGCTGGGTCGCACATTTGTATTTCCTTAACGAGGTGAACTGTAAGGTGAACCATCATGTCAAAGAATGAAGGCAAGAAATACATCTCAAGCTTACACAAAGTGATAACAATTTGTTTTTGCAATATGGGCAACTTCGTAGGGTCAATGACTTTGCCACAAATAAACTTGAAAAAGAAACATAGTTTTGTGATTGTCCCTTGAAACTTTTTCAGTAAAATGGACTGTATACCCACTGATATCATATGCTCCATCAAAACATGGTAGTCATGAGACTTTAGACCCTTTAACTTCAAATCTTTCACATATACAAGGTTTCTAATGTTTGAGGAATACCCCTCTGGAACTTTAACTGCATGAAGGAATTCACAAAAAGTAATTGTCTCTTTCCTAGATAAAGTATAAGCTGCTAGAGGAAGATAAGTACATCGTTTCTCCTTCACCAGTGCCAACTCTCCTCTGATTCCCATAGCAACCAATCTAATCTTGCCTTCTTGCCATCTTTGGTCTTCCCCTTCACATTGAGTAACGTACCAATAATGCTGTCATATACATTTTTTTTCTATATGCATTACATACAGAAAGTGTCTCACATACAAGGACTTCCAATAAGGTAATTTAAAGAAAATTAACCTTTTCTTCCACCCACTTGTCCCAATGTGTCTTGCAAAAGGTTTCCCAAAGTTGTTATTCATATCTTGTACATTACAAAACAAGTAATCACCACTTAATGGCACAGGTTCTCTTCCTCCTTCTATTTTCCCATTAAAAGCTTTTCTCCACCCCCTATAACGATGTCCTTGATGCAAAAATCTCCAATGCCTGAGGTAGACAAATTTCTGACCATGTTCCAACCGAATAGATTGTGTGCCTTCTTCATATATAGGACACCTAAATTCTTCTTTGATGCTGTATCCAGATAAATTACCATATGCTAGAAAATCATTGATCGTACTAAAAAGCATAGCTCTCAATTTGAATGGTTCCTCCCTATAACTATCATACACCTCCATACCCCTTTCCCACAATAGCCTTAAGTCTTGAATTAGTGGAGCCCAGTAAACATCTATATCATTTCCTGGTTGTTTAAGTCCAGAAATTAACATAGACAACATCATAAATTTCAGCTTCATGCATAGCCACGGAGGCAAGTTATAAATAACCAAAATCATGGGCCATGTACTATGGGTACTACTCTGCATAACATGCGGGTTCATTACGTTAGTAGATAATGCAAGGCGTAGGTTTCTATCTTCTACACCGAAGTCTTCTTAGTCACGATCAATTAATTTCTATTGCGGAGAATCTGCATGATGTCTAAGCTTCCTATCTTTAATTCTTTCATCCACATGCCACGTCAAGAGCTTTGCATTCTCCACATTGTTGTACATGCATCTAAATCTGGGTATGATAGCAAAATACCATACCACCTTCACCAGGCTCGATTTTTTCTTCTTATACTATGGGGCATTGCATTTAGGACACTTATCTAACGATGCAAATTCTTTCCAAAATAAAATGCAATCATTAGGATAAGCATGTATCCTCTCGTAGCTCATCCTAATAGAGCTTATCATTTGTTTAGCCTCGTATGTTTAGCTAGGAAGCTCATTATCCTTGATAGCATATCCTTTAAAAGTGAAAATAATTCTGTGAAGCTCTTATCACTCCATCCATTGCCTGCTTTTAAGTTGTATAGCTTTAACACAACCGACAATATTGTGAACTTAGTGCAACCAGAGTATAATGGTTTTTCTGCATCACTTTTTAACCTATCAAACATCTTCAGACAATCCTGAAGTTCATCCTCAATCACATTTGCCTTCTCTTCAATCCAAAGCTCTCATTATACCTATTATTGCTATACTCATCATTCGTTTCACCATGCCTTGTCCAACGTGTGTAACTTCGGTCAATTCCATTACAAATAAAATGTGACTGCAAGTCAACTACACTAACTAGCCTCTCAAAGCAACACTTCAAGCAAGGGCATATAATTTTGTCGAGGTTATCAGCATACTAAATTGCAAAGCTAACAAACTCTTTTACTCTATCCCAATATTCTTGAGTCAAACGATTTGTAAACATCCATTGCCGATCCATGCTTCTGTTTAAGTTGTGTATAAATGTCAGCAGAACCTCCCCTAAATTTGGGCCTCCCAATAATTCTACAACAGCAACTCACAAGAAGTTAAATATGATGACCCTATAACTTGTTAATTATACTACCAATTACTAATTTTCAAGTAACCATATACTAATTTCAAGCAACCATATACCAAAATTAAGCTATTTCAAGCAACCATATGCTAATTTCCAGAGAGAAACTGACAGTATAACAGCTTAAAAATTAAGAGTTTCTCAAGCGTCAAGCTCTCTTTTCTTATGCTCAATTATTGAATTTTAACAAACTTAGATATCAGAATACAATAAATCATGTTTCAAAGTGATTCTAAACAAAACTTTGTATAATCACATATAGCTTTTAACCACTAATCCATCCAATCAGCACATATAGTTTTATATAAATATCAACCAATCATAGCAACAATATAGATTGACATCACCGATTTTAGTGAGTTAAAGTAAGATTGATGTACCTTATAAGCTATGAATTTGATCACCAACCCTAAAGACTTGAACTCTTCCAACAATTATTGATCACACATTAATTGAGGTAAAAATAAATTTTAAAATCAGATTGACCATTAGATGATTTGGGAATACCCTTGAATGAACTAGAAAAAATAATATTATAACTAATATCTAAAAAGAATATTCGAACTAATATGTAAAGAATTTTATACATAAATAATCTAATGTAAGAGAAATTGAGAAACTCACACTTGAAATTTATATATAAATCAATGCTATAAAAAGCACAATAAAAATCAAGATAAATATCTAACTAGTAATGGCCATATATTTTTCAAACGATGTACCTTATAAGCTCTGAATTTGATCACAACTCCAAAGACTTGAACTTTTCCAAGAGTTATTGATCACATGTTAATAGAGCTAAAAGTAAATTTTAAAGTTAGATTGACCATTAGATGATTTAGGTATGCCCTCAAATGAACTTGAAAAAAAAATATTAGAACTAATGTAAGAGATATTGAGAACCCCACACTTGAAATTTATATATAAATCAAATGAAAATTACTATATATCTATGGCCATTAACTAATTAGTATGTACTTAGTAGTAGGCACTGGCTTTTGCACCACAACTTTTAGGTTTCATGTCTCCACACTATGGTCCCCCCTTCCTCCCCTCATTTCATTTTTCTCATAAGTTGACATACACATACAAAACAACTCCCCCTCTTTTCTCTCTCTCTTTCTGGCTCTTTCTCTTGTCATCTCTCCTCACTTATAATTTGGGTCATCATAGTAAAAGCACAAAGAATGGCCAGAGAAACTAATATTCTAAAGTACACAGAATAGAAAGCTTATACAAAGAGATTATATTAACCAGAAAAAAGAGTAGAAGTAATTCTAAAAAGCTTTGATCAAATTCTGCTAGATATATCATGATGATACTACCTTAGAAGCCTCCTCTACTTCAAAGCCCAGTAACAATAAGGCCTAAAAAAACATGAAACATTTTTATTTTAACTTCATATGAAGTCAGAACAAAATAAGGTCAACTCAGTGTTAACAACATAGACCACCCTGATTTCCAAGTGAAGTTACTTCCTTTTACAGAAGAAGGTTCAGATCCAAGGTGAAATTAATGGAAAATTTATATACAGTCATTCACATTCAAACTTTTGAGCAAAAATTGACATTTTGGAATCAAAATCACATCTGATGCATACATAGTTATAATGAGGATATATATATATGTATATATGATGGAGAATATGTACTCATGGAAGAGATATAGAAGTAGATAAAGTGTTGCATAATCTAATAATACATACAGTTGATAAACTTCTTAAGATACATAAAGAGCACAGAGTATGATAAACAAACCATCCAATCGAAGTAGACTACTAGATAACAAAAGATATTGATATTATAAAATGGTCCATATCAAGAAATTCAACCATTTATTTGTTCTATGCTTCATCAATGACTCTCAGATATGTGGATAAGATACAATCATTGCCATTTCTTCTTGAAATAAAAAGACAAGTTAATGAGGTTGATAGTCATCTTTTAGAGGCACAAATTGAGAAGTTAAAACCTATACATGAATACCACCAGTTCCATCTACAACTCTAGGACTAGTTTTATTTTCATGGCATAATTTTTTGAAAACAAGCCAAAGATGTAGTGAGGCATATCAACATGAATGGCTATGTTTTGCATGTGCTTTAGGGCATTCACATCACAATTCTTGTTCCAAAAAATTTTTTACTTTATTACCAATTAATTAGCAAGTAAAGGCAAACAGTCAAATGCCACTAAGATTCTTTTACACATGATATAGTAAGAATTATGAACACTCTCAGCTTTTCTCTTAATAGGAGCAAATTTTCTTTCTTTTGAATGCCCAAAATTACTGAATTTTGATGGAAGAGACAAAGCAGAAAGCTCAACATTATTCATGCATGTAGATGCTTCTTCAGAAATAATAGGATCACAAAGTAAAGCATACCAATGGTCTTGTATTTCTCTAATGGTAGATCTTTGAGAAAACTGCACTGCACCTTTTGCAAGGGACTCTAAGGAAGCACCAGCCTACAAATAGGAAATTATAGATTAACCCAAATAGGAATCCTGGAACAAATACTTGGGATATTAGAACAAGACTGGCAATGAAAGGTAAGCAAAAAAAGGTTAGTAGTGAATTAACCAACTTGCCTTCAAGTAAGTGCGATTGTGCAAGACAAAATATTATGAAAAGGAAAGAGCAAGATATAGATTTGTTCAATTCTTATATAGTGTCTAGCAAATAAAAAACTTCAATATATTGATATACACAGGCAATCCCTTAGACATCAATCTTCACAGTCTACACAATTCATCTCAATCCTGAAACTCTCCACTGGAAATACTTTTGTGCAACTTCACTCCACTGGAAAGCATCTTTTTCTTAATATATATATATATTCCTTAAAACAAGACAGTTAACCGGGGTACTAATTTGGTTATAACCTTAGCCTACAAATCCTCTATGCATTCGGATCTTTAGGAAAACAGGGGAAATATTCTTTTCTCTTTTCTTTGCAAATTTTATGCTTCCGATAGAGAAAATTCTATGAAAAGCCTTAACAATATAAAGTTCCTATAGAATGAGGTAGAAACACAAACAAACTATCTTCTCAAGTCAAAGTCAAAAGAAAATAATAGACTTGCAGACTTGAAATGATACAGAAAAGAATTAGAAGCAAAAGGGCAGTGATAAAGAACAAGCAAGAGCAAGATTCACAATCAAATTATCTTTACAAGGAAAGTCACATACACGAGAAGAGCATAGTCCAAGTAAAAATGACTTTTAAGTCACAGCCAAAAGAAGAGAATAGAGTTCCATGTTGCAACAAAATAAAAAAAATTAGAAAAAAATTTTCACTACCAGCAAGCTAGAAACATTAAAGAGAACTCACCTGAGGACCATAGTGGATAGCTTCGGCGATAGAGTCACAGCTCGCAGCCATAAGGGAGGGAGGCGGCAGCAGGAACAAAACCAAGAGCACGATGATTTAGGGTTTAGGTTTGAAGTAAAGTGTACTACAGAAATCAATTTAAGAAATTGAAGCGTAGGAAAGAGAGACGACATAATGTACTGATGATTTAAGGTTTCAGTTTAAATGGAGATCTGGACCAAGCTTCAATGGAGACAACGATTCCTCAACGGATAGCACAAAACTTCTATGGAGAGAAGCCAACAGTAAGCTTCAGAGGGGTTGAGAATGAAGTGACGCAGTGGAAGATAGAGCTTACAAGCTATCAATATCAGCCTCTATTCTCTGATGGCGCTGCGGGGTAAAATGAAACCTACCACAAAGATGTTTTTAAATAACATTATTGGCGTTTCAAACTAAATGCCAACTATACTAACATTAGTTGGCTTTTTATAAATAAACGCGGTATAATATGTCACTTTAGATGGCGTTTTATTATAAAATACCATATAATATGTCTCTTTAGATGGCGTTTTATAAATAAATGACATATAATATATCACTTTAGATGGCATTTTTTATATGAACGCCAACTAAGTCACCTAATTTTTTTTTACTTTTTTAAACTATACTCATTTAGTTGGCATTTGATACGTAAACGCCATCTAAGCTTTCAAATTTTTATTTACTTATTTTAATTTCTATATAAATATTAGTTGGCGTTTAACTCATAAATGCCACCTAATATTTTTTATTTTTCATTCTCAAATATTAAGTGGCATTTAAGATTTAAACGCTGACTTATGTTTTTAATTTTTTAAAATTAATGTTATCAATATAGTTGGCATTTCCATCAGAAACACCAACTAAATTATTTCTTGCCATTTTTTCCATTTTTAAATTATTTTTAAAAATATTAGTTGGCACTTTTTAGTGAAATGCCAATGTAAGTTGTTAACTTTTAGTTGGCATTTTCAATTTAAATGCCAACTAAAGTGCTCCCATTCACTTTTTATTAGCATTTTACTTAAAAACACCAACTATTGATCGCCATAAAAAGTCATTTTTTGCATAGTGATAAAAACATAACCCTTACATGATTTCCCTCTCTTAGCTGAAACTAAACTCTAGGGAAGGAAAACAAGAACTCATCTAATCCTAAACCAAACCCATGAAAAACTAGTTTGGATTGAAAGAGGAAACTTACCTTAACTTGCTTTCTTAGACTATGAATTGGCTTCTTTCTTTTCCTCCTTTTTCTTCCTTCTTCCTCCTCTCTTTTTCTCTTAACTTTTTCAGCATAATTTTCCCTCTTTTTCTTATGCATATTTATTCCAAGAGGGAGGGGTTTATATAAACTTCACAAGCTCACAAAATCCTTCTAAGTGTCCTTGATTTTCTTGGGCAAAAAAGATGCCTTCTTAGGGTTGGTTTCATTTGACATCATCCATGACATCATAATTAATAAAATAACCTTCCAAACATGTGCATAAAAATTCATCCAATGAGAGATTGGCATTTGTTTCCTATATAGTATAGTTCCCTAAGTCCAAATCAATCCTATATCATTTATTTATATCTAGGTAATTTCTTAGTATTTTATAGTATACAATAATACTGTTAATTCATTAATATGTATAGGAAATATACTAGTTTGAGATCTATATTTATCTTATTAACTATCCCAAACAGTATTTTATTTCGGGCCTACCTGATTTCTTTTTGCTTTTTCTTTATTTTGGGGCCCACCTCTTTTTCTTTTTCAGTTCATATTCTTTTCTTGTAGTTTGTATTATTTTCAAACAAAATCTTTTTAGCTCAATTCATTCTTCTAACATGGTCCAGCACATCAAAAGGTTCATTTTGACATATATATAATTTTTCTACATTTCTACAAATAATTCCAGTTAAAGACCAAATTTGAAATTTATTCTACTTAAGGACCAAATTTAATTCTTTCTAAGGATCATAAGGAAAATTAATTCCTTCTAAGGACCAAGCATGTGAAATTACCATTTTGTCATTTGTAGCATTCATACAATATTTTATATGTGGTATCTTTTCCATTCTTGCTTTTAGCACATTCTTACAAGGAACATCATAATCTTCCTTTAACTTTCTTCCTTTAGGTCACACATCAATTTCCTCATTTTCATTTCTCACATTACACAAAAAATGGACTATCTAGGCAGTTATTTTTAGTCTTTCTTGACCATTTTGGATCACCAAGTATTAGACCTTTGTTGATGGTTCTAGAAAATAACCACCAATAAAGGGTCATTTTTTATTAAAAAAAATCTACAATTGCAACTTAGCTTGAATTAGACAACGGAAAGAGCAAGAATGAGAAATTAAAGGAGTATTGATCATTATTTCCAATCAACAAAAAAAGTGGAATATACAGATGAGTTCTTAAGAGGTGAGACATATATTTCAAGACCTAAACCTAAAATTAGAGTTTTAGAAAAAAAAATTTGTCAACATTCACAGAATTTCTAAACAAAGAAGAAAAGTAACCAACAGATCAATGAAGTGGAGGGAATTGAAGAGTTGGAGGACGCAAAGAAGGAACTATACTTGCAAAGTTTGCCGAGGCCAGACTTCGAGGCAGGGGGCCAACATTTCGTCCCAAAGCTTGTGAAGAAAACCCATGAGTGAGTTAGCTATCTTTCTTTTGAACAATATTCAAAAACCTAGGAATGAAATGGAAAGATAGAGTGAATATCTTTTTGGCTTGCAAGGGAAGAGAAAGAGTACCTAACGGAAGGGAGAACGCTGATGTCAAGATCTACCAAATCTGCTAGTCCTCTACATGTTTGTCTATTCGATTAAATCCACTATTTCCATCAAGTGAACTCACTCGATGCACCGTCATCTCCGTTGTTGTCATCATAACTATCAAGAGAAACCACTAGATCCAAATGGAGCCATCGAGGCTGATGATAGTAGTGGCATGAGAAGCTGGCCATGGCCATCGATGTTGAGATCCACCAATCCTCTACTTGTTCATCTGTTCGATTAGCCCTTCCTCCTAACTATAGAATACGATGAGAGAATAGAGATGAGAGGGAAGGAAGAGAAGAGATAGAGTCTAAGAATAAGAGGATTGAGTAAGAGAACAAAGCAAAATGAAATAGGAAATCTTTTTGCCACTATTAGATTTTTTTCCATTAAATGGTTGTGTATTTGCTACCTTATCAATCTATACCTTGTTTTTTTTTAAAATAAAGTTGTTAAAATTTTTGTTGGTGGTTTCAGAAACCATGATAAGTTAGACTTTTTTTGGCAGCTATTACTAGAACTATAAACAAAAGTCTCAACCAGGCTTTCATTGGCGGTTTATTTCTGGAACCACCTACAAAAGCCTCTATCTATTTTTTGTTGTCATTTTTTCTACAACTACAACTATTAAACCCCAAGAAAGGCTATTTTTGGTGCAGTGTCATAACATTAATATTTAGTTCAATTCCATACATAACTCCCTTAATTGCTCAGCTAACATCATTTAGTGGTCTAGCAACTTGAGCGAACTTCTCAATCTTTCAATTGTCTTTTGTTAGCCTAGTTTGAGTCTAGCCTTCGGCCTCTTACCATCATTTATTCTTACTCAATTCGGTTTTATGTCCCAAGAGCCACCTCCCTTTTCTTTGCCTTGGCAACTTTCACATTATGGAAGATTTGATCTATTCTTGCTCAATTGGGTTTCATAATCCTAAGAGCCACCTCCCTTTTATCTTATTTTGACAGCTTATAGAAGATTTCTTTCATACTTTTTTGTGAGATCTTCTGGCAAAAAAACTTTTATTCTATAGCTAAATTTTATAATAAGCTTAGCAATTAATTATTTCAAGATTTTGCAATCGCTTAACTGCCTACCACAATCCTCATATTCCCTGGGCTCATAATTCATTCTTTTCAAACATCATATTCTTTCTTTACAAAGGCATTGAATTTTGCTCTAAACATTACCTTAATGATGAGCATTTTCTTTTCTTACCTTTAAACATAGTCCTCAAGATACAGATGTTACATATTCTCTTATAAATGAATAAATAGTGTAGAATAGAATATTATTACATTCAGTCTCAAATATAAGATGTAAATTAAAAAAAATATTTAATTATGCATTTAAGATCCACGTTTTTTCCTTATAATTTGGACCAAACTAACTCTCTATAAATTCTCTAATATTTGAGATTGGAAGCAGTAATATATGAAGCAAAAATCTATTATTATGTCTGGATGCACTTATTTTGGTAAGAAAGATACTAAATTAAATCATCTCCAATGTGTGTATAATTCCTCATAAGAGACCGGAAGGGGTGGGTTCCAGGGAGAGTGTTATAAAGGAAAAGAAAGCACCTCCCTTATTTCAGGGAGAGTGTTATAAAGGAAAAGAAAGCACCTCCCTTATTTCATTTCTTTTATTATCTAAAGTTATTTTATACAAACCAATAAATTATTGACTACGTTAAATATTACTTCCTTTGGTCTTTTATATAAATATCATTTTTATGGTCAATAAATTAATTAGTGTTTTCAAAATTTAATGAAGTAATAATTTGTGATTTTTCACAAATGCCATTGATTTTAACACACACACTTTCCAAAAATTAATGTATGATAAAAATTAATGTCTTTTATTAATGGTATTTAGGAATGTTATATTAATTTTTGTACAAAATCAATGCTTCTAACTAATTTTAACTACTTTATTTTAATTCGCATGATTTTATTAAAAGACCCTAGAGTAATGTGGATTTGACTAAATATCTATCATTTGTTGATAATATTAAATTAAATGAGAGTCTAAAACAATAATAAATTTGAAACAAAATTAAAACTCTAAAACTACAAAAAGAAATAAAACCAAAGGAATAGGTTTTTGAGGATAGCATGGCTCATTAATTTTTTATCATATGTCTTTATATTTATTCTAGGGTTAATGTACAAATCTACCCCTAAAGTTTTCTTGAAATTGTTGCTAGTACCCTAAACTTTTTTTTTTGCACAATGTAATTTTTAAAGTGTCAAAATCATAGCAATTTCACCCTGGCCATTAAAGTCAACGGCATTGACCATTAAATTGCCAATTGTACTACTAACTATATTGTCAACTATACCAAATCATCCTTTGTGGCAGTCTATGTCGAATTCTAGTTGGAAAGAACCTAAAAAATTTACAAAAATGCAAGAAAAATAGAAAAAGGGGTTTAAATGAAGGAATTTTATCAAAATACACTGATTTTAATATCTAAAGATATTATTTTTTGATTAGAGACTCAAAATATTATTAAAAAATATTTCATAAAAATCCTACATGGTAATTTGCGTAGTTTCCAAGTGGAAATATAATGAACCAAATTAAAAGCACCAACTTAACCCAATCAATTGCAACCTCAGGCTGGAAACCGAAATCTTAATTACTAGAAACATAATTAAAAATATCAAAACCTAATAAAATCAACTAATAAACACAAAGAAATAAACAAATTACTAAAATCATATGCAGAGTCATGGGAAAAAAATAAACTTAAAATTTCCCAAAAAATGGAAAAATCATGAAAAATTCATAACAATGCAAGAAAACTAAAAGACAAAAGTACATTTTTGGTCCCACAATTTGACACCAGGTTTCATTTTGATCCCTTAACTTTATTTTCTTTCTTTTTAATCCTTTAATTTTCAAAATATAATCAAACGTTTCCCTATTACTAACATAATTAATTACGTTAACACAAATGTTGACAACACATTATTCAATATTGACATGTCAATTTTTACTACCAAGTAATCAATATTTTTCATTAATCTTTGATTTAAAATATTTTTTAATTAAATTAAAAGATTAAAAATAAATAATTACAAATAAAACTTCTAAACAAAACCTTAATCTTAGATTTTTTTTTTTGTCATAAAAAATGAGTTGAATAAATATATAAGCATTTAGAAATTGTTTTGTTAGCATTTAGAAATGATTTATCAGTATTTTCTACTAATATAGTTAATCGTATTAATTATAGGGAAAATTTTGATTATATTTTGAAAGTTAAAGGATTAAAAAGAAATAAAATAAAATTAAAGGATCAAAATGAAACTTAGTGTAAAGTTAAGGGTTTAAAAATATATTTTTGCCAAACTAAAAAAAAAGTTGTCAAAATGAATGAATTTGACCAAAATAAACTGTTTTTAAAACCAATAGGATATTAGGTTTTGATCAAGTGTATTTTGGCCAAATTAATTCATTTTGACAATTTTTTCCTACTTTTATTGCATTGTTATGAATTTTTTAAGATTTTTCCATTTTTTAGGAATTTTTAAGTTTATTTTTCCCCATGAATTTGCACATAATTTTTGTAATTTATTTATTTCTTTGTGCTTATTAATTGATTTTATTAGGTTTTTAGATTTTTTATTAGGGTCATAATAATTAGGGTTCCGACTCAAGGCCAAAATTAATTAGGCTGAGTTGGTGCTTTTAATTTGGTTAATTATATTTCCACTTGGATACTATGTAAATTGCACAAAAGATTTTTATAAAATGTTTTTTAATAATTTTTTGAATCTCTGATTAAAAGTTAATTCCCTTTAAGTATTAGAATCAGTTTATTTAGGTAAAATTCCTTCATTTAGATCAATTTTTCTATTTTTTCTTGGATTTTTTTGATTTTTTTAGGCTTCTTTCCAATTAGAATGCCACGAGGATGCTTTAGTACAATTGGTGATACAATTGGCAATTTAATGGTCAATGTCATTGACTTTAGTGGTCAGGGAAAAATTGCTACGACTTTGACATTTTAAAAATACTATTGAGCTAAAAAAATTTTAGGAAACAATCAGAAACTTTGGGGGCAAATTTACACATTAATATTTTACTTTAATTATGAATAAAATATGCCTTTTCATGTGTGCTGAAAATTGGTTACGGGTTATATAAAAAAAGGGTAAATATTCAGCTTGATTTGTAAAAGTTAAAAAATGTTACTTAATTTCCTGTTAAAATTAATTATTTTTTAATTTGATAGTTGATTTTTTTCTCTCTCAAATAATGCAGGTGTTGTTGATTGGTATTTTTTTCTCTGTTAAATATTCTGCTTGATCTGTAAAAGTTAAAAAATAATTGTTTAATGTTTTTTGTTGAATTTTCAGTTATATGTCATGGAAGTTAATATGTTGAAATATTTAATATATGTGTTGTAGTGTGTTTTTTGTTTTTGTCATTACATTTAAATGTCGTATATATTAGGGCTGCCAAGTAAATTGAGGGATGAAAGACTTTGGCCATGACTCAAACATGACCTGTTATAATTATGAAGTTTTCAATGTTCCGCAAATGCGTGATTTGTATTATGCCTTTTAAGTCTTTACGCAAGTCTTTTGAGTAGCTTACACCACTACTTCCTCAGTTTTAAAATATAAAAAGACAAATAAATAAATTATTAAAATAAAAAATAATCAAACATTTTAAATATATCACAAAGAGAATTGTTTTTTTCATAAAATACTGCTAATTTAATGTTCACACTAACTCTATCTTAACCCATACCTCATAATAATAAGTTTACTTTAATTGAGAGTAAAATTAAAAAAACATATTAATTTATAAGATAAAAGTCATTTAACTCTTATATTTTGAAACAAAACATATATTAAAAATGCCTCTTATATTTTAAAATGGAGAAAGTATTTTCTTTAAAGATTCACATCATTTGGTCTACTTACTTAGGAATGATCAAAATCATGCATAGCTATGGGTAAGATACTATGTTACCAACCCTGGGACCCATGGTTGGGAAAAAAATATAATTTCCCATCCACATTAATCATTGAATTTTCATGCCCTAACTCATTTACCTGAAAAAAAAATCAAAATAAAAAAGTTTTTCTTATCTCAATTTATGATTTATTTATGTAGAATTAGAAAATATCCATGTGAAACACGAGATGCTCCTGAAGCACATTGCTCAACCCATGTGGGAGCTGATATTGTAGCTACAATAGCGACTCCTAATTTATAGTAGTAATTCCTCTATCTTATATTATAAGGTAATATAAGATATTTTTCTTGTCCCATAATAATAAAAGGCAACATATATTGATGTCATTTTGGTCCTTAATTTATTACATTATTAATATTATAACTTGTGCTATAGTTAATAAAATAAGTAGAATTAATAGGGGTAAAATTAGAAATTTTGGCTTTTTTTTTTAAGTTTAAGGATGTAATAGTTTCTTAATATGTGTGAAATCCTCTTATTGTCTTCTAATATGGGATGGATAGAGTATATATTATTGATGTTTTCATAGAAAGCTACTATTAAAAAAAAAAATACACAAAAATATGTGCATATATATATATATATTAAAATGCACTGTACAAGGTGAGCAGGTATTATAGCCGCAATAGCGGCTCCTGACCATTACTGCTGATAAAATGTCCATTCATGGACGTGGATCTTCTTGCAACAAATTCCACCTTGCAATAAGAAGAGAGTGATAAAGAGCATGGTGAAACCCTCCTGATGTAGATGTATAAGTTATATCCTTCTCCTTATCTCTGTCCAGCTGAAGTGTGTGGTCGGTGGCGAGAATTTAAAGCCAATTATTAAACATAATTGGATGAAACACTTCATTACCTACCACTTTTATTGTACAAGTTTATACTTGCAGACCCTTCTTATAACATATACGTATGTTACAACTGCAGGATAAAACATATACTGATAGCACTTGAAGAGGAACATAATTATTAGATACCGCGTTTGCTCACGCACCACAATAAGTCTTGAGAGCAGATTCAGTCCTGTGACCCTCCTCGCTTAAGAAAAATTTCACAAACTCGCCGAATTCAAAGGGCTTAAACAGTAGAGGGTGTTCTTCATCCACTAGCTCTTCCGGGGTTTTCAGTATGGACTCTGGTTTTGGATCTGAAAACAGTTTTATAGAGTATCTTGCTTCGTTATTTCCACTCATCGTCACTTTATGAACGGGACAATGTAGCCTCCCATTACTCCATGCCTGCAACATTAATCAAAGTTTTATCAACAACGTAGTGTTAATAATACTTGCCATAAATGTAAAACTGTATCAATTTGTTCACTGTTAGATTTTTCTATGAGACTTTACGTACATAGAAAGCGTCTCCAATTATAACTATGAATTTGTCCGGAGAGTGATTGTAATTGATCCACTGGCCATCTTTGGTTTGCAACTCTAAGCCATCGACCTCATTTTGGTACAGAATGGACACCAAGTTTTTGTCTCTATGCGAACCTACTCCTACATGGGTCTCGTTGTTTTGAGGTTTTTTGTACTTATGAAACCTTAGAAGGATGTGAGATAAGTTGTTATGCTCATCCAAGTGCTTCTCCACACCCAATGCCTCAAAAACCATCTTCCTAATAACGTGATCCAACTCTGCTAATTTCTCTGAAAACGATGTTATAGTTTTGCTGCCAAAGTTACAAAAACAAAGAAAGGTTGATGATTAATATATATATATATATACTCATGATCATGATTCTCTATATCAAGTATAACAAGAACTTGTCAGGAAGTTTCCGACACCTACGCACCTAAAACTGGGGTTTCCTTCAGGCCACAAGATTTTGGTTGCATTGTCTACTTTTGCAGCCACGTTTGGATCAATCCCTACAGCCTCAAAAAGTGGAATTTTAGGTCGAAACTGGTCATAACCAAGATACGGTATGTTGTAATCAAACACAACATTACGTAGCTTTTGCTTGACAGAAAGGGGGAGATTAAACAGCTCTTCAACAGAAGCAAGAGTGGATTTTCGCAGATCCAAAGGGACCTTATCAAACAAAGCCTCAAAGCAGCCATACTCCACAAGTGCCTTGTGAACTTGTGATTTCACGTTCTCCCATTTCAGAGTGTTGGCTTCGTTCAAGTCCAGGTCGGAGAAGTCAATGACTGGAAGTTTGAGTTGGGTTTCCAAGGGCATTGTTCGTAATATTTTGCTCTTCCCTTTCAGGACGGGTTTGGTTTACAAAATTAGAAGATGGTTTGCATTTATAGACTGAACTAATGAAACATTTGGTACTATTAATTTAAGTTACTAATTTTTCAGGCCACAAGATTTAACTAATCAACAATTAATCAATAAATATGTGCTAACTGATGCATCAGCCTTCAGCGTGACCCATGAGATATCTAGAAGAACGTATTTTAGACCAAGAAAGGACAAGAATATAAGAAAAAAAATTACGAAAACTTTATAAGAAGTCCCCACTCTATTAGAAAGAGCACTAATTCAAGGAAAAAAATTTGATTGCATACTCTCACCGAACACAATCCCATGAGAAATTCTTAGGGATATGTTTCCATGAGAAAATTCTTTCAATGATTTCACTCTACTTTCTTTCCCTTTAAATGCTTTCTCACGGGTGTTCTCATTAATAGAGTCCCTGAGAAATTTTGGTGACAACTTTCCCACCAAAACGCACCTAAATTCTCACGGTTTCTCCCACGTCTTCTCTTTACTTGTTTCTGTGAGAAGGCTCTTCAAAACAATTATTTGTGAGAATTTCTATGAAAACTTTTCACCAAAAATTTTGGTGTGTGAGTTTTCCCTGAGAAAAATGACTATTTTCTTGTAGTAGCAATTTCTACTGGGTAATGGAATTTTCCTTATATTTCTCATTCCTCATTTTGTGATTAACCATCCCTTTACCTTTGATAGATCCTAGGTACCATTTTTAATCACCTCCTCAACTTTAAACACATATGTCACACCCTACTAAAACGGACACTTGAACATGGCCTGAAACTTTGAAAAGCTGCACAAAATGAACCAAAACAGCTGTATCAGAGTGTAGCATCATAGCCTCAGTAGTGCTACCACGGCGTTGGTGTTCTCGGATTCCAATTTTAAAAGCAAAGGGGACTGGCACCACAGCTTGACTTCTGGCGTTGTGGCGCCCCCTGCTTATACCATATCAGTAATTTTTCCAACTTCCAGGGTGAATTTCTGATACACATAACTTCATGATCTAATCTCTTAATTGACTTGATTCTAACTCCTACAAGTTACTTTCATCCTAATCTATCAGTAGACACCAATTTCACTCAAATCCAACTCTATTTGGAGATTTTGAACACCAACACCATTTTGGTCAAAACTCACAATTTAACACCTCCATTTGCCATCGAAGGCGATTGGGCACTCAAGGGTCTTTCACATATGTCATATTTGACTTAACTAACTTGTCCAATGAGGTTATTAGCCGGAGAAACTTCTCCTTTGAGAATCCCTCTTGAACCCAAAAATCACATAATGGGCTACATGTCCAAAACACACCTACAAGACCCAAAATCACCTTTAGCTCACACATTTGGCTCACCAACATGCGCTCCTACAACAATGACCCACACCAAGGTCCAAACCATCATCACATCCATGTAGACCATATGTAGCACAAAGATGGTACTCCTGGAACTCTCATGCAGGCAACTAGACGATAACAACCTACTTAGCACAATATTACATAAACTACATAACAACTACCAATTTTACTTTAAATTCTCGAAGATCGAGAGGCTAGCAACTCCTCGTTCTCCTTTGGACTAGTACTAGAGTCTTCACCTAAAATGTTAGTCATGGAGGGGGTGTGAGACAATGTCTCAGTAACTGGGACAAACACACACATACTATAAATCATCAATACTACACACATATGCAAATGATGCAGTGCAATGCTAATGTCATGAAATGCATGTCCCCTTCCACACAGCTAGAACCACGAGCTAGCGTTATAACATGATATCTCGTATAGGTGACTCCCTTCCAACAGTTGATGAAGACTGGTTCCGAGATATCATCAAGCTCACCTCACACTAGTACACCCAACCAAAGGTAGCACTAATGCTTGGATTGTGGCTCTCCTTCCCCTTGACCATCGCGAATTGGTGGTGATTTTAGGGAAGGTGCAGTCTGCTGTTGCCTTTCTCTCTTGGCCATAGGAGGCTATTTAGTGATTGGGATCCTTTCTTTATTTCACCTATATCATATATCATCATATCATATCATATATTATCATCATCACCCGATCCACCTTTCCTCACAATAATATGTGGTGATGCTCATGTCATATCGTCATGTAATCATCATCATCGTCATGTTTCTTAATGCCATGTTATGAACTCATGAAATGTCACATCATCATCATCATATATAATCACATTCATCATCATGATCATGCTAGCATGCTATGTACACATATAATATCATGCTTATCAACACCACATACACATGCTCATCAATGTCAAGAAATTCAAATCCATACTATGTCTAGCTATGGGCATACCACAATATATAGAAAAACCATCACATATAACGATATCATGGTATGAATAGAGACATGCATATATATATACCAACATATAACACATATACAAACACGCTGTTACCATGGATTACCGACACCATGCACACCAGGGCTTAGGCAAGCCTTTGGAGCATCCCTCATGAACTATACACCTCAAATTAGTTGTTCAACCATTATAACATCATAATACCTATAATTAACATAATACACACATTAACCATAATTCATAATCCAACCATTCAAGCTTAACCTATTATTCTAATAGCACTAAAACCTCCCAATAAGCCTCAATTACATATCCTAACCATAATTATCCACATATACTTCAGATTTTATAGATCCTCTGGCAATTTCAACCTAGGGCTTACCCCAAATCATGTGTATCCTTCTAAAAATCACACCCATACATCATTAACACTAAATCACACTTCATTAATCCCATTTCATCCTTTTTAATTGGTGAATTTTAGCTAAAACCAAAAACCCAAATATATACCTAAAAATCCAACTCAAAAACTAAAGAAAAATAGAGATGGAGGAGCAAGGATCATTTATAAACGATTAATCAAACTTCTAGAGTTCAGAAATCACTCCCAAGGGCCAAAAATCCAAAGCCGTAGCTTTGCTCACTCATTTCCCCTCCGTTTCTTTCTTGCTCTCCCTAGCTTGAGTGAATTGACATGATTCTGATTTAAGTAAATTTCTCAATGCTTGCCATGGCACCAATAAGTTCGCTGTTGCTCAAGTACTCTCAGTCCCAATATTTTTCAAGTTGCCACAAGTGTCTTCCTGCGGCAACCCTGCACCTCATCGTGGTGTAACCCTTCTTTGTCTCAAATATTAAATTTGTCTCATTTTGATCCTTTCTCCGATCTTGGTTCCTCCGGTCCTGCACCAAATGCAAGACAACTTCCTATTAGCTCAAAGCTAAGTCCAAAACAATGGTTAGAGGATTGTTACAATATTACTTCTAAGCATCCCTCAAGAACGTTGGGGAATGATATATGTGTATATATATAAAATGAAACTTTGAGTATCAAAATGAAAATGGATGTAAATTATAATTATGAAATGATTATTTTTCCACAAAAATTGTTGTAACTTGTAACTATCAGGGGCTGATGAACAAGATGACCTACATCCAGCAAGATCGGTTCTGAATATGTAGTCAACTGTCAAATAATACACATTCCCCCTTTCATCTTTCTATTGATCACTACTTTTTTGGTTAACATTTTTCTTTTCGTTCAACTTTTGCTTGTGTTAGTGGAGCTTCTTTTTTCTCACTAAGCATGCCTGGTGGGGTAAATTATTCCATAATTTACTCAGCATTTGTCTAAAAAATTGTGCGGGGAATCAAACACTCAAAGCATGCTTTTGTAAATTAAAATACTCCCTCCAGTTTTCAAATATAAGTCTCAAATATAAGAAAAAAGAACTTTACAAATATCAATAAAGTTAATTAAACTAATTTAATTTGTAATTAAATATATATTTCTTTAAAATTGTTAGTGTAAAGGCGACATTTTCAATTACACTCGACAATAATTGCAACTTGCTTGATTATAATATTATTAATTATAGACTAACTTTTTCATGTCAAAGAAGGATACTACAAGTTACAGCTGGCAGCCAGAAGCATATGCCCACAATTCATGGTCCTACTCACCAACGACTCCCACTACCCCTCTGATTTTATATATAAGGAAATTTTTTGGGAATGATTTTGATTCCGAATATAAGAGATACTAATGTTGAAATTTGGAGAATAAATATTTATTTTTTAAATTATTCTTTATCTATCATTATTAATAATAAATTTAATTTCATATCAGTGGTTTCATATATGATAGTATAAAGTTGGGGTTATTTTTGAAAATTTTTTATAATTCAAGACATATTTAAGATAATTAACTATTTTTCTTTGTCTATATAAATTAGTTATTTGTTTTTTATATAAATGAGACTGGAGAGAGAAAGTAGGATCATTGATTAATAAGTTAAACTTCTTTCAAATATCTCCACCATATCAAAAATTGAAATCCCGCAAGGAACATATGGGTCCTGAACTCGATTTGCTAAAAGTAATTAATAAAAGAATACATTAGATGAATCGCGAAGGTGACAAGGCATGATTTATTAATATTTTCAGAAATTATATTCGGTCTTTACTAATCTGAATTGAGTAAGGTTGGTATACATGGGCTTTCCGAACTGCAATTTTCTTTAAGGAGCGAATCACTTGAATTAATTACCATTGGTAATGCAGATATATGGTACTCTTATAGTCATTATTATTGCAGTCTAGCTTGTTCATGCTGTTCATATTATTTTTTCTTTTCTAAAAATAGAATTTTTTTTTAAAACTTTAGGTACATATCTAACTAAAACGAAAACTGGCCAATGGAATTATTAGAAGGGTTTTATATATTTTCTTTTATTTTGAATTACGGATAAGAATTTATGGGGACATGATGAAAAATATACATTTTAGAAAAGTATGAGTGATCAATTCATACGGACAAGCCTATTAATTGTTGCATGCATAGTCTCTGAACGAAGCTTAGAAAGTCCTCTAACCAAAACCATCAACCACACGAGATCCATCTCTCCTTCATCTTTCCACGTCTACTTTTTCATTTCTCTCTTTTTTCTTTTTTGCTTTCTTTTTTTTTTCCTTTGTTTTTTCCCCAACTTTTTCTTTTGAGTCATTCGGAGCTTGTTTCTCCTTCACAATTATTCAATGTCCGTCAAAAAAAAAAAAAAGGAAACGAAAGGTAGTGGGAAATCAATTCAAAGCTGATTTTCTAAATAGAAATAACTTATTAGTGTAAGGTAACATTTTTTATTTACACTGGACAATAATTGCAACTTGTTGCGGAATTATATATTATTATAGCTAACTTTTTCTTGTCAGCTAACATGCCCAGGGGAATGACATTTTGTCCTATTTAAATCTTTAACAGCATGCCACCTTTCTCCTTCTCTCCCTCCATCTCTATGTATCCTCATTGTCATTGATACTACATTCACACAAAAAGCTATCACATATTATTTAATACGAAGAATTTTTTTTAAAAAAGGCTGGTTAGAAAAAATAAATAAAAAATTGACCGTACAAAAAAAAGAAAATTTATTTGTTTTTACTTTTGTTAATTTTTTATTGATTATCAATTTTCTTTAGCCATATATATATATATATATATTCTCCGATGCTACCAAAAATACTTTTTCAAAGATATATGTTTTCACCGGAAAAAGCAAATAATGTAATCTCATGCAACAACGTATGCACTATTGTTTCCACATCAACAATGCAGCACTAACAGATTGAGGCATTTTTGTATATATATATTTTTCTTCCAGATAAATTCTCCATAGTTGATGAGAAAGCACCTTTACACATTCTCCATAGGAAGTTTATTTAAACTATGCATATCCAGAGAAACTCTTGCAGCTCATTGAGCATGTCATTAGATACATGTATCAGAAAAAAAAAAAAGATGCCCTGGAAATTTTAACTCATATATTATTCAGTAGGATTATGTGTAACACCCTACTTCCAGACATTCCGGCATGACCAAAGAACATCAAAAACCAATCAAAGACAAACCAAACATCTCAAAACAACTTCCCAAAATTTCAAAGCAGCAGGAAAACACCTGAAATGCACCTGAACAGGATGAGGCCGCTGCCTGCTATAGTGGCTCCGCGGCTCCAACCATTCACAGATCCTCTAACGCCTACTGACTTGCTGGCACCGTGGTCTGGCTTTCTCGTGCTACAGCCCCAGCATCAGAACTTGTATCAGCAAATTGCTGATTTGCTGGGTCAACTTCCGACACATGTAACTTCATGGTCCATTCTCCGATTGACCTGATTTCAACTCCTACAGGTCACTCTCGTTATTATCTAACCATGGACACCAATTTTACTCGAATCCAACTCCATTTGGAAATTCTGGACGCCCAACACCATTTTGGCCACTTTTGACCAAAACTCACAACCTATCACCTCCAATTGCCACCAAAGACAAATGGACACCCAGAGACCCTTCATACATGTCATATTTGGATAAACCAACATATCTAAGGAGGATTTACCTCGTAGAAATCTTTCCTTCGAGAGTCAACCTCCTTGAACCACAAAACCACATACTGGGCTATGTCCAAAACTCACATACATGGCCCAAAATCACCTTTAGGCTCGCAGTCAACCATTTTAGTATACTGTAACACCTTACCTTTAAACTAATTTTCCATGAATTAAAATCCTTTTAAGTCTGATTATACTCGATCCTAAGCTTGAATCACATAAAAATGAAAATCAGAATTTCCAAAATTTTCGCTTACTGTTCATATGGTAGTTTCCACTTTACCGACTGAACTTTGAAAATTTATAACTAATTCTAGAAAAATCATTTTATAGTGATTGAAGTCTATAAAAATAGATAAAAACCTTATATACATGAGAAAAATATGAAACAGAACATTATCTTGACCAATTTATACAGTTTATTTCTCAAACATTTACTATACATTTGGTCATTTTATCTTTCTCGGGATTTTGGCCTTATATTTAAAAATTCATATCTCACTCTAACCTGAGCCAATTTATGAATTCCTTATGTCATTGGAAATCTATGTGAGTCTACTTTTAGAAATATTTTTCTTGTACATTTATTCAACTTACACAGGGCATGGTTTTAACTTAAATCATAAAGGGTCAGAATTCCACTTTTGCTGGAACAGTTTTGGGAAAACCTTCATATCTCCTATCATATAGCTCCAATTACCTCTAAATCAGTGGAATATGAAACTTAAAATATAGACCTTTCCATAAATACAAACCACTAGATTTTTAGAGCTCTGAACAATTTATATCATCTTTTTAATTTTTCAGTACCTAACTTTCAGTTTCCAGTTTTTTCAATCTTTCTCTATTCTGAATGCTAAATTTGAAAAATCACTATAATTCATACATTTATCCAATTTAGGTGTTCTTTATCTCTATGAAAAGCTTGTTCTGTCTACTTTAAGATCATGTATAATACTTATATAGGATGATTCATTTCAAATAGAGTTCCCCTACTTAAATCAATACTGGTCATCTCAAACAAACTTATGCCATGACTTACATAATAAGCTTCATAACATATTTACATTGACATTTATTGCTCCAATTTCATGCATAATATCATAGAGGACTTAAAAGAATATATTCAAGGCATCATACAGGATTTACCCCTTTCATACAAACTTATACAAATTCCCAAAACATAACATTAAGACTTGCATAATAATATCATTCATCATTCTCTTTCTCTTTTTCCTTTAGCTCTTCTTGGATTCCTTGCATTGATTGGCCCTAAATATGGTAAGCATTTGGAAGGGATGAGATTCAAAGAATCTCAGTAGTTACCACTAATCAAGCAAATATATAATTATATAATGCAAGCACACTTCATCAAGTCATCATTCAAACATTTAGAATCATTTATGCTTAAACATTTTATTAAAAATTGGACAGAGTTTCCCTTATATTTTGGACATCCCGGGGTCACAAAACCCCTCAAATAACTTAGCCAATATCAACAAATCATCACATAATATCATTGCAAACATTTGGTATAACATTAAAACCATTGCAACTATATAACCATATAATGCATGATTAGGTTAATAAACTACCTTTTAACTTTTCAATCCTTTCCAAACTTTGCTCACCTTTCCTTTGAACTTATAACACTTCTTTGAGTCCTATAGTATCACAAAATGAGGCCATTAGCCACCAATTACACAACCTCATTTACAAAGTGTGCAAACTTGGACTAAAATTTTCACTTTACTTTCCTTTGAGTTTTTCTTGTACAATATACTTGTATCTACCTATTTTGGACTCAAGGAATCTAGTTTTGAGGTCAAAATCATGAAATTTCCTTTCCTTTTCAAACCCTAAATAGGGAGAAAAATTTAGAAATTTGTAGAAAAATATCTACCAGATTAATTTGCAATCTAATACCATATTCTTGCATCTTGAAACATTTCTTAGCATTTCTATGGTTTAGTTTCTTCATGACTCCATTTTCTCTCTCTACTCTCTCACTAGGTAGAAAATTTCAGAGGGAAAATGGGGAGAAATAATCCATAAAACTTCTCCAAACTCATGTATAAGCAAGATAGCAACCATAGAATTCTACCTTGGAAGTTTGAGAGTCAAACTTTGCTTCTTGCTTGGTCTTCTTTCCTCCTTGAGTTGCACGAGTTCATCCCTCTTTTCTCACTGGTTCGGACGCGTAGAGGAGCTGGAGAAGACGTATTATGAGCTTAACCAAGTTGATTACATGTCATTAAATCATAAAGTAATTAAAGCTTTTTGGGCAATTAAAGCTTTTATAAAAATTCCCTTTGTATCCCAATGAGCTGCAGCACGCCTTGTGTCTCATTTTTGGCCAAAAATTTCTTAATAAAGTTTAATGGACCAAAATACCTTTTACCGATTAAATTCACCTGTACCGATTAAGTATTTTTACCAAAATTGTCATTAAATTGGTACAGGATTATCCAATAATTACTTTTTGTCCAAAATCATTATCTTGAGCCAAAATATATTTTAGCAAGGTCCAATTATTGTCTTTGAATCAATACTGTCTTTTCCTGCAGTTTAAACTAACCTTTTATCGGGTAAAATATTAATATTAAACCATAATTACCCAATAAACATTATTTTGATCTCAATAGATTCCTTACTATATTTCATTGGGTCTTCTCATTGAGAGCTTCATTTTGACCATAATTTTTCATATTTACAAAAATGCCCTTGACCCGAGGCTAATTTATAATTTTTAGAACTTTCGGGTCATTAGGTGTAATTTTCCCCAAGACATTTCTAATACTCATCCCCCATAATTTTTATGACTTTAAGGACATGAATATCCTTTTCATAATTTTTTGGGGGAAAAATATAATTTCTCATTTTTCCATCTAATCAGAAAAAATGATCTCTTTACTCTTCTTCACTCTTAACGATGTCTCTCCATTTTTCCCAATTCCTCCTGCACTTTATGATGTTAACATTTATTCTTTGGGGTTTAAATACAATATTCATATTTTTCTTCTAATATGGGAAATGACCATTTTGCCCTTAAGCTGGGTCAAAACATAATTATACATTCTTTCGGGCACTTTCTTGTAATTTCACCCAAAGATCAATTTTTTTATTATTTCTTTCTCACTATTCACACTAACTTCAAATTGGTCTATCTCTTAACCTGGACCTCCCGGCTATGCAATACTTAAACCATTGCGCTCAGCTTGGAGCGGGCTTTCATTCAAGTGGTATATTGCATATTTTCCGGGGTAAGTTCTAGAATTAATTTCTGCTAAGGACCTTATGGAAAATTAATTCCAATTAAGGATCAAACATAACTTCTTCAGAAAATTAGATGAGAAATTAATTCCTTCTAAAGCCCGATTATATACAGCCTTTTTGTCTTACTTCGTTTCTCAACTTTTATTCATTTTATAACATTCCATAAAAATAGGGATATTACATATACAAATACCTGCTCATACATTAAAGACCCATACCAGGGTCCACTATTAACATCACACCTTATTACATCACATATAGATAATATTCCCAGGACTCTCATCTAGGCAACCAACTATATCCACCAACTTGGCACAGAATTACATAAACTAAATTACAACCACTAAATATACTTGAAATTCCCAAGGATGAAAAGACTGCTAACTCCTTAATCCTTTCCGAACTAGCACTAGAGTCTTCACCTGAAAGGTTAGTCATGGAGGGGAGGGGTGTGAGATAATGTCTCAGTAACCGGGGAGAACCACACACACACACACACACACACACACACACACACACACACACACACATATATATATATATCTCATACAATCCATGAATGCAATATGAAATGAATGTGAGGCATATCTCCCCTGCACACAGCTAGAACCACTGGCTATCGTCATAACAGGACATTTAGTATAGGCAATTCCCTTCCAACAGCCTGTGAAGACTGATTCCGAGACATTACCAAGCTTACCTCCTATTGGTGCACCCGACCAAAGGTAACACTAATGTTTGGACTGTGACTCTCCTTCCCCTTTCCCACCACAAATTGGTAGCAATTTAGGGAAGGTGCGGTCCACTGTGTGCCTTTCCCCCTAGTCATAGGAGGCCATCTAGCCGTAGGGATCTCATCCTTATCCTCCCTGACATATATATATATATCATATATCATATCGTCATCACATCATCACCACCCAATCCGCTGTATATCACAATCTCACAATGTCATGTGGTGATGCTCATGTATCATCATATAGTAATCATCATCATCATCATGATCTCAGTGTCATGCTATGTATCATGTCATATCATATCAATGTCATCATCATATATTTAATAATAATAATCATCATCATCAGTCATAATCATCATCTAGTTGTGTGCATACCACAATATATAAAAACAGTACACACAAACATATCAATATCGTGGTTTGAAAGAAACATACATATATACACAAATATACATAATATCACACTATATAATAATACAATACAAACAAATACCCGGTTACCTCAGGTTGTCAACACCACGTACACAAGGGCTTAGGTAAGCCTCCAGAGCGCCCAAATCACGGACTATGTGCTTCCAATTAGCCAGTCAATCCACTACAACAATAAAATACCTCAATTAACACAACATACCACTAGATCAAAAACCACAATTCGACCATTTAGTCCCAACCCAAGGTTTCAGCCCCATATTCATACATCATTAAGCTCCTAGGAACCATTCAAATATCAATCAATCCCATACAATTCGGATTCCTAAGAGCCCTAACCAAAAACAACCTAGGGTTAAGCTCAAATCATGCATAATCCCTTCAAAACTCATACCCAAGTAACATACATATCAAATAGCACTCCATCAATCCTATTTCATCTATTTCAATTGGTGGGATTCGACCAAAATCAAAAATCCTAACTTATACCCAAAAAATCTCAAGTTTAAACCGAAGAAAATGGAGAGGAAAGAGTAGAGATCACTTACCAACCAAGATCCAAGCTCTTGGACACCGAAAAACACTCCCATTTGCCGGAAAACTCAAACCCTAGCAGAGCTCATCGCATCTTCTCTATTACTCCCTCCATTTCTTTCTTTTCTTTTCATCCAAAATGATTCTGATTTAAACCAATTTCTCGATTCTTGCCACAGCTCCAAATAAGTCCACCACAGCACCACCAATTTCAGCAGAAAAATGCCACTGGAATTGGCTCTTGCCGCAGCGGCCCTGTTTCTCACTGCGGTGTGGAGCTCATTTCTTTTTCTCTTGAACCTTCCTCCGTCCTGTTTTCTCCGGTTCTGGACACAATGGTAAGGACAAGCGTCATGAGGGGTGTTACACTCTCCCCTCCTTAAAAGAAATTTTGTCCTCGAAATTTGAGAATGCTAACCTCAACCAAATATAATATACTCCTTCCACTGTAATCCCTCAACTTTTGGGCAACTTTCTCAATTTCTACCTTCTATTATGCATCTCATGAATGAACCACTCTCTCATACTTCACTTATATTTTCACTAATTTATGCAATTTACATTAAAAAATTCAATCTTAGTGCCGAATCTTCGTTATGTTCTCAGACATAAGAATGGCTGGACAACTACCTCGACTTGAGTTCTTTCTCTCCAAAGCAAACTTTTCATGTAGTTGTTATATCAAAACTTCTAAGATATACCATCATTCTCTTTAACTTTCAAATTTCTTCCTTATTTATCCACACCATTACTTATTTTCTCAAATGGTTAATAACTTTTAACGGTTTCTCTTAAAATTTAGATCACATTAACTGTCTTATTTATGCTAACGAGGCTCCATTGACCAACCACCATCAATTTCCATAATTTATTTTTCTCATATTATAATATCTAATATCTACCCCTTATTACTATATTAAAAGGAAAACCTCTTTTCCTTAAAGCTCCTTATATATCAGCCCTCTATGGTGATCCTTATTAACCAAACTTCTTTCTTGCTTTATCCACATAATCCTTTTTCAGTTGACAACCTTCTCCTATCATACCCTTTACCTTGGGATTCCTTAAGCCATAGCTACCCTGTGTAACGATCCAACTATTCAAACTTCTCACGACCACTTTTTCTATGACATGGATTATTGTTTCCTTCACACATTCCTTCTTCAACTAATAGTTCTCTCTCTCTTTCAATACCATTATAGATGGGATTTTCCAAATAAGATGATCCACTACTTAACAATTCAAACCATCAGACTCAATATCGCCATTTCTTTTACTACACGATTTACTGTTCAAAATTTTACAACATCACTTCTTGATCTCCATATCACTGTCTCATTCGGTATCAACCAATTTAAAACTGTCACCGGGCATTCCAAAAGTCTTTCTTATTACACTGTCCAAGTGCACACCATATAAAAACTCTTTATCTTACACTTCTCAACCAAATGGCACTACCAAAGGCATAGGTAGAAACCATCATATCATTAAAGTCCACCAAAATTCCCTTGGTCTCATTAGCATCAAAACAACCTCTCTAGTGACCAAATAGTAAGGCCACTTTCCAAAATGGTTCTGTAACCTCATAAAACCGTCATATCAACAACCAATCATTAACTTCTTATATTCTTTAGAAAGGTCCTTACAATTTTCTTTTCACTTCCATTGCCATATTCTTATTCTCCTCTTACTCATCCTTTCATCTTTAACACTATATACTTGTTTCCACTTAATTATATCCTT
Source organism: Adenanthera pavonina (assembly GCA_026686845.1). Taxonomy (NCBI): domain Eukaryota; kingdom Viridiplantae; phylum Streptophyta; class Magnoliopsida; order Fabales; family Fabaceae; genus Adenanthera; species Adenanthera pavonina. The sequence continues at coordinate 21,110,642 of JAIVEN010000009.1, forward strand.
TTAATTCCATGATGTTTATTTTCCACACGCTTCTTATTATACTGCATCTCTCCGACAATCTTGCTTATGCATAAACCTCTCCAATTGTAGAGCTTATAGTCTTTCTAGTATCCTGTCAACGTACTCCCTTACATTTGCTTCTGCTGCACACTCTAATTCCTTCACTTCTACATATAGGGTTGTTCAATGCACTCACATCCCTTATGTACACCTCCATCCTACTGTTCAAGTTTCATTTCCCACTGTGAACCTCATAGTCCTGATGCTTATAGCAAAAGGCTATGAACCGCCTAATACCCCTCATTGTTACACCATAGCTACAACTTGTTCAGCCTTTACCAATAATGTTTGGGTCCTTACTCCCGACTCAAATTTCTTTTTCCCAATCCAACTCTACCATGACAATACTGCTACCTACTTATGCCTCTGTGAATCCTGCTTAGGCTCTGCTTTCGGGTCTTTAATTCCTTTCTCCTTCTCATTGTTCTTGAAAGATTTGGAATTCCTTCCATTAGATCATAAACTGCTTATCTCATGATCAATGAATCGCTACAACATACAGATTGATTGGTCAGCTGTACCCAATCAATCTTTCAGGAGATAGACATCCAAGACCATGAATTAAAGCGGAATTGAATTCCCATAGATATCATCACTAAGTCTTTCACTCTCAGTCTACTAGTGCCTCGTACCTCGAGTAATTAGTACGTCAACCGTGTAACCAGCTGCCATTAAGCCTCAACTAGTTAACCGATAGTTCTGGACTCGTGATTCCATACCACACGGGATTGTCTCATACTTCCCAATAACAACGACTTCCCACATTCTCCAGAGTTGTTACTGGGAAAAACCTAGGGGCAAAAGCATATGAAAAGGGGTTAACTCCATGACTTCTACCTTTAAGCATCTTGAGGGTAGCCAACACATTACATATGTAATACATCATTCCATAATTCCTTTTATGACAAGGGGATATACCAAGGAAGAAGCTTCCTTCAGTCCATACCCATGGCATTTCAATACTTGAATCACTTCCACAAACCACTGCCATCAATCAGGTCAAGTTCTTGTCCACAACTAGTTGACAACACATCCCCCTTATTGACCTGGCTTTAAATCAGAGAGAGAAAGTTACGAAAACTCTTTCATCAACTTCAAAATCCTTACTTGACAGTTACTTTCTAAACTTCTTATAACTTCAACATATCTTATAATTTGTTCTTACTTGTAAAACTTATCTTCAATCTCTTACAACTTAAAATTCCAACTTGTTCGCCGTACACTGCTCCTCAATAGGTATCACCACAATCCTTATCCAAACCCACACTAGTCATCCTCCAATTTACAAAACTCATTAATACATCCAATTCCAAACAACCTTTTATCTCACAATTTAACTCCACCTCCTTCCAGACCGTTATCCACCATAAAACAGACAACAGTCTCTCTTTTCAATTTGGGTTCAGCCTAAAGGACTTTAGTGATCTCTTAACCATATCTCATATCCTTTCAGCATTGCTTAACCTTCTAATTCATTCTGAAATTATCCAACCACTTCCTGCACAATCCACGAACATAATACTCCAGATGACAATCACCATCCCTTTATTATCCTCCTTGATGGCACTCAGATCACCGTCACCATCACTACCATAACCTTTATCGTGCAATACCATGTTAACTATAGGGCACCTGTCCTTTACCTCAAATACAACTCCAGCTAATTAACTCGTTCTCCATCATTACTATATCCAACTTGGTATCCAAACCTATGGATTAGATTCTCTCACAATTCTTCCACTACTTCAACTACCTTAACACTCAAACATCAGGATTTCATTGTCACTTCCATATTTAATCCTTATAATGCCTACCACTTATGCTACTCTGCAACCTACACTTATCTTCTTTACATAAAGCTATTCAACTTCCTTTACTAATTTCCTCTTGAAAAAGTTCGGATAGAAAAAGCATAGATCATTGAAATTTCTCTTATCCTTATTAGTTTCCCATATTCACTGAGACAAAACATATATCTTTGCATACTAGTCCTCAAAAGATGTATACGACACCACTGATAACTGATCCTTGATTTCTAGGTGAGCTCCCGAAGCCTCAGCACTCAGTAAGACTCGTCTCCTTCACTGCTCAGCCTCCTTTTTCCATCTTGAGTATTACAAATTACACATTTTATTCAGAGGTACAATCCATAGCACCAAATATAGTTTCTAATTGATCCACCCATTCTTTAGCCATCCCATGTTTTAGCTTACTTTCAAAGGCTGGTGGATTAACTTTTGAAAGTCTTTCAGTTGAAAGAAGATACCTCTTCTTCCAACTCTTAAGGCCCTTCTAGCTCCATTATATCCACATCGATTCCATCAGTCATATTACCTTATACTCATCAACTTGACCTTTCAAACATTGAACTTCACATACGTATTGGGTTCTTCATTTACATCACCATACCCTTAGCTAGTTAACTGCTTCTGTATTCTATTCAATGTTCTTCCTTAATCAATAACTCAGTCATTCAGTATAACCTATTTCTCGTGCATCTCTATCTCTAGAGATCACTATTACTTTGCTTACCTCCTGTAATACATCTTTCCCTTTATATACCAATGGCAACACACTTAGTTATATGACCTTGTACTAGTATTACATAGGGAATATACAAGTTTATGCAAACCATATTGTGCCAAGTATTTCTATAAGCAAAAACAATGACCTGAACCATTGCCTTGATACCAAAATTTAACACCCTACTTCCAAACATCCCGACATTGTTGAATCAAGAGTTTTGATGATTCCAAACCAACACTCAAGAGCTTGGATTAAAGATATCAAAGGAGATCAAAGTATTTCAAGTGAAGATTTTCTGAGTATTTGCTATTAGATCTTTTGTAGGATCTTTAGTCTTTGTTTTGATTGGGTAAAAGATTTTAATTTGAAGAAAAGATGTTTTCAAACCTTGATTTGAAGATTAAATCTTTACTCATTTGAAAAATACTCACAAACATACGAAGTTTGAAAGTTTAACTGAACTGTCAAGTTGGAAATTCGAACTTTGCCTTTGGACATTCGAATTTCGAGCTAAAACTGAATAAGTCTGAAGAGGTGTCTCTCTGTCAGACGAATTTTGATCTTTCAAAATTCAAATTTTCATCAAGTCCGAAAGAAGCCTTTTTGTGACAGACGAACTTCACTCTTTCAAAATTCGAATTTCAGACAAAATGCAATTTGTGAAAACCAAAGAAATTCATCTGAAACTATGTTAAAGTTCATCTGAAATCAAGAAGAAACTGGGTTTGAAAAATGTTCTCTGACAGACGAACTTTGACTTAGCAACATTCGAATTTTTATATAAGTCTGAAAGGAGCTTCTTTGTGACATTCGAATTTCACTCTTTCAAAATTCGAATTTCAGACAAAACAAAACTTGAGAAAATAGAAGAAATTCGTCTGAAAGTTTGATAAAGTTCATCTGAGATCAAGAATGATTTAAGTCTCAAAACTGGTCTCTGACAGACGAATTTCACTCTGTCAAAATTTGAATTTCGAAGAAAGTGAACTACTGTGCCTCTTTGAACGTTCAATGGACATACGAATTTTGGGCATCCAAAATTCGAATTTCGAGGGTACTGTAGAAAATTGAAAACACTGTTCACGACTTACAGAAAAACTTTCTTCTTGAAAATTCGTATGTCACATTGTGAAAATGTTTTATAAGTTTCAAAATTCGAATTTCACTCTATGGACAGACGAACTTCGTATTTTAACGTTGGAAGCTTTAACCTTCGGTTCCTTCGAAATTCGTCTGTTGACCAACCAAAATTCAAATTTCAGTGTGTCAGAAACATTAAATACGGTTGGTGAACGGATAGTTTTTCAGAGTAACCGTTGGATAACTTCCCCAACGGATAGATTTAGTCTCTAACGGATATTTGAGAACTAAAACTATAAATATAACATCATTTGAAGTTGTGGGTAACGAATCAAACGTGTATATACCGAATTTCTGCTGAATCTTCATCTCAAAAGCTTTTACCCTCCCAACTTCATTATTTGTACTTAAACCTTCATATCTACTCTATTCAAGAGAGTTATTCATTTGTAAACAATCTACTCTTCATCTGGAAGATAGATTTACTTGTGAGGGGTATTCACAAGGGGATTGGGAAGCACATAGAGAAAGTGCTTAGAGAGTTTGAGAGAGCTCAAAAACAGAGCATACTCGTGTACTGTGGCTTTAGCAAGAAGCCCGTTGAAATTCTTGCTGGATAGTGGATAAATCTCAAGAGGTGTCTTGGGGACTGGATGTAGGTCAAGTGGATAGACCGAACCAGGATAAATCATTGAGTTTTCTTCTCCTTATCTCTACTTTTCTGCTTGCTCTGTTTTACACGTTGTTTTTCATTATACTGTGATATCTTCACTTGCTTCACTTTGTGCAGAAAAATTTCAATCTTCTCAATTCACCCCCCTCTTGGGAAGTCAGCCTTGCTAACAGACATGACTAAAGAACATCAAAAACCAACCAAAGACAAACCAGACATCTCCAAACAACTTCCCAAAACTTCAAAGCAGTGAGAAAACACCTGAAATGCACCAGAATAGGATGAGGCCATGACCTGCTATAGTGGCACCATGGCTCTGATCCTTCATGGATCCTCTGACACCTACTGACTTGCTGGCACCGTGGCCTGGCTTTCTGGTGCCATGACCCCAGCATCAGAACTTGTATCAACAAATTGTTGATTTGTAGGGCCAACTTTTGACGTGTGTAACTTCATGTTTAGATCTCCGATTGACTTGATTTCAACTCCTACAGGTCACTCTCGTCATTATCTAACCATGGACACCAACTTCACGTGAATCCAACTCCATTTGGAGATTCTAGAAGCCTAACACCGTTTTGGCTACTTTTGACCAAAACTCACAACCTATCACCTCCAATTGCTACCAAAGACAAATGGACACCCAGAGACCCTTCACACAGGTCATATTTGGATAAACCAACATGTTTAAGGAGGATTTACCCTGAAGAAACCTTTCCTTCAAGAGTCAACTACCTTGAACCCCAAAACCACTTACTGGGCTATATGTCAAAAACTCATATACATGGCCCAAAACCACCTTTGGGCTCGTAGTCAACCATTCTAGCATACAAATACCTGCTCATACATTAAAGACCCATACCAGGGTCTACTATCAATATCACACCTCATTACATCACATACAGATAGTACTCCCAGGACTCTCATCCAGGCAACCAACTATATTCACCTACTTGGCACAGAATTACATAAACTAAATTACAACCACTAAATATACTTTAAATTCCCGAGGATGAAAAGACCGTTAACTCTTTGATCCTTTCCGAACTAGCACCAGAGTCTTCACCTGAAAGGTTAGTCATGGAGGGGAGAGGTGTGAGATAATATCTCAGTAACTGGGGACAACCACATACATACACATATATGTATATATATATCTTATACAATCCATGAATGCAATATGAAATGAATGTGTTGCATATATCCCTCGCACGCAGCTAGAACCATGGGCTGTAATCATAATAGGACATTTAGTATAGGCAATTCCCTTCCAACAATCGATGAAAACTAATTCCGGGACATTTCCAAGTTCACCTCCCATTAGTGCTCCCTGCCAAAAGTGACACTAATATTTGGACCGTGGCTTTCATTTTCCTTTCCCACCACGAATTGGCAGCGATTTAGGGAAGGTGCAGTCTACTGTGCGCCTATCCCCTCCTGGCCATAGGAGGTGATTTAGCTGCAGGGATCCCATCCTTATCCTCCCTAACATATATATATATATATATCATATATCATATCATCATCATATCATCACCACCTAATCCGCCATATATCGTAATCTCACAATGTCATGTGGTGATACTCATGTATCATCATATAGTAATCATCATCACCATCATGATCTCAATGTCATGCTATACATCATGTCATATCATATCAATGTCATCATCATATATGTAATAATAATAATCAACATCATCAGTCATAATCATCATCTAGCTGTGTACATACCACGATATATAAAAATAGTACACATAAACACATCAATATCGTGGTTTGAAAGAAACATGCATATATACACAAATATACATAATATCACACAATATAACAATATAATACAAACAAACACCCAGTTACCTCAGGTTGTCAACACCACACACACCAGGGCATAGGCAAGCTTCCAGAGCACCTCAATCACGGACTATGTGCTTCCAATTAGCCAGTCAATCTACTACAACAATAAAATACCTCAATTAACACAATATACCACTTGATCAAAAACCACAATTCAACCATTTAGGCCCGACCCAAGTTCCAGCCCCATATTCATACATCATTAAGCTCCTAGGAACTATTCAAATATGAATCAATCCCATACAATTTGGATTCCTAAGAGCCCTAACCAAAAACAACCTAGGGTTAAGCTCAAATCACGCATAATCCCTTCAAAACTCACACTCAAGCAACATACATACCAAATCACACTCCATCAACCATATTTCATCTATTTCAATTGGTGGGATTTGACCAAAATCAAAGATCCCAACTTATACCCAAAAAATCTCAAGTTTAAACTGAAGAAAATGGAGAGGAAGGAGTAGGGATCACTTACCAACTAAGATTCAAGCTCTTGGACACCGAAAAATACTCCCTTTTGCTGGAAAACTTAAACCCTAGTAGAGCTCATCGCTTTTTCTCTGTTACTCCCTCCGTTTCTTTCTTTTCTTTTTATCCAAAATGATTCTGATTTAAACTAGTTTCTCGACTCTCACTGCGGCTCCAAATAAGTCCACCGTGGTGCCACCAATTTCAGCTGGAAAATGTCACTAGAATTGGCTCTCACCGCAGTAACCCTGCTTCTCGCTGTGGCGTGGAGCTCATTTCTTCTCCACTTGAACCTTTCTCCATCCTGTTTCCTCCGGTTCTACATATAATGGCAAGAACAAGTGTCATGAGGGGTGTTACATTATGCAAAAATATTCATACTTGCTTAGCTAACAATGTAGTATTAAAGCTCTGGAAGTCCATAAAGTTTTAGTGTAATAGAAGAAATTTTTTCACCTCAACAAAATTTAACAAGACAACTAGGAAAATTCCTTTGTTACTGTCCATATGATTTACCATATAAATTCAGACGATTCACCATTATGTAATTGTTTGACTGGGTTTGAACCAAGCAAATGCATAGGAATGAAGTAGGCATAATTGGGCTACCGAATGTGCCAGGAAGACAACACGTAAGTGCAAATTAAGAAGATGGGTTTCTGGAGATGACAATGGTAAAAGTGCCAGATTTTGCAAAATGGTTTCTTGTTTTAGAAGACACATGTAGAAACCAACGCTTAATTGGAGAATTGCTCCTGTGTAGCGTATTCCTATTATTCTAACTAGATTTTTCTTTTTATGCAATGCACAAGATGTTTTGCTGTAAGTGTTTTCAATATTATTAAAATTTGTGTAGGATGTGTGATGCAAGACATCACATGCTATTTTATTAAAATTTGTTTAGTATGATCCATTGTAATAAATAAAAATTTTATATAATTTATAAAGACTAAACAAAAACTAAAAAAGAATTTTACTCCACAAGGCTTTCACTCCAGATAAAAAGTTCAATAACAATACTTTTTTGATTCAATTATCATAACCAACTATCTCCATCGCAAGACTTACTAAAGAATTTCTAATCACTCATTGTATGGATCAAAGTAGGGAATATATGGATGCAAAAGGCACATGAAAGGAATTTCCTCTAAATTGGAAAATACAATATAAATCTGAATATTCTTTTGTCTAATAATTGGATAAGTAACTTCTTTAGCTCTAAGGTCAGGAACTTCTACTGGCATTGAATCATAAGCCTGCAATACCAGCCAATACACACAAAAAATGAAATGTTAACTTCTCCCATTTCTTTGAAAAGAATTGTTCAATTTCTCTGAGAGCAGCATCTTCTTTTTCTTTTTACGAAACTTGGTGATTTGAAGAAAAAAAATGGAAATTATTTGTTTAGACAATAAGTAATAACATAAAATGGAATTGTGTTTTTTATTTCCGTTTCTTAACACACCCACAAGGAACTTGCCCCCCAAGGAAGTATCTAATTTAGTTCTGTCTAGTTTGGAGTTCCCGTTTGGCCTTTGGAATTCAAGTAGATTTATTACTTGGGTGAATAATGGGATCTGCTGAGTTGATATTGATTTGGTTTAGTATCTATCCAAATGCTTAACTAAATGAACAAATATAAAAAAATGAAAACAAGATATATATGATAAAAATAATTTTTATCTTAATTTAAAAATGGAAATGTGTGTTAATTATTTTTCATTTTTTAATTCTCTTTTAATTTTTACTTCTTAACATGTGTAAGCCTGATGGTAAAGAAGCATAGAATCGGCCTCTCATCTTCTAGCATGAATTGGATTAAGGTGTTTGGTGTTCAAAATAATAATAAAAATAATAATACATTTTTTGATGTATTATAATAATTTCTTTATTTTCATTTACTTTAAGCTTGGAGCAAATTTTTTAACGCAAAGTTCTATTTCATTATAATATATTTATGTGTCATATAGGAATGCATGTACTCAGTGATAGCATGCTAAACACTTTTATATAAGATTCAGCCCAAGTTCTATTATAAACACCAGTTCGACATATAACACTTTACTCTAATATATCTCCTGACTTGACCAAATACTTCAAAAACCAATCAAACACAACACAAACACCTCAAATTTACCTCTCAAATCATTAGAGCAGTGGAAAATGCCATAAGACACCTCAAGAATGCCAAAACAGCCGAGACAGGGTGTAGGCCCGCAACACTACAATATCATTGTGGTGCTGGTGCTCTCGGGTTTTAGAATTATTGAAATAGAGGATCTGGCACCACAGTCTGGCCCTGGCTCCATAGTGCCCCTTGCTGGTTTTATACCAGCAAATTTCAAAGTTTCGGGGTGAAACTTTCGATGCGCATAACTTTATGCTCAAACCTTCGATCGATCTGATTCCAACTCCTACAAGTCAATCTTGTCCCAATCTAACCATGGACATGAATTTCACCTGAATCCATCTTTCTATGGAGATTTTAGACACCTGATACTATTTTAGTCACTTTTCAACCAAAACTCACCGCAAACCTCTCTAATTGCTGCCAAAGAAAAATGGCCACTCAAGGACCATTCACACAGGTCCTAATCGACTTAACCAATTTATCGAAAGAGGTTTTGCCTCAAAGAAACTACTTCTCTGAGATTTGACCCCCTTGAACCTCCAATTGACAAAGTGGGCTATAGGCCCAAAACTCATATAATTGGCCCAAAATCCCTTTTTGGGTTCAAATACTCTACCATATTAACTCATCAACATTCTATACCATGCTTGTATCACAAAACATCATGCTCATCACATCCAATACTATTCCACATCAACATCATTAACATCATTACATTTATCCAATTTCTTATAGCAATTACAAACACTATCCTACTTAGCACAACTTACATAGACTATACACACAGGCGCTATAGTGACTTGATATTCCCAATACTAGAGTGATTATGCCTCCCTCATCTTCTGCAGGCTAGTGCCAGAACCTTTACTTCAATTGTTAGAGTCATGGGAGGGGGTGTGAGACAAAGTCTTAGTAACTGGGGACAACCGGACATATATATACATCACTCATACAATAATTTCATGAATGCAATATGAAATAGAATGCATGTCTCCCTCATACATAGCTAGAACCACGTGCTGTCGTCATAAAAGGATATTTTGTACAGGTAATTTCCTTCTAATAGGTAGTGAAGACTGATTCCAGGACATCACTAAGCTCACCTTACCTTAATGCAACTCAGCCAAAGGTTACACTAGAGCTCGAATTGTGGTCCTTCTTCACCTTTACCACCTCAAATTGGTGGCAATTTAAGGAAGATGTAGTCCACTGCTAGCCTTTTCCTCCTGGCTATAGGAGGTGATTTGGTTGCAGGGATCTCATCCTTGTCCTCCCTTATCATACATCATGATATCATTATCACCAACTGGTCACCATATATCTCACAATGCTATGTGGTGATGTTCATGCTATATCATCATGTTCTTAAAGTCATGCTATGCATCATGTAATGTCACATTATTATCATCATCTCTGATCATCATCCTAATCATCATCCACTTTATATCTAGCCGTGTGCATACCATGATATATAGAAAAACCGTACACACACAAAAACTATATTATGGTATGAATGGAAACATGCATATATACACATATATACTATTGTATAACACACATATAGTATAACCAATACAAACAATATAAACACCCAATTACCTCTAGTCATCAATACCACATGCACGTGATTCCACAAACTTCTTGGGTTGCCCAACATAACTTATACCTCCTTCGGTCAACCAAACAATCTCTACAATGTCATAATATCTCAATTAACGCAATATACCACTTAACCAAAAATCACAATTCCACTATATAAGCCAAACCCAAGGTTCCAACACTACTTTTATACATCATTGAGCTCTTAAAGACTATTCAAATCCTAACCAATCCTATTCATCTAGGATTTCATACATCCTTAACACACATAACCTAGGGTTAAGCTTAAATCATACATACTCACTTTAAAACACATAATCAAGCATCATAAACACTAATTCAAACCCTATTAACCTCATTCCCTTCATTTTAATCGGTGGATTTCGGTCCAAAATTGAAAACCCAACTTATACCTAAAAAATCCAAACTCAAAATTGAAGAAAAATGGAGTGAGAGGAGTAGAGATCACTTACCAACAAGAATCCAAGCTCTCAAGGGCCGAAAATCACTCCCAAGGGCCAAGAATCATGAACTCTAGCTCTGTTTCTTCTTTTTCCCTCCATTTCTCTCTCGCTCTCTCATTCTCGGCCTAACTAAAATGTTTCAGATTTAAACAAAATTTTTCCCTGCTCACCGTGGTGTGGAGCTTCTTGGCCTAGAAAATATTTCCAAAATTGCAGCTTTCTCATTAAGGTGGTCTTCTTATGTCACAATGTAGGGCTCTTTTTTCTCTACTTTGATTCTTTCCTTCCTCCTGGTCCTTCCAGTTCTGCATACAACGACAAATACACTTAGTTAGCTAGAGACTAAGTTAGGGATAATGTAATAAGGGTTGTTGCGTGGCATACTATTCTTTATTTTGAATTCTAATGCCTTAAACACTAAAAACATTTTCAGGAGTTCTTTCCATAGGTCTAATCTCCAAACTTTAGTTAATAGTTAAAACAAAGTTAGAGTTGTTCATACACAGTCACAAAAGTTACTGTACAAGTAATAGTGGGCTTTCCATGATTGCTAATTTCCAGAAAGCAGGATATTTGTTCCATCATAATCTACCCCATAATGGAGGGTAAAACTTTAGTTCTAACCCCAAAATTTACAGTGACTGTCAATCATACATAACTAACATGGATCAGTTCTAACATATAAGAGTACATTGTTGCCTCCTTGAACTATCAATGTCTTATAGAGGTTGTTGAACTGCCAAAAATAATTTACACTAAAATAAACCAGGGAGCCACGCTTTAGGGTTGAACTTCACTGGTGAAACTTGTAACAACCCTCATGATACTTGTCTTTGGTATTGTGTGCAGAACAGAAGGAGGAAGGTTCAAATGGTGTATAAAAGAGCTCCACGCCGTGGAGAGAGCCAATTCTAGTGGCATGTTTTTAGCCGAATGTGGTGGCACCACAGCAAGCTGTCCTAGAGCCGTAGGGAAAGTCGAGAAACTTGCTTAAATTAGAATCATTTCGGACTATTGGAAAGAAAGAATAGAGGAGAAACTGAGGGAGCTCTACTAGGGTTTGAGATTTTCAACATTTAAGAGTGATTTTCGGACCTTGGAAGCTTGGATTCATGTTGGTAAGTGATCCTTACTCCTTCCTCTCCATTTTCTTCGGTTTAAACTCAGGGTTTTTTAGTTATATGTTGAGATTTCCAATTTGGGTTGAAATCCACTGATTGAAATAGATGAAATGGGATTAAGGAAGTATGATTTGGTGTTCTTGTTGCTTGGGTATGAGTTTTGAAGGGTATATGAATGATTTGAGCTTAACCCTAGGTTGTTTTCAATTAGGGCTCTTGGGAATCCAAAGTGTATAGGAAGGATTGATCTTTGAATGATCCCTAGGAGCTTAGTGATGCATGAAAGTGGTGTTGGAACCTTGGGTTAGGCTAAAGTAGTAGAATTGTAATGTTTAGCTAAATGGCATATTGTGTTTATCGAGGTATTATGATGTTGTTGAGGTTATTTGGTTGCTCACAGAAGCCAAGTCATGACATTGGCATTCAAGAAAGCTTGTGAAACTTGTGTGCATGTGATAATGACAATTGAGGTAACCGGATGTTTGTTATATGTGATTATATGTTGATATATATGTATATATATATATATGCATATTCCTTTTCATACCATAATATTAATTATGTATGTGTATGATTTTTCTACATATCATGGTATGAACGATTAGTTGATGTATGATGATTGTATATGTTGTGTATGAATGATGTGTAGCATCCCCATACCATTGCATGCTAGCATGTCTATATGATGCTTATGATAATGATATATATATATGTATGTGTAGAGGCATGTTGGCATGACATTGGCATCATCACCATATAAATGCATAATGAGAGATTGATGATGAGGTAATAATGATATGACAGATGATGATGATATGGTAAAGATCCCTGTCGCTAAATCCTCTCTATGGGAGAGCCAGGCAGTAGAGGATAATATGATAGGATGAAACATCCCTGTTACTAAATCCTCTCCTTTGGAAAGCCAAGTAGCAGTGGATTTAGGGATTTACCTTCCCTAAATCATCATCAATTCGTGAGGGGAAGAAGTGTAATATCCTGAAATTTTCTCCTAAATATTTAAGGTCTAATATTTTAAAATCTATAAAGAATTTACAAAAATAAATATGCGCCATTTGTATGATAGAAGGTAAAGAGGTTAATTATCTTGGTTAGAAGGAAAAATGAGAAAATGACCATTTTACCCCTGAAAAAAAAAAGAAAAGAAGAAGGAAAAAAAAGGGAGGAATGAGAAGAACGAAGGCGGTCCATGTCACGCGTAGAATGAAACAAATTTTATGAATTTTGGGAAAAATTACACCTAATGACCCGAAAATTTTAAAAATTATAAATAGCCCGAGTTAAGGGTATTTTTGTAAATATGAAAAATTATAGTCAAAATGAAGCTCTCATTGAGTTAAGACCAATGGAATGTAGTATGAAATTTATTAAGATCAAAATAATATTTATTGGGTAATTAGGATTTAATATTAATATCTTACTCGATAAAGGTCAGTCTGGACTGCAGGAAGAGGCAATATTCATTCAAGAAAATATGTAAATTTTATATTTGGACCAATTGGGATAAGTATATCATGATAATTTTATATCCCAATATAATTATAATTAATATTCTAATAATAGTAAAATATACTGCTAAAGTAGCTTTATTTGTCCAGACCGGTTTAGGATATATCTAGATAAGTAAATATCTAAAATTTTTGGACAAAAATCCTCCCCATTTTGTGCTCCACAAGATGCACATGACAAAATAGCCTTAGTTTATTATTTTCATGAAAAAGTAAGAAAAATCAAGAGCATTAAGTGGCAAATTGTCATTGGTTGGATAAATTTATATATACTCCCTCCTTTTCCCATGTTTTGGCCTAGGAGAAGTCTGCAAAGTGAAGAAAGGAAGGGCAGCCACGTGAGGGAGGAAGAAGAAATAGGGAAAAATTGGAGGAAAATCTAAGAAAATTTGTAAGTGTTTCTCTTATGACTTACAAGTGTTCTAGTATCTTTTCTTGGTTGATTGGCTTAAGTTTCCATGAAATATTTTCTTTCCCAACTTTGAAAAAATTCATTCTAAGCTTGTTTGAGTATGGGGAGTTGTTTTAAGGTCATAAAATCATGATTTGGTATGAGATTTTGCTAGAGGATTCAAGTATAGTATGATTTAAGCAAGTTTTGAGAAAAAACAATTTCTCTTCCTATAAGTCAGATTTTGGTGAGCTTAGTATGATATAAAAGAGTTGGATTTTCATTGTTTTGATGTTAAAAATGGATTCCTTGGGTCTAAATTAGCTAAAAACAAGTATTGGATTCAAGGAAAACCAAGAGATAAAGAATTTGGTTTTTAGGGTTTTAGTGAGACTTTGTAAGGTAACCCTTATTTCTAGTTGATTAAGTTGATATTGAATGATGTTTTAGGACTTGTTGAAGTTCAAGAAAGCTAGTGGAAGTTTTGGTGCAACAGCAAAGGAAAATATAAAAGGTAGTTGGGTTTATTTTATTGCAATATGTTATTCTTTGTTTCCATGATTATAATTTGTTGCCATATTGTATTTGTGTTGTTCTATGACTGGTTATGGCTGTAAAATGACGAGTTTTATTCCCCGAGATGTCCATTTTCTAAGGGGAAACTCTGCCAAAATTTTTACTTGACAATATGGTATTTTAATGATTTATGTGTTTATATGTGAATATTTGTGAAACGTGAATGATATATTTGCAAAAGATAAACTAGCTACTGAGATTTTCCCAAATCTCACCCCCAGGCACTAATATGATAGGTTAAAGTGATGGCAAGACCTCCAAGAAGACAAGAGGCAAGGAGAAGATTAATGATTATTAGATTTATAGCCACCTTGGTTGCTTGTTTTCTTATAATTATATATGAAATCATATGTATTTTTATGAAGCTGTGTTTTGCTGCTATAATGTTCCTTTAGAGTTATTGTGATGTTAAGAATACATTTTGGAAGAGTTTGAATCATGCAAGTAGGTTATGTAGTTAATTTTTTGAAGTTGGAATGTAAATCTGTCCATTATGCGCACTGATCAGTTATATAGTTACTGTTGATTTGAAATTCAGTTTTCTATATGAGTTTTATATATTCTTGGAAAGTAAACATATAGATCTTTCCAAAGAGCCAAAGATCACTTCATTTCCATATGTATACGAATTTTTGTGAATTTTTGAAGATGGCTCAAAAAATTTGGAAAAGTAGTTTCAACCAAATGAATAGTATACTTCAACTAATTTTATGAATGAATTAGCTCAATTAATTTCTAGTTATATATTTTTCCCATGTAGGAAATATTTTTATCTATTTTTGGAGACTTGAATCATCCTCATATAATTTTCCTACATTTAGTTATGTTATTTCAAAATTTAGCCGGGAAAATCAAATTACCAAATGAATAGTATTTTGAAAGATTGAATTTTTCTCATTCAATATTCTAATGATTCAAGCTTCTAAATTAGCTTATTTAGCATTATACATGAGAAATATTGTAAGAAAGTAAGAAATGACATTTTTAACTATAACGTCCGTCCGCTTCTTTGGGATTGATGACTGTCCTCACAAACTAACACAAGTCCTTTCTGTTGAATCAAGAAGTTTTGATGATTTCAAATCAACTCTCAAGAGCTTGGATTGAATATATCAAAGGAGCTCAAAGTGTCTCAAGTGAAGAAAATCTAAGTAATCATTGCTAGGAATGTTGTAGGATCTTTTGACATGGGTAAAAGACTTTGATTTGATGAAAAGAAGCTTTAAAAACTTGATTTTATGTTAAATAATGAAGTATTTGAAAAAATACCTACCAACAGACGAACTTTGAAAAGCTTACATTGAACTGTCATGTTGGAAATTCGAACTTTGGCTTTGGAAATTCAAATTTTGAGCTAAAATTTAATAAGTCTGAAGAGATGCATCTCTGACAGACGAATTTTGATTTTCCAAAATTTGAATTTTCATAAGTGTCTGAAAGAAGCAGTTGAGCAACAGGCAAACTTTGAGCTTTGAACATTCAAATTTCAGACAAAATGAAATTTATGAAAACTGAAAAAATTCGTCTGAAACAATATTAAAGTTCATATGAAGTCAAGATCATATTAAGATTCAAAACTGTTCACTGACAGACGTACTTTGAACATGGAAATTCGAATTTCAGAAGCTAAAGTTGTGAGTCTGTTGAAATGATATGATGACATATGAAGGACAATGTTTACAAATTTGAATGTTAAAGTAAGTCTAAAAATAGGTCTCTCTGACAGACGAACTTCACTCTTTGAAAATTTGAATTTCAGAGTAAATGAACTACTGTGTCCTTTGAGCCTGCTGCGAACAAACGAATTTTGGGGTTCCAAAATTTGAATTTCGAGGGCACTGTAGCAAATTGAAAACACTGTTCACACTTAACAAAAAAACTTTCTTCTTGAAAATTCTTATGTCACAACATGGTAACATTTTCTAAGTTTCAAAATTCGAATTTCACTTCAAGAACAGACGAACTTCAGTATTTTAACGTTGGAAGCTTTAACCTTCGGTTCCTTCAAAATTCGTCTGTTGACCAACTGAAATTCAAATTTCTGTATGTCATAAGCATTAAATGCAGTTAGTTAACGGATAGTTTTTTAGAGTAACCGTTGGATAACTTCTCCAACGGATAGATTTTGTCTCTAATGGACATTTGTGACCTAAAACTTTAAATACAATATCATTTGAAGTTGTGGGTAACGAATCAAACTTTGTATATACTAAAATTCTGCCAAATCTTCTGCTCAAAGACTTTTACCCTCTTACTTCAGCATTTTCTCTTTAACTTTCATATTCACTCTATTCAAGAGAGTTTCATCTTTGTAAAAAATCTAATCTTCATTTGGAAGATAGATTTACTTGTAAGGAAATATCAAAAGAGATTATAAAGCACTTGGTGAGAGTACAGAAAGAGATTGAGTGAGCTCTAGAAAACAGAGCATACACGTTGTACAGTGGCATTTGCATGAAGCCCGTTGAATTCTTGCAGTATAGTGGAAAATCTCAAGTGGTGACTTGGGGACTGGACGTAGGTCAAGAGGAGAGACCGAACCATGATAAATATCTGAGTTTTTCTTCTCCCTATCTCTTTTCTTTTAACTTATTGCTTTATACTCTGTTTTTCATTATACCTTACTTTCTTCATCATTCTCACTTTATGCAGAAAATTTTTAATCTTCCCAATTCACCCCCCCTTGGGAAGTCAGCCTAACTAACAAGTGATATCAGAGCCCGGATTTCCAATCAAAGGATCTCACAGTCCGGGAATTAAGATGGCTAGCTTTGGAGAAAGCATATTACTAGAAGGGAACAATACAAACAGACCGCCTGGCTTCAGTGGAGAGCACTACGATTACTGGAAGATGAGAATGCAAATCTATCTCCAGTCAATCGATTTGGACATTTGGTCAGTCATTGAGAAAGGAGATTTTGTCCCAATGGCTTTAACAGATGATGGAAAATACAAAGAGAAGCTAGAAGTAGAATGGAATGAAGAAGACAGAAGGAGAGTCTTGCTGAACTTCAAGGCTAAGCATTGTTTAGTCAGTGCTCTGAATCAAGAAGAATTCTACAGAGTCTTACAGTGCTCCACTGCTAAAGAAATGTGGGACACCCTGCAGATTGCGCATGAAGGAACAACTAGAGTTAGGGAAAATAGACTGAACATATGCATTGGGGAATATGAATGTTTCAAAATGGTTGAAGGAGAAACTATAAAAGAGCTACAAAAGAGATTCACTCTCATTGTGAATCAGCTAAAGAGCCTGGGAAATGAGTTTACTCAAACAGAAAAAGTAAGGAAGATACTCAGAGCTCTCCCTTTGGAATGGCAACCCAAAGTAATAGCAATAGAGGAAGCCAGAGGAGAATTAATGGCCTTTGTCACAGCTCTTTTCGGCAGCCTTGAGGAATATGAAGGAAAAATGAAAGCTCTCAAGGAAGCTGGACAGGACAGAAAGAAGAAAGGCCTTGCCTTCAAAGCCGCTAAAGAAGAAGAAGAAGAATCTAATGAAGGAGACGAGCTGGATGAAGAAACTCTAGCTATGATGGTAAGAAAATTTGAAAGATTCTACAACAAGAAAAGAAACAAGAGAATCTTCAAGATGGGAGCAGCTGGAGAAGGCAAAAGAGAAGCAAAAGAACCTGTGACTTGCTATGAGTGCAAGAAGCAGGGACACATCAAATGGGATTGTCCTCAATTCCTAAAGATACAAGAGAAAGAAAAGAAAGCTGCTAACAAAGAGAAGAAAAAGAAAGTCTACATCTCATCAATCTGGGGCAATAGCTCAGATGAGGATGAAGAAGATGAAGATGAGATTGCCAACATTTGTTTGATGGCACTTGCTTCTGAAGAAGCTGAACTCTCATGCAGCAATGATCAAGAAGAAGAGGTATATGAATCTGAACCTTCCTACTCTGAATTGCTGGATGCATTTCATGAGCTTCATGATGAGTTTATTAAAGTTGCTAAAGAACTAAAACTAGCAAAGAAAAAGATTAATAAACTGGAATCTCAAAGCAACATTTCTGAAATTACCTCTTTACCTACTGATGAATCTGTTTGCTGTAAATCATGCATTGAACTGAAGCAAACCAATGAATATTTAGTGAAAAGCATGTCTAGGCTTACAAGAGGTAAAGATATGTTGTTTGCTTTAATGGGGAGCTAAAGAATATTGCAAGGAAAAACTGGACTTGGCTATGATCCATGTGCTGTTAAAGAAAAGATTAGGAAGAAAAATCAGAATGTATATATGAGACACTTTGTACATGCTAATGGAAATAAAAGGAAAGATCATATGTCACGTCACATTGAATCATATAATCAACCAAGGCATGCAAAGCAAAAATATTATTTGTATTGTTTTCTTCTTGCCTCTCAATCTAGCAGTCCTTTTACCACTTGTAACTTCTATAACAAAAAGGGACATATTTCTAGCTCTTGTGCCTTGAAGAAAAATGGACTTGACAGGAAGGTTAAATGGGTTCCTAAAGGTACATTTGTATCTAGGGAAACCACCACTGACAGAAAAGGACCCAAGCCGATTTGAATACCTAAGAAGAAAACTTGAACTTTGTTTTGCAGGTCTGTCTCAAAGCTAAAAGGAGCAACAAATGGTATATGGACAGTGCCTGCTCAAGTCACATGACTGGTGACAAAGAGAAGTTCATCACCCTTAGAGACAAGAAAGGAGGAAAGGTGACCTTTGGAGGTGATCAGTATGGCAGAATTTTTGGCATTAGCATTGTGGGCAAAAATCCTGAAACATCCATTGAAGAGGTGCTGTTTGTGATAGGCCTCAACCACAATTTGCTGAGTGTGAGCCAAACATGTGACAAAGGAAATTGGGTGCTGTTTAACTCAAAATTCTGTCTAGTCATCAGAAAAAGTGATCACAAAGTAATCCTCAAAGCTCAAAGGGATAGTAACTGCTATACTATTGATCTTGATGAACTTCCTCCCTTAGATTCTGTTTGTCTAATTAGTCAGGACAATGATAGTTGGCTATGGCATAGAAGATTAGCTCATGTTAATATGAATCAACTTTTAAAACTGGTTAAAAACGAGTTAGTCACTGGCCTGCCAAAAATTGCTTTTGAAAAAGACAAAGAATGTGATGCATGCTTAAGAGGAAAGCAAACTAAATCTTCTTTTAAACCTAAAAATGTAGTCACCACAACTAGGCCACTAGAACTACTACATATGAATTTTATTGGTCTATCTAGAGTAAAGAGCATTGGTGGTAATCTATATGTGCTTATAATTGTGGATGATTACTCTAGATTTACATGGACATTATTTCTTTCCTCTAAAAGTGATACCTTTGATGCATTCGTAACCTTAGCTAAGAAAGTGCAAAATGAGAAAGGTATTTCCATTGCGTCTATCAGGTCAGATCATAGACGAGAGTTTGAAAACTCTTACTTTCTGGAGTACTACAATGAGCATGGAATTGATCACAACTTCTCAGCTCCAAGAACTCCTCAACATAATGGAGTAGTAGAAAGGAAGAACAGAACCATTAGAGAGATGGCTAGAGTTATGCTGAATGAAAAGGAGCTGTCTCAAGTGTTTTGGACTGATGCAGTAAATACAGCAAGCTACATCATAAACAGAGCCTATATCAGACCAATCCTTGGAAGGACTCCATACGAGCTGTACAAAGGAAGAAAGCCAAATCTGTCACATCTCAATGTGTTCGGGTGCAAATGCTTCATTCACAACAATGGGAAAGAAAATCTGGGTAAGTTTGTTCCTAAATCCGATAAAGGTATATTTCTGGGCTATTCTAGTAGAAGTAAAGCTTATAGAGTTTTTAATAAAAGGTCTAATTTAGTACAGGAATCTATGCATGTAGTGTTTATAGAAAATGAAACTGCTTCTAAACATGTTTCTGATGAGGATGATCTTGTTTCAAATCTTAAAAAGTTAGATATCTCTAATGAAGATATAATTAAGCCTCCAAAAATATCTGAATCTATTGATATAGAGGAAGATATTCAGGAGAGAGATTTTGAAGAAAAAAATAATGAAGAAACATCTCAAGAACTCTCTAGAGCTTGGAGAAATCAAAGGAATCATCCTGTTGATCAAGTAATAGGGAATGTTCAAGAGAAAGTCAGAACTAGAAAACAGTTAAGGGATCAAATGATTAACTGTGCTTTCATATCACAAATTGAACCTAAATGTACTGAGGAAGCCTTAACTGATGAGTACTGGATTCTAGCTATGCAGGATGAATTAAATCAATTTGAAAGAAATCAAGTCTGGGATTTAGTGCCTAGGCCCAAAAATCATCCTGTCATAGGTACCAAATGGGTTTTTAGAAACAAACTTGATGAATCAGGATCAATCATCAGAAACAAAGCTAGACTGGTTACTAAAGGATATAATCAAGAAGAGGGTATTGATTTTGAAGAGACTTTTGCTCCAGTAGCTAGATTAGAAGCAATTAGAATTCTATTAGCATATGCATGCATGAAAAATATTTTGTTGTGTCAAATGGATGTAAAAAGTGCTTTTCTGAATGGATATATCATGGAAGAAGTTTATGTAGATCAACCACAAGGTTTTGAGGATTCTACAAAACCAAACCATATGTATAGACTAAAGAAAGCTCTTTACGGTTTGAAGCAAGCCCCTAGAGCATGGTATGAAAGATTGAGTAATTTTCTAACTGAAAAGGGGTTTAACAGAGGAAAAGTAGATACAACCTTATTTACTACGAAAGAAAATAAAGATTTACTGATTGTTCAAATCTATGTTGATGATATTATATTTGGTGCTGCTAATGAATCTCTTTGCAATAATTTTTCTAAGTTAATGCAGGGAGAATTCGAAATGTCTATGATGGGTGAACTCAACTTCTTCCTTGGATTGCAAATCAGACAGAGCAATGATGGTATCTTCCTCAATCAATCCAAGTATCTGAAGGAATTGCTAAAGAAGTTTGGAATGGAAAATGCCAAGCAAATGGGAACACCTCTGCTTACTGCAACCAAACTGGACATGGATGAGAAAGGGAAACTATTTGACATAACTTAGTATAGGAGAATGATTGGATCCCTGCTGTACTTAACTGTCAGCAGACCTGACATTATGTTTAGTGTCTGTATGTGTGCAAGATTCCAATCATGTCCCAAAGAAACCCATGCTACTGCTGTTAAGAGAATCTTCAGATATCTTATTAGAACATCACAGATGGGTCTTTGGTATCCAAAGGGCAATGGAGAAGATCTCAAAGGATACACTGATGCTGATTTTGCAGGATCCAAAACTGACAGAAATAGCACAAGTGGAACTTGTCAGTTTCTTGGAGGATCCTTGGTTTCATGGTTTAGCAAAAAGCAGAATAGTGTGGCCTTATCCACTGTAGAGGCTGAGTATGTTGCAGCTGGAAGCTGTTGTGCCCAAATCATCTGGATGAAACAACAACTGGAAGATCTTGAGGTTGAGTTGAGAGAAATACCAATAATGTATGACAATCAAAGTGCTATCAATATCACAAAGAATCCTGTCATGCACTCAAAGACAAAACATATTGAAGTTAGGCACCACTTCATAAGGGATCACGTTCTGAAAGGAGAAATTAGATTGGAATACATCCCAACTGAAGATCAAGTTGTAGATATCCTGACAAAGCCTCTGTCAGACGATAGATATTGCAAGATAAGAAGAGAATTGGGTATGGTAAATCCCAATAAACTGTAAGTAATTCTTTGTGCAATTATGTTTTTAAATCTTTCAACATTAAATTTATTCTAACTTTAGCATCGGAGGATGTTTAATTTAAGTTGTAGGTGCTTCTCATGAGATTCATTGGCAATAAATCCGAAAAATGGAGCACACTGGAAAAGAACAATCAAAGATTAAAGTAAAGGGCAAAAATTTTGAGTTTCTGGACTCAATCTGTAAGTTTTAAAGTTGAAATTCATATATTGATTATGTGGTAGACAAATTTCAGTGAAAAACTAGGTTTCTGAGGAAGTCAGCATGGTTAACATTCGAATTTTGCATATCCAACAGACGAACTTTGGCCTGTTATTAGAAGGGACAGTTCTCGTTGATGCCTCGAAATTCATCTGTTGATCCTTCAAAATTCAAATTTTCAAGAACAAAATTTCAAAGTTATAAATGTCTAACATAATGATTATACTAATGCTTATCTGTTAACATATGAATGTTGGATAACTTTCACAAAGTTGAGAAATTTGAATTTCTGACTTAAAATTCGTCTGTTGAAACATGCTCCTCAATGTTGAATCCTTGAAAGATGAAGTTTTGTATGCTTAATTCATCTATTGTTTGTTGGCTTGTTTGCTGCTTGGTATTTGCTTTTGAAAATTTGAACTTTGCTGAAACAAAGTTCATCTGTTCATCTTGTGTTATTTTATCCAAGCCTCTGTCAGACGAACTTTCAGAAGAAAATTCATCTGTCAGTAAGCTTTGCTGAACAGTTTGACTTGTAACTGCCCGAAGTTTGAATTTTGACCCTTCAAAATTCGTCTGTCAGACGGTTACATATGTTAAAACTGATGGTTTTCATTTGAACAGACGCAACCCTATTCCTATTCTCTCTGAGTTTGTTCCAATCCTGCATTCAATCCTTTTCAATTCTGATAAAAAACCATCATTTCCCACCAATTAAACTTCCTTTCGTATCCTTTAAACCTATTCCTTGCTTCATTCTGCAACATTCATCCATGAAAATGGAAAGAGTCAAGAATCCAGAAGCTGGCAAAGGAGAGGCTCGTCCAAAACGTTCTGTAAAATCCCAATATGCCACGAAGGAAGGAGAAAAACTGAAGAGAAAGGCTGAATCCAGCAAGGGAACTCCTTCCAAATGGCAGAAATCTACACCCAAGGGAGAATCAAAGAAGGCTGGACCCTCTTCCTCAAAGGTAGCAGAACCTTCTGTCCCTGTTCCTGTTGCTGCTGAACCAGTTGCTTCCACTTCAACCTCAAGCACTGAATCTGGGGAATATGAGCTTACTACACTACCATTATGGAGCACTCCACAGATTCAAGAGGAATACTCCACCAAGTTTGCCAACAAGAAGGTAATCAAGCCACATTGTGTAAACTTCGAAGATTTCTTAGTCTCCAATAGTTTTGATGCTGGTATATGGATAATGAGATACAAGAATCTGTTGGAAGTATTAGAGAGATATGATGATGAAGTAGTGAAGTCTTGGTATGCTTCCCTAAAGTATAATAGCAAGAAGAAGAAGTGGGCAGTCAATCTGAGATCTAGGACCATCTGGCTTACTAATGAGACATTTAATGAGGTATTGGAGATCCCAGGGCAAGATGTACTCAAGATTGACATCACTACCTCTAGATACATGGATGAGGCAGATACTGCTGATGAAGAAGGTGGCCCCTTTTTGAACTACAAGGAGAGCACAATTCTGAGCACATTGTTCAGAAGAAGGGAAAATTGGCCATCCATAAACGTGTTGAAGCCCACAGACCTCAGTGTTCAAGTAAG
This sequence comes from Adenanthera pavonina, assembly GCA_026686845.1. NCBI lineage: Eukaryota > Viridiplantae > Streptophyta > Magnoliopsida > Fabales > Fabaceae > Adenanthera > Adenanthera pavonina. Next base: position 21,134,598 of record JAIVEN010000009.1, read on the forward strand.
GATCCTGCACTACATAGTGTCTAGGATTATATTCAACAAAGGAGGCAGCTTCAATCTGATAACCAGGGTAGAGGCACATGTCATGGCTGCAATCATGCGTGGAAAACTGATCAACATGGGACACATCATACTCCAACGCATGATCAAGGCAAGAGATCAGAGGAAGGACTCCACACTCCCCTATGCTGCTATCATTTCCAGAATTCTGCAGTATGCCAGAATTCAACACCTTGAGAAGGGGAAGGGGAAGCCCACTGAAATCTTCAAGGAGGAAGAACTACAAAGAATGGGTATTGAAAGGGAGCAGGAAGAACTGAAGATCTATTCTTTGTCGAAGGTGCCTCCCTACAGCAAGAGGATACTTCTGAGGCTCCTGCCAGACCTACTCCTCAGCCCTCTGTGCCTCTCCCATCTCCCTCCAAGCCCACTCACATTCCATCCACTCCATCCTCTCGTGCCAGGCTAACCAAGATCAGTGAGTTGTATGGCAGCCTGTCTACACTCATTATTAGCATCAGGGATGAGCAAAATACCAAGTTTGCTCATCTGTAAGATCAGATTCATCAGTTGGCAAAGAATATGAAGGTGGTTGCTGATGCTTATGAAGAAATTTGAAGTGCAATCCCTACCACTTCAGCTCCACCTTAGCAAGGGTTCTTTGTGCTTGTCCAATCTCTAACTCCTGAGCCTCCAAGCCTATTCAAGATTGCCTCCTCTGACCATGATGATGATATAGATGGTGCTAAGTCTGCTGGTGCAATGAGGACACCAAGTCCTGGTCCACCCTTGGACTATGGTTTGGAAGAGGAGGGACTTCAAGAAACAAGCCCTTATGAGCCTATGCAAGAAGATGCTCAGGGTTCAATTCTGTCCATTCAAGAATCTGAGCAAGTTGAAAAACTGGTTGCAGCTATTTCAACCACTTCTATGCAGGAGGGAGCAAGCAATGAAGAGAGAAGCATTGTGCCTATTGTTGATTATGTAGCTATTGCTCACAATGTTCTGCTGCAAACTCAGAGGAGAAGGCTTGAAGAAATGTTTTGTCCTGATGAACCAGCTCCTCCTTCTCTTGCTGCTTATGGACTCTCAGAGAAACAAAGAGCTCAGTTGGCTCTTTCAAGGCAGGCAATACAGGAGTTGCTTGAGGTCTCTGATGATGATGATGAACCAAGTCCTGAGCCTCCTGCACTAGAAATTCCTTTTGCTCCTGTGCCTCTCAGAGCTATTCCAGTCACTCAGATGCCTCCTCAGGTTGATTTTGTTGGCCTTCCTGATGATGCCAAAAAGGGGGAGAAGAAGAAGCAAACTGGAAAATCTGCCGCTGAGCCATCTGGGAAGACGTACAATAAGAAGACCAAGCCAAAGAAGAAGTGATGGATGGACTGCTTAGAACTTAGGCTTAACTTGTTGTGATTACTTGTATTGTGCTTTGCTATTGTGATTACTTGTTTTGTGCTTTGCTGATTGCATGTATTCTACATTTAACTTGTGTATTTGAATGAACCTTGATTAATTTTGTCTCTGTAAAGCAACAAGTGTCTAAATGAATGAGTTCCTTGGTTGCAATGATTTGTACTTATCACTTCCTGAATCTCTTCACTGATGTGCTATATATGATATCTTTTGAAATATAATGCATATGTTGAGGGGGAGCTTGCTAAAGCAAACCCAATTACTAATCCAGTTTTTAAGTTGTTTTGTCATCATCAAAAAGGGGGAGAATGTTGAATCAAGAAGTTTTGATGATTCCAAATCAACTCTCAAGAGCTTGGATTAAAGATATCAAAGGAGCTCAAAGTGTCTCAAGTGAAGAAAATCTGAGTAATCATTGCTAGGAATGTTGTAGGATCTTTTGACATGGGTAAAAGACTTTGATTTGATGAAAAGAAGCTTTAACAACTTGATTTTATGTTAAATAATGAAGTATTTGAAAAAATACCTACCAACAGATGAACTTTGAAAAGTTTACATTGAACTGTCATGTTGGAAATTCAAACTTTGGCTTTGGAAATTCGAATTTCGAGTTAAAACTTAATAAGTCTGAAGAGATGCCTCTCTGACAGACGAATTTTGATTTTCCAAAATTTGAATTTTCTTAAGTGTCTGAAAGAAGTAGTTAAGCAACAGATGAACTTTGAGCTTTGAACATTCGAATTTCAGACAAAATGAAATTTATGAAAACTGATGAAATTCGTCTGAAACAATGTTAAAGTTCATCTGAAGTCAAGATCATATTAAGTTTCAAAACTGTTCACTGACAGACGAACTTTGAACATGGAAATTTGAATTTCAGAAGCTAAAGTTGTGAGTCTGTTGAAATGATATGATGACATATGAAGGACAATGTTTACAAATTTGAATGTTAAAGTAAGTCTAAAAAGAGGTCTCTCTGACAGACGAACTTCACTCTTTGAAAATTTGAATTTCAGAGTAAATGAACTACTGTGTCCTTTGAGCCTGCTGCGAACAGACGAAATCTTGGGGTTCCAAAATTTGAATTTTGAGGGCACTGTAGCAAATTGAAAACACTGTTCACACTTAACAGAAAAACTTTCTTCTTGAAAATTCATATGTCACAACATGGAAACATTTTATAAGTTTCAAAATTCGAATTTCACTTCATGAATAGACGAACTTTAGTATTCTAATGTTGGAAGCTTTAACCTTCGGTTCCTTCAAAATTCGTCTGTTGACCAATCGAAATTTGAATTTCAGTATGTTGGAAGCATTAAATGCGGTTGGTTAACGGATAGTTTTTCAGAGTAACCATTGGATAACTTCTCCAATGGATAGATTGTCTCTAACAGACATTTGTGACTTAAAACTATAAATACAACATCATTTGAAGTTGTGGGTAACGAATCAAACTTTGTATATACTGAAATTCTGCCAAATCTTTTACTCAAAGACTTTTACCCTCTTACTTAAGCATTTGCTCTTCAACTTTCATATTCACTCTATTCAAGAGAGTTTCATCTTTGTAAAAAATCTAATCTTCATTTGGAAGATAGATTTACTTGTGAGGAGATATCACAAGAGATTGTAAAGTACTTGGTGAGAGTGCAGAAAGAGATTGAGTGAGCTCTAGAAAATAGAGCATACACATTGTACAGTGGCATTTGCAAGAAGCCCATTGAATTCTTGCAGTATAGTGGAAAATCTCAAGTGGCGATTTGGGGACTGGACGAAGGTCAAGAGGAAAGATCGAACCAGGATAAATATCTGAGTTTTTCTTCTCCCTATCTCTTTTCTTTTAGCTTATTGCTTTATACTATATTTTTCATTATACCTTGCTTTCTTCATCATTCTCACTTTATGCAGAAAAATTTTTAATCTTCCTAATTCACCCCCCTCTTGGGAAGTCAGCCTAACTAACACTTTCAGTGTACTTTATCCTCACTCACACACCTCATTCCTAGGAGGTCACCTATCTCATAATTGCTCCAGGTCAAACACACTTAACTGAGGAGTTCTTAAGGGATAGGCTACCGAAAAAGGTAGGTGCACCTTGTTGGTATAGGTAGTACCTATCAATTCCTTTAAACTATCCTTTAACCATATAGTCCCATACCTATACAGTCTCCGGATACCTCTCGTTTTGGTATGTATCCGATTCATTCATATGCCCCTCCCACTTAGAAGCTTACAAGGAGCCACTTCTTATCCGTGCCTTTATCACTTTATCTAATCCCTACTTTTTTTTACACCGGTGATCACTCCTCACCCTCGTCAGTGCCCAGATGTCACATGCCCACCAGCTTCCGCTTAGTTCGTCCCCGAACCATACCATACTAAGAGAAACCAGGCTCTGATCCCAATGGTAATGTCCAGCCACTTCTTTGGGATTGACGACTGTCCCCACAAACTCACAAAAGCCCTTTTGGTGTGCTTTTTCCTCACTCACACACCTCCTTCCCAGGAGGTCACCTATCCCATAATTGCTACAGGTCAAGTACGCTTAACTAAGGAGTTCTTAAGGGATAGGCTACCGAAAAGGTAGGTGCACCTTGTTGGTATCGGTAGTACCTATCAATTCCTTTAAGCTATCCTTTAACCATATAGTCTCATACCTATACAGTCTCTGGATCCCTCTCATTTCGGTATGTGTTCAATTCATTCATATGCCCCTCCCGCTTAGAAGCCTGCCAGGAGCCGCTCCTTGTCCGTACCTTTATCACTTTATCTTACCCCTACTTTTTTTTGCACCGGTGATCACTCCCTGTCCTTGTCAGTGCTCGGATGTCACAAAAAGAGCCACAGTCAAAGCTCTAGTATAACCATTGGCCGGGTTGTATTAGGGTAAGGTGAGCTTGGTGATGTCCTAGAATTAGTCTTCACCAACTGTTGGAAAGGAATCATCTATTGAAATGTCTTGTGATGACGACAACTCGTGGTTCTAGCTGTGTATAAGGGAGAACATGCATACCATTCCTTAGCATTGTATTGCATTACTGTATAGGTTAGTATATATATTGTGTGTGGTTGTTCCTGGTTATTGAGACTTTATCTCACACCCCTCTCCCATGAACTAACATTTCATGTGAAGGTTTTGGAACTAGTTCGGAGAAGATGAGGGATTACCATTGGATGTGGGAATACTAGGTTTATATTATGTATGTTTATTTAAATGTGTATCTTGTGCCAAGTAGGATAGATGGTTTGTAACTGTATAGAGTTTGGTATTGTTGTTGTAATGGATATGATGTTATTGGTATGTTATGAATATGAAATTGTGTTGCATAGGATGTGTGTGTTGGTATTTGTGAACCCAAAGGTGTATTAAGCCTTGTTCAGGTGTTTTAGGGCCTATAGCTCATTTTGTTATTTGTGATTCCAGGGGGTCAAATCTCAGAGGAATAGTTCCTTTGAGGTGAAACCTTTTTGGACAAGTTGGTTAGGTGGTTTTCGACATGTGTGAAGGGTCTCAAGTGGTCAAATTACCTTTGGTGGCAATTGGGAGTTGTGAGTTATAAGTTTTGGTTAAAAAGTGACCAAAAAGTCAGGTTGCGATGCCAAGAGCTCTAGTAGTGAGTGAGTTTCTAAGGTAAACCGGAGCCGCAGCGCTAATGTATCGGTCATGGCCCTAGCCTATTTTCTGGTGTTGTTTGGCATTTTTTCGCTACTCTGAGATTTTGGGAAGTTGTTTTGAGATGTTTTGGGTTGTGCTTAGTTGTATTTTGGAGTTTTTGGTCAAGTCTAGAGGTGTCAGGGAGTAAGGTGTTATAAAACTTAAAAGTTTCAAGTTGAACCCTGTAACATCATCAATTTTTACATTATGATGTGCATGAAAATATGATAACAAAAGAATGCTATAAAGGGCAAAATAGTAATTTTTTATATTTGCTCCTTAAATGGAATTAATTTATACTATGGTTCTTAAAAGGAATTAAGTTTGGTTCTTAACTGGAATAAATTCTAAATTTGGTCATTAATTGGCATTGATTTCAAAAATTGTAGAAATATGATATGCATGTCAAAATGATATAGACTGCAGAATACCGTAGAATTAAAGAGTACGAAGGAAAAGTACTATAGGCCCTACAAATACAAGAAAGGTGAAAATAAATGTATGTGGGCTCCACATAAAATACAATTTGGGATAGTTATGAAGTTAAATACATATCCCAAACTAGTGTATTCCTGTATGCATATAGAAATAAAAAGTATTAGTATATACTGTAAAATAGCAATAAACTATTCAGATAAAAAATAATCAGTATAGGATATATCTGGATCAAGAAAATATACTATATTAAGAACACTCCCTCTCCTCTTATTGGCTGAAATTTTTAGTATGTGAGGAAAAGAATATTTTAATATTTTAATGTCATGGATGGTGTCAAATTGGTGGACACTTGGAAGAAAAATAAGGCAACTTGATGTCTTTATACACTCCCTCTCTTGACCGACTTTGGGAGGAAAGAAAGAGAGGAAGTGAGATGAAAGAACACTCCAAGAAAGAGAGGAAGTGGCGTGAGAGAAGCGAGGAAGAAAGAAGAGGAGAAAAATCAAGTTCAAGAGGTAAGTTTCTTCTCTCAAATTCTAAGGTTTTCTAGTTCAAGTTTTAGGTTATATAAGTTAGTATGTTTGAGTTTCTCTTTATCTCCTCTCAAGGGTGTGATTTTGGCATAATCAAAGAAAAAGAAAGAGGAAGTGTTTTATGCATAAAAACTAAGAGAAAGCATGAACAAGTTACTAGAAGCATGATTTGCATGAGTTTATACAAGGTTGTAAAGAAATTCCTTCTTTCCCTTCAAGTGATGGTTTTTCACCAAGGAAAAAGGGGTGAAAAGAGTTGGAATTTCGCACCACCAATGGTAAAAATGAATTCCTCATGGTTGAATTAGCTAAGAATAAGTTACGTATTCATGAAAAAGCCAAAAATAAGAAATATAGAAATTTAGGGTTTTATGGTTTTTTGTAAGTGGCCCTAAGAATCAGTTGATTTGGAATGTGCTTGATGATGTATTGGGGTTTGGGAAGGCTTAGAAAGCTATTGAAAAGTTTGGAAGCAAATGGTATAGCAAAAGCTTTCATAAAGGTATCAAATTTACATTTCTTGCTTCATGTTATCTTGATGTGTTTCTATGATAATATATGATTGCCATATTGTTGTTTTGATGTTTTATGATTGGTTTTGGTTGTGTCTAATGAGAGGACAATGCTCAGGATATCTATTTTCTAAGAGAAAACTCTGCTAAAATTTTTAATGACAATATGGTATTTTATGTTTTAATATGATTAAATGATGTTTCATGGCATGAAAAATGACTTGAATGCATGAAATATATTTGCAACTAGGATTTTATAATCTCACCATCCCAAACACTAACATGCTAGGGCCAAGTCATGGCAAGGATCAAAGGAAGGCAAAAGGCAAAGAAGAGGATAGTGATGCTCAAAGTGTTATTGGAAATTATGAAATGTTATTTTGGGTTATTATGCAAAATTACGTATGGACTTTTAAATCCGTACCTCTATGTAATTATGTTCCTTTAAGCTTCTTAAGATGATAGGTATTTATTATAAACCAATTATGTAATGTAAGTATATTATGAAGTTAGTTTTGCCAAGGATTATCCAAAACTATCCATTATGACATGCTGAGGATAAAATAGAGTAACTCTATTCAAAAGAGAGTATAATATATGAGTGGTTTATATGTTTGAAAAGTAGATATAATGAGCTTTCAAGGAACTTAAAAAACACTTAAAATGGTTAAGTGTGGCAAGAGTTATGAATTTTAAAAGTCGAGGTTAAAAATATGGAAAGTTGCAAAATTGACATATGAACAGTAAATTTCGGGCAAAATGCTATATGAATTGGCATGTTCAAAGCCCTATTCCATATTTTTGATTGTAGATAATATTCTAAACTACTTTTAAAGACTAAAATCACCTCCATATGATTTTTTAGAACTAGTTATAATTTTTCAAATTTCAATTTGGAAACCAAGGCCACCAAATGAACAGTAACTCAAGAATTTTAATTTATTTCTATTTTGGTCTCTCAAGTAATTTAAGCTTCTAAAGTGTTACAAACCACAACAAGGAAGTCAAAATGATCCATGCTACTAACTTAACTATCCAATTTCCATACAACGAGGTTAGAAAACAAAGTAGGTAGTATATTATGATTTGTCCCCTGATATAATCAAGAAAGGTCCCATCATATCCTCTTAATATAATCAGTGGAATTTCAAGGGAAAGTCTAGAATATAAACTGGAAATAACTGCAATGATAAAAAAAAAGAAAAAGAAAAAGAACAGTGTTAGTTACTGTGATGGGAAATATGGAAAAACATACTTTAGGAGGAAATAGATTATTTAGTGCACTTTATTTGTCCATACAAGGAAAAGGATATAGAGGCAGCTTAGTTGCAAGTTGTAACATAACCCTATAATGCATTCCTAAGGAATATATACATAGACTCATCTTGGATCTAGTTAAAAATACTAGAGAAAGCATAAGTACTTCAAACATTAAAGAAGGAAAAAAATAGTAAATAATGAAAACAAACCTTCCTATTTTGGCTTTTCCTTGGGTAAAGATGCAAGCGAAATATCTCTCTTTGGTCAAAATCAAGCAGAAATGGAGATTGCATGAGTACACCACTAGATATGTTAGCTGAAGAAACCTGTACTATTTGATTTATAACATATATGGCATTCTTGTCTATTCTTGAATTTCAATGGATTAGAGTTTGTATGGCATTGCATTAGGATTTTTATAAAATTATGCTTTTAGGTCTTACTTCACATGAGAAACTTAACTTACCAAATTGGCATGTTAGTTCTTACAAAGTCAAAAAGTATCTTAGTTTACATTGAATAGAGGTCAAATGTGGTGTTTAGTGCATGAGTATTTCAATTTTTCAGATACTTAGAAGCCTACTTATAAGATAATGGAAAACTCAATATTTGTATTATAAGTGTCCTAAATAACTTAGAGATATGTTTGTTCCAAGATTACCTAGCCTAAACATAGGGTATGTAGCTACCATAAGACCAATCCAACATTAATTAACTGTAAAGATACGATGTGACAACATATACTAAAAGGCTCATCAAAGACCTTCAGGATTCAAGATTCAAAGTACCATGTTAACTACATGAACAAAATTTGCAAAATAAAATTCTCATTAAAACCATTGAACAAACACTTGGAGGACCCTTTGAAGGACCAAAGTGGCCTCTCCTTAAGACTAGCACAACTAAAGCTTTTCTGACACCTGCTTATTAGTTTTGAAATAAGTACCTACTTCTTAATACTTGAGGCAAAATCAATCACCTTCCACCTGGGTTGGGCACATCTACATCATAAACGTTTAATTAGTTATGTTTGGTAACTAAAATATTTAGCTTAACTAGACAAAAAAAGAGAATAGTTCGCATTTATTTTGTATCTTTATTGGTGTTTCTCAAATGCTAACTATTTGAACGTTGATAAAAAAAGGAACTTTAATTGGTATTTGTGAAACGCAAACTAAAATCCACTTTAGTTGGCATTTGTACAACAAACGCCAACTAAAATTGGTACTTTAGTTGGTGTTTGTTAAAAAATGCCAATAAAGTGAGTACTTTAGTTGGCATTTATTAAATAAACACCAATAAAAATGGGTACTTTAGTTGGCTTTTGTTCAAAAAATGCCAAGTAAAGTACTCGCTTGGTTGCCAACTTTTCTCTTTATTTAAAAAAAAAATCTTTTGTTGGCATTTATATAGATGCCAACAAAAGCTAGTATTTTTTCCAAAAAAAAAAAGCAACCCATTGATTAAAAAAACATATAAATTACACGAAAATAATATATGCTAGTAATTTAATTACAATTTAATTAAGAAAAAAATTTACAACTCAATTTCTAGTATATCAACAATCCCTAATAAAGAATGTCTTACTAACATATTTGTTTTCTTTCTCCAGAAACTAAACAAAAAAATTACAATTCATGGAGCATTTAAAAACCAAAGTTTAACTTGGCCTAGAAGAAAAAAAAATGGAATCAAATCCTAGCAGCATATTTCTCTACACATGTTAGCAAGAAGAAAATGCAAGGAGCATCCAAACTTTTAGGCCCTTTCACATGCACTATACCTAAAGTAGGATTCAAAAGACTAGCCAATATGAAACAAAAATTAAGGAACAAACAAAAACACTATAATAAATATCAAGAGCATACATCATTGAAGAAATTGTGAAGAAAAATTAAGAAACACATCATACTTTCTCTTCAATCAATTATTTGTGGACCATATTGTTTTTCAATTTGTATGCACATATATGGAGAGGTAAAACAAAAAAAAAACTCTTATCCCCTAGTAATAACAAAGCATGATAAGGCATTTGCATAATATAAGATAAAATTCTAGAGATCTCACTGTTCTTTGTCCAGAAATAACTCTTATGACAAAATATGGCTTCAATCTTCTTTGTTAATCCAACACTTGAAATCCACATTAAAGATGATCCGCCCTGTAGTTTTCAGATAATACAATGAGTATATGAACATGATCAAGCTGTAAAATTTTTTCATTTGTTCCTATCCTTTCTATTGATGCAGTACACTCTTTGTTGGACTTCCAAAGAATGTGTCAATGGTAAAAATCCTCCCAACTCAAGAATGCTATGGAAGGCTTTTTTTTCTTTCAGTACTTGTAAAACCCTCATGGTATTATAGAATGAGGCAGATGCTTCGTCTTCCTTTCTCATGGTACAGTGTAAAGGCCCCACTTTGAACACTAAAGGCATTTGTTTTGGACATTATTTTTGAAATATAAACTGATATAAAATAGGCAAACTTTACATGTCATAGGAACAACAAATGCAAGATGCAATTGTAGCCTCTAATTCAAGAAAGGATGCCATTACAACATATCTTGATACACCAATAGAATAAGAAACTGGATGAATTAAAACTTGAAAGAGCAAGTTCCTCAGAAGCACGATATTCAGAGTTATTCATATTCCATAAATTTCAAACTTGAAGAGTGACCAAAGTAATAGTAATTCCTGCAGTCCATAATGCTAAAAATGCAATAGTTGGTATTGTAATAAACTAAACCATTTTGTTACCACTTCTAATAAAGCTCAGCTTTTCAATCATAAAAGTCCTTTGGGTGGAGTTGGAAGAATATTTTTCCTGGGAAACTCCTTTTGAACCTACAAAGATAGAAAATAACAAAACCAATATCTACAAATCAATATAATTTAAACAAACACACAACAACATGCAAAATTTTTATATATACTAATGTTTGCTCAACACCTAAGTTGTCAAAGTTAGGGTCCAAGTACTAACTCATTCAGTTTAAGAAAAAAATAATATACTAAGATGCAGCTGAAAGGAAAAAACTTACATCTGCAAACAACTTTAACAAATCATTGAACCTTCTCAATACTCCATGGAGTATTGTGATACCTTCTAGTGATTGTAGACCAACTTGAACCCTGTAGAACTATCCCCTAATGATGTTAAAAGTGCATACTTACAAAGATGATACTATGCATATATATCACATGAATAGACAGAATATTAAAAATCAGTAACTTTGGTCATGAATGAAAAGAACATCAGTCAACTTAGTTACCACAATGTGATTTGAATTTCTTGATTTTGGAAGAAAGACCCAAGAAGGTATTGTGACACAATAACTCCAACCTGTCTGATGACTGTGAGGCCATACTGTATCCCACCCATGTAAAGTTTAGTATAACATAAGTTTTGATGATGACAAATATAGAGAAATAAAGAATAAAAGTATCATATCTATCTAACATATATAATGTTCCTTATAGAAATAAAATATGCATTAGTATGTATTTAATTATGGTTATAATGCATATATCATGCTATGTGCAAATATATCCACTATACTTTTATAATGAATAATATAAGTTGGATATATAAACTGGACTAACTACTTGGTTTGTAAGTATAATATATTAAATGTAGGATGATCCAAGTAAGAAGAGTGAGCACCAGAATACAAAAATAGAAATCAATATCATGCCTCACTCAAGAGAGAAGAGGAGAAAGAATGCTTCAAAAATGGAGGATCAGAAGGGAGCATGTTAAGAAGGAAATGACCAAGTGGAAATGGAACTCAACATTTAAAGACCTAGTCACTAGGTATATTTTATTTTCACTTAGGTCTTGAGGTGGGATTAATCTTTGAAAATTACTTAATCTTGTTACCATATATTTTAAATGAGTTAGATTAAGTAAATATGATGTTAGCATATGTTAGATTTGAAAAACTCTAATGACAGATGAATTTTGAGAAGTTAAACTTCATATACTTTGTGAAAATATGAACTTTGCTGACTAAAATTTGAAGTTTCAGAGATATCAACTCTGACAGATGAATTTCAAGTGTTGAAATTTGAATTTCGAGTCAAGCATAGTTAGTGAAATGTGCAAAATTCGTCTGAAGTAATGACAAAGTTCGTCTGATATTTAAGCACTAAAAAGGTTCAAAAACATTCCTTCCGACAGATGAATTTTAGATTTCAAAATTTAAACTTTAGAATAAAACTCAATGATTTACAATTACATTTGATTAACTCAAGAAGTTTTGGGTATCAAAGTAACATATCCTTACTTTTAAACATAGTGAAATATGATTTTCAAGAATCTAGAGTTTGACCTTTGATTAGTTTTTTTGATACATCTCTCAAAATACATATGGCTTTGATATAAAACTTATTTCATATGAAACTAGACTTAATAAGCTTTTCAAAGAAGGTTATTTCACTCAAAATAAAGGTCATATGAAAAAGTTATGGTCATTTAAAGTTGAGTAGTGAGATATGAATTTTCAGTTTTGACCTCTTACCATTATTTCGATCATATCTCACAGATTACATTTGATTTTGATGTGAAATCTTTCATTTGAAATTAGACATTGAGATCTTTCCAACCATAGGTCATTTGCTTAATTTGGAGTTAAAATGGGAGAGTTATAACCTCTACAAATTGTTTATAATGCCTCCAAAATTCAAATTTTGAAGAGAACCTTTGTGCCAAGTTGAGCTTGCCACTGACAGACGTATTTCTGTTAGATATGTTGGCTTCCCAAGGGGAGGGTGAATTGGGAAGATTAAAATTTTTTATAAAATGTCAATAAAGTGAAGAAAACAAAGGTGATAGTAAAACAGAATATAATTGAATGACAAGTAAAAGTAGTAATAGAGAAGGGAAGACACTGATGTTTATCCTAGTTCGATCTCTCATTCTTGACCTACGTCCAGTCCTTAAGCCACCACTTGAGATTTTTCACTATCTTGTAAGAATTCAGTGGGCTTCTTGCAAATACCACAGTACAGCTATGATACTCTATTTTTAGAGCTCACACTTTCTCTCTCCAATCTCTTGTGATATCCCCTCACAAGAAAATCTTTCTTCCAGATAAAGATAATATTGTTTACAATGGATAAACTCTCTTAATCAGAGTGTATATGAAAGTTGGAGTACAAAGAATGAAGTATGTGAGAGTAAGAGACTTTGAGTTGATGATTTAGCAGAGTTTCAGCATATACAATGTTAAAATCATCTCTCACAACTTCAAATGATATTATATTTATAGATTTAGGACTTAACTATATGTTAGAGACAAAATCTATCTGTTGGAGAAGTTACCCAATGGTTACTATGAAAAACTATCCGTTCACTAACCATATTTAATGCTTCTGACATTCTGAAATTCGAATTTTGGTTGGTTAACAGATGAATTTCACAGAGACTGAAAGTTAAAGACTTCAACGTTAAATTCCCAAGTTCGTCTGTTGTAAAGCAAAGTTTGAATTTTCATCATTGAGAAATTTTTCTATTTTGGAACATACGAATTTTTAAGTTAAAAAGTTCTTCTTAAAGGTGTGAACAGTAGTCCCAAATTGCTACAGTGCCATCGAAGTTCGAATTTTGGTGCCCAAAATTTGTCTTTTAGTGGGCTGCTCAATAAGGCACAATAGTTCATCTTTTCAAAATTCGAATTTTCAGGTTTCAAAGTTCGTCTATTAGAGGATGTTCCTTTCAGACTTATTTCAAAGTTTGAATTTTCTGAAAACCAATATTCGTATGTCAATAGATTATCATAACAGACTTGCAAGCTTTGTTTATAGAAATTCAAATTTTCAAAGTCAAAATTCATCTAGCAGTGAGCTAAATTTAGACACTTTCTAAACCTCACTTTTAGATGAACTTAAACATGTCCTCAGGCAAATTTATCATTTTCATAAATTGTGTTATATCAGAAATTCGAATTCTCAAACCTTAAAATTTGTCTGTCAGAAAATGCTCTTGTCAGACTCATGTCAAAGTTTGAATTTCTGCACTCAAAGTTTGTTTGTCAAAGAAGGCTCTTTTCAGACCTGCTCATTTTCAATTCGAAATTTGAATTTTCAAAGCCAATATTCAAATTTTCAAAACAACATATCTGTATTAACATTTCAAATTTTGTCTGTTGATGGGTGTTTTTTAAATATTCCATGAATTAACATAGAATCATAGTTTTAAAATATCCTTTTGCCAATTCAAAGTCTTTTACTCAATTTAAACACTATTAGAGATTCTACATCTATTCTTGTGCTGATTTTTCTTGAATTTCTTCACTTGAGATCTTTTGTGCACCTTTGATATCTTCTCTCCAAGCTCTTGAAGATTGGTTTGGAATCATCAAAACACTTGATTCAATATTCTCCCCCTTTTTGATGATGACAAAACAATCTTACAAACTGGATTAGTACTTGAGTTTGGTTTAACAAGCTCCCCCTCAACATATGCATTATAATTCAAAAGATATCATGTACAGTGGATCAAGTAAAGAGATTCATTAATTCATTTAAAGTTTCAACACAAGGATAGTACATAGCAATCATAGAGTTCAGAACAAAGAATTTTTCATTTCATTCAAAAGCCACACTACAAGATATTACAAAGCAACAGAAAAACAATACTACAAAATACTACAAAAAGAACCAAGCATCCATAAGTTCTAATAACTTCTTCTTGGACTTGGACTTCTTACTGTAGGTCTTGCCAGAAGGTCAGCTGTAGTCTTTCCAGTTTGCTCAGACTTCTCCCCCTTTTTGGCATCATCAGGAAGGTGTACAAAATCAACAGGAGGAAGGATCTGAGATACTGGAATTGCTTTAAGAGGCACAGGAGCAAATGGCAGATCTTGATTATGTTTTAGAGGAGGTTTAGAAGGCTCAGGGCTTGGATCCTCATCTTCAGAGACCTCAAGAAGCTCTTGCATTTCTTGTCAAGAAAGAGCTAATTGAGCCCTTTGTTCCTCTGAAAGACCATATGCTGAGAGAGATGAGGGAGCAGGATCAGGAGAACAAAACATTTCTTCAAGCCTGTCTCTGAGCTTGTAGGAGAGCATTGTGTACAATAACCTCTAGAATAACATAAGGCAAATGCTTCGGTCTTTATTCAAGGCAGCTTGCATGAATGGTGAGGAGGAAATGGCTGCCACTAGTTTCTCAACTTGCTCAGATTCTTGAGATGAAAGAATTGAGTCCTGAGCATCTTCTGGAACGGCTCATGGGAGCTTGATTCCTGAGGACCTTCTTCCTCCATGCCATAGTCCAAGGAAGGACTAGGACTTGCCTCATTGCTGGAGGCCTGCGGTGTGCTCAATGTGCCAGTAGCCTCAATGTCATGTACAGCAACATCAAGATAAGGAGAGGCTAGAACAAATGGACTTGGAGGCTTAGGAGTTGGAGACATAACAGGCTCAGAGAATCCTGGCTAAGGTAGAGCTAATGTGGCAGGAATGGCACTCCATATGTATCAGCAACCACTTTCATGTTCTTGGCCAATTGGTGGATCTGATCTTGCAGATGAGCAAACTTGGCATTTTGCTCCTCCCTAATGCTGAGTATGAGTGTAGACAAACTGTCATACAACTCAATGATCTTGGTTGGCTTGGCACGAGAGGAGGGAGTAGATGGAATTTGATCTTGAGGAGGCTGAGATTGCGATGGGACAAGCTGAGAAGGCTGAGGTGTGGGTCTTAGAGGAGCCTCAAAGGTACCTTCTTGCTATAGGGAGGCATCTTCATCAAAGAAGAGATCTTCAGATTTTCTTGTTCCCTTTCCAATCCATCTTCCATCTTTCTTCTATATACCCATCCTTTGTAGCTCTTCTTCCTTTGAAGATCTCAGTAGGCTTCCCTTTCCCTTTCTCAAGACGTTGGATCATGGTATACTGAAGGATCTTGGAGATGATTGCTGCATAAGGAAGTGTGGAGTCTTTCCTCTAATCTCTAGCCTTGATCATGCGTTGGAGAATGATATGTCCCATGTTGATAAACTTTCCACTCATGATTGCTGCCATCACATGTGCCTCTACCTTTGTTATCAAATTGAAGCTGTCTCCTTTGTTAAAGATAATCCTTGAAACAATGTAGTATAGGATTCTCACTTAAGCACTAAGGTCAGTGGGCTTGAGCAAGCTTATGGGTGGCCTGTTCTTCTTTCTTCTGAATAAAGTTTTCAGAATTGTGCTCTCCTTATAGTTTAAGAAGGGGCTACCTTCTTCATCAATAGTCTTTGCCTCATCCATATACCTAGGAGCAGTAATGTCAATCTTCAAGCCATCTTGCCCTAGAATTTCTAACACCTCGTCAAAGGTTTCATCTGTTAGCCAGATGGTCTTTGATCTCAAATTGACTTCCCATTTCTTTTTCTTGAAGTTATATTTCAAAGAGGCATACCAAGTCTTGACTACCTCATCATGATACCTCTCTAATATCTCTAACAAATTCTTGTATTTAATCATCCACAGCCCGGCATCAAAGTTGTTAGAGATTAAAAAATTTTCCATATTGACACAGTGAGGCTTGATTACCTTCTTGCTCACAAACATGGTCGTGTACTCCTCCTGAATGTGGGCATTGCTCCATAACAGCAATATGGGCAGTTAATATTCTCCAGATTTAGTACTGGAGGAGGAAGTGCAAGCAACAGCAGCAATAGCAGGAATTGAAGACTCTATTTTCTTTGGTGAAGATGCTCCAGCTTTCTTTGAATCAGCCTTTGGTGTTATTTTCTGCCTTTTGGAGGGGGTTTCTTTGCTGGATTCACCTTTTCTTTTCGGTTTCTCACTCTTCTTTGAGGCATATTGGGATTTCACAGTTCTCTTTGACCGAGACTCTCTCTTTCCAACTTCTGGATTTTTCACTCTTGCCATTTTCGTGGATGAATGATTCAGAATGATGTAAAGAATGGATTTATAGGGTGTGAGAGGAAGTTTAATCAGTGAAAAATGAAGATTTATGGTCAGAATTAAAGGGTATTGAAGAGAGAATTTGAATAGACTTACCAAAGAGACGAATAGGGTTGCGTCCGTTCAGAGGATAACCTTCGGTTTTAACGTGTGTAACCACTCAACAGATAAATTTTGACATGTCAAAATTCAAACTTCGGGTAGTTACAAGTTAATCCATTCAGTTATGTTTACTAACAGATGAATTTTTTTCCTGGAAGTTCATCTGACAGAGGCTTGGTTTAGGAAGTTACACATGAACAGATGAACTTTGCTCCAACAAAGTTTGAACTTTAAAAGAATCAGACAATGAGCAGGCATGAACACAACAAGCAACAGACAAACTTTACTTATAAAAATTTGTCTTTCAGAGATTCAATAATGTGAGCATGTTTTAACAGATGAATTTGGAATCAGAAATTCAAATTTCAACATTTTGTAAAGAGTTTCCAACATGCATATTTTGAGAAATGGAAATTCGTACAATCTTTATGTTGGACAAAGATAATATTGGAACTTTATTTTTGAAAATTCAAATTTTCATAGACCAACAGATGAATTTCAAAGGACCACTGAGAACTGTTACAATGTAAAGCAAGCTGAAGTTTGTCTGATGGCCATCTAAATTCGAATGTTAAGCATGCTGACTTGTTCAAAAACACAAATTATCAAGGAAATTGGTCTAATACACATCTAAAATGCGAATTTTAACCTTATAAACATACAGAATGGATCCTGAAGCTCAGATTTCTTGCTTTCTTTTTCACCTTTTGACTGTTCCATTCTGGTGTGCTCCATTTTTCAGATTTATTGCCTTTGAAACTTATGAGGAGCACCTGCAAGTTAAATTAAACTTACTTTGATGCTAAAGTTAGAATTAAATCAATGTCAGAAATTCTAAAACAAATATGCACAAGGATTTTCTTACAGTTTATTAGGATTTACCATACATAATTCTCTTCTGATTTTACAATGCCTATCTTCTGAAAGAGGCTTTGTCAAAATGTCAGCAACTTGATCTTCTGTAGGGATGTATTCTAATTTGATTTCTCCTTTTTGAACATAATCCCTTATGAAGTGGTGCCTAACTTCAATATGCTTTGTCCTTGAATACATGACAGGATTCTTTATGATGTTAATGGCACTTTGGTTGTCACACATTATTGGTATTTCCTTCATCTCAATCTCAAGATCTTCAAGCTGCTATTTCATCTAGATGACTTGGGCACAATAGCTTCCAGCAGCAACATATTCAGCTTCTGTCGTGGATAAGGACACACTATTTTGTTTCTTGCTAAACCATAAGACCAAGGATCCTCCAAGAAATTGACATGTTCCACTTGTGCTTTTTCTGTCAGTTTTAGATCCTGTAAAGTCAACATCAATGTATCCTTTGAGATCTTCTCCATTGCCCTTTGGATACCAAAGACCCATCTGTGATGTTCCAATAAGATATCTGAAGATACACTTCACAGCAGTTGCATGGGTTTCTTTGGGACATGACTGGAACCTTGCACACATACAGACACTAAACATGATGTCAGGTCTGCTGGCAGTTAGGTATAGCAGAGATCTAATCATTCTTTTGTATTGGGTTATATCAAAGGTTTTTCCTCCTTCATCCATGTCAAGCTTAGTTGCAGTAGCCATAGGAGTTCCCACTGGCTTAGCCTTTTCTAATCCAAACTTTTTCAGCAGCTCTTTCAGATACTTTGATTGGTTGAGGAAGATACCATTATCACATTGCTTAATTTGCAATCCAAGGAAGAAGTTAAGCTCACCATCTGTGACATTTCGAACTCACCTTGCATTAGCTTAGAGAAATTCTTGCACAGAGATTCGTTAGTAGCACCAAATATAATATCATCAACATAAATTTGAACAATAAGTAAATCTTTATTTTCTTTCTTAGTGAACAAAGTAGTATCTACTTTTCCTCTGTTAAATCCCTTTTTAGTTAGAAAATTACTTAACCTTTCATACCATGCTCTAGGGGCTTGCTTTAAACTGTAAAGGGCTTTCTTCAGTTTATAAACATGGTTTAGTTTTATAGAGTCCTCAAAGCCTAGAGGTTGGTCTACATAAACTTCTTCCATGATATTTCCATTAAGAAAAGCACTCTTTACATCCATTTGATATAACATTATATTCTTCATGCATGCATATGCTAATAGAATTCTAATTCCTTCTAATCTAGCCACTGGAGCAAAGGTTTCCTCAAAATCAATACCTTTTTTTTGATTAAATCCTTTAGCAACCAGTCTAGCTTTATTTCTAATTATTAATCCAGATTCATCAAGTTTATTTCTAAAAACCCATTTAGTGCCAATGATAGGATGATTTTTGGGTCTAGGCACTAAATCCCAAACCTGATTTCTTTCAAATTGATTCAATTCATCTTGCATAGCTAAAATCCAGTACTCATCAGTTAAGACTTCTTTAGTACATTTAGGTTCAATTTGAGAAATGAAAGCACAGTTTATCATCTGATCTCTTAACTATTTTCTGGTTTTAACTTTCTCTTGAACATCTCTAATTACTTGATCAACTGGATGATTCCTTTCATATCTCTAAGCTCGAGAGAGTTCTTGAGATATTTCTTCATTATTTTCATCCTCAAAATCTTTCTCATGAATATCTTCCTATATATTAATAGATTCAAATATTTTTGAAGGTTCAATTTTATCTTCATCAGAAAGATCTAAGTTCTTAAAATTTGAAATAAAATCATTTTCATCAATGACATGCTTAGAAACAGTTTCATTTTCAATAAACACTACATGCACAGATTCTTCTACTAATTTAGACTTTTTATTAAAAACTCTATATGCTTTACTCCTACTAGAGTAGCCTAGAAATATACCTTCATCAGATTTGGCATCAAACTTACCCAAATTCTCCTTTGCATTATTGTGGTTGAAGCACTTACATCCGTATACATGTAGATGTGAGAGGTTTGGCTTTCTTCCTTTGTACAGCTCATGAGGAGTATTCCTAAGAATTAGTCTGATGTAGGCTCTGTTTATGATGTAACTTGTTGTGTTTACTCCATCTGCCCAGAATACTTGAGAGAGTTCCTTTTCATTCAGCATTGCTCTTGCCATCTCTCCAATTGTTCTGTTCTTCCTTTCCACCACTTCATTTTGTTGAGGAGTTCTTGGAGCTAAGAATGTGTGATTAATTCCATGCTCATCACAATACTCCAGGAAGTATGAATTTTTAAACTCTCCTCCATGATTAGACCTGATAGACACAATAGAAATACCTTTCTCATTTAGTACTTTCTTAGCTAAGGTTACAAATGCATCAAACGTATCACTTTTAGAGGAAAGAAATAATGTCCAGGTAAATTTAGAGTAATCATCCACAATTACAAGAACATATAGATTTCCACCAATACTCTTAACTCTTGATGGTCCTATCAAATCCATATGTAATAGTTGCAGAGGTATAGATGTGGTGACTACGTTTTTAGATTTAAATGATGATTTAGTTTGTTTTCCTCTTAGGCATGCATCACATTCTTTGTCTTTTTCAAAAGAAATTTTTGGTAGGCCAGTGACTAACTCATTTTTAACCAGTTTTGATAGTTGATTCATGTTAACATATGCTAACCTTCTATGCCACAACCAGCTATCATTATCCTGACTAATCAAACAGACAGAATCTAAGGGAGGAAGTTCATCAAGATCAATAGTATAATAGTTATCATCCCTTTGAACCTTGAGGGTTACTTTGTGATCACTTTTTCGGATGACCAGGTAGAACTTAAACTCAAACACTACCCAGTTTTCTTTGTCACATGTCGGACTCACGCTTAGCAGATTGTGGTTGAGGCCAATTACAAACAGCACCTCTTCAATGGATGTTTCAGGATTCTTTCTCACAATGCCAATGCCAACTATTCTACCATATTGATCACCTCCAATGGTCACCTTTCCTCTTTTCTTGTCTCTAAGGGTGATGAACTTCTCCTTATCACCAGTCATATGACTTGAGCAGGCACTGTCCATATACCATTTATTACTCTTTCTAGCTTTGAGACAGACCTGCAAAACAAAGTTCATATTTTCTTTTTAGGTACCCAAATTTGCTTGGGTCCTTTTCTGTCAGTGGTCTTTTCCCAAGATACAGATGTACCTTTGAGAACCCATTTAACCTTCCTGTCAAGTTCATTTTTCTTTAAAGCATATGAACTGGAAATATGTCCTTTCTTGTTACAAAAGTGACAGGTGGTAAAGAGACTGCTGGATTGAGATACGGGAAGAAAGCAATGCAAATAATATTTTTGTTTTACATGCTTTGGTTGATCATAGGATTCAATATGTCATGAAATATGATCTTTCTTTTTACATGAACTAGCATGCACAAAATGTCTCATATACACATTTTGATTTTTCTTCCTAATCTTTTCTTTTACTGCATAAGGGTCATAGCCAAGTCCAGCCTTTCCCTATGTTATTCTCTGACTTCCCATTAAAGCAAATAACATATCTTTTTCTTTAGTAAGTCTAGACATGCTTTTGACCAGATAGTCATTGGTTTGCTTTAATTCAATGCATGATTTACAGCAAGCAAATTTAGCAATATGCAGATAAGCAGTTTTAGAGATGTTATGCTTAAATTCTAACTTGTTAATCTTTTTCTTAGCTTGTTTGAGTTCTTTGGCAGTCTTAATGAACTCATCATGCAATTCATGAAATGCATCCAGTAATTCAGAATAGGAAGGTTCAGATTCATATAGCTCATCTTCCTGATCACTGTTGGATGGGATTTCAACTTTTTCATATGCAAGTGCCATCAGATAGATGTTGGCAATCTCATCTTCATCATCTTCTTCTTTATCTAAGCTGTTGCCCCATATTGATGAGATGTACGCTCTTTTCTTCTTGCCTTTGTCTGCAGCTTTCTTTTCTTTCTCTTGCTTCTTGAGGAATTATGGATAATCCTATTTGATATATCCCTGCTTCTTGTACTCGTAGCAAATAACAAGTTCTTTTCCTTCTTTTTTGCTATCTCTAGCTGCTCCTTTCTTGAAGAATTTCTTGTTTCTTTTCTTGTTGTAAAATCTTCCAAATTTTTTTACCATCATAGCAAGAGTTTCTTCATCTAGCTCATCTCCATCGTCAGATTCTTCTTCTTTCTCCTCACCAGCTTTCAGAGCAAGACCCTTCTTCTTTCTATCTTGTCCTACCTCCTTGAGAGCCTTCATCTTTCCTTCATATTCTTCAAGATTACCGAAGAGGGCTGTGACAGATGCCATTGATTCTCCTCTGTCTTCCTCTATTCCTGTTACTTTGGGTTGCCATTCCAAAGGAAAAGCTCTAAGGATCTTTCTGACCTTTTCTGTCTGAGTGTACTCCTTACCAAGACTTTTCAATTGATTCACAATGAGAGTGAATCTCTTTTGTTGTTCTTTGATACTCTCTCCTTCAACCATTCTGAAGCTCTCGTATGATACAGGAGTTCAATTTGTTGTCTCTAACTCCAGTGGTTCCTTCATGAGCGATTTCAAGGGTGTCCCACATATCACCTTTGATTCAATGTACTGGCCAGGTAGTGTTTTGCTTTGAAGTTTAGCAAGACTCTTCTCCTATCTTCCTCGTTCCATTTGGCCTCTGGCTTCTCTCTGTACATCCCATCATCTTGCAATGTCATTGGGATAAAATCTCCCTTTTGGATAACAGACCATATGTCAAGATCAATGGATTGGAGATAGATTTGCATTCTCATTTTTCAGTATCCATAGTGCTCTCCACTGAAGCCAGGTGGTCTATTTGCATTATTTCCCTCTGATAGTATACTCTATCCAAAGCCAGCCATTGTTCTTCTCCGACTGTTAAATTCTTTGTTTGGGAATCCGAGCTCTGATACCACTGGTTAGATATGCTGGCTTCCCAAGAGAGGGGTGAATTGGGAAGATTAAAATTTTCTACAAAATGTCAATAAAGTGAAGAAAACAAAGGTGATAGTAAAACAGAATATAATTGAATGACAAGTAAAAGTAGTAATAGAGAAGGGAAGACACTGATGTTTATCCTAGTTCGATCTCTCATTCTTGACCTACGTCCAGTCCTTAAGCCACCACTTGAGATTTTCCACTATCTTGTAAGAATTCAGTGGGCTTCTTGCAAATACCACAGTACAGCTATGATACTCTATTTTTAGAGCTCACACTTTCTCTCTTTGCACTCTAGCTAAGTGCTTCACAATTCCCTTGTGATATCCCCTCACAAGAAAATCTTTCTTCCAGATAAAGATAAGATTGTTTACAATGGATAAAATCTCTTTATCAGAGTGTATATGAAAGTTGGAGTACAAAGAATGAAGTATGTGAGAGTAAGAGACTTTGAGTTGATGATTTAGCAGAGTTTCAGCATATACAATGTTAAAATCATCTGTCACAACTTCAAATGATGTTATATTTATAAATTTAGGTCTTAACTATACGTTAGAGATAAAATCTATCCGTTGGAGAAGTTACCCAACAGTTACTCTGAAAAACTATTCGTTCACCAACTATATTTAATGCTTTTGACATTCTAAAATTCAAATTTTGGTTGGTTAACAGACGAATTTCACAGAGACTGAATGTTAAAGACTTCAACATTAAATTCCAAAGTTCGTCTGTTGTAAAGTAAAATTTCAATTTTCATCATTGAGAAATTTTTTTGTGTTGGAACATATGAATTTTCAAGTTAAAAAGTTCTTCTTAAAGGTGTGAACAGTAATCCCAAATTGCTACAGTTCCTTCAAAGTTCAAATTTTGGTGCCCAAAATTCGTCTGTCAGTGGGCTGCTCAATAAGGCACAATAGTTCATCTTTTCAAAATTTGAATTTTCAGGTTTCAAAGTTCGTCTATTAGAGAGGATGTTCCTTTCAGACTTATTTCAAAGTTCGAATTTCTGAAAACCAATATTCGTATGTCAACAAATTATTGTAACAGACTTGCAAGCTTTGTTTCTAGAAATTCAAATTTTGAAAGTCAAAATTCATCTGTTAGTAAGCTAAATTTGGATACTTTCTAAACCTCACTTTCAGATGAACTTAGACATGTCCTCAGATGAATTTTTCATTTTCATAAATTGTGTTATATCATAAATTTGAATTTTCAAATCTTAAAATTTGTCTGTCAAAAAAGGCCCTTGTCAGACTCATGTCAAAGTTTGAATTTCTGCACTCAAAGTTCGTCTGTTAGAGCAGGCTCTTTTCAGACTCGTTCATTTTCAATTCAAAATTCAAATTTCCAAAGTCAAAGTTTGAATTTTCAAAACAACATATCAGTATTAACCTTTCAAACTTCGTCTGTTGATGAGTATTTTTTAAATATTCCATGAATTAATATAGAATCATAGTTTTAAAATATCTTTTTGCTAATTCAAAGTCTTTTACTCAATTAAAACACTGTTAGAGATTCTACATCTATTCTTGTGCTGGTTTTTCTTGAATTTCTTCACTTGAGATCTTTTGTGCACATTTGATATCTTCTCTCCAAGCTCTTGAAAATTGGTTTGAAATCATCAAAACACTTGATTCAACAATTTCTACATCTAAAATTCGAACTTCAAGGCTAACAGATAAATTTTAGCTTTGAAAATTCAAATTTTGAATCTCCAGAATGTGGAAATACTTTTGGAACAGCCAACAGATGAATTTCCACATCCAAAATTCATATTTCAAAAGGAAGAACTTGTGCCATATTAGTTGCTCACTGATAGACAAATTTTGGGAATCAAAATTCAAACTTCGAAGGCACTGTAGCAATATGGAACAACTATTCACACTTACCAGAAGAACTTTAAACTTTAAAATTCGTATGTTTCAATATAGAAACATTTGCCAAGATGAAAATTCGAATTTCAGCTTTGAACAGACGACCTTCGAAGTTCAACGCTAAAATCTTTAACTTACGGTCTCTTTGAAATTCATCTGTTAATATCCAAAATTCGAATTTCAAAATGTCAGAAACATTAAATGTGGTTGGTAAACGGCTAGTTTTGCAAAATAACCATTGGGTAACATTTCTAATGGCTAGATCTTGTGTCTAACGTCTAATTACACCACAAAACTATGAATAGAACATCATTTGAACTTATGGGTAATAATCTTAAGAGAGTTGATGTGAAAATGCTACAACAATTTGTAAAACCTTTCTATCTCAGCATTATTTGAAAAAAACTCACCTCAATAGAGTGAACTTTCAATGTATTATCTATTCTTCAAGAGAGTTTTCATTTTGTAAACATTTCTTTCTACATATTGTGGGTAGAATCTTAGTGTGGGAAAACACTAAGGGATTTACACATCTTGTAAGGGTGTGGGGAGAGTGGCTTCACAAGTGCCTACTGAAACTTGTGGAAATGTACTGAGGCTTCACAGGTGCCCGGATCAGACCTGTGGGATATAGTGGAAAACCTCAAGTGGTGGCTTGGGCACTGGATGTAGGCCAAGTTGTTAGGCTGAACTAGTATAAATTGCTGTGTTTTGTTCTTTATCTTTTTTATTCGATTACTGCACTCAACTCTCTCTATTCATCTCTATTTTTCTTCACACTTGGTGAAATTAGGTTGTGATCCAAAAAGGGAAAAATCTTACATCACCCAATTCACCCCCCTTTTGAGTGACCAGCCAACCTAACAATCCATTCTGCATGAAAAGAAGCTTGTGAATTAAAAAATATATATAATATATAACAACACTATAAAATTGAAGATAGTCACAAACATCCAAGTTATCGGACAATAACTGAAAAAGAAAAGTAAGAATAATATTAGCTCATGAACCTAGAAAGAACAATACCAATAGTGAAAGAAGAAGACACATAATATTGCAGAAAACATAAAAAGTAATGTGATAAAGAGCATGCAACTATACTAATTGACTTATACTTATGTTTCCTCAAAAAAGAGTTCCGCGTTCAATTTAAATTGGATAAATAAAGAAAAAAACAATTATATAATCTATAGACCTTCTTATAATTAAATATAGAAGTAGTCAACCTTCAAAGCAAATATTAGGAGCTTCCCTCTAGCAAGTTAATACTTTAGATATCATACAACCAGACTGATGGTAATTTCATCCTACAATTCAACTCGCACGACCCTAAAAAACCATGGACTTTACTACTTCAGGAATATAAAGCACACTATACCATAAAGACAAGATATAAGTTGTTGGGAATTTCAGCATACACGTAGCGGAAAAACTATCATGAAATTCCCTTCCATGGATCCGTCAATGTTCTTTAGATTGGGATATAGAAAAGAATTTACCTCAAGTATGTCCCTTAGTGTTCTTTTCGTTTCATCAAATCCCAGGAACTAACGCGACTGGTTAGCTCCCTTTACCGGTATCCACACGAACGATGAGTCCAACTCAAATGGTATGCTAGCACCTTTATTTGTGAATGTCCATACATTCGTTATGTTTTCACTGTCTATCCGTACAGTCTTGCTGTTCATCCGTACAGCCACTGTCAATCCGTGCATCCCCACTATTCATCATTTGCCCAGAAGTCCGTGCACTGTCTATTATTTTGTTCATATGTTCTTACAGTCTCACTCTCTAAGTGTACGGTCGCTCTCTCTTTAGGGTGATTCGAATTGTGTTGTGTTCTGTACCCTAATCTATATCAATATATAGATAGGATTTAATATTTATTTAATTTAAATCAATAATTTAAATTAAATCAAATATTAATTAAAAAGATTAGTTTGAATTTAAATCTGTCTAATAGATTAAATTTAAACTAACTATCTAATCTTTATCCAAAATCAAATCTAGATTTAATTTATCATATAAATCAAATGTAGATTATTAGTTTAAATTTAAATTTAGAATCAAATCTAAATCAAATTTAGATTATGACATTAGTTTAAATTTAAATCTATCATATATAATTAAATTTAAAACTAATTTATTTGAATTAATTTGAACAATATATTTATATATATTGAAATATTATATATCAAATATATAATATATTAAATTATATATATTTCAAATTTTAATATATATATATAATATATATAATTTTATCACCCTAAATTGAACATTAAATTCATTGAATTTAGACACATTTTAGATTCAATGAATCTAAACATTTTAGCTCAAGTTAGTCCATTCTTGTATGCGACTCTGTAGGCCCATATGATGTTGGCAGTGGACCAATAATACTATTGAACCCACAAGTCACAAGTGGCCTCTAGCAAGACATTGTAACAACCCAAATTATATGAGATCAGAGATCTGATGTAACCTATCATATAACCAGTTTACATCCCTTTTGTCTCATGATATATAAGTCAAGTATGAGGCATGGAAACATCATCCTCATGTTACTCGACTATCACTTTCTCGATCTCCAAGTAGATTGACAAAACAAATGGAAACTCTTCCATTCGAGTACGACCATGCATTTCTCAGTCTCACTCATCGATGGGCCCATATATATCTCTCTATTAATTAGAGGGACAAATTCTATCTTGACCATTTGTCTTCCTCCACACGAGTTCCACTATGCCCGATTATAGCCTTTATGATCTTCCAATTAAAGGTGACTTTTGACTATGCCAAAGTATAGAGTTACCCACGTAGGAAGCCATGATGATCTCAGGTTTGAGAGCTTAGTGACACAGTTATATGTGAGATATGTTTATGACATGATCTATGCAACTATCTCATGACGGGTTGATTCAGCACCTATTCTCTAACAAGAGCTTATGATTTTAATTTGTATCTTCATACATAATTATCACATAATTATCAATCAAAATTATACTAGCCTTAATTCATCATTGTTCCCAGAAAGATGATTGACTAGAGATATTTAGGATAAAATAATTTATCCAAGGATATTATTATAAAGAAAAACATGCAAACAATATAATAATGTAAGAAAAAAAAACACCTTCTTTTTTTCATAATGAAACACAATGTTCATAATACACTGATTGGCCTAAGGCATAATCTCCAACAACTCCCACTTGCACTAGGCCCAATCGTTGATGTATCTAATGCCCATTGACCTAACATGACACTCATGCTTTATCTGTGCAAGTTGCTTAGTAAGAGGTTCAGCAACATTGTCATCATTTCGTATTTTGCTTATCTTTATATCACTCCTATCAATGATTTCTCAGATAAGATGATATCGCCTGAGTATGTGTTTGGTTCTTTGATGTGACCTAGGCTCTTTAGCATGTCCTATTGCACCGTTGTTGTCACAAAATAGATCTATCAGATTTGAGATGGTAGGCACCACTCCAAGCTCATTGATGAACTTCTTAATCCAAACAGCTTCCTTAGCTATATCTAATGCTGCTAGGTACTCAGCTTCTGTTGTAGAATCAACTACAGTGCTTTGCTTGGAACTCTTCCAACTAACTGCTACACCATTCAAACAGAATAGGAATCCTGATTGCGATCTTGAATCATCTTTGTCAGATTGGAAACTTGCATCTGTGTAACCATTTACAACCAGCTCGTCTTTCAATCCTCCATACACCAAGAATACATCCTTAGTCATTCTCAAGTACTTCAGAATATTCTTAACAGCAGTCCATTGATTCTCACTTGGATCTGACTGATATCTACTAGTCATGCTCAAGGCATATGAAACATCCGGTCGAGTGCATAATATGGCATACATAATAGATCCAATTGCTGAAGCATATGGAATCTTGCTCATGCGTTATCGCTCATCTCGTGAACAAGGACACTGAGCTTTGCTGAGATTGATGCCATGAGACATGGGTATGTAACCCCTCTTTAGTCTTGCATACTAAACATATGCAATACTTTGTCTATATAAGTGCACTGACTTAGGCCGATTCGACTCTTGGATCTATCCCTATAGATCCTAATACCTAAAATATAGGTGGCTTCTCCTAAGTTCTTCATTGAGAAACACTTTCCTAACCAAGTCTTGGCATTCTGCAAGGTAGGAATGTCATTCCCAATTAGTAGGATGTCATTAATATAAAGCATTAGAAATACAATTGTGCTCCCACTAACCTTCTTGTAAACACAAGGTTCATCAACATTTTGTATAAATCCAAACTCTTTGACTACTTCATCAAAACGTTGATTCCAACTACGAGATGCTTGCTTCAATCCATAAATGGATTTCTGAAGCTTACAAACCTTTGCAGAATCTTTTGGATGTACAAAACCCTTAGGTTGTGTCATGTACACATCCTTAAGCATCTTTCCATTAAGGAATGTTGATTTCACATCTATCTGTCAAATCTCATAATCATAGTACGCTACAATGGCAAGAAGGATCCTGACTGACTTAATCATGGTGACTGGCGAAATGGTCTCATCATAGTCTATACCATGAGTTTGCTTGAACCCTTTTGCAACCAATTGTGCTTTGAAGGTATGCACTTGGACATCCATGTCGGTTTTCTTCTTAAAAACCCATTTACACCCAATGGTTTTTATACCTTTAGGTGAGTCAATCAAGGTCCATACCTGATTGTCATACATGGATTACATCTCAAACTTCATGGCATGCAGCCATTTTTTAGAGTCAGATCCCATTATGGCCTCTTGATAGGTGGTTGGCTCTTCTTGATCCAAGAGCAACATATCATGACTATCAGTTAAAAGAAATCCATATCTTTGAGGCTGATACCATGCTCTATCAGACCTTCTTGGGCCTTTTGTTACTTGAGTAGGCTCATCAACTTCTTATGAGTCTTCTCGTGCTTCCATCTCTGGCTCAATACGATTTTATGGGTCTCAAATTTCTTTGAGATTTTATCTTACTCCCACTGGTTCTCTTAGAGACAAACTCTTTTTCTAGAAAGATACCATTCTGAGCAATAAACATTTTATTATCAGTGCAATTATAGAAGTAGTATCCCTTAGTTTCCTTGGGATACCCCACAAAAGGGCATTTTATAGATTTAGGTGCTAACTTATCTTAGGCTTGTTGCTTAACATATGCCTCACATCCCCAAATCTTTAGAAAAGACAAACTGGGCTTCTTTTTAGTCTATATCTCATATGGGGCCTTTTCAACCGCCTTAGATGGAACACGGTTTAATGTGAACGCAACTATTTCTAATGCACAGCCCCAAAAGGATGGTGGAAGATCTCTTTGACTCGTCATAGATCGAACCATATCTAACAAAGTTCGATTCCTCCATTCAGAAACACCGTTCCACTATGGTGTTCCTAGTGGAGTTAATTGTAAAACAATTCCACAATTTCTAAGATAGTTAATAAATTCTTGGCTCAAATATTCACCACCTTGATCAGATCGAAGTGCTTTAATAGATTTGCCAAGTTGATTCTATACCTTATTCTAGAAAGTTTTGAACATTTTAAAAGATTCAGATTTTTGTCTCATTAGATAGATATATCCATATCTACTAAAGTCATCTTTAAAAGTAATGAAGTACAGGTGACCACTTCTGGCAGTTGTACTTAACGGACCACATACATCTGTATGTATTAGGTCTAATAAATCATTGGCCCTTTCACTATGTCCAGTAAAAGGGGCCTTTATCATCTTTTCCAATAAACAAGATTTGCAAGTGTCAAATATTCAAAATCAAATGAATTGAGAAGTCCATCTTGATGGAGTTTTAAAATGCATTTCTCATTTATGTGGCCTAGATGATAGTGTCATAGGTAGGTCGGATTCAAATCATTTGACTTGATCCTTCTGGCAGATACGTTATGGATATGTTCCTTATTAGGAGCTTCAAGGTTCAAATAATAATGACCAACATGCAAATCTCCATCCGCATAAAAAATGTCATTAAAATAAATAGAACATTTTTTATTCCCAATAATTGAAGTAAAACCTTCCTCATCTAAATAAGAAAGTGAAACAATGTTCTAACTCAAAGCTGGAATATAATAGCAATTCTTCAAAATTAACAAAAGCCTATTGGGCAAAATTAATTCATAAGTGCCTATAGCTAAAGCAGCAACTCTTGCTCTATTTCTGACTCGTAGGTCTATTTTGCCCTTTTTCAGCTTCCTACTCCTTTTGAGACCCTGCACATTTGTACAAATGTGAGTTCGACATGCAGTATCTAATACCCATGTTGGAGAAGTAGAAAGATTAATTTCTATAACATAAATACCTGAAGTAATAGCCCCGCTATTCTTCTTTTGTTTTAGATCTTCCTTGTAGAGCTCATAGTTCCTCTTCCAATGACTGGATTCATTGCAAAAGAAACAGAGTCCTTCCTTAGGAGGCTTTGCCTTCTTGGCTGCAGGCTTGGGTTTGGGGTTAGGCTTCGGCTTGTCTTGCTCTTTGGACTTGTTGTCTGGGCCTTTTCCCTTTCCCTTACCCTTACCTTTCTTTTTCATTCCTTTTCCTTTCCGAACCATTAAAATGTTGCTAGGTTTTTTTTTAATGTTTTGCTCAGCAGTTTTAAGCATGGCATGCAGTTAAGAAATTGATTTCTCCATGTTGTTTATATTGTAGTTCATGACAAACTGGTCATACCTCTCCGGGAGCGAGTTTAAGATCAAATCTGTAGCTAACTCTTGGGCTATGGGAAATCCAAGCCTTTCAAGGTGATCAATGTAGCCTTTCATCTTCAAAACATGAGAGCTAACTGGTGCACCCTCAGTTTTTTTACAGGAATGTAAGGCTTTCATGGTTTCAAACCTTTCTTACCTTGCTTGTGTTGGAACATTTTCTTAAGATGCCTAATCATCTTATAAGCCTCCATATGTTCTAGATCTCTCTGAAGATCTGGGATCAAGGTGGCTAACATCAGGCATCCGACATCCACAGAGTCATTAAGATACTTATTATAGGCATCCTTTTGGGCTCTTGGAGCATTGGTTGCAACATCCTCAGGAATGGGTTCATCTAGAACTTATGACTTTCTTTCCTGCTTGAGAACAATTCTCAAGTTCCTAAACCAGTCAAGAAAGTTAGTCCCATTGAGTTTGTCCTTCTCAAGGACAGATCGCAATGATAGTGTAGCAAAATTACTCAACGACATTGTCTACAACAAAATATGCAAAATTAAATTAATAATTTCCTACTCAAAATTAACCCTCAATTTAGTTTAACAGGCTAAGACCTATATTTCACTTAATTGCAATTCCACTTTGGCAAGACACTTAAAATTAAATTATTTAGGTAGGTAACTTATTTACCAATTACATCACATATAACTCTTAGATCTTTATGGGATCATGTCATCATATGACCCGGCATGTTTAATCCCATCAAATGCCTTAAGACCCAAAACTGTTTTGATAGTCTCAATTAAGTCATACCATCATGAATCTTTATGAGTATTACCATTACCCAAACTGTCTCACTAAGATAACCTAAGTGTATCCCACTTTGGTGGATCCTACATTTAGGTGATCAAAGCCTTGACAGGTGTTCATTAATGGGTGGCATTTATACTTAAAATTTAATTCGAGAGATTTTACTATATTGTTATTATTCAAACATCTATTCATCACATGAACATATATATAATGGTGCCATCCCATACATGCATATGATCTCATCATAAAGCATAAAATAAATGTGTCATAATATAGCCCATCTAACCTATATCCTCCCAAGCCAATGAAAGGATTCTTCTAAGATAACACTTATATACAAAAGAAACCTCGATTGAGCATTCAAGGGGAGTGAGGTGAGAAGAGAATGTACATCCAGAATATAGAGAGAGGCATGACATGCATGTCATATTTAAAACCACAATTTCATCCTAGGGTCATATTATGCACCATACCCATCCAATTCAAACAAACAAATCACAACATGTAACAAACATCTCATCTAATGAAAAGCTGTAAACTTTACGATTTTAACATTAAATCAAATTAAGCATATACGAAACATATTAAGAACCTAAATTACATATAAACAGATTTTAATGGAATCATGTCGTAGCAACAACAGATTCTCATATACATATACAGAAGCATATTCGCATCATATACGAAAATCACATGAATCTAATCACGTTATGCAAAAAATGAAATTGTTTAAAACAGATTCACAATTGTTTCAAAAACCTTATTTCACATAGGCATATGATGTTAGAAACTGAATTTAGGAATATGATTTTTCAAAAACATATTTCACATATACGAATGGCAGATTTACAATCAAATTGAAAACTAATTTGAAAAATCGAATTGAACAAATTGAGTTCCACACATAGCACATACATGTAATAATATACTCAAGAACTCAATTTAAACAATTATTATCGTGGCTTTGGTACCACTGTTGGAAATTTCACTATACACGTAGTGGAAAAACTATAAGAAATTCCCTCCCATAGATCTATCAATGTTATTTAGATTGAGATGCAGAAAAAGAATTTACCTTCGGTGCGTCCCTTGGTGTTCTTTTTCTTTTCGTTGGACCCCAGGAACTAACGCGATTAGTCAGCTCCTTCTACTGGTATCCACATAAATAGTGAGTCCAACTTGAACAGCGTGCTAGCACCTCTGGTTGTGATGTCCAGACAATTCCGTACAAGTCTATACGATTCCGTACCAGTCTGTACATCTTCACTTTTCGTCCATATAGTTTTTCTTTCTAAGTGTACAGCCGCTCTCTCGTTAGGGTAATTCGAATTATATTTGTTAGCAAGGCTGACTTCCCAAGAGGGGGGGTGAATTGGGAAGATTGAAATTTTTCTGCACAAAGTGAAATGGGTGAAGATAGCACAGTATAATGGAAGCAACGTATAAAACAGAGAAAGCTGAAAAGTAAGGATAAGGAGAAGAAGACTCAGTAATTTATCCTGGTTCGGTCTATCCACTTGACCTACATCCAGTCCCCAAGACAACTCTTTAGATTTTTCACTACACAGCAAGATTTTGTCTCTAACGAATAGTTGGGAGCTTAGATTTCGTCTGTTCATGAAGTGAAATTTGAATTTTGAAACTTGTAAAACGTTTTCACATTGTGACATACGAATTTTCAATAAGAAAGTTTTTCTGTTAAGTATAAACAGTATTTTTAATTTTCCACAGTGCCTTCGAAATTCAAATTTTGGAAGGCCAAAATTCGTCTATTCCTAGTACGTTCAAAGGCACAGTGTTTCACTTTCTTTGAAATTCAAATGTTGAAAGAGTGAAGTTCGTCTGTCAGAGAGAATCTTTTCAGACTTACTTCAACATTCGAAGTTACAAAACTCTGTCATTCGTATGTCAACATTTCATTCCAACAGACTCACAACCTTAGCTTCTGAAATTTGAATTTTAATGTTCAAAGTTCGTCTGACAGAAAGCAGTTTTGAAACTTAAATTATTCTTGATATCAGATGAACTTCAACATTGTTTCAGACGAATTTCTTCATTTTCATAAGTTATGTTTTGTCTGAAATTCAAATTTTGAAGACTCAAAGTTTGTCTGTTTTAAAGAAGCTTCTTTCAGGTTTATATGAAAATTCAAATGTTGGAAAGCCAAAGTTCGTCTATCAGATAGTATTTCTGAAACTAAATTTCATCTTGATTTCAAATGAACTTTATCATTATTTCAGACGAATTTCTTTGGTTTTCTCAAGCTTCATTTTATCTGAAATTCAAATTTTGAATACTTGAAGTTCGTCTGTCACAAAAGGCTTCTTTCAGGCTTATATCAAAATTCAAATTTTGGAGAAACAAAATTCGTCTGACAGAGGAGCATCTCTGCAGACTTATTCATTTTTAGCTCAAAATTCGAATTTCCAAAGGTTAAGTTCGAATTTCCCATATGACAATTCAGTTTAAACTTCTCAAACTTCGTCTGTTAGTGGGTGTTTTTCAAATAAGTCAAGATTTAACATAAAATCAAGGTTTAAAAACATCTTTTCTTCAAATCAAAATCTTTTACCCTCTCATAACAAAAGCTAAAGATCCTACAATAGATCTAGCAGCAATTACTTAGAAATCCTTCACTTGAAACACTTTAAACTCATTTGATATCTTCAATCCAAGCTCTTGTATGTTGGTTTGGAATCATCAAAACTCTTGATTCAACATTCTCCCCCTTTTTGATGATGACAAAACAACTTACAAACTAGATTAGTACTTGGGTTTGCTTTTACAAGCTCCCCCTCAACATATGCATTATATTTCAAAAGATATCATATACAATAGATCAAGTGAAGATATTCAATGAGTAATATAAACAAATAATTGCAATTAAGAAATTCATTCATTTCAATACTTAAGCTTTACAGAGATTAATCAAAGTTCTAATACACAATGCAAATATTCAAAACAGAAACAAAAACACAAAGCACTATAAGAGGACTCAAGCCTAAGATAAAAACAAGTCTTCAATCACTTCTTCTTGGGCTTGGTCTTCTTGCTGTACATCTTCCCTTTCCCAGATGGCTCAGCAGATTTTCCAGTAGCAGACTTTCCAATTTGCGCAAACTTCTCCCCCTTTTTGGCATCATCAGGAAGGCCAACAAAATCAGCCGAAGGAGGGATCTGAAAGACAAGAATGGCTCGTAGTGGCATAGGAGCAAAAGGGATTTCTAGTTGGACTTGTGCAGGAGGCTCAGGACATGGTTCATCTTCATCATCATCAGAGACCTCAAGCAACTCTTGCATTGCCTGTCTTGAAAGAGCTAACTGAGCTCTTTGTTCCTCTAAAAGTCCATAGGCAGCAAGAGAAGGAGGAGCTGGTTCAGCAGTAGGAAACATTGCTTCAAGCCTTCTCCTCTGAGCTTGTAGTAGGGCATTGTGTGCAATAGCTTCATAATCAACAACAGGCACAATGTTCCTTTCCTCATTGCCTTCACCATCATGCATAGAAGAGGTTGAAATGGCTTCAATCAGTCTCTCAACTTGCTCTAATTCTTGAGTGGACAGAATTGAACCCTGAGCATCTTCTTGCATAGGCTCATGAGGGCTTGTTCCTTGAAGTCCTTCTTCTTCCAACCCATAGTCCAAGGGTGGACCAGGACTTGGTGTCCTCATAGCACCAACACCATCATCATCATGGTCAGAGGAGGCAATCTCGAATGGGCTTGGAGGCTCAGGAGTTGGAGATTGGTCAGGCACAGAGGACCCTGGCTGAGGTGGAGCTGAAGTGGTAGGAATTGCACTTCTGATATCTTCATAAGCATCAGCTACCACCTTCATGTTCACAGCCAACTGATGGATTTGATCTTGTAGATGAGCAAATTTGGCATTTTGCTCATCCCGGATGCTGAGAATAAGTGTAGACAAACTGTCATACAACTCAGTGATCTTGGTTGGCTTGGCCCGTGAGAAGGGAGTGGAAGGAATATGAGTGGGCTTGGATGGAGATGGGATTGACTGAGAAGGCTGAGGTACAGGTCTATCAGGAGCCTCAGAGGTGCCTTCTTGCTATAGGGAGGCATCAGCAACAAAGAACAAATCTTCATATTTCCCTGCTCCCTTTCCAACCCATCTTCCTTCATCTTTTTCAATACCCTTCCTTTACAGTTCTTCCTCCTTAAAGATCTCAGTGGGCTTGCCCTTTCCCTTCTCAAGATGTTGAATTCTGGCATACTACAGAATTCTGGAAATGATAGCAGCATAAGGGAGTATGGAATCCTACCTCTGATCTCTTGCCTTAATCATGCGTTAAAGAATGATTTGTCCCATATTAATCAGTTTCCCATGCATGATTGCAGCCATGACATGTGCCTCTACCCTTGTTATCAGATTGAAGCTGCCTCCTTTATTGAATATAATCCTGGACACTGTATAGTGCAGGATCCTCACTTGAACACTAAGGCCTGTAGGCTTCAACATGTTTATCGAGGGCCAATTTTCCCTCCTTCTGAACAATGTCCTCATAATAGTACTCTCCTTGTAATTCAGGAAGGGGCCACCTTCTTCATCAGTAGTATCAGCCTCTTCCATGTACCCAGAGGCATTGATATCAATTTTGAGCCCATCTTGTCCTGGGATTTCCAGCACCTCATTAAATGTCTCACCAGTAAGCCATACGGTCCTAGACCTTAGATTGACTGCCCACTTCTTCTTCTTGCTATAGTACTTCAAGGAAGCATACCAGGACTTCACTACCTCATTATCATATCTTTCCAGTATTTCCAATAGATTCTTGTATCTTAATAACCATATCCCAGCATCAAAGTTGTTAGAGATAAAAAACTCTTCCAAGTTTACACAATGTGGCTTAATTACCTTTTTGTTGGCAAACTTGGTGGAGTATTCTTCTTGAACCTGAGGAGTACTCCATAATGGTAGTGTGGTAAGCTCATATTCCCCAGATTCTGTACTTGAGGAAGTAGAGGAAGCAACAGCAGCATCAGCAGGAACAAGGACCGAAGGTTCTGTACTTTTTGGAGAGGAGGGTCCAGCTTTCTGAGAATCTGCTTTGGATGAAGTCTTTTGGCATTTGGAAGGTGTTGCCTTACTGGGTTCGGCCTTTCTTTTTGATTTCTCACCTTCCTTCGAGGCATATTGTGATTTAAGATTCTTTTTTGGTCAGGCCTCTCCTTTCCCTGCTTCAGGATTTTTCACTCTAGCCATTTCTTCGGTTGAATGTTGCAGAATGAGGCTTAGAATAGGTTTAAATGAAGCGAAAGGAAGTTTAATCAGTGGGAAGAGCCAGTTTTTGGGCAGGATTTAAGAGAATTGATGAGAGGATCAGAACAGACTCAGAGAAGTTAAGAATAGAGTTGAGTCTGTTCTTTGGAAAATCGTCAGGTTTAACGTAAGTAACCGTCTGACAGACAAATTTTAAGAGGTCAAAATTTGAACTTCGGGCAGTTACAGGTTAAACCGTTCAGCAAAGCTTACTGACAGACGAATTTTATTCTGAAAGTTCATCTGACATTGGCTTGGATCAAGTAATACAAGCACAACAGACAAATTTTGTTCCAACAAAGTTCGAATGTTGAAGAGAAAACAGCAAGAAATAATCAAAACCTCAACCTATAGACAAATTAAGCATGCAGAACTTCATCTTTCAAGCATTCAACATGAGGAACATGATCCAACAGATGAATTTTGAACTGAAAATTTGAATTTTTCAATTTTTGTAAAGGTTGTCCAACATTCATATGTTAAGAAGTGATAATTCGTATAACAGTGATGGACAATCATAACTTTGAAATTTTTGTTTTTGAAAATTCAAACTTTCAAGATTCAACAGACAAATTTCAAGGCATCACCGAGAACTGTTTCAAAGCATAACAGGTCGAAGTTTGTCTATCGGTCAACTAAAATTTGAATGTTAACCATGTTGACTAGTTCAAAAACACAGTTTATGAAGCAAAATATGTCTAACAACATTTAAAATATGAATATCATCTTTAAAAACTTACAAAATGGATCCAGAACTTAGGATTTTTGTCATTTACTTCACTTTCTGGTTGTTCCATTCTTGTGTGCTCCAATCTTCAAGTTTATTGCCATTGACTCTTGTGAGGAGCACCTGCAACTTAAATTAAACACTCTCCGATGCTAAAGTTAGAATTAATTTAATGCTGTAGGATTAAAAAAAATGCATAAAAAATAACTTACCGTTCATTGGGATTTACCATACCCAATTCTCTCTTGATTTTGCAATGCTTATCTTCTGATAAAGGCTTTGTGAGTATATTAGCAACTTGGTCCTCTGTTGGGATGTACTCCAGCTTAACTTCTCCTTTCAGAACATGATCCCTTATGAAGTAGTGCCTAACTTCAATATGTTTCATCCTTGAATGCATGACAGGATTCTTGGTGATATTTATGGCACTTTGGTTGTCACACATGATTGGTATCTCTTTCATTTTAACCTCTAGATCTTCAAGCTATTGCTTCATCCAAATTACTTGGGCACAACAGCTTCCAGCTGCAACATACTCAGCTTCTGCAGTGGATAGGGCCACACTGTTTTGCTTTTTGCTGAACCATGAAACTAGGGATCCTCCAAGAAACTGACAAGTTCCACTTGTGCTTTTTCTGTCAGTTTTGGATCCTGCAAAATCAGTATCAGTGTATCCTTTGTGATCTTCTCCATTTCCTTTTGGATACCAAAGACCCATCTATGATGTTCCAATAAGATATCTGAAAATTCTTTTCACAGCTATTGCATGGGTCTCTTTGGGGCATGATTGGAATCTTGCACACATATAGACACTGAACATAATGTCAGGTCTATTGGCAATTAAGTACAGCAGGGATCCAATCATTCTTTTGTACTGAGTAATGTCAAACATCTTCCCATTCTCATCCATGTCCAGTTTGGTTGCGGTAGCCATAGGTGTTCCTATTGGCTTGGCATTCTCCATTCCAAACTTCTTTAGCAGCTCCTTTAGATACTTGGATTGACTGAGAAAGATACCATCATCAAGCTGTCTGATTTACAGTCCAAGGAAGAAGTTGAGTTCACCCATCATGGACATCTCAAATTCTCCCTGCATTAACTCAGAGAATTTCTTGCAAAGAGCTTCATTAGTAGCACCAAAAATAATATCATCAACATAGATTTGAACAATTAATAAATCTTTATTTTCTTTCTTAGTGAATAAAGTTGTGTCAACTTTGCCTCTATTGAACCCCTTTTCAGTTAGAAAATTGCTCAGTCTCTCATACCATGCTCTAGGGGCTTGTTTTAAACCATAAAGAGCTTTCTTCAGTTTATAAACATGGTTTGGTTTTGTAGAATCCTCAAAACCTGGAGGTTGATCTACATAAACCTCTTCCATGATATATCCATTTAGAAAGGCACTCTTTACATCCATTTGATACAATAAAATATTTTTCATGCATGCATATGCTAGCAGTATTCTTATAGCTTCTAATCTAGCTACTGGAGCAAAGGTTTCTTCAAAATCAATACCTTCTTCCTGATTATACCCTTTAGCAACCAATCTAGCTTTATTTCTGATTATTGTTCCAGATTCATCAATTTTATTTCTGAAAACCCATTTGGTACCAATGACAGGATGATTTTTGGGCCTAGGCACTTAGTCCCAAACTTGATTTCTTTCAAACTAATTTAGTTCATCCTGCATAGCTAAAATCTAGTACTCATCAGTTAAGGCTTCTTAAGTACATTTGGGTTCCATTTGTGACATAAAAGCACAGTTTAGCATTTTGTCCCTTAACTGTTTTCTGGTTTTGACTTTCTCTTGAACATCCTCTATCACTTGATCAACAGGATGATTCCTTTGATATCTTCAAGCTCTAGGGAGTTCTTGAGATGTTTCTTCATTATTTTCTTCATCAAACTCTTTCTCCTGGATATCTTCCTCTACGTTAACAGATTCAGATATCTTTGAAGGTTTAGTTTTACTTTTATCAGAAATGCCCAGTTTTTCAAAATTGAAAGCAAGATCATCCTCATTGGTAACATGTTTTGAAACAGTTTCATTTTCAATGAAAACCACATGCACAGATTCTTCTACCACATTTGATCTTTTATTATAAACTCTATATGCCTTACTCCTACTAGAATAGCCCAGAAATATGCCTTCATCAGATTTGGCATCAAACTTACCCAGATTTTCTTTCCCATTGTTGTGAATGAAGCATTTGCATCCGAACACAGAGATGGGACAGATTTGGCTTTCTTCCCTTGTACAGCTCATATGGAGTCTTCCCAAGGATTGGTCTGATGTAGGCTCTGTTTATGATGTAGCTTGCTGTATTTACTGCATCAACCCAAAACACTTGAGAGAGATCCTTCTCATTCAACATAGCTCTGGCCATCTCTCCAATATTTCTGTTCTTCCTTTCTACTACCCCATTCTGTTGAGGGGTCCTTGGAGCTGAGAAGTTATGGTCAATTCCATGCTCATTGCAGTACTCCAGGAAGTATGCATTTTCAAACTCTCCTCCATGGTCTGACCTGATAGACACAATAGAAATACCTTTCTCATTTTGCACTTTCTTAGCTAAGGTCACAAATGCATCAAAGGTATCACTTTTAGAAGAGAGAAATAATGTCCAAGTGAATCTAGAATAATCATCTACAATTACAAGCACATACAGATTACCACCAAGACTTTTCACCCTAGATGGTCCAATTAAGTCCATATGTAGCAATTCAAGTGGTCTAGTTGTGGTAATTGCATTTTTAGATTTAAAAGATGATTTAGTTTGTTTTCCTCTTATGCATGCGTCACATTCTTTGTCCTTTTCAAAAGATATTTTTGGCAGGCCAGTTACTAGTTCATTTTTAACCAGTTTAGACAATTGATTCATGTCAACATGAGCTAATCTCCTATGCCATAACCAACTATCATTATCCTAACTAATTAAACTTACAGAATCCAAGGGAGGAAGTTCATCAAGATCAATAGTATAACAGTTACCATCCCTTTGAGCTTTGAGGATTACTTTGTGATTACTTTTTCTGATGACCAGGCAAAACTTTGAGTCAAACAGCACCTAATTTTCTTTATCACAGGTCTGACTTACACTCAGTAAATTGTGGTTGAGGCCAATCACAAACAGCACCTCTTCAATTGATGTTTCTGGATTTTTGCCCACACTGTCAATACCAACAACTTTGCCATATTGATCACCTCCAAAGGTTACCTTTCCTCCTTTCTTGTCTCTAAGGGTGATGAACTTCTCCTTATCACCAGTCATATGACTTGAGCAGGCACTGTCCATATACCATTTGTTGTTCTTCTTAGCTTTGAGACAGACCTGCAAAACAACGTTTATGTTTTCCTTTTAGGTACCCAAATTTGCTTGGGTCCTTTTCGGTCAGTAGATTTTTCCCTTGATGCAGATGCAACTTTGGGAACCCATTCAACTTTCCTGCCAAGTCCATTTTTCTTCAAAGCACAAGAACTGGAAATATGTCCCTTTTTGTTACAGAAATGACAGGTAGTGAAGGGACTGCTAGCTTGAGAAGCAGGAAGAAAGCAATGCAGATAATACTTTTGTCTTGCATATTTTGGTTGATTATATATTTCAATGTGAGATAACATGTGATCTTTCTTACTGTTGCTCCCAGCATGCACAAAATGTCTCATGTATGCATTCTAGTTTTTCTTCCTAATCTTTTCCTTGACAGCACATGGATCATAGCCAAGACCAGTTTTTCCTTGTGATATTCTTTGGCTCCCCATCAAGGCAAATAGCATATCTTTACCTCTAGTGAGCCTAGACATGCTTTTTACTAAGTAATCATTAGTTTGCTTTAGTTCAATGCATGAAGTACAGCAAACAGATTCAGCAGCAGGTACAGATGTGGTTTCAGAAATGTTGCTTTGAGATTCCAGTTTATTAATCTTTCTCTTTGCTAGTTTTAGTTCTTTAGCAACTTTAATAAACTTATCATGAACCTCATGAAATGCATCAAGTAACTCAAAATGGGAAGGTTCAGATTCATATACCTCTTCTTCCTGATCACTGCTGCATGAGGGTTCGGCTTCTTCAGAAGCAAGTGCTATCAGATAGATGTTGGATATCTCATCCTCATCCTCTTCCTCCTCATCTGAGCTGTTGCCCCATATTAATGAGATGTAGGCTTTCTTCTTCCCTTTGTCAGCAACTCTCTTATCTTTTTCTTGCTTTTTGAGGAATTGAGGACAATCCCATTTGATGTGTCCCTGCTTCTTGCATTCATAGCAAGTCACAGGCTCTTTTGCCTTTTTCTTACTTTCACCAGCTGCTTCCTTCTTGAAGAATCTCTTGTTCTTCTTCTTGCTGCAGAATCTTCTGAATTTTCTGACCACCATAGCCAGAGTTTCCTCATCCAGCTCATCTCCTTCGTCAGATTCTTCTTCCTTTCCATCAGCAGCTTTGAGGGCAAGGCCTTTCTTCTTTCTGTCCAGCCTAGCTTCCTTGAGAGCTTTGATTTTTCCTTCATACTCTTCAAGGCTACCAAAGAGAGCTGTGACAGAGGCTATTGATTCTCCTCTGGCTTCTTCTATTGCTGTCACCTTTGGCTGTCATTCCAGAGGGAGAGCTCTGAGTATCTTTCTTACCTTTTCAGACCGAGTGTAATCCT
This sequence comes from Adenanthera pavonina, assembly GCA_026686845.1. Lineage (NCBI taxonomy): Eukaryota > Viridiplantae > Streptophyta > Magnoliopsida > Fabales > Fabaceae > Adenanthera > Adenanthera pavonina. The sequence goes on from JAIVEN010000009.1 coordinate 21,177,275, forward strand.
TTCCCAGGCTCTTCAGTTGATTCACAATGAGAGTGAATCTCTTTTGTAGCTCTTTTACAGTTTCTCTTTCAGTCATTCTGAAGCTTTCATACTCTCCAATGCATGTGTTCAGTCTATTCTCCCTGACTCCAGTTGTTCCTTCATGTGCAATCTGCAGAGTGTCTCACATCCCTTTTGCAGTGGAGCATTGTGAGACTTTGTAGAATTCGTTTTGGTTCAGGGTACTAACTAAACAATGCTTTGCTTTAAAATTTAGCAGGACTCTCCTTCTGTCTTCCTCATTCCATTATGCTTCTAGCTTCTCTTTGTGTCTTCAATCTTCAGTTAGAGTCATTGGGACGAAATCTCCTTTCTCAATGACTGACAAGATATTAAGATCAATTGATTGGAGGTAAATCTGCATCCTTATCTTCCAGTACCCATAATATTCTCCACTAAAGCCTGGTGGTCTATTAGTGTTGTTCCCTTCAAGAAGTATGCTTTCTCCAAAGCCAGCCATCTTAATTCCCAGACTGTGAGATCCTTTGAATGGGAATCCAGGCTCTAATACCACTTGTTAGCAAGGCTGACTTCCCAAGAGGGGGGGTGAATTGGGAAGATTGAAATTTTTCTGCACAAAGTGAAATAGGTGAAGATAGCACAGTGTAATGGTAGCAACGTATAAAACAGAGCAAGCTGAAAAGTAAGGATAAGGAGAAGAAGACTCAGTAATTTATCCTGGTTCGGTCTATCCACTTGACCTACATCCAGTCCCCAAGACAACTCTTGAAATTTTTCACTACACAGCAAGAATTTCAACGGCCATCTTGCTAATGCCACAGTACAACGAGTATGCTCTATTTCTGGAGCTTTCTCAATCTCTCTAAGCACTTCTACAATGTGCTTCTCAATCCCCTTGTGATTTCTCCTCACAAGTAAATCTATCTTCTAGATGAAGAGTAGATAGTTTACAAAGATATAACTCTCTTGAATAGAGTAGATATGAAGGTTAAAGTACAGATATTGAAGTTAGAGGGTAAGAGCTTTTGAGAAGAGAATTTAGCAAAAATTCAGTATATACAAGTTTGATTCATTACCCACAACTTCAAATGATGTTGTATTTATAGATTTAGGTCCCAACTATTCGTTAGAGACAAAATCTATCCGTTGGGGAAGTTATCCAACGGTTATCCTGAAAAACTATCCGTTAACCAACCGCATTTAATGCTTTTGACATACTAAAATTCAAATTTTGGTTGGTCAACAGACAAATTTTGAAGAAACTAAAGGTTAAAGTTTCCAACATAAAAATATGAAGTTCGTCTGTTCATGAAGTGAAATTTGAATTTTGAAACTTGTAAAACGTTTTCACATTGTGACATACGAATTTTCAAGAAGAAAGTTTTTCTGTTAAGTATGAACAGTGTTTTCAATTCTCTACAGTGCCTTCGAAATTCAAATTTTGGAAGGCCAAAATTTGTCTGTTCCTAGTACGTTCAAAAGGCACAGTGTTTCACTTTCTTCAAAATTCGAATGTTGAAAGAGTGAAGTTCGTCTCTCAGAGAGAATCTTTTCAGACTAACTTCAACATTTGAAGTTACAAAACTCTGTCATTCGTATGTCAACATTTCATTCCAACAAACTCACAACCTTAGCTTCTGAAATTCGAATTTTAATGTTCAAAGTTCGTCTGACAAAAAGCAGTTTTGAAACTTAAAGTATTCTTGATCTCAGATGAACTTCAATATTGTTTCAGACGAATTTCTTCATTTTCATAAGTTGTATTTTATCTGAAATTTGAATTTTGAAGACTCAAAGTTCGTCTGTTTTAAAGAAGCTTCTTTCAGGTTTATATGAAAATTCGAATGTTATAAAGCCAAAGTTCATATGTCAGATAGTATTTTTGAAACTAAATTTCATCTTGATTTCAGATGAACTTTATTATTATTTCAGACGAATTTCTTTGGTTTTCTCAAACTGCATTTTATCTGAAATTTGAATTTTGAATACTTGAAGTTCGTCTGTCACAAAAGGCTTCTTTCAGCCTTATATCAAAATTCAAATTTTGGAGAAACAAAATTCATCTGACAGAGGAGAATCTCTTCAGACTTATTCATTTTTAGCTCAAAATTCGAATTTCCAAAAGTTAAGTTCGAATTTCCCATATGACAGTTCAGTTTAAACTTCTCAAACTTCGTCTGTTTGTGGGTGTTTTTCAAATAAGTCAAGATTTAACATAAAATCAAGGTTTAAAAAATATCTTTTCTTCAAATCAAAATCTTTTACCCTCTCATAACAAAAGCTAAAGATCCTACAGTAGATCTAGCAGCAATTACTTAGAAATCCTTCACTTGAAACACTTTGAGCTCCTTTGATATCATCAATCCAAGCTCTTGTATGCTGGTTTGGAATCATCAAAACTCTTGATTCAACAATATTGATTCTGTATCCTAGTCTATATCAATATATAGATAGGATTCGGTATTTATTTAATTTAAATCAATAATTTAAACTAAATCAAATATTAATTAAATAGATTAATTTGAATTTAAATCTATCTAATAGATTAAAGTTAAACTAACTATCTAATATATATTCAGAATTAAATCTAGATTTAATTTATCATATAAATCAAATTTAAATTATTAGTTTAAATTCAAATTTAGAATCCATTCTAAATCAAATTTAGATTATGGTATTAGTTTAAATTTAAATTTATCATATAGAATTAAATTTAAAACAAATTAAATATATAATATATCAAACATATATATATTTCAAATTTTAATATATATATATATATATATATAATTCTATCACCCTAAATTGGATATTAAATTCATTGAATCTAGATACATTTTAGATTCAATGAATATGGACATTCTAGCTCGAGTTGCCCCGTTCTTGTGTGTGACCCTGTAGGCCCATATGATGTTGGTAATGAGCTAATAACACTATTGGACCCACAAGTCACAAGTGACCTCTAGCAAGACATTGTGACTACCCAAATCATATGAGATTGGTGATCTGATACAACCTTTCATATAATTCAATCACATCCCTTTTGTCTCATGATATATAGGTCAAGTATGAGGCATGGAAACGTCATCCTCATTTTACTGGACTATCACTTTCTCGATCTCCGAGTAGACTGACAGAACAAATGGAAACTCTTCCATTCGACCACGGCCATGCATTTTCTCAGTCTCACTCATCGAGGGGCCCAGATATATCTCTCCATTAATTAGAGGAACAAATTTCATCTTGACCATTCATCTTCCTCCACACGAGTTTTACTATACCTGATCATAGCCTTTATAATCTCCCGATTAAATGACTTTTGACTATGCCAAAGTATAGTGTTCCCCATGTCGGAAGCCATGGTAATCTCAAGTCTGAGGGCTTAGTGACACAGTTATATATGAGATATGCTTATGATTTGATCCATGCAACTATCTCATGACGGGTCAATCCAGTGCCTATTCTCTAACAAGAGCTTATGATTTTGATTTGTATCTTCATACAAAATTATCACATAATTATTAATCAAAATTATACTAACCTTAATTCATCATTGTTCCCACAAAGATAATTGATTAGGGATATTTAGGATAAAAGAATTTATCAAGGATATTATTATAAAGAAAAACATGCAAACAATATAATAATGTAAGAAAAAAAACACCTTCTTTTTTTTTATAATGTAACATAATATTCATAATACAGTGATTGGCTTAGGGCACATTCTCCAACAGTATCATCATTTCTCAAGGCATCATAACCTAATCAACAATGTCCCAATATGCATAATGTGGTGATGATGTCTAATATGATGCTAACATGTCAATCCCATAATCATTATTATCATCATAATCATTATAGTCATCATGCTAGCATATTGTAATATAGGGATGCTTATAAATCATATACATGCATAACAATAACATATTTTCATAAATCAAAGCAAGAAATAAAGATAGAGCTTACACACTCTTGCTAGCCATGCACATACCATGATATGAAAAGAACAAACATAACTATAGGCAATATCATGGTATGAAAAAGAATAAACATATAAAAATCAACAACAAGGACACACATATAACATACACCCTAGTTACCTTAAATTACTAGCACAATGCACACAGGGTTTAGCAAGTTGTATGAGCACTAATTCATGAGTCAAACACTTCCAATCAATGGATAGAAAACTACAATGTCATAATACCTCTAATTAACACAACACATATATAATCCAAAATCCACAATTCAACCATTTAAGCTTGACCTTTTGCTCCAATAGCATAAATGCCCCAAACACATATTCTGACCATGAACAAACATAAAAATCTCAGATTCCAAGTTTTCTTAACAAATTCAAAGCTAGGTTTTGGCATAAACACCTCTTAATCATCTTAAAATGCATACCCATGCCAAAAAGACACCAACTAACACTTCAGCAACACCAAAGTAAGTATTTTAATCAGTAGAATCATCCTTAAACTCGAAACCTAGCATACTCCCATGGATTTCATGACAAAAACATATAAAAAAGAGAGGAAAGAAAGCAAGATCCACTTACCAACAAGATTGAAGCTTCTTGAGCCTAAAAATCACTTCTTAAGACCGAAAATCAAGAACCCTAATAGAGCTCTACTTCTTCTTCTCTAATTTCTTCCTTTCATCTGACTAAAACGCATTCTAATTTAAAGAAATTCTATGACTCATGCTGCAGTCGATGATTAGCTCTTTGCAGCATGAGAACCTTCTGTTTGAAAATGATTAAAATCCTCTTCTTTTTAGAGGCTTTTATCTCATTTCCTTGAATTCTTCTCCCATTTTATCCTTTCTCCTGTCCTAACTCCTTTCGCACCGCACAATTTGAAGTGTATACTTCTCATTAATTCATGGCTAGGTCCATGACAATACTTTGAGGGTCATTACACAAACTGCCAAGAAACTATGATAGAACTTACAAGAATTGCTAGTTAGACACTTACCAATTTTTCTTGATTTTTCTTCCTCATTTTTCTACTATTTTGCTTCTCCTTCAAGTAGTTACCCTTCCTCTCTAATTTGCATACCTCTTTCTCTCTCTTTTCTTGCTAAATGGTTGGCTGAAGTGTATGGAAGGAGTATTTATAATGTGTCAAACCATAGTTAGTTGCTTGGCTAAGTTACTTTACTGCCTATGTTGACTTAACTTTAGTTAATCTTTGCTTAACCATGAAGCATCCAATTTAAGGACATGAGGCAGCTATGTTGGCTTCCAAATGTGGGGGATTTATCTACAACACACTGTATATTTTTTCTAATTCAATTATACCCTATATTGATTACTTTATACCTAGACCAGTAAAGTTACTTTTTGTAGTATTAACTTACTTTATGGGCACATGATTAAAATAAACTTGTATCTAGATTTACTTTATTATCCTGTCTACTAAAAACTTCTTTTGTGATGCTCAACTGCTTCTCTTTCTACCTTTTTACTTTTTGCAAAGTTTAAAGTAACTTTTTCAGTATAAAATTACTTTTTAACTCTTGGCACTAATTATTTCTTCATTCTTAATTAGTTAACCTTAGTGCTATATATCATTGTGTTCATCTTGTCGCAAGTTTCATTTTGACAGTAATTTTACATATGTACAAAACTACCCCTAATCTGGGTTATAATTTTTAATTCTTATGGGTCTCAACTCAATTTTTTCCAAGGCTAATATATTAATGCAATCCCTTCCTTTAGGGACTAACATGAAAAGAATTTTATTTCTTGAGCCTAAAGTACAATTTTTTCATTTTTTGGTTTAACCTAGAAAAATGACCTCTTTACCATTTTTCATGCATAATGGTGTCACTGTTTTTTTAAAAGTTTTATGTATTTTCTGATATCTAGATTTTTAGAGATGTTACACAGAACACAAGGTCAAATGCGAAAAGAAGACCAAATACAACGATCGCATAGCAAAGCAAAGAAATAAGAGCAACCATTGTGAGCTGTGACACCCGATGCTGTTGTGCTAATAATAAATTGTTGTCAGTTTTGATGAACTTCAAACATGCATAACTTCCTACCCGATTTGTTTAACGAGATTCCAAAACCTACAACTCATATTATACCACCTCTAACTAAAAAATTCCTCCGTATAGAGATTTTGGACACCTAAGACCAAAATAGTCATTTTTAAACTAAAAAATGACATTTGTCATTTTTTTTCTCTAACCCATCCTTTAACAATTACAACAATTCCATAAGTCACATACGACACAAAGATACTTTCCAAAGGAGTTACACCTCAAGGAAACCATTCCCTGAAGATTTGACCCCCTTAAACCCCAAACTTAACTAATGAGTTATAAACCCATTTTCTCCTAGACCAACTAAAAATCCACACCATCCTCATAAACTGCTCTAACATGATAGAACACATGTAGGGCTCCTGAGCCCAAACTTGCCATAAAATAAACGGGTCATACACTTCCCCGACATCCAAAACAATTATAAGGGCAACGATTAGAAGAGCCACGAGAAAGTTTAGATTAATATTACAAGGTCCTTATATCCACTCATAACACAACAATATTTAGGTTCCCAAGTTACACGAATTATACATGATAGACAAAGGCCTCAGGGACATCCCAACAGATTTATTATGCAACATTACACATGGCATCAAATCATGATCTTATGCTTAGCACAATACCATACAAGTAGAAAACATATGTTCTCAAGAAACTCATACCAACTAAAGGTACTCAAATATTCTGCACATCATCCAAGGAGAAGTAATCCTCCTAGGTCTTTTCCTTGCTAAAGCTAGAGTCCTTGCCTGAAAGTGGATGGCAATGGGGGGTGAGACAAAAGTCCCAACAACCAAGGAGAAATCCTAACACAAACAGGGGTGGTTTTTACATAAGAGATTCAATACTAAAATTCAACCTTAAATGCATAATACATGTTTGAATATAAGAGGACACATACTTATAGATTTATATATACAAGATATGCCATACATAGTGCAATGCTCATGATATGCAACAAAACCCCACATCAATCACTGCAAGAACCGTGGGCTAGTTACCATCATAAGATAACCTCATCAAGTAGTGCTTTTCCAACAACTAGTTAAGGCTAATTCCGGGTAACCACTAAGCTCACCTCCCATTATTATGACCCAACCAAAGGCTATTCCACTAATAGTTGAACCATGGTTCTCTTTCTCCTAAACCTCCCAAATTAGTGGCTATTTAGAGAAAATTCTCCAAACCATTACCATCTGAGTCTCCCGATCGAAAGATAATTATTTAGTGACAAAGATATCATAAGTCGCACTGTCTGAACACAAGACCTCATATGATATTTACGGATTGATATACCACGTGATATTAAGGCATCGTCACCCAACAAATTCATGCCTCCATAATGTACAACTCATGACAACACCCAATGCATGCTAACATGTTACCTCATCCCATGTGTTTATCATCATTATCATGTAAGACGTCTCATAGGGATGCACTATAATCATCTATATACTTATAACAATGTCTATCATTCTCATCGGCATAAACACATATGTATGCATTCACATTAGCTAATTTTATTCATTCATCATTATCATCATACCTAACTATGCAAGGCTTTGTAACATTGAGATGGCTGTCTATAACATCTAAATGTTTATGATTTTGTTTGAATTCTGGTTTAGAGAATTACTACATAATTAGAATTAAAAGAGCTTAAATATCTTATGTAAATCAAATCAGAGACTAAATTGCAAAGAAAGTTGGATGGCATAATTGAAAATATTAATTATTAGCAAAAAGATAAAAAAGGGGATATAGATGTCATTTCCTCAAACAAATTATTTGTCTAGTATTTGCTAAGATTGATTATAGGAGATAATTCAGAAAAATTATCGTAAGAAATTATAATCTAATAAGCAAAACCAGGAAATAAATATATTTGGCAAAAAATTAATCTAAAGTTCCATAATCCGTAAATTAATAAAACTTAGAAAATAAGTCTAGATCAAGAAACTCAGATATATTATGGCATAAAAAGAGATACTGGATTTTTCTATAAGGTTTAAATAGTCATAGAATCAATCTAATGGATACCAAAAAGGCTTGTGTTGGTTTGTGGGGACAGTCGTCAATACCAAATAGCGGCCGGACGTTACAGTTGGTATCAGAGCCCGGCCTCTCTCAGTACGGTATGGTTCGAGGATGAACCAATTGTAAGCTGGTGGGCATGTGACATCCGGGCACTGACGAGGGCAGGGAGTGATCGCCTGTGCAAAAAAGGTTGGGGTCAGATAACGTGATAAGGCACGGACAAGGAGCGGCTCCTGGCAGGCTTCTAAGCTGGAGGGGCATATGAATGAATCAAATACATACCGGAATGAGAAGGATCCAGAGATTGTCTAGGTATGGGACTATACGGTTAAGAATAGCTTAAAGGAATTGATAGGTACTACCTATACCACTAAGGTACACCTACCTTTTTTGGTAGCCTATCCCTTAAGAACTCCTCAGTTAAGCGTGTTTGACCTGAAGCAATTATAGGATGGGTGATCTCTTGGGAAGGAGGTGTGTGAGTGAGGACAAATCACACCAAAAAGGCTTGTGTTGGTTTGTGGGGACAGTCGTCAATTCCAAATAGCGGCCGGACATTGCAGATATTAGGCTAAAATCAGAGTCTGGGCCTAGTAAGACTGCACCAGCTTCTTAATGGGCCAAGAGTACCATTCATGGAGGCCCAGTAAAGGTGTAGAAAACCTTAATAGGCCAAGGATAATTTTTGGAAGCCCATAAGTATTATTAACAAAAATAGTTCAAACTAGGTCAAGAAAGTGATTTCCATACTGATTAAATTATAAGTGATCTAGTAGACTATGAAATAGTCAAGAATAAGTCCAAAATAATTTTAGAAGATTTATAATAATTATCTATACTGAGAGATTACAGGAAAAATTAACAACGACTAATTTTATCGGTGTTTTCGATTAGAGCCCAATAAGGTAAAATATTTTTTAAAATAAATTATATGGGCTAAGAAATAATTAATTAAGGTTATAATGAGTTTGAAATTCATATTTTAAATATATTTATGCATGAAAAATTTTATCAGACAAAATTTCCATAATCAAAGCCCGAAAACCTGGTATATGTTGAAATTGGGGCCGAGAATTAAATGGTTTAAGTCCAAATAATTAAAGGCATTATCTTGGCCTAAATTTGACCTTGAAATGGTGTGCCAATAAGAAAAAAAAGGAGTGGAGAAGAACTAACCACCATGCATGATACTATTTCAAAGATTAGGTATCAAAATTGGAAGCTTGGATGAAGTAAGCTTATGTAAGCATAATGATGCAATATTTACCTTATTTGAAGATAAAAGTGGCATCCAAATTAATGACAAGGGAGGAAAAATTAATTAGATAAGAATTATGTGAAGAAATTAAGTGTATGGTGGAGAAAAGAGGTGATGTAGTGTAATTTTAACCCTTGGATCAAAATTTAATCCAATGGATGGAGTTGCATCTTGTTGTCTATAAATAAACTCTTCCTCCCCTTCATTTTTCACACCAAATTTGAATTCATCATATATTAGTGAGAGAGTGAGTTAAGAGAAGGAGGAGGAGAGTAAAGGAAGGTTTACAAGTTTAAGGTAACATCTTGCATTTTATTTCTAAATGGTTGTTTAGATATTATATTTCTATGATTGGTAGATAGAAAACATGTTTATGTTATGAATATGATAATGATGTTGGATGAAAATGATGAAAGAATGATGAACATGCTATGAATTTTGCATGAACATGTGAAGAACATGATGAACATGCTAAAAGATGCCTTTTGATCCTAAATGTTACCACGCCAAAATGAAATTATGTTTCTTGCAACTATGTTTAAATATTATGCTAAGAATGGGATTATGATGTTATTGGGATTTTCATAAATCTCATCTCACCAATTATCTAACAATGATTAGGTCCAAATCATGTGAAAGGCAAGGAGGAGGATTCATAAAGAAATGTTTAGTAATAGGAAGGATATTTAGGATGTTTATGTAATATCAAAATTCAATGACAATTTATGTTACAATTATGTAAATTACGTGTGACTCCTAGGCAATGAATAAAAGTCTATTTTGGATCAATTTAACATGTGTTATGTGACTACTATTGAAAGTATATTATGAAATTTTTTGGAATGAAATTTGAAAAAATTAGGGTAAAAATTGCAAGTAAATTCATAAAATTTACTGTAGTAATTTGCCCAATGCAATTCCAAATTAATATTTTTTCCCTTATAGAGTATTTTAAGAGATAAATTTATCAATTTAAACCACCCTTAAACGATTTTTCTAGAATTAGTTATGATTTTTTAAAATTCAGCCAAATTATTATAGTTACCAAATGAATAGTGACTTTTGGTAATTTTTAAAATTTTTTGAATTTGGATCAAATTTGCTTCCAAATGCATCTAATTGAAACCTAAACCACTAAGGATGAATTATAAATGGTTCCTAACGTTGAGGTTTGACCATGTCGAACCAGTAAAAATTAAATTTAAAACTGATTTGTAATATAGCACGAACCAGGACGTCTTCCAAGAAACCAATTGAGTTACTTAATTAAATTAAGAATAAAGTAAAATAAAATTAACTAAAATAAGTAATCAAAAATCGAGGGGTTTAGAAATTAAACTCAATTAATTAATTAAATTAAAATTTATTAATGAAGTAATAACAAAACTAAACGAGTGTAACCAGTCACAAATCAATTCCCTGATGCAAAATCTTCCTCATTATCTCTTTTAGTTTATTAATCTGATTTAGTTTAACATCTTGGTGTTCTAATAAAAATTTCTCTAAATGATCATCTAGAGATTAAGCTACTACTAATATTATAATTAACTAAAATCTCAATTAATATATAATATATCATTAAACTCAATGCAAAGTATACCAAGAACAAAGCTTAAATAATCATTTAAATAGAATTAAAACATCCTATTATTACTTAAATTAATCTATTACAGTAATCAAACCCCTCATATTAAACATTAAATCCAAATTCATACAACTTGATTAACTCTAATTAGTAGCAAAAAAAGTAGCATAAAAATAGAGGAAGAAAATATATATGAATTAAAATAAACCAAACTAGAAAAATATATTAAACTCAAACTCTAATCAAAACATCAGGTTCATAATTTGTGATTAATTATAGGAAAATAATTAGTGACCCATAACTTTAAGATAAAGAACCCGAAAAGAAGTGTAATTGGTCATGGAGGAAAAGATGAGAAAGCAATGAATGGAGAAGTTACACTATAAAATTATCTATGCTTCGTTGCCACCTCTCTTTTTTTTTTCTTCTTTTTCATTCCTTTCTTTCTTTTCTCTGTTGCGCCCCCAAAACTAGGGGTGAGCATTCAGTCTATATGGTTTGATTTGGTTGGAAACCAAATTAACCAAAAACCGAATTAGCACATATTAAATACACCGAACTGAACCAAATTATCATAAAAAACTGAACAGAAATGAACCAAATTATTTCGGTTCAGTTCGGTTCGGCCTATTTGGTTTGGGCCTTTAGTGGGCCTTTGCTTTAAAAAAAGAAGAAGTCAATTTAATCCAACCTATTTGGTTTGGGCCTTCAGTGGGCCTTTGCAGAAACAACAATATGATAAATACTCAATCACTCAACCAAACTACTTGCTCTGAAAAAGAAAGAATACAAAAGAAAGAATACACCAATTAAATTGATGTAATATAACAACTAATATCAGGCGCCCAATCTTCTCTCATCCACTTTTCATAAACACCACAAATCTAACACAAAGTGGATTAATCCAATATTTGTTAATACAATACTATTGCTCCAAAAAAAAGATAATACAATACAAACATAAATAAGGTTTCATACGGGGGGGGCTTTTGACAATCAATGATGCTGCAAATCTTTAAAGCCTATGTTTTATTTGTCCAACCTCCAGCGTTTAGAATGAGCAATTGACTCCAGAAAATAAAAGGACTGAAAATTAAAAGGAATGACAAACAAGAAAAACCTATGTTGAACCATTGAAAAAACAGTAACAACAACATCACGAAGTTGTAGATTCATTCAATCAACCATTTAAATATATCTACTAAAAATATTAGCATTTAAATCTAAAAAGGACACATAAAATAAATTTCATACCACAATTAACATTTAGTCCAATCCACCAAAATAAAAAAAATAAATCAAAGTCCTTTTCCCCAACAACAAAACTTAACTCTGCTAGCATTGTAACAATGTGCCAAAGGATTCTGCAACCCTCCAATGTCCAACCTACGTAAAAAAAAATCAAATAATAAATCACATGTATCAATCAATAATAAAATTATATAAAGAGGAAAAAATTAATTTACCTCAACAGCAACAGTCTATAATATGTTAACAGTTGATTCCAAAGCAATCTTTTGAAAATCTACAAGTAAATAAAAGTAAAATTATATTGATAACTTATAACAAAATCAATTTTAACAATAAAATTAATGTATGTCAAGATAAAAAAGTAAAATTACTTTTCTCTATCCGTTGAACATCATCCAAATCTTCTTCTACTTCAACCGGAAGGCAATGCCGAAGCCAATCTTGAGCACAAATAAGAGATTGCACAACTTTAGGAGTTAAAGAACTCCTAAATGCATCAAGAACTCGTCCTCCAGTACTAAATGTAGACTCAGAGGCAACTGTAGAAATTGGGATAGTCAAAACATTCTTTGCTAAACATGAAAAAATAGGGAATCTAGGGCTATTCAACTTCCACCAAGTCAAAATGTTAAAATCATCCCTATCCATCTCAATTTCTTCATTTAAGTATCTTTCAATTTCAATTCTACTAGTTCTTCCACCAAGGCATTCACTCATGAATTTTTTCTTTTCCGATTCAAGCAATTTTCTCACCTTTGCAGCAGGGTCATCAACATCAACATTAGCTTCTAATTCAGCCAAAAGTTGCTCCTTTTCAATTTTGGAAGGAGAAATCATTTCTTTGTATTCATTATACAAAGAAAATAACACATCCTTCACTTGTATCCCCAATTGTTTACCAACTTCACCAACATAAATTTTGCAAAGTGCATATTGCACCCACTCCAATTTATATCGAGGATCAAGAATAGCAGCAACATACATAAGTTGGTTCATTTTTGAAGGATCCCCCCAATATTTGTCATATTTTTCTTTCATTTTAGAAGCCATTAAAGCTAACTCCCAATCATCACTCTTTTTCCACTCATCCAACATGCGATATAACATATAAATTTCATGGAAAAAGCTATTGGATGTCACAAATAAAGAACCAGAAATACGCAAGGTTAACTCATAAAAATGACTCAAAAGCATCATCATCTTCCTAACATTGACCCAATCATCAATAGTAGGCACCCTATTCTCACTTTCAAGATCAATTCGAAAGTAAGGATCTTTATCCTCAAACCTCTTGAAGGCAGCCTCAAATTTTTGGGTTGTCTCCAACATCAAATAGGTGGAGTTCCACCTAGTAGAGACATCCAAACTCAATAATTGCTTAGTTTGAATCTTTTCATCATCACAACTCTCTTTAAACTTTCTCATCCTGAGGGGGGATTGCCTAACAAAATGAACGGCTTCCCTAACCTTTTTTATTGAACTTCCTACTTCTTTTAGCCCATGAACAACAATCAAATTGATTATATGAGCAACACATCTCATATGTAAGAACATGCATTTCATAACAGAACAACCCCAATTGTTAATTTTTTCTTTCAAATACATAACGGTGACATCATTAGAACTTGCATTGTCCACTGTGATAGTGAATACCCTATCAATTCCCCCATTAAAGCAAACATTTTTCAATTTCTATTCCAATCTCTCTCCCCTTATGACTAGAAATTGGAATGAAATTTAAAATTCTCTTGTTCAATTTCCAATTATCATCTATAAAATGGACTGTGATGCACTTGTAATTGATCCTTTGAATTGAAGTCCAAGTGTCTGTTGTGAGGAAAACCATTTGTTTCTTGCTAATTAGATCATCCTTGAATTTAACCATTTCATCTATGTAGATTCCAAAGCAATCACGGGACACAGTCCATCTAGAAGGAATCTTAAATTTAGGTTAAGCAACATACATTAACCACTTAAACCCCACCCCCTCAACAAATTTGAAAGGTAGCTCATCAGTAATGATCATGCATGCTAAGGCTTTCCTAGTGGCCTCTTGATCAAATTTCCAACTAGTAAGGACTACATCATCATGTGCAGTAAAATGCAAGTGTGATTGTCTAGGTTCCTCAGGAGGAGGCCGTTTCTTACAGATAACCATATGGTTTTTCAGTGCAGTAGTGCCATTCTTTTTTGAATCACAGTGAAATTCTCTTGCACAATAATTGCACTTACCTTTAACACCATTGTTCTCATTGACAAATTTTGTGAAATGATCCCAAACTTCAGATCTTGGCTTCATGAGTTTTCTTTTCCCTTTTTGAGTTGAAGCCTCACTGGATGCTTGAACTTGAGGTTGAGTACTCTCAATAGCATATCTAGTTGCTTCATCAGTGGCACCCCCAGTTTCACCATGGCATGACATCTAATGCCATAAAACAAATCATTATGGAATATTTGTAAGAAATATCTACTCACAATAAAAAATATAAACCATTAAATTAAATATATTATCTATCTATAAACTATTTTTTCAATCATTGAATCACAATCAATGAAAGAACTTGTGTGTGAAAGAGGTATGAAGAGAAAATATGTAAATAATCCAAATCCCTCTTGCTCATGCTATATTTGATAAAAAAAATTTCCACTTGAAATTTAAATGCTGTTGCATTTTGGAAAGCGTGAGAAGAATAAAAAAGGAATAATGATTCTAGTTATTCACTTATTTGTGTCAAAAAATCTGTGTACTATTAAACAAAGAAAAAATTAGGAGCTGCATAGGATGGAAGTAATATATAATGCATGGATATAATTTGATAATGCTATTATATTTTTAATTGCTTATTGGCTTATCACGGAAACACTAAAGAAAAAAAAACTTAAGACTATTGACTCATTAATGAATAAGAAAATTTCAACGAGAGGGAGTTGCTGCTAACTTGCCGCCACTAAGGGAAAGGTCGAAAGGATGCTTGAGATCTATTAAACCAACAATCTCTGGGAAAGAAAGAAAAAAACAAAAAAAAAACTTACAGGAGTAACAAACTAACAGCACAGTCATTTACAGATCTAGAGGCTACATTATATATTCCCAGGCAAAGAAAAGGCAAGTGGAAGTAAGGAATCAAACTAGAAGCGAACAACGAAGTTGGAGGCTTGGAGCCGAGTCGTGGAACTGAACGAGAGTGAAAGGCTGAAAGCAGAGCAGAGCAAAGGAGTAGATAGGAGGTTGTTACTGAGAATTTCTATCCATAACACCAGAGCCTCTTAGACTTTGGGAGCGGGAGGGAGAGACGCGACACAAGGAAAGGCCAAAGAGGGATTTAGGGTTTCAACTGAACATGCAGGAGTCAGGACACAATGGCAACAACACACTTACACCGTCACACGGACTGGGTCTGATGAACACGATGGGGAATTGCAAATTGGGGATTAAACATTAAAGTGTAAATGAGACTTAGGTTATTGGGCTTCAGAATTGGGCCAAATTTGGGCAGATAGTTGGCTGGGCTAGGATGCATGAAGGAGGAGGGATGCTTAAATTACTTAATTCTAATGCTTAAAAAAATATATAGATGTATATATATATTTCGGTCTATTTGGTTTATTCGGTTTTCCACACTTACAACCAAACTGAACCGATATTACCGAATTTAACTAAAAAAATAACCAACTATAAACCGAAAATCGAAAAAACCAAACCAAAAAAACCAAATTGCATTTTATTCGGTTCGGTGCTCGGTTTCGGTTCGGTTTTACTCACCCCTACCCAAAACTCTCCATGGCGTCCTTTCTTTTCTGTTCTTTTTGGTGCTCCCTCCCCCCGAAACCCTTCCTTCCTCTTTTTATTTAAAGGGGGAAACTACCCCTCAATACCCTAAATTAAAACTACCTATAAATACCCATAGATAAATATTTATAAATTTATTCGTAAAAATAAAAATAAAAACCAAAATCAATAAATTTCAAAAAAATATCTCCATTTATGTCCGAAATTATCCAACTCTAATTGCAATTTGTTTCCCAAAAGAATCTCTATAATATCTGCACAAAATAAAATAAAATTCAGTGGACACATTGTGCAAAAAATATAGAATATGAAATTAAACTCAAAATAGAATTTATAAATTAGATAAATTCAATTAATTCCAATTTATTGAAAATCATTATAAATTATATTCAATTAAGCTCAAATAATTTGCACAAAATAAAATAATAGTCAATATCCATGAGTGAAAAAGAATTAAATGATAATTTTAAACATAAAATTGAAAAATTAATCAAATAAACTCCATTAATCTAAATTTGGCTAAGAAAATAAAATATAGTCCAAATACTCTTAATTAGTCAAAATTCATTAATAAAAAGACTAAGTGATAAGGATAAAAATATAATTTATCAATTCCCTCACACTTAGTTTTTTTGCACTCCTGGGTAAAAACTCAACTCAGAACAAATGTATGAGAACAGATGTAAAACTTTGGACACTCAATGAAGGCAGACAAAACAAGTACATGAACATTGCAAAGTTAAAAAATAACTTAAGCTCTAAAGATCCCAACAATAAAAAATAACCTTTCTTGAATTCCAGAAACATAAGTAGCATGGCAATTTCATTTGACAAAGACAAATCAAAGGCAAGTAGCCCTTCACAGGATATGTGTATACTCTCAGCTCACAAAAGTGTATAAGGTTAGTGTTTCACTCAATTTCAACCCATCAAAACCGCACTATCATAAGCTTGTTTATCTTCTCAATCTTCACTAACTTTACCACATGCAATCGACAAATCAAAAGGATTTTATTCAATGTTGTAATGGGGCTTATTTAAAGGTATGGTAGGAAAATATGAGAAAAATGGGCTGAAAAGCTTAAGAATATAAAAAGCATTAAGTAAGTAATAATGTGGAATGAAAGAATAAAATAACTTAGTTTGGATTTTTTTTTATTCCTCTTTTAAAATTTTTTGCTTTTTCTACTTCTCACTTCTCTTTTTTATTTTTTTTCGCTTTTTTTCAATTAGTTTTTTCACTACTTTTTCATAACCCAAACTATCTACTATGTATACATTCATTCATC
Organism: Adenanthera pavonina; assembly: GCA_026686845.1. NCBI lineage: Eukaryota > Viridiplantae > Streptophyta > Magnoliopsida > Fabales > Fabaceae > Adenanthera > Adenanthera pavonina. The sequence goes on from JAIVEN010000009.1 coordinate 21,194,545, forward strand.
CCAAAATATAATATCATGCTCTTTAATTCCTAAGGTAAGGTGGGAAAGGAAAGAATTTTTTTTCTTTTTTTTTTTAATTTAGGTGAAATTTGAAAGAAAAGGTCTAGCCTCAAAGGGGCTAAAAAATGGATAAAATATACATGTTGGCTATTTGGTTAAGTGGGTAATAAAGAAATGAATGCCAAAATCATCTTCATGCATGTATTTACAATTGTAGTCTTAATAAGAATCAAGACAAGTTCTAGAGTGATAGTCAAGATAGTGAATACACACAAGAAAGAATAATAATAAGGCCCAAAATCCTCTCAAGACTAATGGACTACTTAAATCAATCTATCTCAACCAAACTCATTGCCAATTTACTTGAATTTAAGAAAAACAAGACTGATTACTAATCATGCTAGAATCCTTCAAACCTAAATTACGTCTAACTCACAATTTTCATACCATGAAAAACAGAACAAAAAAAAATGCAAAGAAACAGCTAGACAAAGCAAAAAGAAAACATCAAAATCAAGAAATTTATTTTTCCCTCTCCCACACTTAAATTTCACATTGTCCTCAATGTGAACCAGACAATCAATAAGTATAAGACATGAAAAATATAAGAGTAAGAGAAAAGGAAACAGCTTGATATAATTCAAGTGATATTGTTGAGATAGAGCTCCTCCACAGTGTGCTCCTGGAATCCCTCATAAAAATGCTTCAGTCTCTACCCATTCACCATGAATCACTTGCTTGTAGAATTGTCCATGATCTCAATGGCACCAAAAGGAAACACATGAGTGACTACATAAGGACTAGTCCATTGAGAATAAAGCTTTCCAGGCATAAGCTTAAGGCGAAAATTGTACGGCAACACTTTCTCTTCAATATGAAACTCTTTCCTTGTGATCAACTTATCATGTGTAGACTTAGTTTTCTCTTTATAGATCCTTGAATTCTCATAAGCCTCTAAGCGAGTCTCTTCAAGCTCTTGTGGTTGAAGCTTCCTTTAAGATCCAACTTCATCCAAGTCCATGTTGTATTTCTTCACAGCACAGTATGCCTGGTGCTCAATCTCAACAGGCAAGTGGCAAGCTTTCCCAAATACTAGTATGTAAGGTGACATGCTTATAGGAGTCTTATATGTAGTATGATATGCCCATAGTGCATCATCTAATCTCTTGCTCTAATCTTTCCTATTAGACTGCACTATTTTCTCTAAAATCTGCTTGATCTCCGAATTTGAAACTTCAACTTGTCCATTGGTCTGAGGATGGTATAGAGTCGCCACTTTATGTATTACACCATATTTGTGCAGTAATGCTTGCATGTTTCTATTACAGAAGTGGGTGCCTTGATCACTGATGATGGCCTTAAAAATGCCCAACCTACAAAAGATATGTAATCTAACAAAATCCACAACAACAACAGAGTCATCAGTCTTGGCAGATTTAGCTTCCACCCACTTAGAAACATAATCAATAGCTAGAATAATGTAAGTAAAACCAAATGAAATAGGAAATGGTCCCATGAAATCAATACCCTAGACTAAAAAATCTCACAAAATAATAATGGTTGTTGAGGCATCTCATTCCTACGAGAAATGTTTCTTGTATGCTGACAATGTGCACAAGACTTAGAAAATTCATATACATCCCTAAATAGACTAGGCCAATACAAGCCAGAGTCTAAGACCTTCCTAGCAGTGTGTTGTGGACCAAAGGGACCACCACATGCTAGAGTGTGACAAAAATGTAAAACAAAGGTAAACTCATGGTCGGACACACATCTCCTAACAACTTGGTCATTGCACATGCACCACAAGTATGGATCATCCCAAACATAGTATTTAGTTTCACTCCTAAGTTTATCTAATTGATGTTTCTTTAAGTATGCAAGCAACTCAGAAGCAACTAAGTAGTTAACCAAATCATCATACCAAGGATCAAAACTAGTAATAGCATACAATCCATCATCAGGGAAACTGTCTAAAGAAAATGAAGAAGTTACCAATAGAGCCTCAATGTGGCTCAAGTAATAAGCAATTAAGTTCTTAGCTCCACTTTTGTCCTTGATTTCTACATCAAACTCTTGCAAGAGAATCACCTAATGGATTAGTCGTGGCTTGGAATCAAGCTTCTTGAAGAGGTATTTGATGGCCGCAGGGTCGGTAAACATGATTACTTTAGTGTGCAAGGGTACAACCGAAACTTCTCCAAGCCAAAAACAATTGCAAATAGCTCCTTCTCAGTGGTGGTATAGTGGGCTTGAGTAGGGTCCAAGGTCTTGGACGTATAGTCAATGACATGTTACTGCTTGTCTGCCCTTTATGCCAACACAGCTCCTAAAGCATAGTCAGAGGCATCACACAACAACTCAAATGGCAAACTGTAATTAGGCAACTGAACAATAGGTAGGGATGTAAGTCTTTTCTTCAGCTCATCCCAAGCCATCCAGCAAGCATCATCAAAATAGTAAGCAATATCTTTTTGCAATAAATTGGATAAAGGTAAAACAATCTTACTGAAGTCCCTAATAAACCTATGACAGAAACCTGCATGGCCTAAGAATGACCTTACCTCTCTAACACATGTCGGATAAGGTAAAGAAGTAATCACATCAATTTTAGCCTTATCTACTTTTATACCATGCTTAGAAATCACATGTCCTAGAACTATGAAATGACATTTCTCAAAGTTCAACACAAGATTTTTTTCAATCCATCTCTCTAAGACTCTATCTAGACTCATCAAATAATCATGAAATGAAGTACCATAAATAGTGAAATCATCCATAAAGACCTCTATACATTTTTCAAGAAAATCAGAAAAGATACTTACCATACATATCTAGAATGTGCCAGGTACATTGGAAAGTCCAAATGGCATCCTCCTGTAGGCAAATTTACCAAAAGGGCATATGAAGCTTGTCTTCTCTTTCTCCTGAGGTGTAATGTAGCTCTAGAAATATCCTGAAAAACCATCAAGAAAGTAGTAGTAAGATTTCCTTGCAAGTCTTTCAAGCATTTGATCAATAAAAGGCAAAGGGAAGTGATCTTTCCTAGTTTTGGTTTGATTGAGCTTTCCGTAGTCAATGCAAACCCTCCAGCTATTTTGTACTTGAGTGGGTATAAGCTCTCCTACATCATTCCTTACCACTGTGATCTCAGTCTTCTTGGGTTCAACTTGTACTGGGCTTACCCACTAACTATCAGAAATGGGATAAATGGTACCTGCTGATAAGAGTTTGGTGACCTCCTTCCTTACCACATCACATATCATGGGCTTGACCCTTCTTTGTGGTTATCTCACTAGCTTAACTCCTTCCTTTAGGAGGATTCGATGCATACAAGTCTCGGTACTAAGGCCAGGTATGTCTACTAGTGTCAATCTAATAGCTTTCTTATTTTTTCTTAGCACCTCTGGCAATCTCTCCTCTTGCTTAGACTATAGGTCATTCGCTAGAATCACAGGTAACTTCTCTCCATCTTCCAAGTAAGCATACTTGAGATTCTTTGGTAAAGGCTTCAACTCTAGTGTGGGAGGTTATTAGATAAAAGAGACTAGATGTTGAAGAACAATTCCCTCTAATCTGTGTTCCTACACAGGAATATCACAAGCAGCAGTATCTTGTCTACAAGGAACAAAATCAACATAAATAGCACTATCATCACAACTTGACATAGCAATATCAATACTCAAAATATGCTAGCAACATCAACTAAATGATTAGAATCAGTAGAACCAGAAACTCTATTAGAGCAAGCAGAACCAACAGTACAATCAATAGTCACAGAAATATCATGCTTAACACATGCTAAAGACTCCCTAGACTCATGCATATCATCACTCAAGAAAGCATTAATTGCCTTACAACCAGCACAAGTAAAAGAACTATTACAAGAACAATTAAGGCAATCATCCAGCTTAGCAACATTACAAGAATCATGAATCATGCTATGTCTAAACTCAATGGATGCATCATCAATAAGCATATGAATCAAATTAAGACCTAAAGCAGAATGATCATCATATGGGTACTTCATGGCATCAAACAAGTCAAAACGAATCACATTGCCAACAAATTTCATTGATAAAGTACCAGAGTGTACATCAATGATAGTTTTGGTAGTTTTTAGGAATGGCCTACCTAAGATCAATGGAGCAGGACCCTTTGACCTAAATCTATCATCTGCCATGTTCAAGACATAAAAATCAATAGGAAATATTAAGTCCTTTACCTTTACTAACACATCTTCTAACACTCTATCTGGATATGCTTCCCTTCTATCTGCTAGTTGTGCCACCAATTGTGTAGGGTTGAGCTCAGCTCCATGCACAAAAGAATATACAAACTTGGTTATAACATTGATTGCAGCTCCAATGTCGATTAAGGCATCATTGAATTCCAAGTTGCCAATAGTGCATGGTATGGTGAAACTACCCAGATCCTTGCACTTCTCTGGTAAAGGTTTCTAAAACAATGCTAACACACTTTTTCCAAGGTCTACTCTTTCTTTCCCTCTATGCCACCTCTTATTAATACACAACTCTTTGAGAAACTTGGCATACTTAGGGAATTCTTTGACCAAGTCAAGGAAGGGAACATTGATCTCTACTTTTCTGAAGATGTCCAAGATTTCTTTCTCTATTTCTTGCTCCTTCAGCTTCTTGCTCTGAGTCACCCTATTAGGGAATAGTATAATCTTCTTCTTTTCCACCTCTTCGTTCTCCTTGAACTTACTAGGTGCAGCTTATGTCTTTTTGACAACTATCTTACCCTGATCGAGCTAACATGAAGTAACCTTGATGATGTAACATCTTGATTTTCAGGGTTATGGAAAGTGAAATTATGCCGTGAGAATGTAAAGGCCATACAAAAATGATTATGATATTCCCAAAGAATGATTATGAAGTATTTAAATAGATCAGTATAATATACTTTGTAGAAATTATATAAAAACATAAATGAAAAAGGTACAGCATGAAAATATAATGCTATAATATGAAAATGTGATAAATAACATGAAATACATGTTTTGAATGAGGAAAATGGTAAAAAGGTAAATTTTCAGGCTATGGGCATAAGAAGTATGAAATTGCAAAATAGTCCCAAAAAATTATTTGCAGTTTTGTCCCTAGAGAAAATTACAGCTAAGGCCCAAAAGCTTAGAAAATTACATTTTTACCCCAATTAAAGGTAATTTCGAAATTATGCAAATATTTGGTCAAAACAAAGCTCACAACAAGCCGAACCCAATGATATTATGGTTTAATATTAACATAATTTATGTGAAGAAAAATTCTATACCAAGCGTCAAAAAGCGTACTGTGCATGGAAAAATGGCACTGTGGGCCCCACAAAGGCAAAAAAAGTAAGAAAAATGTATGTGGGCCCACATTTGGACCAATTGGGATAAGTATATTATGGTAATTTTATATCTTAATATAATTAAAATTGGTATCCCAATAATAGTAAAATATACTGTTAAAGTAGCTTTATTTGTTCAAACCAGTCCAAGATATATTTGGATAAGTCAATATCTAAAATTTTTAGACCAAAGTGCCCTCTATTTCGTGCACAACCAGCAGCACGTGACAAATTATATTATTTAATTATTTATGTCATTTTCTTATAGGATTTTCAAGAAAACTCAAAAGAAAAAGATGGCAAAATGTGATTGGTTCCATTTTTCTATATATACTCTTTCTTTGGCCAACTTTAGCATGAGTGAAAGAGATGGAGAGAGGTCTGAAAACAGCCAAGAAAGAAGGAGAAAACGTGATGAAAAGGAGGAGAAAGAGGAAGAAGAAAAAGAGAAGAAAAAGGCATGTTACTCCTCTTGAATCTTTAAAGCTTTTTAGTTAAGTTTTCAAGTAGTTTGGCTTGGTTGGAATGAGTTTCTCCTCCCCTCTTATGCTTTGAATTTCGTCCATGAACAAGGATGTAAGGAAAGAAAGGTTTTCTTACTGAAATTGTAGATAAAGTGTAAGAAAAAACCAAATGAATAAGTTTTAGTGTGATTGAAAGCAAATTTTTGAAAATCACTTTCTTCCTCTCCAAACCCTTATTTTGGCTAGTGGGAAAGAGTGAGAAGCAGTTGGATTTTCATTGTTTTGATATTGAAAATGGATTCCTTGGGTCCAAATTAGTAAAGAACATGTGTTGGACTAAAGAAAAACCTAAAGATCAACTGTATGAATTTTTAGGGTTCAAAAATGAACTCTATGAGAGCTATGATGACTTAGATGATTTAGCACGGTTGTGTTGATGTTTCTGGGCTTGGGATGATGAAAGGAAGTAATTGGAGAAGGATCCAAGTAAGAGGACTCAAGTTTAAAGAGAAATGGGTAAAGTTATAAGGTAGTATTCTTGCCTTGCTTTTGTATTTTGCACAATTATGTTTTATCCATATTTTATGAAATGATTGTGTTACCATGTTGTTGCTTTGGTTGTTTATTGGATTGGTTAACTGTTTATGTAATGAGGGCTTTGCCCATAATGTCCTATTTTTAAGCCTTTATGCTGCCAAAATTTTTACAGACAACATGGTATTTTTATGTGTTTCTAATGAATTATGCAATGGTATGAATGTTTTTATGAAATGTAATGATATTTAAGGATGTGCAAGTTTACTACTAAGATGCCCAATCTCATTCCCCCAAGTTACTAACCATGCTAGGAAATGGAAAGGCAATGGAGGAAGTAAAGGATGAAGAAAACAATGATAAAGCAAGTTAAATTTTATAGTTATGTATGACCATGAAGCATGCTTTGTATATTGTGTATGCTTATATGTTAATGATGTAAAGTGAACTCCTATGATGTATAGGAATGCATGTTAAATGATATTGAATAATAAAATGAAATTGAGAAATGAAAAGTTATGTAAATTCTCTTAATGACCATTGATGAATTGTTAATGTTTAAGAAAGTTCATGTAAATTATAGGAGAGGGAACAAGCCAATATATGACTCCTCTAGTTAGACGATACGAGGTTTTTTATGATAAAACAAATTGTATGTAATTTGGCTAAATATGGTATATGTTGTGACTTAAGGAAGACAAAGGGTTCAAATATGAAATTGTTATTGGAACTATAATTTGCTATAAACATTGCCTAAGTTTGAAAGGCTGTATAAAATCGCATAGTACTCTAAAAATTTGGTGATTTATATATGTCGAAAGAGATATGTCTTGACTTTAATATGCCACTAATTTTAATCTATTTGGAGCTATACAATAGGAAATATGTATCTTTCTCTAAAACTATTCTAATAGAGAATTATCCTGACCCTAGAAGTTTTAAAAAGATGCTCTGCTTTGTACATGTTAAATAAATGTACAAAATAAACATATATAGAAATTAGACATACAGATCTTTCAAATGATATAAGGATATCATGAAATATCTCTATGTACGTTGAGAAATGAATTTTTAAATTTAAGGGTCAAAAACAGGACAGAAACTGGAAACAAGGGAATAAATAGTAAATTAAAGAAATAAACTGTATGAATTTATTTAATGAAATTCTAGTTTCACATTTTTCACATGAAATTCAGGATGTTCTCTAATTTTAGAGACTTGAACCGTTGAGAAATGATTTATATGCATTTAGTAATGAATTTTTGAAATTTGCTGCATAATAGTATGAATAGTGAAGGAAATGGAAATTTCAATTTTGAGGTTTTTAGCTGGTTCAAGATCTCTAGAGTCTCTTTTTTGCATACAAATGAGGCAATGTTCATGGGAAAATTGTCCAAAGATGAGGTGTGATAGATGATATGTGCAGAACTAAAGGAACAAGGACTGGAGAAAGGATCAAAATAGGATAAATATGAAATTGGAAACAAAACACGGTCACTCTGCAGCGAGGTGCAGGGCTGCCGTGGTTAGACACTCTAGATATTTTAAAATTTTTCCACGTTGAGAGCAGTTCCACCGTGGCGAACTTACTGGCACCGTAGCGAGAGTCACAAAATCTGTTTACATCAGAAGTCGTTTCAGTCAACACGGAGGAGGAAATCAAAGGGAGAAATAGGAGGCTCTACTAGGGTTCGGTAAATCTAGCCAAGGGAGATGATTTTTCAGACTCTAGAAGCTTCGATCTTGGTTCAAAAGTGATCACTAACCATTCCTCCTCTATTTTCTCTTTGGTTTTGGGTTGAAATCTATGGGAGTATGTTGGATTTCTGTTGGATTGTATTTTTCACCAATTAAAATGCTTGATTTGGTGTTATAGAAGTGTCATGTAGTGTTAAAAAGCTTTGTGCATGAGTTTTGGTTGGATTATGATGGGTTTGAGTAAAATCCTAAGTTGAAATTTGGGGAAAAAAAGGTGGAAATCCAAAGTTGCATGTGTTAGTGTGTGTTTGAATGGTATTTTATGGTTGATTCATATGTGTGTATGTTATTAGAACTCCAGGTAAAGCTTAGAAGGATAGATTATGGATTTTAGTATTATAGGAGTTATGTTAATTAAAGGTATTATGATGTTGTAATGGTTGATTGACTAATTGGAGGCATATAGTTCGCGATGGGTGCGCCGGAGGCTTGCCTAAGCCCCAATGTACATGGTGTCAATAATCCAAGGTAACCGAATGTTTGTATTTGTATTATATGTTAATATATATATATATGCATGTCTCTATTCATACCACGATATCAATATGTGTATGCGTATGGTTTTTCTACATATCATGGTATGTACACAGCTAGACAAGATGTTATATGATGATGATATATATATGTATGTTGATGTGATATGATGTGAATATATGATGATAATTACATGATGATACGGCATGAACATCACCACATGACATTGTGAGGAAAAGGTGGATCAGGTGGTGATGATGATATATGATATGATACGATATGATATGGTGAGATATGATATATGTGAAATAAGGATGGGATCCTTTCAGCTAAATGACCTCCTATGGCTAGGAGGGAAAGTCGGGCAGTGGACTGCACCTTCTCTTAATTATCACCAATTCACGTGGGAAAGGGGAAAGAGAACCACGATCCAAGCATTAGTGTTACCTTTGGCTGGTTACATTAATGTGAGGTGAGCTTGGTGCTGTCTCGGAATCAGCCTCCACTGACTGTTGGAAGGGAGTCACCTATACAAAATATCCTATTATAACACCAGCTCGTGGTTCTAGCCATGTGGAGGGAGACATGCATCTCATGACATTGGCATTGCACTACATCATTTGCATATGCGTGTAGTATTGATAATATTATAGGATGTGTATGTTTGTTCTGGTTACTGAGACATTGTCTCACTCCCCTTTCTCATGACTAACCTTTCAGGTAAGGACTCTGATACTAGTCTGACAAAAGACTAAGGGGCTGTAGGTCTCGCTGCATTCGGGAATATCAAATGTAATTGGTAGTTTGTAACTTAGTTTATGTAAAGCTGTGCCAAGTGGATTGTTATGCTTGGTTGCCTGTATGTGTATCCTAAGTATACAGAGATGTATGTAGTTATGCATGTTTGGGTGAAGTGATAATGTTATGTATGCGATGATTGTATAATGATGATATTAATGAGATTGGTAGTATAGGCTTAAAGCAGGTTCCCAGGTGTTAAAATGGCCATATGAGAGAGCCCAAGGTGGTTTTGGGCATGGTATATGAGTTTGGGGCATATAACCAATTGCATGTTTGTGGCGTTCAAGGGAGTCAATTCTCGGAGGAGAGGTTTTCTCGAGGTAAAACCTCCTTGGACAAGTTCATTAAGTCAAATAGAACATATGTGAAAGGTCTTTGAGTGCCCAATTACCTTAAGTGGCAAATGGATGTGTTAAGTTGTGAGTTTTGACCAAAAAGTGACCAAAACAGTGTTGGACATCCAAAATATTTATACGGAGATAGATTCAAGTGAAAGTGGTGCCTATGGCTAGATTGAAATAAGAGTAACCTATAGGAGTTGGAACCAAGTCAATCAGAGGTCGACGTAAGATCTCTGTGCATCGGAAGTTCACCTCGGAGAGTTGCAAATTGTTGATATTGTATCAACAAGGGTTGTCGCAATCCTAGAAGCTTGACCAAAGCATCAGTCCCCTGATTTATAAAATTAGAATCCAAGAGCTTCCAAGCATTGGCAGTACTATAGAGGCTGCGACGCCATGACCAAATTTTCCTGCTTTGGTTTTGTTTAGCCAGTCATTTGGAGTGCAAGTGAAGTTTGGAGGTTTTAGTTTGGTAAGGTGTTACAACCACGGAAATTTAAATTTTTGTTTTAGTCTCTCAAGTGATTAAAGCCTCTAAAGTGACTCAAATGAATATTATATGAGGTATAATACATGAGAAATGATGAATAAAGGTAAGGTGTTACAATTTACATCATTTAATTTGATTACTTAAGGAAGAAAAAGGACAAAAAATTTCAGAAATTAGAAAAGATATGTAATTGAGGAACATTAAGAAATTTGAAACTAAAATGAGTATAATAGAAACAAAAGATACAAGGCTTTCCACATAATTGAAAAAATCAAGTCCAATGCAAAGTTTGTGGATAGCAAACTCCCTAAATTCATGAGTAGCAATATTGAACAGATATAGAATAGTTCTTTGTTTTATCATTCTCCACTTCAAATTCAAGTTCATATAATATTGTATTAATCTAAATAGTCACTGGAGTAAAGTCAAAAAAGCATGGTCAAGGGATGCTAGTATAATTGTTAGCCCATCAGTTAGTCCAATTCCATCTCTCCCTAGATGCACTTGTACCCTCCTCCAACACTCACACTTTAATGCAATGCTCATATTCTCCTTTTGTATTGGAAGAAACCACAATAAGTTTGTTCTCATACATAGTAAGCCTTACAATTTTAGTATAGTTAACAATGCAAATGTAACACCTAACTTTTAACTTCATTTCTCATGTATTAAATTCCATTTAAATCCATTTAAACTTGATCCTAAGCTTGAGTCACTTAAGAATGAAAATCAGAATTTCCAAAATTTTCAGTTACTGTTGATATGGTGTTTTCCACTTTGCTGACCAAACTTTAAAAATTCATAACTAATTCTAGAAAAATCATATGGAAGTGATTCAAGTCTTCAAAAATAGTTCCAAACCTTCTCTACGTTGGAAAAATATGGAATAGAATATTAACTAGGCCAATTCATACAGTTTATTCCTTAAACTTTACTATATATTTAGTCATTTTATTTATTCCCAGGATTTTGGCCTTAAATTTAAAAATTCATATCTCATTATATCCTGAGCCAAATCATACATTATCTATATCATTGGAAAGCCCTGTATGTCTTATATATTTATTCACCTTGTATAAGATATGGAATTAATTTAAATCATTAAGGGTCATAACACTACTTCTACTAGAACAGTTTTAGTAGAAATTAAATAACTCTTTCTTTATGGCTCCAAATATTATCAAACTAGTGTCATTCATTTTCTAAGTCTTAGAGTTTTCCATAAATGTAAACTATTGAATTTTTGGAGCTTTGTGCGATTTTCTATTGCATTTTGAATTTTCCAGTATTCATGGCCAAAGTTCTAATTTTTCTCTACACTGTTCTATTTTGAACCCCAACTTCTAAAATTCATAACAATTCGCACACACATCTAAATGAGGTGCTCTTTAGATCATGTTAAACCTTTTTCCATACACTTTCAAACATATAGAACACTTTCCCTAAATATTCTGATTTGAGCAAAGTGGCCCTATTCTAGGCACTATTTATCATCTTAAACCAATTTATGCTATAACATACATAATCAAGTTCATAACACATTTTCATCATCATTCATGGTACCAAATCCATACATAATATTTCATATAGGGTTCATGGAAGTGTAAACATGCAAAATTACATATTCATAACACTTTACATGATATTATACAATTTGCCAAATTGACACTCTAAAATTATCACAATTGGTAAAATCTTCATGCTTCTCTTCAATTCCACTAACCTTGCCTTGAGCTATGGTATGATATGACCCTATCATGGTTAGTATTGGGGAAAAGTGAGATTATAAAATCTTAGTAGCAATAACCCATTAATGCATTCATAATATCATATTGATCACAAAACATCATAATACATTAAACAAACACTTTAGAATATTTATGCCATAATCTTTTACAAAAATTTTGGCAGAGTTTCATTTTGTATTTTGGACATCCTAAGGTCACTAACCCCTCATTCAACTCAGCCAACATCATCAAAACATCAAGAAACATCAAAGCATTCATATGGCAAAACAACAAATTCATAGGAATCAAATATGATAACTTAATGCAAATAATGGGAAAAACCTACCTCAAAGTATCCTTTGCTTAACCACTTGATTCTACCCCTTCCAAGAGCTTACTTAAGCTTTCTTGATCCTAGATATATCATTAAACAACCACTTAAGCTACTAATTCATGGTATTACTTCATTAAGTCTCAACAAAACCCTCAAATTCCATTTTCTTCATCTTAAACTTAATCATGAAACCTATACTCCTTCCTAATTTTTTCCATCATGGAGAATCTATTTTTGGCATCAAAATCACAAAATTTCAACTCTAAATTCATCCCCTATTCTGGCCGAAATCTGTCCTAGGAAAGGAAGAAAAGAATTTCATGCAATCTTGCTTCAATTTCTTGGTATCTTACTTTCTCAAATAAATCAAGCTTTCTATCAAGTTTATTGCATGAAAACCCAATTCTTTTCACTTTCTAGGTCTAAGTTAGAACTGAACTTGAGAAGGGGAAGGAAAGAACTCTATGAAACCATCACAAACTACTTAGAACAACTAGCTTGAAATGGTAGAGTCTATATCTTGCTCTTGAGATTCAACTTCCAAACTTTGCTTTTCTCTTTTTCTCTTCACTTTTCTCCCGACTCCTCTCCTCTTGCTTATGAAAACTTAGGCTTCTAACTCTCTAATTCAGCTACTGGTATGTGCAAGATGAGGAAAGAGATGAGATGGAAGCATATAATCATGATTTACCAAAGTTAACCTTTTTTAGTTTAAACTACTTCCTCACCAAGTTTTCAAGAAACAATATAAAATTCTTTTCCACCCCGTGGCCTACAGATCATCACGTCATTTAGCAAGGTTTTTGTCCAAAAATTGTTTCATAATTTTAATAGACCAAAATACCCTTTTACTGATAATTTTTACCCGTACCGATAAATAACTTCTTGTGATATTTTATCATTTAAGAGATACAGGATGATTCTAAATTTACATTTGGATTTCCATAATTATCTTGTCCCATAAAATATCTATATGGAGCCCTTATATTGATCTATTTCCCTTTTTGCTGCTTGTGGAGCCCACAAACTTACCTTGTCTATATATAGTTACTTTTTAACATTCAGTACTAATTATTTCTTTATTTTTAATCCATTAATCCCCATGATATATACCATTCAACTCATCCCGTTGAGGACTTCAATTTGATAGTGATTTTAAAAATCTGAAATTGCTCTTGACTCAGGATAAAATTATAATTTTTGAAACTTTCGAATCCTTTTTTGTAATTTTTCCCAGAGACTAAATGGAAATAGAATCCCCTCTTCTGGACACTAAATTGCAAAGTATTTTGCATTTCTTGGGGCAAAATTAATATTTTCTCATTTTTCGATCTATCATGTAAAAATAAACATTTTGCCCTTTTTCATTTCTTTCTATTTTTACTATTTCTCTATACATTTTAGATATCAGCATTTTTTCCTTGGGGCTTAAATGAAATTTCAGCATTTTATTTCTAATCTGAGGAATGACTGTTTTGCCTCTGAGCTGGGTCAAAAACGTAATTATCCATTCTTCTGGAAACTTTCTTATACTTTTACCCAAAGGCCATTTTTTATTATTTCTTTTTGCATTATTCACATTAACATTTAAATTAGTCTTTCTCTCAACTTAGACCTCTCAGCTATGCAATACTTATACCGATGTGCTTAGCTCGGGATGAGCTTCTATTCAAGTCGTATATTGTATACCTTCTGGAGCAAGTTCTGGAATTAATTTTTATTAAGAACCTAATGGAAAATTAATTCCAATTAAAAATCATGCATAATTTCTTCCAAAAATTATATGAAAAATTAATTCTATCTCGAGACCGAGTATATAGCCTTACCATCTTGCTTCATTTTCTGTCTTTTCATATATTTTATTACATCCCATAAAAGTAGAATATTACATGCAAACACTTTCTTTGCAATATCAAATGAAACTATCCAATCATATTGGCAAACTTATTGTTTATCCTCCTTGAGCCCGAAACAAAACATAGCTCCATTAGCAGTCCTGTAAGTTCTAAAATTCTACTTCCTTCCATGATGTTGTGCATAATGAATACAATTCCACTCGATTCACTTGATAAATATAATTGGCCTCGAGTACATAAATTCTCACTATTTTGTAATCATTTAGAAATGAAATGAACCCATACTGTAAATGCCATCATCTACCCTTAAAAGCATTAATAGTTCTTGGCACATGTCTAAACTCTCTTGTCACTAGATTCCACAATAACAAGGATGTGAATATCTACCATAGTTGGGGAATTTAAGACAAAATAAGCCATTATTGGAACTGATGATTCTTACCTTCGAGGAATCAATCAATGGGGCATTCTAAAATTCATGAAGTTGCATATCGCAGTCTAGCAAATCTATGTGCCAATCATGGGGCCTCAAATGCCGCAATGGGAGTAGAAGAGAATACATGGCTGGAGTGGTGGAGATTGTCTCTCATGAAATATGGGTCTTGAAGAGATTTTTCCAATATTTGTAGACACATTGAATTCGGATTACAGATTTTACTGGAAGTCGAGTAAGAACGTTTGAAATGATGATGTCTTGGGGAAGAAAGGGTGTGTCACCATCCATTGCAATCTGCTTCATGGTGCTCGACTGGGAAGAAGGCATCTCACAGAAGAAAACCTTGGATCGATGAAGTCTACGATTAACGATTACTGAAATGGTATTTTACCCAAATTTTCTATGAGGAGATGCGATGGCAATGGAGGATCTAACCTATTCAGGAGATAGATAAATCATAAATGTTAAATCTATTTATCTATATATATTTTACGAAGTATCTCAGTACCTTTAGTATGTATGGGAAGTTAGATTTAAATTTTACATTACACTAAATCTTTTGAGATATTATTAATCACAACAAACTATTTTAAACATATCTATTTTGCAATATTTATATATTTATGTCCTATATTTTCATATTTGATATTATCTGCCATCCAATTTTTATTATAATATTTTATGTCAAAACATATTTTTGTTACGTTGATATAATAACTGTAAAATATCATTTTTGGATTATAATTGTATAAATTAATAATTAATATTTAAAAATAAAATTTTTTAAATAACTTCAATGACGTTCCACATTTCCTATTTTTGTTCATTAATAAAAGTCTACTTTGGTTATTAAATTTTTCATTTATATTTAATAGTAAATATAATAGAAAATAATAGAGATATCTATGAATATACTAACTATAAGATTATTATTTTGAATTAAATTGTAGAAATAAATAATTAGTTATGACTTTTACAACAACCATAACCAATTGAGTTTTCCATTTGGTTAATTTCTAATTGTAAAACAATTATAATTTCTCTATAAATATAGGATTTTTTTGCTGATATTTCAGCATAGTCCTTTAGTTAACTGATAGTCGAAGCATTCTTGGATTTCCTATGTGGATATTAGATTTTTCATCTTTTTATAGTGATCATTGCATTCCTATATTGTTTTATTGTACTTAAAGATGGTTGATTAATTCATTGAAAATTTTTTAAACAATTTTCCAACAAGCAGTAGCTAAGGAAATATAAATTCGTTTTCAGAGAGGTTGAACTTTAAGGAATTTTAGGGTTATAGGAATGTTCTCACTTTTATTACTTTATCTTGTAAATCCACCATTTAGATTTCTTTATTTGATAAGAGTGGAAATAGTATTTTTATTATATATATTTTGATATTCTGATCGATTCAGAATAACACAAAACTCAAAAACAACAAATAAACGAATTCAAAATGAAAAATCTAGACATTTACTTTTTTTTTTTAACCAACATAGACCTCTTATTCAAAACAGTTTGAATAAGGAATCTTCTGCTTGAAGTTGATCCTTGATTTCGATAATGACCCTAATTTAATTCGTCCGGACATACTAGTGGACTTATGGAAGAGTATTCATGGAATCGTGCAAGAACGTAGGGAGGTTCAAGATAGAAGCTCTCTAAGTCATGGCAAGGTTCCTTTGTGTCATGACGGGAGTGTGAAATTGGGCCAATAAGCTTGGAGACATAATGCACTAGCGACGTGGTGCTAATATCCTCCACCACGGCACCATGTTGAGGATTTAGTTTTTATATACCTTGACCAATCAATTGGAACAAAGATGATGTGTGGTGGTAATGGTGATCTGCTAGGGTTTTCTTCCTTTGAGGTTATATATGGGATGTGATTTGGAGCTCTGGGAAGCTAGGATTTCGTAGGTATGATGATTTCCAATCTCCTCCCTCCTTTCTCTCTCTGAGTTTAATGGTGGATTTTCATTGTTGATTACTAGGTTTCCATTTAAGATGGACTTTGGCCGATAAATTATGTTAAATTGCTTCAATGATACATTATTGAGTGTATTCAAGCCTTGGGTTATGGATTTTGGGTGCATATGTGATTGTTTCTCCATACCTTAATCTTTGGTTTTAGATTCTTGGTGGAGCATGAATTCGGAAAGGTTTAATTTGATTGTATGTGTTTATTTGGATGTTTTGTCGTATAGGTTGGTATTGGAATCTTGGTTTCATTAGGTTCATGCTTGGGATACCTAATTTGAGCTATACCAGAGGTTATATTTGTTTTGATATGTGTGTGTTTGATGATTGTATAGGATGTGTACTTGCTTAGTTGAAGTATCTATACTTCAAGAAATTATTTAGAAGTAGCAAAATCAATGATAAGTAGTTAACTTGTTGTATAGTGGGAATTGGCCTTGTAAGAACTAAGTGGCCTTGAGTAGTTGTGATAGCTCAATTAGGGTATTGATGAATGTTTAAGCTTTGATTGGTGTTGAATACCATTTATTTGACTTGGATTTGCATTTCATCTTGTGTGTTTGTAGTTGAAGATCTTATGGCCTACTATGGTATAGTGTGTGTTTGGGCAACTCGAGGTAATCAAGGAGTAACTTTTATTTACTATACATGTTTGAAACTTTTCATATCATGATATGAACTTTATATCACGACTAGTAAGTTTTCTCGAACCCTTTTATTCTTTTGAAAATCATGACAAGTAAATGGAAATGCATAGTTATTTATATGTATATCTATATCTATATGAAAGCAAGAATGAAAGAGCTTGATCTATAATTATTGTGCACACTAAATGAGAATGATCTATAATTATCGATGAAAATACTATGTTAATGCAATGAAAATGATGATGATGACCATGATGACAATGAATGAGAATGGCTTATGTAAAGACATATGTATATGTTTGTGAACATAGTGAATATCGATATATATATATATATATGCTTGTTATGCTTCACCATGAGATATCTTGTATAACAATAACATGCTAGCATGATGACAATAATGATGATGATATTGATAATAATGATGAAGAAGATGATCATGGTGATGATAACATTTGTGTGTAGTAATAACATGTTAGCATGGCATATGGGCATCATCACTAATTATGCATGGTCGAGCATATCTTGGTTGGGTAATGATACCTATGAAATACTAAATAATATGTCAATATGCTAAATAGCACTCAAGGCCTTGTGTTCAAATGATGTGGTTATGATATCCATATAACTAAATAGTTGTCTTTTAGCTGGGAGACTCAAGTGGCCATGGATTGAGGATGCACCTTCTCTAAATAACTACTAATTTGGGGTAGTTCAAGGGAAGGAGAACCATGGTCCAATTATTTGTGGAATGGCTTTTGGATAGGTCATGACTAGTGGGAGGTAAGCATAGTAGTTATCCTATAATCAGCCTTCACCGGTTGTTAGAAAGGGTTACTTGTTGAGGTTACCATGTAATGGTGACTATCTCATGGTTTTGGTCGAGATTGATGTTGGTTATACTACATATCATGTGCATGGGATCGTGCATGGTACATATTGCATTCATATGAACAATCAAACTCTTCTATTTCAGCTTTAAATTTTAACTTGTCTTTTTTATTTCAATGATTGCTCCTTGGTTATTGGGACTCTTGTCTCACCCTTATAGGGAAAACATTTAAAAAAAATAGTTCTAACTCTAGCAAGAAGGAAGCAAAGGTGGATGAATTCTACTTAATGATGTGTGAGATATTTGAATGCCATTGTTGAGTATGTACCCTTTGAGAATACATGTTGTATTTGCCTGGTATTGTGCCAAGTGTAAGACTTCAATGTAGTGCCATATGTAACTGTCATGGGTGGTCCCTTCGATTGTTTGTGTGTCCTTGCCTTTCTTGCATGACTTATGCCACTCATGACCCTAATGTTGGTTGAGGCTTTGATGGGTATTAAAGTGTGTTTTATATCAAGGTGTGGATGTATGCATGTGTGTTGTCTTAATGAATTTAGCCCTAGGCAAAGGTTGCCTCACATGTATTTTAGTGTGTTATAGGGAATTATAAGTTTCATTTGAATTTCATGAAGGTATTTTGGAAAATAGGCAGATAACTCATTAGTCTTGTTTAGAGTTCAAAGGGGTCAAAATTCTAAGAAAGAGGTTCCCTTGGGCTGCAATATCCTTAAAAAAGGTTTGGTAGTCAAAAGATGTGTGGCTTGGAAATGGGAGGTGTTAGAGTAATGTTTTAGTTAAAAGTGACCATTTCAGTTTGGGAGGTTCAAAATCTCCATATGGAGGAATTTTGGGGTGCGATCGATCTATGCCCATAGTTAGAGGAGGTGTAGTGTGATTTTTAGGCTATGGAATCATGGCAATTAGAGATTTGGGTAGGAATATATGTGCATCCAAAGTTTGTCCAAAATGATAGCAAATTGTTGTCTTCATAGCAATCTCAGGTGCTACGGCACCATCTCTCCACACCATGGCACCACTGGGTAGCTCTTACTTCTTGGTTGTTTTACTACATGGTCGTGGAAATTGGTTTTCCATTCATTTTTAACTCGTTCTTCTAAGTTTTCTCTTAGGATTTTCATTCCGATGTGTCCTTTTGGGTTATTCTCTAATTATGTCTTGATCAAAAACAAATCCTACCGTTGCTTCTCATCTCCCAAGTGTCAAGGAATTGATTGCGGAATGGTTGTTTCGGTCTTAAATCATTAAGATGTTACAATTTCGATAGTTTATTATAACATTAAACTATATTTTGAAAAAAAAAATAATTGTTGTACGTACCCTAACAATAGAACAAATCTCTATGCTTAACAAAAAAAATACCTTTATCATCAATATATTTGTAGCTAGATGCTTGAACAAATTGATTTGAAAAATTGCTTAGCTGGCCTAAGCTCATTTATGTGAAACAACTAGTATTATTATTATTCCCATGTTAAGGGCAAATGATAGATTTCTTTCAGCTATTTTGGTTCTTGCTCAAATCCTCTAAAGAAATTTTAAGGCTAAATGATAAATTCCTACCAACTAAAGGTTGGAAATTGAATCTCTAAAATTCGATCCCTAACTATTTATTTAAGAAATGGGGGTCCCCACCACCCATGCTAACTTGAGTTAATAACTATAAAAGAAATTTTACTTTTACTTTAGGTTTGTTTGCAAGTTTTAGCAAATTCATCTAATATCTAATAGAGTAAAATACTCTAACATCCTTTATATTTTGTCATTGTTATGGAGACTTTTCCTCTATTTTGGAAATCTATACTTTAGTCCAATTTGTTAATACTGTTAGAAATATTCTAAAAAGATTCCAAAAGTACTATTTATTAATTAAAAATTATATTAATATAAATTATATTTACCAATTTATTCCTCATTATATTAAATCCATAGTTGATTAAGTTTTTCTTTTTTACTTTTTAAATTAATTTTGATTAATTTTTTTATGAGGTAAAAAAATAATAAATTTTATAATACAATCAAAATTATGTTATCTTTATAATCTAACAAAAAAAATAAAAATAAATGAGATTGAAAGAATTTTTTACCTAACGTCTATTTTTAAAAGAATGATAAACAAATAAGTTTAAAAAATTTAAAATTATGAAATTAATCATTGATTAATTTTATAAAATGATCTAAAAGTTTTAAAATATATGTATTAGAATTATTTTTTTGGTCTAATATAGGTGTTTAAATGATTATTCAATAATATTTATGTCATAGAGGGATATTTACACCCAACAAATAATAAACATATGACTTAACGGTTAGTTAATGGTTGGGTGGATGAAAATGAAATTTTAAAAATAAAGGGAGGTTTATATAATATAACTTTTGATTTAAATGGAGATTCATATACATTTTCAAAATAGAGGGAATTCTCTATAATTAAGACAAAGTAGAGGGGCAGTTATTGTATTTCACTCTATCTAATATTATATGAAAATATGTTTTTCCCATTCATCTAAAGGATATCTTTTGATTGTGACTTTATAATGTTATTCTAATATTAAATGAGTATTGCAAAAATAATCCCTGCAAAAAAATGATAAAAAATTGGATATAAATTTATTATTTATATTTTCTTATAATTTTATGTGTAAAACTATATTCACATATGTTGACACCATTTTGATAGTAGACCAAATCCAATAGATCTTCTAGAGGTCCAATAGGGTCCTAGAGATCCAAAACTCAATGAATAAAGTTGAAACACAAAAGATTTGACACCAAGTACCCACAACATTGGGACATGAGCAGAGAGACCGAATGCACATTGGAGGAAAATCTAGGACATGCAAAATAATTGCTCCTTCTTGCACGTATAAATATGGATGGAGTCGTAGAAGAATAACACGCACATTATCACAGATCAAACCCAGAACATTACATTACGATCACAAGCTCTCATAGTTTTAATCCTATCACTCCAGCGGGAACCATCACTTCCAGTATTATTTACATTATCTTTTAGTTTTTAGGAGCAATTTGATCAAATCTCCGAGATTCAAAGTGTGCCCAAACTCGCAAGGCGCTAACAGATAGTTCACTCTTTAGGTCTACATTTGAGTTCCTACACTATAGCTATTGTTTTCTCTTTATTTTATATTTTCATTTGACACTTAGAAAATTTGTGGTAAAAGACCTCAAGTGCCCATGATGTTTGACTTAGAATTCAAGTTGAAATTATCAATCTTGAGGTATATTGTCTTTGACATGCCTAATTGCAATGTAATTTTGCTTTAGATTTTTCAAGAGCCAATCATATAAATTTTTTCCAACCACATAAAAATTTGAATTTGAATTTATACGAATAAGACTATGAAATGTGATAATTATAAGTTTTTAAAATAGAGTTAAATTTCAATTTATTTAAAAATCCCTCAATATATACATTGAACGAGTTACAAATATTAAAAGATTAATTTGTTAAAAAAATAAATTCGTTTAAAGTTGTTATTTTATTTTTAAAGATGAAGTATTATAGATTCATGCATGCAAGTTGCAGTTGATGAAGGATAAGTTGCTCTAACTATAAAATCTAATATGTTGGCCAAAAAAAAAAAGGATTACTAATATGGCTGCATCCCACGTCATTAATCACCTCCAACTATTTGTTTCCCCTCCGCAATTTCAGCTATATTATAAGTGCTCTCTTAAAATTATATTGATATGGTTAATATAAATATATTAATTAAATTTATCATAATTTCATGATTTAAAAACACTAAATTAATTATCAAAAGTTGACAAAAACCATAAATCTATTATCTATTATATTTAGATATATAAAGATAGGACATAAGGATGATAGGAATTGGATGTGAATAACTGATGTGGCAAAACATTATCTATCATACGTCGCACCACCTCAATCACACCGTGCATATCACTGAGCTTATCTAGCTCCTCATCATAAATTTGCTCATAACTATGAATTTTGACTTCCAATAAACTGGACATGTCTTACATGTGTAATTATTATATACGTACTTTGGAGAAAAAACTACTATATATGTGCCGTTAAAAATATAAATGTAATTGCTATCAAAACGAAGAGTTGGATTATAACCATGAAAACATCTCTACGACCATGCAACCCGATTAAGATTGTGTTGTGCTAATTTAACCAGTAGTCTCGAATTCATGTGTAATGGCATGAAATCTTGGGCCAAAGTACCTAAGAGATATGAGGAATCATGATGTATATAGAAAAGACCAGTAATATTATAATAGACCGTCTTGGATGGAATATAAGTAAGGGTTTCAGCATTCTTTTACTCAACCACCTAAGGTGACCAATGCAGCCAGATTAACCTACAACTTTAATGTCTATACAGGATCTTATTATGCATTATTGTGGTAAATAGGATGTTAAATAGTTATGATTATAATATATTCAAAGACAGGTTGTTAGATAAATTGTGAAAATGCCCTTTTCAGTAATAGAGGGCCAAGGCAAAATAATTTCGAAAGGTAAGGTTCGTGTGATTAAAGAGTAGCAGATAGGGATTATAGAATTTCGCAAGACCAATTTACATCAAATGCTTTAATTCAAGAGACAGGTTTTTTCAGGCCCCAAAAACACTAAGGAAGAGGTTTCTGGCTGCATGCTTGAAAATTAACCCTTCTTTCTCCCTTATTTTCCCTTCTAATTTTCTCCTCCCCCAATTTTCTCCTAATTCCAAACAAAGCCTAAGGTTGTTATATAGAGCTCATGTCTTTATGTGGAGGCACTTATAAGAAACGCTCTTCCTATGTAGACAATATTGAAAGATCACCAATATGAATATCAGTATGTGGAAAGGGAGAAGAATTAAGAGAACATTTATCTCTAACTTGCCCTTATGTCAGAGCAATTTGGTTTAAGTAAGTAGTCACCAATAGGACTAAGAACACATAGTGATCTTAACAGATTTTGATACAAGGAATCAGCAGTTTCTAGAAGATATAACTAGGACAATATACTGATAGGGAGAAGGTACAATATGCCAAAAATCATATGTTCAATTAATTATATTTATCATATCATACAATTTTTAACAATTGTCTTTGCAATCCTAACGCCAACTTTAAAATTCAAATGGCACCAAATAAAGTTGACAAAATTTATACTACTGTGTTCAAACTATCACATATTTTCTGTTGAACAATTTTCAGACACTTAATAATATTTGAGCAAAGTTTATCATTGCTGTCATTTCATTTTGTGATCCATATCAGTGTACATAATATCGTAAATAAATGTATTATACATACAAGCTTCTCTAAAATTCTACACAAAATTTACAATCTGATCCTTTGATTCTTTATTTACACAATACATGATGAAGCTAATATATTAAAAAAAAATACACAAAAATAAAGAAAAATATGATAAGAAAAAGTATTTGTAGGTTATTTTTTGAGATCAAACTTTTCAAAGATTACAATTTATTTTGCAAGTTCAAACAGGATCTTAAATATGAATTCATGGTTATAAAAATCAAGAAAATAAAAGAACACTGCTATAAGAAAGCAAGCTTGATATGTGAGTGTCATCAAACTTCTACCTGATTATGCTTTGAAATCAAGCGTATCTATTTATAAAATTTTTACTTCTGGAGCGAACAACTATTATCCTTTTCCTTAGAGGTTCTTGTTTCATGCTGGTTTCTTTCAGTATTAACTAGGTGGGGTCTCATATTGGCACTTTCTGAAACACTATAATGTTTGATATCAACTATGTTTCTGACTCCTGCTAGCTTATACTATCATTTGAAAATGAATCACATGCATTTATAATTCCCTTGACCTTATCTGTATTTAAAAAAAAAAAAACTTGTGTTACTGGTTTGACAAATCGTGCACTCTTTAAAGCTAGATAGGCAATATTCTAATTTATGTCACATAGAACAATACTATAACTAACATGATTCATGGGGAAAAAAGTCCAGATGTAATTACCTGTTTGTTGGATGTAGTCAAAAGTTGAATATAAACTTACAGCAAAGTCTTTTATAACAGAAGCCCGACTCTTAATATTGTCTTTCCAATAGTAAGCATTATAAAGCCAAATCCATATCCCTTCATACTGAGAAACCTTCCCCACCTCCACAAATGTAAATGAACCAAGGCAAAGAGAACAGAGGGTTTGAAGTCTTACGTAATACACAGACACACACACACATATATATACAACAAAAAATTCAGATACACCACACTCTGCATGTGATTGATTTCAATTGTAACAAAGAGTGGAGTTTTTTTTTTTAATTTTAAATAAATTCATATCATTGATTATATCTTGAAATCTATTTGAGGAATTATGAAATTAAATTTTACAGGAAAAGAGTATTTCCTTTTCCCGTGCCAAAAAGAAAAAAATCTCCTTCTGCATATTCACTCCTATCCTCTTAACTTATAATCTTTTCATATCTATCAGAAATTTAGAGTCTAGAATAACAAGCCATGGATTTTTATCAAGCACAATGTAACAACGAACAAAAATACCTGCAAAATTTTCATTCCATATTTCAAACCAGAATGGAAATTGAACTCAACATGTTTCCGCAGAAGATTTAATCTCATCCTTCATCCAATCAAGCATTAAGGGTTCTTCTGAGCATGATCGGAATAACATTAGATAACTGATACAGAAAAAATAATTAGATAATTAGGATTTGAATAATTATTAGATTATTTAGATTTAATTTATTTTAAATTTATTTTATCTTTTAGGATTTAATTATTTTGCTTAGATTTATCTTTATCTTATATTTAAGATATAGTTTAGTTTAATATTTATCTTTTAGATTTAAACTATTTTAGGATCCTAGTTAGATTAGGATTTAGGGCTCTACAAATAAATCCTAGAATCTCTCATTGTAGTTAGCTTTTCCTTATTGATTGAATAATAATTTGAAGTCTTTTTCAATAAGTTATCTCTCCCTCTTAAATTTCTCCTCTTCTCATCTATCTTCTACCCTTCCTCTACCTTGTTCTACATCAATTTGATATCAGAGCAGGTTTCCCCACACTCTTACATTCTTCCCTCGCCAGAAAACTACTAGAACACAGGCCAAAACCCTAGTAGTTTCACTATCAAAGCTAGAACCCATAGCTGCCGACGTCCAATCACCACACCGCTGTTACCAGTCGCCTTGCCAACGAAAACCCGGCTTGTCCACCAAATGCCATCGTTGGTGTCCTTGCCACACGCCCTCACCCACCGGCAACCTTCCCTGCGCATGGGTTCCACGCACCCCACGCGATATTTTTTCACTATTTCTGAGGTCTTTTTTAACAATTTCTTTCGTTCCTACTCTATTTTCAGACTAGTGGCAAGTATTTTTGGGAATCACTATGACCAAAAACTCCCAAGTAACTCAAAATCAACTAGAAGAGGTCGAGAAACGTAGCATAGAATATGTTGATCAAGCAATTGAAACGATAAATCAGAGGTTTGACATCCAGGACCGAAGGTTTGAGGAAACAAACTATGGCATAGAAGAATTGAGAAAGATGTATGAAGACCTTATGCAAACCATTAAAGGAAAAGACACACAACATACACCTGAAGATAAGGTTGAACGTTCAAAAGTTCGCAGAGAAATCAACTTAAGGAGTGGATGCACTTCTTCCTTTAATAATGCATGACCTCAACCTATTGGGAATCGTCAGTTGGCAAATGGCAACGAAAACAGGAATCTTAGGAATCCTTCTCATATAACTTTTGACTCCCAATATGACTATGTAGAAGATCAGTGGGTTGATTATGAGCAAAGAGATCATTACGACCGAAGATATGAGTAACCTCCAAGAAATCATAAGGGAGGTTATAGACAGACTCAGCTGGATGACATCTCTAAGAAGGTCAAAGTCGACGCTCCTGAGTTTGACGACCAACTAGATTCAAACGCCTTCTTGGATCAGTTGACTAGCATGGAGGACTATTTTAAATGATATGAGATGAGCGATGTGCTTCGAGTTAGTTTCACTAAGATGAAGCTTGTCAAGTCTACCAAGAAATATTGGCAGAATGAGCAACAGAAACTAGAGTACCTAGGACAGCCACCAATTAGTAATTGGGCAGAGATGAAGATGAAGTTAAAAGAGAAATATGCGTCTACCCATTACAAGAGTCAGCTGTTCAATCAATTGTTGAACTTGAGACAGGCCACCACAGTACCCGATTACATGACTCATTTTGACGAACTCATGACTCAGTGTGAAGTTAAGGAAGATCCTTGGATGATAGTTCAAAAATTTGTTAACGGTCTTCAAGCTGACATACAGCAAGAACTTAAATTGAATCCTCCTGAATCTCTTGAGGAGGCTTGCCATAAGACCTTGGAGGTAGAGTCTTTACTCAAGAATTCATATGGCAAGCATTTTCTTCTCAGGGTACTAATTCTCGCTAGACTCATAGTTTCACACAATCCAACCACTTTACTAGAGTACTTCCTTTTACGACCATTTCTTCATTTCAATCTAATCAAACAACTAGTCCTACCGGAAGTACTTCAAACAACTAGTCCCACCGGAAGTACTTCTAAGCATGCTAAGTCGACAAGATCCAACTTCCGCCCTAGTGGTTCTACCATTGAGTGTTTTTGATGTCATTCTAAAGGTCACATAGCATCAAAGTGTCCACAACATGCTCTACTTCTTGAATCCATCGCTGAACATAAGGAGGAAGTGGTAGACGCTGACGTGGTGATTGACCCCACTGAGTGTCCTTCAAATGTGGACAAGGAGATTATTGTGAATGATTATGAAACAGGACGCATGGGTGTGATGAGGTGCATGCTATTTGTACCCTTACCTGATAACTTTTGGAAGAAAACAAGCACCTTTCAAACTTTTGTGAAATGCCAGGGTAAGTCATGCAAGCTAGTTATTGCTGGAGGAAACGCGAGGAATGCAATCTCCAGCCAGGGAGTTGCTAGGCTTGGTCTTAAGCTAGAACCTTATCCTAAGCCTTTTCAAGTAGCATGGATTGATGAAAAGACTTCTTTAACCATTACACATCGATGCCGCGCTCCCTTTCAATTGGGAGAGTATCATAAAGAAGTTCTATGCGATGTTCTTCCTATGAATTTTGCTCACATTTTGTTGGGAAGACCATGGCTCTACGATAATGATACTACAAGCCATGGTCGAGAGAACACTCATTCATTCAAGTATAATAGGAAAACAACCATGGCTCTACGATAATGATGCTATAAGCCATGGTCGAGAGAACACTCATTCATTCAAGTATAATAGGAAAACAATCTTATTACATCCTGCTAACCCCGAGATTGAGAATAAAAGTTCGACTAAACAAAGGGAGTCAAGGTTAAGGAATCGAAGCCTTTATCTTTTGACCAAGAAGCAGTTTGTGAAAGGCAGCAAGGAGATGGAGTATTGGTTTAACTTTGGAAAGTTCTTTCAAACAGGGGAAAATGATACAAAAAAGATAATTAGATAATTAGGATTTGAATAATTATTAGATTATTTAGATTTAATTTATTTTGAATTTATTTTATCTTTTAGGATTTAATTATTTTGTTTAGATTTATCATTATCTTATATTTAGAATATAGTTTAGTTTAATATTTATCTTTTAGATTTAAACTATTTTAGAATCTTAGTTAGATTAGGATTTAGGATTCTATAAATAAACCCTAGAACCTCTCATTGTAGTTAGCTTTCTCTTATTGATTGAATAATAATTTGAAGTTTTGTTCAGTGAGTTACCTCTCTCTCTTAAATTTCTCCTCTTCTCATCTATCTTCCACCATTCCCCTGCCCAATCCTATATCAATAACAGAGGCTACAAATTGTGAACTTCACAAAAAACTCCAAACCAATAATATTCAAATCCACCAATGATCCAAAGAGCACACACCTTCTTGTGAGGCGGAAAACTACTTCTACAAACTAGAGAAATGAAATGAAAAACCAAGAAACTCAAATTTGCGTGATTTTTCTTCCCTCTCATGTGATGTAATAAAACCACTGGTATTTTACATGAACAAGAAGTCCCAATAATACACCAGCAACTAAATTATATTATATATCAATCTTTAAAAAGAAACTGAAAATCTTGATATTATAGATAGGTCAAATATAGCTAGAAACATCTGGCATTAAATATCTGCATTCATCAATCTACATAACATCACTAAAAGGCATCAAGAACAATAGGTAAAAATAGATCTAAACTGTTATGGATTAATTTCCACCAAAAGTACTTAAACAAAGTAAATCTTCAATGTAATAAAATTAAGAGATTTAGAATCAAAGTTCTTCAATTTGGATATTATCAAATGATGCAAGGCTTTCCACATAATTGAAAAAAACAAAACCATAGCATCGTTTGTGGATAACAAAGCAAATAAATTCATTAGTAGTGATATTGAAAAGACATAGAATAGATTTTGCTACAGTATTCATTACTTCAAATTCAGGTTTGCAGACAATTTTATTTCTCCACATATTCACTGGGCATAAGTCTGAAAACCACAGACATCTGCAAGTATAATTCTTAGTCCAACTCCATCTCTCCTCGAATGCACCTGTACCCTCCTCCATCACCCACAATTTGACACAATATTCATATTCTCAGGTCACATTAGAAGAAAGCACAGCAACCTTGTTTCCATATACAGTAAGCTTTACAATTTCAATAGAGTCTACAACAGGCATTGATATCAATGCAAACACTTCCTTTGCTATGTCAAATGAAACTATCAAATCTTATTGATCATCTTCATATCCATCCACCTTAAATCCAAACCAAAACATAGCTCCATTAATAGGAACACTTTCAGAACTAACCCATACACCCTCTAAGTTCCCAAATTCTACTTCCTTCTACGACCCTATGAATGATGAATACACTCCAATAACATTTCATACCATTGCATCAACAAACGAACAAGTACATAGTTAGAGTACATTATTACTACAAAAAAAGGCATCAGAATTAATAATAGAGACTAAGGAGATGGTGGGCTGAACATACCCAGTCTGAAAAACACGTCTCTTGTAAGAGACTTAGCAAGACAATCTACTATTTAGTCAGAGAATTAGAAATCCATGTCAACGAAAAATTCTGGTAAGACTTAGACAGTTGAATAATATCAGCAATTATCTCTTAACTAGCCCATTCTGAACTTGTGGTACCATGATTCACTACATGAACAAGTTGTTTACTATCATATTCAAACAAAACTTTTTCAAGACACATTTCAAAGGCCATTTGGAGACCTCTCTAAAGAGCAAAACATTCAGCCAAGAAGCTTGATTATGCAACCCACCTTTGACTACATAAATTAATGACAACACCATAATGATCTCGAATGCACCATGTGGTGCGGCCAAATTTGTGAAACACTAATGCACAAACACAGAGGATGCATCATGATGTAAGAAAAACAACTTTTAACATTATTTTTTTTTGGGCATATAATTATGGAAAGATCATATAGCTTTATATTTTTTTTTCTTGACAAATGCTATGTACACACATATAAGAAGAGATACTTGTTGAGTACGTGGGTAGACAATATGATAAGTAAGGCACTTCCTGAAACAGTGTTTGATATTAACTATGTTTCTGACTCCAGCCACCTTACACCATCATTTGAAAAAGAATCACTTTCATTTATAATTCTCCCTTCATCTTATCATCATTGAAAAATTTCTGGTGTTTCTGGCTGACAAGTTGTATGCTCATCAAAAAATACAGACCAACTAATATTATAATCAACCAATGATCCAAAGAGCACACACCTTCTTGTGAGGTGGAAAACTACTTCCACAAACTCGAGAAATGGAAAAAAAAAAAACTCCAATTTGCTTCACTTTTCTTCCCTCTCATACGATGTAATAAAACCATAGGTATATTACATGAACAACAAGTCCCAATAATCCATATACCAGCAACTTAATCATATTATATATCCATTTTTGTAAGAAAACTGAAAAACTTGATACTATAAATAGGTCAAATACAACTAGAAATATCGGTCAATGATTATTTGCATTCATCATTGACATAATATAGCTACAAGGCATCTAGAATCATGGGTAAATAATGAGCTAAGCTGTTGTGGATTCATTTCCTCCAAAAGTGCTTAAACTAAGTAAACCTATAATGTAATAATTTAGATTTAGGATCAAGGCTCTTCAATGTGGATGTTGCCGACTGATACAAGGCTTTCCACATAATTGAAAAAACCAAGACCAAAGCAATGTTTGCGGATAGCAAACTCCTTAAATTCATTAGTAGTGATATTGAATAGGTATAGAAAACTTTTTGTTTCATAATTCTCCACTTCAAATTCAGGTTCGTATAAAATTGTATTCTTCCAAAAAGTGGCTGGATATAAGTCTAACAAGCACGATGAAGGGCTGCTAGTATAATTCTTAGCCCAATAGTAAGTCCAATTCCATCTCTTCCTGGATGGACCTGTACCCTCCACCAACACCCACAATTTGATACAATATTCATATTCTCCAGTTGTATTGGAAGAAAGCACAGCAAGTTTGTTCTCGCACACAGTAAGTTTTACAATTTCAGTAGAGTCTAAGGCAGGCATTGGTAACAATGCAAACACTTCCTTTGCTATATCAGATGAAACTATCCAATCCTATTGAAAATGTTCTTCTCTATCCTCGTTGAGCCCAAACCAAAACATAGTTCCATTGGCAGTAACAGTTTTATAACTAACCCATACACCCTGTAAGTTCCAAAATTCTACTTCCTTCCATGACCCTGTGCATAATGAATACACCTCTACTCGGTAGACTTGATAAAAATAATCATCCTCAAGAAGATAGATTCTCACTATTTTGTAATCATTAACAAATGAAATGAATCCAAATTGTAAATGGTAGCTACCATTAAAATCATTAATAGTTTCGGGTACCTGCCTTAACTCTCTGGTCGCTGGATTCCACAATGAAAGGGAATGTGAATATATACCATGATTGGTGATTTTAAGATAGAGCAAGCCATCACTGGAACCGATGATTCTTACCTGAGAGGAATCGATCAACGATGCATTCTTAAATTCATGGAGTTGCATGTCGCAATCTAGCAAATCAAATTACCAATCATTGGATGTCAAACGTCGCCATGGGAGGAGAAGAGAAGGGCTTAGATGACTGGAGCGTTGGAGATGGTCCCGGATGAAAGATGGGGTTTCAAAGAGATTTTTCCAATCTTTGCACACACATTGAAATCGGATTAGGGATTTTACTGGAAGTTGTTTGAGAATGTTTGAGATGATGTCTTGGGGAAGAAAGTGAGTGTCGCCATCCATTGCAATCTGCTTCATGGTGCTCGATGGGGAAGGAGGAAGCTGAGTCTCAGAGGAAGACCTCTGCCAATCAAAAGGCAACAGGTGATCTATGAAAATAAAAATAAAAATAAAAATAAAAAAGATCAGTTTCCGATTAAGGATTACAGGGATCTAGTTATACATAAATCGATTTTTTTTTTCTTTTTTGCATAAATTATAAAAAATTTAAGCAATTATAAACTAATTCTGTATTTGATGAAATACGTAAAGAAATTATTACAAAATAAAAAACTAATAAAAGTAATTAAAATTTTAATTTTTTATCAAATATTAATGCACTAATTTAAATTAATTATGAATAAAATTTTAATATTAAAGCTCATTTATTATCAATTCCAATGTATCTATTATTATATAAGAATTTAAAAAATCTTAAATAGAGGTGTAAGAGATTGAACTTGTTTAGGATAATTATCTATTGTTCCTTTTTTGTTTTAAAGAGTTTTTTTTTTATTTTTATCGTGTTAATATTATCTATTTAGTTTTTAACTATTTTTTAAGTCTCTTAATTTTTAAACACTTTTTTAATCAGCCACCGTGAATATTTTTTCCAGCAACAATGAAGAATAATTTTAAAATGTGGACCAATGAGTCAAACTAAAGCGATATCCTTATTAATGGGCATGGATAAGTCGTTTAACATAATGAGATCGATTTGCAGTCAATGTCATGAGATTATCCTAATTAAAAAGCAACAGCCACCAAGCAAACTTAATATTATTAGATTTTTTTTTTCTTCCTGTTAAAGAAAAAAGATTTTAAGGATAGAAAAATTTTGAAAGATATCATATTATTATTGTTGTTGTTGGTTTTTGATATTCTCACACCCTCTCTCAAGAAGAGAACTTGATAAATAATTTTGATTCTCTATATCTTTTGATTTATTTGAAAATTGAAAATCTTGTGAATATGAGGGTGATTAGAAAATTTTGGGGGATAATTTTTATATTAAGATACCTTTTTATCTTATTTTTCATCTATTATTTCAATATTGTCGGAGGATAATCTCAAAGAGATTGCTCCTCTTTTCTTTTTGATTTTTAAAAAAAAAATATTGAAAGATAACTCTTCAATATTTTGTTTTTCATCTCTTTTGGATTTTCTAGAGTATAAATGGATAATCCTCTAAAATATAGTTTTTTACTTTGCTATTTCTCCTTCTTCTACATTTTTTATAAGCCAAAAATAATTCTCCTCCTCCCCCTCTTTCTCTTTCTCTCTCTTTAAAAAAAAATACAATTATTAGCCCACTTATTAATGAGAGAACAAGTTTGATCCCCGGCCACAGTGTCTATGCCACCTCTTTTGCTTGAAGCAGTAAAGGCCTATTAATATTGACCTTAATTTAACATTAATTAATACATTCTTCCCCTTTAGTAAACCAGCCCTTTGCAGACCATAAATCATAAGTATTCTTCCATGCAGATTGTATAACTCAAACAGGACACAGGGTTTGGCATTTTCAAAGATAAACCTGCTTCTTTCCTTCCATAGCAACCAACTAATGTTTGCTATATAGGCTTTATTAAAATCTGACAGATTATTTTTTTTCTGCTTTTGGTAACATAACGGAGCTTATGCCCGAATCAATTACATCAACACCAAACGTGGGGTAGAAACACCCTTTTTATCCCCATATAACACATCAGCAACCTCACTGGGTTGCTGAGACAAAGTCTGTACATCATAATCACAATGCAAACTCCAATTTGCTAGACTATCAGCACAAGCATTCCCATCTCTATACACAAGGCTAATCTTCAAAAACCAACAAGCCTCCACAAATTTTTTTAGCCACTTCAAAAACTGATTGGTAGCCTCACCCTTGGACCACAAGTTCTGAAGCATATTACAAACCACTTGAGAATCACTTTACACTTCGAAATTCTTCCATCCTCTCTCTTTCAGCAGTTCCAAACCTGTAAGTAGCCCCCATAATTCAGATTCAATACCTGTTAAAACCCACACAACCACGTGCCTTCACTGTTTCTAATCACACCTCCACAACCTTCCTCCCCTGGACAACCCTATGCACAACCATCAAAATTCAGTTTTGTCCAAACATCCAAAAAGGATGATATGTTGATCATCCAACGCAAAACCAAGATTGCAACCAAACATAATAAATAGCCTTCACTCAACCACATAAAAAGAAGTAAATGCACAGTAGTCTCACATGTACATTTGTATATCTTGCATATATACCTGATCAGAGGCACATTTACGACTACACAAATTTTTCTTAGTAAGAAGAGTTTCATTGCATGCTCTCCACAACCTTCGGCTGAGCATTGAGCTTCCAGATATTATTTCTTTTATTAACTCATCCTCAAACTCTATTTTTCCTCCCTTTCCTATGATCTTATATCTTCTATTTATATGGAAGCTTTTGCGTGTGTTTTTTTGGGGGCCACATCTATTTATAGGGAAGCTATTCATATATATTTGTTGATGGTAAAAAAAATTCATATATATTTTGTTTTAAAAAAATCTTAAAAATGTTACAAATAAGATATTTAGCCAACGAGTTTTCTCTAGATAATATTTTGATCTCCTAATCACTTTTGATAATTATTAACTCTTTTTAGTTAAAGATCTTAAGGACAACAATATTTTAAAAGATATCATTCATCATCATCATCATCATCATTATTATTATTAGACATTCTCACACTCTCTCTCTTAAAAGAAAGCTAGATAAAAAAATTTAATTCTCTCTCTTTTTTAATTTATTTGAAAATATTTCGGATAGCTAGAAAACTATAACATTTTTGTCCTACGACAACAGTTAATTTTGTAACAGGTATAAAAGTATTACCTAAAATATGAATCGGTAACAATTTTTTACCTGTTGTTTTCTATTATTAAAATAGGTAATAAGAAATATCCATTGCCTATAAGTTTTGTATTTAAGTAACGCGAGTAAATTGTTGCCTAACATCAATGGAACGGTTTACCCAATAGGTAACATGTATTGTTTGTTGTTTATTTAAACAATATCAAATAACATGTACAAAACCGTTGCCTATATTACTTTAAGCAACAATTTTTAAGTGTTACTTAATATTTGCTCTTTAAAATTAAGGTTAATAGTTACACTAAGAAAACCGTTACCTATTCATATCTTAGGCAACACTTTTATACCTATGACAAAATTAAATGTTATCATAGGCTGCAATTATTATGATAGAATGATAGATGGATTTGTTAAATGATATATCAAGTTTGATCTCATTGTATTATTTTAGGAAAAAAAATTTTCCTCAAATATTCAATTGTGTAATATATATTTATTAAATATTACCCTAAACTAACAAGTAGGATACTTTGGATGCATGATCATTGAATCTTTAAGCATAAAGGAGGTCATGAGTTACGTAATAGAACTAACATATAATGTGATAATAGATTATTTTGTATAATAGTTATAAATTGACAACATTTAAAAAACTGAACTAGTAGTTCAAAACTGTTGGTAAATGTGTTAACAACTGAAAACTGTTATCAAATTGAGTGCACAAAACCATTTCCTATTGTTAAACAATAGACAACAGTTTTGTCATTTGCGGCTATATAGTCTAAAAAACCATTGCCTCATTAGTGGCAGTCTAAAAAACCGTTGCCTCATATAATAGAGAACACTGACAAACTCTATGTCAAAAACTGTTACCTATAGTTATAGGCAACCGTTTTTTGCTCTATAGCTACATTTTTTTCATTGTTCCCGTATGTGAAAAATGTTGAAGTATATTGTTAGGAAATTTTCAAGAGATAATTCTTAGATATTTTTTTATCTTATTTTTCATCTATTTTGATTTTTTAAAGGATAATCCTCACAGATACTGCTCCTCTTTTCTTTTAATTTTTTTAATCTTGAAAGATAATTCTTCATTTTCGTATTTCTATAAGATAATTTTTGTATTTCATCTTTTTTAGATTTTCTAGAAGATAAATGGATAATTGTCTAAAAAAAAATAGGCTTTTATACTCAACTACTTCCTCCTCTTCGTCTCTCTGTTGCTTTTTTATTAAAAAAAGAAACTTTTGTTCATACCATTTTATTATTTTATTTTTATTTTCAATGCAAATTTGAACATTTTATTATTGTTGTATTATTATTTTTTTCACTCAAATGTTGCAGGACAAAAGATAGTATTCATAATTAGAATTAATAATAGAAACTAAGTCGTTTTAGAAATTCATCTTTGACACGAGTTTCTAATACTGAACAATGAACACCCAACTCGTGAAACATATCTTTTAAGAAAATTTTGAAAGTCAATCAACTGTTTATTATCATATTCAAACAAAACATTTTTCCCATGTATAGCTATTTGATCCCCTGGAATAGAACCTAAAACCATTGTGAAAATACCGCAGCGAAAAAAACAACTTGCTCTAAGCAACCAGAATAACCTATTGGTAAAATTTATATATAATACTGTAGTAATCAACATAACGATCTTTTATAACCATCCATCCCTATGCGCAGGGGCCGAGCTAGATGCACATTGTGGGGGTCAAATTTTTTAAAAATCAATATATATTGTTAATGTTAATTTTAGTTTTTAAATAATGATCATAAATAAATTTTTGAGAATAACTTTATAACCCAAAATAGATCATTATATAATAAATAATGTATAATTATATAATATTAAAAAACATAAAAAATATACAGAGTGAAATCATATATCTAATATATTAATTTTAAGAAAAACATAAAAAATTAAAATATAAAAGAGTTTATAAAAATAAATAAATAAATATATAGAATGTATAAATTATAAGAGTTCTATGTTTGACATACGTAACCTCATCTTGATTCTGCAAATTAAGTAATAAAAAATAAATCTATATTCATGTAATTGCTAATTGCTAAATTTTTATAATAATGGTATGTGTTCTTCCAAACAATTTTAAAAAAGGGACTTGCCTGATATAAATATTAAGTATCTCTCTTATTTTTAATACTGAACACTTAATGTTAATCAACATAAAAATATTTTAATAAACTTAAATAAAATACATATGTTATTTTTATCTAATTAATAAAACACACTAAAAATAAACCAGTTTAAAGTAAGCCCAAATCTGCTTGAACCTGTTTAAAGTAAGCCCAAACATTGGCCGAAAAAAGTAAGCCCAAATCACATCAACTCGGCCAGCAAGCAACGATTTATCTAAAATTCTAAAAAATAAAAAAGTTTACAATCTGAACTCTGATTTGTTATTTATAATTAACATTTGATGAAGCTGATACATTAAAAAATACTCTTAAAAATCATGAAAAACTATGTTAAACTTGTAAGATAATTTTTGAAGGATCAAACTTTTTTAGAAAATTACATTTTATTTTGCAAGTTACAAAATGATCTAATAGAAATCACAAGGATAAAAGAACATTGCTATAAGAAAGCAATAGTACCAATGGAATCAGGTGCAACATTTTCAGACACAAGGACATTTCCAGATTTCCAGATATACCAACATCAAGTGGTAATAGGAAGAAAGAGACGTTCGAGAGTTTCAGTTAGACATTTCCTCTTCTCCACTATCGTTCTGCTGAAGGTAGGTAGTAGGGCACCAATACATAAATATTTTCACATGAAATGCTAAATTTCAAAGGGACTAGTATGAGAGGAACTAGATAGCTACATTAACACCTCCAAGATCAAAACTGTGCCGTGCTACAGCTAGCATAGGCACTTTTTTCCTGTAAAAATGCCATTTTTGTTATCATTCCAAAAGATTTTATCACGTAAATTAAAATGACTCAAATATCACTTAATATATAATTCAAAATTAAAAATAGGGTAGAGTTCCATTACACATTAATCAAATAGTGTGACTCTTTTACTGGTTCCGTACCCTTCCTTCTTTTTTTCCTATTTGGATTGGATGGGCTTCATATTTCCCATGTTTATTTTTTTTTCATTTGCAGATGAGATTCATCTTTTCTAATTCCTTTCAAGTGGCCCCATGTTTTTTCCTTTGTCTTAAGTTTATTTTAATTAAATTAATATCATTTGATTTTTTTTATTTTTTTATTTTCTTAATTTTAGTTAAATTAAATTAAATTAATATTACTTCATTTTTTTTCCAAATTCAATATTTTTCAATTATAAATTTTTTTATTATTTTTTCACTAATTAATTAGTTTTGATTTTATTTTTTAAATCTATATTAATTTTAAATTAATATCATTTTATATTAATTTTTTTTTGTGGGGAGTAAGTGATGGGATTATTTTTGAATTCAATATTTTTTAAAATTAAATAAAACATGTGTGGGGAAGAAAAATCTAGTTAGAATTAATATATTTCTTCGGTTTGTATTTTTTAAAAATCAGAATAGATTTTTGCCTTATGCGAGAATGTGTTATAGATTTAAAAAATAAAGTTAATGTATTTCTTTAGTTTGTATTTTTCAGTCACACAAAGACACAAAGGATGCAGACACACAAGACAAACCACGAGAACGCAGCAGCCATGAGAGATTAAGGTCCCGACAGCAAAAGATTCAAAGATGCAGCCACAAAGAAACACTATAGATGCCACGAAGAACATGCAGATTAGGTTTTTGATTTTTTTTATCAATTGTTCTAGTAATTAAAAGAAAGATAAGTCTGTTAAATGAGTAGATGCTAAGCTATAAAAATTTTCCATGTGGCTAAATTTGATTGGAGAACTGGATAATTAAATATATAAGGCTAAGTATGTAAGTTTGCTCCTAAATATTAAATAAAGTACATGCTAAATATTCTAAATATCCTATATTTGTTCGAATATTTAAATAGATAATGTTGTTATTATAAAAATCATTTAAAATATAATTTTTAAATTAATTTCCAATCACTGATTTAAAATAATTAATGAGATTTCAATGCCAAATGTTATTTATTAATATTATTAATCTCTTCAATTAAAATATCTCTCTTCTTTGATAAGAAGTTAAATAACCAAAAACATCAGACACAATTTGAGTGGTATAAGATTGAACTTTTTTATAGTATTTGTATCTATTATTCCTTTTTCTTAATAGTGATAAAAATGTTTACTTTGTTTCTAGTAACAAAATTGATTGTGTTAATATTATTTTTTGAGTCTTTGACTATTTTTTTATGTACATGGCAACAAATTGATACTCCCAACATTGTCGGTAGCGAAAGATCTTTAAATAAGTATAATAAATACTAAATAGTCATGTATTTTACCACCAATAAATATAATAAATAGTCAAAAGAAGTTGAAGTGGTATTTTTTGACATTGACAGTGATGACTTCAACTGTCAAAGTACGTACATTATACACTAATTTACTTCGCAATCTAAAATAAAAAAAAATTAAAGAACTTTGGAGAAGGATGTTTAGAAACTTTACAAGACTAGTTAAACTAAAACAAACTGAATTTTTTTAAAAAAAAAAGAAAAAGGTTGAGC
Organism: Adenanthera pavonina; assembly: GCA_026686845.1. Classification (NCBI taxonomy): domain Eukaryota; kingdom Viridiplantae; phylum Streptophyta; class Magnoliopsida; order Fabales; family Fabaceae; genus Adenanthera; species Adenanthera pavonina. The sequence continues at coordinate 21,233,421 of JAIVEN010000009.1, forward strand.
AAAATGAACCACAAATAAAAGTTTGGATTAGTTTTTATGATATCAAAATAAATTAGTTTTTTTGGTTCGCTTTAATTTGAACCAAATAGCTCAATTTTTTTTTATATAATTATTTAGTATTCAGTACTATCGAATTAAATTTAAGTATTATCAAGTTTAATTAAGAACAATTCTTTCAAAGTGATTCTTTTATTCACAAAATTTAAATAATTGATCTTATTTAAGTAAAATTGAGTTCTTTCCACTTAATCTAACTGCTATTGGTCAATCATTTTTTTTCATATCCAAAATTTAGTCCATACTATTCTAGTTCCAATTTGTGATCCAAGTGCATATTCATTAACTCTGTCCACGTAATAATGTACATGTTTAAGTGCATGTTTGGGAAAACTTTTACAGAAGTGATTTTGAGTATAATAGATTTTGCAGAAGTGATTTTAGTTAGAATAGCTGTTGTAAAACTTAACTTATGTTTGGATGTTTTTATTTCAAAAGTGATTTTGGAAAACTAAACATGTTTGGATTATTTCAACCATAAGCACTTTTGAATATGTAATAATCTTATGTTTACAAAATTAATTGATAATTTTTACTTTAAATTATAAATTACAAATAATATGAAAGAAAGCCTATAAAACATTTTTAATTTTTAAACTAAATAAACTGATATTGTTATAAGGAACTTAATAATATAACATGACTAATTATCTTCGAAATATTGTACAATTTGATCTCGAATTAAATCACGAGTAATATCCATGTCTCTTGAAGAGGCCAGGGTTAGACTTGAGGATGATGCCCGATACTCATTAGTCCGATCAGTATCTTCATGCTCAGTTATATTTTCATTTTCATAACGCAAGAACTCAGAATCTGTTTTAGATTTCCTTCTAATGGAGTTATGTATGGCCATTGTTGCACAAATTATCTGAACTTGTGTATCGAATTTGAATCTGGGCATTCGATGTAAAATTGCAAACCTATTCTTCCAAACTCCAAAAGTCCTTTCTATTGTGCTTCTTAAGCTTGAATGGTAATAATTGAATGCTTCATTCGGGTTAGCAAATCCATGAGTACGTCTGAATTCTGGCAGGTGGTAGCGCTCACATTTATATGGACCAAGATATCCTGTTGGTGTTGGGTAACCAGCATCTACCAAATAATATTTACCTAATAAGTAATGAAAATTGTGTGAATCATTTATGATTTGAAATGAAATAATAAATACTTGTATTTATAAGAAACATACCAGAAGGCGGATGCGGAAAATTCATGGAAGGAGTTGTAAGGGCATTCTCAAAAACACGAGCATCGTGTGCGGTTCCTTCCCATCCGGCTAATACAAAAGTGAAGCACATATCCCAATCACATACAGCCATTACATTTTGCGTTGGATATCCTTTTCTTCCAATAAATCTGGGTTGTTCGGTGGGACTAACAATGCATGGGATATGAGTTCCGTCAATAGCTCCTATAGCATTCATGAAAAATGGCCAATATCGGCAATCATGTTGTATTTTTGGTGATATATCATGAAATCTGCTATCTCCTGGCTTGATGTATCTCATTGATAGTCTAAGGCATGCCACTAAAACTTCATGAAAATGTCTACTTATGGTCTCTCCTGAGTGTTGAAATCTTTCTTGTAGCATCCTATTTCCAACCCCATGTCCAACTGTGTTTAAAAATATCGCAACCATTTCTTGCACTCCCATCCCCTTAGTTTGTTTCAATCCATGTTCTACTAATTCAGTGCAAAGTTCATCAAATACCTTCTTCTCCATTCGGAACATCTCATAACAACGAATAGGATGTCCTTGTAAAATTTCATTCACCCATAAATGACCTGTATACTGACTAGTTCTTCGTGGCTCTTTACATAAATATTTAAAAGCATACAATCCAACCAGTGCACTCACCTGTGCAGCCTGATCTAAGTCATCATCAGAAGAGTCACTCATTTTATTATTTGTACCTGTAAGTTAGAAAACAAAGTAATTTTTTCAACAGTTGACTTTCTAAAAGTTCAATAATATTAGATAAATTTAAAAGCTCCATATAAAACAAAGTTTTGCAAACATAAAAAAAGATAAAGTTCATCCACCAAAGTTCATAACAAAAAAGAAAGGAAGCAAAGTACTAAATGAAAGCATAAATAATATCCTAAATTCTATAAGCTGCCAACTTCAACCATGCCATCAATCTGTCATGATGTGGTCTCAATTTAAAAAAGATCTCCCTCTTCGTCGGGTCCGAAAGGAGTTCACAACATCGAGAATACCAATCCAGATCCATTGTGATCTCCTCTATTGTGCCTAGTTCATCCATCGCTTGACCCATAGATGTTTCAGCCTTTTGTTTTCCTCGTGACTCTTGGGCATCAGCAATTCTACTAATTGCATCAACTAAATGTCTTGCATTGGGGGCTCTCTGTCTTTTCTGTCCTTCAGAAGCTCCTACCCTTTTCCTCTTTCCCATGCTTCTTTCACTAGAGCACCCTTGTGAAGTGTTTAAGTTAATATCTCCAAATTCAGTACTAATTCCAGCACTAACTCCAGGAGTAGGATTTTGAAGCTCTTCCTCACTGTCCCCGGATCCTTCCTCTAAGTCTAAGGTAGGACGATACACATCATCGTCTTCTTCTACCTCATTAGGTAATCTTTGAGATGAGGGTGCCCATGCTTGTTGTCCAGTTGCCACCACACTTTTGAATAGAATTGTTAATTCATCTTTGAACGGGAGTCCTTTATATCTGTATTTTGCATATAGCAGATTTGCCTGCTTGTTTACAACCAATCATAGTTATATTTTTCACAATGAATATAAAGTTTATAATACCACATTTACAATTACATACCTCTTGCTTCTCAGCCCACCAACTATCAGGTGCATCTATCGTATGTGTGTTAGGATTCCACCCTAAACCTGTCTCTTTCTCAAATAACTTGCACCATGTCATCCACTCTTTTTTAAGGGAGTCCAACTTATTTTTAAGTTGTCCCCTATCATAGCTCCTACCGGTTTGGTCTTTAAATCCAGAAACTATTTCTCTCCATGCTGTTTTTGTATAAGTAGTTCCATGTCGTTGCCCTTTGTGAACTTGTTGCAAGCACAGTTTGATTAAAATTTCAGTCGTTTTAATGTCCCAATTTGCCTTTGCCTTATCATTACTCATGATTCTATTACAAAAACATCCATAATAAACAAAAGAATCCAAACCATCCATGCAAACAGAAACAGGAACAAGACAAGGAGAGACAAAAATATACATGAAGAAAATATATTAATCTAACCAATACAGATAGACAAAAACCTATATCATAAAACCATTTAAATTCAACAGCTCCAAATTACAGGGTGAAAAAGATGCTAATCAAACATCATATCCCACAATTATATAACCACCAGTACAGCATACAAAATCAGCATCATCTTCAGTGATAGGTGGAATGATTATTATATTACAAGAGAGACATTGAATCACTTTCACACTTGATGAAGAACAAAATTTATTTTTAATGTTAAATGTTCACTGGAGTCCCACGCACATAATAAATTTTTTTTGCTAGAAACCCTATTTTCCATTCCCTTTCCAGAACACACTTTCCCACATATCAATCACACCCTTAATGTTACTTTCAAAAAATTTTACTCTTTAATGTTGCCATATTCATATGGGATAAGTAAGGGAGAAAACACCTAATGGATTGTAATTCTTTCTGTCCAGCATGACTCTTGAAACAAGCATAAATTATTCATCATTCGATGTATGCCTTGTTACCACTATACCATTTTATTTTCAGTAAAAAAAGACAAAGAAAGTTGACCGTTGTATTGCTCTATTCGTCATAACCGAGAGCATCATTTTTCAACCACATTGCATGTATATTACTCACTGGAAGTATAACAGAGGTTGAGAGGAAGAAGATTTGTTACCGTTAAATGCTCAGATCCAAGGTTGATGGTGGTGGCCAAGAAAGTAACTTCAGTCACCGGTTGAAGATGCTCCGAGGTTGAAGAAGAAGCACTGAGGTTGATGGAGGCCGTGCTATACCTGATGATGTACGAGCAGGGGTCACGGTGAATGAGAAGCTTCAGCAGACAACATACACACCGGGACCGAATCTATAACAATGGAAGGCGCCGGTTCAAGAAGCTCGGAGGTTGAAGAAGAAGCACCGAGGTTGATGGAGGCCGTTCTCCACCGGATCTACGAACAGGGGTCCCGGTGAATGAGAAGCTGAAGCAGAAAATAGGCACGCTGGGACCGGATCTATGACAATGGAACTCACCGGTTGAAGATGCTCGGACGTTGAAGAAGAAGAACCGAGGTTGCTGGATGTCGTTGTCCACCGGATCTGCAAACAGAGGTCGCGGTGAAGAAGGAGATGAGTCACCACGAAAACAGAGACGCCGGGACGACAGCTGTAACACCGGAAGTTGTCAAGAAGTTGCCGATGAAGGATAAGCTCCACGATGCCGGAAAAACCACACGCTCTCCACCATTGAAACAGATGCTGCCGACGAAGGAGGTGTTGAAGTTGCCGACGGAGGAGACGCTCGGCCAGCTCTGGACTGTCTGAAATAAATAAAAGAGGCTCTTTAAATAATATATTGACATGTATAATGCTCCAACGGTAAAATAATCAATTCTGGCCACCGAAAAAGATTCTTCTCTCAGCTTATCTTCATAATCTATTTCCAGTGACAATCACTTTTTTTTTTAAGCTCGGCCTACACTGTCCAAACATGATACCCATTTCAAGAATCTATTCTTGGGCTCAAAACTAAGGTTTGGGCTTCTAAAAAGCTTCCCCAAACATGCCCTAAATGTATTAAAACGTCAATGTAATTTTTCAACAAATTTAAATAAGTACTTTTTCACTTAAAGGAATTAATACTTTTAAAAATTTTTATTTGATTAATATTATCATAAATTTATGACTTTTTATGAGTATCAATTTTTATTTTAAGAAGTAAACATGATTTAAATCTAACAAGAATGAGCCGTGCAATTAGCATGATCGGGCCGGTGAATAGTGCAACTCCATAGCCTTTTCATATTTAATATTTATTTTTTTACCATCTATTTAACATTGATTGACTCGTTAAAAATTACAACATTTTTCCCAAAAACATATTCATTTTAGCATAACATAAATCAATCCAAACCAAACTAAACATTTCCCAAAACCGAATCAAATAGACTTTCCCTTAAAATGAAAAATTAAAAAATTGTGCAAAACTTGCTAGTTTCATTTAATTTATTTTTGCCCAAAACTAAATCAAATTGAACATTTAAAGACTCTTGTTTACAAACCTTGATCAAACTCAATTAAAATCCACATTTATATTTACAATATTATACCATTTTTCAACTTTCCAGTGATTGTTGCACCATGTTACATATGAATGACTTAAAAATGTATCCCTCCATTCTAGGAAACATAATCAATGCAGCTATTAATAATATAATAACTACTAAAAATAAGGAAAATTGTATGTTACAAAAAAGTGATTTATCAAGTTAACTATTAAGAAGCATGAAAATAATCAAGATGACAATTGTAATAACCTACTTCTAAACACCCCAAATTAAACTGCTATAAGCTTCAAAACCCCAAAAAACTTTAAATGGGACCAGAAAAGAGCAGAGCTGCGGCGAGCTACCATGTAATCGTAGCTTGGGAGACACATAATGGGTCGATGCTATGGTAGCTACAGTAACGTCGTGGCCTCAAAGAAACAGAATGGGGTGGCACCAGGCACCCCTTGCTGATACTATATCAGCAAATTCAATTTGTTTGGGGCAAACTTCTGACACACACAACTTTGTGCTTCAATCTCTGATTGGCTCGATTACAACTCCTACAAGTCAATTTTGTCCCAATCTATCCATAGATATCAATTTCACATCAATCTATCTCCATATAGAGATTTTGGACATCCGTGACCAATTTGGTCACTTTTCGGCCAAAACTTACAACTTACCTCCTCCAATTGCCCTCAAATGCAAATTGACACTCAAGAACCATTCACACAAATTCTATTTAGCTCAATCAACTCGTCCAAGGAGGTTTTACCCCGGGGAAACCATTCTTCTGAGATTTGACTTTCTTGAATATCAAATTCATATAATGGACTATATGCCAAAAACTCATTAGCCCAAAATCCCCTTTAAGCTTACACAAATGACTTATTCGACTCACAACCACATGCACCAATAACAATGACTCATACTCAGATCCACATCATCATCACACACATACAACCATTTATGAATATAATCATACCACATAATCATCAATACCATCACCTATCATTCATCATCATCTATTCTACATCTATCATCATCACAATACCATGGTTCTCTTATTGATTACAAACATAGTATCCTACTTGGTACAATACATAATACATACAATACACACACATTACCATGACTTGAATATTCCCAACATCGGAGAGGCTACGATTCCTTTATCTTCTTCAGACTAGTGCCAAAGTCTTCATCTGAAATGTTAGTCATAGAAGGGGGTGTGAGATAAAGTCTCAAAAACCAGGAACAACCATAAGCAACCTATATCAACTATCCACACGAACGTGCATATGATGTATGCAATGCAAAATGTAATGGAATGCATATTTCCCTCATATATGGTTAGAACCACGAGCTGTCAATATCACAGGACATTTCCAATAGGTGATTTTTTTCTAATAGTTAGTGAAGATTGATTCCGAGATATCATCAAGCTCACCTCACATTAGTACACCCGGTTAAAAGTAACACTAATACTTAGACAGTGACTCTCTTTTCCCTGGATCACCACGAATTGGTGGTGATTTAGGGAAGGTGCAATCCACTTCCGCCTAGCTCTCCGGGCCATGAGAGAGGATTTAGAAGTAGGGATCCCTTCATTGTTTCACCATATCATATATTATTATATCATATATCACCATCACCACCTGATCCATCATTTCTCACAATGTACATGTGGTGATAATGTTCATTTCATATCACTATGCAATCATTATCATTATCATATTTCTCAATGTCATGCTAGCATACTATGAAATCACATAATGCCACGGGAACATATGTATATCAGTATGCAATTATCATCATGTTCATCATTATCATGTATAATCTTATCTAGCCGTGTGCATACCATAATATGTAGAAAAACTATACATACACACACATATTCTTTTCGTTCAGTTGACTGAAACTTGTATGATTTAAACAGATTTTTGATCTGGTGCCGCGATGGGAGGTAAGTTCATTGTGATGTGTGTAACACCCCTCATGTTATCTTTCTTGGCTTTGTGCTCAGGATCGGAGAAAATAGGATGTAGGAAGGCTCAAGTGGAGTCTGGAAAAGCTCCACACCGCGGTGAGAAGCAGGGTTGCTGTGGCGAGAACCATCCCAGTAGCGTGGTTTCAGCTGAAGCTGGTGGAGCTGTAGCGAGGTATGTTGGAGCCGTGGCAAGGATCGGGAAATTTGTTTAAAACTGGATCAGTTTAGACAAACGGAAATGAAAGAAACGGAGGAAACCGAGGGAGCTCAGCTAGGATTCGAGATTTTCAGCCATTGGGAGTTGTTTTCGGGCCTTGGAAGCTTGGATTCAAGTTGGTAAGTGTTCTCTACTCCTCCCTCTCCATTTTCTTCGGTTGGAATTTAGGATTTTTGGTTGTGAGGTTGGATTTCTGGTTTGGGATGAAATCCACTGATTGAAATAGATAAAATGGGTTAAGGAAGTGTGTTTTGGTATTCTTGTTACTTGGATGTGAGTTTTGAAGGGTGTATGTATAATTTAAGCTTAACTCTAGGTTATTATTGGTTAGGGCTCTTGGGAATCCGAAGTATATGAGGTTGTGTAGTATTTGAGTGATCCCTAAGAGCCTATTGATGCATAAAAAGGGTGTTGGAACCTTGGGTTAGGTTAATGTAGTTGAATTGTTATGTTTGTTTATTGGTGCATTGTGTTAATAGAAGAATTATGGTATTGTAAAGGTTGCTAGCTTATCGAGAGGGGTTCACGTGTATTAGACAGTTCAAGAAAGTTCGTGGAACTCACATGTGTAGTATTGACAACCTGAGGTAACCGGGTGTTTGATTATATTGTATTGTCGATATTGTATGATAGTACGTATAGTTGTGTATATATATGCATGTTTCTTTCATACCACAATATTGATGTATTTGTGTGTACTATTTTTATATATCATGGTATGTACACAGTCATATGATGATTATGATTATGATGATGAGATATGCAATGATGATATTGATATGATATGATATGATGCATACATGACATTATGATGATTATGATTATGATGATGATATGATGATACATAAGCATCATTACATGATATTGTGAGATTGTGATACATGGTGGATGGAGTGGTGCTGATATGATGACGATATGATGTATGATGATATATATATGTTACGGAGGATAAGGTTGGATTATATATATATATCAGGGAGGATAAGGGTGGATTATATATGTTAGGAAGAATAAGGTTGGATTATAATATATGTTAGGGAGAATAAGGATGGATGATATATGTATTATGGAGGATAAGGATGGGATCCCTGCGAGGGCGACATGCATCTCATTCATTTCATATTGCATTCATGAGTTGCATGAGATATATGTATATGTATATATGTATGTGTGTGATTGTTCCCGGTTACTGAGACATTATCTCTCACCCCTCTCCCATGAACTAACTTTTCAGGTGACGGTTCTGGCACTAGTCTGGAGAAGTAGCGAGAGTAGTTGCGTACGTGGGAATAGTCTATGTAGTATGTATATTTTGGATAATGTATCTTGTGCCAAGTAGGATAGAATGTTTGTAATAGATAAATGATATGATTGAGGCTGGTTATGATTGTATGTATGTCTATGTATGTGGTATGTATGGTTGTATGGTCTTGGAGTTTGATGAGTTATATGTTGGTTTGTTTTAGGGCCTGTAGCTCATTTTGTCAAGTTGGATTCCAAGGGGTCAAATCTTAGAGGAGTGATTTCTTTGAGGTGAAACCTCTTTGGACAAGTTGGTTTGGGGGTTTTTGGACCTGTATGATTGGTCAGTAAGTGTCCATTTGCCTTTGGTGGCAATTGGAGGTTGTTAGTGGTGAGTTTTGGTCAATAAGTAACCAAAATGGTGTCAAGGGTCCAGAATCTCCATACGAAGTTGGATTGAGGTAAAAGTTGTGTCTTTGCATAGATGGGGACTAGATTGACTTGTAGGAGTTGAAATCAAGTCAATCGGAGGTCAGAGCGAGAGGTTGTGCGGGTCGAAAATTCACCCATAATGTTGAAAGTTGTTGATATGGAATATTAGCATGGGGCGCTGCGGCACCAGGCAGCAAGCCGTGACGCCAGTGTAGGCCGAGGCAAGGAAAAACAGGGGAGGTCTGGAGCTGTAGCGGTACTATAGCGGCCACGGCCTCAGCCCTATTTTTGGTGTTTTGGGAGTCCTTTCCGTTGTTTGAAGTTTTGGAGAGTTGTTTTAAGGTATTGGGGTTGTGCTTGGTTGAATTTTAAAGTTTTTTGTCAAGTTTGGAGGTGTTAGGAGGTAGGGTATTACAACGTGAGACATTTCTGTCCAAAAAATTTGTCCAAGTTTCAGCTTGTTCTTTGCGGCATCACTATTTCTCACCACGGCGTGGAGTGCTTGTGTCTCCACTTTGCTTTCCCTCCATCTTGATTCCTCCAGTCCTGCACATATCAAGTATACTTCTTGTTAGCTTGAGACTAAGTCTAGGATAGTATACTAAGGGTTGTTACAAAAATTATTGCTACTCCTTAATAATGAAAGAAATCCATATGTTTTTCCTATTCTCTTGTTCAATTGCATTGACTTCCAAGAACGAAACCTTGGATCTCTAACCACAAGAAAAGAAGTAGGTGCTAATACATGACGCAGGAATGTCAACGGAATCATCTATCCCTGCATATGGACATTGTTAACTATTAAAACAAAATAAAGGTGTTGACAAAAAAAAAAAAAAGAAAACAAAATAAAGGTGGTGATGGTAGAAAACTGTGATATTCAGCATATTCTTTGATCAGAAAAATATTACCAAGACACTAGTATAATAATAACAATAATAATAGCCATATTCCAGTAAGTAAGATTAACTATACATAAGAGGTCTCGAGTGGGGCATGTCTAAGATATCGGGTATACATGTAAAAAGAAAGTTATCTTTTATCCTATTCCCTTAATAGCATCTTTGAAATCTTTTGGTTGTGTCAATATTTTTTTCTTGGTTTCTATTTTTGTTTTCTAACTACTTTATATTACAAGAAGAACTCTTATAATTATCTCATATGCATCATTATTCTATCTAAGTGAATATACTCGTAACAACCTTTGTTTATATTTTATATTTTCAAATCCTCAAGTTTTCTCGGGAGATCGCAAAACTATATGTATATACACACTTAATTGAAGAAATTAACCTGGGAGGGCTTTCATTAATTATCCTATGTACTTTATTTATCTTTACCTCACCTTAGCTGTAATTAAAAAAATTTTACAAGTAATGATGAATTGGTGAGGAAGAATTGGGGACGGTTAGGACGGCTGGGGACGTCGCAACAGCAATGATGTAAAGGAGGGAGACAGGGTGACCTATTGCGTATTAATGCATGGTAACCTAATGCTAGAGCTTTCGTACTATAGGGATCAAATTGAACATTTCCATTCTATATATATCTTTTTGCCTAATAACAAGACCGCTAGTAACATTTGCCACAAAAACTTATTTGTAATATTCAACTCTTCAATATAATTCACCCGTAAAATTTGTCTCACAATCTAGCTAATCAGAAATAATTACCTCCAACATTAACCATCACCAGTAAAATGCATTTTTAGGTTACCTATCTATCATGTTATCAAATCAAATTTTGAGTTAAAAGGAAAAAAATTGTACTTGAACCGATAAGTTATTTAATTTATTGAACTCCTTTTTTTATATTATCACTTCAAGTAAATTTAATTGGTCAATTTTTTATTTAATCCTTTTAGTTGATATGAAATAAAAACAAAGAAAATCTTTTAACTCTGATTTTTTTTTTTGGAAAAAAACAAAAGTTTAACTGAAAAACGTATAAAAAATTTTAAGAACGAACTTTCAAATCAAAATGATGTAATATTGACAATTAAGTGAAGTGAAGATACTTCAAAATGTTCAAATCAAAATAATCTAGATAGCTGATGTCATTAAAAACAATGAGAAAACAAAAAATCTATCTGGCTAACCGTCCTGCCCTTTCATATGATAAGGAATCTTTGTACATTAATTGAACAACAAAACCCAGATAATTTATATAAAAGCAATTAAATTATTTATTCATCTATGAAAACCAAACATCTATAATGTAGACAAGCAATATAAAGTCTGAAACATCTAGGGTTTAATTTTTTCGTTATGGAGAATCAAGGATGGTAGATACAAGCAAAATGTTTAAGGATAATATATATATACAACTAAAATGTTTAAAGCATTTTTAGATTCAGTGGGGTCTTGAGGGTGTTGCGACAGACACCAGGCTCTCAGCTTAATTCAAAATAACAGAACGGTCATATGGATATACAGATCCTCGGGTAACTTCTTGAATTCATTAGTAGTGAGATTGTGCAGAAATAGAAAGTCCCCAACGCATCCTATTCGACTAAAACTTTCACCAATGAGAAACGTATTCCCAATGTCACATCCTCTTGCTTCTTTCCTCCAAATACATATTGGATAGAACCAGCCAGAAATTGGCGCTATTGCATATTTCTTAGTCCAATGACAACTCTTCCCATATGCTCCAGTACCCTCCTCCATCACCCATGAATCAATAAAAGATATAGAATATTTAATCGCATACTGACAATGAAGCATAGCTAATTTGTTTTCATGCAAAGTAAGCCTTGTGCAATGTGATTCACCATTTAATGGAGGTATTGACATCAGTTTAAACACTTCCATGGATATGTCAAATGAAATTACATAACTACGACCATCTTCGACCTTCCCCAACCAAAACATAGCACCATTAGCAGTGAAAGTGACAGTATCATATTCTGATTTACACCCTATATAATCCCAAATTCTACTTCCTTCCATGTCCCAGTGCTTAATGTGTACACTTCCACTCGATCAAGACGTATAAAACTAGAATTCAAAACCCAATGACAACAAAGTCTCAATATCTTATAATCACTGATAATGGGACTAAACCCAAATCCAAAAATTTCCTTACCTCTAGTATACTTCATAGTTTTAGAGACATATTTGTACTCTCTAATTGCCGGATTCCAGAGTAAAAAGCATGCACATTGACTAAAGCACAAAGTAAGCCATTGCTAGAACCGATAAACCTAGCATCTGAAAATTTGATCATAGGTGGTTTATAAACTTCAAGGATTTCCATCTCGTGGTTGAGAAAATACATATTGAGAGGATTGGAAAAACCATGGCATCGTTTGAGGGCGAGAAGAGGGATTTTGGGATCAGAGTGATGGAGGTGGTCTGAAATAAAAGAAGAGGTTTTGAAAAGACTTTTCCAATCTTTACAGACAGATTGAAATCGATTGAGGGATTTCACAGGAAGTCTTTTAAGAATGTTGATGATGATGTCATTGGGTAAAAAGGGGTTGTTCCCTTCAGTTGCCATGTGCAGTTCAAAGGGAAGAACGGCAAGGGATGGAGCCTTCGAACTAGACGACGGCAACACTAAGTCCCTTTAAAGCTGAAGGCCATTCGGAACGTCTGCACTTCGACCCCGTGCAGCGCCTCAGCTGAGCATATAATGGCCGCTTAATTTCAAATCGCTACTGGAACAGCAGCTGTAATTTTCGGCTCCCATAACACTACGTAGAAAGTGAAAACCCTTATTTGCGTATTTAAATTTTTTTTGACCAATTATTTATGTATTTAGATTGAAAAACTAAACAACTATAATTATTCATGGCTGTAGCTAAGACGAGATTTTGAACGATTTGTTACTGATTTTGAGAAAGTTATTGCCAAAATTACTTTATGTTTTCTAAAATCAATGTATAGAATATATTAAGAGAAAAGTGTCTAAATAGATAATAAATTTTTTAAGATCAGTAAAAGACAAATGAAATCAATAGTATTATAATTATAACCATTGGCCAAAAAATCTTGTAATTTTAAATTCTTATAATAAATAATCATCACCTTTGAAATAAAATCAAAATTATATTATCAAAATAAATATAAAATCTTAAAATGAAACCTAAATTTAAAATAAATAATTATTTTAAAGTCTTAAAATTAAAAACTATAAATTAAAAATTAATGAAAAAATAAAATAAAAATTATATCACCAAGCTTTTTTTTTTTGGGGTCTTTTACATCAACCATTAGGAAAAATAAGCAGAATTAAAGACACGATTTAACTTATGTGTATATATATATATTTATTTATTTATTTTTAATTTCTTGCAAAATTTAGTTTTAAGTTATAGTTATTAGTTTTAATACTCTAAATAATTATTTATTTTAAACCTAGGTTTTATTTTATGATTTTATAATTATCTTGGTGATGTAATTTAGCTTTAAATTTTAAGGTTACAATTATTCATTGTAAGATTTTAAAATTATTTTAATTATAAGATTTTTGGCTAATGATTATAATTATAAGATTAATAAATATATAATAATATTAATTTGTCATCTTTTAAATATGTCAAGCCAACATTTATAGTTAATTCATTTAACAGTATTAACATTAGGAAGCTTTGACTACATTTTAGAAGTTAGAGGATTATAGTGAAATTAAATAAAATTAGAAGACTAACGTGAAATATTTGTCGAAGTTAAGGGATCAAAAGTATATTTTAACTTTTATTTTTTATCTTTGTAAATTACTAACAAATTTCTTTAAAAAAAGTGTTTTTGTTTTGTCTTTATTTTTCAAAACAAAAAATTATTGAAACGAAAATGTAAATTGAAGATTATGTTAATGAAATTTAAATAATTTAAATTTAATAATTGACTACAGATGGACCAAATCTATCATAACTTTGATTAAGAGAAACAATTATATGTTTTTTATAATTTTTAGTACAAAATTTACAATGAAATCACTATAAGATCTATCAATTGTAGTGTCAATTGTGATATCCGGGCGCTGATGAGGGCGGGGAGCGATCGTCGGTGCAAGAAAAGTAGGGGCTTCAGATAAAGTTACAAGGATAAAGTAATGAGACACCGGTAAGGAGCGGCTCCTGGCAGGCTTCTAAGTGGGAGGGGCATATGAATAAATCGAATACATACTAAAACGAGAGGGATCCAGAGATTGTATAGGTATGGGACTATACGGTTAAGGATAACTTAAAGGAATTGATAGGTACTACCTATATCAACAAGGTGTATCTATTTTTTCGGTAGCTTATCCCTTAAGAACTTCTCAGTTAAGCGTGCTTGACCTGGAGCAATTATGGGATGGGTGACCTCCTGGGAAGGAGGTGTGTGAGTGAGGACAAAGCGCACCGAAAAGGCTTGTGTTGGTCTGTGGGGGCAGTCGTCAATCCTGAATAGCGGCCGGACGTTACATCAATCATGATTTGTTAGTTTAAACTTTAATTTTGTTAAGCTAATTTCAAATCTCTATTTTAAAATCATGAGACTGTAGAAAAGCTTTCATGCTTATGATGTAATTTCCAATCACAAACTTAAGATAATTAACGAGTGAGATTGTAAAAAAGGCTTCTAGGTATTACACTTTTTCTGGTCCAACTCTTGTACTGCTATTGTGCAATTATAAAAGGTAATCCCTTCAATTTATATTATAAGAGTTTTTCTAAAACTTTTATTTGGTTCAAAATGTAAGAGGTTATGTAATTTTTAGTAGCAGTTTGCATTTCTTTTTCCCTATTGATTATCGTACCGTAAGTTGAAAAAAAGAGAAAGGGGATGAACTTTCAAAACAACTTTTATTAATAATTAATAAGGATGAAATTGGAATGTTTTGTTTTTTTTTAAGAATTTTAAGGTGTGTAATTAATTTTTTTTAATAAGCATAAAATAGTTGGAAACCCCTTATAATAAGAATCGAACAGAGTATAATATTTATGTTTCCAAACATGCCAATTTCACCGTCTCCAAGATAACATAAGGCAAATACGAATATTATTATTGAGGACAATGATTCTATTAACTAGGAAGTTGGAAGTTTCACAAACCAATAGATACAAGGTATACTCTCTCCAGTTTTAGTCCAATCATACAAATTATGAAAAATAGTTAAAATTAGTGGAGTTCTTATTTTTTATAATATTGTCATAGTATTATAAAATTATCCTTAATTAATCATAAAAAGTTCTTTTTTTCTGCATATGAAAGAGAAAGTTAAAAAAACCCACTTCAAATATAATAGTGTCATAAAGGAGATATTTGGACAAAAAATAATAAATACTTCATATATTTTGTAAAGGTTCTTATATTAACGACTAAAATTTTCTAAGAAGATCCTATATTTAAGACCCGAAGGTAATATTTATTTATCATTATAGAATACTATTCGTCTAACATCCTAAGAATGTATGACAAAAGAAAAAACCATTGCAACCCAAATAATTAACTCTTTGGGAGGTGAAAGGTAACATCCGAATTGTTTAGGGCCAAGACATAGTAAAAAACACTTCAAAAAGGACACATTGGGATGATAAACATGATGAAAGGCTAAGAAAATTGAGATAAACATGAACAAACAACTAGGTTCCACAATGGGGAAGCAAAAGTAATAGGGTGACAAAAATCTTGCTATGCCACAGTGGCCAAGCATAGCGGTGCCATAGCGGCAGCGCTTGTTGTCTATGACAATAAAAATTTGACTTTTTAGGAAAATTTCGAACACACACAACTTCCAAAGTAGACCTCTAATTCACATGATCATTAAACCTACAAGTCACAAACAATCCCCTATAACTATGGGCACAAACCACACCTCAAAATTCCTTCGCATGGATATTTAGGACCCTTGGGATTAAAATGGTCACTTTTAGCCAAAATTTGATCCTAACACCTTCCATTTTCAAACCATATTTTGACCACCAAACATGTTCCAACAAGTTACAAATGACAATTACATTATTCAAGGAGGTTGCACTTAAAGAAACCACTTTTTTAAGATTAAACCCTATTGAACCCCAAATTCCACAAATAGGTGACAAAGCCATTACTCACCAAATTCAACAAGAACCAAAACCAACCTTATAAGCTACTCTCTTACATCAAAATACACTTGGGGCAACCATCCCCTAGTGCCCAAACCATGACAATGCTACAAATGGGCAATGACCCCTAAGTTCACAACAAAAACCAACATTAATCAACAATAAGCATCAAGAGGCTTGCCATCTCCAAGAAATCAAACATAATAATTCAACCACTTTAGACATGCTCACCCATATTAAAAGGTCATGCTAACCATAGGGTTTTAGAAAATGTCAACATACAAGTAAGTATAATATTTAATGCCAACCAAGGAACTTATACTTCAATGATACATATGACATCAGAAAGATGCCCTTTACTTGGCACATTACTAAAAATATAACATGTATTGTCAAATAAAACTATAACAAGCCTCAGTATACTATCTTACACCTAGTCTCAAGCTAATGGGAAGTATACTTGATTATGTATGTAGTACCGGAGGAACCAAGATGGAGGAAAAGTAAAAAAGTGATAGAACCAACTTACATTATGGCCTGAACAGGGGGTGCCACAGTAAATGAGCTGAAACTTTGATAAAATATTCATACAAAAGGGTTTCACACCGTGGCAAACTTACTTCCCACCATGACACTAGACTGAAAATTTGTTTAAATTAGATGAGTTCACACGATGAAAATAGAAAGAATTTGAGGGAGAAACAAAGAAGGCTCTACTAGAGCTCGAGATTCCAACCTTGTGGAGTGATTCTCAGACCTTGGGAGCTTGTATTTCAGTTGGTAAGTGATCTATCCTCTCTTCTCCTCTCTTTTCCATTCATTTTTGGTTTGGAATCGGTGAGAGTATATTAGGTTTCAGATTTATAGATGAATCCACCAATTAAAATGCTTGTAATGATGTTGTAGAAGTGTTTTGTATTGTTAGGAAGGATTGGGTATGAGTATTGGTTGGATTGTAATGAGTTTGAGTGGAACGCTAAGTTGCAACTTGTAGAGGAAGTGTGAAATCTAAGATGTATGAGGTTGATTATGATGTGGATGAGTAATTAGAGCTTATTAGTATGTAATTACATTGTTGGAACTATGGGTTAACCTTGAATGGCCAAATTGTGGATTTTGGTTATTGTGAGTATTATGTTAATCAAAGACGTTATGGTACTGTAGTGGTTGTTTGTTTGATCAGAGGAGTTCAAGTCATGGTTGGAAACTTGAAAGCTTGTGAGGCCCATGTGGGTGGGGTCGGCAATTTCAAGTAACCAAGTGTTTGTGAGTTATGTGTATTATATTGATATATATATATATATGCATGATCCTTTTCATATTGACATAAACATACATATGTGTATATGTATGTTTATATGTATCCCCCATATGGTAGTATATAGATATAATGAGTATGAGGATATTGATTGCATATGATAGCATACTAGCATGGCATAGATGATAGTTATGATAATGATGATGATTGTATAGTGTCATGGTATGAGCATCATCACCCCAGAAGCATAGTTAGGCATGATGGATTGGGAGATGATGATGAGATAAGAAATGATATGATGATATATGACATGATATGATGAAAGATCCTCACCACTAAATCCTCTCTTATAGCTCAGAGAGCCAGGAGGTAGTGGGCTATATCTTCCCTAAGTAGCCACCAATTTGGGTGATTTAGAGGAAGGAGATCCACAGTCCAAGCATGAGTATAAACTTTGGCCTGGTGCATTAGTGTGAGATGAGTTTGATGATGTCCCAGAATCAGTCTTCACTGGCTATTGGAAGATAATCACCTATTAGAAATATCTTGTTATGATGCTAGCCCATAATTCTAGTTGTGTATGACGGAGAACCTACACACCATGACATTTTGCATTGCATTGCACCATATGCATACTTGTGTGCTGATTATATAAATTGCTTGTGTTTGTGTTCCCGATTCAAGTAAACCTAACAACATTATGGGTATAGACTAAAGGAAGTTGTAACACCTTAACTATAGATCATATTACCCATGTATTGGACCTTATTATGCTCTATAGAACATGTTTAGAAGCTTGAATAATATGATAGATCAAGATATAAAATTTTCTTTCCCTAGGTTACTATTCATTTCATAAATTCTTTTTCCCAAACAAAATTTGAAAATTCATAACTAACTGTAAAAATTATATCAAAGTGGTTTAAGTCTCTAAAAAAACGTTGAAATCTCATCTATATGGGAAAAATATGAAACAATATTTTAGTTATGTCAATTGGTACAATTTATTACACAAAATCTACTATTCAAATACTCATTTTTCTCTTTTTTAGGATTTTGGCCATAAATTTAAAATTTCATATCTAACTTTGTACTAAGCCAAATCATACATTCTATATACCATTGGAAAGCTCTATATGTCTACTTGCATTCAAATTTTTCTTATACATTTATTTAACTTGTGTAAAGCCATGATTTCAACTTAAATTACTAAATGTTTAAACATAACTTTTACCAGAACAGTCTTGGAAAAATAGGTTTAACTCTTATTACATGGCTTCAATTGTATTCAAACTAATGCCATATTAAACTTAAGACATAAATATTTCCATGCATGCATACCACTTTTTTTTCAAGTTCTGTACAAGTTTATATTTCCTTTTAACTGAAATAGTACTGATGGTAAAAATCATAGTTTTCTCAGCACTATCCAATTTTAACCCTTATATTAAAAAATTCACTATAAATTGTATGCATCCTATTTTAAGTGTTGTTTGGAATGATTTAGAGCATATATAACAATCATACTGGATGCTCTGTTTCGAATAGTTTAACCTTATTCATTTCATGGTTGATTATCTCGAACAATAATAAGCATCTCTTAGCAAAACCAATTGCATATGCCTACTATATAATCAAAACATGTTTCCATTCCATACTAAACATCATGTAAGACAAAGAAAACATAACCATACTAAATTATAAAGTCATAACATTTTACATAATTTACTACAAATTGCCGAAATGACATTTCACAATTGTTGCACATTGCGCTATCACCATGTTTCTCTTCCATCCTCTTAGCTTCCTGATATCTTTGCCATAGCTTGGACCTAGCATGTTGATACCTGAGAGGGTGAGATTATAATAATCTTAGTAGCAAGCCACATTCCAGACATTACATTATCCAGCAAGTTATGAAAACATCACAAAATAATACTTAGAACATTTAACACCATATTGTTCATAGAAAATTTGGCAGCATAACAGCCTGGAAAATCAGCATTCCAAGGAACAAAACCCCTCATTTAAATAGCCAAATCAACAAATCAAACAAGAGGGAAACAATATGGCACATATCAAAGCAATAACATAGCAAGATAACAAGAAAGTGTAAAAATGGAACTTAGCTACCTTTGGTGATATCACTTGGCTTTCCTCTTTAAACCAATGCTTTCTCTAGCTTTCTCAAGCTTCCTCAAGTCCCTAAAAATCATTAAACACATGCTCAAGCCACTGGTTTTATGGCTAAGCACAAAAAACTTTTAAAACCCTAAATTCCTAAACTCTTTATCTTAAACTTTATCTTTGAGCCAACACTTGTTCTTAAGGTTTTAGACCATGGAAAATCCATTTTTGGGGTCAAATTAATGAAATTTCAACCTTAACATACTCTAATGACTTGGATAAAAGCCCCATGGACAAGGGAAGAAATGGCTTGTTCAAAAACTTACTTCAACCTCACCATAACTTACTTTTCTTGCAAAATCTCATAGTTTCTCTCATGTTTATGGTGCAAAAACACTTTCCCTTGTCTTTCATGGTAGGGTTGAAAATTATACAGCATGGGAAGAGAAGAGAAATTCAAGAAAACTAAGCTAAATCACTTAGAAAATGAACCAAAGCTCTTAAAGATCTCAAGTTAGCAATCTTACCTATTTTCCTTGGATTTTCTCTTGGTTTTTCTTCTCTTTTTCTTTCCTTCTTATTCTCTCATGAGTTCCTTCTTCTCTCTTCTATTTTAGACTCCTCTCATTCTCTTTTTTGCTGAATAGGGCATCCAAATGAAAGGGGAGAGAGATAAGCATTCTTAAATAAAGTTAATTTCATGGTTTAAACTTTTTGCTACTTTGAGTTAGTTAACTTGGGTTAACATTTTCTTAGCCATCAAGACACCAATTTTAACACATGTGGGATGACATGTGGCATCCTATTGAGGGGAGTTTATCTCCAAATGGTTGCATTTTTTGCCAGTCCTGTAATACCATATATTGGTTACTTTATACTCGGACAAGAAAAATTACTTTTTTCAGTATAAAACCGCTTTATGAGTACAAGATTAAAGTAAACTTATAACTGTAATTACTTTATTATCTTATCTCCTAAAAGCTCTTTTTGTATTGTCTAACTATTTTACTATCCGCCTTTTTACTTTTTTCAGATCTAAAAGCAGCTTTATTAGTAAAAAAATTAGTTTTTAGCTCTCAACATTGATTTTCTCGTTATCCTTAAATATTAACCCTCAGTGCCATATATCATTGGACTCATCTCATCGAGAGCTTCGTTTGGAAAGTAATTTTTCATATTTTCAAAATTACCCCTGAACCGGGGCTAAATTATAATTTTTATTTTTTTAAGGTCATTAACTGTAATTTTCTCCAAAATATTTGATTTCTCGCAACCTCTATGTGACTTTCCCCCCTCTCTATTTTTTTTCATTTTTTTAAAGGACAAAATTTTCATTCTCATTTTCCATCTAATCGGAAAAAATGACTTCTTTATCCAATTTCATGCAAAATGGTGTATGTCCAATTTCATAAATTTTTTATGCATTTCTAAATATCTAGCCTTTTAGGGATGTTACATAAGTTTCTGTTTTGGCGTATCCCTGGGTTATAAGATGAATTGTAGGATGCTATATTACCAGTGTGATGTGTTGGCTACCCTCGAAGATGCATGAGGATATAAGTGGTTGAGCTAACCCTTTTCCATATACTATTGCCTTTGGGTTTTCTAATAATAGCTCTGGAGAACACTTGGGGCGCCATTGCTTTTTGGAAATATGAGACAACCCCATAGGGTATGGAATCATGAGTTTATAACTAACGGTTAACTAGTTGAGGTTTAATACCAGCTGGCTATGTGTTTGATACACCAGTTACTCGAGGTGCGACGTGCTAGTGGACCAAGAGTGAAAGACTTGGTGATGATACCCAACAAGAACCTAATTCCAGTTAAATTCATGGTCAATTAGATGCTTATCTTTTGAAAGATTGATTAGATACAATTGACCAATCAATCCGTACATTATAGTAATTAACTAATTATAAGATGAGTAGTTCTTCATCTAATAGAAAGAATATCAAATCTTTCAATGATAATGAGAAGGAAGAGGGAGTGAGGAATGATGGTAGAATTTGTTTGGGATTCTTAAAGATCGATACAGGCAATTGTATTATATTAGTTGAATTGAATGAGAAGGAGAAATGTGAGTCTTAAAGAGGAACCCCAAATATTGTCAGTAAAAATCAATATATTGGGAACTTGGTATAGTAATGAGTGGTATGTGGTGGCTTCATAGCTTCTTGCTATATTCGTGATGACTACAAGGTCTATAGTAGAAATAAAGCTAGAACGGTAAGATGAATATAAGATGGTGATGTTCATGGGTGATGCGAACGTACCATGTGACCCTATGTATAAGAATGGAGGAATCAAAGTGTGCAGTCGAAGCAAACCTTAGGAGTACATGGATAGGACATTGGAAAAGTTATAAGCCCTCAAGATGGAGTGGGTCTATCCATAAATGATATCGTCGAAGAAATGTAGTGTGAAATAGAGCATGTGGAGAAGAATGTCGTGTAGATCACGAGTGTATTGTGTGACCATATATATGCATGATCCTTTTCATACCATAATAATGATATGTGTTTGTGTTTCTTTTTCATATCGTGGTATGTACACGACTAGTAGAGGTATGTAGGCCTTCCTTCTTGATGTTCATATGTGGTGGATGAGGATACAGTAGATACGTGTATATGTATGTTTATATGCTTCCTACATATGGTAATATATTGATACAATGATGATAATGATTATGAGGATGTTGATTGCATATGATACATTCAAGCATGGCATAGATGATAGTTATGATAATCATGATGATTGCATAGTGGCATGGAATGAACATCATCACCCTATGAGCATAGTAAGGTATAGTGTATTGGGAGGTGATGATAAGATGAGAAATGATGTGATGAAAGATCCCTACGATTAAATCCTTTCTTATAGCCCGAAGAGTCAGGTGGCATGGACTGCACCTTCTCTAAAGAGCCACGATCCAAGCATTAGTGTAGACTTTGGTTAGTTGTACTAGAGTAAGGTGAGCTTAGTGATGTTCCAGAATCAGTCTTTACCGGCTATAGGAAGATAATCACCTATTGGAAATATCCTGTTATGATGTTAGCCCATGGTTCTAGCTGTTTATAAGGGAGAACCTGCATACAATGACATTTTGCATTGCATTGCACCATATGCATATTTGTGTGCTGATTATATAAATTGCTTGTGTTTGTGTCCCCAGTTACAAAGACTTTGTCTCATACCTCCCTTAATGACTAACATTTTAGATGAAGACTTCGTTACTAGTCTGGAGAAAACAAAGGTCGCAGCTTCTTTGACATCAGGAATATCCAAGGCAACAGTAGTGTATTATAGTCTATGTTATGAATTGTGGCAAGTAAGATAATATGCATGTAAGTGATATGAGGACAATGATAACTGTGATAATGATGGTTGTATAATGTTGATGATGAGGAATGATATGTGAGGATATCGATGATGTTGTGGTATACATATATTCATGTATGGTTGCATGTGCGTGATAATGATTTGGACCCTAGGATGGGTCATTATTGTTGGAGTCTATGTTCATGAGCCAGAATGCCCATATTTGGAGCCTAAAGATGGTTTTGGGCCTAGTAGGTATATTTTAGGCATGTAGCCTTTTATTTGGAATTAGGGTTCAAGGGGGTCAATCTCAAAGGAGTGATGCCTCTCAGATAAAACTGTCTTGGACAAGTTGATTGAGACAAATGGGACCTATGTGGATGGTCCATAGTTGTCAATTTGCCTTTGGTGGCAATTGAAGTGCTTAAGGTTTGAGTTTCGGTTAAGAAGTGGCCAAAAAGGTGTTGGGCATCCAAAATCTCCATATAGAGATGGATTAAGATGAAACTAATTGTTAGATATGCTAGCTTCCCAAGAGGGGGGTGTATTGGGAAGATTAAATTTTTTTGCAAAATGTCAATAAAGTGAAGAAAACAAAGGTGATAGTAAAACAGAGTATATGTGAATAACAAGTAAAAGCAATAATAAAGAAGGAAAGACACAGATGTTTATCCTGGTTCGGTCTCTCAATCTTGACCTACATCCAGTCCTCAAGCCACCACTTGGGATTTTCCACTATCTTGCAAGAATTCAGTGGGCTTTTTACAAATGCCACAGTACAGCTATGATACTCTAATTTTAGAGCTCACACTTTCTCTTTTGCACTCTAGCTAAGTGCTTCCCCAATCCCTTGTGATATCCCCTCATAAGAAAATTTTTCTTCCAGATGAAGATAAGATTATTTACAATGGATAAACTCTCTTAATCAGAGTGTATATGAAAGTTAGAGTACAAGGAATGAAGTATGCAAGAGTAAGAGGCTTTGAGTTGATAATTTAGCAGAGTTTTAGTATATACAATGTTAAAATCGTCATCCATAACTTCAAATGATGTTATATTTATAGATTTAGGTCTTAACTATATGTTAAAGACAAAATCTATTCGTTGGAGAAGTTACCCAATGGTTACTCTGAAAAACTATCTGTTCACCAACCACATTTAATGCTTCTAACATTTAAAGTTCGAATTTTGGTTAGTTAACAGACGACTTTTGTAGAGACCGAAAGTTAAAGACCTCAACATTAAATTTCAAAGTTCGTCTGTTATAAAGCAAAGTTCAAATTTTCATTATTGAGAAATTTTTCTGTGTTGGAATATACGAATTTTCAAGTTAAAAAGTTCTTCTTAAAGGTGTGAACAGTAGTCCCAAATTGCTACAGTACCTTCGAAGTTCAAATTTTGGTGTCCAAAATTTCTGTGTTAGTGGGCTACTCAATAAGGCACAATAGTTCATCTTTTCGAAATTCGAATTTTCAGGTTTCAAAGTTCATTTGTTAGAGGATGTTCCTTTTAGACTTATTTCAAAGTTTGAATTTCAAGCTTTGTTTCTAGAAATTCAAATTTTCAAAGTCAAAATTTATCTGTCAGTGAGCTAAATTTGGATACTTTTTAAACCTCACTTTCAGATGAACTTGGACATGTCTTCAGATGAATTTTTCATTTTCATAAATTTTGTTACATCAGAAATTCGAATTTTCAAACCTTAAAATTCATTTGTCAGAAAAGGCTCTTGTCAGACTCATGTCAAAGTTCGAATTTCTGCACTCAAAGTTTGTTTGTTATAGAAGGCTCTTTTCAGACTTGTTTATATTCAATTTGAAATTCGAATTTCCAAAGCCAAAGTTCGAATTTTCAAAACAATAAATCAGTATTAACCTTTCAAACTTCGTCTGTTGATGAGTGTTTTTTTTAAATATTTCATGAATTAATATAGAATCATAGTTTTAAAACATCTTTTTGCTAATTCAAAGTCTTTTACTCAATTTAAACATTGTTAGAGATTTTACATTTATTCTTGTGCTGGTTTTTCTTGAATTTCTTCACTTGAGATTTTTTGTGCACCTTTAATATCTTCTTTCTAAGCTCTTGAAGATTGGTTTGGAATCATCAAAACACTTGATTCAATATTCTCTCCCTTTTTGATGATGACAAAACAACTTACAAATTGGATTAGTACTTGGGTTTGCTTTAACAAGCTCCCCCTCAACATATGCATTATAATTCAAAAGATATCATGTACAGTGGATCAAGTAAAGAGATTCATTAATTCATTTAAAGTTTCAACACAAGGATAGTACATAGCAATCATAGAGTTCAGAACAAAGAATTTTTCATTTCGTTCAAAAGCCACACTACAAGATATTACAAAGCAACAAAAAAACAATATTACAAAATACTACAAGAAGAACCAAGCATCCATAAGTTCTAATCACTTCTTCTTGGACTTGGACTTCTTGCTGTAGATCTTGCCAGAAGACTTAGCTGTAGTCTTTCTAGTTTGCTTGGACTTCTCCCTCTTTTTGGTATCATCAGGAAGGTGTACAAAATCAGAAGGAGAAGAGATTTGAGATACTGGAATTGCTTTAAGAGGCACAGGAGCAAATGGCAGATCTGGATTAAGTTTTGGAAGAGGTTCAGAAGGTTTAGGGATTGGATTCTTATCTTCAAAGACCTCAAGAAGCACTTGTATTTCTTGTCTAGAAAGAGCTAATTGAGCCCTTTGTTCCTCTAAAAGGCCATATACAGAGAGAGATGAGGGAGTAGGATTAGGAGAACGAAACATTCCTTCAAGTCTTTGTCTTTGAGCTTGTAAGAGAGCATTGTGTGCAATAGCCTCTAGATCAACATAAGGCACAATGCTCCTTTCTTCATTCAGGGCAGCTTGCATGAATGGTGAGGAGGAAATGGCTGCTACTAGTTTCTCCACTTGCTCAGATTCTTGAGATAAAAGAATTGAGTCCTAAGCATCTTCTGGAATGGGCTCATGTGAGCTTGGTTCCTGAAGACCCTCTTCCTCCATGCAATAGTCCAAGAAAGGACCAGGACTTGCCTCATTGCTGGAGGCCTGTGATGTGCTCAATGTGTCCACAGCCTCAGTGTTATATACAGCAACATCAGGATCAGGAGAGGCTAGCACAAATAGACTTGGAGGCTCAGGAGTTGGAGACATAACAGGCTCAAAGAATCCTAGCTGAGGTAGAGCTGATGTGGCAGGAATGGCACTCCTTATGTCTTCATATATATCAGTAACCACTTTCATGTTCTTAGCCAACTGGTGGATCTGATCTTGCAGATGAGCAAACTTGGCATTTTGCTCCTCCCTAATGCTGAGTATGAGTGTAAACAAACTATCATACAACTCAGTGATCTTGGTTGGCTTGGCTCGAGAGGAGGGAGTGGATGAAATTTGAGCTTAAGCAGGCTGAGATGGAGATGAGACAGGCTGAGAAGGCTGAGGTATGGGTTTTAGAGGAGCCTCAGAGGTACTTTCTTGTTGCAGGGAGGCATCTTCATCAAAGAAGAGATCTTCAGATTTTCCTATTCCCTTTCCAATCAACCTTCCATCTTTCTTCTCTATACCCATCCTTTGCAGCTCTTCTTCCTTGAAGATCTCAGTAGGCTTCCCTTTTCCTTTCTCAAGATGTTGGATTCAGACATACTGAAGGATCTTGGAGATGATTGCTGCATAAGGAAGTGTGGAGTCTTTTCTCTAATCTCTAGCCTTGATCATGCGTTGGAGAATGATATGTCCCATGTTGATAAGTTTCCCACGCATGATTGCTGCCATCACATGTGCCTCTGCCCTTGTTATCAAATTGAAGCTTCCTCCTTTGTTGAAGATAATCCTTGACACAATGTAGTGTAATATTCTCACTTAAGCACTGAGGTCAGTGGGCTTGGGCAAGCTTATGGGTGGCCTATTCTCCTTTCTTCTGAACAAAGTGTTTAGGATTGTGCTTTCTTTGTAGTTAAAGAAAGGGCCACCTTCTTCATCAGTAGTCTCTGCCTCATCCATATACCCAGAAGTAGTAATGTCAATCTTCAAGTTATCTTGCCCAGGAATTTCCAATACCTCGTTAAGGGTTTCATCTGTTAGCCAAATGGTCCTTGATCTCAGATTGACTTCCTACTTTTTTTTCTTGCTGTTATATTTCAAAAAGGCATACCAAGTCTTGACTACCTCATTATCATACCTCTCTAATATCTCTAATAAATTCTTATATTTAATCATCCACAGCTTGACATTAAAGTTGTTAGAGATTAAAAAATCTTCCATATTGACACAGTGAGGCTTGATTACCTTCTTGCTCACAAACTTGGTTGTGTATTCCTCCTAAATGTGGGCATTGATCCATAACGGCAATGTGATCAGTTGATATTCTCTAGATTCAGTACTGGAGGAGGAAGTGGAAACAGCAGCAGCAGCAGCAGGAGTAGCAGGAACTGAAGACTCTGTTTTCTTTGGTGAAGATGCTTCAGCTTTCTTTGAATCAGCCTTTGGTGTTGTTTTTTGCTTTTTCGAGGGGGTTGCTTTGCTGGATTTGCCTTTTCTTTTCGGTTTCTCACTCTCTGTTGAGGCATATTGGGATTCACTGTTTTCTTTGGCCAAGACTCTCCCTTTCCAACTTTTGGATTTTTCACTCTTATCATTTTCATGGATGAATGATTGTAAATGATGTAAAGAATGGATTTATAGGGTACGAAAGGAAGTTTAATCGGTGGAAAATGAAGATTTACGGTCATAATTAAAGGGTATTGAAGAGAGAATTTGAACAGACTCACGAAAGAGATGAATAGCGTTGCGTCTGTTCAGAGGATAACCTTTGGTTTTAACGTGTGTAATCGCTCAACAGACGAATTTTGAGAGGTCAAAATTTAAACTTTGGTCAGTTACAAGTTAATCCATTCAGTTACGTTTACTGACAGATGAATTTTTTTCTGGAAGTTTGTCTAACAGAGGCTTGATTCAGGAAGTTACACGTGAATAGACGAACTTTGCTCTAACAAAGTTTGAACTTTAAAAGAATCAGACAATGAGCAGGCATGAACATAACAAGCAACAAACGAACTTTACTTATGAAAATTCATCTTTCAGAGATTCAATAATGTGACCATATTTTAACAGGCAAATTTTGAATCAGAAATTTTAATTTTAACATTTTGTAAAGAATTTCCAACATGCGTATTTTGAGAAATGGAAATTCGTACAATCTTCATGTTGGACAAATATAATATTGGAACTTTATTTTTGAAAATTCCAATTTTCATAGACCAACAGACGAATTTTGAAAGACTATCGAGAACTGTTACAATGTAAAGAAAGATGAAGTTCGTCTGATGCGCATCTAAATTCGAATGTTAAGCATGCTGACTTACTCAAAAACATAATTTATCAATGAAATTGGTCTAATACACATCTAAAATGCGAATTTTAACTTTATAAACTTATAGAATGGATCCTGAAACTCAGATTTCTTACTTTCTTTTTCACCTTTTGACTGTTCCATTCTGGTGTGCTCCATTTTTTAGATTTATTGCCTTTGAAACTTATGAGGAGCACTTGCAACTTAAATTAAACTTACTCTGATGCTAAAGTTAGAATTAAATCAATGTTAGAAATTCTAAAACAGATTTGCACATGGATTTACTTACAGTTCATTGGGATTTACCATACTTAATTCTCTTCTGATTTTGCAATGCCTATCTTTTGAAAGAGGCTTTGTCAAAATGTCAACAACTTGATCTTCTGTAGGGATATATTCTAATCTGATTTCTCCTTTCTGAATATGATCCCTTATGAAGTGGTGTCTAGCTTCAATATGCTTTGTCCTTGAATGCATGGTGGGATTCTTTGTGATGTTAATGGCACTTTGGTTGTCACACATTATTGGTATTTCCTTAATCTCAATCTCAAGATCTTCAAGCTGCTGTTTCATCTAGATGACTTGGGCACAACAACTTCTAACAGCAACATATTCAGCTTCTATCGTGGATAAGGCCACAATGTTTTGTTTCTTGCTAAACCATGAGACCAAGGATCCTCCAAGAAACTGACATGTTCCACTTGTACTTTTTCTGTCAGTTTTGGATCCTGCAAAGTCAGCATCAGTGTATCCTTTGAGATCTTCTCCATTTCTAGTAAGATATCTGAAGATATGCTTCATAGCAGTTGCATGGGTTTCTTTAGGACATAACTGGAACCTTGCATATATACAGACACTAAACATGATGTCTGGTCTGCTGGCAGTTAGGTATAGCAGAGATCCAATCATTCTTCTTATTGGGATATATCAAAGGTTTTCCCTCCTTCATCCATGTCAAGCTTAGTTGCAATAGCCATAGGAGTTCCCACTGGCTTAACATTTTCCAAGCCAAACTTTTTCAGTAGCTCTTTCAGATACTTTGATTGGTTGACGAAGATACCATCATCATATTGCTTAATTTGCAGTCCAAGGAAGAAGTTAAGCTCACCTATCATTGACATTTCGAAGTCACCTTGCATTAGCTTAGAGAAATTCTTGCACAGAGATTCATTAGTAGCACCAAATATAGTATCTTCAACATAAATTTGAACAATAAGTAAATCTTTATTTTCTTTCTTAGTGAACAAAGTAGTATCTATTTTTCCTCTGTTAAATCCCTTTTCAGTTAGAAAATTAATTAACCTTTCATACCATACTCTAGGAGCTTGTTTTAAACCGTAAAGGGCTTTCTTCAGTTTATAAACATGGTTTGGTATTATAGAGTCCTCAAAGCCTGGAGGTTGTTCTACATAAACTTCTTCCATGATATATCCATTAAGAAAATCACTCTTTACATCCGTTTGATATAACATTATATTCTTCATGCATGCATATGCTAATAGAATTCTAATTGCTTCTAATCTAGCCACTAGAGCAAAGGTTTCTTCAAATTCAATATCTTCTTCTTGATTATATCCTTTAGCAACTATTCTAGCTTTATTTTTGATTATTAATCCAGATTCATCAAGTTTATTTCTAAAAACCCATTTAGTGCCAATGATAGGATGATTTTTGGGTTTAGGCGCTAAATCCCAAACATGATTTCTTTCAAATTAATTTAATTCATCTTGCATAGCTAAAATCTAGTATTCATCAGTTAAGGCTTCTTCAGTACATTTAGGTTCAATTTGAGAAATGAAAACACAGTTTATCATCTGATCTCTTAACTATTTTTTGGTTTTAACTTTCTCTTGAACATCCCCAATTACTTGATCAACAGGATGATTCCTTTGATATCTCCAAGCTCTAGGGAGTTCTTGAGATATTTCTTCATTATTTTCTTCCTCAAAATCTTTCTCCTGAATATCTTCCTCTATGTTAATAGATTCAGATATTTTTGGAGGTTCAATTTTATCTTCTTTAGAAAGATCTAAGTTCTTAAAATTTGAAATAAGATCATTTTTATCAGTGACATGCTTGGAAACAGTTTCATTTTCAATAAACACTACATGCACAGATTCTTCTACTAATTTAGACATTTTATTAAAACTTTATATGCTTTACTCCTACTAGAGTAGCCCAAAAATATACCTTCATCAGATTTGGCATCAAACTTACTCAAATTCTCCTTTCCATTGTTATGGATGAAGCACTTATAGTCGAATACATATAGATGTGAGAGGTTTGGCTTTCTTCCTTTATACAGCTCATAGGGAGTCTTCCTAAGAATTGGTCTGATGTATGCTCTGTTTATGATGTAACTTGCTGTGTTTACTACATCAGCCCAGAATACTTGAGAGAGTTCCTTTGCATTCAGCATTGCTCTTGCCATCTCTCTAATTGTTCTGTTCTTCCTTTCCACCACTCCATTTTGTTGAGGAGTTTTTGGAGCTGAGAAGTTGTGATCAATTCCATGCTCATCATAATACTCCAGGAAGCATGAATTTTCAAACTCTCCTCCATGATTAGTCCATGATCAGACCTGATAGATACAATAGAAATACCTTTCTCATTTTGCACTTTCTTAGCTAAGGTTACAAATACATCAAACGTATCACTTTTAGAGGAAAGAAACAATGTCCAAGTAAATCTAGAGTAATCATCCACAATTACAAGAACATACAGATTTCCACCAATGCTTTTAACTCTAGATGGTCTTATCAGATCCATATGTAATAGTTGCATAGATATAGATGTGGTGACTACGTTTTTAGATTTGAATGATGATTTAGTTTGTTTTCCTCTGAGGCATGCATCACATTCTTTGTCTTTTTTGAAAAAAAATTTTGGTAGACTAGTGACTAACTCATTTTTAACCAGTTTTGATAGTTGATTCATGTTAACATGTGCTAACCTTTTATGCCACAACCAGCTATCATTATCCTGACTAATCAAATAGATAGAATCTAAGGGAGAAAGTTCATTAAGATAAATAGTATAACAGTTAGCATCCCTTTGAGCCTTGAGGATTACTTTCTGATCAATTTTTCAGATGACCAGACAGAACTTTGAGTCAAACAGTGCCCCGTTTCCTTTGTTACATGTCTGACTCATGCCTGACAGATTGTGGTTAAGGCCAATTACAAACATCACCTCTTCAATGGATGTTTCAGGATTCTTGCCCATAATGCCAATGCCAATGATTCTGCCATATTGATCGCCTCCAAAGGTCACCTTTTCGCCTTTATTGTCTCTAAGGGTGATAAATTTCTCCTTATCACAAGTCATATGACATTGTCCATATACCATTTATTGCTCTTTCTAGCTATAAGACAAACCTACAAGATAAAGTTCATATTTTCTTTTTAGGTACCCAAATTTGCTTGGATCCTTTTTTGTAGTAGTATTTTCCCTAGATACAGATGTACCTTTAGGAATCTATTTAACCTTCTTGTCAAGTTCACTTTTCTTTAATGCACATAAACTAGAAATATGTCCCTTCTTGTTACAAAAGTGATAGGTGGTAAAGGGACTGCTGGATTGAGATGCAGGAAGAAAGCAGTGCAGATAATATTTTTGTTTTACATGCCTTGGTTTATCATAGGATTCAATATGTCGTGAAATATGATCTTTCTTTTTACAACCACTAGCATGCACAAATTGTCTCATATACACATTTTGATTTTTTTGCCTAATCTTTTCTTTTACTGTACAAGGGTTATAGCCAAGTCCACCCTTTCCCTGTGTTATTCTCTGACTTCCCGTTAAAGCAAATAACATATATTTTCCTTTAGTAAGTCTAGACATGCTTTTCACCTGATAGTCATTGGTTTGCTTTAATTCAATGTATGATTTACAGCAAGTAGATTCAGCAATATGCAGACAAGCAGTTTTAGAGATGTTATGCTGAGATTCTAATTTGTTAATCTTTTTCTTAGCTTGTTTGAGTTCTTTGGCAGTCTTAATGAACTCATCATGCAATTCATGAAATGCATCCAGTAATTCAGAATAGGAAGGTTCAGATTCATATATCTCATCTTCCTGATCACTGGTGGATGGGATTTCAGCTTCTTCAGATGCAAGTGCTATTAGACAGATGTTGGCAATCTTATCTTCATCATCTTCTTCTTCGTCTAAGCTGTTGCCCCAGATTGATGAGATGTACGCTCTTTTCTTCTTGCCTTTATCTGCATCTTTCTTTTCTTTCTCTTATTTCTTGAGGAATTATAGACAATCCCATTTGATATGTCCCTGCTTTTTGCACTTATAGCAAGTGATAGGTTCTTTTCCTTCTCTCTTGCTATCTCCAGCTGCTCCTTTCTTGAAGAATTTCTTGTTTTTTTTCTTGTTGTAAAATCTTCCAAATTTTTTGACCATCATAGTAAGAGTTTCTTCATCTAGCTCATCTCCATCGTAAGATTCTTCTTCTTTCTCCTCACCAGCTTTCAGAGCAAGACCCTTCTTCTTTCTGTCTTGTCCTGCCTCCTTGAGAGCCTTCATCTTTCCTTCATATTCTTCGAGGCTATTGAAGAGGGCCGTGACAGATGCTATTGATTCTCCTCTGGCTTCCTCTATTGCTGTTACTTTGAGTTTCCATTCTAGATGAAAAGCTCTAAGGATCTTACTTATCTTTTCTGTCTGAGTGTACTTCTTGCCAAGACTTTTCAATTGATTCACAATGAGGGTGAATCTCTTTTGCAGTTCTTTGACACTCTCTCCTTCAACCATTCTAAAGCTCTTGTATTCTCTTATACAGGAGTTCAATTTGTTTTCTCTAACTCTAGTGGTTCCTTCATGAGCGATTTCAAGGGTGTCCCACATATCCTTGGCTATGGAGTATTGTGAGACCCTGTAGAATTCATCTTGATTCAATGCACTAACCAGGCAGTGTTTTGCTTTGAAGTTCACCAAGACTCTTCTCCTATCTTCCTTGTTTCATTCGCTCTTTGGCTTCTCTCTGTACTTCCCATCATCCTGCAATGTCATTGGGACAAAATCTCCCTTCTGGATGACAGACCATATGTCTATATCAATGGACTGGAGATAGATTTGCATTCTCATCTTTCAGTATCCATAGTGCTGTCCACTGAAGCTAGGTAGTCTATTTGTATTATTTCCCTTTGGTAGTATATTCTCTCCAAAGCCAGCCATTGTTCTTCCCGGACTGTTAAATCTTTTGTTTGGGAATCCGAGCTCAGATACCACTTGTTAGATATGTTGGCTTTCCAGGAGGGGGTAAATTGGGAAGATTAAAATTTTCTGCAAAATGTCAATAAAGTGAAGAAAATAAAGGTGACAGTAAAACAGAGTATAAGCGAATAACAAGTAAAAGCAGTAATAGAGAAGGGAAGACACAAATGTTTATCTTGGTTCGGTCTCTCAATCTTGACCTACATCCAGTCCTCAAGCCACCACTTGAGATTTTTCACTATCTTGCAAGAATTCAGTGGGCTTCTTGCAAATGCCACAGTACAGCTATGATACTCTATTTAATAGAGCTCATACTTTCTCTCTTTGCACTCTAGCTAAGTGCTTCCCCAATCCCTTGTGATATGCCCTCACAAGAAAATCTTTCTTCCAGATGAAGATAAGATTATTTACAATGGATAAACTCTCTTAATCAGAGTGTATATGAAAGTTGGAGTACAAAGAATGAAGTATGTGAGAGTAAGAGACTTTGAGTTGATGATTTAGCAGAGTTCAGTATATACAATGTTAAATTATCACCCACAACTTCAAATGATATTGTATTTATAGATTTAGGTCTTAACTATATGTTAGAGACAAAATCTATCCGTTGGAGAAGCTACCCAATGGTTACTCTGAAAAACTATCCGTTCACCAACCACATTTAATGCTTTTGATATTCAAAGTTCAAATTTGGTTGGTTAACAGACAAATTTCGTAGAGACTGAAAGTTAAAGACTTCAATGTTAAATTTCAAAGTTCATCTGTTGTAAAGCAAAGTTTGAATTTTCATCATTGAGAAATTTTTCTGTGTTGGAACATACGAATTTTCAAGTTAAAAAGTTCTTCTTAAAGTTGTGAATAGTAGTCCCAAATTGCTACAGTACCTTCAAAGTTTGAATTTTGGTGCCTAAAATTTGTCTATCAGTGGGCTGCTCAATAAGGCACAATAGTTCATCTTTTCAAAATTTGAATTTTCAGGTTTCAAAGTTCATCTGTCAGAGGATGTTCCTTTCAGACTTATTTCAAAGTTTGAATTTCTGAAAACCAATATTCGTATGTCAACAGATTATCATAATAGACTTGCAAGCTTTTTTTCTAGAAATTCAAAACTTTAAAGTCAAAATTCGTCTGTCAGTGAGCTAAATATGGATACTTTCTAAACCTCACTTTCAGATGAACTTGGACTTGTCCGCAGATGAAATTTTCATTTTCATAAATTGTGTTATATTAGAAATTCAAATTTTCAAAGCTTAAAATTCGTCTGTCAGAAAAGGCTCTTGTCAGACTCATGTTAAAGTTCAAATTTCTGCACTCAAAGTTCATTTGTTATAGAAGGGTCTTTTCAGACTTGTTCATATTCAATTCGAAATTTGAATTTCCAAAGCGAAAGTTTAAATTTTCAAAACAACAGATCAGTATTAACCTTTCAAAATTCGTCTATTGATGGGTGTTTTTTTTTAAATATTCCATGAATTAACATAGAATCATAGTTTTAAAATATCTTTTTGCCAATTCAAAGTCTTTTACTCAATTTAAACATTGTTAGAGATTCTACATCTATTCTTGTACTGATTTTTCTTAAATTTCTTCACTTGAGATCTTTTGTGCACCTTTGATATCTTCTCTCCAAGCTCTTGAAGATTAGTTTGGAATCATCAAAACACTTGATTCAATACTAATGTCTATTGATAGGTTGAGACAAGGTTGACCTGTTGGAGTTGAAATCAAGTTAATCGGAGGTTGAAGCACAAAGTTATACACATTGGAAGTTCATCCCAAAAGTCAGCAAGTTGCTGATATTGTATCAGTAGGGTGTACTACGGCACCAGAAGCTTAGTCGCGGCACCAAGTGGTTTTGTTTCTCTTAAGCCACAGCTACATTGTACCTTGCCACGGCCCAACCCTATTTTGGTGTTTTTTTGAAATTTTTCTAGCTATTCGAGGTTTTTAGGAGTTGTTTTGAGGTCTTTGGGAGTACACTATTATAAAACCATACCAATACAATAGTACTCAAATATTTTATGCATTATCAAGAAATCTACATCTCTCTAGCTTTCTCCTTACTAAAGCTAGAGTCATTTTGTAAAAATGTTAACTAAGGGGGAGTGAGACAAAAGTCCCAATAACCAAGGGGTAACTTTGATCAGAAAAGGAGTGTAAATACAACTTTATATGCATGAGATATATAATGCAAGATACAATTCACATAATATACAATGGTATCCTTAACAATCATGGCTAGAACATTGAGGTAGTTGCCATTATAAGGTAACCTCAATACGTGGCCCTCTTCTAACAACTAGAAAGGTTGATTCTGGGTTAACCAGTAAACTCACTTTCCAT
This sequence comes from Adenanthera pavonina, assembly GCA_026686845.1. NCBI lineage: Eukaryota > Viridiplantae > Streptophyta > Magnoliopsida > Fabales > Fabaceae > Adenanthera > Adenanthera pavonina. The sequence goes on from JAIVEN010000009.1 coordinate 21,269,284, forward strand.
TAGTCATGACTTGACCAAAGGCCATTACACTAATGGTTGGAGCATGGCTCTCCTTCTCCTGGACCACCTCAATTTGTAGCCATTTAGAAAATGTGCATCTTCAATTCATAACCATCTGAGTCTCTCAGCCAAAAGAGTACTATTTAGTGACAAGGATATCATAAGTCTCACCACCTAGACACATGATCTCATGTGTCTTCTAGTGGGTAGGCATACCCCATGGTATTCATTAACATCGTCACCTAAACCAAATCATGCTTAACATGTTCATCATCTAGTGGCAATGCCAACATATCATGCAAACATGCCATTTCATCATATATACTATTATGCTAGCACTAATATATCATATAAGATATAACACAGGGATGCACCCTAAATCATATATATATCATGCTAACTTTTAAGATTTTCAATACATGCAATTTCATCCTAGCACATTCTTATTTCTTGCTATTGGTTTCCAAAAGAGTAAAGAGTACAAGAAAACTTATTAGCCATGTCAAAAAGATGCATACCAAGATATGAAAAGTTTGGAATACATACAGTTAACAAATGTTACTCCCTGATTACCTCAAGTTATCTGAACTCACACAACACCATGATAGATCATTAGAAAACCAACTACAACTATATCAGGGGAGTGTAATCCAAGTTAATAGACAACATTCCAAACATCAATTAAGACTCAAACAATCATCAAAATTCTAAGGCCAAGGATTATAATTATGACTTAGAACACTTCATGTAATCCAAGTTATAAACAACACTTCATGGATGCATTATGGCTTAGAACTTTTGGCCAATACGTGGGATAAATCGAAACCTATGCTTCACCAATGAAAAACATATAAGAAACTTGTAGAGAGGAAGAAGAAGTATAAAGAAATCATATTACCTTGAAGATTTGAGCCTCCCAAGGCAAAGGATTCATGCCTACAGCCTAGACACTGAAACCCTATTAGAGCCTTCTACCTTCTTGTTTCTCCATTGTACCGATATTTGGTTTGCATTCTATTTTATATAAAATTTGTGATTAGCGTTATGACGCTAGATAAGCTCGCGGTAGTGCAAGTCACTTTTTCCCTAAAAATTTAGCTCCTTTGATTTAATTCCTTTCCTAGAATATTGGCCCCTTTAGTCTTGTGCATTTCCAATAATACCCTTCCATGAGTTCTCTTACATGTTTGGAATAATCAAAACTAGATTGTTACAACTCCTCTATCCCATATTATAAAAGGTTTTATAAAAATCACAAACATAATTAAAGTTAGTTGGGAGTTTTGATTTTTACAAAAAATTATTGTGATAACAAAAATGACTTTCATTCACATTAATAAAAAAAGAGAGAGAGAGAATATTTGTAGAATGAATTTATGAAGGGTATTTTTGGAAAAAGCTCATAAATACTCCATTAAATCCTATAAAATGTCATAAATTATGGGACAAGAGAATTTTGTAAAAGACCTTATAGTATGGGATGGAGGTAGTAGTGTAAAACTTATATGATACCATGCTCATTGGTTCGTGTGTCATACCTTACTTACATATAATATTTCTCATGTATAATAGCATGTATAATGCCTAAATGAGCTATATTAGAAGTTTGAATCATTAAAAGATCAAATAGGAAAAATTCAAATTTTAAAAGCATTATTCATTTGGTCATCAAGATTTTTTGGAGGTAGTTTTGAAAAATTATAACTAATTCTAGAAAAATCATATAAGAGTAATTCAAGTCTCTAAAAATAGCTAAAATATTTTATACGTGGACAAAAATATACAACTTGAAGTTTATTGAGCCAATCCATATAGTAAAGTCATCAAAATTTATTGTTCATTTGGTCAAAATTGTTTTTCCAGGTTTTCTGATGCATTTTCAAAAATTCATAACTTCTAGCACACATGTCGAAATCAAGTCATCTTTGGCTTTGGAAAGCTCTCTTTCTCAACTTTCCAAGCATATATAAACTCATATAAAAAACTGAATTTCGAATGAACAAGATTCATATGAACTTCCAGTGCTCAAAATAGACAGTTTTGTATACAACTTCTGAAATCATTTTCCTATAATACTTACATAATTCAAATCCATTTAAAATATGTTCCCATTATTAAGACATCTCTAAAGGAACATAGTGGCAGCAAGATACAACTTCATAAAAGAATATATAATTTTACATAAAATTACAAGGAAGTAAGCAATTAAGGCGATGACGAATTTGATCATCATTAATCTTTTCCTTGTCTTTGGTTTTCCAAGAGGTCTTGCCATCACTTGAACCTATCACATTAGTGTTTGGGCAGTGAGATCATGACAATCTCAATAGCAAGTTCAATTCATGTAATTATGTTATTCAAATATCACAAAATTTCATATAATCACATACAAGTATAAAAATATCATATTGTCAAATAGAAAATTTGGTAGAGTTTTCTCTTAGAAAATAGATATCTTGAGGCAAAAACCCTTACATTTAACAGCCAATTCCATTCACAATTCATCGAAACAATAACATGGCATATAAATTTCATCATAGAAATAATATTACAAAAACATAAAGTGAGAAAAATAACTTTGCTACCTCTTGTGAAATCCTTGGCTTTTCCACTTGGAATCAAAGCTTCCACTAGCTTTCTTGAACCTCCTCAAGTCTAAAAACATCATTAAATATCCAGTAAATCCACTGATTCAAGAAGCTACTTCACAAAGTGCTTAACAAACTCTAAAAACTCATATAATTGATTTTTGAGTTTTTCTTGAGTCTAACACTTGTTCTTAGCTAATTTGGACTCAATAAATCCATTTTTAACATTAAAATAATAAAAAACCAACTCCTTTCCATCCCCAGGTCTAGCCAAAATTTAGGGCATAAAAGGAAAAATTGTTTTTTAATTTTCTTGCTTCAAAATATACTAAAGTTTGTTCCTCTCACTTTATCTCATACTTTCTCCCAATTTTAAGGAATGAAAACACTTTCTTTCTTAAACCCATGGTTGAATTAGAATAACAAGAGGAGAGGAGAAAAAGCTTTCAAAACCTATCATAAACCTCTTGAAACTAAGCTATAGAAATAATAGAAATCACAAGTAGAAATTTACCTATTTTTTCTTGGATTTTTCTTCCTTTTTTTCTACCTCCTTGTTCCTCTCGTTCTCTCCTCTTCTTCCTTAGTCCAGTAGCTACTTCTCCCTTTCCTTTATGAGCACATGGTTGGTTAACATAAGGGAGTATTTATAAAAATTGTTAACCAATCATTTTTTGCCATTTACTCTTTCTAATTCTTCTTGAATTTTCACTCAATATTATTCTATTCCAATTTCCCCATGTGCAGCTGCTATGTCACGAAATTTAGGGGCATTTTAATCCAAAAATACTACATTTTCTTTTATCTAGATTTATCCTATACCAATATGGACAATTAAATCTACTTTTACATTATTTTTATTACTTTGGGGATACCATTTATAACTATATTGGGATATAAATTCACAATAATATCTTGTCCCAAATATTCTAAATGTGGGGCCCACACACTCTCTTTTTACTTTATTTACTTTTTTTGTGGGGCCTGCATGTCTTTTCTGCATGCAGTGTACTTTTTGACACCCAGCATAAAATCTTTCTTTGTATAAATTTTTTCAACCCTAATGCATTAGACCATTGCGTTCGGCTCATTGTGACCTTCATTTTGACATAAATTTTATATAATTTTTGAAATTACCCTTAATTGGGGAAAAATAAAATTTTTGAAACTTTGAAGTACTTTTTGTAATTTTTCCCAGGACTATAATGCAATAAATTATTTTATGGGGCTAAAATGTAATTTTTATATTTTATTTCCTTGACCCAAAAATTGATCTTTGTTTCCCTTTTTCACTTCTATTTATGTATCTCTGATTTTCTCTTTTCCTTATGCATTCTATACTATCCCAAAATTTTCAAAATATTTCATTGTAAATATCCTAAGGTGACAATGTGAGTTTAAACTTAAATGCTTTTCATTGCTCCACTTGCTTCGCTTCTAATTATATTACACTTATTTAGATATGATCAATGACTTTATCCCTTACCAACAAGCTAAATCAAACCCTTTCCTGGTATGTTCAATCTATTTTTAACCCTAAGCATTCAGTGTATTTAAACATATGTAAGTTGGCAAGCTTTATATCAATAAAAAAATTTGACAAATTGAAGACAATAAAAATCACCAATAATTTGTTTAGAAATTAGAACCTTTTCTATCACAAGGAATCCTCAATATTCCTTTAAATTAGGGGTAGAGCCAACTTTAACATACTAGGGATATGTGTAACAAGCTATTCTCACAAACCCTAAATCAACACCTACAACATCAAAAACCAACAAAAGGAGATGAGACAGTGCTAGGGCCATGGCATGAATAGTACCAATGCTGTCTCAAAGAGGCATAATGGGTTGGCGCTGTGGCTAAACCTTGGCACTGCAATGCCATCAGCTAACAGTAAATCAACACATCTTTGTGTTCCAACCTTGAATTGAACTGATTTCAGCTTTTAAAGGTCACTCTCACCCCAATCTAACTATAGACACCAATTTTACTCTACTCCATCTTCGTATGAAAATTTTAGACACTCGACACCATTTTGGTTTTTTTAACTAAAAGTGACAACTTGAGCACGCTAATTGCTACCAATGGCCAATTGGCAACTAAAGACCATTTCTACAAGTCACAACCGGCATAACCAACTTGTTTAAGGAGATTCTATGGAGATTGTGCCCTAGGCCAATCATTGTATTATGAATATTGTACTTCATTATGAAAAAAGGTGTTTTTCCTTTTATTACATTATTATATTGTTTGCATGTTTATCTTTATAATAATATCCTTGGATAAATCATTTTATCCTAAATGTCCCCAGTCAATCATCTTTGTGGGAACAATGATGAATTAAGGTTAGTATGATTTTGATTGATAATTATATGATAATTATGTATGAAGATATAAATCAAAATCATAAGCTCTTGTTAGGGAATAGGCGCTGGATCGACCCATCATGAGATAGCTGCATGGATCAAGTCATAAGTATATCTCATATATAACCGTGTCACTAAGCCCTCAAACCTGAGATCACTATGGCTTCCTACATGGGGAACATTATACTTTGGCATAGTCAAAAGTCACCTTTAATTGGGAGATCATAAAGGCTATGATCGGGTATAGTGGAACTCGTGTAGAGAAAGATGAATGGTTAAGATGGAATTTATCCCTCTAATTACTGGAGAGATATATCTAGGTCCCTCGATGAGTGAGATTGAGAAATGCATGGCCGTGCTCGAATGGAAGAGTTTCCATTTGTTCTTTTAGTCTGCTCGGAGATCAAGAACGTGATGATCGAGTAAGATGAGGATGATGTTTCCATGCCTCATACTTGACTTATATATCATGAGACAAAAGAGATGTGATAGGGTTATATGATAGGTTATATCGGATCACCAATCTTATATGATTTAGGTAGTCACAATGTCTTGCTAGAGGCCACTTGTGACTTGTGGGTCCAATATTGCTATTAGTCTACTGCCAACATTATATGGGCATAAAGGATTGCACACAAGAATGGGCCAACTTGAGCTAGAATGTCTAGATTCATTGAATCTAAAATTTGTCTAGATTCAGTGAATTTAAAGTTTAATTTAGGGAGATTGAATTATATGTATATATTTGATATATATATTATAAAATTTGAAGTATATATATATGTTTGATATATTATATATTTGATATATATTATACTAGTTCGATATCTATATATTTTATGCAAATTAAATGTGGTTGGTTAACGGATAGTTTCTCAGAGTAACCGTTGGACAACTTCTCCAACGGATAGATTTTGTCTCTAACGTATAGTTGAAACCCAAATCTATAAATATAACATCATTTGAAGTTATAGGTAATTATTTTAACATTGTATATACTGAAACTCTGCCAAATCTTCTACTAAAAGTCTTTAACTCTCTCACTTCAATATCTATACTCAAACTTTCATATTCACTCTATTTAAGAGAGTTTAATCTTTGTAAACAATCTTATCTTCATCTGGAAGATAAATTTTCTTGTGAGGGGATATCATAAGGGATTGGGGAAGCACTTTGTAAAAGTGCATTGAGTGAATGAGTGAGCTCTAGAAACAGAGCATCATCTGTATACTGAGGCATTTGCAAGAAGCCCACTGAATTCTTGCAGAATAGTGAAAATCTCAAGTGGTGACTTGAGGACTGGATATAGGTTAAGTGGAGAGACCGAACCAGGATAACATCTGCGTTTTCTTCTTTTTACTGTAACTTTTACAGCTTATTTTCTTATACTCTGTTTCACTATCTATACTTTGCTTCCTTCACTTTTTTGATATTTTGCAGAAAATTTTCAAACTTCTCAATTTATCCCCGCTCTTGGGAAGCCAGCCTATCTAACACTTATTAGCAGGATCTACGACAAAGTACACTTATTGAGCTTAGGAGGTTAAAATAAAATATTCATCCTTGTATCCTTCCTTATTTAGATCCACTTGGATAAACACTGACTCATCAACTCAAAGGCCATTCTTGTTATCCATGTACTTACAATTGAAGACTGGTACCCAGAAGGAGATGTAATCAATAACAACCCTCATTACACTCCCTTTAGCTTAGTTTCGAGCTAACATGAAGTAAATTTGATGATGTACCTAGGACCGGAGGAACCAGGAATAGAGAAAGAATCAAAATAGGAAAAATATGAAATTTGGAGATAGAGAAGGGTCACACCATAGCCAGGTACAAGCTGTCACGACAAGACACTTGTGGAAACCCAAAAAGTTTTCAAGGCTGAGTGTAACATCCCAAGAAAATTAAAATATCTAGAAATGTATAAGGAATTTATGAAAATGAGCATAATTATTAAATATTATGTGGAGAAGAAATAGAAAAATTCTTGGAGAAAATTACACATAATGACCCAAAAATTTTAGAAATTATAACTTAACCCAGGTCAAGGGTGATTTTGTAAATATGTAAAATTACTGTCAGAATAAAGCCCTCAATGAGAGAAATCCAATGGTGTATAGTATGGGGGGTTAATGTTCAAGAATAAGGAAATAATTAGTGCAAAGTGTCTAAAAGTAACTTAAATTGATAAAGTAAACTGAGGGCCCCACGGATTGTTAAAAGGTAGCCAGGATAGGATATGGGTTATACACAGATACCATTTGAGATAAGATAATTAGAAAAATATACAAATAAAATTGGAATAGTCCTGTAGCCCAAACATGCTAAATTACTGTAAAAAGCAGTTTTATGGTACGGTTAAAAATTAACCTGTTTAGGATATATCTGGACTAAGAAAAATTGAGCATTTTGGGACACTCAGATTGCTCATTGGGCATGACATTTGGGGCAGCTTGGGCAGCAAAATTGTTTGGAAAAACTTGTTCAAGAAGTAGTTAAATGTTTGGCCAAAAATTAACAAAAGTTGGTTTAGGTGATTAACTATGATTAACTACATCATTAGCCATCTAATTAAGCCACTTGATTTCCTTCCCTCCACTTCATTTTCATGTGCAAGCAACAGCAAACAGAGGGAAGAAAAACACAAAGAAAGAAGAGAGAAAGAGAGAAAAGAGAAGAGAAAACTCAAGGCAAAGATTGAAAGCTCAAGTGGTAAGTTGTCTTCCATCACTTCAAGCTTGCTATCTATGCTCTTTAAAGCATGACCCATGGATTAATTTCCCTTCCTCCTTACCTTAGGGTTCCTTCCATGTCATGGATTTAGCAAGGAAATGGTTAATCAACCACAAAACATAGGGGAAATGATAAAATGTTCATTTAAAGCTTGAATATGAAAGTAATTTGTTGTATCATGAATCATAGCAATTTTCCTTATTTTTTCATGAATCTCGGCCAGAATGGATTTATTTTTAGAGTTATAATTTCAATTTTTTTACCTCAAAAATGGATTCCTTGGGTCCAAATTAGTCAAGTACAAGTGATGGACTCAAGAAAAACTCAAGGGAAAGTTATGTGAAAAAGTTAGGGTTTAGTGAGCAAAGTGTTGTGTAATTCTGAAAATCAGTGGCTAAATTGATCAAATGATGATATGGCTAGGTTCAAGGAAGTGTTAGAAGGTCCAAGAAGTGTTGTACCAAGTGTGGGAAGCTAAGGAACTCAGCAAGGTAGTTAATTCCCTTTACTAACATCATATTATCATTATTATTTCTTTGATATTTATCACTATGGCATATGTATGAAATATTGATTTGTGATATTTATATGATGTCAGTTGAGTTGTATGAGGGGTTTTGAGCCTCAGGATGTCCATTTTTCAAAACAAAACTTTACCAAAATTTTTATAAAAATTATATGTCCAAATATGCTTATATGATGAATGCAAGTTTTTGTGATATTTCTATGAAAAATGTGATGATATGATGGCATGTATGGGATTTATCTATTGAGATTCTTTGAATATCATCCTCCCACATATTAACCATGCTTAGGTAGTAACAATGGCAAGACCACCAAGGAAGAGAAAGGAAAGGAGAAAGCATTTGATCATTAACTTGATTTTGCTCACAATAGCCATGAAATAAGAGCTTTTATGTAAATTTGTAAATTTGATATTAAATATATTTCTTCAATTTTTTATGTTGATTTAGGTCTTAGTGGAAGTATGGTATGATATGAAGATGAAATATGGCCATGTAAATATTTTATAGTTTTTGTTTGGCAAGATATTAGGATACAAATGGTCATTCTGACCTCTATAAAATGAAATAACTACTGTTTGGACTTTTTGTGAAGTAAAGTATGAATGTTATATATGGTTATCAAGTAGACAGGAAGGGACTTAAAATGGTCTAAAGAGCACTCCATTTGAATGAGTGTACAAATTATGGTGATTTTTCAAATTTAGCCCAGAAAATTAGTTCATCAGAAAATGACTATATGAACAATTAAACTTCACGAAATTTATTGTACTAATTGGCCAAGTAGTTGCTCTGATTGATATTTTTTCCATGTAGATAATCTTCTAAGATATTACAGAGACTTGAATCACTTTCATATGATTTTTATTAAATTAGATATATTTTCTGAAATTTGCCGAAAAAGAAAGAAAAAAATGGGATTAAATGAATAGTATCATGGAAATTGATAAAATTTATTATAATATTTCTTTTATGATTCAAGCTTCTAATTAAGTATAGTTGGTCTCCAATGAGGTCTAATACATGGGAAATGGTCCTAGATAGAGGTGTTACACCAAGAGCACTTGCACCGCAATAAACTACACCTTCCCTAAATCACCATTAATTTGCAGTGGTCTAGGGGAAAGATAACCACAATCCAAGCATTAGTATGACATTTGGCTAGGTCCACTAGTGTGAAGTGAGCTTGATGATGTCCTAGAATTAGTCTTCACTGACTGTCAGAAGGAAGTTACCCACACAAAATGTCCTGTAATGATGGCATCTTGTAGTTCTAGCTGTGTACGAGGGGAAACATGCATTCCATTACACTCTGCATTCATGATACTATGTGCATTGGTGTATTAATTATTATATATGTTGCTTGTGGTTATTTGGTTACTGAGACATTGTCTCACATCCCCTCCCATGACTAATATTCAGGTGAAAACTTTAGTACTAGTCCATAGAAGACTATGGAGTCATAGGCCTCCCAGCCTTTGGGAATTTTGAGTATAATTGGTGGTTTGTAATTTAGTTTATGTGATATTGTTCCAAGTAGGTTATGGTTAAATCTATCACCTGTTCCAATTATTCTTGGGGAGTATCGTTGATATGTGGTATGATGATGTTGTGTAAGATGATATTGAGTGATGGCGAGTAGTATAGTTGTGGCTATATGCTGAGTTTGCATCTGATGTGCTAGGTGTAGTTTATATGGTGTGATGACTCTCTAGATCCCGATATGGGTCATTATTGTTGGAGTATGTGTTGTGAGATGGATTGGTTATATGTGTGAGCCCAAAAAGAGATTTTGGGCCTTGTATGTGAGTTTTGGGTATATAACCCATTATGTGAATTTAAGATTCAAGGGAGTCAAATCTTGAAGGAGTGGTTCCCCTGAGTTAAAGCCTTCTTAGAGAAGTTAGTTGAGTCAAATGAGACCTATGTGGATGGTTCATAATGGCCAAATTGCCTCGGGTGGCAATTGGAGCACATAAGGTTTGAGTTTTGGCTAAAAAGTGGCGAAAACAATATGGAGTGTCTAAAATCTCCATAAGGAGATGGATTTGAATGAAATTGGTGTTTGTAATCAGATTGGGATAAGAGTAACTTGTAGGAGTTAGAATTAGGTCAATCAGAGGTCAAAGCATGAAGTCACATGCGTATGAAGTTCACCAAGAATATCAACAAATTGCTGATATGGACACTGATACGGGCACCATGACACCACTAGTTTGGCCATAGCGCCAATCATCTTTGTTTGAAAAATTTGGAACCCGAGAACTTTCACACCATGGTAGTACTTTTGAGGTTGCGATGCCACACTTTGAATAGCCTGTTTTGGTTCAGTTTGGCTAGTTTTTCAAGATTTTTAGTGAAGTATAGAGGCGTGTTGGAGTAAGGTGTTACATTTTGGTATCAGAGTCATGATCCAGACTATTGTTTCTATTTATGGTAATACTAGGCACAATATGAATTACATAAACTTGTATATTCCCATTGTAACGCTAGTCTTGAGTTATATAACTGAATATGTTACTACTAGTGTATAGGGGAATGATGCATTGTAGGAGGTAAGCAAAGCAATAATGATCTCATAGGAGAGATGCATGAGATAATGGCTAGATTGAATGACCGAATTAATAATTAGGGAGGAACATTGAATAGAATGCAAGAGCAATTCAACAAACAAAGGTATGGCGATGTAAATAAGGAAACCGACTAAAGAATGGTATGGTAATGTGAATGGGAAGCCAACATGTATATGAAATTGAATGCTAAAGTAGTCAAGTCAGAAAGGACAAGGTAATATGAATGAGGAAGTTGGTGTATATGTAGATCTAAATAATGGAGAAGATAAGGATGTGATGGAACAAGAGAGGGCCTTAAGGGTTGGAAGAAGAGGTATCTTATTTCAACTGAAAGACTTTCGAAAGTTTAATCCATCAACTTTCATAGGTAAAATGCATTTTATAGTGGCTAAGGAATGGGTGGACTAATTCGAAATTATATTCAATGTTATAGTTGCACCTCTGATTAAAAGGCGCAATTGGTAGTGTTCAAGTTGGAAAATGAGGCTAAATAGTAGAGGAAGTGAGTCTTACTGAGTGCTGAGGCTATAGGAGCTCACCTAGAAATCAAAGAGTAGTTATCAGCCATGAAATGCACACCCATGGAGGATTAGTGTGCGAAAATCCATGTCCTATCGGAATGAATATGGTAGATTGAAGAGTAGAAAAGAAGCCTCATGATTTGTGATTTTTCCTATCTGTGGCCCACAAAAGGGATTAATAAAGGAAGTTGAATAACCCTAATTATAGGAAATAAAGGTAAGCTGTTGTGTGTAAGGCTGGGAACATTGTAAAGACTGAGTATGGAAATGACGAGTAAACCTTGAAGGTCGAATGTTGAGGTATTTCAAAGCAGTGGAATAATTGTGAGAGAATCCAATCAATTAGTTTGGATACTGTTGAATCAAGAAGTTTTGATGATTCCAAATCAACTCTCAAGAGCTTGAAATAAAGATTTCAAAGGTGCTCAAATGAATTCAAGTGAAGAATTCCTGGAAAAATCTATGCAAATTTTGATGTAGGATGTTTAGTAGTGTTTTATTTGAGTAAAAGACTTTGATTTGGTGGAAAGAAGTTTTAAAACCTTGATTCTGTGTTAAATCATGGAATATTTGAAAACTACCCACCAACAGACGAAGTTTAAAAGGTTAATACCAATCTGTCTTAGTGAAAGTTCAAACTTTGGCCTTTGGAAATTCGAATTTTGCACTAAAACTGAACAAGTTTGAGGAGATGCCTCTCTGACAGACGAACTTTGACTCAATGAAATTCGAACTTTGACAAGTGTCTGAAAGAAGCCTTAAGCAACAGAAGAACTTTGGGTTTTGAAAATTTGAATTTCAGACAAAATGAAACTTATGAAAACTATAGAAATTTGTCTAAAATTATGTTAAAGTTCATCTAAAACTAAGTTTGGATTGAATTCAAAATTGCCCACTAACAGACAAACTTTTAACATGAAAATTTGAATTTTAGAAACTAAGCTTTCGAGTTTGTTGCAGTGATATGTTGACATATGAATGACGGTATTTATAAATTTGAATTTTAAAATTAGTCTGAAAAGGGGTCTCTCTGACAGACGTATTTTGATATCTGAAAATTTGAATTTGAACTATATGAACTACTGAGCCTTGTAAACCAGCTACGGACAGAAGAATTTTGGGGTTCCAAAATTCAAATTTCAAAGGCACTGTAGCAAATTGAAAATACTGTTCACACTTAATAGAAAAACTTTCTACTTGAAAATTCGTATGTCACAACACAGAAACATTTTCCAAATATCAAAATTCAAATTTCACTTCATGACAGACGAACTTCGGGCTTTTAAGTTGAAGCTGTTAACCTTCAGTTTCTACAAAATTCATCTGTTGACCAACCGAAATTTGAATTTTAGTATGTCAGAAGCATTAAATGCGGTTGGTTAACGGATAGTTTTTCAGAGTAACCGTTGGATAACTTCCCCAACGGATAGATTTTGTCTCTAACGGATATTTGAGATCTAAATCTATAAATATAACATCATTTGAAGTTATGGGTAACAATTTTAACATTGTATATATTGAAACTCTGCCAAATCATTTACTCAAAGCTTTATACTCTCACACTTTAATATTTGTACTTTAACTTTTATATTTACTATGACTAAGAGAGTTTAATCTTTGTAAATATTCTAACTTCATCTGGAAGATAGATTTTCTTGTGAGGGGATATCACAAGGGATTGGGAAGCACTTTGTGAAAGTGTAGAGAGTGAATGAGTGAGCTCTAGAAAACAGAGCACAAACTTTGTATTGTGGCATTTGCAAGAAGCCCACGGAATTCTTGCAGAATAGTGGAAAATTTCAAGTGGTGACTTGGGGACTGGAGAGACCGAACCAGGATAAATTACTGAGTCCTCTTCTCTTTACTGCTACCTTTACAGTTATTTGATTATACTCTGTTTTACCATCATATATTGCTTTCTTCACGTTCTTGATATTTTACAGAAAATTTTTAATCTTCCCAATTTTCCCCCTCTTGGGAAGCCAGCTAATCTAACAAGTGGTATCAGAGCCCGATTTCCCAATCAAAGGATCTCACAATCTGGGAATTAAAATAGCTGGCTTTGGAGAAAGTATATTACCTGAAGGCAACAACACAAATAGATCACCTGGCTTCAGTGGAGAACACTATGGGTACTGGAAGATGAGGATGAAAATCTATCTCCAGTCAATTAATTTGGACATCTGGTCAGTCATTCAGAAGGGAGATTTTGTCCCAATGGCTTTGGAAGATGATGGAAAATATAGAGAGAAGCCAGAAGCTGAATGGAATGAGGAAGATAGAAGAAGAGTCTTGCTGAATTTCAAGGCAAAACACTATCTGGTCAGTGCTTTGAATCAAGACAAATTCTACAGAGTCTCCCAATGCTCTACTGCTAAGGAAATGTGGGACACCCTGCAAATTGCTCATGAACGAACAATTGGAGTCAGGGAAAACAAACTTAATACATGCATAGGTGAGTATGAAAGCTTCAGAATGGCTGAAGGAGAGAATGTAAAAGATCTACAGAAGAGATTCACCCTCATTGTGAATCAACTAAAGAGCCTGGGAAAGGAGTACACTCAAACAGAGAAAGTCAGAAAGATCCTCAGAGCTCTTCCTCTGGAATAGAAACCCAAAGTAACAGCAATAGAGGAAGCCAGAGGAGAATCAATGGCCTCTGTCACAGCTCTCTTTGGCAACCTCGAGGAGTATGAAGGAAAATTGAAAGCTCTCAAGGAAGCTGGACAAGACAGAAATAAGAAAGACCTTGCTCTCAAAGTTGCTGAAGAAAAGGAGGAAGAATCTGATGATTGAGAGGAACTTGATGAAGAAACTCTGGCTATAATGGTCAGAAAATTTGGAAGATTCTACAGCAAAAAGAGAAACAAGAAAATCTTCAAGAAAGAAGCAGCTGGAGATAGCAAGAGGGAAGCAAAAGAGCCTATTACTTGCTATGAGTGTAAAAAGCAAGGACATATCAAATGGGACTGTCCTCAATTTCTCAAGAAGCAAGAGAAAGAAAAGAAAGCTGCAGACAAAGGCAAGAAGAAGAGAGCTTACATCTCATCAATATGGGGCAACAGCTCATATGAAGAAGAAGATGATGAAGATGAAATTGCCAATATCTGTCTCATAGCACTTGCCTATGAAGAAGCTAAAATCCCATGCAGTAGTGATCAAGAAGATAAGGTATATTAATCTGAACCTTCCTATTTTGAATTACTGGATGCATTTCATGAATTGCATGATGAGTTTGTTAAAATTGCTAAAGAATTGAAGCAGGCTAAGAAAAAGATTAACAAACTAGAATCTCAACGCAACATTTCTGAAAATACTTCTCTACCTATTTCTGAATCTGTTTGCTATAAATCATGTATTGAACTAAAGCAAACCAATAAATATCTAGTGAAAAGCATATCTAGGCTTACTAGAGGTAAAGACATGTTGTTTGCTTTAATGGGAAGCCAAAGAATATCACATGGAAAAGATAGACTTGGCTATGATCTTTGTGCTGTTAAAGAAAAGATTAGGAAGAAAAATCAGAATGTATACATAAGACTATTTGAGCATGCTGATTGAAATAGAAAGAAAAATCATATGTCACATCACATTGAGTCATATAATCAACCAAGGCATGCTAAACAAAAATATTATCTGCATTGTTTTCTTCCTGCTTCTCAATCTAGCAGTCCCTTTACCACCTGTCACTTCTGTAACAAAAAAGGGCATATTTCTAGCTCATGTGCTTTAAAGAAAAATGGACTTGACAGGAAGGTTAAATGGGTTCCCAAAGATACATCTATATCTAGGGAAAAGACCACTGACAGAAGAGGACCCAAGCAAATTTGGGTACCTAAAAAGAAAACATGAACTTTGTTTTGCAGGTCTGTCTCAAAGTTAGAAAGAACAATAAATGGTATATGGACAGTGCCTGCTCAAGTCACAAGACCGGTGATAAGGAGAAGTTCATCACCCTTAGAGACAAGAAAGGAGGAAAGGTGACCTTTGGAGGTGATCAGTATGGCAGAATAGTTGGCATTAGTATTGTGGGCAAGAATTCTGAAACATCCATTGAAGAGGTGATGTTTGTGATAGGCCTTAACCACAATCTGCTGAGTGTGAGCTAAACATGTGACAAAGGAAACTGGGTACTGTTTGACACAAAATTCTGCCTAGTCATCAGAAAAAGTGATCACAAAGTATTCCTCAAAGCTCAAAGGGATGGTAACTGCTATACTATCAATCTTGATGAACTTCCTCCCTTAGATTCTGTTTGCTTGATTAGTTAGGATAATGATAGTTGGCTATGGCATAGAAGATTAGCTCATGTTAACATGAATCAGCTTTCAAAACTGGGTATAAATGAGTTAGTTACTGGCCTGCCAAAAATTACTTTTGAAAAAGACAAAGAATGTGATGCATGCCTAAGAGGAAAACAAACTAAATCTTCTTTTAAGCCTAAAAACGTAGTCACCACAACTAGACTACTAGAACTACTGCATATGGATTTAATTGGTCCATCTAGGGTAAAAAGTATTGGTGGAAATCTATATGTGCTTGTAATTGTGGATGATTACTCTAGATTTACATGGACATTATTTCTTTCCTCTAAAAGTGATACCCTTGATACATTTGTAACCTTAGCTAAGAAAGTGCAAAATGAGAAAGGTATTTCCATTGTGTCTATCATGTCAGATCATGGAGGAGAATTTGAGAACTCATACTTTCTAGAGTATTGCAATGAGCATAGAATTGATCACAACTTCTCATCCCCAAGAACACCACAATAGAATGGAGTAGTAGAAAGGAAGAACAGAACAATTGGAGAGATGGCTAGAGCTATGCTGAATGAAAAGGAACTTTCTCAAGTATTTTGGTCTGATGCAGTGAATACAGCAAGCTACATTATAAATAGAGCCTATATCAGACCAATCCTTGGGAAGACTCCTTATAAGTTGTACAAGGGAAGAAAGCCAAATCTATCACATCTCCATGTGTTCGGCAGGAAATGCTTCATTCACAACAATGGAAAGGAGAATCTGGGTAAGTTTGATGCCAAATCTGATGAAGGTATATTTCTAGGCTATTCTAGTAGAAGTAAGGCATATGGAGTTTTTAATAAAAAGTCTAAATTGGTAGAAGAATCTGTGCATGTAGTATTTATTGAAAATAAAACTGCTTCTAAACATGTCACTGATGAGGATGATCTTGTTTCAAACTTTAAAAAGTTAGATATCTCTGATGAAGGTATAATTGAACCTCCAAAAATATCTGAATCTATTAATGTAGTGGAAGATAATCAGGAGAGAGTTTTTGAAGAAGAAAATAATGAAGAAATGTCTCAAGAACTCCCTAGAGCTTGGAGATACCAAAGGAATCATCCTGTTGATCAAGTAATAGGGAATGTTCAAGAGAGAGTTAGAACTAGAAAACAGTTAAGGGAT
The DNA here is from genome assembly GCA_026686845.1 of Adenanthera pavonina. Lineage (NCBI taxonomy): Eukaryota > Viridiplantae > Streptophyta > Magnoliopsida > Fabales > Fabaceae > Adenanthera > Adenanthera pavonina. The sequence goes on from JAIVEN010000009.1 coordinate 21,286,024, forward strand.
CAAATGATTAATTGTGCTTTCATCTCACAAATTGAACCTAAATGTACTGAGGAAGCCTTAACTGATGAGTACTGGATTTTGGCTATGCAGGATGAATTAAATCAGTTTGAAAGAAATTAAGTCTGGGATTTAGTGCCTAGATACAAAAATCATCCTGTCATTGGTACCAAATGGGTTTTTAGAAATAAACTTGATGAATCAGGATCAATCATTAGAAATAAAGCTAGACTGGTTGCTAAAGGGTATAATCAAGAAGAAGGCATTGATTTTGAGGAAACCTTTGCTCCAGTAACTAGATTAGAAGCAATTAGAATTCTGTTAGCATTTGCATGCATGAAAAATATTTTGTTATATCAAATGGATGTGAAGAGTACTTTTCTAAATGGATATATCATGGAAGAAGTTTATGCAGATTAACCTCCAGGTTTTGAGGATTCTACAAAACCAAACCATGTGTATAAACTGAAGAAAGCTCTTTACGGTTTGAAGCAAGCCCCTAGAGCATGGTATGAAAGATTGAGTAATTTTCTAACTGAAAAGGGATTCAACAAAGGAAAAGTAGATACAACTTTATTTACTAAGAAAGAAAATAAAGATTTACTTATTGTTCAAATCTATGTTGATGATATTATATTTTGTGCTACTAATGAATCTCTTTGCAAGAATTTTTCTAAGTTAATGCAGAGGGAGTTGAAATGTCCATGATGGGTGAACTCAACTTCTTCCTTGGATTGCAAATCAGGCAATGAGATGATGGTATTTTTCTTAATCAATCCAAGTATCTGAAAGAACTGCTTAAGAAGTTTGGAATGGAAAATGCCAAGCCAATGGGAACACCTATGACTACTGCAACCAAACTAGATATGGATGAAAAAGGGAAAATGTTTGACATAACTCAGTACAGAAGAATGATTGGATCCCTACTGTACCTAACTGCCAGCAGACCTGATATTATGTTTAGTGTCTGTATGTGTACAAGATTCCAATCATGTCCCAAGGAGACCCATGCAACTGCTGTGAAACATATCTTCAGATATCTAATTGGAACTTCACAAATAGGACTTTGGTATCCAAAGGGCAATGGAGAAGATCTCAAAGGATACACTGATGCTGACTTTGCAGGATCCAAAACTAATAGAAAAAGCACAAGTGGAACAGGTCAGTTTCTTAGAGGATCCTTGGTTTCATGGTTTAGCAAGAAGCAAAATTGTGTGGCCCTATCCACAGCAGAGGCTGAGTATGTTGCAGCTGAAAGCTATTGTGCCCAAATCATCTGGATGAAACAGCAGCTTGAAGATCTTAAGGTTGAGATAAAGGAAATACCAATCATGTGTGACAATCAAAGTGCCATTAATATCACATAGAATCCTGTCATGCATTCAAGGACAAAACATAATGAAGTCAGGCACCACTTCATAAGGGATCATGTTTTGAAAGGAGAAATTAGACTAGAGTTCATCCCAACTGAGGATCAAGTTGCAGATATCTTGACAAAGCCTCTATCAGAAGATAGACATTGCAAAATTAGAAGAGAATAAGGTATGGTAAATCCCAATGAACTGTAAGTAAATCCGTGTGTAATTCTGTTTTTAGATTTTCCAACATTAAATTAATTCTAACTTTAGCATCAGAGTGTATTTAATTTAAGTTGCAGGTGCTCCTCATGAGATTCAATGGCAATAAATCTGAAAAATGGAGAACACTAGAATGGAACAATCAAAAAGTGAAGAAAATGGCAAAAATTCTGAGTTTCTGGATCCATTCTGTAAGTTTTTAAAGTTGAAATTCGTATATTGATTGTGTGTTAGACGAATTTCCTTGAAATATTAAGTTTATGAGGAAGTCAGCATGGTCAACATTTGAATTTGGATGCCCAACATATGAACTTCAGCCTGTTATAAGTTGGAACAGTTCTCAGTGATGCCTCGAAATTCATCTGTTGGACCTTCAAAGTTTGAATTTTCAAGAACAAAAATTTCAAAGTTATGTTTGTCCAACATAATGATTATACTAATGTTTATCTCTTAACATACGAATGTTGGAAAACTTTTACACAGTAAAGAAATTTGAATTTCTGATTTAAAAATTTGTCTGTTGAAACATGTTCCTCAATGTTGAATCTTTGAAAGATGAAGTTTTATATGCATAATCCATCTATTATTTGGTGATTTGTTTGCTATTTGATGTTTACTCTTCAAAATTTGAACTTTGTTGGAACAAAGTTTGTCTGTTCATCTTGTGTTGCTTGAACCAAGCTTCTGTCAGATGAACTTTCAGAAGAAAATTCATCTGTCAGTAAGTTTTGCTAAACGATTTAACTTTTAACTGCTCAAAGTTTGAATTTTGACCCCTCAAAATTCGTCTGTCAGGTGGTTACTTACGTTAAAACTGACAGTTTTCCTTTGAACAGACGCAACCCTACTTTCTTCCTCTCTGGGTCTGTTCAAATCCTCTCTTCAATGCTCTTAAATTCTGATAAAAAATCTTCATTTCCCATCATTTAAACTAATTTTCGCACCCTATAAACTCAATCTCGGCTTCATTCTGAATCATTCATCCACGAAAATGGCAAGAGTAAAGAATCCTGAAGCTGGAAAAGGAGAGGCTCGTCTAAAGAAATCGGTCAAATCATAATATGCTTCAAAGGAAGGTGATAAACCAAAGAGAAAGGCCAAATCAAGTAAGGGAACTCCTTCCTAACGTCAGAAAACTACACCAAAGGGTAAATCAAAGAAAGCTGGACCCTCTTCCTCAAAGAAAGCAGAACCTTCGGTCCCTGTTCCTGCTGCTGAGACAGTTGCTTCCACTTCCTCCTCCAGTATTCAATATGGAGAATATCAACTTACCACACTGCCATTATGGAGCACCCCACAGATTCAAGAGGAATACTCCATCAAGTTTTCCAATAAAAAGGCAATTAAGCCTCATTGTGTGAACTTGGAAGATTTCTTGGTCTCTAATAGTTTTGATGTTAGAATATGGATGTTGAGATATAAGAATTTGTTAGAGATACTGGAGAGGTATGATGATGAAGTAATAAAGACATGGTATGCCTCCTTGAAGTACAACAGCAAGAAGAAGAAATGGGAGGTGAATATGAGATCAAGGACCATCTGGCTCACAGATGAGACTTTTAATGAAGTGTTGGAGAACCCAGGGCAACATGGTCTCAAGATTGACATTACTGCCTCTGGATACATGGATGAGGCAGATACTGCTGATGAAGAAGGTGGCCCCTTTCTGAACTACAAGGAGAGCACAATTTTGAGCACATTATTCAGAAGAAAGGAAAACTGGCCAACTATAAACCTGCTAAAGCCCACAGACCTTAGTGCCCAAGTGAGGATCCTATACTACATAGTGTTGAGGATCATATTCAACAAAGAAGGCAGCTTCAATCTGATAACAAGGGCAGAGGCACATGTCATGGCAGCAATCATGCGTGGAAAGCTCATTTACATGGGACATATCATACTCCAAGGCATGATCAAGGCAAGGGATCAGGGGAAAGACTCCACACTCCCCTATGTAGCTATCATTTCCAGAATTCTGCAATATGCTAGAATTCAGCATCTAGAGAAGGGGAAAGGGAAACCCACTGAGATCTTCAAGGAGGAAGAACTTCAAAGGATAGGAATTGAAAGAAGTGAAGCAAGATGGATTGGGAAGGGAGCAGGAAAATTTGAAGATCTTTTCTTTGTTGAAGGTGCCTCCCAATAGCAAGAAGATACTTCTGAGGCTCCTGCCAGACCTACACCACAGCTTTCTCTGCCTGTCCCATCTCCAACCAAGCCTGCTCATATTCCATCCACTCCCTCCTCTCGTGCTAAGCTAACCAAGATCACTAAGTTGTATGACAGCCTGTCTACACTCATACTTAGCATCAGGGATGAGCAAAATGCCAAATTTTCTCATCTACAAGATCAGATTCATCAGTTGGCAAAGAACATGAACGTGGTTGCTGATGCCTATAAAGAAATTTGGAGTGCAATTCCTGCCACATCAGCTCCACCTCAGCCAGGGTTCTCTGTGCCTGTTCAGTCTCTAACTCCTGAACCTTCAAGCCCCATCAAGATAGCCTCTTCTGAGCATGATGATGTAGATGGTGCTGAGCCTACTGGTGCAATGAGGACACCTAGTCCTGGTCCACCCTTAGACTATGGTTTGGAAGAAGGAGGACCTCAGGAAATAGGCCCTCATGAGCCTATTCAAGAAGATGCTTAGGATTTAATTATTTCCACTCAAGAATCTGAGCAAGTTCAAAGACTAGTGGCAGCCATTTCTACTTCATCAATGTTGGAGGATGCCAGCAATGAAGAGATAAGTATTGTGCCTGTTGTTGATTTTAAAGCTATTGCTCACAATGCTCTCTTGCAAGCTCAGAGAAGAAGGCTTGAGGAAATGTTTCATTCTGATGACCCTGCTCCTTCATCTCTTTCTATATATGGTCTCTCAGAAGAACAAAGGGCTCAATTGACTCTTTCCAGGCAAGAAATGCAAGAGCTGCTTGAGGTCTCTGATGATGAAGATCCAAGGTCTGAGCCTTCTGAGCAGCCTCCCTCAATTGAACCGGATCTCCCTTTTGACCCTGTGCCCCTCCAAGCTATTCTAGTTTCTCAGATCCCTCCTCCGACTGATTTTGTTCACCTTCTTGATGGTGTCAAAAAGGGGGAGAAGAGTAAGCAAACTGGCAAGTCTGCTACTGACCCATCTTGAAAGACTTACAGCAAGAAGACCAAGCCAAAGAAGAAGTGATTAGAATTTAGGCTTGAGTCCTCTTGTTATGTCTTAGTTGTTTGTATTTTATTTGATTTGTGTATTTAGAAGAACTTTGCTTAAATTTGTCTCTGTAAAGCAACATTTGATTAAATGAAAGAATTTCTTGGTTGCAATGACTTGTTCTTTGAATCTCTTCACATGGTTTACTATATATGATATCTTTTGATAGATAATGCATATGTTGAGGGGGAGCTTGTTAAAGCAAACCCAAGTACTAATCCAGTTTGTAAGTTGTTTTGTTATCATCAAAAAGGGGGAGAATGTTGAATCAAGAAGTTTTGATGATTCCAAATCAACTCTCAAGAGCTTGAAATAAAGATATCAAAGGTGCTCAAATGAATTCAAGTGAACAATTCCTAGAAAAATCTGTGCAAATTTTGATGTAGGATGTTTAGTAGTGTTTTATTTGAGTAAAAGACTTTGATTTGATGGAAAGAAGTTTTAAAACCTTGATTCTGTGTTAAATCATGGAATATTTGAAAAACACCCACTAATAGACGAAGTTTAAAAGGTTAATACCTATATGTCTTAGTGAAAGTTTGAACTTTGGCCTTTGGAAATTCAAATTTCGCACTAAAACTAAATAAGTCTGAAGAGATGCCTCTCTGACAGACAAACTTTGACTCAATGAAATTCGAACTTTGACAAGTGTCTGAAAGAAGCCTTAAGCAACAGACGAACTTTGGATTTTGAAAATTTGAATTTCAGACAAAATGAAACTTATGAAAACTATAGAAATTCGTCTGAAATTATGTCAAAGTTCATCTGAAACTAAGTTTGGATTGAATGTCAAAATTGCCCACTGACAGACAAACTTTTAACATGAAAATTCAAATTTCAGAAACTAAGCTTTCGAGTTTGTTGCAGTGATATGTTGACATACGAATGACTGTATTTATAAATTTGAATTTTGAAATTAGTCTGAAAAGAGGTCTCTCTGACAGATGAATTTTGATATTTGAAAATTCAAATTTTGAACTATATGAACTACTAAGCCTTGTAAACCAGCTACGGGCAGATGAATTTTGGGGTTCCAAAATTTGAATTTTGAAGGCACTGTGGCAAATTGAAAATACTGTTCATACTTAACAGAAAAATTTTCTACTTGAAAATTCGTATATCACAACACAGAAACATTTTCCAAATATCAAAATTCAAATTTCACTTCATGACAGACGAACTTCAGGCTTTTAAGTTGAAGCTGTTAACCTTCAGTTTCTACAAAATTCATCTGTTGACCAACCGAAATTTGAATTTCAGTATGTCAGAAGCATTAAATGCGGTTGGTTAACGGATAGTTTTTCAGAGTAACCGTTGGATAACTTCACCAACGGATAGATTTTGTCTCTAACGGATATTTGAGACCTGAATCTATAAATATAACATCATTTGAAGTTGTGGGTAATAATTTTAACATTGTATATATTGAAACTCTGCCAAATCATTTACTCAAAGCTTCATACTCTCACACTTCAATATTTGTACTTTAACTTTCATATTCACTCTGACTAAGAGAGTTTAATCTTTGTAAACAATCTAATCTTCATCTGGAAGATAGATTTTCTTGTGAGGGGATATCACAAGGGATTGGGAAGCACTTTGTGAAGGTGTAGAGAGTGAATGAGTGAGCTCTAGAAAACAGAGCATAAACTTTGTACTGTGGCATTTGCAAAAAGCCCACGGAATTCTTGCAAAATAGTGGAAAATCTCAAGTGGTGACTTGGGGACTGGACGTAGGTTAAGTGGAGAGACCGAATCAAGATAAATTACTGAGTCTTCTTCTCTTTACTGCCACCTTTACAGTTATTTGGTTATACTCTGTTTTACCATCATATATTGCTTTCTTCACCTTCTTGATATTTTGCAGAAAATTTTTAATCTTCCTAATTCACCCCTCCTCTTGGGAAGCCAGCTAATCTAACAGATACAAAGTTGGACACAATGATATCAGAGAAAAGGCTAACTAGCGAGAGTTTTTAATATTCTAAAATTTTACTAGATATTAGGTAATGAAAGAGGAAATAATAAGTGATAATATGAAACGTATAAGGAATTCACAAAAATAGACTGACATCATTTTGCGTGAAATATGACAAAGAGATTATTTTTTCAGTTGGATAAAAAATGAAAAATTATATTTTTGCCCCTAAAGAATTCTAAAAATGACATCTATATCCCTAAATCTACAAAATGTACATTGGATGAGAGTAGAAAAGTCCTTGGGGAAAATTACACCTAATGACTTGAAAGTTTTAAAAATTATAATTTAATTCTGGGTCAGAGGCAATTTTATAAATATGTAAAATTACTGTCAAAACGAAGCTCTCAACAAGAGAAGTCCAATGGTATGTGGTACTAAGGGTTAATGTTCAAAGATGAAAAAATAATTAGTGCTAAGTGTCCAAAAATAACTTTATACCGATAAAGTAGATTGTGAGCTCTAGGGATAGTTAAAAGATGACCAGGATAGAATATGGGCCTCACACAGATACCATTTGGGACATGACAATTAAGGAAATATAAATATAAATTTGAAATAGTTCAGTAGCCTAAAAATGCTAATTTACTATAAAAAGCAGTTTTATCGATACAGTTAAAAATTACCTAGTTCAGGATATATCTGGATCATGAAAAATTGAGCAATTGCTGGACACTTGAACCTCCTTCTTTCGCATCAGATTTGGGTAGAATAGGTAGTAAATTTTTGGCAAAAACTTCTCCTAGAAGTTATGGATTTTTGGCATAAAAAGTAACCATAGTTAGGTTAAGTATTTAACCATAGTTAACAATGTAATTAAACCTTTAATCTTTCTCTTTCCTCTTCATTCTACAAAAGTATTCCAGCAGCAAAAATAGAGGGTGAAGATGCAAGAAAAGAATAGAGAAAAGAGAGAAAGAAGAAGAGAAAGCTTAAGGAAAATTGAAAGCACAAGTTTTGGTAAGTTAATCTACCACCTCAAGCTTGTAGTTTATGGTATAAGGTGCATGATTCATGGTGTAGTTTCTCTTTCTCTCTCCCTTAGGGTGTGGCCAGATTTCGGCCAGACCATGATTTATGAAGAAAATGAGTTTTCTAACCACTAAACTTGGGGAAAATGCTAAACTAGTCACTTAAAGCATGAATATGGAAGTAATTTGAGGTATTATGAAGTATATCAATTTTTCTTCAATTCCCCTAATTTTTGACCAGCTAGGGTTTATTATTAGAGTTGGAATTTCATGTTTTTGACTCCAAAAATGGATTCCTTTAGTCGAAATTAGTTAAGTATAAATGTTGGTTTCAAGAAAATCTCAAAGGAAATCAATATGAGAGTTTTAGGTTTTATGAGAACTATATAGTGTTACTCTTGAAACCAGTGGCTAAGGTATTTAAATGATGATATGTCTAGGTTCAAGGAAGTTATGGAAGGCTCAAGAAGTGGTACACCAAGTGTGGGAAGCTATGGAACACTCAAAGCTAGTTAAATTTCCTTACTTGCATCACAGTCATAATTGTTTCTCTTATATTTGACAATATGGCATATGAATGGAATGTTATCTTGTCATGTTTCTATGTTGTTGGCTGAGTTGTATGAGGGATTTGAGACCTCGGGATGTCCATTTTCCAAAACAAAACTCTGCCAAAATTTTTGTAAAATTTATGTCTCAATGTACCAATGTGATGGATTAAACTTTATATGATGTTTCTATGCAAATTGTGATGATATGGTTGCATGTTTGGAATTTAACTACTAAGATTCTTTGAATCTCACCCTCCCACATCCTAACCATGTTTAGGAAGCAACTGTGGCAAGACCACTAAGGAAGAGAAAGGAAAGGAGAAAGAACTTGGTGATTAATTTGATATTACTTGGAATGGTCATGAATTATGAACTTTTGTGCAAATAATGTTAAATTTGTTTCTTCAAGCTTTAATGTTCCTTTAGGTCTTAGTGAATGTATGGCATAATATGAGGATAAATTATGGCCATCTAAATATTTTATAATTTTTGTTTTGCAAAGTACTTGGATGCAAATGGTCATTTTGACCTTTACAAGGTAAACCTATCACTGTTTGCACATTTTGTGGTAGAAAGTATAAACATTATATGTGTTCAAAAAGCAGGAAGAAAGAGCTTTCAAATGGTCCAAAGAACACTCAATTTAGATGAGCTTATGAATTATAGTGATTTTTCAAATTAAACTCTAGAAAACTGAATTTCCTGAAATTGACCATATTAATAGTAGAATTTAACGAAATTTACTGTATAAATTGGCCCAGTCAGTGCTCTTTTTTATATTTTTTCCATGCATGCAATCTTCTAAGATATTTATACAAACTTGAATCACTTACATACGATTTTTATTGAATTATTTATGATTTTCTGAATTTCAGTCAGTAAAAGGGATTTGGTTAAAATGAATAGTACTAGAATTTTGAAAAATTTTATTGTGACATATTATGTGATTCAAGGTTCTAATAAGATATAAATGGACTTTATAATGGTCTAATACATAGGAAAAAGGGTTAAAATCACGGTGTTACAAAGTTTGTATTTGGAGTAAAGAACGTATGTCTTGTAGCTAAGATGGTGTCGAATGATGAAGGCCTTGGTAGTGATGGTGGTGGTGATTTCAATGCCATCAAGAAAGATAGTGAAGAGGTAGTGACCGTTATTTGGAATGCCATGTTCATAGATTGTGAAGGGAGTTGTTGGTGGATATCTTCAAAATAACAATGGGTCAAGTAGTTCTGAAAGAATATGAGATATGGTTAAGAGGTCACCAGAGTCCTTTGGGCTGAACTTAAATTAGGGAAAGAGATTCTTGTTCTTTTTCCTGTTGATACGAGTTCAGAAGAAGGTGTAGTTGAACTCTGAGGTAGGAGGTCCGCTTGGAAGTAAACGTATTGATAAGTTTTGCAAATTAGAGGACAGTCAATATGGGCTTGGACAAGGACTATTATGATATTCCATGAGAAGCAGTATGTGACAAGTGAGTGGAATTTTTAAGTTGTAAGAGCTCAAACAGGAGTTTTACAAGTAAGAATGAATTGCAGGAGATGCTTGGCTATGCACATTATAGGACACAAATATTATGTAATGATTTTAAAGTTGATGGAAGAGTTTTCGCGACTCTCTCTCTTTATACTTAAGTGAGGATTATGAGGAGAATGTGCCATTAGTTTATTGGGAACAAGAAGTTGCCCTAATTGGCAACAATGATTAGAGGTAATAGTTTAAACATTGAAACGTCACTGGTATAGACTAAAGAAAGTTTCTTTCTTGGTATATTCCCAGGTTATAAGATGAATTATAGGATGCCATATTATAAGTGTAATATGTTGGCCATTCCCAAGATGCCTAAGAGTAAAAGCTATTGAGCTAACTTCCTTTCTATATGCTGTTGTCTCTAGGTTTTTTCCAATAACAATTTTGGAGAATACGTGAGAAGTTGTTGCTATGGGGAAGCACGCAAAACCCTCGTACGGTGTTGAATCACGAGTCTAGAACTAGCGCTTAACTAGTTGAGGCTTAATGCTAGCTAGCTAAATGTTTGACGTACCAGTTACTTGAGGTAGAGACACTAGTGGACTGAGAGTGAGAGACTTGGTGATGATACCTAATGCCAACATAATTCCACTTGAATTCATGGTCAAGTAGATGCTTATCTTCTGAAAGATAGATTAGGTACAGCTGACCAATTGATCTGTACATTGTAGCAATTCAGTGATCATGAGATGAGTGGTTTTCATCTAATAGAAGGAATTCTAAATTTCTCAATGACTATTAGAAGAAAATGGAATTGAGGACTCGGAAGTGGAACTCAAATAAGATTCATAAAGATTGAGGCATGTTGTTGTATTGTAATGGTTGAATTGGATTGGAAGGAGAAATTTGAATCATATGAATAAACCCTAAACATTAGTGGTATAAGGTTAGTAAGTGGTGGGTATGGTGTACTAATGAGTGCTATGTGGTGGCTTTATAGCTTTTTGCTATAGAGTATGATGACTATAGGATCTGTAGTGAAAATGAAGTTAGAATGGTAAGATGGAAGTAGGATGGTAATGTTCAAGGGTGATGCGAATATATTATGTGGCCCTATATACAAGAGTAAAGGAATCAGAGTATGCATTGGAAGCAAACCTAAGGAGTACACGGATAGGATACTAGAAAAGTTATAAGCTCAACACTGCATGAGTCTATCCATAAGTAATATCGTAGAAGAAATGTAGTGAAATTATAAAGCATATGGAAAAGAGTGACATGAGGCAAAAGGATGTGTTGGAGTGGAAACAAGAATATAGTGTTAAAAATGAAAAGAGAACTGGAAGGACTCTTCTAAAGTATATGAATAGCTAATGAGTGGCTTGTTGGTACAGAGGTCTTGTGAGATCACCAAAATATTTGGAAGAGTGACTCTGCCATGGTTAAACATAATTAGGATATTAGTGAAGTTGTTTTGAGGATAATAAGGCTAGGGAATTTTGTGGACCTCAATGATGCAACAATTTTGTTTGTGTTTTTGTAGTGCCATCTAGTTGGGAAGTAGATGATCTTCCTACTGAGATGAGTTTTTACATAGTGAGGGCACATGTATAGTATAATAGAAATAATCTTCAAAATGCGTAGTGATGGGTTTAATTTGGGTAATGCCAAAGGTGTAATATAAGATTCCACGAGATATGATAAATGTGGTTAATCCAATGTGTACTAATAAGTTAAGGAAGACTTAGTATCGACATATAAATCGATGCCGAAGAGAGATAGTGATATGGAGATCAAGAGGTGATGATGTAAAATTTTGAACAATAATTCATGTAGTGAGAGAAATGATGACAATAAGCCTGATTGATTTAATTATCAACTAAGGTGATTATCTGTTTGACAAATCTCGGCTATAGTGGTATGGAGAGAGAGAGAGCTACAATTGAAGAGGAATGTGTGAATGAAGTAGTAATTATTACAGTAGAAGAAGTAAGAAGTCAGATTGGTTGAATTATTACTCATGGTGGTTATAGCTTAAGGAAATCTCAAGATTTATAGTATGGAAGGATAAGGTTGTCAATTAAAAAAGAACATGTGGATGAAGCAATGAGAAGATTTGATAATTAATGATTACTAATGATGATTGATGCGTAAGGAGTTTGCATGTTGAGAGATTATATCTTGCAATGGGACTTGGACAAGTGGTTGGTATGGCAAAGAGGTCATGAGAAAATGAGGTTTTCCAAGCTAAAAGCACTCACATCGCGGCAAACTTATTGGTGCTGTGGTGAGAGTCATGAAATTTCTTTAAATCAGGAGCCATTTTTGTAGAGCACAAAAGAAGGGACCAAGGGAAAAACGAGAGAGCTTTGTTAGGGCACAAGAAATCTGACCTACGGAGAAGATTTTCAGACTCTAGAAGCTTCAATCTTGGTTGGTATGTGAATCTACACCTTTCCTGTCCGTTTCTCTCTTCGATTTTGAGTTGATTTTCTTGGGTATGCGTGGAAGTCTATTTCTGGTTGATTCCCAACAATTGAAATGTGTATAGAGGGATTATTGGAGTGTGATTTAATGTTATTCACTACAAAAAAATGCTCATTTAGCTACGGATTTTAGAGGCGGATTAAAATCTGTTGCTATTAGAGATGAAAACAGAGACGGATAATGAATTTTTTTAGTAAAATAACTTTCTTTTATATTAAAAATAATGAAAAAAAATTAGAGACGGAGTTTGAGACGGGTATACATCGTTTCTAATAAAATCTGTTTCTAAATCCATATCTAATAATAGGGTAGAAACAAACTTAGTAACAACTAATTTTTCACCTACAAAATAAAAAAGTCCGTTTCTATATCCGTCTCTAGAAATATCCTATTATTTCTTAAAAATTCTTTAACATTTAGAGATGAATTTTGTGATGGACGTTTTTAATTTATTGTGATGGATGAAAATTTGTCACTAAACCTGTCTCTAATTTTTTTTTCTTTGAGATGGATTTGGATACGTATTTTTTATAAATGCAACAATGAATGTTTTGCCCTAAATCTATCTCTAATATCTATTTAGAGATGAACTTAGAGACGTATTTGTAATGAATGCAGCAACGGGTACCTTGTCTGTCTCTAAATTAGTCTCTGATTCACATTTAGAGATGGATTTAGATATGGAATTTTTTTTTGAGTTACTTCAATTTTATATAGTATTATTTTTTAATATTGTAATATGTTAATTTAAATTTTGAGAGATATTTTCAAATTTTAGGTATTTTTTAAATATTATAGTATGATAAATGGACCAAACTTGTGAGTTAGCTAATTTAAGTTAAATGAATTGTATTTCTAATCATATTAAAAGATATTTCAAAAAGTAACCTCAAACTAAACTACCAGAATCCTAAAACCTAATGATTCTTTTATTTTTTTTAGGAGCATACTTGGCAGTTGATGTGAGGAGATTAAGAAATTGAGAATATAGGATGAGAATGAGAAATAAGAAATGAAGGAGAGACAAGATATATAGAAAACTTTGGGATTAGAAGCAGTAAAATGAAATTAAAGGAAGTGTTGAAGTTTTAAGGAGTTTTAGACTAAAAGAAAATCCAAGCAATTTTATCATAGATGACATTTAATTGTCCTAGTAAGTAACAAATATCTAAAATCAATAATATTAAACAATGTTTTTTATTTAATTAGTAATCCATATGTTGATAAATTTTTTCTATTGGATATGTTTGTTGAATTGATTTCCAAAAAAAAAAGTTCATCTTTAATAATATCATTTGGTTTAAAATATCTAAGTAGATTATCTTAATTTCATTAATTTATTTTACTTTGAATTAATAAGTTAATTTTTAATTCTATTTCATGATAATAATTTCAAAAAATTGTCACAACAATAAATTTATTATAAACTTATTAATCATTAATTCTTTCTAAATCAATCTTCTTTTGAGAATCTACATCTACATTTTAAAATTAAAATTAAAATTAATAATGATACTAAAAAATAAATCAAATCAAAATCAAATAATATTTCAATCATTTTCCATTAGGAATCCATAATTAAATTTAGGAATGTAAATAATAAAAAGATATATTCCTTTCGAAATTTAAAATGGATATATATAATACTCAACCAAGACTTCGGGTTAGATCATGGACTGACATAAAACCCAATTCTATCCAGTCTCCTCCCACCTCTAATATATATTAAGCATATATATAATGTAATTTATTAAATAATATAAAATACGATATATATTATATGATATTACTATGCAAAAAATAACATAAAATAATAAAATATTATAACATATGGATCATAAATATTATATATAAAATTATTTTTATCTACAAATAAAAATTAAATTTAAAAGTCTGGTAGGAAAATAATTTGTTCTTGCTAAAGAAAAACATATATTTTTAGGAAAATTATTTAAGATTTAAAAAATATAATATAAATATTCATATAAATATAAATATATATAAATAAAATATTTTACGATATTAATAATTGAAAATAAAACATATATGTATTTTTTAATAATAAATTGACTTATAAATATATATGTTTATATATTAGTGTGTAGATAAATAATATATATTTAATATTTCATATAAATACTGCAGAAACATTTCAGCTCAACTAGCAAAATGGTGATTATGGAGGCACTGGGAGCAAGAGGTCATGGCTTTGAACCTGGGTGAGACACATTTGAAACCATTAATATAATTTGGCACCATAAATGACGTGGCAGTGATGTGGCGTGGGCCTGGGGTGAGGTGGCTGATGACTATGTTCTATCTCTATTACTTTGTTTGATTATTTTTAACAATTTTGGTAATGAATTTTGATTGAGATTAGAGATAAATTTGTTTTATTTAGAGATGGAATAAATCAGTCTCTAAATAGAGTCAGATGAGTTAATCCGTCTCTAATTATTTAGCGACGCCACTTTTAGAGATGACTTAAAAGTGATCTCTAAATCCGTCTCTAATATATTAAAGATGGATTTTAAGTTATTTAGTGACAAATTTTGTCCACTCTAAATACCTCTTTTTTTATAGTGATTGAAGCTTGAGTATGAGTTTTGGTTAGATTGTAATTAGTTTGAGTAAACCCTAGGTTGACTTTAGTTTAGGTAATTGGGAATCTGAGATGTATGAGGATAATTATGATATAGATGACTAATTAGAGCCCATTAGTGTATAATTATGTTGTTAGAATTATGGGTTAAACTTGAATGATGAAATTATGAGTTAGGGATCATTATGCATTTTATATTAATTGGAGATATTATGATATTATAGTGTTAATTGGATAATTAGAGGTGACCCAGTGTAAGATGGTGGATTTAGTTCGTGTGTGTGGTGTTGGCAACTTCAGGTAACCAGGTGTTTGCATTATGTGTATTATATGTTAGCATATATATATATATGTGTGTGTGTGTATATGCAGGTTCTATTCATATCACGATATTGTTATATGTATGTATGGTTTTTCTACATATTAGGTGAAGACTCTAGTACTAGTCTAGAGAAGACCATGGAGTCATAAACCTCTCTACCTTCGGGAATTTTAAGTATAAATGGAAGGTTGTGGTTGAATCTATTGCCTATTCTGAGTATTCCTAAGGAGTATCGTTGGTATATGGTATGATGATGTTGTGTAAGATGATGTTGAGTGATGATGAATGGTATAGTTGTGGTTGTACGTCAAGTTTATGGTTGATGTGCTAGGTACAGTTTATATGTGTGTGATGACTTTTTGGACCCCGATATGGGTCATTATTGTTAGAGTGTGTGTTGTGAGATGGATTAGCTTTATGTATGAGCCAAAAAAGGGATTTTAGGCCTTATATGTGAATTGTTGGCATATAGCCCATTATGTGAATTTGGGGTTCAAGAGGGATTAAATATCAAAGAAGTGGCTCTCCTGAGTTGAAACCTTCTTAGACAAGTTGGTTGGGTCAAATAAGACCTGTGTGGATGGTCCATAGTGGCCAAATTGCCTTGGGTGGCAATTCGAGTGCCTAAGGTTCGAGTTTTAGCAAAAAGTGGTCAAAATAGTGTGGAGTATCTAAAATCTCCATACGGAGATAAATTTGAATGAAATTGATGTCTGTAGTTAGATTGGAAAGATAGTAACCTATAGGAGTTGAAATTAGGTTGATTGGAGGTCGAATCATGAAGTTATGCGTGTATCAAGTCCACTAGGAATATTAGTAAATTGTTGATATGGACACTGATACGAGCACAACAGTACCACAAGTCCGGCTATGGCGACAATTGTCTCTATTTGAAAAATTTGGAACTCGAGAGCTTCTGTGCCATAGCGACACTTTTGAGGTTACGACGTTGCATTTTCATTTGTTTGTTTTGGTTCAGTTTGGGCCAGTTTTTTGTGATTTTTAGTGAAGTATGGAGGTGTATTGGGGTAGGGTGTTACATAATCAAACTCCCATATGAACTAAGCAACCCCGAAATATGACATACTTGAAAAAATTAGGTTTATGTCTTTTGTATTAGATATATGCATTGATTATGCGATAAGAGTGACCCCACTATTCTATATTATACTCCGTTTATCTTGTTTTTTTGTATAGAAGATATATCCATTGATGAGATAACCTATATAAGATAGGACAAGCATGTTTGAACCGTTAGCTAATTATCTCAACCTTTCAGAAATTGAACCAGGATTCTTCTCCAACTCCAAAATTATATAATCTCTCAACTAGTCTATAAAAAGTCAATAGTGTTCTCTTGATATCCAACTCTTATTCTTATTTGGATTCAAGCTTCTAAGCTTCTCCTTGTGCATTTCCACATATAGGACAACCTCATCAGAGTTGTGTAGAACATACAGGTGAACTTGCTCACACTTTGTCTTGGAGATGCTAATTATGTCATTTCCCATAATCCTTTTCCCATATGTTCTTCCTAAGTATCGAGACTTTGAAAGTCCAATATTAGTGACATTTGATAAGTATTTGGTATAGATTTCAATAGCTTTTTCGGCTATGTACTATTCAAGAATACAACTCTCTGGTCTACTTCAATTTTTCACTCACCCTTTTAATACCTTCAGGTAATGCTCAATCGGGTACATTTGTATCATATAAGTTGGGCCACATAACTATGTCTCCCTAAGTTGGTGAACTGTCAAGTGAACCATCATGTGAAAAATTGAAGGTAGAAAATACATATCAAGCTCGCATAAAGTGGTCACAATCTATTTTTGCAATGTGGGTAGCTTCATGGGGTTAATCATTTTAGAGACTTGAATAAGAAGCATAGCTTGATGATTGTCCCTCACACATTTTTGGGCAAAATGAATCATATACCCACGGGTATTAAATGCTCCATAAGAACATGACAGTCATGAGACTTTAGATCTTTAACTTCAAGTCTTTCATAGACATAAGGTTCCTTATGTTTGAAGGGAAACCTTTTGGAACTTCAACTCTAATGAGAAACACACCAAAAACAATTTTTTCTTTTCTAGATAAAGTATAAGCTACTGTAGGTAGATAAGTACGTTGATTATGCTCCACCAATGCCAATTCTTCTCTAATTCTCAAAGCCATCAAATCTAACCTCACCTTCTTGCCATCTTTGGTCTTTCTTGGCAAATTGAGTAATGTACCAATGATGCTGTCACATACATTTTGTTGAATAAGAAGTTATTATGATTTAAAACAACTAGAGTTTGGAAGGAGATTATCAAAGGAGCATGAGAGTATAAAGTGAAGAAATTCAGTGAAGATCAAGTGAAGAATTAGTTTTGAGGATTTCTTACTATATATATATGGTAAAAAGCTTTAAATCTTACTTAATTATGTTACCATAATGTTTAAATGAGTTATTTTAAAGTTACTAATGTTAACAAGTGCTAGAATTGAGATATATTGGCTAACAGACAAATTTTACTATTTGACTTATGCTTATTATGTGCAAACTTTGCATGTTGCTTGTTAAAGTTTGAAGTTATAAAGGTTTTATCACTAATAAAAAAATTTTATTTTGGTTGTGAAATTCGAATTTTGAACTAAATATAGTTAGTGAAAGTGTGCAAAATTTGTATGAAGCTTAATTAAAATTCAAATGTTGTTGAAGTCACTAGCACAAAAATGCAATTTTACATCGCATTTCTTACGTCAATTGTTTGAATAACCGACGTCAAAAAATGATCGGTGGCAATTTTGTAAATATTAGGATTTTACTTAGATTATTTACGTCGGTTATTAATAAAACCAACATAGAAAATGAAAAAAGAAATAAATATAATTTTGTTTTGAAAAAGCACATTTCTCATGTCGGTCAACAATTAAACCAACGTCTAAACATAATAAAAAATTATTTCCTTTTCTCTTTTAATCTCAAAATCTATTGAATACCCTATCAGCCCTAATTCATTCTCGTTCTCCTTCGCGCTTCGTCATCGCTCAAAATCCATCACCAGCATTGCTCTCTCCATCGATTTTCCATCAGTGGTCGCATCCACAGAGCTTCGACCTCCTTATTCCTCCATCGTCGCCGAACCTGGTGAGCTTCATCTTTTCTTTCTCTATTCCTTCTTCGATTTCTCATTCTCCTTATAACTCAATCAAGCTCCTTCTTCGCTTCATTGAGGCTCGTGGCTTAAGGGAGGTAATTATTGACTTCTCATGTTCGTGGCTCCCTAATCGGCATCACTAATCCCACCTACGCCCTCAATATTAGGCCGAGTTTGGAAAATGATGGAGCCAGGGACGTCGGGGAAAAGGAGCCACTTCCTTTGGTACTTTCACTATCTTTCTCCTTTTCTGTCTCTCTGTTAGTTGTTCATTGTTTGCCTCTACGAATAGTCAAGAAATTAGTTTGCTTTTGTGGTGCCAAGAGAGTATCATCTGATTATTGGGTCTGAAATTTGGATTTTGGGTATGCCTTTGGGGTGTTTGTCTGAGTATGACTCTGAGTTGAGTGCTTGGAAATGAATTGCTGAACTTTTATGATTTTGGTGATTTCCCATATTTTTAATATTCTGTTGTTTTGTAAATAGTTCATTTTTCAGCAATTCATGTCGTTATATAACATGAGAATCCTATCTTCCAATAATTTTTGCTATTGAATGATGCTTATTGTTTTGGCAACTAGAAATTTAGTGCCCTTCTTATATGCTTGTCTTGCAAACTCCAAACAATGGTTTTTGGTATAGAGAAAGCCCCCTTTTCTTTTACAATTGCCACTTGCCCACTTGTAGAAAGACATTGCCCACTTGTAGAAAGACATGCTAAGAATATCTTGGTTCTGTTAATTTTTCTGCTTCCCTTTGACATTTATTTCTGTCCTTTTCATTGTAAGAAGTCATGCAATTTTAATCCCTATCAATGAACTAAATGCCCTTTTGCCCGATGCCCCATTAGAAATATTGTAAACTGTGGAGTAGATTGTGAAAGTTGTTCAAGACTTTAATCAAGGACGTATTAAATTATTTGCGTTCTTATGTAATACTTATCTAACAAGTACAGATGCTGATGCCCCTTTTTTCTTTTTCCATTGCTTTCCAATTGTTGTTTGCATCTTTGACCTTCTTTTCTATGCCCTTTGTTATCCCACAGTACTTTACATACAAGATTGTGATAATTCATGCTGAAACTTTTGCTTTTTTTTTTAATTCTACTTCCAAAGGTGCCAAGCAATTTATTTCCACCACCTCTGTCTTTTTGTTATAATTATGATAAAATGTAATTCTAAACATAGGTCCGGGAGGTTGTTTCATCAATTGATGTTAGAAGGTAATTTATTGAGGCAAGTGCTTGTTAGTTAGGGCCATTCAAAGTTGATCTGGTATTTCCTTGAACTTTAATTGCAAGCCAGAACTGTTTGGTTTGCAATTAAAGTTCAAGGAAGAAGGAGAAGAAGATGAGACACAAGATCTTATAGTAGAAGAAAAATTGCAGAGGTTCTTCCTACATCAACTTGGAGAAATTGATTTGCCAAGTGCTGATGTAACGAAACTGAGGTGATACATAGAAAATCTAACTTCTTAGGTTCCTTGAAACTAATTGTTTTTGTCTTTTTGCTGGCATTTAGACTCTTTCTTAGTGGAATTGTTTTAGTTTTCTATCAAAGAAAGCTTCTAAAACTAAATCCTTGTTGAAAGGATTTGTTCTTATCTTGTAGAACTCAACATGGACAACTTTATCTGGAATCTGCTTGGCTTTATTAAATTGTGGATTAGGTTTGTAAAAAGGGTTTAGGGAGAGCAAAGTTGACTCTCCTAAAAATGTAAAGAACCGTAGGGAATAATGGGCTTTGATCCAATCAGTGTAGTGAAAAAGAGGAAAATGGAGTCATCTGTAATTGTTGATTCTTGTGAGATAGCCAACAATGACCAAGGGGAAATAAATGCCCATATTCAATATGCTTGCAGCTAATTGTCACTTGAGACTTTTATAGGTCCTTGCTATTCAAATTGTACTTCATTGAAGAGTCATTTGAGCCATAGCCCTTCACAAATCTCTTGGGACAGGGTACAGTATTTACCTTTAGCATTGTTGAGATTAATCATAGTTTGTTATTGGAGAATAATTTGATCATGGAGATGAAATTTGTGGAGCAGCAATAAATATCAGAAGGGAGCAAGATAAAGTTTCTATTTGGACCAAGAACGCTTTTAATGAAGTATTTCAGGTAACATTTTTTACTTTATTATGGTGGGCTGGGGTGGGGTAGGTGGGTGTTGGAAAATTTTCTGGGGGATAAAATAGTGTGTCCAAATTAACTAGTTGAAAAATTATCATTATCAGTTGCAAACTATATTTTCGTTGTTATTTACTTATTAAGAGGAAGGCAAAGATTGGACTATAGCGAAGAATGGAGTATACCGCTTGCTTGAGGGTAGCCTCATAGTTCCTAAGAAAAGCAAATACTGTATTTACTATTGTATTTTGGTTGCATATATAACTTTTGGAATTTCTTTGATGCCTCTCAGAATTATGCAATAGGCTAAGTAAACTCCATGGTGTAGGACCTATGATATTGTGTTGGTGAGCATTTTCTGCCAATTCTTGCCTTCTAAAGATCATCAAAATGATTTTTTTCGTTACAGGTAAGCATTGGAAAATAGTGGAAGGAGTGTCTTGATTATAATAGTAGAACTTTGAGTCTTGGATTGATTATATATCTCAAACATGAGTTGGATTGTTACAGAATTTAGTTTCTTTATCAAGGTTGCTTGTCCAAGTAATATTTTTTTTTCTTTGCATGCATGCATCCTGAACACAATATAGATTTTCTTAATACCATTAATTTTCTTCTTGCATCCTTTTGCTTGACATCATTAATTAATGTATTGTTCATTTGCATCCTTTACCATACAGCAAGGCAACTAGTCTAGATGGAACATTTACACTAGCATGGATAGGCTTCGGGAATACTTATGCTGCTAAAGAAGAGGGTGATCAAGCTATGTCGGCTTACCACACTGCAGCTTGTTTGTTTCCTGGGTATCATATTAACTTTGGCAATTATAACATTGTTTTGATTCAAATGTGGTTGAGTTGTTTCTTCTAGGCTGCTTTCTATTTATATGCCTGTATCTCTAATTCTCTATCATTCCTATGCATATAAGATTCTAATAAACTTCTTGCACAAACCACAAATCAGTGATGCTAATGAATTTGATGCTAGTGCAAATGTTCCATCTAGACTAGTCATATATAAAGAAGAGGGTGATCAAGCTATATCCTTGAATAAGATTCTAATAAGGTCCATGTTTTGTCATTAATTATCTTTGTAATATATGAAATTGGCTCTTGGTTATATTCAACAGTTTTTTTTCCTTCTTGCAACACATGAATCTTATTCAGGGACTCTTTAAGTTTATATTTTTGCGTTGGTTTACTTCTTGGTGCTGGAACATAGATTTTGAAAGATCTTTGGTTTACTTTTGGGCATTGGGTGTGAGTGGCTTTGACTTTATGGAGTTCTTTATATTGATATTACTATATATTTTGGCTTTGCTTTTGAATTTCTTGACTACAGACTGAGTGCATAGTAAGTAGGTTCGAATATAGGACAACCTGGCATAAAAAACGGATTTTTTTAATAAAAAAAGAAGAGCTTCGGAAACGTTTTATGAAAGAAGCATTCCAAAATAATAGTAAATGAGAACGTTTATGAACGCTTCTGAAGCCAGAAATCAAATGTTCCCAAAATTTATTTTTGTAATAATAAATTGTTTTTTTAAAAACAAAGAGCAATTTCTACATCGGTTGTAAATTTAACCGACGTAAAAAATCATTTTCTACGTCCGTTGTATAACTGACGTAAAATTGCTTGTTTTTTATGTCAGCCAGATCTACATCGCCTACATAACCGACGTAAATGAGCTAAAATAACCAAAGTAAAAATTAATTTTTGCAGTAGTGAGTTCAAAGTCATAGCCTCTGATAGACAAACTTTGAGCTTCAAAGTACGAATTTCGAAGTGAGAACTTGTATGACTTGTTGGAGCATACCTTTGACAAACGTATTTTGTAGTTCAAAATTTGAACTTTGTAGAGAAGAACTTTGTGTTCTGGTAAACATGCCTCTGATAAACAAATTTCATTTTTTGAAATTTGAATTTCGAAGTGTTGTGTGAAAACTTGGAATAACTGTTCAATCTCTTCAGAAGTACTTCCAATATTCGCACAAGCCAACATGAGATATCTTTTGTAAACTCGAAATTAGAATGTCACTTTGTAATAGACAAATTTGGAAGTTCAAAATTAAAATACTTAACTTTCTATCTCTACAAAATTTATTTATTGGGCCTCCAAAATTCAAACTTTGGTGTATCAGACACATTTAATGCGGTTGGTGAACGGCTAGTTTTGCAGAGTAACCATTGGTTAATATCTCTAATGGCTAGATTTTGTGTCTAATGTCTAGTTAAGTCACAAATCTATAAATAGAACTTCATCTAAAGTTGTGGGTAATAATTTTAACCAATGCAAAGTAACCATTGGTTAATATTGCAAAATCTCTGTTGAAATTCATTGTTCAAGCTTTTTCATCTACACAACTCATCTATTATTCTTTAACTTTAATATCTACTCTATTTAAGAAAGTATGTATTTATGTAAAAATTTTATTCTTCATCTGGAAAAAATATTCTTTATGAGGGAATTCACAAAGGGATTAAGGGAAACACTTGTAAGAGTTTTGAATGAGATTTTGTGTTCTTAAAACAAAGTACAAAAGCTATACTGTGGCATTACAAGAATCCCACTAAATTCTTTGTAGATAGCGGACAATCTGAAGTGGTGGCTTGAGGATTGGATGTAGGTCAAATAGATTAGACCAAATCAGAATAAATCACAAAGTCATCTTGTTCCTTATATCTTGTGTATTTATTTTTTATTATACTTTATTTTTGTGCAAACTTTTGCTTTCACTACTACATTGTATTTTTGTAGAATAATTTCGTATTTCCTAATTCACTCCCCTCTTAGGAAGCTAGTGTTCCTAACACAATTTTCTCAGTATGGATGATATTAAAGAAGTGTCTCACATATAAAGACTTTCAATATAACAATTCAAACAAAATTGACCCGAAAAGAATATGTGCCAAGAACACATGGACAACATGCATACTATAATGTACAAATTCAATGTTCAGGAGATGTCTTTAATAATTTTTTTGTAACTTTAATAATAATAATTGAATGCATGGTTTAAATGCAATTAATCCTTTGTTTTTTGTTTTTTTAATAGAGAGACAAATATATTAACTACTATAAAGTTGAGGTAACCTATGAAAGTGGGAAATATTCTCTCTATTTCAAAATAATTGTTATTTTGAAATTATATACGCAGATTAAAAAAGTTAATAAATAGTTTAAAAATTAATAAAGTTTGATTATATTTTATCATAATACCCTTATTTATTATATAACACTCTTTAATACTTATTTCTTCCTTTATTATTATTGAAAGATAAACTTGTCAAAAATCATCACTACGCCAGAAAAGGGTTTTGTAGGCGGTTATTTTTAGCTATTATTGGCGGTTATGAACCGCTTACTATGCGAGTGCCAACGTAAAGTGGACACTTTTATGGGCGGTTAAAACCGCCAACAAAGGTTGGATTTCGTAGGCGGTTATATAGATAACCGCCTACGAAAGTCCACCTTTGTATGCGGTTATATAAGTGACCGCATACAAAAGTGAATTTTTGTTGTATGCGGTTAACTTAACAACCGCCTACAAAGGTTATAACAAATAACCACCTACAAAAGTACCCTTTGTAGGCGGTTATCCAGATAACCGCCTACTAAATTTATATATTTTTTAAAAAAAAATTTTGAAAGTAGTTCAGTCTCGTATCAAAATATATGCAACCTGTTAAATCCATTAACAAAAAATAAAATGTATTACATTAAAAAGTATTTACAAATTAATATCAATTTACATATCATACATAAACAATACATTGACACTACAAAACGATAAAATAAGAAAAAACAACATCTAAACAATGCTTCAAACACCATAAATAAAATGTCATATTGCAATACATGAAAATTATCTAGATAGAAGGTTAGGCTGTCGAGCTTCATACAATCCCAAATCTGCTATCCTAGAGCCTCCACCAAAGTCATCCTTCCAAATTTACTCTTAAACGAGCTCCAATCAACTCCCATGAAGAAATTTAAGCTCTTAATAATGGCCCTTCCCTCTAACTAACCAAATACCTACAACACAAAAATGATTCACATTTATGTTTTAACCAATGTAAGGGCATGGGAATAAATATATATAGTTAAGAAAGAATAAGATGTTGAACCAAGATATGCAAATTACCAATTATTTTCTCAATTGAGAATTTTCATTTCAATGAAAATATCAATTAGTACATTGCACTTATTTTCTCATAGGAACCTTGCTATATGTTGCTAGCATAATACTAATAACACTGCACTAATGTGGAAACAGAAAATAGACTCCTTAGACAGGAGGTTACATCAAATATAATCACAACAATATCTCACACTAGTGCCAATAAGACTCACTCAAAAGTTAACAAACAAACTTCATAGTAATACACCCACTGTGACACAAGAATGACTCACCAAAATTTATTGGTAACAACACTCTGATTGAGATGAGTTTGATACTAAAGTTCTATGTATTGATCAAAGAAGAGAGAGAGAGAAAGAGAGATACCAAGAACAAAAACTGCAACTCTCATTCCGCCATGCTTCTGAGGGTTTAAAGGTATGCCTCTCCAACAACAGTGATATATCTTCATTTCTTTCGGATACTCCTTTCTTCCCTCCATTCTCTCTCTCTTTCTCTCAATATAATCCTGGGCCTCTTATTAAGAAGAAAGAGACAGATCACACAAGTGAGACTTTGGCTATAAAGAAGGCTTCTTGTCTTACTCTAACGCTTAATTGTCAGGGAAAGATGATGTTTGTTTTTGAATTTATAGTGCCAACCCAAGCACTAATCTCCCCTTAGACTCTTAACAGAGAAAATAATAATTATAATAATAATAACAACAACAGAAGGAAAGAAAGAAAGAACGGGCCATGTGAATATAGTCCATCACCAATAGTTATCCACTTCTGTGTGGAGAAACCTAGCAGCTCCATGAACAATGATACAACAACAACCCATACAGCAGTACATATATAGCTTTCCCAGCAAAATCAAAGCCCATCCATCATTTGAAGTACAATTTGTTCTTAAATTATACTTTATATTACACTTTAGCAATGCTCTTAAGAGCCCCAAATGGAAATTAAGAACATTGGGAGTTGGGACTTCCTCACCAAATGATCCAAAACAGAAAAAGTATGATATAATCTTATAACATATTATAAAACTATATACTTTAAAAGTTTAAAAAGAAATCATAAAATACCAGATTTTTCTCAACGGACTCTAGCAACAACAAACTAATCAATTACTCCGATCCCTCCTCATCCTCCTCTCTAGTTAGGTAGATTTCAGCCACATAATCACTCCACTCTGCGATGACTTCATTGATTTGATTTTTGGAGTACTCATCACAGTAGGTATCCGGGAAGTACTATACAAGTTAAAATATCATGAAGAAATTAATAAAATGACATTACTAAAAAATGGTCAAAAGTTATAAGCATTAATGTAATTGCATGAAATGGAATTACATACCGTGACCGGGATAGAGCTTTGGCCATGCATTACGATATCTTTCTTGAATTTCAGTACATAATATGCACAATCGATACCATTAGCTTGCTTCGAACACTAAACAAAAATATATACATACATATTATATATGAAGATTAATGTCAATTACAATAAATAATTGCTTAAATATTATTCTATAAATACCTTTATTGATGTCCATTTATATGATTGTTGCTTCTTCTCATTAAGCCCTCGGTCTGCTCGAAACATCTTCACAGCACTGTTAACCATGAGAAAAGAACATTAATATAAGCATAACTTTGAATTACCATGGAGACATATACAAAAGTTAAACAAAAAACTTATTCTTACTTGTTGAACATTTCCATCATTTGGATGCGGTTCTCTGGCCCTGTTTGTTTTCCGGAGTCTAAATAATATATTTTTGGCTTTACTGGGTTGATGACAATCAACATCCAATGTTCTCTGACGGAAAAATACTTAACATCAACAAATTATAACTGGGCAGTTCACAACAACTAAAGTCATCATTTAATATTTTAGCAACAAGTTACTCACCCTTGATGAAAAGGTGCCAAAAATAATACTTCCTTATCGGCTCTTGCCTTGAACACATCCGCAATTTCTTGAGATTGTTCTGTGATCTTCTTCTGGGGCATCAAACCTCTACAAAAAGATGATATATCTTGGGGATGGAGGAACACAAATTTGCTAGTAAGATTGGCAGGGACCAAAAATTTTTCATACAAGTACCTAAAATGAAAAAAAAATTGTGTATTAATATCACACTCAAATGAAAGGTTAGTTGGAAAGTAGTTCATTTATGTTAGTTTGAGTACCTAATGTATATGTTAATATTCGCAGCCCCAAGCCATTGATGATCCACCATGAATAGGATAACTTCTTCGGTGATCATTTCAGTTATCCTTTTATTATAGATCCCTATATCATACTCAATTTCTATAATCTCCCATTGCCCTATGCTCACTAATCCTTTCAAGTACTTGCGGCTTTTCCTTAAATTAACATTAGGTCCGAGTAGTCTCTTCATCGGTGCAATGATTGACTCTTTGGATTGCCCGGACCCTAGAACACGCTTTCCTTTTGCCTATGCAACAAAGTTGGTCAATTTGGGATGAACTAGTGATTACACAGTAGCAAATTATAATAAAGTGTCAATTGACATACCTGTACAGATGGAGCAAGGGTAATGAGGTTCATTGGCCATGCTACATAACTACCCACTGCTTGTCCTACCTTATCCGCATCTTGGGTAGGAATTGGCAATACAACATTCTCCTCTTTGGGGACATCAATCGATACTCTCACATGGCCTTCAGGTAGGGCTTGATTGTGAATGACGCCTCCTGTGTTTTCCACATGCCCCTCTGCAACCACACGTCTAGTAGGGCGATCCAACCATAATTGACAGTATGATACGCCCTATACCAATAGCAAAAACTAAGTTTAACATGTCGAAAAAAACTATGAACTTGATTGGAAAAGCAATTACCTCAGGGAGATGCTCAAATGGAAGAGGGCAGCTATCCTTGACACTAGGGCTTGTTGATGCGACCTGTGACGACTGTATTTGCTTCAGTACTGCAGCTTGTGTTTGCACCAAATCTGTCAACATGGCTAATTTTCTCTCCATCTCAAATTGAGTTGCCTCTAATTGAGCAACCTTAGTTGCAGAGTATAACGATGAGCGGCGTTGAGTCCCAAAATATGCTTTCTTAGAAACGCCAAACCCGGCACCTCTAACACGACCAGGGTGCTCAGGGAGCCCTAATGCCTTGCCTAGCACATCAAGCCCTGTGTCTTCCTCAATGCCTTCAGGCATGGACTCTACAAGGGTAGCCTGTGAAAGCAAAAAAATAATAAGAAATATATTATTTTATAGAAATATATTATAAATGATTGAAAATGCAAATAATAATGTAAGACTTACAATTTTATCACAAACTTGTTTGACGTTTTCATTGTCAATAATCCCTTCCTTGTTCTTTCTTGATTCTGCCCATAGCACATGACGCTTGGTTAAAGGGCCACCTTCAGATCCCTCTTGAGAATGCTGTGTAATAACATAAATAACTTATTTGTAAGTATTTATAAGGAAAATATATTCATATAAATAAGATCTATAGACACGTACCATCTTATCCTCTATACCCGAGTATCCAAGACAGCCAGCTCTATAAGGGTATTGTTGACACTTGGCCCTTTCACTATTTTGCTGACTTAATATCTGTAAAAAACAAAAATCTTAAATGAAATAGCTAGACACATATAGCATTAGCATAGAATTAACAACTAACATGTAAAAAAGGATTACTTTGAAAGATTGCTCACGGCGGATACCCGTAAAAACATCCCAGTCTTCTTGCTTTATGTAGACTTCAAATAATGGAGGTGGATGCTCAAGGATGTTACCATCTGGATCTCTCAAAAATCTTTTTGTAAGGATATATCGAAAAGCTCGCATCGATACTCCAGCCTTCTTATATATGAAATCTCTATGGCACTCATCGATGTCAAATCCCAACTGCAAAACAAAGTACCAAGATTAATTATAATAAGTATAACCACATAGGAAAAAAACATTATAAGATAATTATAATAAGCTGTTTACCGCTATATCCTTGAAAATCAAGTCTTTCATAGCCTCAGGGACTTTCCTCCAGTCCTTCCATTGGCTACTTGCTATAGGCACATTCATCTTCGCAGCTATCCCAATATAGCTACTTAATTTTTTTCCACCATCTTTTATTGGGTGGCCTCTACGATTCCACACCACATGGATCTTCTGACCACTATCTCTTGCCCGTGAGACCTCTTTCAAGACGGTCAACCCACGATGATGCTTCTCTAACTCTTTCTCAACCCGTTTGTTAACATTACTGGGATCCACATTTGTCGGATCACTATCATAATCAGAAGAGGAAGACATTTACCTGTAATATCAATCAAACAAATTGTTATTCAAAGAAAATTGACTTTTTCTTCCACCCACTAGTCCCAAGGTGTTTTGCAAAAGGCTTCCCGAAATTGTTATTCAAATCCTTCACCTTGGCAAACATATCCTCACCACTTAATGGCAAAGGTTCACTCCCTTCTTCTGTACTCCCATTGAAGGCTTTTTTCCACCACCTGTAACGATGTCCCAGAGGCAAAAATTTGCGATGTCCTAGGAAGACAAATTTCCCACCATGTTCCAACCGTATGGTATGTGTGCCTTCTTCGCATATAGGACATCCAAACACTCCTTTGATACTGTAACCTGATAAATTACCATATGCCGGAAAATCATTAATTGTACCAAACAGCATAGCTCTCAACTTAAATGTTTCTTCCCTATATTCGTCATACATCTCCACACCCTTCTCCCACAATAGTTTCAAATCTTCAATTAATGGAGCCAAATATACGTCTATATCATTTCCAGGTTGTTTGGGTCCGGAAATTAAGATAGACAACATCATAAACTTCCGCTTCATGCATAGCCATGGTGGGAGGTTATAAATCAACAAAATAACGGGCCATGTACTGTGGGTACTACTTTGCATGCCATGCAGATTCATTCCATCAGTAGATAAAGCAAGGCGCAAGTTTCTATCTTCTTCCCCGAAATCTTCATATTCACGATCAATTCTTTTCCATTGTGGAGAATCTGCAGGATGTCGAAGTTTTCCATCTTGAATTCTTTCATCTGCATGCCATGTCAAGAGCTTTGCAATTTCTGCGCTACTGTACATGCGTCTAAATCTAGGTATGATGGGAAAATACCATACCACCTTCGTTGGACTCGATTCTTTTTTTTTGTATCGTGGGGCATTGCATTTAGGACACTTGTTTAATGATGCATATTCTTTTCGGAATAAAACACAGTCATTAGGATAAGCATGTATCCTCTCATAGCTCATTCCAATAGAACATAACATTCGTTTAGCCTCATATGTTCGGCTTGGAAGCTCATTATGTTGTGGCAGCATATCTTTCAAACATGCAAGTAATTCTGTGAAGCTTTTATCACTCCATCCATTCCCTGCTTTCAAGTTGTATAACTTTAACACAGCTGATAATATCGTGAATTTAGTACAACTAGGATATAATGGTTTTTCTGCATCGGCTTTCAACCTCTCAAACATCTCAGGACAATCCTGAAGCTCATCTTCAATCGCATTTGTCATCTCTTGAAGACGGTCATCATCAAATGTACTTGTATAAAAATCATTAGATCCAAAGCTCCTACTTGTCCCCAAATCACTATACCCATCATTTGTCTCACCATGTTTTGTCCAATGGATATAACTTCGATCGATTCCATTACACACTAAATGTTCTTCCAACTTATCTGAACTAACTAGCCTTCCAAAACAACACTTTAAGCAGGGGCATATAATTTTGTCGGGGTTATTAGCATGCTCAACTGCAAACCTAACAAACTCTTTCACTCCATCCCAATATTCCTTACTCAAACGATTTGCATGCATCCAATTCCGATCCATAATGTGTACAAATTTCGGCAGAGCCTCCCCTAGAAGTTGATGGTTCCAATAATTCTACAGCAACAACTCACAAAAAGTTAGACTCATCAATTATAAGCACTAGCATCTTCCAACCAATCCCAGATAAACTAAGCTATCTTCAAACATAAGGACTGTCTTTATTCTAGGAGATTAAAGTAATACATGATTCAACCATGGACTATTTCTGGCAACCATAAACTAATTTTTAAAGAAAATTCAGTAGCATAACAACATAGAAATGAGAGTTTCCCAAGCCTTAAGCCCTTTATTCATACAAAAAGTAGTAAATTTCAACCAATCATAGCAGCAACCATGTACCCAATCATTTCCAATCATCAAATTACTTCTAATTAATAAAGTAATTATATTTCATGCTATTAAATATTCATACATGGCATTATAATGATATAGTTCAAAAGGAAATCGGCAACATAACGACTTGGAAAAGAAAGTTTCCTGGGCTTGTTGAAATTTGATCAAACTATGACTATCAAATTTCATTCAATCATTTCCAATCAAAACTTAACCATATGACTTCCTTTGAAGATATTAACATGCAAATCAAACATCGGTCAATTAGTATAACAATCATTCAACACCACCATTTTCAACAACTTTGAAAGCAAGAATAACGTACCTTATAACCTTGTACTATACTATCCCCTTTAGTTTAGCCCCTTATTTTGTTGCCTCAAAGCTTCTAAATTAAAAAGCTAATTGAAATAGCTAATATGTAATAACCACAATGACATGTTCAACCTGCATTACATAAGAGTATAAAGTTAAGAAAAATTTCTAAACTAGTTTAATATATGAAAGTGTTAAAATTTGACACAACAAAGATTTAGGGGGCTAAGGGAAGTTTAAATCATGACATGAATATGATGAATTCAATGAGTTAATAATGGTTCTATATGCTTGATGACGTCTTAGAAATGACATTAAGATGATGAGAATGTAAGAACACAAGTTATATAGTAAAGTAGTAAATTGAAACCTAAAATGGCCAAGGCCCACCCATGTTGATTTAAATAAGTCGAGAAGTCAATTTAAGATTTAAACCATATTATATTTGTTAAACTAGGTGTATATGCTATATGAATAAGAAGAAATATGTCCGTGATGAGAAATCTCAATGAAATGCAAGTTTGGACGCTAAAAAATTTAAAACAAGACATAAATGAACAGTAAAGTGAATGTCTTACTATAAGAGTTAAGTTAGTTTAAAATTTTTTAGAAGAAAATATTAAGAATCTATATATGATATAAATATTATATTTAATATATATCAAATACATGCATGTCTTCTTATATTATCAATGTTTTATAGCTTATTATTATCAATTATCATTATCATTATCGTGTCAATTTATAAAAATCTTACATTTATTTATAATTATAATTATAATATTTTACTAAACTAAAATATTAAGTAATTAAATAAATTATTAATTATACTAATGTTAATTAATAAATTAAAATACTTATTATTTTTCTTTTTTTAAATTTAAATTTCAGTAATTAAAATTAGGGTGGGTAAGTTTTAAAAATTTTGCACTTATTATACCTTATAAATAATATAATTTAATATGTAAGAATAGTTTATTTGTTGGCCAAAAAAAAGTTGCACAATTTATTTATTTATTTAATGTTTTTGCCCACGGAGTTTTAAATCTGGAGTAGAAGAAAGGTGCTTTAGAAGCCACGAATTAAAAATAAAACAAAGAAAGAAAGAGAGAGAAATCCTAATCACATGAACAAAGTTTAAGGTTTTGAAATTAAAGAGGTTTTTCCGTTGGTGATGAAATTAAAAAGGATTTTGACAATCATTAATATGAAGAAAAATATGATAACAGCTAAGCAAAATTTTCAGGAAAAAATAAAAAGAACCGCAGCACACATATTACAAGTTAATTTAGAAGCAGAATATGTGGAAAGAAGAACCTATCTAAAGAAGCTTCAGAATGCTTACTGATAGCACTTCCAATGGCACAAACCCAGAGAACTCTCATGGACCACTTATCACTGATTATTCCTCTGGTTCCCATGGCTTGATGAAAGAGAGAACTATAAAACTAAGTATTTCAGATGATCACTTTAACAGTGGCGCAGACTAAAGGGTAGAAATTTAGATACTACTCAAGTTATTAATAGCATACTTAAAATACAGTTCATATACTACATACAAGCATAACCAGAGATAAAGAACAGAATTTGTTGAACCCTTAATTTTACACCTCATTCATTCAACAAATGAAAAAGGTTTAGCCAAAGAAAAAAAACATGCATTAGATTTCATGCTTACTTTGGAAACTACCTAGTGATATAACAAACAACATATTAACAGCAGAAAAAACATTTAACACTTAGCTTTAATCATCTTAGTCCCCCAGCCCTGGAATAGTTTGTGAAACTTCATGAATTTGTATTGCTAAGCAACATGTCTAACAGAGCATTTGAAACAAAATAGAAAATAAATTAGTTCTCGAAGAAAAAATGACATTCTTCATGCATCCATTTCAACAAGAAATTGGATCATCTACATACTCTCTCAATACTTTTCTCCATAGGCGATCTAGAGCATCGGTTCAATCTAAGTAAAAGAAAGATTATAACCAACATAAAAAAAAATCAAAGAAAAAATTTGCTATTGGTGCTGCTATAACTCATTTTATGTTCATGAGACCTAGTTTTATGTTTCCTCACTTAGTGGAATAAGGTGATTGAGTCACTTGGAGAGGTGTTGGAGAAGGCTGAAAAGCTGGAAAATTCGAAGTTGAATGGCAAAAGAAAAAATGGACCAGCAAATAAACCAACAAAATCTAACACAGTCACTACTCCGAAGACTGAATAATGGTTCTAAAAGTGAGAACATTCCTACCACTATATATTTCCAGCTTAGAATATAACCCTTTCAACAGAGAAGCTACGAATCCTAAGCAATAATAATGATTTGGATTTACGAAGAACAAAGCAATTACAAGAAATTTAGGAACACATCTCATATAGGCTTTTTAGCAAACACCTAGAAGGCATACGTTGAATCATGAGCAGGGATGACGAATGGAAGGAGAAATTGATGGGAAACAGAAAAGTGGAGGTGAGGTGCTGACCTGTAGGAATTCAAAATAGTTGGGTTCTCTGGTAACCAGAGATTGCAAGCACGAACGAACTTGGACTACCCATCGACATAGCGCACGGAAGCCACAAAACTCGAACAAGTACACGGACACAAACACGAACACGAACACGAAGATGGAGAGCACGAACACGAAGCTTGACAAGCCACCAACGCATATGTTGATCAAATTTGGACACGAACTCTTGAAGAAGCCGCAGAATGCTGATGCGAACTTGAAGAAGCCACAAAATGCTGACACGAACTTGAAGAAGCCGTAGAATGCCAAAGGGAGAGAACTTTTGTGGAGTCAGTAACGAGGCCGATGGGAATAGCTGAAAAGTGATGTAATAGGGCAGAGTGCAACAAAAGTAGGAGGTTATAACAAATAACCGCATACTTTTGGTTTTATTATTTTAATTAATATTATTATAATTAAAATAAAAGTAAGCGGTTATTCAAATAACCGTCTATTATGTTATTAATTTTTTTTTTGTTATTTGATAATAAATTTGTAGGCGGTTATGTAATAAACCGCCTACAAATATTAACTTTTTGTAGGCGGTTATTTAAATAACCGCCTACAAATCCCCCAGGCATATTTTTTTAAACGTTTTTTAATATAACCGCCTACTATTAGGCGTCTATTATTTTCAACTCTGCCGTAGTGCATGAATGTTATCTTAAAAATTATAAAACAACAATTATTTAGATCCCTAAAGTGCCATTTTCTAAAATTTTTCAAATTGAATCAATTTTAGCCTTTGGATCTGATGAATAGTTCAAATGGTGACATGTGGCAATGTTGACAAAAAAAAAAAGAAAAAAAACTTTCCTCCGGAAGTAATGCAACGTTTAATATTCCGCTGTGATGTAGGAGCATCTTTAGCTTTGCTACAAGGACGGCTAATATTCCAAAAAAAAACAAAAACAGGCCAAAATTTCGCAACTTCCTTGCTGATCAATCCAAAGGGCTTTAACGTAAGAAATTGAGCATTCTTCTTCTTCTCGGTTCCCATGGCGCCATTGAAGTTTTTAATTAAAAGTTTTGCTTTTCAAGGGGTTGACTTCTTTGTCCATACACATGAAGGTTATATAATCATATTCCTATATATAAAAAGTATATTCTAAAAATTTTGTATGTATTCAAAATATAAATTACTTTATAATAGTCAAATTGTATTAAACTTTGTTTTCCCATTCTACTCAAAATATTTATAAAGGAGAGATAAGGATTGAGAGAGGTAATTATGATGATATTACAATTTAATAAGGATAATATTAAAAAATTTTATAATTTTTTAAAATTTTAAAAATCTTAACTAACTTTAATTAATTTTTATAGTTAGTGTAAAATAATTAAAAGTGATATATATATATAAAAATATATATATATGAGAAAAGAAGAAGTATTTTTTAAAAATATTTACAACAAATATATCCTAGATGTTGCATGCTTCGGGAAATCCAACTTCAGGGATCCTTTTCTGTGAAAGTGAGGAGTGGATCTTGGAAGCTGCCAATGTGGAATTATGATGACTGGTCCACCTTTCCCGCTTCTTGCGGATGATATTGTTGTGAGCAGTGGTTTTTCTAATTTTAGATATTTGGTTTGCATATGAGAACGAAAGGAAAGCAGAATAAAGATTCAAAACGACCTAAATGCCTCTCATTTAAAAATTATAATATTTTTTATTTTTAATGATAAAATATATTAATATAATCATTTTTAATTGTTGTTATTAATAATATAATATAATAAATTAATAGACTTGTAATTTTAATTATCAATAATAATAACAATAATTTTTATTTTAAAAAATTTCATATTTTTAAAATTTAAATGGTTAATAAAGTGAAATTAAATGTTAAAAATGCATTTTAATAATTTGGATCTCTTACTGATGGATCAAATAGACGAACACACACACACACATATATTTATATATATACGATTTATAAAGATTGCTTTACATATAGAATAAAATAAAATAAATTTACCTCTAAAATAAATAAAATGTAAATAATTTGGATATATCCATCATTATCTTTCTTACTTTCCAGATTCATCTATAGTCATATTCTATTATCAAATTAATTCTTCACTTTTCTTCATCTTCCCTACCAATTCCCACAATCCACGGCCATCACTCTCGCACTCACAATCGCCGGCAGGGCTTGCAACACAGCAGCTCCTTCGGACTACCTCATCTTCTTCTGGTTCACTCTCACTCTATCTCTCAACTCCTTGCCCACTCACCCAACTGGTTCGCCTTCACTAGCATCACGTTCACCCTCTGCTTGTTGTTTTTTGGTTTTCTGATCCAAGTGTGTGAAAATAATCAGCCCTGTCCGGCTCTTCTTTTTTTTTTTTGTGTGTGTTATATGGCATTCAATGATTCGATCGAACAAGCTTGATTGAAATTTAGGTTGAATGTAGTCGCAGAGTTCAAATGATCGTCGCGGGGACAATATGTTTATTGCTCTTACCCCGTGGAAAGCACATGCAAGATAAAAAATATGAGAAAGTTATTATTTATTCAAATTGTCTTGAGATCAATTATTGATTCATATAATAGAACATAAATTAATTTTCTATGCAACAGCAATAAGGAGGATTCGACTCTCCCAGCCTAACACAAAATCCTCCTTTAAATCCACCATGAATGCAAAATAACTTGCAACGAGCAGATGTAACTCTAACAGAGCATGGCCCAGGGCATGTCACATGTACATCATCATAAGTGATGATTCCACTTGCTATATTTGGTCCTGCATTATTAATAATTATTAATTTACTTTATTAACCTTATTTACAAATTGACTTCATGAGTCTCCTTGATATATTCAAGTTTGAGAAAAAAATATTGAGCAATCAAATCATCAATATATAAAATATTAAAAATATAGAAAGCCATCTTGTTTTCAAATTATGAATAATTTGGCGTATCATGAGTTTCATATAATTGCAAAAATCCCATTCTATTTATACATACATACATGCATACATACATACATACATATATTCTTGAGTTTTATTAAAATTATTTAGGAGTCTTTTTTTTTTTCATTTTCAAAGTTTGTGCAAACTTGTTTTAAAAAATAAAATATATAGAAACTTCTCTTAAATTTTACTAAACTAGGCACATTTCCATTTGTATATATGAAATAAGATAAATGAATGACACTCTATATAACCTGTGAATAATATAACTGGTGATAAGTTTTATTGTATATATATATATATATTAATTATTAGTCATATATTGATTTATATATAAATAATCTGAAATAATACGTAAATAACAGAAATTTTTTATAAATATTAAATAATCTATAGAATCCATTATGATTATCTATTTTTAATTTCAATACTTAAATTGAAATAAAAATAAAATAAACAATTATAGAAATCTTTAAATATTCATATCTAAAGAAATGTTTTAATCCTCGATCAATAGCATGATCAACCAAGAAGTCTAACACTCAATGCCCTATTGTTAAAAAAGAGAATAACTATTTTGATTAATAGCATTTAACCTGTAGCCAAAAAAAAAAAATAATAGCATCTAGGCAACTATATGCCTTGCCCTTGCATTGAATGATGGATTATTCATGAAGATAAAAGTATATTGAACCTATGTGAATTTTTACCATAAGGAGATTGAAAAGGGGGGGGGGGTGTGCGGGAGGGGAAGATACTAAATTTGGATGAAAAAAAAAAAGTAGACAAACAAAATCCAGTGGCTGTGCAATAAGAAAGCTTTTATTGAGTTGCGTTTCGCAATTTAGCTGAAAGTCTGAAATTATAATAATTACCTGAAGATAAAGTATATAGACACACACACGTCTATGTATAACAAAGTGATATAGTTTTTCTTTAATTAATTTTCTTTTTAATTTATACATTTACAGTTACGTTACCTTCTTTTACTTTTATACGACTTACATTCCTTGTGTATATGGGATTTTTTTTTGGGTCATAAATTATTATACTTTATTTCTATTTTATTTTTTATTCTTATCATATTTCATATACGTTGAAAAACATTAAAATAAAGTAGCATACATCCATCCAACCACAATTTTATTTTTCAGCAGAATCCAACCACAATTTATTTAACTTGAAAAAATGCATTGAATTGTTTAGAAGAAAATAATTATGGATTAAAAAGAGTAAATTATCTATTTGAATATTTCCTGAACTATACTATACTTAGATACACTTACTCGTCTTGCCTTTTATTTTCAAGAAAATTGACACATGTTTTGAAAATAGAATATATATATATATATATCTGTAATTTACACAAAATTTAAAAAAAAGTTTGTGTAATTTATTCTTTGTTTAAGGATATATGTATACCTAGGACAACTTTTTCCCCTATCTCTAAGTGGATTTGATTCAATATTCTTTAAGGGATCTCTGAGCTACTAATAATCTAACTTTGTATATCTTCTCAAAAAAAAGTAAACAAATAAAGTTTGTGTAATCAATCAATATAATATATGAAATTAAGAATTTTTAGCACAGTTAAATTATTATCAAATTCAAGCTACTTATTTTTTGGACTGTGTGCAACTTAGACAAATTTTTGAATTTGCACGAGAAGTTTGATAGATTACTTGAAAACAAAATATGACCATATACAAGTACATATATTTGAAAAATTGTACAGAGAAACTCTTCAGTGATTGAGAGAATTGAAATTAATTAAAGTTGCAAAATTACCTGAGGTTGATATAAGAAGAAAGCATATAAGAATCCCACTGAAGAGATATGTTTGAGAAGCTCTGGTAGCCATTATGTTCCTATTTCAGTTAGCCTCTCTAATATATATATATATATATATATATAGCGTGACATGTTGCAATTTCAGGAGGCATGGCCATTTCATCATGCTGATATGGAATAAGATGGGACCCACATGACTAGTTAATACTCTCTCAATTTAAGTTTATAAGGCACATTTCTAGGAAATTTATTTTTCACAATGTAAGATATTTTATAGATTATGTAGTTATTTGTTTACACCCAAAATGCCTTAAAGAAAGTATTAAATGACTTGTCTCATTAGTTATTAACTACCACCCTTAAGAAAGTATTAAAAAAAGTTAACTTAGAAAGGAATGAAATTTTTTCATTTATTAATTTCCACCATTGGTTCATGTGTAATAGTTAAAAGTGCATTATAAACTGAAATTGATGGAATATGTTTAATTATAATTTCATTATTGGATTTCAATGTACATTAATGCAAATTAATTTGATGATTTTATTACGGTCATAAATGCTGTTCAGTTTTTCATGTTGTGTCATGTAACAACCTACTTGAAAAACCCAAAAACACAAGCTACAACACACCAAAAACCACGGAAAAGCACTAAACAACAAATAGAACATGCCAAAAGGGGCTGATCCACAACAAACTACAATACGACCGCGGCATACAGCAAACAGGAGGGGGTGGCATCGTGGCCAACCTTTTGCTGCTGTGGAGCTTGTATCAGTAACTCTATTATCAAATTACTCATGTTTCGGGCAAACTTTTGACACATTTAACTTTGTGTTTTGACCTCTGATTGCCCTGATTTCACATCTTACAGGTCAATATTGTCCCAATCTAACCATGAACATCAATTTTACCTCAATCCCTCTACGTGTGGAGATTTTGGAAGCCCGTGATTGAGTTACTCACTTTTTGGCTAAAACTAACCTCTCAACCACTCCATTTGCCATCAAATACAATTTGACACCCAAAAACCTTTTATACAGGTCCTATTTAACTCAACCAACTTGTCCAAGGAGTTTCCACTCTGAAGAAACCACTCCTCTAAGTTTTGACCTCCCTTGAACCTCATTCCCACATAATGGGCTATATGCTCCAATAACACAAAGAATGCCTAAAATCACTTTGGACTCATACATATGGCCATTAGCCTCATAGACACATGCACCTGCATATAATTACCCATGCCAAGATCTAGATTATCATCACACGCATATACAACACCATCTAGGCAGAAACCACATCCATCACATAACATTCATTATCAATATCATACAAACAACATCATCACAACCATCATTATCATCATATAGCATACAGATAATGTTGCACCCAATTTTGAATCAAAAATAAAAATGAAGTCGCCACCAAAATTTTGATGAAAAATTCTGGAAAACCTAAAGATGTATGAAAGGATGGTCTATGAATAATAGAATTAGGTTTAGGAGTTGGTTGTATGTAGAGAAGGTGTTAGGAACCCTACGACACCCGTTCGAGAGAACGGTAACCCTAAATTCATTGAGCTATAATAATAAGGCCTTAATCATTATTTTAATTATTCTTGTTAATTATATGTGATCATTTAACCAAAAAGAGGAAAAATATTATATTTTTATAAAGGGGGGACTTGACCTAGAATTGGAGTCTAGGGCCTACATACCCTTATAAGGGATCAAAGTCCACATAGTTCGAGGTAAAAAAGATGTGTCTATTGATTTATGTCTTTTAAGTGAAAATTTTGTGATTGGTTTGTGTCTTTTAGTTTTGTAAAAGGAATGATTTATTCTTTATTATCTTATTTTTTTTGTTTTATTTTGAAGAAAGAGACTTTAGGAAAGCTTTTATAATATCATTGTTATTTTATTTGAAGTATGAAAGAGATATCTCTAAATATTTTCTATTTTAGATTAACCCTAGAGAATATCTTAACTAACATTAGTTTTTATAGTGAAAATTAATATCACTTATAGTTTCTCAAATGATATATTAAATATACACAGATATCATTGGTGTATCTTGTGGCAAAGAATCAAAACAAACAGGAAAGAAGGAGTTTTAAAAGAAGAAATATTTTTTAAAAAATGTTATTAATATTAATTTCAAATTCTTTGGAATCATATTTTAATAGATATGAATTACTATGGCTAAAATTATTATCGCTCATAGACTTTTAGTAAATACCGTAACTATTTATGGAAACAATTAGTATCCCTAATGACAAACCATCAAGTTGATGATGAAAAAAATTGTGGAAAGAAAAAAATAAAGAAAAAATATTATATTATTTTTAGATTTTTGGAATTATATTTTTGAGAATATGAGTAACTATGGTGAAAATTAGTATCACTCATAGTTATTTTAGTTAACACAATAAATGTCCAAGGAGACAGCTAGTGTCCCTCATGATCTAAAGAAAATAAAATAGGATCATAAGAGTTCTATTATTATTTGTGGAGTGAATAGAACATCGGGTTATGGAGTTCATTCTAAAACACTAAATAACACGATAGTAAACATAAGGCATCAGTTTAATTAAAAAATGACATTTATCTTGCTTTCACTAGTAGAAGAGAAAGAAAAAGGCCCCACTTAAAATTCCCATGCCTATAATACATGTGATCCAAGGACACATGCATTAACTGAAAAATTCTAGACTTAATATCATGTAGACATATGTGCTAGAGAGAGTGTAACACCCCTCATGTTATTTTTCTTGGCATTATATTCAGAACCGAAGGAAACATGATGGAGGAAGGCTCAAGTGAAGTCTAGAAGAGCTCCACGCTGTGGTGAGAAGTACGGTCACTGCGGCGAGAACCTTTCTAGTGGCGTTATTCTGGTTGAACTTGGTGGACCTGCGGTGACGCATGCTGAGGCCGCGGCGAGAGTCGAGAAATTTGTTTAAATCCGGATCAGTTCGGTTGGACGAAAAAGAAAGAAAATGAAGGGAGTGACGGAGGAAATCGAGAAGCAGTGCTAGGGTTCGAGATTCCGGTGTCTAGGAGTATTTTTGGACCTCAAGAGCTTGGATTCAAGTTGGTAAGTATTCTATACTCCTCCCTCTCCATTTTCTTCGGTTGAAGTTTGGGATTTTCGGTGTTAAGGTAGGATTTCTAGTTTGGGATGAAATCCACCAATTGAAATGGATGATTTGAGGTTAAGGAAGTGTGTTTTGGTATTCTTATTACTTGGATGTGAGTTTTGAAGGGATTGTATGTGTTTAGAGCTTAACCCTAGGTTGTTATTGGTTAGGGCTCTTGGGATTCCGAAGTGTAGGAGGTTGTGTAGTGTTT
This sequence comes from Adenanthera pavonina, assembly GCA_026686845.1. Classification (NCBI taxonomy): domain Eukaryota; kingdom Viridiplantae; phylum Streptophyta; class Magnoliopsida; order Fabales; family Fabaceae; genus Adenanthera; species Adenanthera pavonina. The sequence continues at coordinate 21,327,678 of JAIVEN010000009.1, forward strand.
GGGTGATCCCTAAGAGCTTACTGATGCATGAAAAGGGTGTTGGAACCTTGGGTTAGGTTAATGCAGTTGAATTGTGATGTTTGGTTTATGGTACATTGTGTTAATGGAGGAATTGTGGTATTATGAAGGTTGTTTGGGTAATCGAGAGGGGATCATGCGTAATGGACAATTCAAGGAAGCTTGTGGAACTCGTGTGTGTGGTAACGACAATTAAGGTAACTGGATGTTTGTTTATTTGTATTGTATTGTATATTGGTATGCATATTTATGTATATATATGCATGTTTATTTCATACCACGATATTGATGTGTTGTGTGTACGATTTTCTATATATATCGTGGTATGCATACAGCTAGTTGATAGTTGTGATAATTATGATGATGATGATGACTATGACGATTATGATGATGATATTGACATGACATGACATGATGTATACATGACAATGTGATATGACGATGATGATGAGTATATGATGATACATGAGCATAACCACATGACATTGTGAGATTATGATATATGGTGGTTTAGGTGGTGATGATGATATGATATGATATATGATTAGAGAGGATAAGGATGGGATCCCTGTCGCTAAATTCTCCCCTATGGCCAGGAGAATCAGGCGGCAATGGACTGCACCTTCCCTAAATCACCACCAATTCGAGGTGGTCCAGGGGAAGGAGAGCCATAGTCTAAACGTTAGTATTACGTTTGGCCAGGTGCACTAATGGGAGGTGAGCTTGATGATGTCCCGGAATCAGTCTTTGCTGACTGTTGGAAGGGAGTTACCTATACGAAATGTCCTGTCATGACGATAGCCTGTGGTTCTAGCTGTGTGAGAGGGAGACATGCATACCATTCATTGCACATTGCATTCATGAGTTGTATATAATATATATATATGTATGTGTTTGTCCCCAGTTACTGAGACATTGTCTCATACCCCTCTCCCATGAACTAACCTTTCAAGTGACGGTTCTAGCACTAGTCCGTAGAAGCCGCGAGAGTAGCTGTTTACATGGGAATAGTCTATGTAGTGTGTGTATTTTGTATTTGCAATTTGTACCAAGTAAGGTAGAAGGTTTTGTAATGAAGGTATGATATTAGGAATATGGTTTGTAATGGATAAATGATATGTTTGAGGTTGGTTATGAATGTATGTATGTTTATGTATGTGGTATGAATGGTTGTATGGTGTTGGAGTTTGAAGAGTTGTATGTTGGTTTGTTTTAGGACCTGTAGCCCATTTGGTCAGGTTGGGTTCCAAGGGGTCAAATCTCAGAGGTGTGGTTCCTTTGAGGTGAAATCTCTTTGAACAGGTTGGTTTGGGGGTTTTGGACCTGTATGATTGGTCTATGAGTGTCCATTTGCCTTTGATGGCAATTGAAGGTTGTTAGTGGAGAGTTTTGGTCAATAAGTGGCCAAAATGGTGTCAGAGGTCCAGAATCTCCATACGGAGTTAGATTGAGGTAAAAGTGATGTCTATGGATAGATGGGGACTAGATTGACTTGTAGGAGTTGAAATCAAGTTAATCAGAGGTCGGAGCATAAACATATGCGCGTCGGAAGTTCACCCTAGAGTGTAGAAGTTGCTAATATGGGATATCAATAGGGGGCGCCGTGGCGCAGGGAAGCAGGCCGCGGTGCCAATGAAGCTAGTAGTGATGTAGAAACAGGGGAGGCTGGAGCTGCAGCGGTACTGTAGCGGCCGCAGCCCCAGCCCAGTTTTTTGTGGTTTTAAGGTCGTTTCCGCTGTTTTGAGGCATTGGGAGAGTTGTTTTGAGATGTCAGGGTTGTGTTTGGCTGAATATTGAAGTTTTTGGTTAAGTTTGAAGGTGACAGGAGGTAGGGTGTTGCAGAGAGGCAGCTGGCAATTAAGCAAAAACAATCACGTGTTGATTTACTTGTATTCGGTGGATATATGAGCTTTTGCCTGATTTTCCTTCATCTTTTGTCTTCTTCTTGAGACTAAATCTTTTCCCACTTTTTGCCTCACTTCTTTATTATCACAATTTCTAGATCTATTTTATTATAGTTCATAGAGCCCTCCCCCTCTTATAGCTCTTAAGCCCTCTATTTATAAAGGTGCTTACCATTTTTTTATTTGAAATATTTTATATTTAAAGTAAGAATCTTAATCTTTTGGAAAATTATTGAATCCCATTTAAGAGATATTTATTATTATTGATTTAATTCCTCTTTGTATTATTTTTATATTTTTTCCAAATCCTATCGATAGGGAAGTTAGTAAGCTCTAAAAGATAATTCCTTAATTTTTTATTTTATATATTTTAATTAGAAGATAATCTCCAAATTTTGCTCTAAAATCTTCAAAGATAACTCATGAATATTTTATATTTTAATCTCTTTAATATTTTGAACTTTCTATGGGATAATCTTCTAAGATATTATGGGTTATTTTATTATTTTTTAACCCTAAAAGAGAACATTTTTATTTATTTTATGTATTTATTATTTTTACTAAATGACTTCACAATTGCCCCTCTTTACTTTTTTTTTAGGTGAAGGTGAAAAATGTAATTTTGACATTTTGCCTTTGAAACAAGTAAAGATAAGAACACATATTTTGTGAGGCCAACCTTGCAATGCAAAAAAGGGTAACTCGATCTCTCCTAGTAACATTAGACTAGGCAGTCAACCAAACCTTAAGAGAATTAAGACTGTTCTAAATGTAATGAAGCAACTAGATTGCCCCTGACCTGATTAGGTTACTATGATTCACCTTGCATGGAGTCATTAGATATTGGACACCAAGTCATTCGTCATATATACATTTTAAGGATTCTATGATTATCTCATATGTGGTTGATAGAAATATCAAACCAAGGAAAATGAAGGTTTTGAAAAAAAACTATTTCCATTGGCCATGTATGAACTATGCTTCAATTATCATTCCATAGATCTCTAAGAGTCATTGTATTTGTTATTTGAGATTGATTCTATTCGATTAGACCCAAATTTAGAATTTCCCATCACTTTACCTAGCTTATGGGTTCTTAACATTACTGAGCAGTTTCTAGTATCTCCAATATGCATAAATAAATTAGGAACTCAGTATCTTATTTATATGGTTTTGATAGTTTTAGAATTAGGAAATAAGAATAGGATAATACATACCCATCTAGAGTGACATGCAATTTTAGATTTTTCTGGACCCATACTTTGGTACATTGGAATCATCAGGGAGTCTCTTAGTTTCGTCGCACATTTTGTGCTTCACTTTTATGGGGGACATTTTTAATTTCTTGGGCCATTATGCACTCTTTTGACGCAAAGATCAAACATTGGTGATGCAGACCCCCAGTTACTCAAGCATACATAACCCGCTACACAAAGATACTTTGAACACACTCATAGCTCATATTGCACCGTTTGACATGAAGGAAAACACTTTTTGGTGAAAATCCCCGGTTACTAAGTATAACATCCCTAAAAGCTAGAATACCTAAATATCTGTAAGGAATTTGTGAAAATAGGTAGATACTGTTTTGTGTGAAAAAAGGCAAAGATATCATTTTTTCTAGTCAGATGGAAAAATGAGAAATTATATTTTTGTCCCTAGAAGTTAAGATAACTAGATTTTAACCCCTTAGAATAAAAATCACATGAGGATGCATGAGAATATATAATTTGAAGAAAATTACAGCTAATGACTTGAAAGAATTAAAAATTATAATTTGGCCTCAGTCAGGGGTAATTTTATAAATATGAAAAATTACTGTCAAGACAAAGCTCACGATGAGCTGAGTCTAATGGTATATAGCACTAAGGTTAACTAATTAAAAATAAAGAAATAATCAGTGGCAGATGTCCAAAAATAATTTAATACTGATAAAGTTAATTATGGGCCCTATAGACGGTTAAAAGGTGACCAGGACAGGATTTGGGCCTTACACTGACATTGTTTAGGACCGGATAATTAAGGAAACATAAATATAAATTTGAAATAGTTGTATATCCTTGAAATACTAATTTACTGTAAAAGTAACTTTATCGGTACCGAAAAAAAGTATTTGACATCGGGTATATTTAGATCAAGAAAAATATGTAGTATTTTGGAGATATTTTAGCATGAGTTAGCACCATTTTCGGTAGCCCATGTGTTGCAAACAAATATTTTATTATTTCATGCAAATACTTCTTGAAGAAGCATGTAAAAAGTAACCAATGTTGGATTAAGAGTAACCATGATTAGTCAAGTTAATCAAGAGGGTTAATTATCCAAAACCTCCTCATGTTGCATGCTACTTTGAAGCACGTGAAGCCCATGATTTTTGGTTCACAATAGTTCTTTGAGAAGGCTTTATTTTTGGGCATAAAAAATAACTTGAGTCAACATAAACCAAGGTCAAATTGAATTATGATTAAACCAAGTGTTTTAGTGAGTTAATCACCCTTTTTCCTCCTCATTCTTGTTCGACACTTGCAGCAGCAAAGAGTGAGAGAGAGAGAGAGAGCTCAAAAAACACGAGGGAAAGAAAAGGAAAAAGAAGGACCAAGAAGGCAAGACTCAAAGCTCAACCACTTGGTAAGAGTTTTTACCACCTCTAGCTTGTGTTCCTAAGAGTTTTTGCTAGTTTGAAGAAGTATTTTCCTCTCCTCTCTTACTTAAAATCTTAGCCATGAAAGTTTTTAGAGAGAGAAAGTAATCACAAATCAAATAAGCTTAGCTAAAGGCTTAGAATAGATGAATAAAGTAAGAATATACAAGTGGTTGCAAATATCATGAAGGAAATTATTTTCTTCAAATTTCCCTAAAATTTTGGCCAAAAGAGAGGGTTAGTTTAGAGTGGGATTTTCATGTTTTTGATACTAAAAATGAGCTCCCTAAGGTGGAAAACCTTAGAAATAAGTATTGATTTCATGAAAAAGCCAAAGGAAAATAAAATGAAATTTTAGGGTTTTATCAAGACTTTATGATGAAAGTCATGGAATCATTGGCTTAAGTAATTAATTGATGATGTACTTAGGTTTGAGGAAGCCTAAGGAAGCTTGTGGAAGTATTAGAAAGAGATGGAACCAAAGGAAAAGGCAAGAAGATTCACAAAGGCAGCATTGCTTTCTTACTTGCACTATGTTATCATGCTTGCTTTCAATATGTTTCATGCGTTGTCATATGATTGTATTGTTGTCTTGTGATGTTTTTATGATGTTGGCTGAGTTGAATGAGGGATTTGAGACCTTGGAATGTTTATTTTTCAAAATAAAACTCTACCAAAATTTTTGTGAAATTATATGACTTAAATGTGCAAGTGTGTTTGATCAATGATTGTTTAATGTTTTTATGTAAATGTGATAATATGATTGCATGTATAGGTAATTGACACTAACATTCTTTGAATCTTACTCTTCCAAATGACTAACCATGCTAAGAAAAAACCATTGAAAAAGGGCCAAGGAAGGAGCTAGATGCATGAAGAAGATAATGATAAATGGTTGATAATGCAAAGTCATTATGTTAAGATGTGAACATTTGTATCAATATATGTGTAGATGAGTGTAGCTACCATTATTTGTTATCATGTATTCCTAAGTTTCTTATTATGTTATGTATGAATATGGTACAATGAATGATGATGTAAACATGATTGGAACCTCATTTTGTCAAGATATAAATGGAAATGCTCAATTTAGACATCCTGATAGAAACATAGGTACTATTCATTTCAAACAGGGTAATTAGTTTAATTAATATATATGCTCTTAAAGTAAACTAATATAGCTTTAACATGGTCTAGAGAGCATCCCATTTGGAGTTGTGTACGAAATATAATGATTTTTCAAAATTTGGGTTCAAAATAGGGCAAGAGTGGGAAAACTGGAAATTGAATGTTAGGTACTGGAAAATTCAAAAGATAATATAAAATCATACAGATATCCAAAAATTCATTGGTTTATATGTATGGAAAGACCTGTGTTAAGTTTCTTATGGTGGAGGGAATTGGAGCTATATAATAGAAGATATGGAGGTTTTCCCAAAACTATTCCAATAAAAGTTGAATTCTGGCCCTTCATGATTTAAGTTAATTTTATGCCTTGTACAAGTAAAATAAATGTACAAGAAAAATATTATAGAAAGTAAACATATAGAGATTTAAAATGATATAGAGTATGCATGATTTGGTCTAGAATAGAATGAAATATGATTTTTGAAAATTATTGTTAATTTCAAGAATTCTCCAAAATAACCAAATCTATAGTAGTTTTTGAAGGAATAATCTGTATTAACTGGCCCAGTATTTGCTCTGTTCCTATTTTTCCCATGTATAGAATCTTTTTTTTTTTCTATTTTTAGAGACTTGAATCACTTCAATACAATTTTTGTAGAATTAGTTATGAATTTTCAATGTTCCTCGGGAAAACTGGAATTTACCAAATGAACAGTACCCAAGAAAATTGAAAATTCTGTTTTTAATATATTTTGATTCTAATTTCTAAACCATGATGAAAGGCATCTGTAATGATCTAATACATGGAAAATGGGCCTTAAATTAAGGTGTTACACTAAGCACAACTTAAGCCAGCGGAGTAGATTGTATCTATATTTTGATTTTGCACTTATTTCCCCTTAGGGTTTTCCCAACCTGACTCATTTTCCTCAACATATTATCGGTCCAGACTAGAAATTTTATGATAACTCTAATATGGGTATATAAAATCCCATTCTCTTTTCCTAACTCCTAGACCTTCGAGAGGTAGAGATCACCGAAGTGGGCTTTATCTCTCCCAATAAGGTTTTTTCCATTCACACGGCTAGGAATCAAACCCTGGACAACATGCTTAAAGGACGAACCCTGGACAACATGCTTAAAGGACCCAACTATTTGCCAACTGTGCCAAACCTTGTTAGTCCTTCTATAGATTTGATTGTGCTTACATATATTTTGGAGTTCTTGACTTATTTTAGTACACTAAAATCAACTAGAATTTTCAACCATATAAATGATCTCCACTTAATTTGACTAGTAGTGATGGTATATTTTTCTAGATCCTTTTATGGGATATGTGTTTTTTTAATATTTAATTTCAACTCCTCCTGAATCATGTATTATTGTGTTCATATGATGACCAATGGAGTTTTTCTAGAAGTATTATTTTGTTCACTTGGCTAAAATATTTTTATTTCCTATAAATCAAATACTGAAGTTCAAAATTTATTTTTTCCTATGACTTATGACTTGGCTACTATACCCTTTGAATCGAGGTGTATACCTAGTGGCTAAAATGTCTCAATTAAACTTAAGAATAAATAGGCTAAGAACCAAGATGACTACTTTTTCACGTGGTATAGTGAATGACTTGACTTCCCAATTTTGTACCGAACCCTTAACTCAAAAAGAACAAGTATGGATTGCCAAACAAAATATCATATTAATGAATTTCCCTTCTTCACTTGATTGCTAAGTGAGAAAATAATGTTGTGCGATGTTCAAAGCTTAGGAACAAGTGATGATAGAAACATGCATTTTGTTTGGACATCAATGTAATAAAAAGAAAAAATAGGATATATAGTGCCAGCCAAAGCTGGGCTTTGGTGGTAGTGGAGTGCTTATTGTTGTAGGACTTTTATGAATGCCTACCGTTACAAGGCTTTAGGTGCCAACTAGAGTTGGGCTTTGGTGGTAGTGATGAACCCTCATTGTAGGACTTTGGTGGATGCCTATTGTTATAGGGCTTTATGTCCCAGTTATTACTGGGCTTTAATGGTAGTGATGTGCCTGTCTTTGTAGAACTTTGGTGAATGCCTATTGTTACAGGGCTTTCTAGAGTGTGCCAGCCGTTACTAGGCTTTGAGGGTGTCTATTGTTACAAGGCTTAATATAGAAAGTTCTAGTCGTTACTAAGTTTTAAGGGTGCCTACTATTACATGGCTTTAATAGAGGGTGCCAGCAATTATTGGGTTTTGTGAGTGCCTGCTGTTATAGGGCTTTCAAGGGTTCCTACTGTCACAGGGCTTTAAAATGGGTGCCTACCATTACAGGGCTTTAATAAAAGGTGCCAGCCATTACTGGGCTTTGAGGGTGCCTACCATTATAGAGCTTTTAGGATAATGATTTGCAATATGAATGTTAAGATACAATGCTGGTGAAATGTATATTCATTGATCATTTAAAGCTATTTTATTCTTGCCTTGATTAAAAAAATTATTTGAGAGACAAAATCTCTTTGTTGGTTTGAACGCATGATGTTGTGCTTATTTTGAGCACAAGTCTCTATTTGCCTCAATTCTTTTAAAAAGCACAAAAAGTTTGGCTACATTTTGCCCCAGTTCATATATCAAACGTGTCATTTTTATTCCTAGAAAAAAAATTTTTATCATAAAACACATATTAATTAGGATGACATTGTGCCTTCTGAGGGAAACACCTAGCCAAAGACCTTATTGTCTTCTATGCCTTACTAGATGTTGTGTAGAGTGTTAACCAATGTTGTTAATGACATTCTATATTGAGAAAGACATTATGTCTTTAGGCAAATGAAAGAATAAATCAAAACAATCTAAAGATTTATTTAGAGAAATTTAGTGCAATAAAGGAAAGTTAGGCATGTAACATTTCAATGTTTATCTTGTTGCCAAAGATATGCATTCTTGGGGATAATAACAGAGTCCCTTGAAATGAGCTTAGACACAATATTTATTAATAGCATTTGCATTAATGAGTCTCATTAATTCTTCTCCTTCCATGTCAATTAATATCAATGCTCCTCTGAAAAAGGCGTGCTTGACTACGTAAGGCCTCTCATACGTTGGAGCCCATTTACCTTGATCATCAACCTTATTCAAAGATGTTTTCTTAAGAAGTAGATTCCTAACTTTAAACTCTCTTTGTCATAGCCTTTTGTTGAACACCCTTGCCATGCTTTATTGGTATAGCTATCCATGTCAAATTGCTATGAGTTTTCATCCTTCAATTATGTTCAATTGCTCAAATTGAGTTTGTATCCACTCTTTTTCATCCAAGTTGGCTTCAGCCACAATACTCTTAATGACAGGATTTCTACTTCAATTGGAGTGAGTGCTTCCATACAATAAACCAAAGAATAAGGGGTTGCCTCTATCGAGGTACGCATAGTGGTGCAATATCCATGCAAGGCGTATAGGAGCATTTCATGCCAGTCTCGATATGTTATTGTCATTTTCTCGATTATCTTCTTAAGATTTTTATTTGTAACTTCCACTGTCCCATTCATCTATGGTCTATATGGTGTTGAATTATGATGTTTTATCATATATTGCTCACACAAAGTCTTGATTGTTGCCCCATTTAGATTTGGTGCATTATCTATGATAATTCTTTCTGGCAATCCATATCTGCAAATTATATTGGTTTTGAGGAACTTCAAAAAGACCTTATGAAGTTATGCTAGTGAATGAGCTGGCCTTCACCCACTTAGTGAAATAATCAATGGCTACAAGACTGGAGCGATGTCCGTTAGAAGCTTTCGGGTATTAGGTCCAATGACATCAATTCCTCACATTGAGAATGGCTATGGGGATACTAGATTGTATGATGGAGATGTAAGAATAAGCATCATGTCAGAGTAAATTTGACACTTATGGTATTTCCTAACATAATCCATATAGTCCTTCTCTATTGTCATCGAAAAATAGCCATACCATTGAATTTGCTTAGTCATTGTATGGCCATTTGTGTGTGTACTGCATATGCCCTCATGAACTTCCATCATGATCTTTTGTGCCTCCATTGAATCTACGCACTGTAGAAATGTGCCATTATGACTTCTTTTGTATAGCACGCCATTACTTATAAAGAAGCTCATGACCAAGCACCAAATAGTTCTCTTGTCATTTTCAATAGCCTCCATTAGATACATCCTATTTGTTAGATAAGTTTTAATATCATGAAACAATGGCTGCTCATCAAGCTCTTCTTCAATGCTCAAATAATATGCCAACGAGTATCAAGTCTCAACCTGTATTGGGTGAATATGGGCCCTATAATCAAGTTGAATCATAGCTGCTAAAGTAGCTAAGATGTTAGTGTAACGGTTCTTGTCTCGGGTCATATAAAATATATATATTTCAAAATAATATAATATATATCAAATATATAATATGTCAAACATATATATATACTTCAAATTTTATAATATATATCAAATATATATATATAATTTAATTACCCTAAATTGAACATTAAATTCATTGAATTTAGACATATTTTAGATTCAATGAATTTGGACATTCTAGCTCAAGTTGGCTTATTCTTGTGTGCAACCCTGTGGGCTCATATGATGTTGGCATTGGTCCAATAATACTATTAGACCCACAAGTCACAAGTGGTCTCTAGTAAGACATTGTGGCTACTCAAACCATATGAGATCGGTAATTCAATGTAATCTATCATATAACCCAATCACATCCCTTTTGTCTCATGATATATAAGTCAAGTATGAGGCATGAAAATGTCATCTTCATCTTACTCGACCTTCACTTTCTCGATCTCCAAGTAGATTGACAAAACAAATGGAAACTCTTCCATTCAAGTACGGCCATACATTTCTCAGTCTCACTCATCGAGGGGCCCAGATATATCCTTCCATTAATTAGAAAGACAAATACCATCTTGGCAATTCATCTTCCTCCACATGAGTTCCACTATTCCCAATCATAGTCTTTATGATCTCCCGACTAAAGGTGACTTTTGACTATGCCAAAATATGGTTTTCCTCTGATGAGATGATATTGCCTAAGCATGTGTTTGGTTCTTTGATGTGACATAGGCTCCTTAGCCTGTGCTTCTCATTTATGTGGCCTAGATTACAGTGCCGTAGGTAGGTCAGACTTAAATCATTTGACTTGATCCTCTTGGTAGTTACGTTATAGATATGTTCCTTATTGGGAGCTTCAAGGTTCAAGTAATCATGACCATCATTCAAATCTCCATCCGTATAAAATATGTCATTAAAACAAATAGAACATTTTTTATTCGCAATAATTGAAGCAAAACCTTCCTTATCTAAATAAGAAAATGAAACAATATTCTACGTCAAAGTAGGAACATAATAGCAATTGTTCAAAATTAATAAAAGCCCACTAGGTAAAACTAATTCATAAGTGCCTACGGCTAAAGCATCAACTCTTGCTCTATTTCCTACTCGTAGGTCTATTTTGCCCTTTTTCAACTTCCTACTCCTTTTAACCTGCACATTTGTACAAATATACATTCCACATGTATTATCTAATACCCATGTAGGAGAAGTAGAAAGATTAATTTATATAACATAAATACCTTAATTAATAGCCCTGCTATTGTTCTTTTTCTTTAGATCTTCCATGTAGAGCTCACAGTTTCTCTTCCAATGGCTGGGCTCAATGCAAAAGAAAAAGAGTCTTTCCTTGGGAGGCTTTGCCTTCTTGGCTTCAGGCTGGGTTTACGGTTGGGCTTGGACTTGTCTTGCTCATTGGACCTGTTGTTCGGTCCTTTTCCCTTTTCCTTACCTTTTCCTTTCTTCTTCATTCCTTTTCCTTTTAGAACCATTAAAACATTGCTTGGCTTTTTCTTGATGTTTTGCTCAACAGTTTTAAGCATATCATGCAGTTTAGAAATTGATTTCTCCATATTGTTCACATTTTAGTTCATGATAAACTAGTCCTAATACTCCAGGAGTAAGTTTAAGATCAAATTTATAGCTAACTCTTGGGTAATAAGAAATCCGAGCCTTTCAAGGTGATCAATGTAGCCTTTCATCTTCAAAACATAAGCACTAACTAATGCGTCCTCAATCATTTTACAGAAATATAAGGCTTTTGTGGTTTTTTACCTACCCTATTGTTGGAAAATTTCCTTGAGATGCATAAACATCTCATAAGCCTCCATATGCTCCAGATCTCTCTGAAGTTCTGAGATCATGGTGGCTAGCATCAGGCATCCTACATCCATAGAGTCATTGAGATGCTTATTATGGGCATCCATTTGGGCTCTTGGAGCATTGGCTGCAGGCTCCTCAGGAATGGGTTCATCTAGGACATATGACTTTCTTTCCTACTTGAGAACAATTCTCAAGTTCCAAAACCGGTCAAGAAAGTAGGTCCCATTGAGTTTGTCCTTCTCAAGGACAGATGGCAATGATAGTATAGCAGAATTATTCATCAACATTTTCTACAATAATATATGCAAAATCAAATTAATAATTTCCTACTAAAAATTTACCCTCAATTTAGTTTAGCAGGCTAAGACCCATATTTCACTTAATTGTAAGTCTGCTTTGGCAAGACACTTAAAATTAAGTTATTTAGGTAGGTAACTTATTTACCAACTACATTGCATGTAACTCTTGGATCTTTATGGGATCCTGTCATCAAATGACCTAGCATGTTTAATCCCATCTAATGCCTTGAGATCCAAAACTATTTTGATAGTCTCAATTAAGTCATACCATCATGAACCTTTATGAGTATCACTAGTACCCAAACTTCCTTACTAAGATAACCTAAGTACATCATATTTTGGTGGATCCTACATTTAGGCAATCAAAGCCTTGACAGGTGTTTATAAATGGTTGGCATTTTTACTTAAAATTTAATTCAAGGAATTTTACTATGTTGTTGTTATTCATACATCTAGTCATCACATGAACATATATAATGGTGGCATCCCATACATGCATATGATCTCATCATAAAGCATAAAATAAATGTGTCATAATATGGCCCATCTAGCCTATATCCTCCCAAGCCAATGAAAGGATTCTTCTTATATAACACTTATATAAAAAAAGAAACCTTGATTGAACATTCGAGGGGAGTGAGGTGAGAAGAGAATGTACATCCAAAGTATAGAGAGAGGCATGACACGCAGGCCGTATTTAAAACCACAATATCATCCTATAACCATATTGTAACATCCTACCTCCACTAGTAACCAATACACAAAAAATCCAACCAAACAACATTTCACAGCCTCAAACCAGTGGAAATGAACCCCAAAAATACCAAATTTTGGGCTGGGGCCGCGGCCGCTATAGTACTGCCGTGGCTCTAGCTTTCTCTGAAACATGCTTCGCTACTGGATGGCTGGCGCTGCGGCCTGGACTGCTGGCACCGCGGCGCCCCCTTTCTGATATCCCACATCAGCACTTCAACACTTTGGGGCGAACTTCCAACGTGCATAACTTTATGCTTCGACCTCCGATTGACTTGATTCCAACTCCTACAAGTCAATCTAGTCCCAATCTAACCACAGACACCACTTTCACCTCAATCCAACTCCGTATGGAGATTCTGGACCCTTGACGCCATTTTGACCACTTATTGGTCCAAACTCACTACTAACCAACCTCAATTGTCACCAAAGACAACTGGTCACTCAAAGACCATTCGTACAGGTCTTAAACCTCCAAACCAACCTGTCCAAAGAGGTTTCCCCTCAAAGGAACCACTCCTCAGAGTTTTGACCCCCTTGAACCTCAACATGACAAGATGGGCTACATGCCCTAAAACACGACAACTAGGCCCAAGCCACTCTGGGCTCACCAATACTACCATACCAACTTCCACACACCTAACACTCTCAGAACACCAACATAACACATACCATAATACATAATCAAACATACATTCATCCATAATAATCCTACCAATCTCATATATCTAATACACACTTTCTACCCTACTTGGCACATAATACATTAACCAAAAATACAAACACTACATAGACTTCCCACGTACACAGCTACTCTCCTTGCTTCTCCGGACTAGTGCCAGAACCTTCACCTGAAAGGGTTAGTCATGGGAGAGGGTAGGGTGAGACAATGTCTCACTTACCGGGATCAACCACATATAAACATATATATATATACATAGATATGAATCATATAACATATGAATGCAATGTAAAATGCATGGTATGCATGTCGTCCTCTCCGGGACTTCCATCCTTATCCTCCCTAACACACACGTACATATAACCCATCCTTATTCTCCCTAAAACACATATACATATAACCCATCCTTATTCTCCCTAACACACATATACGATCCACCCTTATCCTCCCTAACATATACATACATCACATACTCCAACCTTATTCTCCCTAACAATTTCATTTATCATCATATATCATACATTATCACATCATCACCACTTTATCCGTCATATATATTGATGTAACAATAACATGTGGTGATGCTAATGTATCATCATCATCATCATAACGTTTATACATCACATCTACTCTACGCATACCACGATATATAAAAACAACACACATATATATCACTATCGTGGCATGAAAAAGACATGCATATATACATAACTATACATACTATAGTATAGAACCACATAAACAAACACCCGGTTACCTCAGGTTGTCAATACCATGCTCAGGCAAGTTCCACACGCTTTCTTGAACTTCAATACGCTTGAGCCCCACACAGCTAACCAAATAACCTTCATAATACATAATTCTCCCATTAACATAATATACCCATAATCACAATATCACAATCTAACCACTTTAGGTTTTACCTAAAGTTCCAACACCTCTTTCATGCATCAATAAACTCTTAGGGACCCTTCAAATACTACTCAAATACATACATATCAGATTCCCAAGAGTTCTAACCGAAAACAACCTAGGGTTAAGCTCAAATCACACATAAACCCTTCCAAACTCGAATCCAAACCTCAAGAACATCAAAACACACTTTATGAACCTCATTTAAACCATTTCAATCGGTGGATCTCGTCACAAACCGGAAACCCAACCTTAAAACCAAAAACCCCAAATTTCCACCGAATAAAAACGGAGAGGGAGGTGTAGAAGTAACTTACCAACTTAAATCCAAGCTCCCTCGGTCTGAAATCACCCCTGGACGCCGGAGATTCAAACCCTAGCACAGCTCTCTCATGATCTCCCTCGGTTTCCTTTTGTTTCTTTTCTGTCCGAGCGTCCGAAATGATCCGGTTTTAAGCAAAAATCTCGACTCTCATCGCGGCTCCATACATCTTGCCACTGCTTCTCCATAGATTTTTCGAAAAAACGCTACTGGAAGTCTCTCACTGCGGCAGCCCTGCTCCTCGCCGCAGCGCGGAGTCCCTTTTCTGTTTCCTCTTGAACCATGTCCGTCCTACTTCCTCTGATCCCAAACACAAAACCAATAAAGATATCATGAGGGGCATTACACATATCATGCACTATAACCATCCAATTTAAACAAATAAATCACAACATGTATATAACAAACATCTTATCTAATGAAAAGCTGTAAACTTTGTGATTTTAGCATTAAATCATATTATATTGCGTTAAGATTAGATAGCCACGGCGGTCCCATTATACTAATTTTCAAACCGTATTACATACATATGAACATAGGATTATCTAATCACGTCATATGAAAGCAGAAATGGATACATACTAAAACATATATATATCACAAAAAACTATCTGTCGCATACAAATACATTATTTGAATCACATCATACACGAAACAAAAACATATACGAAACATATCACATCATATACGAAATTAGATTCCTAAACAATTGAGCATCCTTAATTCACATATCTCACATATATGAATAGAGGATTTAAATATTTAATTTTTAACATCCAAAATTCGGATACATATATCATGTATATAGATATCATATTTACAATCAAATTGAAAACAGATTTTAAACCAAATTGAGTAATCACGATTTGAAAGCGAATTGGATAGAATTGAGTTTGCACACATATCATATATATGTAATCATATCCTCAAGAACTCAATTTAAATAATCATTAATGTGTCTCTGATGCCACTATTGGGAATTTTGGTACACACGCAGTGGAAAACTCCATTGAAATCCTTCCTATGGATCTATCAATGTTGTTTAGATTGAGATGTAGAAAATAATTTTATCTTCGGTGCATCCCTTTGGTGTTCTTTTCATTTCGTCATACCCCAGGAATTGACGTATCTGATTAGCTCCCTCTACAAATATCCACACAAATGGTGACTCCAACTCGAACAGCGTGCTAGCACCTCTATTTGTGAACGTCCGTATATTCTGTGTTCATCCATACGTCCTTTGTTCATCTGTACACTTTCTCTGTGTGAGTATGCGGCCGCTTAATCTTTTGGGTGAGTGGAGCCTCTCTCTTGATTCTATGTTTAATAACTCTAATCTATATATTTATACAGATAAGGTTTATTATTTGATTAATTTAAATCAATTATTTAAATTCAATCAAATCTTAATTAAATATATTAGTTTAGATTTAAATATATCTAATAGAATGATATCTAAACCAACTATCTAATCTAATTCTAGAATCAAATTTAGATTATGACATTAGCTTAAATTTATCACATAGAATTAAATTTAAAATTAATTCATTTTAATTAATTTGCACAAAATAAAAAATATATATATTTCAACATAATATAATATATATCAAATATATAATATATCAAACATATATATACTTTGAATTTTATAATATATATATATATATCAAACATATATATAATTCAATCACCCTAAATTGAATATTAAATTCATTGAATTTAGATTCATTATAGATTCAATGAATCTGGACATTCTAGCTCAAGTTGACTCATTCTTGTGTGCAACCTTATAGGCTCATATGATGTTGGCAATGTGCTAAAAACACTATTAGACCCACAAGTCACAAGTGGCCTCTAGCAAGACATTATGGCTACCCAAACCATATGAGATTGGTAATCCGATGTAACCTATCATATAATCCGATCACATCCCATTCGTCTCATGATATATAGGTCAAGTATGAGGCATGGAATCATCATCCTCATCTTACTCGACCATCACTTTCTTGATCTCCAAGCAGACTAACAGAACAAATGGAAACTCTTCCATTCAAGTACGGCTATGCTTTCTCAGTCTCACTCATCAAGGGGACCAGATATTTCTCTCCATTAATTAGAATGACAAATTCCATCTTAGCAATTCATCTTTATCCACACGAGTTCCACTATTCTTGATCATAGCCTTTATAATCTCCTGACTAAAGATAACTTTTGACTATGCCAAAGTATAGTGTTCCACATGTAAGAAGCCATGGTGATCTCAGGTCTGAGGGTTTAATGACACAATTATATATGAGATATGCTTATGACTTGATCCATAGAGCTATCTAATGACAGGTCAATCCAACGCTTATTCCTAACAGGAGCTTATGATTATGATTTGTATCTTAATACATAATTATCAATCAAAATCATACTTGCCCTAATTCATCACTATTCCTACAAAGATGATTGACTAAGGACATTTATGATAAAATGAGTTATACAAAAAGATATTATTATAAAGATAAACATGCAAACAATATAATAATGTAATAAAAGGAAAAACACCTTCTTTTACATAATGAAGTATAATGTTAATAATACAATGATTGGCCTAGGGCACAATCTTCAACATGGTTGTACCTGAAGTAGGCATCCATGAAGGATACCTATGACATTGTGCAATATTATCAACTAAAATGTCGATATGAGCTAAAGGGAAATCATCTTTTGTACTTACCTCATTTAGGTCTTGATAATCAACCCACATTCAGACCTTACCATCTTTCTTAGGAACATGAACAATGTTCATGATCCATTGAGGGTACTTAGCCAACTCTAAAAAATTGACCTTTAACTACTTCATCACATCTTCTTAGATTTTTAAAGACACTTCTATTGTTATTCATCTTAATTTTTGCTTTTTAGGCCCAACATTGAGGAGCAAATGGATTTTATGTGAGGTAATCCCTGGATCAAGTCCTAACATGTCTTGATATGACCAAGCAAATACATCTATATATTCTTTGAAGAGCTCTATCATTTGCTCCCTTTCAGGGTTATTCATGATTTTAAGCTCCATTTTATCCTCATCATTTCCTATATTTACTATTTCAATTATTTCCGTGTGAGAAGACATTCTTTTTTCTTCCGATTCAAGGTGTTTAGTGTATAATTGGATGAACTCCTCATCATTAGGCTCATAATCATGCATATCAGAGATAAGAAGTAAATCATTGGGTTCATAATTTTTGAGGTTGGAATAGTGTTGTGAAGAAATCCGATTCCTGGAGTATGAAAGCAAGTAATAAATAGAAAGGAAAAAGAAAGAAAAGGAAAAAAATCAGATTTTATTCAATGATGTTTTGAAAATGAAATTAATTATTCTAAATTAAAGGTCTCAAGAAAGAGAAGAAAGAAAAATAAAGGAAAATGTTAATATCCCAATTTTTCAACGCCTCTCCTGAAGTGCTGTTGATATTTGCACATGAGATTTCTTAGTTGGCTGATTTGTAACTTTAGTTGGTGTAAGGAAAGTCTCTTTAAGATGAGGACACTCTTGATTCTCTTCCTATTTTTCATTAGACAACCTTGCATGTACTTTTATTTGCTCTTCCAAAAGTAGGCATGTATCCTAATCCTTGGCATTTGTAGTTTTCTGGAAGCACAATTAGGTGTTTAATGCCTTGGAGATGTGCCCCTAACCCTTTTCCTTGCTTAAAGAGACTCATCTCCATTATCTTGGTCACAACAGAATTAACATTCTGAACACCTTTCTTGGGTTCCTCAATCTCGAGGCTTTGAAACATGGTACCTGTATCATCCTCAGCAACTTCAATGTAAGGAAGTGAGCTTGGCTTACTTACCATAATCTCCTCTTCCTCTTTTATTGTAATGATCCTCCCACCATGAATAAATTTGACTTTTTGGTAAGGAACGGCTCTAGCAAAATGTATCCATGGCCTTCCTAACAACATTGTGTATAAAGAATCAATATCTATAAGGATAAAATCCACTATAAACATGTTCAGTCCAATTTCTAATGGTAGATGTATAATGCCCAATACCTCTTTCTGGGAACCATCAAAAGCTTTAGCCAACATATCGCTACTTTCAATGTCTGAAGCTTCTAATAATAGGTGACCAAATGTACATACTGACAAAACATTGAGTGCTAATCCTCTGTCGATTAGCACCTTGGCTATCACAAATCCTTTGCACTTTAAAGTGATATGCAAGACATTTGATTAGCGAATAGCACTCTTCACGACCTCATCTTCTGAGAATGATATAGTGTTTGTTGCTTTGATGATATTCATGATACTTGTGACTTTTTCGGGAGTTATGCTAGGCTGTACATATGGTTCATTTAGGGCTTCCTATAATGCCTGATGATGAGGTTCTGAGGATAGGATTAATGAAAGCAAGAAGATGTGTGCTGGAGTTCTCTTCAACCAGTCTAATATACTGTAATCACTTTGCTTCATAATGCACAGGCATTCTTCTTCAGCTTTTTCTACATTTTTCGAGTTAGGCTCCTTTAGTTCTTCAACACTTGCTTCCTTTTCCTTTCTTGTCTTCCAAAGTTCAATTGGAAGATATATCCTTCCTCTTTGAGTGACTCTTATGGGTCCTGTTATGCTCAAGTGTGCCTTTTCATTTGTTTCTGCAACCATTGATGAACCTTTCATAACAACATTGTATCTCCAAGGCACAACTTGATAATTTTTATGCGGGAAGGGAGAAGGTATGTTTATGGTTAAGGGTGCAGGATTGTGAGGCTTTTTTTTTATTGGTGGGAGGAGTTATCTCATTATCCTTAATAACTAACTCAATGGACTTTTTCTCTACCCCACATATTCCCCTGATGTCACTTCCAATGACCATAATTCCTAAGGCCATCATCTTTTGCACTTCTTCCTTAAACTGAATGCAACTCTAAATAGCATGATCTATTACCTCCTAATGGTATTCATAATACCTCATCTCCTAGCCTTTGAGAATCATACTATCATCTTTTGGGGACTTCAACAAATAACCAACTTCCCTCAAATAGGCATGGAGGGTACTCATGGGAATCTAAGTATCCGTAATATCCTTAGAGAACACAAACCCTTCCTCAAGAGCATTTGTTTGCCTTTAGTGATTCAGGAGAGGGTTATTAGTGATGATAGAGTTCTCATTAGTTTTTAGTTGGATATGATTGACATCGATCAAATCCAAACATTTCTCCAAAAAGTAATGTAATCTTTTATGGAGAGTCCTGGAGTACCCATATGATATTCACATGTTGCATTAGGATTATACTAAGTTAGAAATGGTGGTAAAACTGTCATATAGGGCCGTGGTCCAAGTAATTGAGTTTCCCAAAGTTTATGGTATAGTTTTACATTAGTCATGCCAAAATTAGGCCATGGATGATTATCCTTGGCCTGTGTGTTTCTCTATCCTCTAACTTGCCCTTGTCTTTCAGATATTAGTATTGTTGTCATTTGTCTGGGGTTCCTCCCATTTAGCTGCAAGAGACAACTTGCCTATTAGGAGATGTCCTCACTGGCTGGGCATAATTCACATTTCCTTCCTTCTTCTTTTATCATGACCTCTTCGCATGTTACTTTTAGCCTAAGAAATAGGGATTTTACCCTTGCAAATATTTGTATCAATCTTTTTTCCAATTGTCATTAAGTCAGAAAAGTCTCTGACATAGTAAGGATTTGGCAATGTGTGTATAAAGTATGAGCAGAATTCATTAGATGACATAATAGGTTGGACTTGAGAGGCTAACACTTTCTATCTCTAAGCATAGCCCTTGAATGTGTCATTTGTTTTTTTACTCATAGATTTTAGTTGTTCCCTTGTTAGGACAATATCAAAATTGAATTTATATTGCTTCATAAATGTATCAGCGAGATCATTCTACCTACGAATCTTAAAATGATCCAGTTGTAAGTAACAAGTCAACGCATGTCTAGTCAAACTTTCAGAAAATAAATTCATTGGAAACTTTTCTTCATTAGACCATACTGACATCTTCATGCAGTAAGACTTCAGACAGTGCATTAGATTACTAATCCCATCATATTTGTCAAAGTCAGGCAACTTAAAATTTTTGGGGATGGTTATTGTTGGAGTCCAGCATCATTCCTATAAATCCACAGACCCCCACATATTCCCTACTTGGAGTGCCTTTAGTTGATCCTTTACTTCACCAAGCTCCTCTTTTAATTCTTGGTCTTGTGTAAGTGTTAGTGAGATGTGGAAGGTATACGTGTGATCCTCTCCTAGCTGTTCATGAGCTTTTGTGGTCTTAGCATTAGAGTTCTCCCCTAACTGAAGAGATTATTCCTCCTTCTCCATATCCTTCTAGGGATCTTTTTCTATTTGACTATTAGATTATTGAGGGTTAAGTGTATTAACCACCTTATTGGTATTCAAAACAGTATTCAAAAGCTTTATTATTTCACCTAGTTGATTTTCCATAGAGGATACTCGCTCACTCAGAGTTGTAGTCTCAGCCTTATCCTTTTGATTTCCATTTGTTCTATCATTGGTCATCTACTGGCTTTGGAAGTGAGTATTGTAAGAATGCGCAAAGGCTACATAGTTAGGTTGCTTTTCCTTGGGCGCAATGTTGTCTATGATCATAAAAACATTTTAACTTACTTTTACCTTGATAAACTTCATTTTCATAATGAATTTTTGATCATTCTATAGATGATATATTTTTTTATTTTTATTTATTATTATTATTTATCTTTGGTTTATAATGAATTGCAAGGTATATAGAGTTAGCATATGAATACTGAGGCACAAGAGCCCCCTAATCTTTTAGGAAACTTATCATTCCTCCAATCGACTAGAGTTGACTATCAAGTAATAGAGGCATTGGACCCTTATCACTTAATGTCCTTTTGAAAGAGTCTAGTATGATATTATGCACAAATCTTCAAGCAATGTTTATTCAATAAAAGATTCATAATTCATTAAAGAGAAACTTCAAAAAAAGAAAAAAAGAAAAAGGAATGTTCATCTGCTCTATAAAAATCGAGATGTATTCCTCAATCTTACTGCAAGCTCTTTTCAAAATGAAAGAAAATTCGTAATTTCATCCGAGGTATTGAAAGGGTAGATCATGCTTTCTATTTGCACATAAGCATCTGAAAATTTTGGGATTATTTCATTTGCTAACAAAATGAAACTTTTGACGTGATCCTTCCAATAGTTAGTTCTCCTCTTTTCTTCCTGTATCATTCTAGTTTGTTGATTTACTTGTTTCTAAAAACCTCTGAATTGTGGCCATTGAACTTTCTCTAAGAGATATTAGCTCATTAGCTTTCTCCTCTTATTTCTTAACAAGTGCCTCTGTTCCATGTTATAGGCCTCCCAATAGACAGAGAGTTTGTAATTCTTTTTCAAACTCGTCCATTTCCCTTATGACCCTCATCAACCTAACTTGATTACTCTGCATTCTTTGCTCATTTTCTTCCATTTGATCATCAACTACCTGGATTTTATGTTTGAGTTTCAGGTTTTCTTCCTTCAATTTCTTCACTTCAAGATTTTCTTCATGATTGTTGAGTCTTCTCAATTCTTCTATTTGAATCCTCAATTCTGCACATTTTGTCTACAAGGAATTCACCATTTATTATTTGCACAATCAGCTCCTCTTAATTTCTTTAAATCTTCTTCTTTTGTTTCTAATCATCTAACTAACTCCTTATCCACTTACATTGTACTGTTGCTCAATTAAGGGTCTAGTGGTGCAAATGTAGGACTAGTCCCTTTTATCCTTTCTGACAACCATGTCTGACATTCCTTGGTAGCATGTATCAATCATGGCCCTAACTCAAGTCTTCCTTTGCATATAATCATATCCCATGCATTTCCAACTTCTTGACCTAATTTTTTCATTGAGTCATTATGCTGAAAGTGAATTTTCTAAACTACTTCTCCAGAAGGAACTACTTCTGTTCAAGCAAATTGTCTCAATGGCAAGATAGGGTTGTAGTTGATAACCTCCCTAGGTCCCTAAGAGTAGTATGTTCAAGATGTTTCCTCATTAAAATATTATCTCTTCATTCCACCACCATACTAACCTCCAAAAGATCTTATATGCTCAGAGTTGATTGAAAGTGTCAATCTACACTTTACGACTCATTGTAACCTTTCCTGCTTTGTTTTTACAACTTGCAAGAAGATTGCAAGAGTTAAGTATTTTTCCTATTTGAATTTTAGTCCCATGTAAATGGTCTATAATCCACATACAATAGGTGAAAGCAAAATCTCATTCATTCTCCTCCCTTGGTGTGGCAATAGCTCAATGTCATATAAGTCTCTGCTAGAATGGTAGGTATAAGGTTGATTCGATGATATTCAACCATCTAAAATACACTGATGGTGTATAAGTCAATGATTCCTTTTGCAAATGGAAACAACATGATCCTGTAGATTGTCATTGCAAGGACTCTACCCAAAACAACCTATTTCCTTTGTGGTATTGGTATCTTGATGTGGGCTTCAATAAAGGACCCTAAAATTCCAGCACACTTCCTGGGAAAACTAGTTGTAAGTCCTTTACACTAATTCCTAGGAGACTAGCTATTGTGGTTTTTGATGGTGTATGTCTTGGATATTTATACACTTTATTCCCTTTGCTTAAAGGCAATCATGGAGTTCCCCATATTCTTCTATTGTGGATGCAATTTGAAAATCTTATAATGTGAAGCATCTTAAGGAGTCATCACAATATTGTCCTAATATTGTGAGCACATTTCCCTGAATTGGTACATCAAGCAAATCAAGTATATTCCCATATCTATTCTTGAAGTCCCAAAATATCTCTTTCTTGAGAGCTATCTTTTTCAAACTCTCAACTGGCTCCGCAAATGTTTCTAACTTGATCACTCTTCCTATGTAGAGCAACCCTGTTGGTTTGGAATCCATGACTCTTCTTGTGCCTTTTTATGCTAACTCAACTTTGCAATTCACTGGTTCTCTTTTTTTTAAAAGGTAAATTTTAAAAAAAAATTATTTAGTTTTGGTTTAAGAATCTTCTTTTTAAATATTAAAGCTTGTCACATATTGATTAATTTATTTAATAGTTTGAACACTTTATTATTGGTGGAATAAGAAGAAAAATAAAAATAAAATCCTACTACCTAAGTGTTGCCATGTGTCCTAGATTAAATGGGTTCTAATACCTATTGGATAAGGATCTATCTAATAGGACTGGTCTAAGGCTTTTCTATATCGTGTATGGTTTAGGGTTGTTCTAATATTCTTGTAGGTCCCCAGATTGCTCTCATCTCACAGATGAAAACCCTATTTTTCAAACGTAATCTTACAAGGGCTTAGCCCTTCGTCAATTAAATTTAACAAGTAGGTAACACTTTGAGTGAAATCTTCACAATGACCTAAGGGAACATTAGTGTTCCTCAAGGAAATTGTTACAAACTTCCTCTCAACTAGGATGCACATAGACTTGGGTATAGGGCCCAAGAAGTATGTGAGGTTGTGTTAATGCACAGTGTGTGAGGTGAGCATTCTACTAACTGCCCCACTTTTCCCAAAAATAAATAAATAAATAAAATAAACAAATACATGAGTAAATAGACAAATAATAAAGCACATAAATTAATAAGGAAATGTTCAATCAGATTAGTAAAAACAAAGGTAAGGCCTAATTATTGACTAAGCACAATAAATTTAATTGGGCTTGACTCTTCACTTGTCCCCAATGGAGTCACCAAATTGTTGCATCCAATTTTGAATCAAAAATAAAAATGGAGTCGCAACCAAAATTTTGATGATTATTTCTGGAAAACCTAAAGATGTAGGGAAGGATGGTCTATAAACAATAGAATTAGGTTAGAGAGTCGATTGTATGTAGAGAAGGTGTTCGGCACCTTACGCCACCCATTTGAAAGAACGGTTACCCTATATTTATTGTGCTATAATAATAAGACCTTAATTATTATTTTAATTATCCTTGTTAATTATATGTGATTATTTAACCAAAATGAAGAAAAATATTTTATTTTTTATAAAGGGGGGACTTGACCTAGAATTAAAGTATAGGGCCTACGTACCCTTATAAGAAATCAAAGTCTATGTAGTTTGGAGTAAAAAGATGTGTTTATTGATTTGTGTCTTTTAAGTGAAAATTTTGTGATTGATTTGTGTCTTTTAGTTTTGTAAAATGAACGATTTATTCTTTATTATCCTATTTTATTTTGTTTTATTTTGAAGAAAGGGACTTTGTTATTATTCTTTTTAAAAAGAATATTTTAGGAAAGCTTTTATAATATCATTGTTGTTTTGTTTGAAATATGAAAGAGATATCTCTAAATATTTTCTGTTTTAGATTAACCATAGAAAATATCTTAATTAGCATTAGGTTTTACGGTAAAAATTAGTATCACTCATAGTTTCTTAAATAATATTTTAAATACACAAAGAGATCATTGGTGTCTCTTGTGACAAAGAATCAAAACAAATAGGAAAGAAGGGGCTGTAAAAGAAGAAGAAAGATTTTTTTTTAAATATTATTAATATTAATTTCAAATTCTTTGGAATCATATTTTAATAGATATGAATTACTATGGCTAAAATTGGTATCGGTCATAGACTTTTAGTTAATACTATTACTGTTTACAAGGACAATTAGTATCCCTTATGACAAATCATCAAGTTGATGATGAAAAAAATTATGGAAAGAAAAAAAATAAAGAAAAAATATTATATTATTTTCAGATTTTTGGAATTATATTTTTGAGAATATGAGTAA
Organism: Adenanthera pavonina; assembly: GCA_026686845.1. Taxonomy (NCBI): domain Eukaryota; kingdom Viridiplantae; phylum Streptophyta; class Magnoliopsida; order Fabales; family Fabaceae; genus Adenanthera; species Adenanthera pavonina. Next base: position 21,353,271 of record JAIVEN010000009.1, read on the forward strand.
CTATAGTGAAAATTAGTATCGCTCATAGTTATTTTTGTTAACACAATAAGTGTCCAAGGAGACTGTTAGTGTCCCTCATGATCTAAAGAAAATAAAATAGGATCATAAGAGTTCTATTATTATTTATGGAGAGAATAGAACATCGGTTTATGGAGTTCATTCTAAAACAATAAATAACCCGACGGTAAGCGCAAGGTATCAGTTTAATAAAAAAAGGACATTTATCTTGCTTTGACTAGTAGAAGAGAAAGAAAAGGGCCCCACTCTTAAAATTCCCATGCCCATAATACATGTGATCCAAGGAACCATGTATTAATTGAAAAATTCTAGATTTAATATCATGCAGATATATCTGCTGGAGAGAGGAAGGAAATTAAGCAAAAACAATCATGTGCTAATTTACCTATATTTAGTGGATATATGAGCTTTTGCTTGACTTTCCTTCCTCTCTTGTCTCCTTCTTGAGACTCAATCTTGGTTCACTTTTTGCCTCACCTATATATTCTCACAATTTCTAGATCTATTTTATCACAGTGCATGCAACCCTCCCCCTCTTATGGGTCTTAGGCCCTCTATTTATAAAGGAGTTTGCCATTTTTTTTATTTGAAATATTTTAAATTTGAAGATAAAAATCCTATAAGAATAATATTTTAATCTCATAATCTTTTTGAAAATTATTGAATCCCATTTAAGAGATACTTATTATTATTTATTTAATTCTTCTTTGTATTATTTCTATATTTTTTTCAAATCCTATCGATAGGAAAGTTAGTAAGATCTAAAAATTTTTTGCTTTTATATATTTTAATCAGAAGATAATTTCCAAATTTTGCTCTAAAACTTTTAAAGATAACCCATGAATATTTTATATTTTAATCTCTTTAATATTTTGAATTTTCAAAGAGATAATCTTCTAAGATATTATGGGTTTATTTTATTATTTTGTTAACCCTAAAAGAGACCATTTTTATTTATTTTATGTATTTATTATTTTTACTAAATGGGCCTGACAAAATGCGGTGTTCACATACAGCACTCCTAGGATATCAAGACTAAACATACAAATGCCCAACTCTACTTGGCACAGGTCATTACCTAAACCAAATTGGTAAAACTACCAGTACACTTGTTATCCCGAAAGTGGAGAGGACTACGACTTCTTAGTCTTCTCCTAACTAGTATCACAGTTTTCACCTGAAATGTTAGCCACAGAGAGTGTGACATAATGTCTCTGTAACCGGTAAACGCACACGTACAATAAATATCACATGTCTATACATATCTGCAATTAATGCAATGCTATGCAAAATGTCATCGTAGGCATGTCTCCCTTATATATGACTAGAACCATGGGCTGATGTCATCATAAAATATTTCCAATAGGTGATTCCCTTCCAATAGGTGAATACTAATGTTGAGACATCACCAAGCTCACCTTACATTATTGTACTCGGTCAATAGTCACACTATTACTTTGATCATGGCTTTCCCTCCCCTGGACCACCCAAATTGGTAATGATTTATAGAAGGTGCAATCCATTGCTACTTGGCTCTCCTAGCCATATGAGAGGATTTAGTAGCAGGAATATATCATCATATCATATCATCACCATTTCTCATCTCATCATCATCACCCCGTCCACCATACCTCTCTATGCTTAATGCGCTGATGATGTTCATGTCATGCCACTATGCAATCATCATTATTACCATAAGTATCATCAATGCCATGCTAGCATGCTGTCACATGAGTATGCTGTAGAATGACATATATGCACAAATAACATCATGCTTATCATCATCACACACAAGAACCAAGGATCAAGATTTATACCTCAACCAGCCGTGTGCATACCACGACATGTTGAAGGAACCATACACACACTTATACAATATTGTGATATGAACGAAAATATGTATATATACAAACACCTAGTTACCACAAATTGCCAACACCACACATATGGTTTAGGAAGTTGTCTCAAAATTGATCATAAGCCAAACCACCTCCATTAGCCAATTAAAACACTACAATCACACAATATCTTTAGTTAACCTAACGCGCAACCACTTCAAAACTCATAATTTCATTACTTAAGCTTGACCCAATGTTCCAACAATATTTTCATGTATCATTTAGTCCCATGCAACCATTCAAATCATGCACTAACATATACAATTTGGATTTCCATTTCTCTTCCCAAATTTCAATCTAGGGTTTCCATAAATCAAGTATAATCCCTTTAAAACTCACACCCAAGCTTCAATAACACTAAACCACCACACTTCAATAATCCATTTATCCCCATTTCAATTGGTAGAATTTGGCCCAAACCGGAAACCCCAAGCATATATTTGAATTTATCCCAAAAACTAAAGAGAAAAGAGAGGGCGAAGAATAAGGACCATTTACCAACCAAGATTAAACCTCCTAGTGTCCGAAAATCACTCCCAAAGGCAAGAAGTTTGTTGCCCTAGTAGAGCTCTCTTTCTTCTCCTTTGATTTCTTCTACTGTGTCCAATTGAATCTCGTCTAATTTAAAGAAAATCGGGGGCTCGAGCGGTGACAGATGATAAGCTCACCAAGGCATGAGACCCTTCTATTTGAAAAAAAAAAACAAAACTCCCTAATTCACTTTCCAAGGCAGCCCTGCTTCTCACTGTGGCATGGAGTGCTTCTATCTCCTCTTTGATCTTCCTTTGGTCTTGCACATAATACCAAATACACTTCTCATTAGCTCAAGACTAAGTTTAGGATAGTATATTGAGTACACTCAGCCTAAACAATTTTTGAATTTCCACAAGTGTCTCGCCACAGCAGCCCTATACCTCACCACGTTGTGATACTTCTCTATTTCTATTTTCAAATTTCGTCCCATTTGGATCCCTTCTTTGGTCTTGTTTCATCCAGTACTACATGAAATACAAGGCAACTTCTTATTAGCTTGAGATTAAGTTCATAATAGTGTAATGGGGGTTGTTACATTCTTCCCTTCTTACAAAAATTCCGTCCTTAAAATTTCAATCTCTTACCTAAAGTAAAATGCTCAAGATATCTCCTTTGTATAGATTCTTCCATCTCCCAAGTGATGGCATTTGATGTCAAGCTGCTCTATAGCACATTCCCTAGTTTGATAGTTTTATTCCTCAGTTGCTTCACCTTTACATTGATAATTTGCAATTGTATGGCTTCAAAATTTAGATCCTCTCACAATCGAACTTCGTCATTGTCAATTATGTGAGACAGATTAAGATGGTACTTCTTAAGTTAAAATACATGGAAAACATCATGTATTCCTGCGAGATTGGGTAGTAGTGTCACCCGATATGCCACAAGCCTAATTCATTCCAAAGTTTGGTTTGGACCCATATATCGAGAGGTAAGCTTCTTCACTCGAATTGATCAACCAACACTTGTACTAGGAGTGACCTTAAAAAATATACGATCTCCAGCATCAAATTCCAAGGGTCTCCTCCTCCAATCTGCATAACTCTTTTGCCGACTCTAGGCGGTTAAAAGTTTTTGTCAAATGCTCTCTATTTGTTAAGAGGTTTGATCCATGATATTTAGGCCCAATTGGCTCCGCTCACCAAGTTTAGCCCAACGCAATGGTGAACTACACTTTCTACCATATAAGGCTTCATAAGGAGCCATTTGCAAAATTGAGTGAAAGCTATTGTTGTAGGCAAACTCAACTAATGGCAAATACTGATCCCAATTGTCTTTATTCTCTAGAACATAAGCCGCAACATGTCTTCCAGAGTTTGAATTATTCTTTCAATTTGCCCATCAGATTGAGGATGATAGGCAGTACTGAAATTCAACCTTGTCCCCATGGCCTTCTGAAAGGACGTCTATAACCTAGAAGTAAACCTAGGATCTCTATCTAACACAATACCCATTGGAACTCCATGTAGCCTTATGTGTTCATCCACATAAAATTGGGCTAGCTTTTCCATGGTAATGGTCTCCCTAATTAGAAGAAAATGGGCTGACTTTGTTAATCTATCCACATTCACCTATATTGCATTGTACCTTGAAGAGGTCCTTGGTAATCCCACACAAAATCCATGGAGATGTTGTAACACCTCTACTTAGGACCGTTTCTTATGTATTAGTACTCATTAGAGACCAACCATACTTAACTAGAAGCTTGAATCACAATAAAATAGTATAATAAATTTAATCCATTTAAAGGGTAGTATTCATTTAATCCCATTTTTTGGCAAATTTCTGAAAATCATAACTAATTCAATAAAAATCATATGAGAGTGATTCAAGTCTCTATAGATATCTTAAAATATTATCTACATGGAAAAAATATCAATCAGAGAAATTACTTGGTCAATTTGTACAGTAAATTTTGTGAATTTCTACTATTCATATGGTCAATTTCAGAAATTCCAGTTTTCTGAGCTAATTTTGAAAATTCATTATAAATCGTACACTCATCCAAATTAAGTGATATTTAGACCATATGAAAGATATTTCTGTCTAGTTTTTAAGAACATATAACATTTATACATCGAAAAGCCCATAGTATAGCATGATCATTCGGTAGTAGTTAGAATGACCATTTGTATCCTAATACTTACAATACAAAAATTGTAAGATGTTCACATGACCATATTTCATCTTCATATCATGCCATATATTAGCTAGGACTTAAAGGAACATAAAAACTTGAAGAAACATATTTAACCTCATCTTTACAAATTTACATAAGAGGTCAAAACACATGGCCAATGCAATCACCATCAAATTAAATACCAAATTCTTTCTCTATTCCCTTCTCTTCCTTGGAGGTCTTGCCATTGTTGCTACCTAATCATGGTTAATATGTGGAAGGGTGAGATTCAAAGAATCTCAGTAGATAAATCCCATACATGCTATCATATCATCACATTTTTCATAAAAATATCACATAAACCTTAATTCATCACATAGGCACATTTGAACATATAAATTTTATAAAATTTCGGCAGAGTTTTATTTTGTAAAATGGACATCCCGGGACTCCAAAACCCTCATACAAATCAGCCAACAACATAGAAATATCACAAACCAACATTTGATATATATGCCATGATGTCAAATATCAAAGAAATAATAATGACAATATGATGTTAGTAAAGAGAATTATCTACCTTATAGTACTTCCTTGCTTCCCACACTTTATCCAACACTTCTTAGACCTTCCAATACTTCTCCAATCTTTCCTAGGCTTCCTCAAACCTAAACATATCATCAAACAATTAATCAAGCTAATGGTTCCATGACTTTCTTCAAAAAGTATTCATGAAACCCTAATTATTCAAAAATTCACCAAAAATTCATTCCTAGCACAAAAATGATGAATTATACCTCTATTCCATGTAACTTTTCGTGAGAAATCCAAATATGGCCTCAGAATTACTAAATTCCATCTGTAGCTATAGTTACTGTTCATCCAAGTTAAGCTTCAAATCCTAAATTTTCACTTTCTTAATCTTAAGCTTTTTCATAAAATCAATACTTGTTCCTATGGTTTTGGACCATGGGGAACCCATTTTTGAGATCCAATTTATGAAATTCCAAGCCTAAGTGTGAATAATAGCTCATAAAAAATCAATGGAATTAAAGAAAAATTGCTACACTTTGTTATGCAACAAACTACTTGCATATTCAAGCTTTAAATGAACATTCTATCATTTCCCCTATGATTTGTGGTTGGAAAACTCCATTTCCTTGCTCAATCATGCCATGGCTGAAACCCTAAGGGAGTGGGGAAGGAAAACTAAACCATAAACCATGCTATAAAGACCATGAACTACAAGCTTGAAGTAGTACAATATAACTTACCAACTTGAGCTCTTGAATTTTGCCTTGAACTTCCTCTTCTCCATCCTCTCTTTCTCTCTTCCTTTCTTTGCGTTTTTTTCCTCTATTTTTTGGCTGCTTCTTGCTTGTGAAAATGCATAGGGAAGATGGTAATTAGATGACTTAATTAGGTGGTTAATGATGTGGCTAATCATGGTTAATTAGCTTAACTAACTAAAGTTACCTTTTTAACCAAAAATCAACTACTTCTTGAGGAAGTTTTCCAAAAAAATTTGCTGCCCATGCTGCCCCAATTTCACATCCAATGAAAGAGCTTTGAGTGTCTAGTCTATTCAATTTTTCCTGGTTTAGATATATCTTGAATTGGATAACTTTTAATCATACCAATAAAACTGATTTTTACAGTAATTTAGCATTTTCGGGCTACAGGACTGTTCTAATTTTATTTTCATATTTTCATAATTATCTTATACCAAATGATATCTGTGTATAGCCCATATGTTGTCCCAATTATCTTTTAACCATTGATAGAGTCCACAATTTACTTTATCGATTTACTATTACTTTTGGACACTCAGCATTGATTATTTCCTTATTGTTGAACATTAACCCTCAGTACCATATACCATTGGACTTCTCTTATTGAGGGCTTCATTTTGACAGAAATTTTGTATATTTACAAAATTACCCCTGATCCGGGGTTAAATTATAATTTATGAAACTTTTAAGTCATTGGTGTAATTTTTTCCAAAAGCTTTTTAACTTCTCTCCACAGGAATTTTATATATTTTGAGATGTAGATGTCTTTTTTATAATTTTTTAGAGGCAAAAATATAATTTTTTCACTTTTCCATCTAACCGAGAAAAATAACCTATTTACCCTTTTTCACGCAAAACGGTGTCTATTCATTTTTGTGAATTTTCTGTACATTTCATGTTATCGTTTATTTCTTCATCTTTCATTGCTTTATATCCAATAAAATTTTGGGATATTATAGATGCTATCCCATTTCTACTCCAGAATCTCCAAAGGTTATAACAAACCTGCTAGTAGTTGTTGCTCAATCTTTACTTTTTGACAAATTAAATATCTTGCCACATACTCTACAATGTTTTCCTTCATTCCTACCACCAATACCCTTGCTTTAAATGTTGGTACATCATAGTGATACCTAGGTGGATAGTGCACCTATTCTTATGAGCTTCTTCCAAAATAGTTTCTTGCAACCCCATAATGTTTGGAATACAAATCCGACTATAATGCTGGATGATACCATCCTTTAGTAAATCAAAGCCTTGGGTTTTAGCCATTTCAATCCGTCCCCGAATACCTAAAAGATAGTTATCCTCTAACTATGCAAAGCAAATGTTTCTCAACAAACCACTTGACACATTAATTAACCCCACTACAAGTAATCCAGGGTGTACATTGATGGATAACATCATATCTCGCAGGCTTTTGAGTAACTATTTTTCTTTTATCATCATGGTTGCGACATGGATTGACTTCCTGATTAGTGCATTTGCCACTACATTGACCTTCCCATGATACTTAGAAATAAACTCATAATCCTTTAGATACTCTACCCATTGCCTCTGTCTCATGTTTAAATCTTTCTAATAAAAAAGGTACTTCAAACTTTTATGGTCATTGAATACCTCAAACTGAGTACCATAAAGATGATGCCTCTATAACTTTAAGGCAAACACCATAGCCACTAGCTCAAGGTCATGAGTAGGATAGTTCTCCTCATGGGACTGCAATTGCCTTGAAGCGTAAGCCATGACTCTTTCTTGCTGCATCAACACACACCCTAAGCCCTTCTGAGAGGCATCTGTATAAACTATGAATGACTTGAATAGGATAGGGATAATCAAGATTGGGGTGGATATCAGACGAAACTTTAGTTTCTAGAATGCTCTCTCACACCTGTCATACAAAATGAAAGGTTTATCCTTACGGGTTTGCTTAGTCAATGGCATGACAAGTTAAGAGAATCCTTTAATGAATCCTCAGTAGTAACCTGCCAACCCAAGGAAACTACAAAATTCGGTCACTAAGTGTGGTCTTTCTTAATTCAACACTGCTTCTATGTTGCTGGGGTCCACCATTATACCTTCTTTAAAAATCACATGACTTAGGAATTTCCTCTCCAGTGGGTAAAACTTACATTTACTAAGTTTTGCATATAGTTAGGGATCCGACAACACTTTAGTACTATATGGAGACAAAGTGCATGCTCCTCCTCACTCTTGGAATATATCACAATATAATCAATGAACATTATCACAAACTTGGTCTAGATACGGCTGGAGCACCCTATTCATATAATCCATAAAAATTTTTGGGGCATTAGTTAACTCAATGGGCATCACAAGGAACTCATAATGCCCATATCGAGTTCGAAAAGCCATTTTGGACACATCCTCTGTAAGCTCCCGAAGTTGATGGTATTCCAACCTCAAATCAATTTTGGAGAAAAGCGAAGCACCAGCAAATTTGATCAGTCAAATCAATGATCTGTGGTAGAGGACATTTATTCTTAATTGTCACTCAGTTCAACTGCCTATAATCAATGAACAATCTGAGGCTGCCATCCTTTTTCTTAACAAATAATACCGAAGCTCCTTAGGGCGAGACTCTCGGTCTGATAAAACCTTTCTTCAATAAATTGTCAAAATGCTTTTTGAGTTTTTTCAATTTAGAGGGTGCCATTTGATATGCAATTTTGGAAATAAGACCTCTTCCAGGCACCAGATCACTGGAGAACTTCAGCTTTTGTGGTGGTGGCAAACTAGGATATTCACAAAACAATTGGATACTTTTCTAATCCTCCCTCTACGTTCACATTAATAGAAAAGAAATTAGGAATCCTTGGAATCCCTTTAGCAAATACCTGGTGTAACACCTTACTTTTAGACTCATTTTCCATGAATTAGACACCTTTTAAGTCTGATTATACTTGATCCTAAGCTTGAATCATATAAGAATGAAAATAAGTATTTCCAAAATTTTCAGTTACTGTTTATGTGGTAACTTCCACTTTACCGACTGAAATTTGAAAATTCATAACTAATTCTAGAAAAATCATTTCATAGTGATTCAAGTATCTAAACATAGATAAAATTCTTTTATACATGGAAAAAATATTAAACAGAGCATTATCTTGACCAATTTATACATTTTATTTCTCAAATATTTACTGTACATTTGGTTATTTTCTTCCCTAGGATTTTGGCCTTATATTTAAAAATTCATATCTCACTATACCCTGAGTCAATTTATGCATTCCTTATGTAATTGGAAATCCCTATGAGTCTACTTTATAGAAATATTTTTTCATATATTTATTCAACTTGCACAGGGCATGGTATTAACTTAAATCATAAAGGGTCAGAATTCAACTTTTGCTGGAACAGTTTTGGGAAAACCTCCATATCTCCTATCATATAGCTCCAATTACCTCCAAATCAGTGGAATATGAAACTTAAAACATAGAAATTTCCATAAATATAAACCACTAAATTTTTGGAGCTCTCTACAATTTATATCATCTTTTTAATTTTCTAGTACCTAACTTTCAGTTTCCAGTTTTCCCAATTTTTCTCTGTTCTGAACCCTAAATTTGAAAAATCACTATAATTCATACCTTTATCCAATTTAGGTGTTCTTTAGCTCTATGAAAAGCTTGTTCTGTCTAGTTTAAGAGAATGTATAGCACTTATATATAATGCTCTATTTTGAATAGAGTTTCCTTGCTTAAATTAATACTAGTAATCTCAAATAAACTTATGACATAGCTTACATAATAAGCTTCACAACACATTTACATTGACATTTATTGCTCCAATTTCATGCATAATATCATAGATGACTTAAAATAATATATTTAGGGCATCATACAGGATTTACCCCTTTCATACAAACTTATACAAATTCCCAAAACATAACATTAAGACTTGCATAATAATATCATTCATCATTCTCTTCCTTTTTTTCCTTTAGCTCTTTTTGGATTCTTTGCATTCATTAGTCCTAAACATGGTAAGCATTTGAAAGGGATGAGATTCAAAGAATCTCAGTAGTTACCACTAATCAAGTAAACATATAATCATATAATGCAAGCACACTTCATCAAGTCATCATCCAAACATTTAGAATCATTTATGCTTGAACATTTTATAAAAAATTGGACAGAGTTTCCCCTTATATTTTGGACATCCCGGGGCACAAAACCCCTCAAATAACTTAGCCAATATCAACAAATCATCACATATCATCATTGCAAACATTTGGTATAACATTAAAACTATTGCAACTATATAACCATATAATGCAAGATTAGATTAGTAAACTACCTTTTAGCTTTTCAATCCTTTCCAAACTTTGCACACCTTTCCCTTGAACTTATAACACTTCTTTGAATCCTATAGTGTCACAAAAATGAGGCCATTTGTCATATCTTACTTTCTCACACTATTTCCCATGTATAATAGCATATATAATGCTAAATGAGCTAATTTAGAAGCTTGAATCATTAGAAGATTGAATGAGAAAAATTCAATTTTTCAAAATACTATTCACTTAGTAATTTGATTTTCCCAGCTAAATTTTGAAAAATCATAACTAAATCTAGGAAAATCATATGAGGATGATTCAAGTCTCTAAAAATAGCTAAAACTATTTCCTACATGGGAAAAATATATAACAGGGACTTAATCCAGTTGATTCATTCATAAAATTCGTTGAAGTATACTATTTATTTGGTCAAAACTACTTTTCCAGATTTTCTGAGCCATCTTCAAAAATTCATAACAATTCATATACTTATCCAAATCAAGTGATCTTTGGGTCTTTGGAAAGCTATATATGTCTACTTTCCAAAAATATACTCTTAACATCACAATAACTCTAAAGGAACATTATAGCCACAAAACGCAGCTTCATGAAAATACATATGATTTTACATATAATTACAAGAAAACAACATTCAAGGTGGCTATAAATCTAATCATCATTAATCCTCTCCTTGCCTCTTGTCTTCTTGGGAGTCTTGCCATCACTTGAACCTATCATGTTAATGCTTGGGGATGAGATTTGGGAAAATCTCAGTAGCAAGTTACATTTCATGCAATTATGTCAATCATGTCAAATAACTCACATTTGATCACATTTAATCACATCAATTACTTTTAAACAATAAATTGCCACATTGGTCATAAAAAATTCGGCAGCATAACGGCTTAGAAAATGGACATCCCGGGGAATAAAACCCCTCATTTTACAGCCAAGACCAATCAAAGAAATCACAATTTCAATATGGCAACACAAATTAATCATAGAAAGACAATGAAAGAACATAAAGCAAGGATATGAAACTTAGCTACCTTTTATGTTTTCCTTTACTTTAGCACTTGGAACCAAGACTTCCACTAGCTTTCTTGAACTCCCACAAGTCCTAAAACATTATTCAATATCAACTTAATCAACTCAAAATAAAGGTTGCTTGCAAAGTCTCACTAAAGCCCTAAAAATCCAAATTCTTTATCTCTTGGTTTTCCTTGAATCCATTACTTGTTCTTAGCTAATTTGGACCCAAGGAATCCATTTTTAGCATCAAAACAATGAAAATCCAACTCTTTCCCATCATAATAAGCTCACCAAAATCTGACTTATAGGAAGAGAAATTGATTTTTCTTAAAACTTACTTAAATCACACAATATTTGCTCCCTTTTGCTTAATCTCATGCTTTCTCCTTAAGTCATGGCACAAAACCACTTTCTTTCCTAAATCCACATTAAAATGGCAACTAAACAGAAAGAGGAGGGGAGGAAAGTTCAAAGAAACCATCTTCAACTACCTAAGAACTAAGCTAGAGACCATAGAAATTACAAGTAGAAGCTTACCAATTTTTCCCTTGGATTTCCTTCTCTTTTTCCTTCTTCCTCTTCTTCACGTTCTTCTCCTCTTTCCTTGCTATTTTTCAGACTTCTCTTCACTCTTTCCTTGCTTCTTGGTCGGCCAACATGAACCAAAAAGGGAGAATATATAAAAGTTTCCAACCAATGAAAGTTTGCCACCTAATGTTTCTTGAATTTTCCTAGAAAATGACTCAAACATTAAAAAAATTGGAATTCCCCATGTGCAGCTTGGTCAGCACGAAATGGAGGATATTTTGGTCCAAAAATTTTAGTTATTTACTTATCCAGATATACCTTGGACCGGTCTGGACAATTAAAGCTACTTTAGCAGTATATTTTACTATTATTGGAATACTAATTATAATTATATTGGGATATAAAATTATCATAATATATTTATCCCACTTGGTCCAAATACAAAATCCACACATTTTCTTGAATGAATACTGCCTCTTCCTGCAGTCCAGACTGACCTTTATCGGGTAAGATATTAATATTAAATCCTATTTACCCAATAAATATTATTTTGACCTTAATAAATTCCATACTACATTCCATTGGCCTTAACTCAATGAGAGCTTCATTTTGACTATAATTTTTCATATTTACAAAAATACCCTTGACTCGGGATATATTTATAATTTTTAAAACTTTCGGGTCTTTAGGTGTAATTTTTCCCAAAATTCATAAAATTTGTTTTACTCACGCGTGACGTCCACCGCCTTGGTCCTTGTCATCCGTTCTTCTCTTTTTTTTTTCTTTTTTTTTTTCAGGGGCAAAATCATCATTTTTCATTTTTCCTTTCAACTGAGATAATTGACCTCTTTATCTTATTTCATGCCAAATGATGTACATCCATTTTTACAAATTCTTTATAGATTTCAAAGTATTGAGCCTCGAATATCCATAAAAATTTCAGGATGTTACATTTCTATCCCCCTTAAAATAAATTTCGTCCTCGAAATTTAAAACATACCTTAAATAAATATTTCTGGATACTTCTGTCTCATGTCTGACTCCATCTCCCAGGTTGCTTCTTCTGGGGTTAAGCCCTTCCAAACCACCTTCACTAGAGGAATGTCTTTATTCCTCAGCTGCTTGACTCGATAATCTATGATCTTTTCAGGTATAACACTAAAACAAAGATTATCTTGTAAGTCAATGCATTCATATTCTATAATGTGTGAAGGATTGGGCTGATATTTCTTTAGCTGGGAAACATGAAAAACATCATGTATTTGACTCAAATTTGGTGGTAAGGCTAATTTATAAGCTACAGGTCCAGCTTTTGAGAGAATTTCGAAAGGTCCTATATACTTAGGACTAAGCTTTTTGGTCTTAAGCGACCGACCAACTCCAGTCGTAGGAGATACTTTGAGGAAAACATGATCTCCTATTTCGAATTCTAACTGCTTCCTCCTTTTATCTGCATAACTCTTTTGCCTGCTTTGAGCCGTTAGTAATTTCTTTCTTATCATTTCAATTTGTCTGGAGGTCTGGTCAACAATTTCTGGACCAATCAGTTGTCTCTCACCTAACTCCGTCCAACATAATGGTGACCTGCACTTTCTGCCATACAACGCTTCATATGGAGCCATCTGAATACTAGAATGATAACTGTTATTATATGCGAATTCTGCTAGTGGTAAGTATACATCCCAGTTTCCCTTCATTTCAAGCACACAAGCCCTTAGCATATCTTCTAATGTTTGAATTGTCCTCTCAGTTTGTCCATCAGTTTGTGGATGATATGCTGTACTGAATCTCAATTGAGTACCTAGGGCCTGTTGCAATGACTTCCAAAAATTCGATGTAAACCTTGGGTCACGATCTGAAATAATACTATTGGGTACTCCATGAAGTCTCACTACTTCTTTAATATATAACTGTGCTAATTTATCCAATGTATATGTTGATTTCATGGCTAGGAAATGGGCTGACTTTGTGAGCCTATCTACTATAACCCATATAGCATTATATCCTGATGATGTTCTAGGTAATCCCATAATGAAGTCCATTGATATACTATCCCACTTCCATTTAGGGATATCTAAAGGTTGTAACATTCCTGCAGGCTTCTGATGTTCTATTTTAACTCTTTGGCATACTAAGCACTTAGACACATACTGGGTAATATCACTTTTCATCCCAGGCCACCAAAACAATTTTCTTAAATCATGATACATTTTCGTAATACCTGGGTGAATAGTGTATTTACTTTGATGTGCCTCTGCTAGTATCTTTTCCTTTAACTCTGCTACTGGAGGAACATATACTCTCTTCTGAAACTTGATCAGACCATCATTTGTCTCATTGAATTCCTGCATTTCTTCTTGACTCATATTTTCTTTAACTACTTGTACAAACTCATCATTCTGCTGGGCTTTCATTAAATCTTGTAAGAATTCATTACCAATTTTGGTCTCATGTAATTGTAGAAACAAGGACATATCCCTAAAATCTTCCAGCATTTTCATTTCATGGATCATCATATAGGCTACGTGAACAGTTTTTCTACTAAGTGCATCAGCCACTACATTAGCTTTCCCTGGATGGTATTTTATAGAATGATCATAATCTTTTAACAATTCCATCCAGCGCCTCTGCCTTGCATTCAATTCTTTTTGATCTTCTAAATATTTGAGGCTTTTGTGGTCACAGAACACTTCTACAGTTCCACCGTAGAGAAAATGCCTCCATATCTTTAGAGCATGAACAATAGCCGCAAGTTCTAAATCATGTGTAGGATAGTTTTCTTCGTGCGGTTTTAACTGTCGAGAAGCATATGCTACTACTCTATCATTCTGCATTAAGACACAACCCAATCCGTGCTTACTTGCATCTGTATAAAGCACAAAAGGTTCCTTAGGATTAGGTATAGTTAATACAGGTGGGGTAGTTAACTTATGCTTCAGTTCATTAAAACTATTTTCGCAATTCATATCCCACACAAAAGGTGTATTTTTTTTTTAGTAAGTTTTGTAAGCGGCAATGCAATTCGAGAAAAGTCCTGTATAAATCGTCTGTAATAACCTGCTAAACCAAGGAAACTTCTTATCTCAGTGACGGTCTTGGGTTGCTCCCACTTTAGGATTGCATCAACTTTACTTGGGTCTACTGCGACCCCGTCCTTGGAAACAACATGCCCTAAGAACCGCACTTCTGTGAGCCAAAACTCACACTTGCTCAGTTTAGCATACAATTTCTTTTCTTTTAAAACAGACAAGACTATTCTCAAATGCATCTCGTGATCCTCTAAAGATTTGGAATACACTAAGATGTCATCAATGAAAACTACCACAAATTGATCTAAGTAGGGCCGGAAAATCCTGTTCATATAGTCCATGAATATTGCTGGGGCATTAGTTAGACCAAATGGCATCACTAAAAATTCATAATGCCCATAACGAGTTCGAAAAGCAGTTTTGGGAACATCATCTGCCTTAACCCGTAATTGATGATATCCAGATCTTAAATCGATTTTTGAAAACACAGTGGCTCCCGCCAACTGATCTAGCAAATCATCAATTCTAGGTAAAGGATATTTGTTTTTAATAGTAACTTTGTTTAGTTCCCTATAGTCAATACATAATCGGAGGCTCCCATCTTTCTTTTTTACAAATAACACTGGAGCACCCCAAGGAGAAACACTTGGTCTGATGAAACCTTTTTCCAATAGCTCTTCTATCTGTTTCTTTAATTCTGCTAATTCAGGTGGTGCCATTCTGTATGGTGCCTTTGATTTTGGACTTATTCCTGGCACAAGGTCTATAGAGAACTCTACCTCTCTTTCAGGTGGTAAGTCTTTAAAATCCTTAGGAAACACTTCGGAAAAATCTCTTACTACTGGTATTTCTTCAATCCCCTCATCAACCTCAACATTTACTGAAAAGAAAACCAAATAGGCTTGACATCCTTTCCCCAAACATCTCTCAGCTTGAGCGGTCGATATGAAATTGAGCTTAACCTCAGTATTTAGGACACTTTCTGGAGTAGGTAAGATCAAGGCTTTGTTCTTACAATCAAGGAGAATGTTATTTGTGGAAAGCCAGTTCATGCCTATTATAACATCGATATCTGGGAAGGGCATGCATATGAGATCTAGTGTGGTACAACAATGTTCATATTGGACAATGCAATTCAGGCAGACATGGGATGTAATAGCATGGTTACCCGTGGGTGTGGACACATGAAGATCATAAGGTAGCTCAGTAACATGCAGACCCAATCCTTTGACACACTTATAAGAAATGAATGAATGACTAGCACCTGAATCAAACAAGGCATATACAAGATACTCATTAACTTTAATCATACCTTCTATAAGATCAGGTGACTGTCGAGCCTCATGCTGCGTAAGAGCAAAGACCCTTCCTTGTGCCTGGGGTCTGGTACGAGCCAAATCTACTCTGCAATCTCTAGCATAGTGTCCAGCCTTGCCACATCGATAACATACGTTCTGTCCGGCTAGGCATGGTCTACCGCCATGAGCTTTACCACACTGATCACAAACTGGAGCTTCCCTAGCTTCTTTTTGTATATCTCTTTGCATTATTCGTCCTCCTTGTCTGCCGCCTCTCTTAGGCTTTCTGTTATTACTATTCCAGGGTTTCCTTCTTTTCTGACTGGGTCCTCCTAAACTGGTAACCTCTATAGCCTTTTTAGCATTGGTTGACGGAGCAGATGTCAAAAACTTATGATTCAAACTATTCTCCGTGATTCTACTTACCTCAACTAATGCATTAAAAGTTCTGAGCTGCATTGGAGCTACTCGTTCTCTAATAGCAGGTCTAAGTCCTCTCTCCAACTTTTCAGTTTTCCATCTTTCATCATCATGTTGTTGGAGATAAGTAGAGTACCTAGCCAACTGGATGAACATCGCCACATACTCATCTACGGATTGATCTTCCGCTTGTCTTATTGTAATAAACTCGGCTTCTTTCTCATCCCTCACTGATCGCGGGAAATATTTATCATAGAACTGTTCCAAGAAGTTCTCCCATGTTAGAGGAACATTTCTAGCCTGCATGATCAATTCCGTATTACGCCACCATCTATCGGCTTCTTTTTCGAGCATGTATGTGGCTAATAATGCTTTCATTTCTGAACTGCATCTCATCAATCTAAAAATTTTCTCCAGGCTAAGAACCCAATCTTCTGCAGCCTGCACATCAAACCTACCATCAAATGAAGGAGGCTGATATTTCCTGAAATTTGCGATCATGTTTTGCTCATCAATTACTACTCCAGTTGCTTGCTCTACTTGTACAACTTGTGGCACTGGTTGTTGCACTGGCGGCTGATTAGCTTTTGCTTGTTGTTCTTGTCTTTGTACTTCTATAATTTGTTGCAATTGCTCAATGGTTCGTTGTTGTTGATCCAATCTTTGCATTATAACTTGTAGAGGATCAACTTGAGGCTCTTCCCTAGATTGTTGCTCAGAGACTACTGTTTGAGTTTGTTGTCTTGTTCGAACCATCTTTAACTATATAAACAACTCAATTCATAAGTATAAAGCAATTGCACTAAGAATATACAAAACAAAACATTTCATTTATATATAGCAACTTTGTACATGCAAGTTCTCCTATCTCAAATACATTAGCATAGCTCTAAACTTTTAACATTCAACTGCTTATATACATCAAAATTTTCAGTTCTACTATTCACATTTTTACATATGCACATAAACATCTTTATAACTAGTCATCAAGGCCTTTCCGAGCTTGATTCGGCATCATCAGGCGGTGGTCTAGGCTTCTTACACCTCAGCTTCTTAGCTCGTGTCTTGCCTTCTTCAGTACAAACCTCTACACAATGCTCAAGACAAGAGAATTCTTGATCCATCAACTTATTGCGAATGGTTGTCCAAAATAAGTCTCTAGGGATTTGTCTCACCATAGTATCGATCCACAGTTTTTCTGAGTAATGCAACCCTTTTTCGGCGAAAAACTGCTTTACTTGTATTACCTTGCTAATAAATGTAGGAATCTGTTTAGGACCTGGACGATACTTAGCACTTTCCTTGAAACATCTCCTTACTATCCTATATATCAAGTACTCCTCATCACAAGGCCCATCAGTACTGTTTTCAGGATCCAAGAGAAACCCTGCCTCATAATCAACATCTTCTTCTTCTATTTTTCCTTCATAATCAGGAGGCATAGCTATTATTGGTTCTTGCTTTAATTTTGAAGTACCTTCTCCAGAATTCACTTCCCTTTCCTCCTTCATAGTACTATTGGAGCCTACACTCTCACCCCAATCTAGATCCATCCTATCATAAGGTTCAATGATCTTGCTTTGACTAGATGATGGCATCTTTACCTTCATCAAAGCACAAAAACATATATAATTAGTTATTCCAATCCAAAGGAATAATAACTAATTTCTACATATTCAAACTTTTCTTTTGCCTGAACCTGTCTCTGATACCAAAAATGTCATATCTTACTTTCTCACACTATTTCCCATGTATAATAGCATGTATAATGCTAAATGAGCTAATTTAGAAGCTTGAATCATTAGAAGATTGAATGAGAAAAATTCAATTTTTCAAAATACTATTCACTTAGTAATTTGATTTTCCCAGCTAAATTTTGAAAAATCATAACTAAATCTAGGAAAATCATATGAGGATGATTCAAGTCTCTAAAAATAGCTAAAACTATTTCCTACATGGGAAAAATATATAACAGGGACTTAATCCAGTTGATTCATTCATAAAATTCGTTGAAGTATACTATTTATTTGGTCAAAACTACTTTTCCAGATTTTCTGAGCCATCTTCAAAAATTCATAACAATTCATATACTTATCCAAATCAAGTGATCTTTGGGTCTTTGGAAAGCTATATATGTCTACTTTCCAAAAATATACTCTTAACATCACAATAACTCTAAAGGAACATTATAGCCACAAAACGCAGCTTCATGAAAATACATATGATTTTACATATAATTACAAGAAAACAACATTCAAGGTGGCTATAAATCTAATCATCATTAATCCTCTCCTTGCCTCTTGTCTTCTTGGGAGTCTTGCCATCACTTGAACCTATCATGTTAATGCTTGGGGATGAGATTTGGGAAAATCTCAGTAGCAAGTTACATTTCATGCAATTATGTCAATCATGTCAAATAACTCACATTTGATCACATTTAATCACATCAATTACTTTTAAACAATAAATTGCCACATTGGTCATAAAAAATTCGGCAGCATAACGGCTTAGAAAATGGACATCCCGGGGAATAAAACCCCTCATTTTACAGCCAAGACCAATCAAAGAAATCACAATTTCAATATGGCAACACAAATTAATCATAGAAAGACAATGAAAGAACATAAAGCAAGGATATGAAACTTAGCTACCTTTTATGTTTTCCTTTACTTTAGCACTTGGAACCAAGACTTCCACTAGCTTTCTTGAACTCCCACAAGTCCTAAAACATTATTCAATATCAACTTAATCAACTCAAAATAAAGGTTGCTTGCAAAGTCTCACTAAAGCCCTAAAAATCCAAATTCTTTATCTCTTGGTTTTCCTTGAATCCATTACTTGTTCTTAGCTAATTTGGACCCAAGGAATCCATTTTTAGCATCAAAACAATGAAAATCCAACTCTTTCCCATTATAATAAGCTCACCAAAATCTGACTTATAGGAAGAGAAATTGATTTTTCTTAAAACTTACTTAAATCACACAATATTTGCTCCCTTTTGCTTAATCTCATGCTTTCTCCTTAAGTCATGGCACAAAACCACTTTCTTTCCTAAATCCACATTAAAATGGCAACTAAACAGAAAGAGGAGGGGAGGAAAGTTCAAAGAAACCATCTTCAACTACCTAAGAACTAAGCTAGAGACCATAGAAATTACAAGTAGAAGCTTACCAATTTTTCCCTTGGATTTCCTTCTCTTTTTCCTTCTTCCTCTTCTTCACGTTCTTCTCCTCTTTCCTTGCTATTTTTCAGACTTCTCTTCACTCTTTCCTTGCTTCTTGGTCGGCCAACATGAACCAAAAAGGGAGAATATATAAAAGTTTCCAACCAATGAAAGTTTGCCACCTAATGTTTCTTGAATTTTCCTAGAAAATGACTCAAACATTAAAAAAATTGGAATTCCCCATGTGCAGCTTGGTCAGCACGAAATGGAGGATATTTTGGTCCAAAAATTTTAGTTATTTACTTATCCAGATATACCTTGGACCGGTCTGGACAATTAAAGCTACTTTAGCAGTATATTTTACTATTATTGGAATACTAATTATAATTATATTGGGATATAAAATTATCATAATATATTTATCCCACTTGGTCCAAATACAAAATCCACACATTTTCTTGAATGAATACTGCCTCTTCCTGCAGTCCAGACTGACCTTTATCGGGTAAGATATTAATATTAAATCCTATTTACCCAATAAATATTATTTTGACCTTAATAAATTCCATACTACATTCCATTGGCCTTAACTCAATGAGAGCTTCATTTTGACTATAATTTTTCATATTTACAAAAATACCCTTGACTCGGGATATATTTATAATTTTTAAAACTTTCGGGTCTTTAGGTGTAATTTTTCCCAAAATTCATAAAATTTGTTTTACTCACGCGTGACGTCCACCGCCTTGGTCCTTGTCATCCGTTCTTCTCTTTTTTTTTTCTTTTTTTTTTTCAGGGGCAAAATCATCATTTTTCATTTTTCCTTTCAACTGAGATAATTGACCTCTTTATCTTATTTCATGCCAAATGATGTACATCCATTTTTACAAATTCTTTATAGATTTCAAAGTATTGAGCCTCGAATATCCATAAAAATTTCAGGATGTTACACCATTAGCCACTAATTACACAACCTCATTCACAAAGTGTGTATACTTGGACTAAAATTTTTACTTTACTTTCCTTTGAGTTTTTCTTGTACAACATACTTGTATCTACCTATTTTGGACCTAAGGAATCCATTTTTGAGGTCAAAATCATGAAATTCCCTTTCCTTTTCAAACTCTAAATAGGCAGAAAAATTCAGAAATTTGTAGAAAAATATCTACCTGATTAATTTGCAATCTAATGCCATATTCTTGCATTTTGAAGCATTTCTATGGTTTAGTTTCTTCATGACTACATTTTCTCTCTCTACTCTCTCTCTAGGAAGAAAATTTCAGAGGAAAAATGGAGAGAAATAATCCATGAAACATCATAATACTCAAGTATGTACAAAAGGATAACCATAGAAATCTACCTTGAGAGTTTTAGGTCCAAACAAGTCCTCTAGCTTGGTCTTCTTTTTCACTTCTTTTCCTACGCCTTCTTCTTTCTTTTCTTTACTGGTTCAGCGTGTTGAGACGTGAGGCAGATGAAGTGTTATGTTTCAAATGATGATTATGTCATATAATTAACTACTTAACTTTTCTATATACTTTTATTTACTTTTTCTTTCAAAAAGCTTTTCACATAATTCTATTTGTATCCCATCTGCTCATTCATACGTGGTTCACCTCCTTTTTTGGCCAAAAATTGCTTAAATAATTTTTATGGACCAAAATACCCTTTACCGAATAAATTTACTCGTACCGATTAAGTATTTTCGCCGAAATTGTCATTGCATTGGTACAGGATTATCCAAAAATAAATTTTGGACTAAAATTATTAGTTTGGTCCAAAATATATTTTAACAAGGTCCAATCATTGTTTTTGAATCAATACTGCCTTTTCCTGCAGTCTAAATTGACCTTTATCGGGTAAAATATTAATATTAGACTATAATTACCCAATAAATATTATTTTGATCTTAATAGATTTCTTGCTATATTCCATGGGGTTTATCTCATTAAAAGATTCATTTTGACTATAATTTTTCATATTTACAAAAATGCCCTTGACTCGGGGCTAATTTATAATTTTTAGAACTTTCGGGTCATTAGGTGTAATTTTCCCCAAGACATTTCTAAAGTGATTTTTATGACTTTAAGGACATGGATGTCCTTTTCATAATTTTTTGGGGATAAAAATATAATTTTTTATTTTTTCATCTAATAAGGAAAAATGATCTCTTTGCCTTTCTTCACGCTTAACGGTGTCTCTCCATTTTTCCTAATTTCTCATGCATTTTATGATATCAACATTTATTCTTTGGGGTTTAAATGCAATATTCATATTTTTCTTTTAATATGGGAAATGACTATTTTGCCCTTAAGCCGGGTAAAAAACATAATTATCCATTCTTTCGGGCACTTTCTTGTAATTTCACCCAAAGATCAATTTTTTATTATTTCTTTCTCACTATTCACACTAACTTCAAATTGGTTTATCTCTTAACCTGGACCTCCCGGGTACACAATACTTATACCATTGTGCTCAGCTTGAAGCGGGCTTTCATTCAAGTGGTATATTGCATATTTTCCTGGATAAGTTCTAGAATTAATTTCTGCTAAGGACCTTATGGAAAATTTATTTCAATTAAGGACCAAACATAACTTCTTCTAAAAATTAGATGAGAAATTGATTCCTTCTAAAGCCCAATTATATATAGCCTTTTCATCTCGCTTCGTTTCTCATCTTTTATTCATTTTATAACATTCCATAAAAATAAGGATATTACACCTGGTAGCTTGGGCAAAAGACAAACACACATTTTCATCCCCTTGAACACTAGGAATATTCATGGGCAATGATACAATTTTTTGAACACAATCAAGAATAACATTATTCGTCTCCAACCAATCTATCACAATGATAACATCAATATCTAGCAGCAGCAAATAAATTAAATCTAGGCTAGTGCTTCGGTGTTCAAAACGAACCACACAATTCAAACAAGTTTGAGTGGTTCTTATTGAAACTCTCATGGTTGTAGAAATTGACAATTCGAAAGGCAACTCGATTGCCATAATTCCTAGTCTATGAGCACATGTAAAATATATAAAAGAATATAATGCACCTGAATCAAACAAGGCATGAATAAAGAAACAATTAAGTTTGAGTTTACCTTGAATTAACTTAGGTGCGGCATCCACCTCTTGTCAGGTTATAGCAAAGACACGCCTAGGCATCATTGGCTTCCTCATTGTATCATCACGCCTTAGCTCATGAGAACCCTGTGCCATATGACTAAGCTTCCCACAATTGTAGCATATCAGGCATGGTTGATCGCCATGAATCTTTCCATATTTTATGCAAGAAGTTGAGGCATTTCTTGAACTTGGTTGAGAGGTAACTAAATCCTTTCTTGCAAACTCATTTTGACTAGAGTTCCCATGATCAAAGCCTTCTCTAGAGGATTTCCCTTTGCCAAGCCGACTTCTGTTGGACTTATCTTGACAAAACCTACCTTTTCCTTTACCAAAATGGCCTCTATTATGATGGCCTATTCCCCAACTAGAACTACCACTATCACTACTACTTCCATATCTACTTCCTTTGCTAATACCACTAGTAGGTCCTAGATGAGAAAAGGCACAGATCATTGAATTTCTTCTTTCTGTTAGAGATTGTGCCCTAAGCCAATCATTGTATTATGAACATTGTACTTCATTATGAAAGAAAGGTGTTTTTCCTTTTATTACATTATCATATTGTTTGATTGTTTATCTTTATAATAATATCCTTGGATTTATCCTAAATGTCCCCAGTCAATCATCTTTGTAAGAACAATAATAAATTAAGGCTAATATGATTTTGATTGATAATTATGTGATAATTATGTATTAAGATATAAATCAAAATCACAAGCTCCTGTTAGGGAATAGGTGCTGGATCGACACGTCATAAGATAGCTGCAAGGATCAAGTTATAAGCATATCTCATATATAACTGTGTTACTAAACCCTCAGGCCTGAGATCACCATGGCTTCCTACATGGGGAATACTATACTTTGGCTGTTAAAAGTCACCTTTAGTCGAGAGATCATAAAGGCTGTGATCGAGAATAGTGGAACTCGTGTGAAGGAAGATAAATTGCTAAGATGAAATTTGTCCCTCTAATTAGTAGAGAGATATATTTGGGCTCCTCGATAAGTGAGACTAAGAAATGCATAGCCGTACTTGAATGGAAGAGTTTTCATTTGATCTGTCAGTCTACTTGGAGATCGAGAAAGTGATGGTCAAGTAAGATGATGATGACATTTCTATGCCTCATACTTGACTTATATATCATGAGACAAAAGGGATGTTATCGGGTTATATGACAGGTTATATCGAATCACTGATCTCATAAGATTTGGGTAGCCACAATGTCTTCCTAGAGGCTACTTGTGACTTGTGGGTCCAATAGTGTTATTGGCCAGCTGCTAACATCGTATAGACCTACAGGGTCACACACAAGAATGGGTCAACTTGAGCTAGAATGTCCAGATTCATTGAATTTAAAATGTAGCTAGATTCAATGAATTTAACGTTCAATTTAAGGTGATTGAATTATATATATATATTATAAAATTCAAAGTATATATATATATGTTTGATATATTATATATTTGATATATATTATATTATTTCAAAATATATATATATGTATTTTATTTTATTCAAATTAATTTAAATGAATTAGTTTTAAATTTAATTCTATGTGATATATTTAAATTTAAACTAATGTCATAATCTAAATTTGATTTAGATTTGATTCTAGATTTAAATTAGATAGTTGGTTTAGATATTATTATATTAGATAGATTTAAATCTAAACTAATCTATTTAATTAAAATTTGATTTAATTTAAATAATTGATTTAAATTAATCAAATAATAAACCTTATCTATATAATTATAGATTAGGGTTATTAAACATAGAATCAAGAGAGAGTCTCCACTCACTCTAGAAATTGAGCAGCTGCACACTCATACAGAGAAAGTTTATGAATGAATAGAGGATGTACGGATGAACACAGAACGTATGAATGTTCACAAATAGAGGTGCTAGCACGCCATTCGAGTTAGACTCACAGTTCGTGTGGATATTGGTAGAAGGAGCTGATCAGACACGTCAATTCCTGGGGTCCGATGAAAAGAGAAAAACACGAAAAGGACACACCGGAAGTAAAATTCTTTTCTATATCTCAATATAAACAACATTGATAGATCCATGGGAGGGATTTCTGTGGAGTTTTCCACATCGTGTGTACCGAAATTCCCAATAGTGACATCAGAGCCACATCAATGATTATTTAAATTGAGTTCTTAAGTATATGATTGCATATATGTGATATGTGTGCAAACTCAATTCTATCTAATTCGCTTTCAAATCATGATTACTCAATTCGGTTTAAAATCTATTTTCATTTTGATTATAAATATGATATCCATATATATATATGTATGCGAATTTTGGATGTTAAAAATTAAGTCTTTAGATCCCCCATTCATACATGTGACATATACAAATTAAGGATGCTCAATCAGTTTAGGTATCTAATTTCGTGATATATATATGTTTTAGTATGTACCCGTTTCTGTTTTCATATGACACGATTAGATAATCCTATGTTCATATGTATGTGATACAGTTTGAAAATCAGTATATGCGAAACAAGTTTGGTAGATGGATTTTCAATCGGTTTACGAATTTGATTTCATATATGATGCGATCTATTTTGTATATGTTTCTATTTCATGTATGACGAGATTCAAATCATGTATTTGTATGTGACGGATAGTTTTTCATGATATATATATGTGTTTTAGTATGAATCCGTTTCTGTTTTCATATGATGCGATTAGATAATCCTATGTTCATATGTATGTGATACGATTCGAAAATTAGTATAGTGGGACCGCCATGGCTATTTAATCCTAGCGCAACATAATTTGATTTAATGCTAAAATCACAAAGTTTACAGCTTTTCATTAGCTGAGATGTTTGTTATATACATGTTGTGATTTGTTTGTTTAAATTGGATGGGTATGGTGCATGATATGGCCCTAGGATGATATTGTGATTTTAAATATAGCCTACGTGTTGTGCCTCTCTCTATATTCTGGATGTACATTCTCTTCTCACCTCACTCCCCTCGAATGTTCAATTGAGGTTTCTTTTTGTATATAAGTGTTATATCAAATGAATTCTTTCATCGGCTTGGGAGGATATAGGTTAGATGGGCCATATTATGACACATTTATTTTATGCTTTATGATGAGATCATATGCACATATGGCATGCCACTGTTATATATGTTCATGTGACGACTAGATGTATGTATAACAACAACATAATAAAATCCCTTGAATTAAATTTTAAGTAAAAATGCTAACCATTTATGAACACCTATCGAGGCTTTGATCGTCTAAACATAGGATCCACCAAGGTGGGATATACTTAGGTTATCTTAGTAAGACAGTTTGAATAATGATGATACTCATAAAGGTTCATGATGGTATGACTTAATTGAGACTATCAAAATGGTTTTGGGTCTCAAGGCATTAAATGAGATTAAACATGCCAGGTCATTTGATGACATGATCCCATAAAGATCTAAGAGTTACATGTGATGAAATTGGTATATAAGTTACCTACCTAAATAACTTAATTTTAAGCGTCTTGCTAAAGCGGACTTACAATTAAGTGAAATATGGGTCTCAGCTTGCTAAACTAAATTAAGGGTTAATTTTTAGTAGGAAATTATTACTTTGATTTTGCATATTTTATTATAGAAAATGTTGATGAATAATTTTGCTACACTATCATTGCGATATGTCCTTGAGAAGGACAAACTCAATAGGATCAACTTTCTTAATTGGTTTACGAACTTGAGAATTGTTCTCAAGTAGGAAAGAAAGTCATATGTCCTAGATGAACCCATTCCTGAGGAGCTTGCAACTAATGCTCCAAGAGCCCAAAAGGATGCCCATAATAAGCATCTTAATGACTCTGTGGATGTAGGATGCCTGATGCTAGTCACCATGATCTCAAAACTTCATAGAGATCTAGAATATATGGAGGCTTATGAGATGATTGTGCATCTCAAGGAAATGTTCCAACAACTGGCTAGGCAAGAAAGGTTTGAAACCACAAAAGCCTCAAATTCTTGCAAAATGACTTAGGGTGCATTAGTTGGTGCTCATGTTTTGAAGATGAAAGGCTACATTGATCACCTTGAAAGGCTCAAATTTCCTATTACCCAGGAGTTAGCTATATATTTGATCTTAAACTCACTCTCGGAGGGTTATGACCATTTTTTCATGAACTACAATATGAACAATATGGAGACATTAATTTCTGAACCGCATGCTATGCTTAAAACTACTGAGCAAAATATTAAGAAAAAGCCAAGCAATGTTTTAATGGTTCTGAAAGGAAAAGAAATGAAAAAGAAAGGCAAAGGCAAAGGAAAAGGAAAAGGCCCAGACAACAAGTTTAAGGAGCAAGACAAGACCAAGCCCAAGCCTAAACCCAAGCCTGAAGCCAAGGAGGCAAATCCATCCAAGGAAGGACTCTGTTTCTTTTGCAATGAGCCCAGTCATTGGAAGAGGAATTGTGAGCTCTATATGGAATATCTAAAGAAAAAGAACAATAGCGGGGCTATTACTTAAGGTATTTATGTTATAGAAATTAATCTTTCTACTTCTTCTACTGCGTATTAGATACTACATGTGGAACTCACATTTGTACAAATATGCAGGGTCTCAAAAGGAGTAGAAAGCTGAAAAAGGGTGAAATAGACCTATGAGTTGGAAATAGAGCAAGAGTTGCTGCTTTAGCTATAGGCACTTGTGAATTAGTTTTGCCCAGTGGGCTTTTGTTAATTTTGAACACTTGCTATTATGTTCCTATTTTGAGTTAGAACTTTGTTTCACTTTCTTATTTAGATGAGGAAGGCTTTATTTCAATTATTGGGAATAAAAAATGTTCTATTTATTTTAATGATATCTTTTATGTGGATGGAGATTTGCATGGTGGTCATGATTACTTGAACCTTGAAGCACCCAATAAGGAACATATCTATAACGTAACTACCAAGAGGATCAAGTCAAACGATTTGAATCTGACCTACCCATGGCACTATCGTCTAGGCCACATAAACGTGAAATGCATTGCAAAGCTCAATCAAGATGGACTTCTCAAGTCATTTGATTTTAAATCATTTGACACTTGCGAATCTTATTTATTAGGAAAGATGACAAAGGCACCTTTTACTAGACATAGTGAAAGGGCTACTGACATATTGGGTCTAATACATATAGATGTATGTGGTCCATTAAGTACAAATGCAAGAAGTGGTCACCTGAACTTTATTGCTTTTATAGATGACTTTAGTTGATAGGGATATATCTATCTAATGAAACTTAATTCTGAATCTTTTGAAATGTTGAAAACTTTCCAAAATGAGGTACAAAATCAACTTGGTAAATCCATTAAAGCACTTCGATCTGATCGAGGTAGTGAATATTTGAGTCAAGAATTTATTGACCATCTTAAAAACTATGGAATTATTTTACAATTAACTCCACCAGGAACATCACAATGGAATGGTATTTCTGAATGAAGGAATCGAACCCTATTAGATATGGTTTGATCTATGATGAGTCAAACAGATCTTGCACTATCCTTTTGGGGCTATGCATTAGAAACAGTTGCGCTCACATCAAACCGTGTTCCATCTAAGGTGGTTGAAAAGACCCCAGTTTGTCTTTTCTCAAGATTTGGGGATGTGAAGCATATGTTAAGTAACAAGTCTCTGATAAGTTAGTACCTAAATCTGTAAAATGCTTTTTTATAGGGTATCCCAAGGAAACTAAGGGATACTACTTCTACAATGCCACTATGAATAAAATGTTTATTGCTTGAAATAGTATCTTTATAGTAAAAGAGTTTGTCTTTAAAAGAACCAGTGGGAGCAAGATAAATCTCGAAGAAGTTTGAGATCCACAAAATTGCATTGAGCCAGAGATGGAAGAATGAGAAGACTTACAACAAGTTGATGAGCCTACTCAAGTAACACAAGGCCCAAGAAGGTATGATAGAACACGACATCAGCCTCAAAGATATAGACTTCTTTTAATTGATAGTCGTGATGTGTTGCTCTTAGATCAAGAAGAGCTAACCACCTATCAAGAGGCCGTAATGGGATTTGACTCTGAAAAATAGCTACACGCCATGAAGTTTGAGATGCAATCCATGTATGACATTCAGGTATGGACCTTGATTGACCCACCTGAAGGTATAAAAACCATTAGGTGCATATGGATTTTTAAGAAGAAAACTGACATGGATGGCCAAGTGCATACCTTCAAAGCATGATTGGTTGCAAAAGGAATCAAGTAAACTCATGGTGTAGACTATGATAAAACCTTTTCACAAGTCATGATGATTAAATTAGTCAGGATCCTTCTTGCCATTGCAGCGTACTATGATTACAAGATTTGGTAGGTGGACATCAAAACAACTTTCCTTAATAGGAAGCTACTTGAGGATGTATACATGACACAACCTGAAGGTTTTGTACTTCCAGAAGATTCTATGAAGGTTTGCAAGCTTCAAAGATCCATTTATGGATTGAAGCAAGTATCTCGTAGTTGGAATCAACATTTTGACGAAGTAGTCAAAGAGTTTAGATTTATCCAAAATGTTGATGAACCTTGTGTTTACAAGAAGGTTAGTGGGAGCACAATTGTATTTCTAATGCTTTATGTTGATGACATCCTACTCGTTGGGAATGACATTCCTACCTTGCAAAATGTCAAGACTTGGTTAGGAAAGTGTTTCTCGATGAAAGACTTAGGAGAAGCCACTTATATCCTAGGGATAAGGATCTATAGGGATAGATCCAAGAGGCTAATCTGCCTAAGTCAGTGCACTTATATAGACAAAGTATGGCATGCATTCAATACGCAATATTCAAAAAAAGGTTACATTCCCATGTCTCATGGCATCAATCTTAGCAAAGCTCAGTGTCCTTGTTCACGAGATGAGTGAGAACGCATGAGCAAGATTCCATATGCCTTGGCAATTGGATCTCTCATGTACACCATCTTGTGCACTTAACCAGATGTCTCATATGCCTTGAGCATGACTAGTAAATATTAGTTGGATCCAGGTAAGAATCATTGGACTATTGTCAAGAATATCCTAAAGTACTTAAGATGGACTAAGGATGTATTCTTGGTGTATGGAGGATTGGAAGATGAGTTGGTTGTAAATGGTTAAACAGATGCAAGTTTCCAATCCGACAAATATGATTCTAGATCACAATCATGATTTCTATTCTATTTGAACGGTGGATCAGTTAGTTGGAAGAGTTCCAAGCAAAGTACTATAGCTAATTCTACAACAGAAGCTAAGTACCTAGTAGCATCAGATGTAGCTAAGGAAGCTATTTGGATTAAGAAGTTCATCACTAAGCTAGGAGTGGTGCCTACCATCTCAAATCTGATAGATCTATTTTGTGATAATAACAACGCAATAGCACAGGCTAAAAAGCCTAGGTCACATCAAAGAACTAAACACATACTCAAGCGATATCATCTCATCAGAGAAATCATTGATAGGGGTCATATATAGTAAGCAAAATACCAACTGATGACAATGTTGATGATCCTCTTACTAAGCCGCTTACACAAATAAAGTATGAGTGTCATGTTAGGTCAATGGGTATTAGATACATCAATGATTGGGCTTAGTACAAGTGGGAGTTATTGGAGATTGTGCCCTAGGTTAATCATTATATTATGAACATTGTACTTTATTATGAAAAAAGAAGATGCTTTTCCTTTTATTACATTATTATATTATTTGCATGTTTATCTTTATAATAATATCCTTAGATAAATCATTTTATCCTAAATGTCCCTAGTCAATCATCTTTATGAGAACAATGATGAATTAAGGCTAGTATGATTTTGATTGATAATTATGTGATAATTATGTATTAAGATACAAATGAAAATCATAAGCTCCTGTTAGGGAATAGGCACTGGATTGACTCGTCATGAGATAGCTGTATGGCTCAAGTCATAAGCATATCTCACATTTAACCATGCCACTAAACCCTCAGACCTGAGATCACCATGGCTTCCTAAATGGGGAACACTATACTTTGACATAGTCAAAAGTCACCTTTAGTTGGGAGAACATAAAGACTATGATTGGGCATAGTGGAATTCATATGGAGAAAGATGAATGGTTAAGATGGAATTTGTTCTTCTAATTAATGGATGTGATCGGGTTATATGACAGGTTACATTGGATCACCAATCCCATATGATTTGGGTAGTCACAATGTGTTGCTAGAGGCCATTTGTGACTTGTGAGTCAAATAGTGTTATTGGTCCACTACCAACATCATATGTGCCTCCAGGGTTACATACAAGAACATGCCAACTCGAGTTTGAATGTCTGAATTCATTAAATCTAAAATGGTCTAGATTCAGTGAATTTAACGTTCAATTTAGGGTGATTGAATTATATATATAGATTTATATATATATTATAAAATTCAAAGTATATATATATGTTTAATATATTATATTATTTCGAAATATATATATTATTTTATTCAAATTAATCTAAATAAATTGGTTTTAGATTTAATTCTATGTGATAGATTGAAATTTAAACTAATGTCATAATCTAAATTTGATTTAGATTTGATTCTAGATTTAGATAAGATAGTTGGTTTAGATATTATTCTATTAGATATATTTAAATCTAAACTAATTTATTTAATTAAGATTTGATTTAATTTAAATAATTGATTTAAATTAATCAAATAATAAACCTTATCTATATAATTATATAGATTAAGGTTATTAAATATAGAATCAAGAGAGAGTTTCCACTCACCCTAGAGATTGAGCGCCACATACTCACACAGAGAAAGTGTACGGATGAACAGAGAACGTATAGACGAACACAAAACGTATGGATATTCACAAATAGAGGTATTAGCAAGCTGTTCGAGTTAGACTCACCATTCATGTGGATACCAGTAGAGGGAGCTGATTGGACACGTCAGTTCCTGGGGTTTGACGAAATGACAAGAACACCAAAGGGTCGCACTTGAGGTAAAATTTTTTTTTACATCTCAATCTAAACAACATTTATGGATTCATGGGAGGGATTTTGGTGGAATTTTCCACTGCATGTGTACTGAAATTCCCAACACTCTCATCTTTAGTCTCCCATATTCGCAGGGAGAAAACATGCATCTTCGCACATAAGTCCTCGAAGGACGAGAATTCAACCACTGACAATTGCTCTTTAAATTCTAGATGAGCTCCCTCAAACAGATGTCGATCCTTCCACTTGTCATCAGGGTGATTCCTCAAGTAACTGGAATATTTTGCTAGATCCAGAAATTGCTTGATGTAGTTGTCAGTTGACAAGTTCCCTTGCTGGAATGCTAGAAATTTAGCCTCCTTTTGCATCATCATTGTAGGAGGGAAGTAATGCAAGAAGAATCTCTCCTTAAATTGCTCCTAATTCATCGGGGCATCCATAGCTTCAACATTTGGTATGACACTCCTCCACGACCACTTAGCCTTTTTCTCTAGCTTAAACACTACTAGTTGTGCCCTTTCCTCAAATGCAGTCCATCATATCAAAGATGGTTTCCAACTAGTCTACCTATTCTTCAGCTAATATAAGGTCGATTTTATCTTCGAAAGCTAAGGGATTGAACTTCTGAAAGCCCTTCAGTTGAGAGGAAATACCCCTCATTCCTGCTAATTCAACTGCTCTTGTATTCTATTCAGTGTTTCCCCTTAGGTATTAAATTGGTCACTTAGCCTATAGCCAACATCTCATGTATCTGCCTCATCAGATCACTATTGCTCTGCCTTTCTTTGCGAGACATCCTTTCCTATACACAAGTAGTAACATGTTCAGTTATATGACCCCGGACTAGTATTACAATGGGAATATACTAGTCTATGCAATTGAAACTGTGCCAAATATTACCACAAATAGACACAATGACCTGAACCATCGGTTTGATACCAAAATGTAATATCCTAAAACCAAGGTCTCCAAAAACCTACCAAAAAGAGGACTAATAGTAACAATAAGAAAAACAAAGGATGACACCACAGCTTGATACAGTACCGCCATGGCGTGGATACTCTTGAGTTTGAGAGAAATACAGACATTGATGGCTAGTGCTGTGACCAAGTTTCTGGCACTGCGGTGCCAATATCAGTATCCATATTAGCAATTTGCTGATTTTCCAATCGAACTTCTGATGCGTACAACTTTGTGCTCCGACCTCCAATTGACTTGATTTCAATTCCTATATGTCAATCTCATCTCAATTTAACTATAGATACTAGTTTCATCTCAATTCATCTTTGTAAGGAGATTTTGGATACCCATGATCGATTTGGTCACTTTTTGACCAAAGTTAACCTCTCAACCACTCCAATTGCCATAAAAGGCAAATTGGAATCCAAGGACCATTCATAAAGGTCCTAAAAGGCACAATCTACCTATCCAAGGAGGTTTCACCTCGGAGAAATACTTCCTCTGAGATTTGACCCCACTAAACCCTAACTTCACATAATAGTCTCCATGCCCCAAATCACACAATTTAGGCCTAAAACCACTTTGGGCTCATACATAAGCCAATCAGGCCCCCTGACACATGCACTAACAATAATGACCTATACCAGGGTCCAAACCATCACATACAATCCACACATAATATACAATCAAAGTACCCTCATCATCATTCCATTAGCATCATTATTCAATAAACCATGCATACACAATTCTATAAATTAGTATACTCCCGAGTTAACACAGAATAGACAAGACATACAAACACGCAACTCTACTTGGTACAAGTTATTACATAAACCAAATTGGTGAAACTACTAGTTTACAATTGATAATCCCAAAGATGGAAAAGCTTATGACTCTTTGTTCTTCTTGAGACAAGTGCTAGAGTCTTAACCTGAAATGTTAGTCATAGAGGTGTGAGACAAAGTCATAATAACTAGGAACACATACAATATACTACAGATACAAGTAGATCTGTACATAAATGTAGATAATGAAATGCTATGCAACAATATCATGGTACACATGTCTTTCTCAAACATGGCTAGAACCACGGGCTATCCTTATCACAAGACATTTTGATAGGTAATTCCGTTCCAACAGTCAATGAAGACTGCTTCCAGAATATTACCAAGCTCACCTCATATTAATGCAACCTAGCCAAAGGTTACACTAATACTTGGATTGTGGCTCTCCTTCCCTTAAACCACCCGAATTGGTGGTGATTTAAGGAAGGTGTTGTCCACTGCCACTTGGCTCTCGGGCCTTAAGAGATGATTTGGTGGGAAGGATCTTTCATTATATCATCATATCATATATCACCATATCACATCGTATCTCATTATCACCTCCCAATCTACCATATCTTAATATGGTCATGTGGTGACGATGTTTATATCATGCCACTGTGCAATAATCATCATATGATCATAACCATTGTAAATGCCATGCTAGCATGCTATCACATGAGTATGCTATAGAATCACCAATATACACATATCACATATACAAGTACCAAGGATCTAGAATCATACCCCATCTAACCGTGTACATACCATGATACGTAGAAGAAGCCATACATATACACATAACCATATCGTAGTATGAACGGAAACATGCATATATATATAAATACAATCAACAATTAATATACAAACATAAACACTTGATTTCCTTAAATCACCGACACCACACACACTGGGTAACCCCTTCGTTTCAACACCAAACAAGAGTTGAGTCACCTTCAATTATCTAAACAACCACTACAACATCATAACATTTCTAATTAACATAATGTATAACTTAATCAAATTTATAACTCAACCAATTATACTTAACCCAAGGTTCTAACAACATAAACACATCTATTGATCCCTTTACATCCATTTTAATTGGTAGAAACCTCGACTAATCCAAAATATAGCATAGTCCCATGGATTCCAACCAAAATTCTTGGAGAAAAGATAGGAGAAGAGCTTAGGGATCACTTACCCACCAAGATTGGAGCTCCTCAAGGCCAGAAATCACCCTTAAAGGTCAAAGAACTGAAACCCTAGCAGAGCTCCTCCATTTCTCTCTCGTTTTTTTCTTCTTCTGTTAACTAAAACTCGTCCAATTTAAACAAATTTCGCAACTCTTATAGCAGCGCAAGTGCTTTCGACCCAAAAAATTTTTCAATTTCCACGACTATCTCGCCATGGTGGCTATGTACCTTACCACAAAGTGACCCTTCTCTATTTTCATTTTTAGATTTTTTCATATTTGGATCCTTTCTTTAGTCTTGGTTCCTCAGGTGCTGCATGAAATATAGGGCAACTTCTTATTAGCTCAATACTATGTTCACTATAGTGTAATGGGAGTTGTTACACTACGACTTCTTAGTCTTCTCTAAACTAGTACTAGATTCTTCACCTGAAATGTTAGCCACGAAGGATGTGAGATAAAGTTCAATAACTAGGAAACACAAACATACAATAAATATCATATGTCTATACATATATGCAATTGATACAATGCTATGCAAAATGTCATAGTATGCATGTCTCCCTCATACATAGCTAAAACCACGGGCTGATCTTATTACAAGACATTTCCAATAGATGATTACTGATTCTGAAACATCACTAAGCTCACATCACACTAGTATACCTGGCCAAAGGTCACACTAATACTTGGACTAGGGTTCTCCTTCCCCTGGACCACCCGAATTGGTGGTGATTTAGGGAAAGTACAATCCACTACCACCTAGCTCTCCTAGCCATAGGAGAGGATTTAGTAGCAGAGATATATTACCATATCATATTATTATCATTTCTCATCTCTTCATCATAACCCCTTCCACCATACTTCTGTATGCTCAATGCGGTGATGATGTTTGTAACACCTTAAACATAAGTCCATTTCCTATGTATTAGATTCCAATTATGTCCATTATTGCATGATTAGAGACTTGATTGCATAAAAATATTAAAACGGATTTTTCTTTATTTCAGGTACTGTTCATTGTTGATTTTCCATTTTACCCGACAAACTTTGGAAATTCATAACTAATTATATAAAAATCATCTCATAGTGATTCAAGTCTCTAAAAATGGTTAAACAGATTCTCTTGATGAAAAAATATGAAATAGAGCATTTTCTAGACCAATTTATATAGTTTATTTCTCAAACATTTACTGTATATTTGGTCATTTTGAAACTTCTCAAGTTTTGGCCTTATTTTTAAAAATTCATATCTCCTGATATTCTAAGCCAAATATGCATTCTCTATGTTTTTGGAAAACTCTATTTGTATTCTTTTTATAAATATTCTTTTGTATATTTATTCTACTAGAATAGGGCAAGGAATTAACTTCAACCAATAAGGCTCAGAGCTCAACTTCAACTGGAATAGTCTTAGGAAAATATGTATAACTCTTGTTATATAGCTCCAATTACACTCAAACTGAGGGATATTAAAGCTAAGACATAGACTTTCCATAAGTACAAACCAATAAATTTTTGGAGCTATATACGATTTTGTAATCCCTTTTGAATTTCCCAGTATCTAGGTACAAGGTTCTAGTTTTCCAATCTTGCCCTGTTTTTGAACCCTAAGTTTGAAAATTCACCATAAATTGTACACTTATCCAATTTAGGTGTTCTTTGACTCTATGGAAAGATTATTCCATCTACTTTCAAATAGTATAAATCACTTAAACTAATTGTCCTGTTTCAAATAAATAGTATATACGTTCTATTAGGGTATTCAGATTGAATATTTTCATCCACACTTTAGCATAACAAACTTCATAAACATAATACATCAACATTCATGGTTTCTTATCCAAAGATAACATCATTTAAGACGCAAAAAAGCATCACTATTCCAAATTACAAATTCATAGCATATTGGATGATTTTATACAAATTGCCAAATAATGCATCATTGGTGACTCTATTTGCTAAAAAATAAGCTCCTCCTTTATCCACTTAGCTTTGCCTTGATCTTTGACACACCTTGACCCTATCATGGTTAGTCATTTGGAAGGGAATGAGATTCAAAGAATCTCAGTAGCAACCACCAAAATGCAATCATATTATCACATAATGCAGGCAATCATCATAAAATCCCCATTCAATCACATTAAAACTTTAGCAATTTTATAGAAAATTGGGCAGAGTTTTCCCTTGAATTTTGGACATTCAGGGGTCTCAAAACCCCTCAAATAACTCAACAATGCCAATAAATTATCACAAATCAACAATACAATCAATTGGTATATCATCAAAATCATTGCTATCTATATGACAATATAATACAAGTATAGGTTTGATTACTACCTTGTAGCTTTCTAATTCTTCCCAAACTTTGCACACTCTTCCTTCGGTCTTCTAGTAATTTCTTGAACCCTATTACACCATAAAATGAGGTCATAAGTCATTAGTTGCATGACTTTATTCATAAAGTGTGCATGCTTGACTTAAAAATTCATTTTTCTATCCTTTGATCTTTCTTTGTACAATACACTTGCTCTTACATATTTTGGACCCAAGGAATCCATTTTTGGGGTCAAAATCATGAAATTCCCTCTCCTTTCATGAACCCTAAATAGAATAAAAATAGAAAAAATTTTAGAAAAATATTTATCCAATTAACTCAAAATCTAATAGCATATTCTTGCATCTAGAAGTATTTCTATGGCTTTTCATGGTGTAATTTCTTCATAACTCCATTTCCTGTCTCTACTCTCTCTCTAGGTGGAAAATTTTAGAGGTGAATAGAAGAAAAATACTCCATAAAATACCACAAGACTCAAGTATGTACAAGGTAGTGACCATAAAAATCTACCTTAGAAGTTTGAAGACCAAACTTTTCTTGTTGCTCATGATTATTAGCTTCAATTTTTTTTTCATGCTTCTCTTCTGTTCTTGTAACACCTTATATTAGGGCTCATTAACCATGTATTAGATCATTATAGATTCCTTTCATCATGGTTTAGAAACTAGAATCAAAATATATTAAAAACAGAATTTTCAATTTTCTCAGGTACTGTTCACTTGGCAAATTCTAGTATTCCCTATGAATTTTAAAAATTCATAACTAATTCTAAAATAATTATATCAAAGTGATTCAAGTCTCTAAAAATAGATAAAATGATTCTATATATGGAAAAAATAAGAAACAGAGCAAACACTAGGCCATTCAATATAGTTTATTCCTTCAAAAAGTACTATGGATTT
Source organism: Adenanthera pavonina (assembly GCA_026686845.1). Taxonomy (NCBI): domain Eukaryota; kingdom Viridiplantae; phylum Streptophyta; class Magnoliopsida; order Fabales; family Fabaceae; genus Adenanthera; species Adenanthera pavonina. The sequence continues at coordinate 21,391,226 of JAIVEN010000009.1, forward strand.
GGTCATTTCTAAAAATTCCTGATTTTGACAATAATTTTGAAAAATCATATTTCCTTCTATTCTGGGCCAAATCATACATACTATATGTTATTTGAAATCTATATATATCTAATTTCTAAAAATATTTTTCTTGTACATTTATTTCACTTGAACAGGGCATGAAATTAACTTAAATCATGAAGGGTTAGAATTCAACTTTTACTAGAATAGTTTTGGGAAAACCTCCATATCTTCTATTATATAACTCCAATTATCTCCAAATCAGTGGCATATGAAACTTAAAACATATACCTTTCTATAAATACAAACCATCTAATTTTTAGAGCTCTGTATGATTTTATATTATTTTTTTAATTTTTTAGTGCCTAACTTTTAGTTTTCAATTTTCCCTATCTTTCCCTGTTGTAAACCATTACTTTGAAAATTCACTATAATTTGTACACAACTCCAAATGGGGTGCTCTCTGGATCATTTTAAAGCTTTATTTATGTATTTTAACAGCATATATATTACTTAAACTAATTATGTAATATCCCAAAATTTTACTGGATATTATGTGATAAAAGAGGACATAATTGATGATAATGTAAAATGTACAAGAAATTCATGAAAATGGACAGATACTGTTTTACGTGAAATAGGGTAAAGAGATCATTTTTTCTGATTGGATGGAAAAATGTGAAAATTATATTTTTTCCCCTAAATAATTTCAAAAATAAAATCCATGTTCCAAAAGTATTAAAATTTACGCGGAAAAAGAAATAGAAAAATCTTAGAGAAATTTACACTTAATGACCAAAAGTTATTGGAAATTATAATTTAATCCTGAGTCAAGGGTAATTTTGTAAATATAAAAAATTACTGTTAAAATGAAGCCCTCGACGAGAGAAGTCCAATGGTATATGGTACTGAGACTTAACGTTCAAGAATAAAGAAATAATTAGTGTCGAGTGTCTAAAAGTAATAGTAAACCATTAAAGTAAATTGTGGGCCCTACCGATGGTTAAAAAAAAATCGGGTCAGGATATAGGCCATACATAAGTACATTTGGGATAGGATAATTATGGAATTATAAAAATAAAATTAGAATAGTCATGTAGCCCAAAAATGCTAAATTAGTATAAAAATGATTTTATCGGTACGATTAAAAAGTATCCGGATTAAGACATATCTAGATCAGGAAAATTGGACAATTTAGGGACACACTTCCCTCTCTCATTCGTGATTTGCTGCAGCCCAAAAGTCTCAAATATTTAATTATTTTTGGAGGAAAACTTCTTAAGAAGGGAGACAAAAAGTAACCTTAGTTAATTAAGTGATTAAGCCACTTAATTAAACCACTTAATCCCTTCTCTTTCCTCACCATTTCATGCGTGAACTAGCAGCCCAAAACAGAGGAAAAAAACACAAGAAAAGGGAGGAAGAAGGAAGAGAAAAAGGAAGAGAAACAAAGGAAAATTGAAGCACAAATTGGTAAGCTTTTATACTACCACCTTAAGCTTACTATCTATGGCTTTCAAAGCATGTTCTATGATTTAGTTTGCTTTCTTTCCATCTTAGGTTTTCGGCCAAAATGTGATTTATCAATAGGAATGAGTTTTGAATCATTAAACTTAGGAAAAAGCATAGACTAGGTACTAAAAGCATGAATCCATGGATGGTTTGAAGTGATTTGAAGGAAATCTTTTTTGATCACTTAGGTCAGATTTCAGTCAGAACAAGAGGAGTATTTAGAGTTGGAATTTCATTATTTTTAACTCAAAAATGGATTCCCCATGGTCCAAAACCTTAAGAATACGTGTGTTGTACAAAGAAAGATCAAAGAAAAGCTAAGTGAAAAATTTGGGTTTTAGTGAGTAATGTCTTATGTAATTCGTAAAATCAGTGGGTAAATGGATTAAATGATGATATGATTAGGTTCAAGAAAGTGTTAGGAGGCTCAAGAAGTGGCATACCAAGTTTGGAGAGCAAGGGAGCATCATAAGGTAGTTAATTTCCCATACTAGCATTATATTATCATGTTTATTTTCAATGTGCTTTATGCCTTGTCATATGATTGCAATGATATTTTGAGATGATTTATATATATTAGCTAAGTTGATTGAGGGGCATTGAGACCCCGGGATGTCCATTTTTCAAAACGAAACTCTGCCAAAAATTTTATGAATTCATATGACGCAAATGTGTTATTGTATTCAAAATGTGTTATCTTGATGTTTTCATGCTTAATGTGATGATGTGATGGCATATTGGGTGTTAACTAATGAGATTCTTTGAATCTCATCCTCCCAAATATTAACCATGAATAGGTAGCAAAAATAGCAAGACCACCAAGGAAGAGAAAGGAAGGGAGAAAGAGTTTGACCCTTAACTTGATAATTCTAGCAATGTCTCTGAGCTTTGACCTTTTGTGTAATTTTGTAAATGTGATGTTAAGTATGTTTCTTTAAGTTTTATGATGCCTTAGATCTTAACAAAAGTATGGTATAGTATAAAATGATGTATCGCCATGTAAATGTTTTATGGCTTTTGTTTGGCAAAGTAGTAAGATATAAATGGTCATTTTGACCTATATAGAGTAAACATGCCACTGTTTAGACTTTTTGATTTATAAAATGTGAATGATATATATGGTTTGAAAGTAGATAGGAAGAGCTCTCTAATGGTCCAAAGAACACTCAAATTGGATGCTTAAGCAATACTTGTCGGATTTTTATATTTAATCCCAATGAAAATGATTATTTTGCAGTTTTCATATAAATTGTGAAAATTTATAGAGTTTGCTATACAGATCAGTACTATCATTGCTCTAACTTATATTTTCTCCATGTAGAAAAAGTTATAAGCTATCTCTAGAGACTTAAATCACATGCATACGATTTTTATTGATTTAGTTATGATTTTCCAAAATTTAATCGGAATATATAAATTCGATTAAATGAATAATAACCAAAGTTGAAAAAATTTTATTATGGCATTTACTGTGATTCAAGATCCTACTACGATAGAAATGGACTTTAGAATGATTAGATATGTGAGAAATGGATCCATAAGAGAGGTGTTACAAATTACGCTGTCTCACATGAATAGTACACATGTTTCTGTCGGGATGTTCAAATTGTACATTTCCATTCATGTCTTGGCAAAATGAGCTTCATATCATATTTGTATCATCATTCATTATACCACATTCATACATAACATAATGAGAAACTTAGAAATATATGATAGCAAATAATGGCAGCATCACTCATCTATACATATATTGATACAAATGATCACATTACAACATAATGACTTTACATCATCAACCATTCATCATTATCTTCTTCATGCATCTAGCTTCTCCCTTAGCTCTTTTCCATTGTTTTTTCCTAGTATGGTTAGTCATTGAGGGGGGATGAGATTCAAAGAATCTCAATAGTAATTACCCATACATGTAATCATATTATCACATTTACATAAAAACATTAAAGAATCATTAATCAAACATACTTGCACATTTAAGTCATACGATTTCACAAAAATTTTAGCAGAGTTTTGTTTTGAAAAATAGACATCTTGGGGGTCTCAAAGCCCTTCATTCAACTTAGCCAACATCATAAAAACATCACAAGGCAACAATACAATCATATAACAAAGCATCGAACATATTTAAAGCAAGCATGATAACATAGTACAAGTAAGAAAGTAATGCTACCTTCATGCTTTCTCTTACTCTTCCACTTAATATCAATGCTCCCACTAGCTTCCTTGAGCTTCTTCAAGTCCTAATGCATCACCAAATACTAACTTAGGCCACTATTTTATGGAGTCATATCACAAAGTCCTACACTAAACCCTAAAATTCTGTCTTAGCTTTGTCTTTATTTTTCTTTACACTAATACATGTTCTTAAGGTTTTGAACCATAGGGAATACATTTTTGAAGTCCAAATTATGAATTCCAACTCTAGGAACAAACCCTAACTTGGCCAAAAATTAGGGCAAAATGCAAGAAAATGATTTGCTTTATAATACTTCAAACTAGTTGTGAAAACTTACTTTATATGACTTTTCTAAGATTTCCCCTTTATTTATTTGGAAAAAACTCATCCCTTGGACAAGCTCAAGCATGGCCAAAATTTATGGAGGAATGGAGGAAGAAGATGACTCCATGACACTACTTCTCAACACTTGAAAGCATAAGCTCAAGGTCATAGATACTTACTTGGCAACTTGACTCTCCAAGTCTTGCACCTTAGCTTCTCTTTCTTTTCTCCTTTCCTCTCTTTTCTCTCACGAGTTAGGCTTCTTGGTTGCTACAATATGAGAGCCTCTCACTCACTAACTAGCACATAGAAACCCAAGAGGAAAGAGATGAGATAAACTTCCTTAATTAAATTTAATTTTCTTAACTTAGGTTAGTCAAACTACTTCTTAAAAAAGTAGTTTAAGAAATAATAAAATATTGCCTTTTCCCCCATGTGCAGCAGCTGTTTGGATGTCCAAAATAGGAAGCAAATTGGATAATTAACTCACTTAACTACTTAGCTTAATCATGGGTTAATTAAAGTTAATCCAACCTTGGTCACTTTTACATACTTCTTCAAGAAGTATTTGCATAAAATAATAAAATATTTATTTGCAGCACATGGGCTACTAAAAATAGTGCCAACTCATGCTAAAATATCTCTAAAATTTTACATATTTTTTTGGTCCAGATATTCAAATATTTTTTACCAGTACCGATAAAGTCGCTTCTACAATAAATTAGTATTTTAGGGATATAGGATTATTTTAAATTCATATCTATGTTTCCTTAATTATTCTATCCCAAATAATATTTGTGTAAGGCCCAAATCCTGTCCTAATCATCTTTTAAATGTTTGTGGGGCCCACGATCAACTTTATTGGTATTAAGTTACTTTTGGATATTTGGCACTAATTATTTCTTTATTCTTAAATATTAACCCTCAGTGTCATATACCATTGGGTTCGTCTTATTGAGAGCTTCGTTCTGATAGTAATTTTTCATATTTACAAAATTACCCTTGACTCGGGGCAAATTTATAATTTTTAAAACTTTAGGTCATTAGGTGTAATGTTCCCCCAAGAACTTTTGCACCCGCATTCTAGGTGAACTTTTAAACTTTGAGACATAGATATCATTTTCATAATTTTTTAGAGGTAAAAACATAATTTCTCATTTTTCCATCCGACAAAAAAAAATGAACTCTTTGTCCTTTTTCATGCAAAATGGTGTCTGCCCGTTTTCTTGAATTCCTTACAGATATTTAGATATTCTGGTTCTTTGGTATGTTACACTTCTACTGCAATTTCATAAGTGCTTGAGATGATAAAGATGATGGGCTATAAGCCTAATATGATAATTATATAATAAAGTAACTTTATTACTTTATTTTTGACTTTTGTTTACTTTTCTTGTTTAAAAAGCATTTTGAAAAATCCCACTTGTATCCTAAGGCTCTTCAGACGTGATTATCCTCATTTCTTGACCAAAAATTACTTTAATATTTTTTATGGACCATTACATCTTTTACTGATTAAATTTACCCATACTGATTAAATAATTTTATCATAATCTCATTAAATTAGTGTAGGATCATCCAAAAATTACCTTTGGATTAAAATCATCATCTTGTCTTAAACTATATTTGGGTAAGGTCCATTTACTATTATTTACCCGGTACTACTTTTTCGACAGTTTAAAATAACCTTTATCGAGTAAAATATTAACTTTTATTTCAATTGCCTATAATAAATTCATACGAATCTAATTAACTTCCAAACAATATTCCATTGAGCTTAGCTCATCAAAAGATTCATTTTGACTCTAATTGTTCATATTTATAAAAATATCCTTAATCTGGGGTAAATTTATAATTTTTAAAATTTTTAAGTTATTAGGTGTAATTTTTCTCAAACAACTTTCACTTTTCCTCTTTCACATTGAACTCACTTTTAAGGGACTTAAATGCAATAATTTTTAATTTTAGGGCCCAAATACAATTTTTTCATTTTTCCATTCAATTTAGAAAAATGACCTCTTTACTTTTTTCATACTTAACGGTATCTCTCAATTTTTCCTAGTTACTTATGCATTTTATGATATCAATATTTTTTTTAGGGTTTAAATGCAATATTAATATTTTACTTCTAATATGGAAAATGACCATTTTTCCCAAAGTCGGGTTAAAACATAATTATCCATTCTTCTAGACACTTTCTTGTAATTTTACCCGAAGACTAATCTTTCATCATTTCTTTTTTTACTATTTACACTAATTTTCAAATTGGTCTATCATTTAACCTAGACCTTTTAGCTACAAAATACTTATACTGTTATGTTTAGTTCAGGATAAGTTTTCATTCAAGTGATATATTGTATACCTCCCGAGGTAAGTTTTAGAATTAATTTCCGTTAAATATCTTATAAAAAATTAATTCCAATTAAGGAACAAACATAACTTCTTCTAAACATTAGATGAGAAATTAATTTCTTCTAAAACCCGAATATATAACATTTTAGTCTTATTTCATTTCTCATATTTCATTTATTTTATAACGTCGCATAAAAATAGGGATATTACAATATTCATGTCATGCCACTATGCAATCAACATTATTATCATAACTATCATCAATGTCATGCTAGCTTGCCATCACATGAGTATGCAATAGAATCACATATATGCGCATATAACATCATGCTTATCATCATCATATACAAGTACCAAGGAACAAGATTCATAACTCAACTAGCCATGTGCATACCACGATATGTAGAAGGAAACATATACACACATAAACAATATCGTATACGAATGGAAACATGCATATATATATACCAAACAACAACTAAAAATATATGTAAACACCCGTTTGCCTCAAATTGACGATACCACACACACAGTTTAGGAGGTGGTCTCAACAATGATCACGAGCCAAACCACCTCCAATTAGCCAATTAAAACACTACAATCACACAACATCTTTAGTTAACCCAATGCACAACCACTCAAAAACTCATAATTCCATTGCTTAAGCTTAACCTAAGGTTCTAACAACATTTTCATGCATTATTGAGTCCCATGCAACCATTCAAATCACGCATTAATATATACAATTTGGATTTTGACTTCTCTTCTCAAATATCAATTTGGCGTTTCGATGAAATCATGTATAATCGCTCTAAAACACACATCCAAGCTTCAATAACACTAAACCACACTTCAATAATCCATTTATATCCATTTCAATTGGTGGAATTCAGCCTAAATCAGAAACCCCAAGCATATATCTGAATCTATTCCTAAAAACCAAAGAGAAAAGAGAGAAGCGAGAGTAAAGACCACTTACTAACCAAGATTAAAGCTTCTAAAGTCCAAAAATCACTCCCAAAGGTAAGAAATTCATTACCCTAATAGAGTTTTCTTTCTTCTCCTCTGATTTCTTCCACTACATCTGATTGAATCTCATCCAATTTAAAGAAAATTGGGGGCTTATGCTGCGGCGAACATGTTGGAGATTGTGTCCTAAGCCAATCATTATAGTATAAACATTGTATTTCATTATGAAAAGAAGGTGTTTTTTTACATTATTATATTGTTTGCATATTTTTTTTATAATAATATCCTTGGATAAATTATTTTATCCTAAATGTCCCTATCCAATCATCTTTGTGGGAACAATGATGAACTAAGGTTAATATGATTTCGATTGATAATTATGTGACAATTATGTATGAAGATACAAATCAAAATCATAAGCTCCTGTTAGAGAATAGGCACTGGATAGATTTGTCATGACATAGCTGTATAGATCAAGTCATAAAAATATTTCATAAATAACCGTGTCACTAAGCCCTCAGACCTGAGATCACCATAGCTTCTTACTTGCGGAACGCTATACTTTGACATAGTCAAAAGTCACTTTTAATCGGGAGATCATAAAAGCTATGATCAGGCATAGTGGAACTCGTGTGGAGGAAGAAAAATGGTCAAGATGGAATTTATCCCTCTAATTAATGGAGAGATATATCTGGGCCCCTCGATGAGTGAAACTAAGAAATGCATGGCCATGCTCGAATGGAAAAGTTTCCATTTGTTCTGTCAGCCTGCTCGGAGATTGAAAAAGTGATGGTCAAGTAAAATGAGGATGACATTTACATACCTTATTCTTGACCTATATATCATGAGATAAAAGGGATGTGATCAGCTTATATGATAGGTTACAATGAATCACCGATCTCATATGATTTGGCTAGTCACAATGTCTTACTAGAGATCACTTGTGACTTGTGGGTCCAAGAATGTTATTAGCTCACTACCAACATCATATAGGCCCATAAGGTTGCACACAAGAATGGGCCAACTCGAGCTAGAATGCCCAGATTCATTGAATCTAAAATATGTCTAGATTCAATGAATTTAATGTTTAATTTAGGGTGATTGAATTATATATATATTTGATATATATATATATTAAAATTCAAAATATATATATGTTTGATATATTATATATATTTGATATATATTACATTATTTCAAAATATTTATATATATTATTCAAATTAATTAGTTTTAAACTAATGTCATAATCTAAATTTGAATTTAAACTAATAATCTAAATTTAATTTATATGATGAATTAAATCTAGATTTGATTCTGGATAAAGATTAGATAGTTGGTTTAAATTTAATCTATTAGATAGATTTAAATTCAAACTAATCTATTTAATTAATATTTGATTTAGTTTAAATTATTGATTTAAATTAAACAAATATCAAATTCTATCTATATATTGATATAGACAAGAATATATAATCAATATGATTTCAAATCACCCTAAAGAGAAAGCGATCGTATACTCAAAGAGAGAGGCTGTAGGGTGGACGTTCATAAATAGAGGTGCTAACACACTGTTCTAGTTGGACTCACCATTCATGTGGATACCAGTAGAGGGAGCTGACCAGTCGTATTAGTTCTCGGGGTCCGACGAAACAAAAAAGAACACCAAGGGACACACCGAAAGTAAATTCTTTTTCTACATTTCAATTTAAACAATGTTGACAGATCCATGGGAAGGAATTTCTTGATTGTTTTCCGGTGCATGTGTGCTGAAATTCCTAATAGGACAATAAGCTCTCCATGGTGTTAGACCCTTCTGTTTGAAAGGAAAAATATAACTCCTTGATTTGCTCACCGCAACAGCCCTACTTCTCACCAAGGCATGGAATGCTTCTACCTCCTCTTCAATCTTCCTCCCTCCTAGTTCCTCCGATCCTGCACACAATACTAAGTACACTTCCTATTAGCTCAAGACTAATTTCAGGATAGTATACTAAGTGTTGTTAGATGTCAAAATGCATTTAATTGAGAAATTTGCATTCAATTTTTATTTCATGTTTTTAAACTAGAAATTGACCCATGCAATGCATGGATTGATAATATGATAATGAAAAATATCATGAATTGTATTCAATCATAGTATAAAGTAACAAAATTTGAGTATTCATTAGTATATATAGTTCACTAAATCAAAACACCAACATATTAACCACTTATTTATATACTATGTTTGAAATTATGTCCCTCACTTTCTCTTCTCAATCAAGCAATAATAAGCCCATGCCTACTTCTAACTTGGGATACAACTAGTAACATACCACTTGATAAAGAATGGGTAATTAAGATTTTTAACTATTTTAATAGAATATTTAGAATATCTTTTGGAATTAATCAGGTGATATCATATCTTTTAGGAACTATTAGGAGATCTTATTTTATGTTTATTACCTATTTTATGATTTTTTTTCCTTTATGTTCATATTACAATCTTCTATAATGTCTTAATCTTTAAGAAATTTATAAATAAGTGAGATCCTTACAAACTCTTTAGATTGTGTCAATCTTTTAGAAAGTTTCTTTGAGTCCAATAAATAACTATTATTATAATTGGAATTTAAGAAAATATTGAGTGAAATTGAGCCATGTTTTTAAGGGGTTTCCACAAGTTTTCTCCTATTCTAGTCCATTAGAAAGGTATGATTCATTCCTTGGAGGAGTTGCACTATATACATGTAGAAGCCGTGTGCCTCATGTAGATGTTAGGTAAGCAATTGGGTGTAGAATTAACTTCTATATGTATAAAGGTAGAGTTCAAACTTTAGATGTAACAAGAAAATGCATACCAAGAGATGTCTGTCCCTACAGATAATTCCTTAGAACCTCAAAGAAGTTGACACCTTATCAAAGACTCTTCACTTGAGAAGCATGGAGATGAACATTCTCAATGTTCTTGAGGTTTTGATTTTGAAAGTGAAGTTACTCAAGAGAAATGTAATATTTGTGTTCCTAAAATGATACCTCCCTTACCTCTGGAAGGCAAAAGTTTGAAGAAGGAACACTATGCCACATTTAGGTTTTGTTGATGCCTAAAAGTTGGCACTTATTTAAAAAAAAGTCTGCAAAAGTGAGGTAGAGGAATTTGTAAGTAGTTATCCAAATAAACACGTACAAAAGTCAATCATTGTAGGTGGTTATTTAAATAACCTCTTATAAAGATATATGTAAACAAAAATGAAATTAAAAAAAAATTGGGAAAGGATTTCAAATAACCACCTTCAAAAGTCCATGTAAATGAAAACATATATCATTGATAGCCATGTGTAGCTGTTGATTAAAAAAAAATCCAAGGGTCCATTTTTAACCCTTATCACTCAATATTTTGTTCCTTCCTTTTCTCTTTCTTCTTTTTCTATTTCCTTATGTCAGATCACCTTTTTCTCCCAACTTCATCCAAAAAATTTTTTTTTTCTCTTCTCTACTCTTCCTTTTTTTCTCATTTCCTCTTCCCTTCTTCTCTTTTTCATTCTCTTTGTTCTTTTCAGTCAAGATCTTCAACAATATATGCTTGGTCGATATCTTGTCCTCTCCCTCCACCAAACCAATTAAGATCCTTCACCACCATCAATTGCCACGAAGCTCGTGGGCCATAAAGCCATCATTTTTAATTGACCTAGCCTTCTCTGTGTACCATGGATTATTTTAGGTAAGTACTAGACTCAACCCCTAATGATTAGATCTAAATCTCACTCTCACTCCCTTACTCATCTTGCATGATCATGCTTTTGGTTTTGACACAAGGCAGAATAGATCTAGAGTAGTAGTTTCCAGTAGGAGCTTTTGCATAAGGGAGAATGAGATGTTGCTGGCAGTGATTCATGCTTTCAAGTTTGCTCTAGTTAGATCTCTTTCAATGCCGTTGAGGGAGGCTTGCAGATTCAAGTTCCAGTGTAACCGATCTATTTTTTGTCAGAGCTTTTTTTATGTCACACATATGTTCGATGGTTGTTTGTAATACCTTATCTTTTAGCCTCATTTCTTGTGTATTAAACCATATTAGAGTCCAATTATATGAAATTAGAAGCTTGAATCACATAGAAAGACAAAATAGAATTTTTCCAGAATTGGCATTTTTCATTTGGCAATTTCATTTTTATCGACTGAAATTTAAAAATTCATAACTAATTCCACAAAAATCATATATAAGTAGTTCAAGTCTCTAAAAATAGATAAAAGCATTATCCACATTGAAAAAAAAATAAGTAACAGAGCATTAGTTGGGCCAATAAGTACAGTAAACTTTGAGAATATTTATCATTCATGTGGTCATTTTCTGAAAATCCAAGTTTCAGCCACTAATTTTGAAAAATCACCATAAATCACACATACATACAAATTAAGTGCTCTTTGAACCATTTTAAATTTCTATCTTTCTAGTTTCTAACCATATATAATGTTTATATGTTCTATGTAATACCCCTTATAATATCTTTCTTGACTTTGTGTTCAGGACCGGAGAAAGTAGGACGGAGAAAGGCTTAAGTGGAGTCTAGAAGAGCTCCATGCCACAGTGAGAAGCAGGGCCGCCGCGGAGAGAACCATGCCAGCGGCATTGTTTCAGCTGAAACTGGCGAGATGTTTGGAGCCGCGGTGAGGATCGAGAATTTTGTTTAAATCCAGTTCATTTCGGATGAACAAAAAGAAAGAAACAAAGGGAGAAATGGAGGAAATCGAGGGCTTGCTGGATTCGGCCATTGGAAGTGATTTTCATATATCAAGAGCTTGGATTCAAGTGGGTTGTTTGGTTAACCAAGAGGGGTTCGAGTGTATTGGACAATTCAAGAAAGCTTGTGGAACTCGTGTGAGTGTGGTTTTGATAACCTATGGTAACCGGGTGTTTGTTTATATTGTATTGTCGATATTGGATGATAGTACGTATAGTTGTATATATATGCATGTTTCTTTCATACCACGATATTGATATGATTGTGTATGTGCTGTTCTCTATATATATCATGGTATGCACACAGTTAGATGATGATTGTAATGACTATGATGATGATATTGATATGATATGGTAAGATGCATACATGACATTGTGATATGATGATGATGATTATACGATGATACATGAGCATTTTCACATGACATTGTGAGACTATGATATATGGCGGATAGGGTGGTGATGATGTGATGATATATGATGATATGTATATATGTTAGAGAAGATAAGGAAGGAATATATATATATATGTGTTAGGGAGGATAAGGATGGATTATATATGTTAGGGAGGATAAGGATGGATTATATGTGTTAGGAAGGATAAGGATGGGGGTCCCTATAAGAGTGACATGTATTTCATTCATTTCACATTGCATTCATAAATTGTGTGAGATATATGTCTATATGTGTGTGTGTGATTGTTTCCGGTTACTGAGACATTGTCTCACACCCTTCTCCCATGAACTAATCTTTCAGGAGACAGTTCTGGCACTAGTCCTGAGAAGATGCATGAGTAGTTGCGGACGTGGGAATATTAGGTCTATGTAGTGTGTGTGTATTTTGAATTTAGATCTTGTGCCTAGTAGGATAAAATATTTTGTAATGGATATATGTGATATTGTAAGGGTGGTTATGGATGAATGTATGTTTGTGTTGTATGTATAGTTGCATGGTTTCAGATGTTGTGAAGTCCGTATGGGGGTGTTTGTAAGCTCGGATTGGTTTTGGGCCTCGTTGGTTTGTTTTATGGCCTGTAGCTGGTTTGTCAAGTTGGGGTTCCAAGAGGCCAAATCTTAGAGGAGTGGTTCTTTTGAGATGAAACCTCTTTGACCAAGTTAGTTTAGGGGTTTTGGACCTGTACGAAAGGTCTTGGAGTGACCAATTGCCTTTGGTGGCAATTGAAGGTTGTTAGTGGTAAATTTTGGTCAATAAGTGGCTAAAACGGTGTTAAGGGTTCAGAATCTCGATATGGAGTTGGATTGAGATAAAAGAGGTGTCTATGGTTAGATGGTGACTAGATTGACTTGTAGGAGTTGGAATCAAGTCAATCGGAGATTGAAGCTTGAAGTTATACGCGTCGAAAGTTCACCTCGGAGTATAATCATTGTTGATATGGCATATCAGCATGAGGCGCCGTGGCTTCAGAGTGCAGGCCGTAGTGCCAATGAAGCCAGAAGTGAGTGCGAAACAGGGGAGACTGGAGCCGCGGTGGTACTGTAGCGACTGCGGCCCTGCCCTATTATTTATGTTTTTGGGGGTCGTTTCCACTATTTGAAGTTTTAGAGTGTTGTTTTGAGATGTCATGGTTGTGTTTAGTTACATTTCGAAATTTTTGGTCATGTCTGGAGGTGTTAGGAGGTAGGGTGTTACATTCTACTGCAAAAGCTCAAAATAGTAATAGGTTGACCATACAGAGGTCATAATAACCATTTACAATCCCTAACATTGCAAAATAATAGCATAATTACATAACCATATCTTGTTCTCACATCAGTAGACACATGTCATATGACCTAAAAGGGCATTATCATCTCCATGTACATTTTTATCACCAAACATGTGAATTTATACAAAAGCTTGAAATAAAAGCCCATTGCAAGTACAATCATCTTAATCTTCAACTTGCCTTTATCTTCTTTGGTAATCTTGCCATAACTTGATTCTGGACATTTTAGATATTTGGAATGAATGAGATTCAAAAAATCTCAGTAGTAATTACCATCGAAGCATTCACATTATCAAACATTTCATAAAACATCAATGAATTTTCATAAAAACATATCATGTCATAACGTTTCATAAAAAAATTTGTTAGAGATTCATTTTGTAAAGTGGATATTCCAAGGTCACAATACCTTTCATTTAACTTAGCCAACATCAAGAAATCATCACATACCATCAAAACAAACATTGACATATCAACAATTTCATGGAAATCAAGTTTGATAACATAACACATTAAATGGTAAATAACTACCTTTGAGATTGCCCTTGCTTTTCAAACTTTGTGAACCCTTTCCTTGGCTTTCCACACCTTTCTTGAACCTAAATACATCACCATTTAAGTTCATAAGCTACTAACTCATGGCCCAATTTCACAAAGTGCTCACTAAACCTAAAATTTTTATATTGTTTTCCTTTTGGTTTTTCTTGAAATCAATACTTGTTCTTAACTAATTTGAACCCAAGGAATCCATTTTTGGAATCAAAATCATGAAATTCTAACTCTAAAAACAAACCCTAGGCTGGCCAAAATCCATGTGAAAGGAAGAGAAAATGATACACTTTGGTTTTCTTCAAACTACTTCGCCGGAGCATATCCTTAGTGAGTTGTCTAGAATTAATGTGCATCTAGCTTCGAACACTGGTGACCTACAGTACTGGAGGTGGTTGTCTCATGGCCATTTTTCGGTGAAATCCACTTATGGTAAAATGCAGAATCATAGTGCCTTACATTCTCCATCTTTCTTGAAACGGATTTGGAAGCTACGGATTCCTCAACGCTGTAGAGTATTCATGTGGCTTTGTGCAAATGATAAAATCCTGACGAATGTGGCACGATGTAGAAGGGGTATGAGTATGTCGGATGTCTACATGGTGTGTAATGAAGGGAGTGAGACCCTTTTGCATGCTTTTCGCGACTGCCTACAAGCGAAGGAGTATTGGTTATTGATCATTCCTGTGCATTTCAGGCACCGTTTATTCTCTATCAACAGTACGCATACATGGATTAATTGGATCTTGATTACTATCCTTTCAATGGATGGGGTTGAATGGAAACTTTGGTTTGGGATTGCTTGTCATTTTATCTGGCTGTTTCGCAACATGAAGGTCTTTCGAGAATCTCCTCCCCACGCTTCGGAATTCAGGGGCAGGGTTCGTGCTCGTCTCAAATGGGCATAACCTTGTATCTCGAATCAACAGTCTAGTGAGATTCATTCTACAAGGTTGAACACTCCGATGGAAGGTGTGACTAAAGTCAATGTTGACGGGGCCTTCAATCCTTTGACTGGCACGGGGTCATACGGAGGTCTAGCACGGTCTAGTGATGGCCTGGAAATAGCTTCATGTTAGAGGCTTGGGGTGTGCTTTGGGGCCTCAAGCTTGCATGGGATAGTGGGTGGAGAGACATCATTATAGAAAGTGACTGCAGAGATGTGGTACAAAGGATTAATGATGAAGAATATGAGTATCATCCTGATTGGGGACTGCTGCATGAGATACAGGGCATGATGCAGAGACCGGAATGTGGCTATGCAGATATGTGACTGGGATGCTAATCGCATTGCTGATATGTTGGCTAAGGAAGTGCTGCGGACTCCTTTGGACTTGAGGATATTTATTTGTCCACCTGAGATTATTTTGCATGAGCTCCATAGGGACATCGACGTGGTGCATGGGTGTGTACACCCAACGTAGTGTAGTTTGCTGTTGCATTTTGAATTAAAAAAAAAAAAAGAGGGGAGCTTTTTAATGGTCACCATTTAAAGGCTTTGATGCCCAGGATTTAATTCTTATCTCCTCAATGTGTTTGACTTTCCATAACTGTCTGAATAATCTGATGGTCCATATAATGAGATCTTTGAATCTTTCTTTCGATTTGTGAAAGTTTGAAGATGGTTCAGATATTTTTTTTGAATAAATATGCATTAACTATTAGTAGTTTATATATATATATATATATATACTGCGTCCCTTGAAACCACTTCCTTCGTTTATGATAATTCATTATTTTTTCATTCATTATGAATAGCTTCAATATCCAAGGTTGCAGTGTGTCAAAAGTGGATTCTTCCATTTGGTTATTGAAGATGATGCACTGATGGGCAATTATGTGGTTTTAGGTGATGAGAGGTTGAAGTTCATTCAATTGTGATTTCCTTGATTAAAGGTATGTAATTTAGCTTCTTTTTCATATTATCATATTTTTTTAATCATTTAGTTCTAATTTGGTTTTAACAGAGTTTTAAGGCCTGTTTGACAGTATTTTTCTGTTTTATTATTCTGAGAATAGTTTTATAAAACTGTTTTCGAAAATAAGTTTTGAAAACTAGAAAACAAAAAAATCTGTTTGAATAATTATTCTCAAAATCATAACTAATGAGGTGGATAAGGTGGATGTTTTTCACTTTTTCTTGTGTTCTCTAGAACAAAAACTACAAAATACCTTAAAGTTGTTCTGAGTTTTCTATTCTTTATTTTTCTATTTTCCAAAATAGTTTATAAAAAACAGGTTTACCAAATAAGTTTTCTGAATTTTCTGTTTCCGAAAATAAAAAAACTATTTTCAAGAACAGAACCAAACATGCCCTTATATTGTGATTATCTCAAATGGATATCAGACTCAATCACTGACTAAAGCAATGAAGGGATTGATTCAAGGCTTTCAATTATGAATCATAATATGGAGGCACTACGAAATCCTAATATTAATATGATACGATTGTACGTGTTTGGTGGTGTTGGCAAGACCACTATAGCCAAAGAAGTAGGAAAGAAAGTTAAGGAAGATTTGGAAGGGTGATCATGCCAATTATTTCTTATGTCCTAAACCAGGCTAAAGATTTATTTGATTGTGATTTCCTTAATTAAAGGTATGTAATTTATTTCTTTTATATTATCATATTTTTTTCAATCTTTCATTGCGTTTTAATTCTAGTTTGATTTTACTATAATATTTTATTTTCTAGTCCTTTCTTAACTCTAGATGTGACTCTCTTAGACGAAGTAATTGAATATATAATTCAACATTGGATGAGCAGAGTAGATCAGATGACAAGGCAAGTACAACAATTATATATGGAAGAAGAAATTAAAGCCACTAGCTCAATCGTGCTTTAGTGGGCCTATGCTTTGACTGAAACTGTTTGAGCATAGGTTCGAGAGCTATTAGGCTTGGTCCTTCGATGTTGATCACCCAAGAAAGCCAAGCTAGGACTCAGTTTAGCAAAGTTTATGCACAAATCTGTGGTCTAGCTACTAAGCAAAATATATATATAGAAGTTGCTGAAATTCAGGAAAAACAAAATTTTAACAAGGTGATATTTCCAATGCCACCCATTCCAAGCTTAAGTATCAATTGAAACGCTTTTCAGCTTCTTTCAGATCCCCAAAACTTCACACCTCAGAGCTTGTTGGCATGATGTGTTGAGTATTCTGTTTATATTATAATTAACAGAAAGACCATTAAGGCTTATTGCCATGCATTGTAATTTTTTTCCCCACAAATACAATGAGCTGCATGATTCTAACCCAAGTATTTTGAACCCCAAAATCCTTGAGAAATTATAAAATTGAGAATTAAAGCTCAAAATTTCAGAAATTAATTAATTAATTCAATTAAATTCCAATTAATTCGAAATAACAGAAAATTTAAGCTCCAAAAATATATGATAAGGTAAGTCTAAGGGCCAAAAGCATTGTACGATAAGCTAGACTGGACTGGCTAGTTCGACCGGTTAGAGTGGGAGCCGATGCCTGATTCAGTTCAGAAGAAGAGAAGAACTGCCAAATTTTAGAACCAGTTAAAAACTGGTGGAATTGAGGCTTGAATCAGTCGAAATCGATTGTAAACCAGTCCTGAATCGGTTTGAACCGATCTAAATTTTTTTATTTAAATTTTTAAAATAAAGTAGCATTATTTTTAGTACTGAATAATATTATTTTTTATATAATTTTTTTCCCTTTTACATTATAATATTATATAAACATTATTTTGATACATAATTATTAAGAATGATAAATTTACTTAATAAATACTATGAAAATATAATATTAGTTAACTATTTCGAATTCAAAATATAAATAGGTATGAATATTAACTTGTTTAGATTTTAATATTAGGTTATAAAACTTATTGACAATTTTTTCTATATAACATATAAAATTAAAAAATTATTAATTTTATTACTATTGATTTAATTCCAATTGAATTATGGTTGAATTATTGAACCTTAAACTAGTGTCTTATCCGATCTAATTTTTAGTACCTAGCCTAAAAGTATATAAAATTCCATGTCATCACCTAATAAATCCAATCTTCAACCGAGTAAACCGAAACTCTCACAATTTTTATAAACTCATTTTAGTAATTTTTTTTAAATTCAGATAAACTAACTTAATTTTTTAACCATTAACGTAAGAGATAATACTGATAGGTTCTGTCCAGGGAAGGTGAGAGAGGATTGTAAAAGAATGTCTGTCTTTTTGCAATTGAAGTCTTCCATGCTACTTCACAGTATTATATTCTTCTTTACAAAATATCTTTTTTATTTTTCTAATTAAAGTTTAAAATAAGCATATATCTTTTTTATTTTATGCTTATTTATCTAGATCGTAAGCATATAACTTTTTACTTTAGATAAAATAAGTCATTTTCATATATTTTTTGATATATCCACTTGATTTAATTTATAGATTATTTTTATGATATTCTTAAATTTTTTTTAAAATATTCTTTCTTATTTATGTGTGTCTATGTGTTTTTTTTTTTTTGTGATTCTCCAAAATATTTGCAGTTTATAATAATTGAAAATTCTCTATGTTTTAATTTAAAAATGGAAAAAAATTAGAGAGAAAATAATTCAACATTCTTTACCAAAATCCGATGGATCTTCAACAACAATAAACATGTTATTTATAAATAAAATTAAATTATAATTTTCAATTATAACTTTAATTATTTGTACGGTATAATTAATTGTCAATTATTAATATTTTAAATTTATAATTTTTAAATTTTTTGCCAAAGTTTTTTGTTTTAAAAAAAGTTTGCCAGAGAAGATCCTAATATGAATGAAACTTTGATACTTTAGTTTTTGCTCAACGTAGTTTTTGGGGAGACTTGTCATTAAGAGAACACCTTTCCTCCTTAGAATATAATTTTAAGGAAAAAGGACTTTCTCAGGACCCAAAAATCAAAATGTTTTTTAACTAGAACCCAATTTAAAAATTCTTAAATCATATAAATTGAATTTCTAACTCAAGCAAATTAAATTTCCAACTCGTACTATTTATTTAAAAATATTTTTTATTATAGGCCCTGAATTGTCTTTTTTCCTAATTTTAATTCAAATCACCAACTTACCTTTGAAAAAATTCTTTACAAAAAGTAGCTTTCAATTTGTCCACCTTGTAAAAGTAAAAAAAACAGTACTTCTATTTAGTCTATGAATATTAAAGGCAAACACCTGCCTTCCCGCTTTTTTTTTCATTTTTTATTAATAGGCAGAATATTAAAATGGTATATAACAAAAGACGGGTATATATATTTTTTTCATTTCTTGGAAATCTTATCATAAAAACTAGTATATATATATATATATATATTTTATAACTAAGTCTATAACTGGTATATTTTTAAAAGATGTGATTAAGACTCTTTTATTAGAATAAATGGTAGTATCTTTTTAAAGAGCTATAAAAATATGAGTTTCTCATTACCTTTCTCTCTCCAGACAAATGATACTTCTTCTTCCTTCTCCTTTCTTTAATTTAAATTCTTAACCTTTTCTAAAACTATTGTCATTCAGTTGGTAGTAACTGTGATTAATAATATTCCAGAAAACAATTCATGGACCACCCTCATCAAGCCTCTTTTTTGTGTGTGTGTGTGTGTGTACATTATATCAATGTCACATGTAAGAACTCCCCACCGCCGGAAAAGATCACACATAAGAACTTTAATATTAATAGTAAAAATTTCAAAAAGGTAAAATTGACGTACAATATAAAAATAAAATCACTAGTCACTATAAATTCATTATCAATACAAAATAATTATAATTTTTCAAAATTTATTACAATCTGTTGAAGTCTGAATTCTAAAATTTACGCGGTCTGAATGTGATTTTTCCTAAAGTATAATTACAAATTATTAATTTATTTATATATAGAGAAATTAAGTAGAAGTCTAGGTTGTACGTAGCTATTTTACTTGAAGCAATTGCAATTGGTT
Organism: Adenanthera pavonina; assembly: GCA_026686845.1. Classification (NCBI taxonomy): domain Eukaryota; kingdom Viridiplantae; phylum Streptophyta; class Magnoliopsida; order Fabales; family Fabaceae; genus Adenanthera; species Adenanthera pavonina. Next base: position 21,411,533 of record JAIVEN010000009.1, read on the forward strand.
TTGGGTTCCACTTGGACTGCTAGCCGCTGGGTCTCTGAAAAGGTTGAGAAATTTGGTGAGACAAGATAGGGATTGTGATAAGTCTGTATATAATTTTTCTTTGGCCGGGGTAAGTCTTTATATTATTGTGCCATTTTCGTCACCTTGTGGACACAAGTAGGAACATGTGAAAGCCACCGTCCATCAATCATTTTTTACTTTTGATTAATTGTTATAATTGAAATGGGGTCTCCATACTGCCTCATAGGTACTAAGAAATTAATCTCGATCATTCAGATTAAAATGGAATAATTTATATTTAATTTAATTTAATTATTATATTTTTAATATATTTTTATATTATTTGACACAGAATTTGAAATAAAGCTATTTTATAATTGTCATTTTTTAAAAAAATAATGTTATGATCCTAAAAAATAAAAATTAAAAATTTTGAGTTTGGACCGTCTAAATTAGATTGAGATAGTCAAGATTTAATGAACACTAGTTGTGATGAGCACCCAACAAAGGTCTTACCTTGCCGGAGTTGCAAGCTCCAAATTACCTAACTCTAGTTAATAAATAGCTTAACCATGATTTGTTCTTTGCAGTTAAAAGTTAGAAGGAGAATATATATATATATATATATAAATGTCATGCATTTATAATTAATGTATGCATACATATCTATAATTGAGGAACTGTTGGACATTAGAAAAAGGATGAGAAGTCCAAATTCAATGAGGAGTGTAGAGAAATTATAACAGAGGTTCTGAACCAGATCTAAGAAATTAGTATATTATCTAGCCAATCAACCCTGCAACGTTGGTCAATCAGATATTTATACACGAAAATTTTTAATCCACGTTTGATATACAGAATTAAAAAATTATGAAAAAAATGAAAAAAGAAATTAAAGAAAACCCCTCTCACGCACCAAGTTGTAAATAAATAAAATAGAATTGGTGAATAATTATAATAAAGACTAAAAAATATATCTCACTTTCCATGAAATCTTTTTGTCTTTCTTTTAAAGGAAACAAGAACATGACTGGGGCCAAATGGAAGGAAGGGAAGAAAGCGGACCTGACTTCGAGGAAAACCGACAGGTCGACAGATTTTGGAGGGGAAGAGGTTGCAACAACAAAGGAATGTGGCATCGGCTTGGTCATTACAGGACTAGAAGGAAAAAAAATTATTTAATTAAATTACTTGAATTTGGGTGGTTTCATGACCCAAGTTTAACAATTTGCTGGCCAAAAAAAAAACTTTTAACAATTTGAAGTAAGTTATCCCAATCTTTCAACTTTGAAGCTCATTAGTTTTTGGTAGTAATATAAGTCAGCCCTTGTTAGTATAGGGTGTGGAAGGTGCATTCTATACTAAATTCGAATGCCATTGTTTTTGTACTATGAATCATTTGAAAACTAAACTCATGCTTTCTCTTTCAACTTACATAGATCATATTTACTTACTTTCTACATACTAAATAACTTGGTTGAAATTAGATAGAATTTTTTATTTTTTTAAAAAAAGATCAACACTTTTTGAAGGTACTCTCATCACATTATAATTCATCTTAATTAAATCTTTACAAGCAAATTTAAAAATATTCTAAAATGAATAGCATGTTCGTGCTGTAGATGCTTTAAGTTTGTATTCATACTTTCATGGGCTTGAGATTTTTGGAACTTTCAGCTAAAAAAAATGGGCTAGTTATTTTTCAACTAGGTCTAATAAATTTATGTGAGTTTGCCCATTAAGAAATTGGGCCAAAGATGATCATAATTCTAAGACATAGATAGAATAACTTTATTGATCCTGGAGTGTGTGTGTGTGTCAGTGTAAACTGTTTTTCATTCATTGTACTTGTAATATAGGAATACAACAATTTTTTATCCAAACTACCAACCCAATAAACACATTTAATCCTGCTAAATTTATCCATCATATATAAACCTTAATTGATTAATATTTGAGTTTGCAGGCAAATTAACACAAGAAGAGGAGAAGCAATGGTAAAAACGTACAATGTATCGAAAAATAAAAAATTTACAATCCTACTTGTTAAATCGCCATTTTAACATCCATGATGTTTGTGATCATTGGATTTTGGGCCAGTTATTTATGGCATACTCATTCAAATAGACCTAAATTCATTTGAGTCTATCTATATAAGAATTTGGGCCAAACATCATTGTAATTCAGAAACAAAGACAGAATAACTTTTACCAAAAAAAAAAAGACGGAATAACTTTTCACACAAAAAAAGAGATAAATAACTTTGTACCCAAAAACATAAAAAAGATTGGTTAAGCCGGCCCCTGCTAATCAAATCAAGTATTTGGTAGTATTTTTTCCAAATCCTTTGAGTTTCAAGTCTGGAGCTTTGAAGGTGAAGTGAACTTGGAGGCATTGTCACTGACTTCGAAAAGTTGATCATCATCTTCTTCGTCTTCATCTTTCAAATTTCTCTTCGGCTTTGCAAGTTCTTTCACAGATTCCACCACAGTAACATCAAGAAATGATCTTGATCTTCCTTCATAGTATCTTGACAGCCCCTTCCTCCTCTTATTACTAATTCATTGCAAAAACAACAATTAAAAAAATAGTCAATTTATTTCTTCATTTCATACTGTTCACTACATTGGAACCAATTAGTAGAATATTCTCTCTAAAAGGAGTTTTTAATTAAGTGAAGTGGATAAACAATTCCAATTTCATCTAATCCATTTATTGAAAATTTCACAATAAAAAACATTCATATAGAAGGGAAAATATCATAACAAGATCACGAACAAATTTCTTAAAGATGAATAAATAAATAAATTCAAAGGTAAAACAAAAAGAAAAAGTAAGAAGAAACAAACCTTGGAGGCTTGATATCATTCTGATGAAGCTCCATTATTTGTTTATTTTTCTCCATCCCTAGAATTGAGTCTCTTAGTTAAACAACTCTCCTAATCCTTTTCTTTCTACCCTCTTTCGAATCATGGGAGCACCTTATATACCAATTGATTGAGTTCATTATGTTGGACTAACCTAAATAAAGGAAGATTTCATTTTAATGTAATATGAAACACGATTTCCGTAAATCAATGGAATTTGAATTGATTGATAATGTTATTGCATTAAGTGAAATTATCGTCAAATTTTGGTTTCTACAAACTAAATAAGATCCACTGATCGAACTAACAATGAAATATAATTCCAATGTCATAAATATTAATGCCAGAAAATTGTAAATTCTTTTTTCTTTACCGACCTAGTTAATATAAACTATCTGTTTGTCTCAATCAATTGATTGCTAATTGGGGTGTTTATTGAGAACAATTATCACTCTCCATAAATTATTTATTCCTTCATAATCTCAATCAATTATTAAAAAATGGGAATAGTTCCGCGTACCTTTTCCTTTTCTTTTTAATTTAAATTTCCTTTAATTTTATATTAACACAATTAACATCATTGAGATGTTTAGTTCACTATACAATAGCATTTTTTTCCTGCTTACCTACTAATTAAACTACCGGTATCATTTGAACTTTTGATCTTTAATATTTAAATGAATCAGACGATCGGGGCCAACTTTAGTTGAATCGGATTCATATGGGATAAATTATTAATCATATTTTCTTAATTACATTGTATAATTATTTACTTTATTTTCTCGTTCACTCCCATTTTTACACTCTTCTTTAAAGCTCACACAATGTCACTGTTTGATGTGAGTAGGGGGATCGAGGTCCTCGGCATTGAATCAGGCTAAACCAAATTAAGCTGATTAGAGTAAAAATTTGTTTGATTTCAGAACCTCTAGTCGATTTGGCTTCAAATTTGATCTTTGTATTTATGAAACTAGCATAGGATGTTTTTAGTAAATTAACCTTATAAAATACATTTAACGTAAAATATATTCAATAATATTGTTAACATATACATAAGAGATAAGTTATTTTATGTATTGATAAATGTTAAAGTCTTATAAAATATGAACATATATTTTTGGTGAGAAAAAATATAAATATATATACAAACATTATTTTTCATTATGTAAAAATATTATAGATATGAATTTGGATATGCGGATTTGACAACAGTTCTTGATAGGATCATTAGAAATATGTAATAGAAGGTGATGCAAAACGCTACTTTGAATTCTTCTTTATTATTAGACACAATTGTTCCATCACCTATATTAACTATTCAATTAGCAAAACCTCTTTTTTTTGTTAGTTTCTATTGAATGCGCTGTTGGTAATCAGATATATTTTTTTGGGTCAAAACTCAACATATTTTGTAATCAATTTTAAAACTATCTATTAATATATATTTGACCTGAAGTATAATTTTAAAATTTAATCAAATGATTTCTTGACGGAAAAATCTTATTGATTATTGGCAACTGATTACAAATTTTAAATTCGGACATTAATAGCCCATTTAAGTAAATTGAAAAAACTCATCGAATTTCAATAAAAAAATTATATTTTAATTTTCAAATTGTAGTAAAATTGATTTTTTATCTACCCTATAAGTAGAATCATTTTAATAAATTTTAAGCGTGTTGGGATCAATTTCAAAACTGTCCATTCATAACAATAAATATTCATAACAATAAATGTGAATAAAAATTCAATTTGCAAACCTTAACAATTACATAATATAATTTCAATTCCAATTTAATATGAAAAATTTAAAAATTAGTCAATTTTTAATTAATGAGTTAATATTTTTAAATTTTAAAATTAAAACACATTTAATTAATTAATAATTTCATTAACTAAGATATGTTCAACTTTAACAATTTTCCTGAAAATATTTAGTCTATTAGAATAATAACATATGTCATGCATCATTCAGTAAATTTTTGCAATTTTTTGTACATAATGTCTTAACAGAGGTTTCAAAAAACAGTGTAAATTTGAGTTTGCATTCAAATTCAAAATTAAAAATAAATCATTGGTGTGTGTAAAATTAATTCTATAGATCGATGAAATCTCAATTATCGATTCTTGCATTGTAAAATAAATGCCAGTAAAAATTACAAAAAAAAAAAGTCAGTTAATATTGTAGCCCATTCACCAACCCCCTTGCATTACTATTCCTTTCGCGTAAATTATCAATCTTCCAAATGCTAATTCAAATGGTATTACTTATCAGTTAGAATTAATTTGAGATATGAACAAATTGAATAACATAATTTCTTAATTAAAAAATTGTAGCCAACAATTCCAAAATATTTAATAAGATTTTATCTATAACTTAATAAATATTAAAAAATATTTACAATTAATTTTTTAATTCCCTATTAGAGAGATCTTAGTATTTCTTTTTTCATTTTAAATATAAACGAAGCAAGACTGGAAAAAAAAATCTTCCCCACCAACCATGTAAGTTGACTTTAATTTTAATTCATTTTCTTTTAAATTTGATCTATATTCTTCTTAATGAGAATTAATTTCTCAAATTTTAATTATTTTCTTTTAAATATTAATATTTGTTTGTATGTCATAGATAATTAATTACATGAATTTTAAATTATTAGAAAATCTTCGTTAAATATAATATATCTTAAAACAATGCTCAACTTGATTGATAATCAAATCAGCACAAAACTAATAGTGAAATTTTTTTTTAAAACTTAGTAAAATATTTAAACGTTGGATTAATACCATGGATTTTTTATTTTCTTACCTTCCACAACACAATCTTGAGTTTAACTGTCAAAGTATAATTCAGTTAAAAAAGTAATTTGAGTATGATTATTTAAAAATTAAGATTTTAGTCAAATCTTTATAAATAGTTTTAGATTTAAATTTCGAATCTACAATAAATTTTTAAATCAATAAACTTTGTTTATTAAATAAGGTAAAAATATATTTTTGGTCCTTTAATTTTATACCAAGTTTCATTTTGATTCTTTAACTTTATTTTGTTTCTTTTTAATCCTTTAACTTTTAAAATATAATCAAAAGTTTTCCTATTTCTAACACAATTAACTATATTAGTAGAAAATATTGACAAATCATTCCTAAATGCTGACAAAACACTTTTTAATATTTACATATTTATCTAACTTATTTTTTATGACAAAAAAATTTAAGATTAAAGTTTTATTTAGAAATTTATTATTTTTAATTATTTTTTTTAATATTTTAATTTAATTAAAAAATGTTTTAAACCCAATATTAATGAGAAATATTGATGACTTGGGAGTAAAAATTGACAAATCAGTGTTGAATAATATTTTATTAGTATTTTCTATTAACAAAGGTAACAGTGATAGTAATAGGGAAACTTTTAATAATATTTTAAAAATTAAAGGATTAAAAAAATAAAATAAATTTAAGGGATCAAAATGAAATCTACTATAAAGTTAAGGGATCAAAAATGTGTTTTTGCCTTTAAACAATCAACATGAAATATTCCCACTTAAAAAATTGCCCAATTAGCTCATATATTAGGGTATTGGTCAAATTTAAATACATAATTTTGATGTCATTACGATTATATATTAAATTATTTAATTAAATTAGAATTTAATAATATATTTGGAAAATTTAAAATTAAGTCAACTTATTAACTTTATAAATAATCAACTGATAACTTGATTTGTGATTTATATATTTTCTTAATTAAATCAATTACCAATTAATACACAAATAGAATCAAATCTGTACTATTATAATGTTCAAAATATAGCTAAAGAACATATTTGTTATAAAATACACAATCTTAAGATAAGTCGTATAGATAAAAATAATATATTCACTAACGTTCATATCATGATATGCGCTTGTCACGGGTTATGTAACAACCCTCATTACATTATCCCAAACTTAGTTTCTAGCTAATGGAGTACAATTAATGATGTGTTTAGGACCAGAGGAACCAGGGTGGAAGAAGATTAAAGTAGAGGCAGAAAAGCTCTATGCCGCAGTGAATGAGCTTCAACTTTGGAAAACTTTTCAGATAAAAAGGGCTTTACACCACAGCAAACTTACCCACCACCATGGCACTAGACCTTAGACTTTTTATAAATTAGAAGCGTATCAAATGAATGAAGCAGGAAGAAATAGAGGAAGAACCGAAGGAGCTATGATAGGGTTCTATAAATCCATACTTTGGGGTTGATTTTTGGACTCTGGGAGCTTCGATCTTAGTTGGTAAGTGATCCTTGTCCTCCCTTTCCATTTGTCTTCGGTTTTTGAGTTGGATTTTCGAGTATATATGTTGGGTTTTAAATTTTGGCCGAATCCTACTAGTTAAAATGGATGACATGAGATTAATAAAGTGTTATTTATTTTTAGGAAGCCTTAGGTTCAAGTTTTGAACAGATAGTGATGAATTTGAATTCAATCCAAGGATGATTTTGGTTGATGGGACATGAAATTGAAAATGAATGAGATTGATTAGGATTTTAATTATCATTAAGAGCTTATGGATGTATGAAAATGTGGTTGGAGCTTTAGGTTAAGCCTAAATAGTTGAATTATAAAATTTGAGATAATTGTACTATATGTTGATTGTGGATAATTATGACATTGTAAAGGTTATTTGGTTGACTAGAGAAGTCCAAGTTGTGCAATCAGAGAAGTTTGTAGGATCTGTGTGTGTGTGGTATTGACAATTTCAGGTAATCGGGTGTTTGTATTATGTGTATTATATGTTAGTATATATATGTGTATATATGCATGTTTCCCATTCATACCATGATATGGTTATATGTGTGTGTGTGTATGATTTTTCTACATATTGTGGTATGTACATGGCTAGATGATATAGTAGATGATGATGAATATGATGATGATTATATATATGTGATAATGACTTGACATTACATGATTTCATAGCATGACATTGAGAAATATTATAATGATGATGATTGTACTGTAATATGGCATGAACATTATCACCACATGGCATTGTGAGAAAAGATGGATCAGATGGTGATGATGATGATATACGGTATGAGATGATGATATGTGATAAGGTGAAATAAGGGAGGGATCCCTGATGTTAAATCTTCTCCTATAGCTAGTAGAGCAAGATGGCAGTGGACTGCACCTTTCCTAAATCACCACCAATTCACGGTGGTCTAAGGATAGGAGAGCCATAATCAGAGCATTAGCGTTACCTTTAGCCGGGTGCACTAGTATGAGGTGAGCTTGGTGATGTTCCAGAATTAGTCTTCACCAACTGTTGGAAGAGAGTCATCTATACGAAATGTCTTATTATGATGACAGTTTGTGGTTCTAGCCGTTTGCAAGGGAGAACATTCATTCCATTACATTTTGCATTCATGGCACCATGTGCATTATTGTATGAATTATTATATATATTGCATGTGATTGTCCCTGGTTACTAAGACTCTGTCTCACACCCATTTCCCATGAACTAACATTTCATGTGAAGGTTCTGATACTAGTTTGGAGAAGACAAAGGAGTTGTAGTGTCTTGGATGTTGGAATATTCAGGTCACAGTAGTATATTGTATTGTTTATGTATGCATTGTGCCAAGTAGAATAGCATGTTGTAATCTATATGATAACAATGATGTTGTGATGATGATGGATGTAGAATGTTGATGATGATGAATGACCTGTGATGGTAATGATGATAAAGTAGTATGGTTGTGTACATAAATGGTTGAATGTGTATGGTGATGAGATCGACTTGGGTATGGGTCATTATTGTTGGTATATGTGGTTGAGAGTCGAATTGCTCATATGTGTGAGCCAAAAGGGGAATTTGGGCCATGTATGTGAGTTTTGGGCATATAGACCATTATATGATTTGGGGTCAAGAGGGTCAAACCTCAGAGGAGTGGTTCCTTTGAAGTGAAATCTCTTTGGACAAGTTAGTTGAGTCAAATAGGATTTGCATGAATGGTCCTCAGGTGCCAATTTGCTTTGAATGGCAATTGGAAGAGGTTTATGGTGAGTTTTGATTAAAAAGTGACCAAAGTGGTATCAGATATCCAAAATCTCCATATAAAGATAGCATTGAGTGAAACTGATGTCTATGGATAGATTAGGACAAGAGAAACATGGAAGAGTTGGAATTAGGTCAATTAGAGATTAAAGCATAAATTTATGCTTGTCGAAAATCTTCCCCAGGAAGTTGAAATTTGCTGATATGATATCAGTAAAGGGGTGCTGCAACATTAGAAGCTAGGCTGTGGTGCCACACATTTCTATCCAATTCACGCTGCAGTGGTACTATAGTGGTCGCAGTATGATCCCATTCTATCTTATTGAGGCCGCAGCGCCACTATAGCTGGCGCAGCCTCAGCCCCATTTTGCACCCTGATGGTGATTTTCAAGGCCAAGAGTGAAGTTTTTAGGTAATTAAAGGTAGGTTGTTACAGGTTATGTTTGACTATTTTCATATCATGATATGCATGATTACACAGCTAGCAAGTTTTCTAACTTTACTTTAGACTATGGATTAAAATGGAAATGAATAATGTACTAACATATGTATATTTATATATGTTATGAGCATGATAACTATTGTGGTATGTATGAATGATGTGCATTCCCATGAGGCATTTTGTTTGATGACGTTAACATGTTGGCATGTTGATTAATGGTTTGAGTTGACATATTAATATGCATTGGATATTATTACTAGTTATATACTAATGAGGCCTAGCATTATTGGGTGATGATGCTTTGAATACCACATGGTATACCAATTAGCTAAATAGATGATGCCTTATATTTTGGTGGTGTAATTTGTGTTTCCTTATCACTAAATAGTCATCCTTTGCCTAAGAGACTTAGTGGTTGTGGATTGATTGTACCTTCTCTAAATAGCTACTAATTTAGGTGGTTCAAGAGAAGGAGAGTCTTGGTCCAACCTTTAATATAGTGGCCTTTAGCTGGATCATGACTATTGGGAGGAAAGCTTGGTATAACCCTAGAATAGGCCATCACAAGTTATTGGAAGGGGAGCTACTTGTCAATATTATCTTGTTATGGTAAGTAGCTTATGGTTCTAGCAATATATTGATGGGAATCGTATCTGCATATTATATAAATATATTGCATTCATCATGAGCATTTGCATATGAATATAGTTTTGAACCTTGTAAGTGTTGAATCTAGTGTTTTTGATTATTCCAAACAACTGGAACTTGAAAGGAAAATATCAAAGGTATATAAAAGATCTCAAGTGAAGAAATCCAGGAAAATTTAGTACAAGATTAGTTTGTAGGATTTCTCACTTTATCCACATGAGTAAAATGCTTTGATCTTTCACCCAAATATTTTTAAAATGTGTTTTTCAACAATCCTATGTTAACTTATGATATATTTGAAAAATATCCATTAACAGATGAATTTTGAAATGTTAAACTTCATATGTTACTTTGAAAATTCAAAGTTTGAAGGCTGAAATTCGAACTCACAAAGATGTTGCCTCTGACAGACGAATTTTAGACTGTTAAAATTTGAATTTTGAGTAAGGCACAACTTGTGAAAAATGAAAAATTCGTCTGAAGATATATCAAAGTTCATCTGAAAGTGAAGTTTAAAAAGAGTTCCAAGTTTGTCCTCTGACAGACAAACTTTAGTTTTGAAAATTCAAACTTTGGAGAAACAATGTGTAAGTCTGATCAGGTATCCCACTAATAGATGAACTTCAGTCTTCAGAAATTCGAACTTCGAAAAAAGTCTGATAAGAGGTCTCTTTGACAGATGAACTTTGGTTTTGGAAAATTCAAATTTAAAAAAGAAGAACTTTTGTGTCATATTGAGTTGCTCAATGACAGATAAATTTTGGACACCAAAATTCAAATTTTGATTGCACTGTAGCAATATAGAACAATTGTTCATACTTTTCAGAAGAACTTTAACCTTGAAAATTCATATGTTCTAACATAGAAATATTTGTTGAAGATGAAAATTCAAATTTTGCCTTTAAATAGATGAACTTCAAAGTCCAACGTTAAAGTCTTTAACTTGTGGTCTCTGTGAAATTTGTTTGTTGACACCCCCAAATTTGAACTCTGGATGTTAGATGCATTAAATGTGGTTGGTAAACAGATAGTTCTACAGAGTTACCATTGGGTAACATCTCTAAAGGCTAGATCTTGTCTCTAACATATAGTTAAGAAAAAAATTTATAAATAGAATTTCATTTAAAGGTGTGGGTAACAAAATTACGTTGTATATTCTGAAACTCTGTCAAATTCTTTAGTCAAAGCCTTCTACTCTCACACACTTCATATATTGTACTTCAACTGTCATACATACTCTAGATTAGAGCGTTCATACTGCTGTAAACAATCTTATCTTCATCAAAAAGAAAGATTTTCTTGTGAGGGAACTTCATAAGGGATTTGGAAAGCACTTAGCTAGAGTATAGAAAGTGAGATTGTAAGCTTTTGGAACAGAGCATAAAGCTATACTATGGCATTGCAAGGAGCCCATCGAATTCTTGCAAGATAGTGGAAAATCTCAAGTGGTAGCTTCAGGACTGGATGTAGTTCAAGGAAAGAGACTGAACTAGGATAGATCTTAGTGTCTTTTCTTCCCTTACTTTACTTACTACTTTGTTATATTTTGCACTCTATTTTTCTGCTACTCTTGCTTTCACCACACTGTTATACTTTTGTAGAAAAATTTCAATCTTCGCAATGCATCCTCATCTTGGGAAGCTAGTAGACCTAACAAGTGGTATTAGAGCTCGGTTTCCCAAGCAAAGGACCTAACAATCCAGGAAAATCAATGGTTGGCTTTGGAGAAAGCATTCTTCTAGAGGGAAATAACATAAACAGACCTCCTGGCTCTGGTGGAGAGGATTATGGATACTGAAACATGAGAATACAAATCTATCTCCAATCTATTGATCTAGACATCTGGTTAGTCATCCAAAAGGGGGATTTTGTCCCAATGAAGTTGCAGGATGATGGCAAATACAAAGAGAATTCAGAAGATAAGTGGAATGAAGAAGATAAGAAAAGAATCCTGCTGAACTTTAAGGCAAAAACACTGTCTGATCAGTGCACTCAACTAGGACAAATTCTATAGAGTGTCCAATGTACCACAGCCAAGGGTATGTGGGATACTCTAGAAATTGCTCACTAATGAACTACTGGACTAAGGGAGAACAAATTGAATTCCTGCATTAGTGAGTATGAAAGCTTCAGAATGGTGGAAGGTGAAAGCATCAAAGAGCTGCAAAAGAGATTCACCCTTATTGTGAATCAACTGAAGAGTCTTGGCAAGGAGTACACTGAGACAAAGAAAGTCAGAAAAATCCTTAAAGCTCTTCCCCTGGAATGGCAACCAAAAGTAATAGCAATAGAAGAAGCCAAAGGAGAGTCAATGGCTTATGTCACAGTACTCTTCGGTAGCCTTGAGGAGTATGAGAGTAAAATGAAGGCTCTCAAGGAAGCTGGCCAGGATAAAAAGAAAAAGGTCCTTGCATTGAAAGCTGCAGAAGAAAAAGAAGAAGAGTCTGATGATGAAGAAGATCTAGATGAAGAGACTCTGGCTATGTTGGTTAGAAAATTTGGAAGGTTCTATAACAAGAAAAGAAATAAAAGATTCTTTAAGAAAGGAGCAGCTGCAAACAATAAGAAAGAAGGCAAAGAGTCTGTAAATTGCTATGAGTTCAAAAAGTAAAGGCACATCAAATGGGATTATCCACAATTCCTGAAAAAGTAGGAAAAAGAAAAGAAAGCTGTTGATAAGGGCAAAAAGAAAAAGCTATACATCTCATCAATCTGGGGCAACAACTCAGATGATGAAGATATAGATGAGGAAGAAATTTCCAACATCTGCTTCATGGTACTTGCATCTAAAGAAACTCCAAGCTCATCTAACAGTGATCATGAAGATGATGTATATGAATCTAAGCCTTCATATTCTGAATTGCTTGATGCATTTCATGATCTACATGATGAGTTTATTAAAACTGCAAAAGAACTAAAACTGGCCAAAAAGAAAATTAGCAAGTTAGAATTTGATTGCAAATTATCTGACATTGCATCTTTGCATGAAACTGAATCTGTTTATTGTACAACATGCACTGGACTGAAAAAGAACAACAAATATCTTTTGAAAATCATGTCCAAACTCACTAAGGGTAAAGATATGTTGTTTTCTCTGTTAGGAAGTCAAAGAATTGCACAAAAAAAGCTGGACTTAGCTATGATCCTTGTGCAGTTAAAAAAAGAATAAAATGAAAAATCAAAATATATATGAGACATTTTATGCATGCTGATGGACATAAAAAAGAAGTCACACCTCAAAATGCATTGAATCTTATGTTCAACCAAAATATGTGAAACAAAAGTATTATCTGCATTGCTTTCTTCCTGCATCACAATCTAGCAGTCTTTTTACCACCTACCACTTTTGTAACAAGAAGGGACATGTTTCCAGTTCATGTTTATTGAAGAAAAATGGACTTGGCAGTAAGGTAGAATGGGTTCCCAAAGGTACATTTGTATCTAGGGAAAATGCCACTGACAGAAAAGGACCCAAGCAAATTTGGATATTTAAAAAGAAAACCTGAACCTTGTTTTACAGGTTTGTCTTAGAGCAAGAAAAAGTAACAAATGATATATGGACAGTGCTTGTTTAACCCATATGACTGGTGATAAGGAGAAGTTCATTGTCCTTAGAGACAAGAAAGGAGAAAAGGTGACCTTTGGAGGTGATCAATATAGCAGAATAATTGGTATTGGTATTGTGGGCAAGAATCCTGAAACATCTATAGAAGAGGTACTGTTTGTAGTTGGACTCAACCACAACCTGCAGAGTGTGAGTTAGACATGTGACAAAGGGAACTGGGTACTGTTTGACTCAAAGTTCTGCCTAGTTATCCAAAAAAGTGATCGAAAAGTAATCCTCAAAGTTCAAAGGGATGGTAACTGCTATACTATTGATCTTGATGAACTTCCCTCCTTAGATTCTGTATATTTAATTAGTAAAGATAATGACAGTTGGTTGTGGCATAGAAGACTAGCACATGTTAACATGAACCAATTAACAAAATTGATTAAGAATGATTTAGTCACTGGTTTACCAAAAATTTCTTTTGAAAAGGATAAAGAATGTGATGCATGCATCAAAGAGAAACAAATTAAATCATCATTCAAATCTAAAAATGTAATCACCATATCTAGACCACTACAATTATTGCATATTGATTTAATAGGTCTATCTAGAGTAAAAAACATTGGTGGAAACTTGTATGTGCTTGTGATTATAGATGATTACTCTAGATTTACCTGAATTTTGTTCCTTTCTTCCAAAAGTGAAACATTTGATGCATTTGTAACCTAGGCTATGAAAGTGCAAAATAAGAAAGGTGTTTCTATTGTGTCTATCAGGTCTGATCATGGAGGAGAATTTAAAAACTCAAGCTTTCTGGAATACTGTGAAAAGCACAGAATTGATCACAATTTCTCAGCACCAAGGACTTCTCAGCAAAATGGAGTGGTGGAGAGGAAGAATAGAACAATTAGAGAAATAGCTAGACCAATGCTGAATGAAAAGGAACTTCCTCAAGTTTTCTAGGTTGATACAGTAAACACAGCAAGCTATATCATTAACAAAGCCTACATCAGACCAATTATGGGGAAGACACCCTATGAGCTGTACAAAGGAAGGAAGCCAAACCTCTCACACTTACATGTATTTGGCTGCAAATGCTTCATTCACAACAATGGAAAAGAGAATCTGGGTAAGTTTGATGCCAAATCAGATGAAGGTATATTTCTTGGCTAATCAAGTAAAAGTAAAGCATATAGAGTTTTCAATAAAAAGACTAAAACTATAGAAGAATCTGTGCATGCTGTGTTTATTGAGAATGAAACTATTTCCAAGCATATCATTGATGAAGATGATCTTATTTCCAACTTTAAGAAATTGAATCTTTCTAGAGAAGATAAAATTAAACCTCCAAAAATATCTGAACCTACTAATGTAGAGGAAGATATTTAGGAGTAAGATCTTGAATTTGAAAATAATGAAGAAATGTCTCAAGAACTCCTTAAAGCTTGGAGATATTAAAGGAATCATTCAGTTGATCAAGGATTAGGGATGTTCAAGTGAATGTTAAAGCCAGAAGACAACTTAGGGATCAAATACACAATTGTGCATTCATTTCTCAAATTGAACCTAAGTGTGCTGAAGAAGCCTTAACTGATGAGTATTAAATACTAGCTATGCAAGATGAGCTAAATCAGTTTGAAAAAAATCAAGTTTGGGATTTAGTGCCTAGACCTAAAGATTACCCTATTATTGGCACTAAATGGGTTTTTAGAAATAAACTTGATGAATCAGAAACAATCATTAGACATAAAGTAAGATTAGTTGCCAAAGGATATAATCAAGAAGAATGTATTGATTATGAGGAAACTTTTGCTCCAGTTAAAAGATTGGAAGTAATAAGAATCCTCTTGGCCTATGCATGCATGAAAAAAGTAATGTTATATCAAATGGATGTAAAAAGTACTTTTCTGAATGGATATATCATAGAAGAGGTTTATGTTAATCAACCTCCAGGTTTTGATGATATTATATTTGGTGCTACTAATGAATCTCTTTGCAAGAATTTCTCTAAGCTAATGCAGGGTAAATTCAAAATGTCAATGATGGGTGAACTCACATTCTTCCTTAGACTGCAAATTAAGCAATGTGATGATGACATCTTCCTTAATCAATCAAAATATCTAAAATAGCTGCTGAAAAATTTTAGTATAGAAAATGCCAAGTCAATGGGGACTCTTATGGCTACTGCAACAAAACTTGATATGGATGAAGGAGGAAAGACTTTTGACATAACTCAGTATAGGATAATGATTGGTTCCTTGCTATATCTAACAACTAGTAGACCTGACATTATGTTCAGTATCTGTATGTGTGCAAGATTCCAATCATGTCCCAAAGAGTCTTATGCAACAGTTGTGAAAAGAATTTTCAGATATCTAATTGGAACATCATAAATGGGACTTTGGTATCCAAAAGGCAATGGAGAGGAACTCACGAGATATACTGATGTTGACTTTGCTAGATCCAAAACTGATAGAAAAAGCACAAGTGGAACGTGTTAGTTTCTTAGTTTAATAAGAAGCAGAATAGTGTGGCTCTCTCCACAGTTGAAGCTGAGTATGTTGTAGCTGACAGCTATTGTGCTCAAGTCCTTTAGATGAAACAACAACTTGAAGATCTTGAGATTGAGATAAAGGAAATATCAATAATGTGTGATAATTAAAGTGCTATCAACATCACAAAGAATCTTGTTATGCACTGTAGGACAAAGCACATTAAAGTAAGGCATCACTTCATAAGGGATCATGTTTTGAAAGGAGACATCAAATTAGAATACATTCCTACTGAAGATCAAAATGCAGATATTCTGACTAAGCCTCTTGCAGAAGATAGATACTACAAAATTTGAATGGAATTGGGAATGATAAATCCTAATGAGTTGTAAGTAAATCTCTATCTAAATCTATTTAAAGTTTTTGACATTAAATTAATACTAACTTTAGCATCGAAGTATGTTTAAGATGTGTTACAGGTACTCCACATGAGTTTAGATGATAACAAATATGTATACTGGAGCTAATCAGACCTACACAATCAAAAGATGCTGAGGGAAACTGAAAATTTGCACTTTTGGGCCATGTCTATAAGTTCAGGAATTTGAAATTCATATTTTAAATGGTTACTAGACAAATTTCCACGTTGAATTGTGTTTTTGAACGAATTAGTATGCTTTATGTTAGAACTTAGATGCTCATCAGACAAATTTCAGTAGCTTACACAATGTTACAATGCTTTCATAACCCTTGAAATTCATCTGTTGGATGATGAAAATTTGAATTTTTGAAGTTCAATGTAAATGATGACTTTGCTCAAAATTCTTTTTGTACGAATTTCCATATCTCAAAATATTAATCTTAGAGACTCTTTACAAATTGTTGAAATTCAAATTTTTGATCTCTAAATTCATCTATTGAATTATGCTTTGATGATTAAGTCTCTGTAAGATAAACTTTCGTAGGTAAAATTTATGTGTTGCTTGTTTTGCTCATGTTTGTTTGTTGTGTGAAATTGTGAAATTCGAACTTAATGATTCAAAGTTTAGCCGTTGCTTCTTGTTCATAAATCTCAGCTTCTGTTAGATGAATTTCAAGATGAAAATTCGTCTGTCAGTAAGCCTCTCCTTATGGGATAACTTGTAACTGCTCGAAATTTGAATTTTGACCCTCAAAATTCATCTGTTGAATGGTTACAGACTTTAAAACTAAAGGTGTTCCTCTGAATAGATGCAACCCCAATCGTCTCTCTCTCAAGTCTGTTCACATCCTTTATTAAATTTCCATTAATTCTATTTACAAATCCTCTTTTCCCACTAATTAAACTTCTTTTTTCACTTTATAAACACATTTTTTGCATCTTTCTACAATATTCATCAATGAGAATGACAAGGGTTAAGAATCCAGAAATTGGGAAAGGGGAGTCAAGATTGAAAAGGGCTATGAAATCTCAATATGCCACCAAGGAAGGTGAAACCCAGAAGAAGAAAGGGGAATCTAGCAAGTAAACTCCTTCCAAGAAATAGAAAACCATTCCCAAGGTAGATTCGAAGAAAACTGCTCATACTCCCTCAAAGAAAGCTGCTACTTCTATTCCTCCTACTCTTCGTGCTTCTTTTTCTTCTTCCAGCACTAAGTCAGGAGAATACGAGTTAACTACGTAGCCACTTTGGAGCAATGCTCACCTTCTGGGAGAATACATTACCAAATTTGTCAATAAGAAGGTAATAAAGCGTCACTGTACAAATATAGAAGAATTCTTTATTTTTAACAATTTTGATGCTAGGCTATGGATGATTAGATACAAAAACTTGTTAAAAATTATGGAAAGATATGATGATAAGGTTGTTAAAACCTAGTATACTGCCCTGAGGTACAACAGCAAGAAAGAAAAATGGGGGGTGTAAATCTAAGGTCTAGAACTATCTGGCTTATTAAGGAGACCTTCAATGAGGTGTTGGAAATCCCTGGACAAGATGCGTTGAAAATTAACATCACTACCTCAAAGTACATGGATAAGGATGAAGCTACAAATGAGGAAGGTGGTGCTTTCTTAAATTACAAAGAAACTACAGTGCTTAATACTCTACTCAGAAGGCGTGAAAATAGGCCTCCTTTGAGTCTGCTGAAGCCCACTAATCTTAATGTCCAAGTTAGAATCCTATACTACATTATGTCTAGGATTATACACAATAAAGGGAGAAGTTTCAATCTGATCACAAGGGCTAAAGCACATATGATGACTGCTATCATGCGTGGGAAATTGATTAATATGGGACACATCATTCTTTAACACATGATCAAAGCAAGTGATCAGAAGAGAGACTCTACTTTGTTTGATGCCTCAATTATCTCCAAAATTCTTCAGTATACCAGGATTCAACACCTGGAGAAAGGAAAAGGTAAGCCTACTAAAGTGTTTAAAGAAGAAGAATTACAAAGGATGGGCATTGAAAGGAAAGATAACAGGTGGATTGGAAAATGAGCTAGAAAGTCAGAAGATCTATTCTTTGAGGAAGGTGGTTCACATTAACAAGCAGGAACTTCTGAGGTTGCTCCACCCTCATAGTCCACACCTTAACTTTCTTAGCATGTTTCTTCTTCATCTCAGCCCACTCAAACACATGTGCCTTCCACTCCTTCCACTTGGGCTAAGCTAACTAAGATCACTGAGTTGTATGACAGCCTGTCTGCACTCATACTGAGCATCAGAGATGAGCAAAATGCTAAGTTTGCTCATCTACAAGATCAAATTTATCAGTTGGCAAAGAATATGAAAGTGGTTGCTGATGTATATAAGGACATCAGAAGTGCCATTTCTTCCATATTAGTTCCATCTTAACCTGGACCCTCTGAGCCTGTTAGGTCTCCTACTTCTAAGTCTCTAAGCCTATTTGAGCTAGTCTCTCCTGAACCAGATGATGATGAATATGCTACTGCTGAGGCTACTAGTACTTTTGCCACTCCACAGGCCTCTAGCAATGAGGAAAGCCTTGGTCCACCCTTAGACTATGGCATGAAGGAAGAGGCTCCTTAAGAACCAAGCTCCCATGAGCCTATTGCTGATGATGCTCAGGATTCAATTCTTTCTACTCATGAATCTGAGTAAATGGAGAAACTTGTTGTAGCCATAACTTATGCACCAATTATACAAGCTGCTCTGAATGAGGAGAGAAGCCTTGTGCCTTACATGGACCTTGCAGCTGTTGCACATGATATCACTGTTCAAGCTCAAAAATAAAGGCTTGATAAGATATTCCCTCATCCTGCTCCTCAATTCTCATCTCCTTAATATGGCATGACCTTAGCTCGAAAGGTCAAATTTGCCAATCTTCAGAAGGAAGTTCAGGTAATTATTGAAGATGTTGAGGATAACTTGCTTGCAACATCTCCTCCTATTCCTCTTCCTCATATTAATCCTGATCTACCTTTTGTCCCTGTACCTCTTCGAGCCATTCCAGTGACGTAGATACCTCCTCCTGCCATACATGTTCAAGTTCTTGATGATGTCAAAAAGGGGGAGAAGACATATGACTAAACTGGAAAGGCTGCTACAGAACCATTTGGCAAGACTTACAGCAAGATATCCAAGCCCAAGAAAAATTGATTAGATCCTAGGATTGACTGGATTTTCTTGTACTGCTTGTTTTTACTTACTGTATCTCTTGTAATGATGTATCTATCTTGTTTTGAAATTCCTTGTTTGCAATGTCATATCTCTGTACCAAAACTTTGAATGAATTAATGAGATTCTCTATTTTCCTTCTGATCTATTGTACATGCTGCACTTATCTTTGAATTTTAATGCATATGTTGAAGAGGAGCTCTTAGAAGCAAATCCAAGTACTAATCCAGTTTGCAAGTTGTTTTGTCATTATCAAAAAGGGGGAGAATGTTGAATCAAGTGTTTTTGATGATTCTAAACAATTGGAGCTTGGAACAAAGATATCAAAGGTGTACAAAAGATCTCAAGTGAAGAAATCTCAGAAAAATGAGTACAAGATTAGTTTGTAGGATTTCTCACTATATTCACATGAGTAAAATGCTTTGATTTTTCACCTAAATGTTTTAAAAATGTATTTTTCAACAATCCTATGTTAACTTACGATATATTTGAAACATACCTACTAACAAACAAATTTTGAATTGTTAACCTTCATATATTATCTTGAAAATTCAAACTTTGAAGGCTTAAATTCGAACTTACATAGATGCTGCCTCTAAGAGACAAATTTCATACTGTTAAAATTCAAATTTCAAGTAAGGCACAACTTATGAAAAATGAAAAATTCATCTGAAGATATGTTAAAGTTTATCTAAAAGTGAAGTTTAAAAAGTGTTCCAAGTCAGACCTCTAATAGACGAACTTTAGTTTTGAAAATTCAAACTTTGGAGAAACAATGTGAAAGTTTGTTTA
This sequence comes from Adenanthera pavonina, assembly GCA_026686845.1. Classification (NCBI taxonomy): domain Eukaryota; kingdom Viridiplantae; phylum Streptophyta; class Magnoliopsida; order Fabales; family Fabaceae; genus Adenanthera; species Adenanthera pavonina. The sequence goes on from JAIVEN010000009.1 coordinate 21,431,998, forward strand.
GGTGTCCCTCTGACAGATGAACTTCGGTCTTCAAAAATTTGAACTTTGGAGTAAGTTTGATAAGAGGTCTCTCTGACAGATGAACTTTGGTTTTTGAAAATTTGAATTTCGAAAAGAAGAACTTTTGTGCTTTATTGACTTGCTCACTGACAGATGAATTTTAGGTACCAAAATTCAAATTTCAAATGCACTGTAGCAATATAGAATAACTATTTACACTTTTTAGAAGAACTTTAGTCTTGAAAATTTGTATGTTGTAATGTAGAAATATTTGTCAAAATGAAAATTCAAGTTTTGCCTTTGAACAGACGAACTTTGAAGTTCACCATTAAAGTCCTTAACTTATGGTATCTGCGAAATTTGTCTATTGATACCCAAAATTTGAACTTTGGATATCAGACGCATTAAATACCATAGGTGAATGGATAGTTTTGCAGAGTAACCATTGGGTAACATCTTTAACGGCTAGATCTTGTCTCTAACATATAATTAACACAAAAATCTACAAATAGAACTTTATTTGAAGGTGTGGGTAACAAAATTACGTTGTTGATATTCAGCATTGCTCTTGCCATTTCTCCCAAGGTTCTATTCTTCCTCTTTACCACATCATTTTACTGGGTTGCTCTTAAAGCTGAGAAGTTTTGCTCAATTCCATGTTCTTCATAGTACTCCAAGAAGCTTGAATTTTCAAATTCTCCTCCGTGATAAGACCTTATAGACATGATAGAAATTCTTTTCTCATTTTGCACTTTCTTGGCTAAAGTTACAAATGCATCAAATGTCTTATTTTTGAAGGAAAGAAATAAAGTCCAAGTGAATCTACAATAGCCATCTACAATTACTAACATATACAAATTTCCACCAATACTTTTTACTCTAGATGGACCTATCAAATTCATATGTAGCAACTATAGTAGTCTAGATGTTGTGATGACATTTTTATATTTGAAAGATGACCTAGTTTGTTTCCCTTTAAGACATGCATCACATTCTTTGTCCTTTTCAAAAGAAATTTTTGGCAACCTAGTAAGTAACTCATTTTTAATTAACTTGTTTAGTTGGTTCATATTAACATGTGCCAGACTTTTATGCTACAACTAACTTTCATTATCTTTACTAATTAAGCATATAGAATCTAGGTTAGGAAGTTCATCTAAGTCAATAGTATAACAATTACCATCCCTTTAAGCTTTGAGGATAACTTTGTGATCACTTTTTTTGATGACCAAGTAGAATTCTAAGTCAAACAATACCAAATTTCTTTTGTCACAGGTCTGACTCATACTCAGCAAGTTATGGTTGAGCTCAATTGCAAAAAGCACCTCTTCTATAGATGTTTCTAGATTTCTACCCTCAATGCCAATTGTAACACCTTAATTTAGGACCATTTGCCCATATATTAGACCTCATTAGACTTCAATTATACTTAATTAGAAGCTTGAATTACATAAAATTTCAAAACAGAATTTTTTATTTTTGTGGTACTATTCATGTCAGAAATTTCATTTTACCCCATGAATTTTGAAAAATTATAACTAATTCCATATAAATTATATGTAAGTAATTCAAGTCTCTACAAATATATTAAAAGATTAGCTATATGGAAAAAATATAAAACAGGGAAATTACTTGGCCAATTAGTATAGTAAATTTTATGAAATTTCATTGTTCATATGGTCAATTTCAGAAAATCCAATTTTTTGGGCTAAATTTGAAAATTCACTACAATTCATACACACATCCAAATTGAGTGATCTTTAGACCATTTAAAATATATTACAATCTACTTTTCAACCATATATAACATGAATACTTTACATCACAAAATGACAAAAAGGTGGTGGGTTCACTCTGCAGTAGTTAGAATGACCATTCACATCCTAGTACCTTGCCAAGCAAAAGTTATAAAATATTTACATACCCATAATTCATCCTCACTTCATGCCATACATTTACTAAGACCTAAATGAACATAAAATCTTTAAGAAACATATTTAACATCACATTTACAAATTTACACAAAAGTTCATAATCCATGATCATTACTATCATTATCAAGTCATTCACCAAGTTCTTTCTCCTTTCCTTTCTCTTCCTTGGTGGTATTGTCAGGAATGCTTCCTAAACATGGTTAATATATGGAGGGTGAGATACAAAGAATCTCAGTAGCTGATACCCAAACATGTGATCATATTATCACATTTTCCATAAAAACATCACATAAACTTTAATTCATCACAAAGGCACATTGAGACATAAATTTTACAAAAATTCTGGTGGAGTTTCATTTTAAAAAATGGACATCCCGAGGCCCAAAATCCCTCATACAACTCAACCAACATCATAGAAATATCACAAATCAACATTTCATTCATATGCCATAATGTCAAGTATCCAAAAACAATAATGACAATGTGATGCTAGTGAGGGAAAATTAACTACCTTTGAGTGATCCCTAGCTTTCCAGACTTGGTACACCACTTTTCAAGTCCTCCACAACCTTCTTCAACCTAGCTATATTACATTCAAATACTTTAGCCACTGGTTTCAAGGATTACACCATACCATATTCATAGTATTGAAAATTTTCATGTTGGTTTCCTTTGAGTTTTTCTTGAAACCAATACTTGTACTTAACTAATTTGGATCCAAGGATTCCATTTTTGGGGTCAAAAACTTGAAAGTCCAACTCTAAATATGAACTATAGCTGGAAAAAAATAATGGGAATTTAAGAAAAATTGATATGCTTCTTGATTCATCAAACTACCTACATAATCATGCTTTGAGTGAACATTCTAGATTTTCCCCTATGTTTTATGGTTGAACAAGTCATTTTCCTACTAAATCCATGTTTGGCTAAAACCCCAAGAGAGTGGAGAAGTAAATCTAATCCATGGATCATGCTTCAAATGCCATAAACTACAAGCTTAAGGTGGTAGATTGCAACTTACCACTTGAGCTTTTGATTTCTCCTTGAGTTTCTCTTCTTCCTTCTCTCTCTTCTCTCCTTTCTTTCTTGCATTTTCAGCCCCTGTTTTGCTGCTGGAAATGCTCAAGTAGAATGGTGAGAAAATGAGTCATTAAGTGGCTTAATAGCATAACTTAATCATAGTTAAACACTTAACCTACTATAGTACTTTTTACCAAAAAAAGTGACAACTTCTTGAGGAAGTTTTCCAAAAATTCATGCTACCCAAACTGTCTAGTTTTCACACCTAGGGAGAGAGTTTCAAGTGTCCAAAATTCCTCAATATTTCCTAGTTTAGATATATCCTGAACCGGGTAATTTTTAATTATTCAGATAAAATAGCTTTTTAAAGTAAATTAATATTTTTTGTCTACAGGACTATTCCAAATTTATTTTTATAATTTCTTAATTATCCTATCCCAAATGATATCTATGTATGGCACATATCCTTTCATGGTCACCTTTTAATCATCGGTATGGCCCACAATTTACTTTATCGGTATTAAGTTACCTTTGGATACTTAGCATTGATTATTTCTTTATCCTTGAATATTAACCCTCAGTGCCATATACCATTGGACTTCTCTTATTGAGAGCTTCATTCTCACAGTAATTTTACATATTTACAAAATTACCCTAGACCCCAGTTTAAATTATAATTTTTGAAACTTTCAAATCATTAGGTGTAATTTTCGCAATTCGGGTATAGTCAATATAGGTGGAGTAGTTAACCTGTGCTTTAGTTCATGAAAACTATTTTTGCAATTCTTATCCCACACAAAAGGTTTATCTTTTCAAGTAAGTTTTGTAAGTGACAATGCGATTAAAGAAAAGTCTTGTATTAAACGTTTGTAATAGCTAGCTAAATTGAGAAAACTTCTTATCTCGATTATGATCTTGGGTGGCTCCCATTTTAGTACAGCATCTACTTTACTTGGGGTTTACTACAACCCCATCCTTGGAGACAACATGCCCTTAGAACTGCACCTTTGTAAGCCAAAACTCACACATTCTTAGTTTAGCATACATCTTTCTTTCTTTTAAAACTATCAAATCTATTCTAAAATGTATTTCATGCTCCTCTAAAGACTTGGACTACACTAATATGCCATCAATAAAGACCACAACGAATTTATCTAAGTAAGGTCGAAAAATCCTATTCATGTAGTCCATAAAAATTGCTGGAGCATTCGTAAGACCAAATGGCATCACTAAAAATTTGTAGTGCCCATAACGAGTTCTAAAAGCAGTTTTAGGAACATCTTCCACCTTTACCCATAATTAATGATACCCTGATCATAAGTTAATCTTTGAAAACATAGTGGCACCAGCCAACTGATCTAATAGGTCATAAATTCTAGGTAAGGGGTATTTTTGCTTTATTGTTACTTTGTTCAATTTCGTATAATCAATACATAATTGGAGGCTCCCATATGTCTTCTTTACAAATAATACTGGAGCACCCCATGGAGAAATACTTGGTCTATTGAATCCTTTTTCCAATAACACCTCAATTTGACTCCTTAGTTCTGCCAACTCGGGTGGGGCCATTCTATATGGTGCTTTGGATATCGGCCTGTTCCTAGTACTAAATCTATGGCAAATTCAACCTCTCTTTCTAATGGTAAATCTTTAAAATCCTTTGGAAATACTTCTAGGAATTCTTTTACCACTGGAATCTTTTCAATCTCTTTATCAACTTCCACATTAACTGAGAAGAAAACTAAGTAAGCTGAACATCCTTTTCTCAAGTATCTATCAGCTTGAGCAGTAGATATAAAATTTAGCTTAGTCTTAGTATTTGGGATACTTTCTGGGGTAGGCAAGATTAGGACTTTGTTTTTACAATCGAGGAGAATATTGTTTGCAGAGAGCCAGTTCATGCCTATTATGACATTTATATCTGGAAATGGCATGCATATAAGATCTGGTGTGGTGCAGCAATATTCATATTGTACAATGCAATTTAGGCAAACATGAGATGTGGTTGCTTGGTTACCGGTGAGTGTGGACACATACAAATCATATAGAAACTTACTTATCATCAAACCCATCCCTTGATTACATTTATAGGAAATGAATGAATGATTAGCAACTGAATCAAACAAGGCATGTACAAGATAATTGTTTACTTTAATCATACCGTTAATTAGATTATGTGATTGTTGAGTCTCTTGTTGTGTAAGTGTGAAGACCCTTCCCTGTGCTTGTGGTCTGGTCCGTGCTATCTTTATTCTGCAATCTCTTGTAAAGTGTCTAGGTTTTCCATATCTGAAGCATATATTCTGTCCAGCTAAACATGGCCTTCCACCATGTGTTTTACCATATTGCTCACACACTGGGACCTTATCCTGCGTGTCTCTTTACACATCTTTTTGCATAAATCATCCTCCTCCTCTTCTGCCTCCCTTTCTACCTTTTCTGTTATTATTCCATGACCTTTTCCTTTTCTTACCTGATTCTCCATCTTCAAATGTAGCTCTTCTTGTACTAGTTGGGGTAAGAGACATAAAGCCTTTATGATTCAAGCTTCTTTCAATGATCTTACTGACCTCAACTAGTGTATTAAACTCTCTAATCCTCATAGGTGCGACCCTTTCTCTGATAGCTAGTTTTAAACCTCTTTCTAGCTTTTCAGTCTTCCATCATTCATCATCATGTTACTGTAAGTATGTAGAATACCTTGCCAACTGTATAAAAATAGCTACCTACTCATCAATTTACTAACTTTCTCCTTATCAAAGCATAATGAATTCCGCTTCCATTATATCTCTTATTGATAGTGGGAAGTACTTATTGTAGAAATACTCCAGAAATATCTCCCATGTTAGGGGTACATTATGGGCTTGCAGAATTAGCTCAGTGTCTTGCTACCATCAATTTGCCTCTTTCTCAGACATATAAGTGGCTAACAAAGCTTTCATCCCTGAGGTGCAACCCATTAGCCTGAATATCTTTTCAAGACACAATATCCAATCATCAACTACCTAGACATCAAATTTTCCTTCAAAGGATAGGGGATAATGCTTCCTGAACTGAGCTATGACATTTTGTTGATTAGCAAAGTCTATTAGTACTTGATTTATGACTGCAGCTAGAGTTTCTACTTGCTGCTATGGACTTTGAATTGGCTCCTCAGTTCTAATCTCAGGATGTTGCCTTTGATATGCTATAGTCCTCTGTAAATCCACAATAATTATTTGCTGTTGATCCAATCTATTCATAATAACCTGTAAGGGATCAACTTGCAGTGGAATATCTTGTTGTGGAGCTTCTCCCTGTTTAGGAGTTGCCTCTCTAGCCTGTCTTCTAGTACATGCCATTTTAATCTACACAATATTAAAATCACAATCATATAGTAATTGCACTTAGAGAGCATATATAAACATAACATTTCATTTACATAGTCAACTTTATACATGCATTCCTTCGTAGTCTTTTCTGCAACATCATACATTAGTCTCTCTATTCTACCTCTCATACTTTTTATGGTTGCATATATATTACATCTCAAAATTAGTAGTCAGTCAGTATTCTTTACGTATATACATATTCACAATTGCATATGACCTGACTATCCTTTATGAAGAACTAGGACTATTTAGGAGGTAAGTAGATATTAGATCTTCTTCTGGATCCTCCTCCTAATCCTCTGGTGCTTGTTCCGGCTATTCCTTAGGTTGTCCTTCTATTGGGTTCTCATGGTTTGGAAGCTTTACGTGATCAAACTCAGTTCGCCCAGTATCTTCCAACTCCATCCTCAGTTGTTCACAATGCTTTAGTTCTTGAATACATTCCTGGGAACTTATAGGCTACTCTCTTCTTATCTCATCCTTTACTACTCTCTAATACTGATCATCATCAGGCAATATGGTGAGGAATACATCTATCCATGCTGGTTCAAAGAAAGGCTGGCCTCAAAACTCCATAAACTCTTTTGCATCCTTTAACATATCCACGAAAGTAGTCATTAGGGAATCCTAATAGCTTTAGAGACTTTCATTATAGAATCTAGATACAATCTCCTATACTCTCTGAGCTTCATCAATGGGAATTTTAGGACCTGCTACAACTGGTTGTTTTCCTGAATCATCGTTCTGTATCTTCTCCTTCTTAGCCTTCTTAACTTTTCCATCTACAATGTAGTTCTTAATACAATGAGCTAGGTTTTGGTACTCCCTTCCTTCCAACTTTTCCTTAATGGGTGTCCAAAACTCATCGTCTTGTATTTTATTAAGCAGGATGATGATCTAGATCGGCTCTGGGCATTCTGTTCTAATTCCTTCAAAAAATTTCTTAACTTTTGACACTTTGCTCAGGAACACCTTTACCTATTCAAGTCCTTCTAAGTAAGCCCCATATTGCTTTGAATACTTGCATATAATATGGTACACTATGCATTCAACATCTGCTAGTCTATCCTCAGGGGTGTTATCAGGATCTAATGGAAATCTTGCTATGTAGTCCATATCTTCATAAACTTCAACCGCCCTTTCCTATGGCGAGGCATCTAAAGGACGAATTGCCTATATTGGCACTACTGGAATAGCCTCCTGTACTGGTTGAGAAATTGCTAATTCATATTGTTCTTCCCCTACATTATGAGCAGGAACCTCATTGGAGCTTATACTTTCCTCTTGAGGGTGTCCCTTTGGCACCATCACAAGCTCTTTATGAAAGTCCAAAACTAAGCTATTATTAGATGAAGACATCTTTCCTGTCCTTCAATCACAATAACAACTAGTTAATAGACTATTACTAAAGAATATTAATAAATAATATATTCCATTTCCCTAAACTTAAACTGTACTAGCCCAAAACTATTGCTCTGAGAGCCTAAACCTTCAACTCTAATATAAAAAATGTAACAACTTAATTTAGGATTGTTTTCCCATGTATTAGACCTCATTAGAGTCCATTTATACTTAATTAGAAGCTTGAATCACATAAAATTTAAAAACAGAATTTTTCATTTTTGTGGTGCTTTTCATGTAAGAAATTCCATTTTTCCCGACAAATTTTGAAACATCATAACTAATTCCATAAAAATCATATGCAAGTGATTGAAGTGTCTATAAATATTTTAAAAGATTATCTATAAGAAAAAAACATAAACAGAGAAATCACTTGGACAATTACTACAGTAAATTTCGTGAAATTTTACTGTTCATATGGTCAATTTCAGAAAAATCCAATTTCCCACGCAAAATTTGAAAATTCACTATAATTCATACACACATCCAAATTGAGTGATCTTTAGACCATTTAAAATATATTTATATATACTTTTCAACCATATATAACATTAATACTTTACATCACAAAATGGCAAAACAGTGGTGGGCTCACTCTGTAGTAGTCAGAATGACCATTTACATCCTAGTACCTTGCCAAGCAAAAGTTGTAAAATATTTACATACCCATAATTCATCCTCACTTCATGGCATACATTTACCAAGACCTAAATGAACATAAAAGCTTGAAGAAACATATTTAACATCACATTTACAAATTTACACAAAAGTTCATAATCCATGATCATTGCTATTATTATCAAGTCACTCACCAAGTTCTTTCTCCTTTCCTTTCTTTTCCTTGGTGGTTTTGCTATGAATGCTTCCTAAACATGTTAATATGTGGGAGGGTGAGATACAAAGAATCTTAGTATCTAATACCCAAACATGCGATCATATTATCACATTTTCCATAAAAACATCACATAAACTTTAATACATCACATAGGCACATTGAGACATAAATTTTACAAAAATTCTGGTGGAGTTTCATTTTAAAAAATGGACATCCCGAGGCCCAAAATCCCTCATACAACTCAACCAACATCATAGAAATATCACAAATCAACATTTCATTCATATGCCATAATGTCAAGTATCAAAGAATCAATAATGACAATGTGATGCTAATGAGGGAAAATTAACTACCTTTGAGTGCTCCATAGCTTTCCACACTTGGTACACCACTTTTCAAGCCTTCCATAACCTTCTTGAACCTAGCTATATCACCATTCAAACACTTTAGCCACCTGTTTCAAGGATTACACTATACCATACATAGAACTGAAATTTTTCATGTTGGTTTCTTTTAGTTTTTCTTGAAACCAACACTTATACTTAACTAATTTTGACCCAAGGAATCTATTTTTGGGGTCAAAAACTTGAAATTCAAACTCTAGATATGAACTATAGCTGGAAAAAATAATGGGAATTTAAGAAAAATTGATATGCTTCTTGATTCATCAAACTACCTACATAATCATGCTTTGAGTGAACATTCTAGATTTTCCCCTATGTTTTATGGTTGAAAAAGTCATTTTCCTCCTAAATCCATGTTTGGCTAAAACCCTAAGAGAGTAGAGAAGTAAATCTAATCCATGGATCATGCTTCAAATGCCATAAACTACAAGCTTAAGGTGGTAGATTGCAACTTACCACTTGAGCTTTTGATTTCTCCTTGAGTTTCTCTTCTTCCTTTTCTCTCTTCTCTGCTTTCTTTCTTGCATTTTTAGCCCCTGTTTTGCTGCTGGAAATGCTCAAGTAGAATGGTGAGAAAATGAGTCATTAAGTGGCTTAATAGCATAACTTAATTATAGTTAAACACTTAACCTACTATAGTTACTTTTTACCAAAAAAAGTAACAACTTCTTGAGGAAGTTTTCCAAAAAGTCATGCTACCTAAACTGCCCAATTTTCACACCTAGGGAGAGAGTTTCAAGTATTTAAAATTGGTCATTTTTTCCTAGTTCAAATATATCCTGAGCCCGGTATTTTTTAACTGTACCGATAAAATCACTTTTTATAGTAAATTAACATTTTTGGTCTATGGGACTATTTCAAATTTATATTTATATTTTCTTAATTATCCTGTCCTAAATTATATCTATGTATGGCCCATATCGGTATTAAGTTACTTTTGGACACTCAGCACTGATTATTTGTAATACCCTACCTCCTGACACCTCCAAACTTAATCAAATACTTCAAAATTCAACCAAACACAACCCTGACATCATAGAACAACTCTCCAATGTCTCAACACAGCGAAAATGACTCATAAAACACCAAAATCTGGGCTGGGGCCACGGCCGCTATAGTACCGCCGCGGCTCCAACTTCCTCTGTTTCTACATCACTTCTGGATACACTGGCACCGTGGCCTGGAACCTGGCGCCGTGACGCCCCTTGCTGATATCCCATATCAGCAAATTTCATCCTCCGGGGTGAACTTTTGACGTGCATAACTTTATGCTCCGACCTCCGATTGACTTGATTCCAACTCCTGCAAGTCAATCTAGTCCCTATCTATCCAAAGACACCATTTTTACCTCAATCCAACTCCGTATGGAGATTCTGGACCCTTGACACCATTTTGGCCACTTATTGATCAAAACTCACCGCTAACAACCTCTAATTGCCACCCAAGGCAAATGGACACTCCCAGACCAATCATACAGGTCCAAAAACCCCCAAACCAACTTGTCCAGAGAGGCTTCACCTCAAAGGAACCACTCCTCTGAGATTTGACCCCTTGGAACCTCAATTCAACAATCCGGGCTACAGGCCCTCAAACAAACCAACAAGGCCCAACACCACTCTGAGCTCACCAACACTACCATACAGACTTCACAACATCCAAAACCATGCAACCATACATACCACCTACATAAACATACATACATACATCCATACAAAACAATACTCCCAATATCATACATTCATTACAAACCATTCAATCCTACTTGGCACATGATACATATACAGAATACACACACTACATAGACTATTCCCACGTACACACTACTCCCGCGTCTTCTCCGGACTAGTGCCAGAACCGTCACTTGAAAGGTTAGTTTGTGGGAGAGGGGGGTGAGACAATGTCTCAGTAACCGGGAACAAACACACACACACATACATATATATATTCCATACAACTAATGAATGCAATGTGCAATGAATGGTATGCATGTCTCCCTCGCACACAGCTAGAACCATGAGCTAGCGTCATAACAGGACATTTCGTATAGGTAATTCCCTTCCAACAATAGGTGAAGATTGATTCTGGGATATCACCAAACTCACCTCCCATTAGTGCACCCGACCAAAGGAAACACTAATGTTCGGACCGTGGCTATCCTTCCCCTTTCCCACCATGAATTGGCGGCGATTTAGGGAAGGTACAGTCCACTGCGCGCCTTTCCCTCCTGGCCATCGGAGGCGATTTAGCCATAGGGATCCCATCCTTATCCTCCCTAAAACATGTATAATCATATCATATCGTCATCACATCATCACCACCAATCCGCCACATATATCAAGGCCTCACAATGCCATGTGGTGATGCTCATGTATCATCATATAATCATCATCATCATGTCATAATCATATGTATGCATCATGTCATGTCATGCCAATATCATCATCATAATCATGATCATGATAATCATCAAATCCACATCTAGCCGTATGCATAACACGATATATAGAAAATAGTACACACAATCACATCAATATCGTGGTATGAAAGAAATATGCATATATATACATAATATACATACCAATAAGCAATACAATACAAATAAACAAACACCCGGTTACCTCAATTGTCATTACCACACACACACGAGTTTTACAAGCTTCCTTGAACTGTCCGATATGCGTGAACCCCTCTCGATTAGCCAACAATCTTTACCATATCACAATTCTTCCATTAGTACAATGTATCAATAAACCAAACATCACAGTTCAACCATATTAACTTAACCCAAGGTTCCAACACCCTTTTCATGCATCAATAAGCTCTTAGGGATCACTCAAACACCACACATCCTCATACATTTCGGATTCCCAAGAGCCCTAACCGAAAACAACCTAGGGTTAAGCTCAAAACACACATAATCCCTTCAAAACTCACATCCAAGCAACAAGAATACCAAAACACACTCAATTAACCTCAAATCATCCAATTCAATCGGTGAATTTCACCCCAACTTGGAAATCCAACCTTATAACCGAAAATCTCAAACTTCAACCAAAGAAAATGGAGAGGGAGGAGTAGGGAACACTTACCAACTTGAATCCAAGCTCTTGAGGTCCGAAAATCGCTCCTAGATGCCGAAAATGTTAAACCCTAGCACTGTTCCTTGGTCTCCTCCGTCACTCCCTTCGTTTTCTTTCTTTCTTTTGTGTCCGACTGATCCGGATTTAAGCAAATATCCCGACTCTTGCCACGGCTCCACCAAATTATCTGGAACAATGCCACTGGAAAGATTCTCGCCGCGACGTGGAGTTCTTCTAGACTCCACCTGAGCCTCCCTCCGTCCTGTTTCCTCCGGTCCTGAACACAACGCCAAGAAAAATAACATGAGGGGTGTTACATTATTTTTTTGTCCTTGAATATTAACTCTCAGTGCCATATACCATTGGACTTCTCTCATCGATGGCTTCGTTCTGACAGTAATTTTATATATTTACAAAATTGACCTTGAGCCGGGGTTAAATTACAATTTTTGAAACTTTCGAGTCATTTGGTATAATTTTCCCCAAGGGCTTTTCTATGCTCCTTTCACGTAATTTTAATTGCCTTGAGATATGGATGTCATTTTCATTATTCCTTAGGGTAATATAATTTTCTCATTTTCTTACATATAATTTTTATTTTTCTTCTTATTCTTTTCCTTGACTGCACAAGGGTTATAACCAAGACTAGCTGTTTCTTGTGTAATCCTCTGACTACCTAGCAATGTATACACCATGTCTTTACCTTCGATAAGATTAACCAGACTTTTGAGAAGATATTCATTATTTTTCTTTAGCTCAATGCTTGATGCACAGCAGGCAGATTTCAATTTTGTGCTGAGATGCAATATCTGGCATTTTACATTCTGATTCTAGTTTGTTAATCTTCTTCTTACCTAGTTTCAATTCTTTTGCAGTTTTAATGAATTCATCATGCAGATCATGAAATGCATCAAGTAATTTAGAATAAGAAGGGTCAGAATCATTTACCTCTTCTTCATGCTTACTATCAGTTCGATTCTGAGCTTCTTTTGCAGCATGTGCCATTAACCATATGTTGGCAATCTCTTTCTCATCTTTATCCTCTTCATCTAAACTATTGCCCTAGATTGAGAAGATGTATGCCTTCTTCTTTTTATTCTTCTCAGTAGCATTCTTTTCTTTTTCTTGCTTTATTAAGAATTGTGGCATTCACATTCGATGTGCCCTTGCTTCTTGTACTCATAGTAGGTTATGGGCTTTTTAGTTTCTTTTTTGTTGCTTGTTCTAGCTCCTTTCTTGAAGAACTTCTTGCTTTACTTCTTGCTATAGAATCTTTCAAATTTTTTACCAGCATAGCAAGAGTTTCTTCATCTAGATCTTCTTCATTATTAGAATCCTCTTCTTCTTCTTCTGTAGCTTTTAGAGATTGACTCTTCTTCTTATTTTCTTGACCCTCATTTTTTATAGCTTCATCTTACCCTTATATTCTTTAAGGTTTCCAAATAAAGAGGTAACAAAGGACATAAATTCTCCTCTAGCTCCTTCTATTGCTATAAATTCTCAGTATTTTCTAACTTTTTCTGTTTGATTGTAGTCCTAGCCTAGAGCTTTGAGTTGATTCACAATGGGGGTGAATCTCATTTCCATTTCTTTGATAGTTTTTTCTTCTTTCATTCTAAATCCTTCATATTCTCCAATTAGGGTTTTGATTCTGTTATCCCTTACTCCACTGGTTCCTTCATGAGCTACCTCCAAAGTATCCCACATTTCTTTGACAGTTATGCATGAAGACAATCTGAAGTACTCATCTTAAGGTAGAGTACTCACTATAGCAAATTGGGCTTTGGTGTTGAGCAGAACTCTTCTTTTATCATCATCATCCCATTTTGCTTGTGGCTTTTCTACCAGCTGCTCTTGCTCACTTTTCTTTATAGGGGCAAAATCTCGCTTTTCTACTATGGACCACATGTCAAGGTCCAAAGTATTTGAAAATAGCTTCATCTTCATCCTTCAGTATGCATAATTTTGACTAGCGAAACCTAGAAGTCTGTTCATATTAGCACCCTCTGGAAGTAGGTTCTCCTCTATTCCAGCCATAGCTTCTCCTAGAGTGTTAATTCCTTTTGTTTGAAGTTCAAGTTTTGATACCACTTGTTAGAATTGTTGGCTTCCCATAAGAGAGTGAATTGGGAAGTTTAAATTTTTTTGCAAAAATGTAAGTTTACAGTGATGGTAGAAGTTTGCTGAAAAATAGAGTACAAAGAGAATAAGGTAAATGCAAGGTAAAGGACAAAATAAGTCAAAAATTTATCTTGGTTCATTCTAATCCACTTGACCTACATCCAATTCTCAAGCCACCACTTAAGATTTTTATTATCTGCAAGAATTCAATGGGCTATTTATAATGCCCTAGTACAACCTCATGCTTTATTTTAATAACACTCAAATTCTATACTCTGCACTCTTATAAAATGCTTCCCCAATTCCTTTTATGACTCCCTTCACAAAAAATCTTTCTTCTAGATAAAGATAAGATCTAATACAGAAAGAATACTCTCCTAGATAGAGTAGATAAGAAAGTTGTGGTACAATAAATGAAGTGTGAGAGTAAAAAGCTTTGACTCAGAGATTTGATAGAGTTTTTGCACAAACATGATAAAAATCATTTTCCACAACTTCAAATGAAGTTCTATTTATAGATTTATAGCTTAACTAGTCATTAGACATAAGATCTAGCCGTTAGAAACATTAACCAATGGTTACTCTACAAAAATAGTCATTTACCAACCATGTAACACCCTACACTCAAACACTTCCAAACTTGACCAAAGCCTTCAAAAACTAATCAAACATAACCCCAAACATCTCAAAGGAACTTTCCAAAGCTTCAAAGTAGCAGAAAAACACCAGAAAAGCACCTGAATAGGATGAGGCCGTGGCCTGCTACAGTGGCACCGCTGCTCCAACCTTTCACAGATTCACTGATGCCCACTGCCTTACGGGCGCCGATGCCTGGATTTCTGGCGCCACAGCCCCAGCATCAGAACTTATTTCAGCAAATTACTAATTTGCTAGGCCAACTTCTTATGCGTATAACTTCGTGCTCTGAACTTTGATTGACCTGATTCCAACTCCTACCGGTCTCTCTCGCCATTATCTAATCATGGATACCAGTTTCAACCAAATCCAACTCTATTTGCATATTTTAGACACCCGACACCATTTTGGCCACTTTTTGACCAAAACTCACAACCTGTTACCTCCAATTGCCACCAAAGGCAAATAGACATCTAGAGATCCTTCACACAAGTCATACTTGGCGAGACTAACATGTCCAAGAGGGATTTACCCCGAAGAAATCTTTCCTTCAAGAATTGACCCGCTTGAACCCAAAAGCTCATAATGGGCTATATACCTACAACTCACATACATGGCCTAAAACCACCCTTGGGCCCTCATTCAACCATTCTAGCATACAAATACCTGCTCATACATTAAAGATCCATACCAGGGTCAACTGTCAACATCACATATCATTACATCACATGCATCTCTATACTCATCTCGCATAACATCTATCAACATCACTATCATCCCATAGCATACAGATAGTACTCCTAGGACTCTCATCCAGGCAACCAACTACATCAACCTACTTGGCACGGAATTACATAAACTAAATTATAACTACTAATATACTTGGAATTCCCGAAGGTGGAAAGACTGCTAACTCCTTGATTCTTTTCGAATGAGCACCAAAGTCTTTACCTGAAAGGTTAGTTCATGGGAGAGGGGTATGTGAGGATGTCTCAGTAACCGGGGACAACCACACACAATATATATATACATACAACTCATGCAACACATGAATGCAATATGAAATGAATGGTATGCATGTCACCCTCATAGGGACTCCCATCCTTATCCTCCCTAACACATATATCATCCACCCTTATCCTCCCTAACATATATATAATTCAACCTTATCCTCCCTAACATATATATATATTCCAACCTTATCCTCCCTAACATGTATATATATAATCCAACCTTATCCTCCCTAACATATATATATATCGTCATACATCATACCATCATCACCACTCCATCTGCCATGTATCACAGTCTTACAATGTCATGTGGTGATGCTAATATATCATCATATCATCATCATCATAATCATCATGATGTCATGTATGCATCATATCATATTAACATCATCATCACATATCTCATCATCATAATCATAATCATCATCTAACTGTATACATACCACGATATATATAAAAATAATACACACAAACACATCAATATCGTGGTATGAAAGAGACATGCATATATACACAAATATACGTATTATCATATAACATAATCAATACAATATAAACAAACACCCGGTTATCTCAGGTTGTCAACACCTCGCATGTAGGGGCTTTAGCAAGCCTCCAGAGCACCCCAATCATGAACTATGTGTCTCCGATTCACCCATCTATCATTACAACAATAAAATACCTCAATTAACATAACTCTATAACATTAAAATCCACATTCTAGCCATCCAAGCTTAACTCGAAGTTCTAACAATATACACACATACCAATAAACCTTAAACAACCATTCAAACACACACCAACACCTACAATTTCATATTTCCACTTCTTTTCCCAAATTCCAACCTAGGGTTTAACTTAAACCCATCAAAATCTAATCAAAACTCAAACCCAAAGCTTCCTAACACCAGAAAACACTCCCACAACACAAAATCAAGCATTTTAATCGGTGGAAATCACTCAAAATGGAAACCCAAAGCTTCAACTCAACTTCCCACCAAAAATGGAGAAGAAAAGAGAAAGGAGAAGGCTAGGGGTCACTTACCAACAAAGATCCAAGCTCTTGGATGCTGGAAAACACTCCCATTTGCCAGAAAACTCAAACCCTAGCAGAGCTCATCGCGTCTTCTCTGTCGCTCTCTCCGTTTCTTTCTTTTTTTTTCATTTGAAATGATTCTGATTTAAACTAGTTTCTCAACTCTCACCGCGGCTCCAGATAAGTCCATGTGGCACCACCAGTTTCAGCAAGAAAATGCCACTGGAATTGGCTCTCGCCACGGTGGCCCAGCTTCTCACCGGGGTGTGGAGTTCATTTCTTCTCCACTTGAACCTTCCTCCGTCCTACTTCCTTCGATCTTGCACCCAATGCCAAAGACAATTGTTATGAGGGGTGTTACAAACCACATTTAATGCATTTCACATGCCAAAATTTGAATTTCGGGTGTTAACAGACAAATTTCACAAAGACAGAAGGTTAAGGATTTCAACATTAAACTTCCAAAGTTCATCTGTTTACTAGTGAAATTTGAATTTTGAGTTTGTCAAAATTATCTTAGTTAGAATATACAAATTTTCATATTTAAAGTGCATTTATTGAGTTATGAATAGTTATCTCATATTTCCACAGTGTACACAAAATTTGAATTTCAGAAGCTGAAATTCATCTATCAGTGGCTTGGTCAACATGGCATAAAAATTCTCTTTGAAATTCAAATTTTGAGTCCTAAAATTCATATGTCGATGTCATGCTCTTAGCTTTTACTAGACTTAAAAGTTCTAGTTTTGAAATTCATACTTTGAAGTCGAAAGTTTGTTTGTCAGAGATAGTGATATTGAGCTTAATTTGAACCTTACTAATACTTGAATTTTATGAGTTTCAGACAAAGTTTGCACATTTTCATTAATAGTGCTTAGCTCAAAATTAGAATTTTAGAACTGAAATTCGGCTATTAAGGACCAAACCTATATAACTTCGAATTTTACCAAGCAAAATTTAAATTTTACACAAAATAAGCATAATTCAACCATAAAAGTTTGTCTGTTAGCTAATATTTTTCAATTCTAACATAAGCTAACCTTTGAAAACATATTTAAATGTTGTAGTAGCATAAGTAAGTAAGGATCAAAGCTTTTTACCTATATTACAAATGGAGAAATCCTAACAACTAAGTCTTCTTATGTTCTTCATTAGATTTCTTCACTTGATGCTTTTATATTCCTTTGATATTCTCCTTTCCAAGCTCTAGTTGTTTGGAATAATCAAAACTTTTGATTCAACAGTTTTCATAACTTCCTTGATAATATAATGTGTGGAATATGGCTTGCTACTGAGATTATTGTAATCTCACCCCCTCAAGTATCAACATTCTAGGCCCAAGCCATGTCAAATTCCACAACTAGAGAAGACCATACACCGCCTCCACCTATTTTCTTCTTTTCTTTGGATTTCTTTCATTTTCTTCCATTTTCTCTTCCAGCCTTCCACATTTTTGGCTACTCCCTTCCTTCCCCACACCATTTTTGGTCCTCTTCCTCTATTACTGTAATATACCTATTTTTATGTGATGTTATAAAATGAATAAAAGATGAGAAACAAAGTGAGATGAAAAGGCTATATATAATTAGGCTTTAGAAGGAATTAATCTCTCATCTAATTTTCTGAAGAAGTTATGTTCGGTCCTTAATTAAAATTAATTTTCCATAAGGTCCTTAGCAAAAATTAATTCGAGAACTTACCCCAGAAAATATGCAATATACCAGTTGAATAAAAGCCCGCTCCAAGCTGAACACAATGGTATAAGTATTGCATAACCGGGAGGTTCAGGTTAAGAAATAGACCAATTTGAAGTTATTGTGAATAGTAAAAAGGAAAGAATAAAAAATTGGTATTTGGGTGAAATTACAAGAAAGTGCTCGAAAGAATGGATAATTATGTTTTTGACCCGGCTTAAGGGCAAAATGGTCATTTCCCATATTAGAAGAAAAATATGAATATTGCATTTAAACCCAAAGGAATAAATGTTGATATCATAAAATGCATGGGGAATTGGAAAAAACGGAGAGACACCGTTAAGTGTGAAGAAAGAGTAAAGAGGTCATTTTTTTCCGGTTGGATGGAAAAATGAGAAATTATATTTTTCCCCAAAGATTTATGAAAAGGACATCCATGTCCTTAAATTCATAAAAATTACATGGAATGAGTATTAGAAATATCTTGGGGAAAATTACACATAATGACCCGAAAGTTCTAAAAATTATAAATTAGCCATGGGTCAAGGGAATTTTTGTAAATATGAAAAATTATGGTCAAAATGAAGCTCTCAATGAGCTAAGCCCAATGGAATATAGCAAGGAATCTATTGAGTTCAAAATAATATTTATTGGGTAATTAGGGTTTAATATTAATATTTTACCCGATAAAGGTCAGTTTAAACTGCAGAAAAGGGCATTATTGATTCAAGGATAATGATTGGACCTTGATAAAATATATTTTGGGTCAAGGTAATGATGTTGGAGCAAAAGTAATTTTTGGATAATCCTGTACCAATTTAGTGACAATTTTGGCAAAAATACTTAATCGATAAGGGTAAATTTAATCGGTAAAGGTTATTTTAGTCCAATTAAAATTATGAAGCAATTTTTGGACAAATTATCCTTAATATGGCGTGCCATACCATTGCTAGGACATGGATGAAATTTGTTTAATTGTTTTAATGAAGGAAAAGTGACTCAAGTAACTAACTAAGGTTAATTAAGGTAAAGCATGATTAAGTAAGTGATTAAGTGAGATAATCCTACTTCATCCTCTCATTCCACGCGTTACTAGCTGCTTCTTTGTGAACAAATGGAGTTATTTAATTGGCTTTTGGGAATACTTCTTTAAGAAGCATAAAAAAAAAGAGAGAGAGAAAGAGAGAGGGGAAAATGGCAAGAGATGATTAGTTAATGATTTTGTAATTATTTCTTTTGCTCCCTTCTCATTTTGGCGGACTAAACACTTGAGAAAAGAAGGGAAAGTGCTCTGAAAAACAGCAAGACGAAGGAGCTTACGTTAGGAAAGAAAAAAGGAGAAAAAGAGGGAGAAAAATCCAAGAAAAAACGGTAAGTAATCCTCTTGTAATTTTCAAGTGTTCTAGCATGGTTTTCAAGTTGTATGGGTTGGTTACCTTGAAATTTTCTCCCCTCTTCTCACTGCATGATTTCAGCCATGGAGGTTCTTGAAAGAGAAAGTGGAGCTTTAATGAAATAATCCTAGGGAAGAGCTTAGACAAGTTCCAAGAAGCAAGAAATCACAAGTTATTGTAGCTAGTTTGGAGGAAATATTTTTCTCCAATTTTCCTATCATTTTCAGTCAATTAGGGTTTGTTGATAGAGTTGGAATTTCATGTTTTTGATGCCAAAAATGAGTTCCCCATGGTCCAAAACCTTAGGAATAAGTGATGATTTCATGAAAAAGCTTAAGATTAAGAAAGTGAAATTTTTAGCTTTTTGAAGCTTAATTCGGAATGAACAGTAAACAAGCTAGAGATGGAATTTGGAAATTTTGAGGCCATATTTGGATTCCTCATGAAAAATTACATGGAATAGAGGTATAATTCATCATTTTTTAGCTAGGAATGAATTTTTGGTGAATTTTTGAAGAATTAAGGTTTCATGAACATTTTTTGAAGAAAGTCATGGAACCATTAGCTTGAATAGTTGTTTCATGGTGCATTAGGACTTGAAGAAGCCCAAGGAAGCTAGTGGGAGCATTGGTATCAAGTTGAAGAATAAGAGAAAGCATGAAGGTAGCAATTTACCTATTCTTGCCTTATATTGTCATGTGATTTTCAATGAGTTTGATGATTTGCCTATTGTTTTCTTTGATCAATTGTGATGCTTTGAGAATCTTGGCTGAGTTAATTGAGGGTTTTGAGACCCCGGGGTGTCCAAAATACAAAATAAAACTCTGCCAAAATTTTTGTAAAATATTATGGCATAAATGTTTAAAAGCATTCACTTGATGTTTTATGATGATTATATGCTTAATGTGATAATATGATTGCATGAATGGTGATTGCTACTGAGATTCTTTGAATCTCACCCCCCTTTCATGACTAACTATGCTAGGGAGAACTAATGCAAAAGAGCTAAGGAAGGAGCAAAAGGCATGAAAAAGGAAATGATGTTGCAAGCCATTGTGTTATAATGTGAATAGTTATTTGTGTCTTGTTTTATATGAAATTTTAAAGTAGTGATTATTATGTTAATGTTGTGGAAAATACATGAGAATTTCCATTTCTGGATATTGTGATGTTAAGTTATGTTCTACCAAGTTTCATTCCAAAATGAGTTCATTTACAAGGGTTTTGGTAAGCAAATGGCAATATAGACTGAAACAGGACATTTTCCAGATGTGTCTGTTTCATTCACCCTTATTCTGTACTTAATTGAGATTAGTTTATGGTATTTTTATACCAGATATAGGGTATCTCAACCTTTAATATGACACCTAATTCACCCCATTTGGAATTGTGTACAATTAATGGTGAATTTTCTAAATCAGGGTTCAGAACAGGGCAAGAATGGGAAAACTGAAAATTGAAAAGTAAGTACTGGAAAATTCAAAAGCTGATATAAAATCGTACAAAGCTCTGAATATTCAGTAATTTATATGTGTAAAATTTTCTATGTTTTAAGTTTCATATGCCACTGATTTGAAGTTAATTGGAGCTATATAATAGGAGATGTGGAGTTTTTCCCAAAACTTTTCTAGTAAGAGTTGGATTCTAACTCTTCATAATTTAAGTTAAAGTTATGCCCTGTGTAGGTGGATAATAAAAATGTTTCTACAAGTGGACATATAGAGCTTTCCAGTAACATATATTATGCAAGATTTGGTCATGGATAGAATGAAATATGATTTTTCAAAATTGAGGCCAGGAAACTGGAAGATAGAAAAAATGACCCAATGAACAGTAAATGTCCATGAAAGTACTGTATGAATTGGCCCAAATAAGTTACTATTTTACATTTTTTCCAAGTATATCTGAATTTAATAAAATTTTAGAGACTTGAATCACATCAAGATGATTTTTTTAGATTTAGTTATGGATTTTTAAAGTTCATCGGGCAAAATAGAAACTGCCAAGTGAACAGTGCCCTGAATTTCGAAAAATTCTGTTTTTATTATATTATGATTCTAGTCTCTAAACCATGATGAAAAACATCTAGAATGATCTAATACATGGGAAATGGGCCCTAATATAAGGTGTTAGAATTACAGTCCAAACAGTTCAGCCTCATCTTCTTTTGTTCTCTCATTCACATTTTTGAAGCCATTTTGCATGGTTTTCAGCTTCAAGCTCCTTTCCTTTTCGATTTTCCTTCCATTTTTAGCACTTTTTCATCACATGCTTCCATTCTCATCTTTACCTCCAGCTTTGTTCTGTAACCAACCCGCCACATACTTCAATTTTCAATCCTCCCTCACCATCTGCAAGCTAAACCATGACTATGGAATCTGATATACACATATTGACAGCATCAATGGAGTAGGAGATGGTTTTGGATGGAGCTTGGCAAATAGCTGGGAGAGGAGCCCAAGTTCTACATGGATTGATGGCTTGGAGCTAGGATAACTTCTTTTCCTTTTCCACTCTTTAAATTTCAGATTATTGAGGCTGATTTTTATAGTTGGATTGATTATTTTTAGCTTTAAATTGTGGAATTACATTGGTTTAATTGCTGGAAAATTTTTGGATTTAATTGTTAGATTTATGAATTATGGAATTGGAGATTGTATTGGATTGGAATTGAATATAGAATGTGAAGCATATTTTTGGCTAAGATTATTGTGTTGATCTTCTCATTAATGTAGTAGTTAATTACTTGATTTGGCTTTGTTACAAGTTGATTGAATAGTTAGTTTCTTGATTAATGAGTTGGTTTGAAATTATGGTTCTTATTGTTGGTTTTTGGCCAGTTATCTGTGAGTTAGTAATCCATGCATTTTTTCTTTATATGTCAATTTGTGTAATTAGGATGCCTACAATATGTTTGTTGAATTGACTTAGTTATAGGGTCCTATGCTAAGTGAATTTTTCTTGCAACTGGAGATTAGGATAATTAATGGATTTAATTAGACTAATTGAGCACTTTGACATATTTAAGTTATCCTAGTCCTTAATTATTTAAAAATTGATTTTTTAAGTCCTCTGAGTTATTGCCAAGCTTTATCCTCCATTTTACATTTTCACATCCTTAATTTAATTTGAGCAATTTAATCTTTAGTTTTGGAAATTATCAATTTAATTCATTGCATATTTTAATTTATCAAGTTTTGCATTTCAAACTTTGACAACCCCCACCCCACCCCCAACAAAAAATTAGTGTATAGTCTTTAATCTTTGCATTTTTACTTGTTGATATCTAATCCTTGCATCTAGCTTGTATTAGCATAGTATTAGATAAAGTTTTGCATACTTACCTACACTCTCACACTTACACTTTTCATACTTCTTCCATTCTCATTCTCACACACATTTGTATATATTCCCATATATTTATCTACATACTTATTTATTTTTCCCTATTTTTATTAAAAAAATATAACAAATATTGTTATTTATGAAATTTTTTCCTTCAGCATTTGTTTAATTACTTAGTTTCCACCAAAACAAATTTTATACTAGTTACTTCGAAGTGAAATGACCTTGGTTGCACATTTTACTACATAATTTTTGTTTTACAATCAAGTATTAAATTGCATATATGTTTGGTTTACATATAGAATTAATTTTCCTTATAGTTTTAGGAAGAAATTATGCATGATCCTTGATTGAAATTAATTTTTCATAAGGTTCTTAATAATAATTAATTCCTGAACTTACCTTGGAAGGTATACAATATACCACTTGAATGGAAACTCATCTCGAGCTGAGCGCAACAATATAAGTATTGCATTCCTGGGAGATTTAGGTTGAGAGATATATTAATTTGAAAGATATTGTGAATAGTACAAAAAGAAATAATAAAAAATAGTATTTGGGAAAATTACCAGAAAGTACCCAAAAGAATGAGTAATTACTTTTTGGCTCGACTTAGAGGCAAAATGATCATTTCCCAAATTAGAAATAAAATGTGGGAATTTCATTTAAGCCCCATGGGGAAAAATGGTAATATTGTAAATTGTACAGAGAAATAGCGAAAATGGAAAGACACAGAAAAAAACAGAAAAGGGCAAAATGTTCATTTTTCCAGGATAGATCAGAAAATCAGAAAATAGTAATTTTGCTCAAAGAAATGCAAAATAATTTGCAATTTAGTGTCTAAAAGAGGGAATTCTATTTCTATTTACTTCGTGGGAAAAATTACGACAAAGGACTTAAAAGTTTGAAAGATTATAGTTTTATCTTGAGTTAAGGGCAATTTAGAAATTTTTTAAAATCATTGTCAAATTGAAGCCCTCGATGAGCTGAGTCCCATGGTGTATATCATGGGGGTTAATGGATTAAAAATAAAGAAATAATCAGTGTAGAGTGTGAAAAAGTAACTATATACTGATAAGATAAGTTTGTGAGCCCCACAAGCAGCAAAAAGGGAAATGAATTAGTATAAGGGCTCCATGCAGATATTTTATGGGACATGATAATTATGGAAATTCAAATGTAAGTTTAAAATCATCTTGTATCCCTTAAATAATAATATATCACAATAAGTTATTTATCAGTACGGGTAAAAAGTATCTGGCACAAGCTATATCCAAACCAGGAAAAATATGAAATATGTTGGTGAAATTCTCCCTCTCTTAGTTTTGACTTGCAATAGCCCATGTGGGGGAAAATTCCATTATTTTATTAATTTCTCAAGCTACTTCTTCAAGAAGGTATTAAACTAACCAAGGTTAACTTTGCTAAATGATGATTATATGCTTCTATCTCATCTCTTTCCTCCTCTTGCATGTATCAGCAGCTGAATTAGAGAGTTAGAAGCCTAAGTTTTCAGAAGCAAGAGGAAAGGAGTCAGGAGAAAAGTGAAGAGAAAAAGAGAAAAGCAAAGTTTGGAAGTTGAATCTTAAGACCAAGGTATGGACTCTACCATTTCAAGCTAGTTGTTCTAAGTAGTTTGTGATGGTTTCATGGAGTTTTTTCCTTCCCCTTCTCAAGTTTAGTTTTGAGTTAGACCTAGGAAGTGAAAAGAATTGGGTTTTCATGTAATAAACTTAATAGAAAGCTTGATTTATGTGAGAAAGTAAAGATACCAAGAAATTGAAGCAAGATTGCATGAAATTCTTTTCTTCCTTTCCTAGGATAGTTTTAGTCCAGAAAAGGGGATGGATTTAGAGATGAAATTTCATGATTTTAATGCCAAAAATGAGTTCCTCATGGTCCAAAATCTTAGTGTAACACCCCTCATGTCATTTTTCTTAGCGTTGTGTTTAGGACTGGAGGAAACAGGATGGAGGAAGGCTCAAGTGGAGTCTGGAAGAGCTCCACACTGCAGCGAGAAGCAGGGCCTCCGTGGTGAGAAGTTTTCCAGTGGCATTTTTTTGGCTGAAACTGGTGAAGCCGCGGCGAGGAGTGCTGGAGCCGCGGCGAGAGTCGGGAAAATTACTTAAATCCTGATCATTTCGGTCGAACAAAAAAGAAAGAAATGAAGGGAAACCGAGGGAGAAACCGAAGAGCAGTGCTAGGGTTCGAGATTCCCGGCTTCTAGGAGTGATTTTCGGACCTCAAGAGCTTGGATTCAAGTTAGTAAGTGTTCTATACTCCTCCCTCTCCATTTTCTTCGGTTGGAATTTGAGATTTTAGGTGTTAGGGTTGGATTTCCGATTTGGGATAAAATCTACCGATTAAAATGGATGATTTGAGGTTAATGGAGTGTGTTTTGGTATTCTTGTTGCTTGGATGTGAGTTTTGAAGGTATTATGTGTGTTTAGAGCTTAACCCTAGGTTGTTATTGGTTAGGGCTCTTGGGAATCCGAAGTGTGTGAGGTTGTGTAGTGTGTGAGTGATCCCTAAGAGCTTATTGATGCATGAAAAGGGTGTCGGAACCTTGGGTTAGGCCAATGTAGTTGAATTGTGATGTTTGGCTTGTTAGAACATTGTGCTAATGGAAGAATTGTGATATGGTGAAGGTTGTTTGAGTAATCGAGAGATGATCACGTGTATTGGACAGTTCAAGGAAGCTTGTGGAACTCGTGTGTGTGTGGTAATGACAATTGAGGTAACCGGGTGTTTGTTTAATTGTATTGTATTGTATTGTATATTGGTATGTATACTATGTATATATATATGCATATTTCTTTCATACCACGATATTAATGTGATTGCGTGTACTGTTTTCTATATATATCGTGGTATGCACACAGCTAGAGGATAGTTGTGATGATTATGACATTGATGATGATTATGATGGTGATATTTGGCAAGACATGATATGATGCATCCATGACATTGTGATATGATGATGATGATGATACATGAGCATCACTACATGGCATTGTGAGATTGTGGTATATATGGTGGATTGGGTGGTGATGACGTGATGACAATATAATATGATTATATATGTTTTAGGGAGGATGAGGAAGGATTATATATTTTAGGGAGGATAAGGATGGGATCCCTACAGCTAAATCTCCTCCGATGGCCAGGAGGGAAAGGCACGCAGTGGACTGCATCTTCCCTAAATCGCTGCCAATTCGTGGTGGGAAAGGGGAAGGAGAGCCACGGTCCAAACATTATTGTTACCTTTGGCTGGGTACACTAATGGGAGGTGAGCTTGGTAATGTCCCGGAATCAGTCTTCACCAACTGTTGGAAGGGAATTACCTATACAAAATGTCCTGTTATGACGATAGCCTGTGGTTCTAGCTGTGTGCGAGAGAGACATGCATACCATTCATTACACATTGCATTCATGAGTTGTGTGGAGTATATATATATATATCTGTGTGTATGTGTTTGTTCCCGGTTACTGAGACATTGTCTCACCCCGTCTCCCATAAACTAACCTTTCAGGTGACGGTTCTGGCACTAGTCCGGAGAAGACGCCGGAGTAGCTGTGTATGTGGGCATAGTCTATGTAGTGTGTGTATTTTGTAATTGTATCTTGTGCCAAGTAGGATAGAATGGTTTGTAAAGGATAAATGACTTACTCGAGACTGGTTATGAATACATGTATGTTTATGTATGTGGTATGTATGATTGTATGGTAATGGTGTTGGAAGTTTGAAGTGTTGTATGTTGGTTTGTTTTAGGGCCTGTAGCCCATTTGGTCAAGTTGGGTTCTAAAGGGGTCAAATCTCAGAGGAGTGGTTCCTTTGAGATGAATCCTCTTTGGACCAGTTAATTTTGGGGTTTTGGACCTGTATAATCGGTCTGGCAGTGTCCATTTGCCTTTGGTGGCAATTGGAGGTCATTAGTGGTGAGTTTTGGTCAATAAGTGGCTAAAATGGTGTTGAGAGTCTAGAATCTCCATACGGAGTTGAATTGAAGTAAAAGTGGTGTCTATGGATAGATGGGGACTAGATTGACTTGTAGGAGTTGGAATCAAGTCAATCAGAGGCCGGAGCGTAAAGTTATGCACATCGAAAGTTCATCTCGGAGTATGAAAGTTGCTGATATGGGATATCAGCAAGGGGCGCCGTGGCACCAGGTTCCATAATCAATGGAGAATCGGGGGAGGTCGGAGCCGCGGCGGTACTGTAGCGGCCGCAGCCTTAGCTCAGTTTTTGGTGTTTTGGTGAGTCGTTTCCGCTGTTTGAAGTTTTGGAGAGTTGTTTTGAGATGTCAGGGTTGTGTTTGGTTGAATTTTGAAGTTTTTGGTTTATTCAGGAGGTGTCAGGAGGTAGGGTGTTACACTTAGGAACAAATGTTGGATCAAAGAAAGACTAAATGGATAAGCAAGATGGAAAGTTAGGGTTGTTGAGCTCATTGAACCAGTAGTTTAAGTGGTTGTTTAATGATGTATCTAGGATCAAGGAAGCTTAAGCAAGCTCTTGGAAGGGGTAGACTCAAGTGGTGAAGCAAAGGATATACCAAGGTAGCTTTTTCCCATTACTTGCATTAAGTTATCATATTTGATTCCTATGAACTTATTGTTTTGCCATATGAATGTTTTGATGTTTCTTGATATTTTGATGATGTTGGCTGAGTTGAATGATGGGTTAGAGACCCCAAGATGCCCAAAATACAAAACAAAACTTTGCCAATATTTTTGTAAAAGATTATGGCATAAATATTCTGAAGTGTTTGTTTAATGTATTATGATGTTTTGTGATCAATATGATATTATGAATGCATTAATGGGTAATTGCTATTGATATTTTATAATCTCACCCTTCCCCAATACTAACCATGGTAGGGTCATGTCATACCAAAGCTAAAGGCAAGGTTAGTGGAATTGAAGAGAAGCGTGAAGATTTCACCAATTGTGACAATTTTAGAGTGTCAATTTGGCAAATTGTATAATATCATGTAAAGTGTTATGAATCTGTAATTTTGCATGGTTATAATTCCATGAACCCTATATGAAATGTTATGTATGGATTTGGAGTAATGTATAATCATGTATTATATTTTGGGGTATATTATGCAAGATATAGATTTAATCTAAAATGACCAATAGTAGTTGAGGCAAAGATGCCTTATTCGAAATAGAGCAATTGGTAGGAGTATTATACCAATTGAAACAAGCTTTAAAAAAAGATAAAGAACACTAAAATTGGATAAGTGTACAATATATGGTAGATTTTAGAAATTAGGGGTCAAAATTGGACAGGATTAGAAAAAAAATTGGAATGTTACTGAAGGTATAGGAAATTTCTAAAGGCATTATAAAATTGTACAAGGCTCTAAAAATTTAATGGTTTGCATGAAAACAATTTCTATGTCTTAAGTTTAATATACCACTGATTTGGAAGTGATTGGAGCTATAGATTTTGAGATATGTAACTTTTCCCAAACCTATCCTGGTAAAAGTAGTACTCTGACCCTTAATGGTTTAAGTTAGTATCATACCCTATACATCTTGAATAAATGTACAATAAAAATATGACATAAAGAATGCATGATTTGGCTCAAGGAATAATAAGATATGGATTTTTAAAATTAAGGCCAATATCTTGGGAAGACACAAAATGACCAAATATATAGTAAAATTTAAGCAATCAATTGTACAAATTGGACTAGCAAATAAACAAATCATTATTTTTCTCAAGTAGAAAATATTTTTACCTATTTTTAGAGATGGATTACTTCAATATGATTTTTGTAGAATTAGTTATGAATTTTCAAATTTTGTTGGGAAAAATGGAAAATGTCATGTGAATAGTACCACAAAAAATGAAAACTCTGTTTTTAAATTTTTTGTGATTCAAGCTTCTAATCAAGTATAATTGGACTCTAATGAGGTCTAATACATGGAAAAATAGGCATAAAATTAATGTGTTACACCATTTGCCATGTGCTAAATGCATACACACACTAAAGTCTTGTGAATGAATGGGAATGATAAGTGGGTTGCTATTGAATCTGCTATTTAATTTGTTGAGTATTCCCTTACTTATATTATTAACAAACTATCACTAGTAAAATGGAGCCAATCTGATGAATCTAGATAATAACTTGGAAGAGCTGATTTTTAAAGTAGCACAATTTTAGTTTTTCTTGAGGGCAAGCAAAAGTTCAAGTGCAGGGGAAATTGATGTGTCTATTTTTTCCTTATAAAATACCCACATTTAAACTCTAAATTATGTAGAAGTATGGGTTTAATTGATTATTCTGGTTGGGTTTTATATTTATTTGTGTTTTGATGTGTTTCAGAGCCAATTTACGTGACTTATTAGGTTTTTAAGGGCTTATAGGCTTTCTCCATATAAAGGAACATGAGGGAAACATTAAAACACATTTAGTTGAACATCTGGAGGCTAGAGAATACTGTTTAAAGCTTTTGGAGCAACTAATAGCGATCATGAGGCAAAGAGAGCAAGGGATTGAAAGAGTTCTGAAGCAATTTTCAAGTTTCTTCTTTTCTACCTTTTTCTTTTGTAAGTTTTGTTTGATGATTTGGGATGTTATCAGTGTTAAGATGATTAAGTTTATGGATTGCTAAATTCCCTATCAGAGGTAGGGTGGTAGCTTGATTGGGATTAACTCAATTCTATATTTTCTTATTATAACTCTGGGATTTGATCTTTAAATATATATTTGATTTCCATTATTTCTTCAATTATATTCGTCTTCCCAGTTTTACTATTGATTTTGTAACTGACCAACATAAAATGTAATCTGTGGGTGAACTTCAAGAACCAAAAGGAGAAAAGTGTGCTTAGACTTAGGAAGACAAATGTAAATAACTAGACTAGAGATAAATTTAGGAATTTAAGGTGACTTAGGTTGTAACTTCATGGTTTGCTTAGATGAATAAGTTGTGCAAGAGAAAATTCAACTTTAATTAAACATGAACTAATAGTCTGAAAGGTGATTAGAATATAATGAACACAACCATCACTATAATTGCACTGAGTCTAATCAAGAAAGTGAATTGAGTTATCCTGATAAGTGAACCTCGATCCCTTGACACTTCTAGTGACTGAATAAAATTTAGGTGTTGTGTTTATTTGTTGTTCCCCATCTTTTTAATTTGATTTTCATAATTTAATTATTATTTGCTTTTGGAATTAAAAATTTATGGCTTGGTAGATTTCATAACCTCCTTTGGGTATGACTTCAGAATTCTCTGGATTTTTATTGCTACAATTGATCCCGTATACTTGTAGGACTCGATCAAGAGTGATTTTAATAGGGGGAGGGGAGATGAGGGGAGGATTTTAATTTTCTTTATTTTTGGTTTGCTGGAAGGGAAGGGAGCGGAGGGACTTGCTGATTTTCCCTCCAAATCCCCCCACTTTTAGTGGGGAGGGTAGTAGATGAGGGGATAAAAAATTCATTAAAATTTCTACTCCCTTCTCCTCCTACTTAATTAATTGATCAAATAAGGAAAAATTTTAATTTTACCTTCCCTTCCTTCTTAGTTATTGAATCAAACAAAGGAAAATTTTGATTTTCCTTTCCCTCTCCTCCGTTCTAAACCCCTCCAACCATATGAAGGGTTAGTGATGAAAGGTTTTTCAAAGTATGTAAGGAAACAAGTCAATTTATCTACATATAAATACCTTGGTCTTTTTATCTAACACAATACTCTTATAAGAGATTTGTGTGTAGTCTCATACATTGAAGATGCAATGGTTGTAGAACTAAATCAAAACCTTTACCTCTCTATGTTCTAGTGCCTTGATGGTGCCCCCATTGTGTTTAAGCTAATAAGAACAAGAAGCAAATCCAATTTGCCTCCATCTCCTCCTAAATTACCGATCATCAGTATTCTTCATCAGCTAGGCTTTCTTCCTTACCATTCTTTTCAAGATCTCTCCAAAAAGTACATCTTATGTTGCTACAGTTAGGGAAAACTCCAACTCTGGTGGTTTCTTCTATGGATATTACCAGAGAAATGGTCACAACCAACAATGTAGTTTTCTTTGACCGTGGTTCAGCCATAGGTGCAAAAATCTGTTTCTATAGATGCAAGGATATGGGTTATGGTGAAAAGTAGAGACAGAAAAGGAAAGTAAATGTTGCTGAAGTTCTAGGCTCAAAATCTATTCAATCCTTACATTTTATCAGAGAAGAAAAAGTTGCAGACTTGGTTAATAAGATTTGTGAAGCATGCATGAAGAATGATAAGTTGTCTGGAACAACAGAGTTGGTTTCAATGCTAACTCAAATCATAAACAACATAATGGTGAGAAGTGTTTTCGGCCACAAATCTAGACAATAAAATTGGCGTGATTCTGGAGCTAGGGATGATAATGATGAATCATTTTTAAAGAGTTTAGTTTTGGGATTTACTTCCCATCATTGTGGTGGATGGATGTTGTCGCAAGACTAGTTTCAAGAATGAATGACGTTAGTGGACAATTGGATGCTTTCATGGAGCAGAAGATTGAACAACTTAAGAGTGAGATGTCATGAACACATAAACCAAACTTGTATTTTATTATAAAGGAGAATCAAATCCAGTTACAATGCATTAGAAGAACTACAATTAAGCTCTAAACAAATCATCATAGTCATAGAGGGGAAAGGAATAGAAGAAATCCACAGATAATGTGGCCAGAGAGAAGAGAAGCAATTCTAGTAAGAAAATTCAACAAAAAAACTTCACACCACTACCCTTTCTCCATTTTTATTTATATTGCTTCCTTAACCCACTTTACATCTATTAAGCCTATTAAGATAAGCAACTAGCCCATTAGTCATTCTTTTATAGCTAATT
Organism: Adenanthera pavonina; assembly: GCA_026686845.1. NCBI lineage: Eukaryota > Viridiplantae > Streptophyta > Magnoliopsida > Fabales > Fabaceae > Adenanthera > Adenanthera pavonina. The sequence goes on from JAIVEN010000009.1 coordinate 21,464,132, forward strand.
GGCCCATTCATTACATTACTTCCCTTAGGACATTGACCTTGTCCTCAAGGTCAATAATGGGAATAGTAGCTGCTACATTGGAAAACAAACATGCACAGAGAATGATCTTCACAATGGATGAATTATTAGCATATGTATATAGTGGCTTGTGGCAATGTGCTAGAAAAGTAGTTGTCATGATTTCCTCTTATCATGCCACCCATATAATAACTTGCAGCAAAACTTGAGGTTCTCAATGGCTGTAAACTTGGTGGCAAGGAGTAGCCTTAAATTCATTATCATGCATATCGTTAAGGTGCTTAAACAATAAGAAGTATAGAATAGTTGTGTAGCTTTGTCATCTGTCTAGGGCAAAATCCTCTCACCTAGTGGAAATGGTAACAATAGAAGTGATAGTCAACCTTAGTAAAGGCACCGAATCCTTCTAGTATATCATTCCAAAATAGTAGTAGCACAAGTATAACTATTTACTTTTCAGCCTTTGAATTTTTAATTGGAGATACATAGCTGAAAAGTACAGAAATAGAAATAATAAGCAAAAGCAATCAACTACTACACCTTGAAGCCTTAGCTTGCCAAATAGTGCATAAATAAGAAGTGTTGTCAAATGATGCTCAGTAAGTGTCAACTCCTCATCTCCAATGACAATAGCTATATGGTCAACCTTAAAAGTTTTATATGCCTAGTGCACATCAAGTTGCCAATCAGCACAAGCCTCAAACTGATGCACATGAGATATATTTTCATAAAATTCACCAAAGCTAATTGGTTGAAATGGAAATAAATGAAGTGAGGTAATTAAATCATAGATGTACTACATGTGTTTAGCTTTAGTTGCTTTAGTGAAAATAGGTAATAAGCAATGGATGTTAACAGTAAGGTGCAAACACTAATCTCTCTTAATAGTCGGTTTACTGATGCATGATTAAAAAATGATTAGGTAACAATATATCAAACATGTAGTGTGGTTCTGAAAAGAGAGCGAATTATAGTGAGATAACTCCATGCTAAACTCTGAGTCACAACTTCTAACAGCAATAATGTGAGAACCAATAATATAAGCAACAGAGAGTATATAATTTCTAAGCAATAAACCATACCCTCCACCATCTAAGCATTCACCTATAGCTACAATGGAATAAACCGTTGAAAGACACCCATGCATAAACCTTATTGTTGATGATAGTACTTGAATGAAAAATGAAGAGAATATTCAAGCCATTGATAATCCTTAATGCAAAAGTATCACTAGCAGTATCAATATTCTCAACATAATCGAGTAACAATTGTGAAAGAAATTGTTCAGCCAAGATAGTGGTAGAAGAAGAATATGCAAACATACCAAGCTTGAATGACCCCATCGGAAGAAGAAACATAGATTCAAATTGAATCATAGAAGTAGAAGGATGAAGAGGTAGGGCAAGCAATCCAATCTTAAATCCAAAATCAAACAAAAGTTTGGCTATGAAACCTTCAGATGCCGAACAAGAGAAAGGGTGAGATGGAGGAGGAGGCTTACTAGTTGATAGCTATAGAAACGTCACATGAAGGGGATAGGAGGATGGCAGAACAAGAATCTTCAAGAGGATCACCAACAACACAAGATTGATGAAATTGGCAATTATACTAACCTCCATGAAAACACTGATGTGAGAAGCCCACACCATAACATGGCTATACTCTTGGCTGGTGAACATGTTTTATGTAAAGTTGTTGAAGGAAGTGCTAAAGCAGGCGAACAGAGCAAATTGGGCTGTAATATCTTGGGCCCAATTATGAAAGTTCTGAACCATCGAGAAGAGACAAAACCCATGTACTATGAGCTTACTCCCATTAAGAGGCACGACAATATTGTGGTTCAATGGCATTATAGAGAACACCAGAGGCATTGGTAGTATGGTGCTACAAGTTTCAACATAAATGGCAACATCATCGAATTTGTCAAAGATGTTGTTAAGAGCTTCAGAAATGGAGTATTGTTTCTTAGTGGCTTGTAACAATGCGAGTAGAGTAGATTGAAATATCAAGGTTATGTCCAGAAAGTGCACATCGAAAATGGTAAGGGAAGGCTACGGATCATACAATTGGAAGGCATGTTCTACATCACACTGAACATTAGAGAGTTCAAAATCAAAGTTTGAACCACCACCGGCTGATTGCTAATAGTGTCCATCCATATTAGTGACCAAAGAGTTGACAGATCATAAAGCTTGGAGAACATATGACTTTTATCAGTCCAACCTAGCATTCATGGTAGCTTCATATCGGACAGTCGACTCATTCATAGTAGCTTCATATTAGTTAATTGACTTATTCATGATAGCATCATATTGGACAATCAACTTAGAAAGATGTTTTAATGAAGCATCAATTTCTGAGTAAAACTTCCTCCGCAGCTATTTAGTTTGCCATCAAGTAGGATTTCTCAATAAAAGCACCAAATGTCATGAATGGATGAACTAAACTTGTATTTTATTATAATGGTGAATCAAATCTAGTTATAATGCATTAAAAGAAATACAATTAAGCTCTAAAGAAATCATTATAGTCACAAAACAAAAGCAGAAACTTAACAGAGGGGAAAGGAATAGAAAAAATCCACAGAGAATGTGGCTAAAAAGAAGAGAAGCAATTCCAGTGAGACGATTCAACATAAAAACTTCACACTAATACCCTTTCTTTATTTCTATTTATATTGCTTCATTAACCCACTCGACATCTGTTAAGCCTATTAGGATAAGCAGCTAGCCCATTAGTCATTCTTTTATAGTTCATTAGCTCATTCATTACATGAGAAAAGAAAAAATGAGAATAAGGATTTCGTGGATGTTCTTCTTCAACTTTAACATGACGGTGTTCTTAGCTTTGACCAATCTAGCATTAAGGCAATAATACTAGTATTTCTCTATCTTTCTCATGTAAGAATAAAATATACATATACTATCAAGCTAGACATTGTTTTTTTTCCTTAATTTCCAAAATAATAGAATATGGTTGCTTTATCAATGGAGACAACTTCAACTAGTATCGAATGGGCTATGTTAAAACTGATGAGACAATTAGGGAAAATGAAAAAAGCCCAAAAAGAGGTGTAAGAGCCCTTATTACATTGTCCCTAACTTAGTTTCTGGCTAACCAAATGCAATTGATGTCATGTACTGAACTAGAGGAAATAGGACGGAGCAAAGCTCAAACTAGAGATAGAGGAGCAGGATCGCCGTGGCATAAAGCAGGACTACCATGGTGAGAAAACTTGAATTTCATTAAATCTTTAAGGCTGAGAAGTTCCATGCCGTGGTGGGCTTTTTGGCATCACAGCGAGTGGCGAGTGGGGAAAATATTAGTATAAACTAGAAACATTTCAATCAAACCAACGAAGGAGAAACGAAGGGAGAAAGAAGAAGCTATGCTAGGGCTTGGAAGATCCGGCCCTTGGGAGTGATTTTCGGCCTCCTAGAGCTTGGATTCTTGTTGGTAAGTAATTTCTACTCCTCCCTCTCTATTTTTCTTCAATTTTAAGTTAGATTTTTTGGGGTGCATAGTTGGGTTTTCGGTTTCGGGGAAAATCCACCAATTAAAATGGATGAAAAGGGATTAATGAGGTATGATTTGGTGTTTATGATGCTTGGGTGTGAGTTTTAGAAGGAGTATGCATGATTTAAGCTTAACCCTAGGTTGGTATTATGTGTAGAAGCAAGGAATCTAAGATGGTGTGTTTGATTCGAGTTTGAATGGGCTTTAGGAGGTCAATGGTGTATGGAAATGATGTTGGAACTATCGGTTAAGCCTAAATGGTTGAATTATGGAATTTGGATATTTGGATTGTATGTTAATTGGGGATTTTATGGTATTGTAGAGGTATTTAGTTGACCGAAAGGGGTACAAGTATGTTGGACATTCCAAGAAGCTCATGGAATCACGTGTGTGTGGTATTGACAACTAGAAGTAACCAAGTGCTTGTATTGTTTGTATTGTATGTTATGATATATATATATGTGTGTGTGTGTGTGTGTGTATATACATGTTTCGATTCATACCATGATATTGATATATAGGTGTATGGTTTATCTATATATCATGGTATACACATGGCTAGACACATAGTGGATGATGATTAAAGATGATGATGATGTGACATTAAATGATGCTTGCATAACATTGTGAAACATGATAATGATGATTATATGATGATATGACATGAATATCACCACATGGCATTGTAAGACGTATGGTGATTGGGTGGTGATGATGATATGATATGATGATATATGATTAGGGAGGATAAAGATGGAATCCCTAATGCTAAATCATCTCCCATAGCCCAGAGAGCCAGGCAGCAGTGGACTACACCTTCCTTAAATCGCCACCAATTCATGATGGGCAAAGGGAAGGAGGACCACGATCCGAGGTCTAGTGTAACCTTTGGCTGGGTTACATTAGGGCAAGGTGAGCTTGGTGATATCCCAGAATCAATCTTCACCAACTGTTGAAAGGAAGTCACCTATACGAAATGTCCTGTTATGACAACAGCTCATGGTTCTAGCTGTGTGCGAGGGAGACATGCATTTCATTTCATATTGCATTCATGAGGTTGTATGAGTGATGTATATATATGTGTGTGGTTGTCCCTGGTTAGTGAAACACACCCCTTTCCGATAAACTAACATTTCAGGTGAAGGTTCTGATACTAGTCCGAAGAATACAAAGGAGTAGTGTACTAAAACTGGCAATATGAAGTCTTTGTAGTGTATGTGTATATAGTCTATGTACTTTGCGCCAAGTAGGATAGGCGATTTGTGATTCAAGTAATGACAATGATGTCGTGAATGTATTGGATAATATGTATGTGATGATATTGATGTGGAATAGTGTTGAATGTGATGTATTGTGATGCTTGTACGGTTCGAGTGTTGATGGGTCAGTATGGTAGTATATGGGAGCCCAAAGGTGGAATTGGGCCTTGCTGGTGTGTTTTAGGGCCAATAGCACACTTTGTCAATTAGGGTTCAAAGGGATCAAATCTCAAAGGAGTGGTTCTTTTGAGATGAAACCTCTTTGGATAAGATGGTTAAGTTGATAAGGACTTGTGGGAATGGTCCCTAAGTTCCCATTTGTCTTTGGTGGCAATTGGAGGAGATTTGTGGTGAGTTTTAGTTAAAAAGTGGCTAAAACATTGTCAGTTGTCTAAAATCTCCATACGGAGATAGATTAAAGTGAAATTGGTGTCTATGGATAGATTAGGATAAGATTGTCTTGTAGGAGTTGGAATAAGGTCAATCGGAGGTCGGAGCATAAAGTTATGCGCGTCGGAAGTTCATCTCAGGACTTTGAGTTTCGCTAGTATAAAACCAATAGGGAGCGCCACGATGATAGTAGTCAGGTTGTGGTGCCAGCCCCTCTATTTGGTAGCTCTGGAACTCGAGAACACCAGAGCTATGTTAGTACTATAGCAGTCACGGCCCTATTCTCTGTTTCTGTTGTTCTGGTGTATCTAAAGGTGTTTTGTGACATTTTCCATTGCCCAGATGTTTTAAGAGGTAGAATCGAAGTGTTAAAGTTGTGTTTGGTTAGTTTTTGAAGTATTTAGTCAACACAGGAGATGTTTTGGGATTAGGGTGTTACAAGAGGTATAAGGAGTTATAGGGAATAAATCAAGAATAGATTTAAATTATGTGAATCAAATGAGCTACATGAGATATGTGATCAAGGAAACGTTAAGATTGCATCCACTTGGTCCTCTCATTCTAGCAAGGCAAATCAATAGTTGTGTTAAACTTAGAGGGTACCATATTCCCCTGAATAAAACAGTATGTATGAATCCATGAGTGATCCATAAGGATCCTGATTTGTGGGAGAGGCTTGATGAGTTCATTCAAGCAAGATTTGAAAGCATTGAAGATGATTACAAAGGCCTAGACTTCAAGTTTATACCCTTTGGTATTATATTGGGAGAAGAATTTGTTCTAGACTCCCAGGCAATTGCATTTTGTAGTAGTGTATTAGGAGAAGAATTTGTTCTGAACTCCCATGCAATTGCATTAATTATTTGAGTATAAACTTGCTAATCTCTTGTATTGGTACGACTGGAAGCTACCTGCTGGAACATCTGCAAAGGACATAGACATGTCTGAGAAGTTTGGCCTCGTTCTCTGCAAGATACCTCTTATTCTTCAACCAATCCCATACTCCTTTGATCCTAAAACTTGACCTCTTCATTTTCAATACTTTCATATTAATAAATGTGGCTGCTGGCTGCTGCATTCTAATAAATTATTCTGGTGTGTTTGTATGTTCTACCGTGGGAAGATTAGTTTAAAGAATAAGTATTACCAAATTATCCCTCTAATAAATAAATGTTATTGAGTATGAAGATGTACAGATGTTAATTGTAACATTTGCTTTCTTTTTTTTGTAAATTTCAAATTCACTACAACAACACACAGGAATTTTTTCATGGACAATTTCCCTGAGAAAAGGCAAAAAAATCCATGACAAAAGCCTTTCTTAGGAATTTTCTCAAGGAAAAACTAATGAGAAAATAATGTTCGTGAAAAAACCAAATTTCTCATGGAATCATTCCCTAAGAAATAATTTCTTAGGGAATATTCCACAAAAAATTGTTTCTCATGGAAAAATCCCTGAGAAATTATTTCTGAGGGAATATTTCGTAAGAAATTGTTTCTCATAGAAAAATCCTTGAGAAATTTTTACATGATGAAAAAATTCATACAGAATTAAGAAAATAGCAGTCTTTTCTCATAACTCATGCCCTGAGAAATCATGATCATTTCTCATGGACGTATTCTTGAGAAACTGTAAAAAAGTAATTTAAAAAAAAATAAATATATGGTAGTTTCTTACACACAATACCATGAGAAATTATCTCTTTTCTCACATAATGAAAATTTAAAAATAGAGGTATTTCTCATGGATAGATTCCACGAGAAAAATTGATGAATTCACATGATTTTGTGCATGAAAAAGTTTTCTCATGGATATTTTCCTGAGAAAAGCTTTAGTTTCTCATGGAATTATTCCATGAGAAATGTTGAATATATTTAAAAATATAAATTAAATTTGCAATTCTGCTTAATATCTTTTTATTTGAAATGTGTATTTTATTTATATGAGTTAACCAATAAATTTCATTATTTTTATAGTAAATCTAATTTCTTACGATTTTTTATAGATAATCTCTTGTCATTTAGATAAATTTAAGTAGTTTGGATATATGAAGTATTTATATGATTTATGATGCATTAGATTAATTTGAAGGAAAATGAAATAGTCTTGACTGAAAGCATTAAATGCAAATTTGAAAATGGAACTATTACATGCGATGGTAATATAATTTCTAGAGATTAGTGCGCTATTAGTGATATAAGATATTATAATATGGTATTTGTGATATATATTTCTTAAACATAACATGTATATTATAAATGTATAAAAAAGAAATATATATGTATTATATGTGTGATATATAGTGTAATAATATACATTTTATATAATAATATTAAATTCAATGTATGAAGCTAATATGTATATATAATTTGTTAGTTAAAAACTTCAAAGAGGCCAAAGTATTATTGGTAATGTGAGTAGCAAAAATACAACAAGTCTGCAGTTTGAATCCTCGCACAGCTGTTTAAATTTTACAAGACCCCTAGTAAGTAGCAAATGACATCATTCCTCTCAAATTTCAGAATCCCTCCCTGAGCTCCCTTTTTTTCCTCTTCAGTGCCATTCTGTTTCCCAAGTTTCAAAATCCCTCCCACCCTAAATGAAAAATCCCTAAAATCCTACTCCCAATTTGTTCTACCCATTCCCAAATTTTCAAGATCGCAGCCGGCTCTTGTAGATTCACTCCGATATTCCCTCGTTCATACCTCACAGACAGACATTTAGCTCTTGCAGATTCACTCTGATATTCCCTCGCTCGAACCTCACAGAGGGATGGCTTCCCACTCCCAGTTTATTCTCTGGTTCTCTCTCATAGAACAAGCAAGGTATATATGTTTAACTCATTCTCTGGTTCTCTCATAGAACTCTCTCAAGCCGTGCTTTATACTGATGCTCTATGCCTAAGTCTAAAGAGTTATGATTGCCATTTATTTAGTATGATTAGTAACCACACATATTTATGAATTCTCATAGTACTCCCTCAAACCGTTTATTTAGGAATTCAAAGGCTTAATAACCACACATATTTATTTAGCATGATTACAGTTTTCAAATAGGCTTTAGTTTCCTTTTTTTTTTTAATCAAACCTTAGTAGTTTTCTATTTAGATAAACATTACTTGTGATAAGGTTTCTTTAGCTAATAAAATAGAGTTAGGCTTAGTTATTAGAGATTTAGCAAAAAAATTTCAGGTTTCATGACTTGATTTATTTGAAAATATAGTGACGACATGTTTGTCTTAGCAAATTTTTTCCCTTTCCTTAATTTATTTCGTTAGATAGAGAGATATGAACCCATGGGCGATCCATAGGGATCCTGATCTGTGGGAGAGGCTTGATGAGTTCATTCAAGAAAGATTTGAAAGCATTGAAGCTGATTGCAAAGGCCTAGACTTCAAGTTTATACCCTTTGGCATTATATTGGGAGAAGAATTTGTTCTAGACTCCCATGCAATTGCATTCTATAGTAGTATTGTATTAGGAGAAGAATTTGTTCTAAACTCCCATGCAGTTGCATTAATTATTTGAGTATAAACTTGCTAATCTCTTGTATTGGTATGACTGGAAGCTACCTGCTGGAACATCTGCAAAGGACATAGACATGTCTGAGAAGTTTGGCCTCGTTCTCTGCAAGAAGATACCTCTTATTCTTCAACCAATCCCATACTCCTTTGGTCCTAAAACTTGACCTCTTCATTTTCAATACTTTCATATAAATAAATGTGGCTACTAGCTGCTGCATTCTAATAAATTATTCTGGTGTGTTTTTATGTTCTACCGTGGGAAGATTAGTTTAAAGAATAAGTATTACCAAATTATCCCTCTAATAAATAAGTGTTATTGAGTATGAAGATGTACAGAGGTTAATTGTAACATTTGCTTTTTTTTTTAAATTTCACATTATATTTACTTTTATATTTCCTTTTTTCCCCTTTTCATACACATATTAAACATGAAAGCTTCTACCTCTCCCTTTCTTTTTCTCTTAAAACGCCTTTGCATGCCAAACATGGCCTTTGTTTCTCATAATCAGGAGCCCAATCTTCCTTTCAACACTTCTAATTAACCTACTTTTGTTTTCCCTGATATTTTATTTGTAAAATCTTATACTTAAGTCTATTTCTCATGTATTAGACTCTAATTATGTCTATTATTGCATGATTAGAGACTTGATTGTATAAATATATGAAAACAGATTTTTCTAAAATTTTGGGTACTATTCATTGTGTCATTTCCATTTAACCCGATGAAATTCTAAAATTTATAACTAATTCTAAAAAAATCATCTCATAGTGTTTCAAGTCTCTAAACATAGCTTGAATGATTATCTTCATGGAAAACATATGAAATAGAGCATTATCTAGACCAATTAGTATAGTTTATTTCTCAAACTTTTACTGTACATTTGATCATTTTCTCTTTTCCAGGATTTTGACCTTTTATTTAAAAATTTATATCTCACACGACCCTGAGTCCATTCATACATTCCTTATATCATTGGAAAACCTTGTGAGTCTACTTTCTAGAAATATTTTTCTTGTACATTTATTCAATTTGTACAGGGCATGACATTAACTTAAACCAATAGAAGTCAGAGCTCAGCTCTAACTAGAACAGTCTTAGGGAAATATGTATAACTCTTGTTATATAGCTCCAATTGCACTCAAACTAGTGGAATATTAAAGCTAAGGCATAGATCTTTCCACACATATAAATAAATGAATTTTTAGAGCTATGTATGATTTTATAATACTTTTTCAATTTTCCAGTATCTAGGTTCAAGGTTCCAATTTTCCAATCTTGCTTTGTTTTTGAATCATAACTTTGAAAATTCACCATGAATTATACACTTATTCAATTTAGGTGGTCTTTAACTCTATGGAAAGCTTATTCCATCTACTTTTAAACTATATATAACACCTGTGCATCATATCCTGTTCATATGAACAATACCTTCAAAATTTTCAAAGTATTCTAATTGAACATTTCCAATTATAACTCAACAAAGTAAGCTCCGTAGACATAATTCATCATCGTTCATCGTACAAAATTTATACATAACACCAAAATATATCTCAAGGAACATGCTTGCATCAGTGTATATATATATGTACAATTTATCCTTTACATACAAATTTATACATATTATAAAAATTAACGTCAATAATTACAAGAACATAATTTCCATCAATTTCTTCCTCATCTCTTTTAGCTCCTCTTGAACTCCTTGCATTGCCTTGGCTTAAACATGGTTAGAATTTGGAAGGGATGAGGTTCATGGAATCTCAGTAGTTACCACTAATCAAGCAAACATATCATCACATATTGCAAATACATATCATCAAATCATCATTCAAACATTTAAAATTGTTCATGCTCAAAAATTTTATAGAAAATTGGGCAGAGTTTCCCCTTGGGTTTTGGATATTCTAGGGTCTCAAAACCCCTCAAACAACTCAGCCAATAACATCAAATCATCACAAATCAACATTGCAAATAATGGGTAACTCATCAAAATCATTGCAAACTATATGACAATACAATGCGAGATTAGGTTGGTGAACTACCTTGTAGCTTTCCAATACTTTCCAAACTTTGTAAACTCTTCCTTTGGCCTTCCAACACTTCTTAGAATCCTATAGCATCACAAAATGAGGCCATTAGCTAATGATTACATAACTCCCTTCACAAAGTCTCACATTGAAACTTTAAATTTCCAACTTGATTATTATTTGGCTTTTCTTGTACAACATACTTGTTCTTACATAATTTGAATCCAAGGAATCCATTTTTGGGGTCAAAATCATGATATTCCTTTTCCTTTCCAACCCTAAATAGGCAAAAATTCCCAAAAATGTAGAAAAATAACTACTCGATTAATTTACAATCTAATGGTATATCTTTAATCCTTGAAGCCTATACATCACTTTTCATGGATTAATTTCTTCATGGCTTCATTTTATCTGTCTAATCTCTCTCTAGGAAGAAAATTACAGAGCTGAAAGAGGAGAAAATACTCCATAAAATACCACAATACTCAAGTATGTACAAGGTAGTGACCATAGAAATCTACCTTAAAAGTTTGAGGACCAAACTTTTCTTATTGCCCTTGCTTCTTGGCTTCAATTTCTTTTGGTGCTTCTCTTCTCTTCTTGCTGCAGTTTCAGACGTGAATGGAGAAGAAGATGAAGACTTAAAATGAGTTAAATGGATATTTGTATCATAAAGTCAATTTTTTACTTCATTTTTTGACTTTTTGGCCTTTCTTCTAATAAAAGCTTTTTAATTAATTCCTTTTGTGTCCAATTCTGAATTCCAACGTGATTCACCTTCTTTTTTTGGGTCAAAAATTGCTTCATAAACTTTAATAAACCAAAATATTCTTTACTGATTAAATTCACCCGTACCGATTGAGTATTTTTGCCAAAATTATCATTAAATTGGTACAAAATTATCCAAAAATTACTTTTAATCCAAAATAATTATCTAAACCCAAAATACATTTTATTAAGGCCCAATAATTTTTCTTGAATTAATACTACCTCTTCCTGCAGTCCAAATTAACTTTTATCGAGTAAAATATTAATATTAAATCCTAATCACCCAATAAATATTATTTTGATCTTAATAAATTTTGTATTATATTTCATTGGGTCCAACTCATTGAGAGCTTCATTTTGACTATAATTTTTTATATTTACAAAAATGCCCTTCACTTGGGGCTAATTTATAATTTTTAAAACTTTCGAGTCATTACATGTAATTTTCCCCAAACTTCTTTCTCTTTTCCTCTCGGACTAAGTGCGAATATTCTTAATTCATGAGGCTGAAATTTAATTTTTTCATTTAACTAGGAAAATGACCTTTTTACCCCTCTTTATGCTTAATGGTATCTTTATATTTTTTCAAATTTTTTGTACATTTTATGATATCAACTTTTTCATTTTTGGGCCTTAAATACATTATTCATATTTTACTTTTAATTTAGGAAAGACCATTTTGCCCTAAAGTTGGGTAAAAATGTAATAATTCATTCTTTTGGGTACTTTCTTGTAATTCTACCCAAAGATAAGTTTTTTATTATTTCTTTTTCACTATTCAAATTAACTTTCAACTTGATCTATCTCTCAATCTAGACCTTCCAGATACGCAATACTTATACCATTGCGCTCAGCTTGGAGCGGGCTTTCATTCAAGTGATATATTGAATATTTTTTAGGGTAAATTTTGAAATTAATTTTTGTTAGGAACCTTATGAAAAATTAATTCTAATTAAGAACCAAACATAATTTTTTCTGAAAATTAGATGAGAAATTAATTCTATAAAAAACCTGATTATATATAACATTTTTGTGACATTTTGTTCCTCATCTTTTATTCTTTTTAGGATATCCCATAAAAATAGGATATTACATTATTCAATATGAAAGGATGAATCTCCCTAATTCAAAATGACCTTTTGTTATAGAGACTTAGCTACATTACGCCTATGTATCGGCAAAACCTATATGAAGAAATTTATTAATTCTTTTTATTTTTTTCCTTTTTTCTGTTATTCCTCTAAAAATACTACTTCAAATCCCATACTACATACATTTCTGACTTGACGACACAGGAAAGGATGATTCTCTTTTGGGAGAATTTATTTTTCTGTCAGCCTATTAAATTATTTTCAGAAAAAATATAATTAAATGACTAGATCTGGAAAAAAATTAGAAATGTTTACTTCTCTCAAACTCATAATTAAAGTAAAACTTAAGCTGTTTTTTTCCTTCTCACTTCAATTATATTTTCATTCCAAAAAATTTAAATTTTTGTATAAACTTATCAAAATAAAACATTAGCATCGCTACAACATTTTTATCATACGACAACAGCAAAAAAGTATTGCCATAGAGCAAAAAACTGTTGCCTATGGCTATAGGCAACAATTTCTCAGTGTGGTGTTACCAACTGTATCCTATTGTCTAAGGCAACGGTTTTTTGGACCCTATAACCACGGATGACAAAGCTGTAGCCTATAGTCTGAGAATAGGCAACAGATTTGAGATGTTAGATTTGGCAACACTTTCATGCAGTTGCTACCTGTGGCAACAGTTTTTAACTGTTGCTTGTAACTATAACAACAATAGTTTTCATCATATACTTAAGCGACTTTAGACAATAGTTACTGAGTGTTGCCTTATTTGTTACAGTTTTATGATTGTTGCCAAAAGCATCATTTGCAACACTTTTTAGCCTATATCTAAAGACTATAAACAACAATTTATTGAGTGTTGGTGGTTTCAATTACAATTGTTAACCATTGCCTAAAATATAAAAACAAATATTTTATATAAGAAAGAAGCTACATAATTTCCTTAAGGTGAATATCAATTAACAATAAATAAAGCTACATCCTATTTTCTGAAATAGTAAATGGATAGAAATAAAACTTGGTTTTATCATTACATGAATTGCAAAAATATTCTCAACAAAATAATATAAGTTTCATCATATTTGATTCTAACATAACAAAGTAAAACTCCAAAAGTATACTTGAATTTGGATGTAGCACATTGGTTTATCATTTGAACAAAGCATAAATCTAAAACAAGCTAAAACGTCAAAGCAAATGTTCCACTTTTCCATGTATGCAATGAATTGTCATAGCTTGTCTCTTCAACACTAAAAAATGTCCACTTGATCTCCAAAGCAAGCCAAAGTTTGAATGAACCACTTCCTCTCTCAGTACAAATTGTCCTTTAATAGAGAAACCCAAAACAATAACAATTATAATTATGAAGACATTAACTTTAAAAAGAGGTTATAATGTTACACTATTTTGAAATTATACTAAAACTACAGTTCACATAAAATTTACAAAGAATACTTTTATCCTGACTTAGTCAAACAACAAGCATTAGAAAAGAATTATATGCTTAGAGATAGGAATTAAATAATCATAAATGTGACATATATACACATGAAACACAACCCCAGGTTATCTATAAAGGAAATGGAAAACTCACACACACACGCACACACATATTTGTAATAGACAAAAATCCAGACATATAGATTACATTATCCGGAAATAAATCCTGGAGCTGTAAAAGCACAACAGTGATAGGAAAAAAGATCACTGAAATGATGATAGCACAAGGTGTACAATTTCATCTTTTATATCAATGGAATTAAATCTCCTTATATTTCATGTCATTAAATAGATAAAGGATGAACTATCTTAGAATGTGGAATCATTTTAAACCAAGTTATTTCAAAACGTAGCAACTCTTAGATAAATTCCTAAACAAAATTATGTGGTCAATCATTCCAAATAGGATAGAGTCAGAATTACTTTGCACATTACACCAGAAAAAAGTAAAAGAGCCCCCATTTAATGTAAAAACAAAGCAACTAGAGAAATCATTGATCACAAAACAAAGCCCCCATTTGATTTTTTTTCCAACTAGCCAAATAATGTACCAAATAAATAATAAGCCAAGATAATTACCTATCCACAACGTGGAACATGTGTTGATGTTGAAGAATGTGCATGAGGTTGCCCAACCAGCTTTTGCACACTATTGGCATCACATGAAGAGATTCCTAGTAAAGCTTCCAATGATTCCACATTGACCCCTACAGGGTTGCAACTTTGTAATAAGGTCTTGACAACATTTTGCAGCCCATGCACTTGATCTCGTACATTTGCAACTTCTCCTTTCGATGAAGCAACTTCCTCAGCATGCTCCCGCTTGATTGCATTAATCTCTTCCTTTCGTTTTAGAGTAGTTGCTGTACACTTCTCCCATAGCAACGCACTAATCCGTGTTTCCCCTTCCCAAACACGGCTTCAAAGGCTTCAGTATTATTGTCATTGTTATTCTCAATCAAATCTTGAAGTTGTGACTTGCAAAAAAAATTAAATAATGTCATTCTCAATCTGAATATGACATACAATATATACAAATTAATTATTATTTCACATAAAACATATTTTGAACTTACAATTGCATTTTCAGTTTCTATATCCAGCTGTTTTCCTTTACAACTTTTCCAAGTTTCAATGAAAATTTCTGCTTGAGTTGGATCCCTATCATACTTTGCATGCTACACAAGAAGATAATAATAATTAGTTTCATAAAACAGGGGGGACGAGCATTCCTCAACAACAAAAAAATGTTAGCATTCTTTGACGAATTATCGCAAAGTTTTTAGGGCCCATGCGATGCCTCCACCTTTGTTTAGCTCTATTTTCGGCATTTTTGGCACTAATTGACTACACATTCAATGACAAGGCATGATAGCTTAGTAGTTATTTAATCTACCAACACTTATAAAAGGAAAAGTTGGTCCTCTTACTTTTATACACTCCGTACTCCAAAATTGACAAAGCTTTCTAAAATGATCTTCTGGTAGATCCAAAGGACGGTTTTTTAGTCTCTCGGTCATGTTTGCATACTTTAAAAAATGGTCCTTCTTAATGACATACTTATACCATCTCTAAGCATCTTGAATAGTTGTCTCTACCCAAGCTTTCCCTTGCTTTGGCACAATAAACTTTTGCTACAAGACCATAAAGGAAAATAAGAATCAGGATTAGGAAATATGCAAACAAGAGAAGAAGTCAAAAGTATCTTATACAGAAAATATATATAGGCATTGTGCTATTGCATACATACATTAACATATGCCCACATATTATCTTTGAAAGGATCCTTTGGCATGGCCTTCCAATTAGTATATATCAAGGGGCATAATTTTGAATTTCTTGCCAATGTTCCCAAGAAAAAGCTCAAGTCAGATACAATTCTCTCAGTTGGCCCAATAGGATGACCATCATTGTTTAATATAACTTCTTCTCGCTCTTCCATTGTTCTACCATGAATCCTTGTGCACATAGTTTTACCTCGAGTTTTTTTTTTGATATTCCTGTTTTCATTGTGTTGTCAATAGTGTAATAATATATAAAAGTTTTAGTATTTGACAAGCATATACACACATAATAAAAGGAAAAGCTATGTTATCAAAGCTATGTTTACAATATCATTGGTTGATTCCCCTTCTTCATTGATATCTTCTTGTACTTGTTCAACATTATTCTCCCCATCAAATTCATGAGCTAGTTGCCTCAAATTGTCTTCTTCCATTAGTTGGAGATCATCATGTTGATCAGCTCCAAGAGATTCATAGGTTTCAACAAAGTCATCAACTAACATAGCTGGGCAAATTGGGTTCCTCTTTGTCCTTTTTGTTAGATTTTGTTGTGGTTCATTACATTCTTGGATTGCCCTTTTATTGAAGCCTTGTAGTTGAGAAATATCATTCTTCTCTTGAATGGCCTTTTGAGTAGAGCCTTGAAGCTAAGAACTAGGTATAGAAGAAGGCCTCCTAAGATCTTCCTTTTGGAAGGAGGATTTCTTTTGAACCTTGCCTTGAGACTTAGAAATATCATTTTTCTCCAGTTTTCTTTCTTTGAAGCCTTTAGGTTGAGAAATGCCACAAGGCTTCTCTAGATCTTTCTTTTGCAAAAAGGACTTCTTTTGAGCCACACCTTGAGGTTGAGAACTAGTAAAAGGCTTCTTTAGTTCTTGCTTTTGTAAGGAGGACTTCTTTCGAGTCATGTCTTGAGGTTGAGAAGTAACGTTCTGCTTTTGAATTGACCTTTGACTGGAGCCTCGGAGTTTCTCATGTAAATTGTCAATCTTTTCACGCTTGATTTCTTGAAATCTTCTTAACATCTCGGTGCTTGATTTCACTTGAATGGAATGATTAAAACTTTTCATTTTTGATAGTCTACACAATTTAAATAAATCATGACTAGCATTCACATGTCAAAACTTTAAATTTAAATTTGTCAAGTAAATAAGATATATATTATAAATTGGAAGTAAAAAGGAACTTACCAGAAAACCTTCCCTTACTTGCTATAGTAACCAATATGCTACCAAGAAAAAAAAAAGAACAACTCCAATACCTGCATTTTAACACATTTTATCTTAGAGTACTTGAAAAAGAAGCTTGTTGTATAAAGAATTAAATATGTTTGCTCCCTATAGTTAGTGTACATTTAGTCCCATAACACTGTAACATCATTGAAATACTAGCAGTTAATGCCAATTAGCAATCAATCATTAATCCATGAATTTTTTAATACTACATAAACATGTTGTATATAAGATATAAATTATAAAATTGGAAGTAAAATAAAACTTACCAAAAACACTTGCTTTCAATCACTTGCTCTAATAACCAATTTGCTATAAAAGAAAAAATAACTCCAATACCTGCATTTTAACACAAAGGAATACATTAATGTCTACAAAATTAAGGTATTTCATAATTTATGTTTAAAAAAGCCATTAAGATAATGTTATCAATTATCACCTTAGTATTATATATATATATATGTATATATATTATTCTTCTATATTATATAGAGGATACTCTATGAAGGATCACGTAGTATCATCAAAACTAAAACCATCTTCACTTTCACTTCCACATTCACCTTCACCTTCACCTTCATCTTCACTTTCTCATTCACCCTCACTTTGACTTTCTTGGGCATGAAGTGCAGATAAAGGCATTTCAATGATATCATCTGGCACATCATGCCTTACCAAATCAACTTCTCCATCATCCTCTAGTATATGTAGATCTATTGGGGACTCACTACAAGTTTCACTTAAATTACATTCTTCAGTATTTACATTTGAATCATCTCCCATGTTAAATAGATCTCTTGGAAGTGTCTTCATAATATAATGCTTGGGTTCATCAAAAGGGTCTTGAACATAAAAGCATTGTTGCACTTGAGATGCTAAAACAAAAGGATCATCCTTGTAACATCTTCTATTGAATTGAACAAATGTCAAACCATATTTGTCTTCTCTATGCTCAAACCAATCACACTTGAACAACACATATTTAAAAGAGCCATAGTAATCTAACTCAATGATATTAGTAATGGCCCCATAATATGTTAGCAAACTTTCTTTGGGTTTTCATCTTTAGCACTTTTAAAGCTTTCAGTTACTGCCTCTAATGTAACACCACTGTTTTGGGTTTTCCTCCTTGCATCACGCTTCCTAGTATGAAATCTATACCCATTAATGACATAACCAGAAAAACTTTTAGCAACAGGGTTTGGTCCTCTAGACAAATCTTTTAGCCAACTTGGTACATCCTTACTTATTACACGTGTTTCAAACCATTGAATGAAATCTTCCCTTTGAGTTTTGGCTTGAGTCCACTTGGTTCTTTTACGATGATTGCGAATTGTAGCCTCATGCTCTCTACAAAAGAAATTACTACATTGATCAATAAATAAAACATATTATATTGAAAAGATATTAATTGGGAATGAGCTAGTCAATAAATGTACCTAATATAATCTTGTACTCCATCACAATTGAATAAGATATACCCATGGGCTTGGTTTTGCATCTTATGATCAAGTGAAAATAGCTTCTTCCCCCCAATAGAATGACCCTTGCTTGGGCACTCATCACTATTCCGAGTCATCCTATTCACCCTTATATCTACATCACTAGACAAATATCTTGAGCAAAATGTCAAAGACTCTTTAACCAAATATGCTTCCGCAATAGAGCCTTCTGGTCGACTTTTATTACGGACAAAAGTCTTCAAATCACCCAAATATCTCTCCATATAATACATCCAACGAAACTGAACTGGTCCACCTAGTCTAACCTCATTCGCTAGGTGTATAGGCAAGTGAACCATTATGTCAAAAAAACTAGGTGGGAAGATTCTTTCAAATTGACAAAGCGTTTCTGCAATCTCCACTTCCAAATGGCATAAATTTTTCTCATCAACAGCCATTTGACATAAAGAAGGAAAGAATGAGCTAAGACGAATCAAAGGAATAGCAACTTGATTAGGAGTTATCCCTCCTATTGATACTTGTAGTAAGTAATGTAGTATAATATGGGCATCATGACTTTTGTATCCAGAAATTTTTCCTTCTTTGACTTGCACACATCTTGAAATGTTAGAGGTAATACCATCAGGTAGTTTAACATCCTTTAAAACACCACAAAATATAGATTTCTCTTCTTTAGTTAGGGAGAAACATGCCTTTGGGAGCTTAGTCCTCTCACCATCGCTTGTTGCCTTTAAATGAAGATTCTTTCTTATCCCCATATCTTGTAGGTCTAAACGAGCTTTTGCATGGTCTTTCTTCTTCCCCACAATTTCTAATAGGGTACCAATTATGTTGTCACATATGTTCTTCTCTGTGTGCATTACATCAAAATTATGATGTAAAATATTATCCTTCCAATATGGCAATTGCCAAAAGATAGATTTCTTCTTCCATGGACCATCATTCTTTTTCTTTCCATTTCTCCCAAATACAATAGAGATGCTTTCTAGATCTTCTAAAATCCTTGTTACTTCTAACAAGGGGGATGGAGACCTATACTCAGTTTGCCCATTGAAAGAAGCTTTATTTGATCTCCACATATGATATGAGTCTAAAAAGACTCGATAACCCATATAACACATCTTTCGGCTATGTTTTAAATAAGTAGAAGTTGTTCCATAATTACAAGCAGGACATGCAAACTTTCCTTTAGTGCTCCAACCAGATAACATAGCATATGCGGGATAGTCACTTACAGTCCATAAAAGAGCTGCATGCATTTGAAAGGTTTGATCTTTGGAAATATCATATGTTTCCACCCCAACATCCCACAAGATCTTCAACTCCTCAATTAGTGGTTGTAGGAACACATCAATCGCATTCCCAGGAGATCGCGGCCCTGGAATAAGTAAAGACATCATAAAATTTTCTGGCTTCATGCACAAATTTGGTGGATAATTGTATATTGTCAATACCACTGGCCATATGCTATAACATGTGCTCATTGTTCTAAATGGATTAAATCCATCACTTGCCAACCCAAGCCTTATATTACGAGAATCCATAGCAAATTCTGGATGCTTGGTATCAAAGTCCTTCCATGCTTGGCCATCGGCTGGATGCCATAATTTACCATCTATTGAACGTCCGTCAGCATGCCACCTTAATGAATCAGCAGTCCTTGAGCACATGAATAGCCTTTTCAATCTTGGAATCAAGGGAAAGTGTCTTAGAACTTTAGCAGGAACTTTATGAGCTTTCTTAGTTTCCTCAAGCTTACAATCCACTTTAGAATATTCAAGCCACCATGAAGCTCCACAAAGATAGCATAACTCAGCATCCTTATGCTCTTTCCAAAACAACATGCAATTGTTGGGACATGCATCAATCTTTTTGTAGTCTAAACCCAAGTCCCTTATTATAGATTTGGTTTTACTAAAAGAGGTTGGAATATTCAAATTAGGTACAGCCTTCAGTCCATAGCATATATTGATAATAGCAATTATTTATATTGATTTTTCAGCAAACCTTCAGTCCATGGCATATTTCCAGCACAACATGTAGTCCAACCTTTGGTGTTCTGGTCACACTCACATATTCAAGATAAATGGTGCCATTAAAAAATGGGGAAAAATTAATGACAATTTTAATTGTTATTATCAATATATAAGTATCCAAAACCATAATAATTAGAGATCAAGATATATCATAATATTTTTTATATATATAATTTTGAGTTTTCTAATTGTTAATTCACCTGTTAGATATAGTGCTTCCTTGCTAGCCCATTAGCTATTAATTAATTTCTTTATTTAGCTAAGGTGCAGCCATCTAGGGAATTTTGTCTTCATTAGTCACTTTGCTTTCTTGCTAGCTACAGAGTTATGAACAAAGGGTCACTTTTATTTTTTATTGTTGAATAATGGCCCCACAAGTTTTCATAATATCTTACAAGCACACATCATATGTCTCATTGTCTTTTTTTGTGAGTGCCTCTAAAATATACACAAATATTCATTTTTTTAGTAAAAAGAAAATTCATTCAACTTAAAGGAAATATATAGAAATGGCCATCATTAAAACTAACCCAAGAGAAAAGTGAAACCCAAAGAAACTAAGAAAAGAGAACTATGAGGCCAAAGTCAAAAGAATTGAGTGACGCTCTTGGCTTTTTTTGGTGTGGTCCACCATGGAGTATATCATAACACTACTTTACTTTAGCAACAGCTCAATGATTCAAGGCGTCCCCACTCAAATGCAAAAAAGGACAAGCGAACCCAATAGTTTTTCTCATTCATAAGCAGACAGCACATGATTCCCGACAACAAATCGGTGTGTAAAACATATAAAATAGTAACAGGGACCCCACAAATTGAATAAAAGTCCACAGCAACATATATAAAACAAAATCCATCTCAACTATATAAATCGGTTAAAGTCAACATTTACCTTTTCAAATCTTCCCTTTTACACGAACAGAGCACCCAAAACAAATCGAGAGACCCACCGAACTGAACCACTAATTAGGGATTCGGATAACTTCAGATAGGGGGGGCAATCGACCGCGACAAAGCTTCAAACCCAAAATGAAGTTGCCTTCTCAACGATAGAACATCAACAAACTCAGCAGATGAAGGTTGATGGAACTCCACTGCTAACGCTTGAACAATGATGAAGCTTTGCAGAGATGAAGCTATGTTACAGAGATGAAGAAACTCGAAATAGCATGATTAGGGATTTCAAAAGTACAGTGTCGAAGATGGGATTCTGAATGGGGATTCTAAATTTCTGGGATGTGAGACACGGCAATTAGGTTCTATGAATGGGATTGTCAATTACTAAACACAGAGTACTCAATTTTACTTTTGCCGGTGTTATATTTTTCATTTCGCGGCTTTCGTTACTTTTTCTTCTTGAAAATTTTAAAAATTAAAAAAATATAGATTTTAGTATTAGAAAAATTATAATTTTTTTCTTTTTATAAATTCAGTATCATTTTGTAACCCAATATATATAAAAGAGTGATGAGAGTTTTAGTTTAATAAAAAAATTATAGGTTTGAGTATTAAAATTTTTTTTAACATTTTTATCAGTTTTTTTAATTTATAAACATCAAAAATAGCCAAAGGAAATACGTAAAAAATGTTGTACAAACTAGAATGTTATAAGCAACAATTCTATCGTGTTACTAATTTGAAAATTCAAGCCAACATAGAAAAACTGTTGATTATTGTTATAGGCAACAGGTGACAATGGTAGACTAAAGAGATTATTTTTTTAGCAACGGTTGACTTCTATTAACTATTTAAAAAATCCAAGGCAACAAGTAAAAAATTGTTGCTTGATCTACTTTAGGTTACACTTTTAAAGTATTACTCAAAATTTGTTCTCTAAAGTCTAAGTCAATAGTTACATATGAAAAACTGTTGCCCATTCATAGAATAGACAACACTTTTAACCCTGTTGCAAAATTAATTGTTGCCGTAGACCAAAAATGTTGTAGTGCATTGAGCCAGACGCTTCATGTATCTCTGTCATGTTCTGCATAATAGACTATCGTTATGGTCATTGTGATGTCATCAATCAATATGAATAGACTTTATAAACATGTGTGACGGATTCCCAAACTAAATGACTCACAACTTTATATGTTATATATTCTCTCGATTTCTTTGTACATGTCATATTAGTTATGCACATTAAGAAATGTAATTATATATTATTATGTCAACTGTTATTTTTTGTGAGCAACATTTGAAAACTATTGCAATAGCTTTGCCTTAGATCTCTTGCCTATTCCTATGGTATTGGCAACCGTTTTTACAGTTGTTGGTATAGAGTTTATAGAACTTTTGCCCAAAGGACTACGTAATGCTA
This sequence comes from Adenanthera pavonina, assembly GCA_026686845.1. NCBI lineage: Eukaryota > Viridiplantae > Streptophyta > Magnoliopsida > Fabales > Fabaceae > Adenanthera > Adenanthera pavonina. The sequence continues at coordinate 21,487,067 of JAIVEN010000009.1, forward strand.
ACATAGGCAGCATACGAGCAATACTTAAAAAGTGTTACTTATCGTTTGATGCAATAGTTTTCATATATATGGCAACATCTTTTAAATGTTCCTATAGGGCAAAAATGTTGCAGTGTTTATTAATATTATTTTCTTTTTTTTTTCTCTCTCTTTTAGTTACAGCATAAATTAATCAAATAAGAGTATTTTTGTCAATGTATACAATAATTAATAATTTCTTAATCTATGTGCCAAAATCTTAAATAATGAAAGTTTTGCAGCAAAGGAAATAATTATGAAGGATCTATTTAAGAAAATTAATAAATGCTTCACGAATTTTATAAGGCATAATATATCAATGCTCCATGTTTAAATTAAATTGTAGTTAAGATAATTTAAATCATCCTTGTTAAAGTACTAAGCCCCTGCCCATGCCAACGATTATGCAATCAAATCTCAATGTCGCTGCTTATTAATTTGAAAAGAAAACAAGAGAAAATTGAAAGAGTGTATATATCTAATCGAATAAATTCAGATTTTGGTTTTTATTAAAAAGTAATTCATTTTAGGTCTGTATAGACGGTATCATTAATTAAACAGTCTAAATTTATATTCTTTATCAAATTTGAAATTTATTCGTTCTAAATAAATTTAAATTATCTAAAACATTAATTTTATTTGAAATAATACTCAATTTTTTAACCTCAATACATATAAATATTCACACACAATACAATCAGTTAAATCTAACGTACAATCCTCCTTGTTCTCGTAAATAAAAGAAAAACTAAACGGCCATTTTTTAAGCTGTGCACGCACGTCAATTGCGAAACTGATAGGTAAAGTAATAAATAAATGCTGCATATATAATGCTCTCTCATTGGACATTTTGTCTTAATCCTAGAGATAAGACCTTTTATAATATATGATATAATAATTGTTATGTGTTTCAAAAAAATACTCCTATTTATTGCATCTCAAAAAGAGAGAAAAAAATTAATAAGAGTGGTTTCGGAAAAAGATTGTAATTTTTAGTGAAATTAAGGTTGTTAACTAATTTTAACTTCATTCCTTAATCCACATGATTGAACTGAAAGGGTTCTAAGGCAATCTTCATGACGCATATGTAGTTTATTGAAGGAGCAATAGAACTAAACAAATACATAAATTTGGATCCTCGTATTTTAGATTTCTCCTAGTTTGTCTCAATTATATTTTCTAACTGTTAAATTGACATCTAACCATGCATATCAATTACGACTTCCTTAACTAAATGAAAATGAGTTTCGAATAACATTTTTTAGTAAATATCCATCTAACACTTAAAAATTAAAGTTGAAATAAATTGATAAAATTCAAATTAAGAGGATCTAGGTTCGTGAAAACCTTTCTCTCTATGTGCATTAGATGTATTTATGATAAATTCATGTATTTATAATTTTAAGATTCAATTAAAAATATATAATTTGTAGCAACTATCATAACATTTATATTGGCATTGTGTGTAGAACCGGAGGAAACAGGACAGAGGAAGGTTTAAGTGGAGTCTGAAAGAGCTCTACACCACAGTGGGAAACAGGGCCTCCTTGGCGAGAGCGAATTCCAGAGGGATATTTTTTGGCTGAACATGGCAGTGCCGTAGCAGATTTATCTGGAGCCGCGATAAGAATCGATAAATTGGTTTAAATCAGAATCATTTTGCATGAACAGAGAAGAAAGGAACGGAGAAGAGAGTGCGAGAGCTATGCTAGGGTTTGGAGATCCGGCCCTCAAGAGCTTGGATTCACGTTGGTAAGTGATCCCTACTCCTCCCTCTCCATTTTTTCTGGTTTAAACTTGGAATTTTTGATTGGACCGAAATCCACCAATTGAAATGGATGAAATGGGGTTAATGGAGTGTGGTTTGGTGTGTATGTTACTTGGGTGTGAGTTTTGATGGGTTTATGCATGATTTAACCTTAACCCTAGGATGTTTTCGGTTAAAGCTCTTGGAAATCCGAAATGTATGTGTTTGACTGGTCCCTAGGAGCTTAATGATGTAAGAATGTGGGGTTGGAACCTCGGGTTAGGCTTGATTGGTTGAATTATGGAATTTGGATTGTATGTTAATTGAGGTTTTATGATAATGAGAAGGTTGTTTGGTTGACTGAAAGGGGTTCGAGTGTGTTGGCCAACTGGAGAAGCTTGTGGAACCGCATGTGTGATATTGACAACCTAAGGTAACTGGGTGTTTGTATTGTATTGTATATATTGTATGATATTACGTATATTTGTGTATATATACATGTTTCTTTTATACCATGATATAGATGTGTTTGTGTGTATAGTTTTCTATATATCGTGGTATACACACAGCTAGATGATGATTATGATGATAATTAGAGATGATGATGTTGATGTGACATGACATGACATGATGCATGCATGACATTGTGACATATGATGATGATGATTATATGATGATATAAGCATCACCACATGGCATTGTAAGATTGTAATATATGGTAGATTGGGTGGTGATGATGATACGATATGATATACGATGATATGATATATGATAAGGGAAGATAAGGATATGATTCGTGTCGCTAAATCCTCCCCTATGGCCAAGGGAGCCAGGCGGCAGTGGACTACATCTTTCCTAAATCACCACTAATTCGAGGTGATCTAGAGGAAGGAGAACCACAATTTGAACATTAGTGTTACCTTTAGCCGGCTGCACTAATGGGAGGTGAGCTTGGTGATGTCCCAGAATCAGTCTTCATAGACTATTGGAAGGGAATTGCCTATATGAAATATCCTGTTATGACAAAAGCTCATGGTTCTAGCTGTGTGGAGGGAGACATGTATTCTATTCCATTTTAAATTGCATTCGTGCGATTGTATGAGTTATATATGTTTATATATATGTGTGGTTGTCTCCAGTTACTGAGACATTGTCTCACACCCCTTTCCAATGAACTAACCCTTTCAGGTGAAGTTCTGGTACTAGTCCTGAGAAGGCAAGGGAGTAGCATCGGACATGGGAATACTAGGTCTATGTAGTGTTTATTTATTTGGATATGTATCTTGTGCCAAGTAGGATAGTGTAATTGTAATGGATATAAGGATTCTGATGGTTGTAATATTATGGTTGTTGTTGGTATGTTAATGGATATGGTTTTATGTTGTATTATGGTGCATGTGTGGTTTTGGATGTTGGGGTGCTAGAATGGTAGTGTGTGAAAGCCAGGTGGAATTAGGCCTTATTGATGTGTTTTAGGGCTTATAGCCAACTTTGTTAATTTAGGATTTAAGGGGATCAAATCTCAGAGGAGTGATTCCTTTGAGGTGAAACATCTTTGGACAAGTTGATTAGGTGGTTTTAGACCTGTGTGAGTGATCCCTAATGGTCAATTTGCCTTTGTGGCAAATGGGAGTTGTAAGTTGTGAGTCTTGGTCAAAAAGTGGCCAAAACGGTGTCGGATATCTAAAATCTCCATATGGAGATGGATTAAGGTGAAATTAGTGTCTATGGATAGATTGAGACTAGATTGACTTGTAAGAGTTGGAATCAAGTCAATCAGAGGTTGAAGCATAATGTTATAAGCGTCCAAAGTTCACCCCAAAGTTTGGAATTTGTTGGTATAGAAACCAGCAGGGGGCACCGCATTGCCTGTAAATTTAGTAGCCATTCAAAAATAGAGATAGGCCAGAGCCACAGTGGTATTTTAGCGATCGTGGTCCTAGCCCCGTTTTTGGTTTTCTTTAGCTTTTCTTCTGCTGCTCTGACGTTTGAATGATGTATTTAAGATGTTTGGGTTATGTTTGGTTGGATTTTGAAGTTTTTGGTTAAGTCATGAGGTGTTTGGGAGTAAGTTGTTACATTTTGGTATTGGAGCAATGGTTTTGGGCCATTGTTTCTGCTTGGAGTAATACTAGGTACCACTTTAAATACATAGACTATATTCCCATTGTAATACTAGTCCAAAACCATGTAACTGAATGTGTTGTTGCTTGTGTATATGAAATATGTCTCGCAGAGGAAGGAAAAGTAACAGTGACCTTATGAGTTAGATGCATGAGATGTTGGCTGGCCTCAGTAATTAAGTAAATACCCAGGGGGAGACATTGAATAGGTTGCAAGAGCAAATGAATTGGCAAGAATAGGATGATGTGAATGAAGAGGCCGGTATGTATGTGGATTTGAATGCAAAAGAGAATGAGAATGAGAATATGATGGAGCCTGAGAGAGCCCCAAGAGTTGAACGAAAGGGTATCTTCTCACAATTGAAGGACTTTTGGAAGTTTAATCCTCCGGCTTTTGAAGGTACCATGGATGTTGTACAAGGTGAGGATTGGATAAAGCAATTGGAGAACATCTTCAGTGTGATGGATTGCACCCCTGAGCAAAAGGTGCAACTGGTGGTGTTCAAGCTTGAAAAGAAAGCTAACCATCGATGGAGAAGTGTTCTCCCAAGTGTTGAAGTGATAGGAGCCCCGATGACTTGCGAGCAGTTTAAGGAACGATTCTTTGCACACTAAATCCCTCCAGCCTTAATGATATGGAAGGAGGCCGAGTTCCTAGCTTTTCAGCAAGGGAATCTATCAATGGATGACTATATTGACTAATTCCTAGATTTGGCTAAGTATTCCACTTATCTGAATAATTGCCCTGATGATAGGTGGAAGGCCCAAAGATTATTTGAGGGAACCCATCCAGAGATTAAGGAGCAGTTATCTATGGTGGACTTTGTGTCCTTTGAGGACTTATGTGAGAAGATACGTGTCCTATCCAGAAGGATGAAGGAAGCCAAGGAGGATAGAAGGAATTCCATGATCCGAGCCTTTTCTCTCCTAGGACTTATTGAAGGAATCAGTAAAGAAAGTAGATTTGGTAGTGGTAGTAGTCTAGGAGAGGAAGAGATCGCAATAATAGAGGCCACCATGGTAGAAGAAGAGGCAGGTTTAGCAGGGATCAGTCCAACAAAGGTCAATTTGGCAGAAGACCCTTTTATTGAGGAGGCTTTGACCAGCAGAGTTTCAGTCAGCGTGAGTATGCAAGGAGAGACTTCACTCCATCTCAATATAGTTCAGGTAGTGCCTCAAATCCATGCACAAAATGTAAGTTGAGCTATGGTGATCAACCATGTGTGATTTGCTATAATTGTAGGAGACTGGGTCATATTTTGTGAAGCTGTCATGAGTCAAGGCGTGAAGATGCAATGAGAAGGCCTATAATGCCCGGTCGAGTATTTGCTATCACCCAACAGGAAGCAGATGCAGCGCCTAACTTGATTAGAGGTAAACTTAAACTCAATGGTTACTTTATTCATGCATTGTTTGATTCAGGTGCATCACATTCCTTCATATCTTTTGATTGTGCTCGGAGATTGGGTATTGTATCAATGAAGTTATCATTTGAATTGTTGGTATCCACACACACGGGAGTTTCATTAAGGATTGAACAAGCTTGTCTAAATTGTGTAGTTCATTTTGAACATCGAAGCACTACTCTGGATTTAATCTGTTTGCTATTGCAAGAGATTGATGTGATAATTGGGATGGATTGATTGGAAGACAATAATGTGATTCTCGATTGTGCTCGGAAGATTGTGTCATTGCCCATGAATATCCCTAGTGTTAGGGGATGAAAATGTCTATTTTTCTTTTGCCCAAGCTGACAGGTATTTGAGGAAAGGATGTCAAGAGTTTATGGTTTTCTTCTCCATTAACGTGGATATGGAAGGTGGTATAGAAAGATACACGATTGTGAGTGAATATCCAAATGTGTTTCCAAAGGAGACTACTGGTTTGCTGCCACCAAGAGAGCTAGAGTTTTCCATTGATTTGGTGCCTGGGATAAGTCCTATTTTGAAGACTCCATATCAAATGGCACCATTTGAATTAAAGGAACTCAAGAAGCAGATTGAGGATTTGTTGAAAAGGGGTTTCATCAGGCTAAGTGTCTCACCATGGGGAGCTCCAGTGTTGTTTCTCAAGAAGAAGGATGGTAGCCTCAGATTGTACATTGATTACAAGCAGCTGAACCGGGTGACAATTAAGAATAAATATCCATTGCCTAGGATTGAAGACTTGATTGATCAGTTAGCAGGTGCCTCAGTTTTCTCTAAAATTGATTTGAGGTTTAGATACCATCAGTTATGGGTGCGTGCTAAAGATGTGCCTAAAAAGGCTTTTTGAACTCGATATGGTCATTATGAGTTTTTTGTTATGCCATTCACATTGACCAATGCTTTGGCAATCTTCATGGATTATATGAAGAGTGTGTTTCGGCCGTCTTTGGATAAATTTGTAGTAGTGTTTATTGATGACATTCTGATATACACCAAGAGTGAGGAAAAGGATGCACTATATCTATGAATTGTATTGCAAGTATTGTGGGATCACCAACTATATGCCAAGTTTAGTAAATGTGACTTTTGGCTACGAAAGGTGAAATTCCTGGGTCATGTGATCTCTGTAGAATGAGTAGCAGTAGACCTTAGTAAGGTTGAAGTGGTGTTGAATTGGGAAAGACTACAATCTGTAACTGAAATTCACAACTTTCTGAGATTGGCTGGCTACTACCGGAGGTTCATTAAGGGATTCTCTCGGCTTGTTATGCCATTGACTAGACTCATATGTAAGGATCGATCTTTCATTTAGGATGATAAGTGTGAGAGAACATTCTAAGAGCTAAAGGTTTGTCTAACGTCCACCCCAATGCTCATTATCCCTAACCCATTGGAGCTATTCACTGTTTACATGGATGCCTCTAAGAAGGGTCTAGGCTGTGAATTGAAGTAACAAGGAAGAGTTGTGACGTATGCTTCAAGACAGTTAATACCTCATGAGGAGAACTATCCTACTCACGACCTTGAGCTAACGACTGTAGTGTTTGCCTCAAAATTACGGAGGCATTATCTCTATGATACTCAGTTTGAGGTGTTCAGTGATCACAAAAGTTTAAAGTATCTATTTGATTAGAAGGAGTTGAACATGAGGCAAAGGCATTAGGTAGAATTCTTGGTAGACTATGAGTTTGCTTTGAAGTACCATCCTGGGAATACTTATCATTATTTTACCCATAATCAATACTTTAATTCTCTCTTGATATATATGTGTGTGTGTAAAATAAATTTAAGTTAAGGATATTTTAGTAAAATACCATTAAATTTTATAACAAATTAGATTATTTAGTGACTTTTTTTATTCTTGCGAAAAACCCTAAAATGACAGTTTATTTGAACTAGTGCGAGTATTGATTATGGTTTAGGGTTTATATGTAACACCCCTCATGTTATCTTTCTTGGCATTGTGTTCAGGACCGAAGGAAACAGGACGGAGAAAGGCTTAAGTGGAGTCTGGAAGAGCTCCACGCTGCGGCGAGAAGCTTTCCAGTGGCATTGTTTCGGCTGAAGCTGGTGAAGCCGCGGTGAGAGGTCCTGGAGCTGCGGCGAGAGTCGAGGAATTTGTTTAAATCCGGATCATTTTGGTCGAACAGAAAAGAAAGAAATGAAGCGAAACTGAGGGAGAAACCAAAGAGCAGTGCTAGGGTTCGAGATTTTTGATTTCTAGGAGTGATTTTCGGACCTCAAGAGCTTGGATTCAAGTTCGTAAGTGTTTTCTACTCCTCCCTCTCCATTTTCTTCGGTTGGAATTTGGGATTTTTGGTTGTAAGGTTGGATCTTCGAGTTTTGGCCGAAATTCACCGATTGAAATAGATGATTTGAGATTAAGGGAGTGTGTTTTAGTATTCTTGTTGCTTGGATGTGAGTTTTGAAAGGGTTTATGTGTGTTTAGAGCTTAACCCTAGGTTATTTTTGGTTAGGGCTCTTGCGAATCCGAAGTGTATGAGGTTATATGGTGTTTGAGTAATCCCTAAGAGTTTACTAATGCATGAAAAGGGTGTTGGAACCTTGGGTTAGGCCAATATAGTTGAATTGTGGTGTTTGGTTTATTGGTACATTGTGCTAATGGAAGAATTATGGTATTGTGAAGGTTGTTGGTTAATCGATAGGGGTTCACGCGTATTGGACAGTTCAAGGAAGCTTGTGGAACTTTTGTGTGTGTAGTAACTACAATTGAGGTAACCGGGTGTTTGTTTATTTGTATTGTATTGCGTATTGGTATGTATATTATGTATATATATGCATGTTTCTTTCATACCACGATATTGATGTGATTGTGTGTACTATTTTCTATATATCGTGGTATGCACACAGCTAGATGTGGATTTGATGATTATGATGATGATGATTATGATGATGATATTGGCATGACATGACATGATGCATACATATGATTGTGACATGATGATGATGATTATATGATGATACATGAGTATCACCACATGGCATTGTAAGGCCTTGATATATGTGGAGGATTGGGTGGTGACGATGTGATAATGATATGATATGATATGATATGAAATGATGTAATATATGATTAGGGAGGATAAGGATGGGATCCCTGTCGCTAAATCCTCCCCAATGGCCAGGGAAGCCAGGCGGCAGTGGACTGCACCTTCCCTAAATCACCACCAATTTGAGGTGGTCCAGGGGAAGGAGAGCCACGGTCTGAACATTAGTGTTACCTTTGGCCGGGTGAACTAATGGGAGGTGAGCTTGGTAATGTCCCGGAATCAGTCTTCACCGACTATTGGAAGGGAGTTACTTATACGAAATGTCCTATTATGACGATAGCCCGTGGTTCTAGCTGTGTGTGAAGGAGACATGCATATCATTCATTACACATTGCATTCATGAGTTGTGTGGAATATATATATATATATACGTGTGTATGTGTTTGTTCCTGGTTACTGAGACATTGTCTCACCCCCTCTCCCATAAACTAACCTTTCAGGTCACGGTTCTGGCACTAGTCCGGAGAAGACGCGGGAGTAGCTGTGTACGTGGGAATAGTCTATGTAGTGTGTATATTTTGTAATTGTATCTTGTGCCAAGTAGGATAGAATGGTTTGTAAAGGATAAATGACTTGGTCGAGACTGTTATGAATACATGTATGTTTATGTATGTGGTATGTATGATTGTATGGTTATGGTGTTGGAAGTTTGAAGTGTTGTATGTTGGTTTGTTTTAGGGCCTGTAGCCCATTTGATCAAGTTGGGTTCTAAAGGGGTCAAATCTCAGAAGAGTGGTTCCTTTGAGATGAAGCCTCTTTGGACCAATTAGTTTGGGGGTTTTGGACCTATATGATCAGTCTGGGAGTGTCCATTTGCCTTTGGTGGCAATTGGAGGACGTTAGTGGTAAGTTTTGGTCAATAAGTGGCCAAAACGGTGTTGAGGGTCCATAATCTTCATACGGAGTTGAATTGAAGTAAAAATGGTGTCTATGGATAGATGGGGACTAGATTGACTTGTAGGAGTTGGAATCAAGTCAATCGGAGGTCGGAGCATAAAGTTATGTGCATCGAAAGTTCACCCCGAAGTATGAAAGTTGCTGATATGGGATATCAGCAAGGGGCGCTGTGGCGCCAGGTTCCAGGCCACGGCACCAGTGTGTCTAGAAGCAATGTAAAAACAGAGGAAGTTGGAGCCACGGTGGTACTATAGCGGCCGCGGCCCCAGACCAGTTTTTAGTGTTTTGAAAGTTGTTTTCGCTGTTTTGAGGTATTGGAGAGTTGTTTTGAGATGTCAGGGTTGTATTTGGTTGAATTTTGAAGTTTTTAGTTAAGTCTGGAAGTGCCAGGAGGTAGGGTGTTACATTTTGGTATCCGAGCAATGGTTTTGGGCCATTGAAGTACTACTTGGCACAATTTTGAATATCTCGCAGAGGAAGGTAAAGTAATAGTGATCTGATGAAGCAGATGCATGAGATGCTGGCTGGCCTCAGTAATCAGGTGAATACTCAAGGAGAGACGTTAAACAGGTTGCAAGAGAGAATGGATAGGCAAGAACAGGGGGATGTGAATGAAGAAGCTAGTATGTTTGTGGATCTGAATGCAGGAGAGGATGAAACTGTGGTGGAGCCTGAGAGAGCCCCAAGGGTTGGAAGAAGGGATATCTCTTCACAGCTGAAGGACTTTCGGAAGTTTAATTCCCCAGCTTTCGAAGGTACCATGGATGTGTCATAGGCGGAGAATTGGATTGAACAAATGGAGAATATCTTCAGTGTGATGGATTGCACCTCAGAGCAAAGGGTGCAACTGGCGACATTTAAGCTTGAGAAGAAGGTCAAGAGATAATGGAGGAGTATTCTCCCGAGTGTTGAAACGATGAATCCTCCTATGAATTGGGGACAGTTTAAGGAATGGTTCTTTGCACACTACGTCCCTCCATCCTTAATGATGTAAAAGGAGGCCGGGTTCCTGACTTTTCAACAGGGGAATCTGTCAACAGATGACTACATTGATCAGTTTTTGGACTTGGCAAAATATTCCACTTATTTGAATAATTATCCTAATGATAGGTGGATGGCTCAGAGGTTATTTGAGGGTGCCCATCCAGAGATAAAGGAGCAGCTATCTATGGTGGAGTTTGTGTCCTTCGAGGACTTATGTATGAAGATTTGTGCCCTGTATAGACGGATGAAGGAGGCTGAGGAGCACCGAAGGAATTCCATGATTCGGGCCTTTTCTCACCTAGGACCTACAGGAGGAATTAGTAAAGGAAGTGGTTCAGGCAATGGTAGTAGTGGTGGCAGTACAGGTTCTAGTGGAGGAAGAGGTTGTCATAATTGAGGTCATCATGGTAGAGGAAGAGGCAGGTTTGGTAGGGATCAATCCAATACAGGTAGGTTTGGCAGAGGACCCTTTTATCGAGGTGGCTATGAACAAGGGAGTTCTAGTCAGAGTGAGTATGCAGGAAGGGACTCCACTCCATCTCAATACAGTTTTGGTAATGCATCGAATCCGTGCACAAGATGCGGGTTTAGCCATGGTGATCGTTCGTGTTTGGTTTGTTTTAATTGTGGGAAACCGAGTCATATATCACGGTATTGTCGGGAGCCAAAGAGTGAGGATGCAATGAGGAGACCCACGATGCCCAGACGAGTCTTTGCCATCACTCAACAAGAAGTGGATGTTGTGCCTAACTTGATTAGAGGTAAACTTAAACTCAATGGTTACTCTATTCATGCTTTGTTTGATTGAGGTGCATTGCATTCCTTTATTTCATTTGATTGTGCTCGGAGATTGGGTATTGTGGCAATGGAGTTGCCTTTTGAATTGTCAGTAGTCACACCCATGGGAGTTTCATTAAGAACCGCTCAAGCTTGTTTGAACTGTGTGGTTTGTTTTGAACATCAAAGCACTACCCTGGATCTGATTTGTTTGCCGTTGCAAGAGATTGATGTGATAATTGGGATGGATTGGTTGGAGGCGAATAATGCTATCCTCGACTGTGCTCGGAAGACTGTGTCTTTGCCGATGAACATCCCTGGTGTTGAAGGGAATGAGAATATCTGTTTGTCCTTTGCCCTGTTAGATAGGCTGACTTCCCAAGAGGGGGGTGAATTGGGAAGATTGAAAATTTTCTACAAAAAGTCAAGAAGGTGAAGAATACAAAGCATGATAGAAAAACAGAGTATAAAAGAATAAACTATAAAGGTAGTAATAGGGAAGAGAAAACTCAGATATTTATCCTGGTTCGATCTCTCCACTTGACCTACGTCCAGTCCCCAAGTCACCGCTTGAGATTTTCCAACATTCTGCAAGAATTCAGTGGGCTTCTTGCAAATGTCTCAGTACAAAGTTTATGCTCTGTTCTAGAGCTAACTCTTTTACTCTATGCACTCTTACTTAGTGCTTCCCCAATCCCTTGTGATATCCCCTCACAAGAAAATCTTTCTTCCAGATGAAGATAAGATTGTTTACAAAGAATAAACTCTCTTAAAGAGAGTGAATATGAAAGTTGAAGTACAAATATTGAAGTGTCAGAGTATGAGACTTTGAGTAGATGATTTGGCAGAGTTTCAGTATATACAAAATTAAAATCATTACCCACAACTTCAAAGGATGTTATATTTATAGATTTAGGTCTCAACTATACGTTAGAGACAAAATCTATCTGTTGGAGAAGTTATCCAATGGTTATCCTGAGAAACTATCCGTTAACCAACCGTATTTAATGCTTCTGACATACTAAATTTGAATTTTGGTTGGTTAACAGACGAATTTCACAAGAACCGAAGGTTAAAGATTCCAACATTGAAAAATCGAAGTTCATCTGTCATGAAGCAAAATTCGAATTTTGGAACCCAAAATTCATCTATCCGTAGCTGGCTTATAAGGCACAGTAGTTCATTTACTCCGAAATTTGAATTTTCAAAGGGCAAAGTTCGTCTGTCAAAGAGACCTCTTTTCAAACTTACTTCAAAATTCAAATTTATAAATACTGTTATTCGTATGTCAACATATCATTGTAACAGACTCACAAGCTTAGCTTTTGAAATTCGAATTTTCGTGTTCAAAGTTCGTCTGTCAGTGAGCAACTTTGAAACTCAATCTAAACTTAGTTTCAGATGAACTTTGACATAATTTCAAATGAATTTCTTTAGTTTTCATAAGTTACATTTTGTCTGAAATTCAAATTTTCAAAACCCAAAGTTCGTCTGTTGCTGAAAGCTCCTTTCAAACACTTATCAAAATTCAAATTTTCCAAGTCAAAATTCATCTGTCAGAGAAGCATCTCTTCAGACTTATTTAGTTTTAATACGAAATTCGAATTTCCAAAGCCAAAGTTCGAATTTCCAAGATGACAGTTTAATATAAACCTTTCAAACTTCTTATGTTGGTGGGTATTTTTCAAATATTCCATGATTTAACATAGAATCAAGGTTTAAAAACATCTTTTCACCAAATCAAAGTCCTTTACTCAAATTAAAACACAACTAAACATCCTACATCTATTCTTGCACAAATTTGTCTAGAATTTCTTCACTTGAAACCTTTTGGGCACCTTTGATATCTTTATTCCAAGCTCTTGAATGTTGGTTTGGAATCATCAAAACTCTTGATTCAACATGTCCAAGCTAATAGGTATCTGAAGAAAGGATGTCAAAGGTTTCTGGTTTTCTTCTCTGTGAACGTGGATATGTAAGGAGGTGTTGAAAGATATCCGGTTGTGAATGAATTCTTTGATGTGTTTCCAGAGGAGATTACTGGTTTACCCCCACCGTGGGAACTGGAGTTTTCCATCGAGTTGGTGCCCGGGACTAGTCCTATTTCGAAAGCTCCATATCGAATGGCACCGTCTGAATTGAAAGAGTTGAAGAAACAGATTGAGGATTTGTTGAAGAGAGATTTTATCAGACCGAGTGTCTCGCCTTGGGGAGTTCCAATGTTATTTGTCAAGAAGAAGGATGGTAGCCTCAGATTGTGCATTGATTACAGGCAACTGAACCGAGTGACGATCAAGAATAAATATCCTTTGCCTAGGATTGAAGATTTGATTGATCAGTTGGCAGGTGCCTCTGTATTCTCTAAAATCGATTTGAGGTCGGGATACCATCAATTACGAGTGCGTGCTGAGGATGTGCCTAAAAGGGCATTTCGGACTCGATATGGTCATTATGAGTTCCTTGTGATGCCATTCGGGTTGACCAATGCCTCGACAATTTTCATGGATTATATGAACAGGGTGTTTCGGCTATATTTGGATAAATTTGTGGTGGTTTTCATTGACGACATTCTGGTTTAATCCAAGAGTGAAGAAGAGCATGCGCTTCATCTTCGAATTGTGTTGCAAGTATTGTGGGATCACCAACTGTATGCTAAGCTCAGTAAGTGTGAGTTTTGGCTACAGGAAGTGAAATTTCTGGGTCATGTGATTTCTACAGAAGGTGTGGTAGTAGACCCTAGTAAAGTGGAAGTGGTGTTGAATTGGGAGAGACCGCAATCGGTGACTGAAATTCAGAGTTTTCTGGGTTTGGCTGGATATTTCTGAAGGTTCATTAAGGGATTCTCTCAGCTTGTTATGCCATTGACTAGACTCACCCGTAAGGATCGATCTTTCATTTGGGATGACAGATGTGAGGGAGCATTCCAAGAGCTGAAGGTTTGTCTGACGTCCACCCCAGTGCTCATTATCCCTAACCCGTCAGAGTCATTCACTGTCTACATGGATGCCTCTAAGAAGGGTTTAGGGTGTGTTCTGATGCAACAAGGCAGAGTTGTGGCGTATGCTTCAAGGCAGTTGAGGCCTCACGAAGAGAACTATCCTACTCATGACCTTGAGCTAGCGACTGTAGTGTTTGCCTTGAAATTGTGGAGGCACTATCTCTATGGCGCTCAGTTTGAGGTGTTCAGTGATCACAAGAGTTTGAAGTATTTGTTTGATCAGAAATAGCTGAACATGAGGCAAAGGCATTGGGTTGAGTTCCTTGTGGACTATGAGTTTGCTCTAAAGTATCATCCTACGAAAGCCAACATGGTGGCGGATGCATTGAGTAGAAAATCGATCCATATGTCCACAATGATGATGAGGGAGCAACAGTTGTTGTAAAGCCTAAGAGATATGAAGTTATCCATTAATGTCCATCCTAGAGTACTAGTAATAAGTTCCATCAGTGTATCAAGCAATTTATTGAGGAACATTTGTTATGCTCAGATGGAGGATGACTATCTTTTGGGCATTCGAGAACAAGTTGAAATGGGCGCAGACCTAGGACTTTGATATTCTGGAGGATGGTATCATCCAGTATCGAGGTCGGATTTGTGTACCAATTGTTGTGGGGTTGCATGAGATTATTTTGGAGGAAGCTCATAAGAGCAAGTACACTATCCACCCAGGTACCACTAAGATGTACCAAGATCTAAAGCGAGGTTATTGGTGGCCAGGCATGAAAAAGGACATCGCGGAGTTTGTGGCAAGATGTCTGATTTGTCAGAAGATAAAGATTGAGCACCAATCTTTGGAGATCCCAGAGTGGAAATGGGATAGCGTTTCCATGGATTTTGTGATGGGAATACCGAGGACTTCTTCAGGACACAATGCGATATGGGTCATTATGTACAGGTTGACGAAATCAGCCCATTTTCTTCCAATTTGGGAAACTATTTCAATGGAGAAGTTGGCCCAGTTGTATGTGAATGAGATTGTAAGGCTGCATGGAGTCCCAATGAATATTGTGTCGGACAGAGATCCTAGATTTACATCTAGGTTTTGGAAATCTCTTCAAAAGGCCATGGGTATGAAGTTGAGTTTCAGTACTGCTTATCACCCTCAATCTGATGGGCAGACTGAAAGAACTATTTAGACTCTAGAGGACATGCTGCGAGCATGTGTTCTGGAGAATAAAGGCAATTGGGATCAGTTTTTGCCATTGGTTTAATTTGCCTACAATAACAGTTTCCACTCGAGTTTGCAAATGGCTCCGTATGAAGCGTTGTATGGCAGGAAGTGCAGGTCACCATTATGTTGGGTTGAACTTGGTGAAAGGAGTCTTTTGGGCCCAGATATTGTGGATCAAACCTCTCGGCAGATAGAGAGTATTCGTCAGAAGCTTCTTACAGCTTAGAGTCGGCAAAAGAGTTATGCGGACAGGAAGAGGAGACCATTGGAGTTTGATGCAAGAGATCATGTGTTTTTGAAGGTCACTCCTACTACTGGTGTTAGAAGATCGATTCGAGCCAAGAAGCTCACTCTGAGGTATATGGGTCCATATCAAATTCTGGAACGTATTGGGCCAGTAGCGTATCGAGTGGCGCTACCACCTAATCTTGCTGGATTGCATGATGTTTTCCACGTGTCTCAACTCAAGAAGTATCATCTGGATCCGTCTCGTATAATTGATGATGAAGCAATTCAAGTACGAGAGGATCTGACTTTTAAGGTCGCACCGTTGTAAATTCTTGATGTGAAGGAGAAGCAATTGAGGAATAAGACCATAAAGTAAAGGTCCTTTGGAGTAGTTTGATGTCTAATGATGTCACGTGGGAGACTAAAGATTCTATATGAAGGAAGTATCCAGAGATTTTTACTTGAGGTAAGAGTTGAAATTTTGAGGACGAAATTTTTATGAGGAGGGGAGAGTGTAACACCCCTCATGTTATCTTTCTTGGCATTGTGTTCAGGACCGGAGGAAACAGGACAGAGGAAGGCTCAAGTGGAGTCTGGAAGAGCTCCACGCCACGGCGAGAAGCTTTCCAGTGGCATTGTTTCGGCTGAAGCTAGTGAAGCCGCGGCGAGAGGTCCTGGAGCTGCGACGAGAATCGAGGAATTTGTTTAAATTCGGATCATTTTGGTTGAACAGAAAAGAAAGAAACGAAGGGAAATCGAGGGAGAAATCGAAGAGCGGTGCTAGGGTTCGAGATTTCCAGTTTCTAAGAGTGATTTTCGGACCTCAAGAGCTTGGATTCAAGTTCGTAAGTGTTTTCTACTCCTCCCTCTCCATTTTCTTCGGTTGCAATTTGGGATTTTTGGTTGTAAGGTTGGATCTTCGAGTTTTGGCCGAAATTCACCGATTGAAATAGATGATTTGAGATTAAGGGAGTGTGTTTTAGTATTCTTGTTGCTTGGATGTGAGTTTTGAAAGGGTTTATGTGTGTTTAGAGCTTAACCCTAGGTTATTTTTGGTTAGGGCTCTTGCGAATCCGAAGTGTATAAGGTTATATGGTGTTTGAGTAATCCCTAAGAGTTTACTAATGCATGAAAAGGGTGTTGGAACCTTGGGTTAGGCCAATATAGTTGAATTGTGGTGTTTGGTTTATTGGTACATTGTGCTAATGGAAGAATTATGGTATTGTGAAGGTTGTTGGTTAATCGATAGGGGTTCACGCGTATTGGACAGTTCAAGGAAGCTTGTGGAACTTTTGTGTGTGTAGTAACTACAATTGAGGTAACCGGGTGTTTGTTTATTTGTATTGTATTGCGTATTTGTATGTATATTATGTATATATATGCATGTTTCTTTCATACCACGATATTGATGTGATTGTGTATACTATTTTCTATATATCGTGGTTTGCACACAGCTAGATGTGGATTTGATGATTATGATGATGATGATTATGATGATGATATTGGCATGACATGACATGATGCATGCATATGATTGTGACATGATGATGATGATTATATGTTGATACATGAGCATCACCACATGGCATTGTGAGGCCTTGATATATGTGGAGGATTGGGTGGTGATGATGTGATGATGATATGATATGAAATGATATGATATATGATTTGGGGGGATAAGGATGGGATCCCTGTCGTTAAATTCTCCCCTATGGCTAGGGGAGTCAGGCGGCAGTGGACTGCACCTTCCCTAAATCACCACCAATTTGAGGTGGTCCAGGGGAAGGAGAGCCACGGTCTGAACATTAGTGTTACCTTTGGCCGGGTGTACTAATGGGAGGTGAGCTTGGTAATGTCCCGGAATCAGTCTTCACCGACTATTGGAAGAGAGTTACCTATACGAAATGTTCTGTTATGACGACAGCCCGTGGTTCTAGCTGTGTGCGAGGGAGACATGCATATCATTCATTACACATTGCATTCATGAGTTGTGTGGAATATATATATACATGTGTATGTGTTTGTTCCCGGTTACTGAGACATTGTCTCACCCCCTCTCCCATAAACTAACATTTCAAGTGATGGTTCTGGCACTAGTCCGGAGAAGATGCGGGAGTAGCTGTGTATGTGGGAATAGTCTATGTAGTATGTATATTTTATAATTGTATCTTGTGCCAAGTAGGATAGAATGGTTTGTAAAGGACAAATGACTTGGTCGAGACTGGTTATGAATACATGTATGTTTATGTATGTGGTATGTATGATTGTATGGTTATGGTGTTGGAAGTTTGAAGTGTTGTATGTTAGTTTATTTTAGGGCTTGTATCCCATTTGGTCAAGTTGGGTTCTAAAGGGGTCAAATCTCAGAAGAGTGGTTCCTTTGAAGTGAAGCCTCTTTGGACCAGTTAGTTTTGGGGTTTTGGACCTGTATGATCGGTCTGGGAGTGTTCATTTGCCTTTGGTGGCAATTGGAGGTCGTTAGTGGTGAGTTTTGGTCAATAAGTGGTCAAAACAGTGTTGAGGGTCCAGAATATCCATACGGAGTTGGATTGAAGTAAAAATGGTGTCTATGGATAGATGGAGACTAGATTGACTTGTAGGAGTTGGAATTAAGTCAATCAGAGGTCGGAACATAAAGTTATGCGCGTCGGAAGTTCATCCCGAAGTATAAAAGTTGCTGATATGGGATATCAGCAAGGGGCGCCGCGGCGCCAAGTTCCAGGCCGCGGTGCTAGTGTGTCCAGAATCGATGTAAAAACAGAGGAAATTGGAGCCGCAGTGGTATTGTAGCGGCTGCGTCCCCAGACCAGTTTTTGGTGTTTTGGGAGTCATTTCCGCTGTTTTGAGGCATTGCAGAGTTTTTTTGAGATATCAGGGTTGTATTTTGTTGAATTTTGAAGTTTTTGGTTAAGTCTGGAAGTGCCAGGAGGTAGGGTGTTACATTATACCTCTAAATACCTTTGTCCTTTTGTGATGAAGTAAGGAAAAAAGTTAGTTTATCTAGCTATAAATACCTTTGGCCTTTTATCTAACTAAATACATTTATAAGCAATTCATGGGCAGCCTCGTTCATGTAAGACGTAATGGCTATAGAACTGTAAAAAATAAACAGCCATTTCTTTAAGCTGTGCACGCAGAGATCAGTTAATATTGCGAAACTGATTGGCAAAGAAATAAATAAATGATGTATATATAATATGCAAGATGCAAAGATAGTTTATTCAAGGAGCAATAGAACTAAATAAAAACCTGAATTTGGATCTAAATTTCGATTTTTCTTTGTTTCAATTATATTTTCTAACTGTTTGATTGACATTTTACTAAGCATATCAATCACGACGTCCTTAATTAAATTCAAATGAACTTTGAATAACATTATTTTTAGTAAATATTGATCGAACAAAAATTAAAATTGAAACAAATTGAGAAAAGTTCAAATTGAGATGACCTAAATTCATGAGAAGCCTCCTCTCTATGTGCATCAGATGCATGTATTTACGATTAATTCATGTAGAAAATTTTAAGATTCAATTAAAAATATGTGATTCATATTAGTTATGGTTGAGTTTACCTATAAATACCTCTGTCCTTTAGTGATGAAAGCTTTTTGGAAGCATGTTAGGAAACAAGTCGGCTTTTCTACTATAAATAGCTTCGCCTTTTTATCTAACGCAATAAATTTATAACTTAAGAGATTTATGCGCAGCCTCATCCATTGAAGAAGCAATGGCCATAGAACTAAATCAAAACCTTCGCCACTCTGTGTTCTGGTGCCTCGTTGCTGTCCTAATTGCATTTAAGCTCATAAGAACAAGAAGCAAATCCAATTTACCTCCATCTCCTCCTAAATTACCCATCATCGGCAATCTTCATCAGCTAGGCGCACTTCCTCACCGTTCTTTGCGAGATCTCTCCAAAAAGTACGGCCCTCTTATGCTGCTGCACTTAGGGCGAACTCCAACTCTGGTGGTTTCTTCTGCGGATCTTGCCAGAGAAATGGTCACAAGCAACGACGTCGTTTTCTCTGACCGTGCTTCAACCACAGGTGCAAAAATCTATTTCTACGGATGCAAGGATGTGGGTTATGCAAACTATGGCGAAGAGTGGAGGCAGAAAAGGAAAGTCACTGTTTCTGAAGTTCTGGGCTCAAAATCTGTTCGATCCTTACATTTTATCAGAGAAGAAGAAGTTGCAGACTTGGTTAATAAGATTCGTGAAGCATGCATGAAGAACGATGGGTCATCCAGATCAATAGAGTTGGTTTCAATGCTAATTGAAACCGCAAACAACATAATGGCGAGAAGTGTTTTCGGCCACAAGTACAAGAGTCTAGATGGTAAAATCGGCACGATTCCGGAGCTAGGAATGATAATGATGAATCATTTCAGAGAGTTTAGTTTTGGGAATTTTTTCCCATCATTGCGGTGGATGGATGTTGTTACAGGACTAGTTTCAAAAATGAAGGACGCTAGTGGACAGTTTGATGCTTTCATTGAGCAGGAGATTGAACAACGTAAGAGTGAGAAAAGAAAAAATAAGAATAAGGACTTCGTGGATGTTCTTCTTCAACTTCAACATGATGGTGTTCTTGGCTTTGACCAATCTAGCGTTAAGGCAATAATACTGGTATTTCTCACTCTCTTCCTCATGTAAGAATAAAATATACATATAATATCAAGATAAGACATTGTATTTTTCTTTTATATTTTCAAAATCACAGGATTTGGTTGCTTCAGCAATGGAAACAACTTCAACTGGCATCGAATGGGCTATGTCAGAACTGATGAGACTACCAGGGAAAATGAAGAAAGTCCAGGAAGAGGTACGAGGAATTGTGGGGAATAAATCAAGAATAGATTTAAACGATGTGAATCAAATGAGCTACATGAGATGTGTGGTCAAGGAAACCTTAAGATTGCATCCACCTGGTCCTCTCCTTCTACAAAGGCAAATTAATAGCAGTGTGAAACTCGGAGGGCACGACATTCCCCCAAAAACAACAGTGCGTGTGAACGCGTGGGCAATCCATAGGGATCCTGATCTGTGGGAGAGGCCTGATGAGTTCATTCCAGAGAGATTTGAAAGCATTGAAGCTGATTACAAGGGCCTAGACTTCAAGTTTATACCCTTTGGTATTGGGAGAAGAATTTGTTCTGGACTCCCATTTGCAGTTGCATTATTTGAGTATAAACTTACTAATCTCTTGTACTGGTTCGACTGGAAGCTACCCATTGGAACATCTGCAAAGGACATAGACATGACTGAGAAGTTTGGCCTCGTTCTCCGCAAGAAGATACCTCTTATTCTTCATCCAATTCCATACTCCTTTAGTCCTAAAACTTGATCTCTTCATTTTGGGTACTTTCGTTTTAATAAATGTGGCTGCTGATTATTCTGGTGTGTTTGCATCTTCTACTATGGGAAGATTAGTTTAAGCATGATAAAATTCGTAGGTAATTTATCCCGTTTTTTAATTATAAGATATGCTCCTTATATATATATTTAGTTTCTCATGATCAGGAGCCTAATATGTCAATATTTTATTTATTTAGCATGAAAGAATGAATCTCCCTAGTTCAAAATCTTCGACGCCTAAGGCAATACAATTGTAGGAGCATAATATGTCAATCCCTATATAATTTTTCTAGCTTCATTGGCTGCCAAATCTATTATCGAACTTTTATAATCAAGTAATTTTGATGTTAATTTCACAAAATAAGATTATACATTCCGAATGAATCTCCCTAATTCAAAATCTTCGAGCCCTAAGGCGATACAATTGTAGGAGCCTATTATGTTAATCCCTAAATAATTTTTCTAGCTTCATTGGCTGTCAAATCAATTATCAAAATTTTATAATCAAGTAATTTTGATATTAATTTCACATAATAAGATTATACATTTAATCTATTTTGTAACATCATTGATCTCATGTATGATTTAAGTAATTTTAATTTTGAAAGCCTTTTTTAGTAATAGCAACCGTAAAAAATATTGTCAATTATATTCTAGAAGTAATACATACATTTGAGAAAAAAATGTAACCTTTTTTATTTAATTTAATACTTCAATTAAACAAAATTAATTTCTTTTGTTAACATTTCCCTCAATATTTTTAATTTTTAAAACAAATAAAGACTATTAATATCAAAATTTTTGCTTAAACTTAACAATTTTTCAAGACTAATATAAAATTTTTCAATTTATCCTCATCCAAAATCTTGAACTTTTGGGATTTAAATAATTAAAAAAATAAAAAAATTGACGTTATATAAAATTTTTTTTTCAGGGGCCTAAGCTAATTAATCGCGTAACTTGCCTGGATAAAATAATTCTTTTATATAGATAAGAGCTGTAATAATGACCCAAAAAGAAAAAAACAGTAAAGATAAGAGCCTTAATAACTCCATTACAGCTATATCCTGACAAAACCTATATGAAGAAATCTATTCGTTTTGTTTTTCTCCATATATGAAGAAATCTATCCCTTTTATTTTTCTCCATCTTTTGGTCCCTCTATTCCCATACTACATACATTTCTGACTTCTGATGGCACAGCGAAGGCTGTTAATGATGATTCATTTGTCTCGTTGTTTGTTGAGAGAATTCGTGTTTCTGCCAGCCTATAATTAATTTCTTTTCAGATAAAATATAATTAAAAGACTAGCTGAGGAAAAAAAATATACTTCTGTAAAACTAATAAAAGTTGAACTGATTTTTTCATCTCACTTTAATTATATTTTCATTCTAAGAAAGTTTGAATTTTTTTATCAAAGTAACACGTTACTATTATCTCTATCACGTTTTGCATAGTAGACTATATATCGTTATATGGTCATAGTAATGTCATCAATTAATATCAATAGGCTATATAAATATGTATGATGGATTCCCCAACTAAATGACTCACAACTTTAGATGTCATATATTCTCTCCATTTATTTATATAAACGTTTCAAGATTTTATTACATACATTGGTTAGAAAATATAATTAATATGTCAAAAAAAATTTAAAAAAAAATCTAACAAGCCCTTAATTTATTATTACCTAATTTTAAGATAAGTGTATAAAATAATTAGTAAAAACAATAATATAATTAAAAATAGTAATTACTGTTAATTTGATCTTTTAAAAAAGACCTCTACATAAAAACAAATCTTTTCTAACGATCGAAAAAGGACTTCAAAAAAACTGAGTACATACTATTTTATTGGTTTTTTATCTTTTTGAAAATTGCGTTGTTGATGTGTGTGCAAACACACTCATCGAATAAAGATTCTAATGGTTCCCAAAAAAACATTACAATCTTTTAGCTTTGTACCTTTCTTCTTTGCCTCTGCCAAATCAAACCAACCAACAATGACCTTACACCTGTGACAAAACGACGAAGAATGCCTACACGTGTAACGATGAGAATATATTTACACACACGTATTCTGAATATTACACACAAAAACAAATCTAATAGTTGCTGTACATAGTAGGATTAGCAGGTCTGGCGATTTTTTACTTCGTAGGAAACAGGTGAAAATTTAGATACATTTTTCTCAACATGCATGCATGCGTGCAAATTTAATTTATCTCCTGTGATAGATATTTTTCATTCTGCATGTAATCTCTTCCTCTTCTTTAAATGGAAAGTACAATCAAACACTCGTCAAACATGCATGAAATCTTTCGCACTATATTCTCAACATTACACACGTAGGCATTTTCCGTCACGTTGTCATAAATAAATGGCATGTATAATTAAACACTTGTTAGACATGCATGTAATCTCCTGCATTTTCTAAAAATTATTAGTGTTGACATTTTTCTTCTTGTTGCCATAAAGCGTTATCAGAAATTTTAGATAAAATATAAATATAATTAGCGACATAATGAAATATCAAAGAATGATAAGTTTATTAGATATTATCTCATGTTTCTTTTTGCGAATTTAGAGTATCCGAGAGTTTCATAGTGAATGAGTAATTTTGCGAAAATCCACAATATGTATTGGAAGAAAAAAAGTATTGAAGGGTGACTTAATTAAGCATGCAATGGAACAAACTAGGAGTATTTATATATTTATGTGAATCGTCTACTAATAGATAATCTTACTGCTAGAGTGGCTTAACTCTATGAAATCTAAGGAAAGGCTTGCATGTAATTATAAATAAGAACACCAATTTTGAACGCCTAAAACATTTCATTTGCGAAGAATTATGAAGCTTATTATTTTCTTTAAGAAAATAATTTTTTTAACAATTTTATTTTGAAGCAACTTTTAGAAAAAAAAATATTTTCAGAACAATTTGTAATTACTTGTTTACCCAAAAAAAATCATGTTTTTGGATTAAGTGAAATATACTGACGGCAACAACTAAGTCGAATTGTAATATAAATATTTACATATAAGAAAAAAATAATATTTCAAGACAATACTTATTGTATTAAAAAATATTTTTATTATAATTATTAGATTAATTAATAAATAATAATACTAATGATGTAGCTTTAGAGTATGCTAGTTATCTCCATCAACTTATTTAACGATTTTAGAATGAAGTTAAAAAATTATTATCATGAAGCCTACATATCAACTCTTTAAAAATGGGTAACTTACATAACTTGATTTAGATGAATGAGGTTTAATGTGACATTCAAAACCAATTCATATTATAACAAAATGTTCGAAAAATCCATGAGAATATAATAGATACATAAATTTGTGAAGATATATACTTATTATATATTCATATTACTAGAAGTCTCTTTTCTCTTTTGCATTATATACAGTGCAATATATTGTCAAAATTCAACCCAAAGAACATTGGTTCTATTGCAACATTTAAAATGTTGAAAATAATAAGTACATCTTCCTCCTCTGTTATATCCATTGTTAATGCAAAATTGCTCACATTCTGAAGCACCATCACAATCCCATGCATTACACTCCAAATATTCATCCATGGGAACATTACCACCTGCTGGGCTCTGCATCTTCATCATTAAACACACGTTTAAATACAAACTATTTACTGAATTAATTGCATTTTTTTAATATAGATTATTCAGATATTCATCATCAGAGATAATTTTGCCAGTACAAAGAGTAAACCTCTAATTTCCCGAAACACAATATATATATAAAGGATAATTTACCTAACCGCAAAATCAGAATAAAGCATATAAGAATCCCAGCAATGAGATAGGTTTGAGGAGAAATGAGAACCCCTAGTAGCTATTCTCTCTGACAATTTGATTTTGTTTTCCCCTATTAATCTATCATTTCTAATGTTTTCGTTAAGGGACCTGATATATATAGGCTAGGGAATAAAGAGCTCTATGAGTTCTAAGCCATTATAAATTTCTTAAATGGTAAAAAGTAACTAAAGTTCTGTAAGTGGTTGGGTACCTCAAATTAATTCCTCTACGTTGTGTTTGTTTATTTAGCATAAAAATCAATTTTTTTGAACAATTTGAGGAGAATGTGAAGAGAAAGTGGGGGGAAAAAGGAAGGAAATCTCATATTACGTTTTGCTTGTCATTAGTCACATTGTATTCCTTGGAATCCTCTTTTAATTGCCATGATATATTCCCATTATGCCATGACCTACTCTAGGAACCATTCATCATTCATTAGAAACGTCTTAGATTCCATTTGGTTGCATTTGGAAGGAAGAATATGTCAAAAATTCAAAATGACCAAATGGGCTTCTTGGGTTACTAATCATTTGGTCTGTTCAGGTTTTTAAATCAACTTTGAAGATTTATAATAATTCTACAAAAATGGTATTGAGTTGGTTCAAAATTCTATTTGGATCTCTTTATGTCCTCCACAAGAGAAAAATGTAAAATTAAAAATTTCATCACACCAAACGATACAGTTTATTGATAAAAATCATAGTTTATTTGGTCATCTATTTTTTCAGCTTTTGGTCTGCTTAATTTGAAACTTCTTATCTAGATGCTTAGCTAATTGGGATGGTTTTGGTCTTGTTTTGAAGCTTAGTGTGTTCTCTACTTGTTATCGTGGATGACTTACAATTAACTTTATCTTATTTTTACTAAGTTACCATCTTTCTTATCACATAGGTACATAATTAGTAGCTTATCTTTTTATAAGCTTGGCTATGATATAATACATATACTCTAAAACTTTAGTTTCCTCAAAAACCAATCCAAAATAAAGCAATAATTGAAACCATGTCATATATATTGTACATCATGTCATGGTTTACGACCCAAGTTCCATAATTGTGACACAAACAATAAAATATCTACATATCATCATCTTGTAATTACCTACTCCCAAAAACAACAACTAAAACTTTAAAAAACATAGAAAAACTCCAAACAGGACAAGAATAGGGCTAAGCCATAGTGAGCTATAGTGTAGCCATGGCCTAAGAGAGGCAGTAGCACTTAGCATCATGGTGCTCGTATTAGAACATGTATAAGCAAATTGCTGATTTTTTGAGCAAATTTCCTACTCATAAAACTTTGTGTTGCAACCTCTGTTTGACTTGATTTAAACTCCTACAAGTCAATCTTGTCTCAATCTAACTATAGACACTGGTTTCACTCAAATCCATCTCCGTATAAAGATTTTAGATATCTATGACCAATTAGTCACTTTTTAACCAAAACACAACTTATAGGCCCAAATTGCCAACCCAAGTAATTTAGCACCTGAGAACCATTTACATATGTCCTAATTGACTCAACCAACTAGTCTAAGAAGGTTTTACCTCTAAGAAATCACTTTCCCGAGATTTGACCCCTTGAACCCCAATACAACACAATGGGCTATATGCCCCAAAACATATATGCAAGGCCCAAAACTCCTTTCAGGCTCACACGTACGGCTACTCCGACTCATAGACATATGCACCAATAACAATGATCCCTATCGGGATCCAAGCCATTATTACACACATACAAACCATACATGAGCACATATCCAAAATTCATCATCATCAATATCATCATATCAACATCATCACAATCATCCAAAACATAATATAACATACACAACATCACTCCCAGGATAACAAAATCATACACACACACACAACCCTACTTGGCATAGGTCATTACATAAACCAAAGCGATAAAACTACCTAATTACAATTCATACTCCCAAAGGCAGAAAGGCCTTGGTCTTCTCCGGACTAGTGCTAGAGTCTTCACTTGAAATGTTAGCCATGAAGGGTGTGAGACAAAGTCTTAGTAACCTAAAACACAAAAACATGCAACCTATATCATCAGTCCACACAAATATGCATATGGTATAATGCAATGCAAAATATCATGGTATGCATGCCTCCTTCATACACGGCAAGAACCACGAGCCAATGTCATCACACAATATTTCCAATAGGTGAATCCATTCCAACAACCGGTGAAAGATGATTTCGAAATATCACCAAGTTCATCTCACACTAATGCTGGGATCGTGACTCTCCTTTCCCTAGATCACTCAAATTGATGGTGATTTAGAGAAGGTGTAGTCCACTGCCCCTTAGCTCTCTGGGTCACAGGAGAGGATTTAGTGACAGGGATCTATCATCATATCATCATATCATATCTCATCATCACCTCCCAATCTACCATATCTCATAATGCTCATGTGATAATGATGTTCATGCCATGTCGATATGTGTATGTCACTATGGAATCATTATCACACTTACCAATGTCATGCTAGCATGCTATCACTAGTGGAAAAAGCAATTTTTACATTGCAATTTTTACGTCGGTTATGTATGCCCTATCTGTGAAGAAGGTACATCCCACCATCAACTTGAATTTGGAAAGAAAACTGTCTATCTTGGTCACAGAAGATTTCTAAGACAGAACCACCCTTATCGTAGACTGAAAAAAGCTTTCAATGGCTTACAAGAAAATGAAAATGCTCCAAAGCCATTAACTGCAGAGCAAGTTTATCAACGAGTGAAAGACATCAATGTGATATTCAGTAAGTGCCAGAAATCAGCAACTGATAAGAATTTTTGGAAGAAGAGGTCTATCTTCTTTGATCTTCCATATTGGCAACATCTTGAGGTAAGACATTGTCTAGATGTGATGCATGTGGAGGAAAATGTGTGTGATAGTCTTATCAGAATGCTTCTCAACATACAAGGCAAGACCAAGGATACTACGAGAGCAAGACAAGATTTAGTTGCAATGGGAATATGAGCAGAGTTAGCTCCACTCCAAGTAGGGAAGAGAACTTACTTACCCCCAGCTTGTCATACTTTGTCCAAACAAGAGAGAAGAAGTTTATGTGAGTGTTTACATGGCATTAAGGTGCCACAAGGATATTCTTCAAATGTCAAAAGGTTTGTGTCATTGAAAGATTTAAAATTAGTAGGCTTGAAGTCCCATGATTGCCATGTGTTGATGCAACAACTGTTACCAGTGGCTATCAGAGATATATTGCCTAAAAATGTGAGAGAAACTATAACTAGACTGTGTTTCTTCTTCAATGCTATATGTAGCAAAGTCATTGACCCTCTGAAATTGGATGAATTGGAAAATGATATTGCTATTATTTTGTGCCAACTTGAAATGTATTTTCCACCATCATTTTTTGACATCATGGTACATTTAATTGTACATCTGGTGAGAGAGATAAGGCTGTGCGGCCCTATTTATTTACGGTGGATGTACCCATTTGAGCGATACATGAAAATCTTAAAAGGGTATGTGAAGAACCCACATCGTCCTGAAGCCTCTATTGTTCAAAGATATGTTGCTGAAGAGGTAGTTGATTTTTGTAATGAATATTTGTCAGAAGTAGAAGCTATTGGACTTCCTAAGTCTCGCCACGAGGGAATAAGAGTTATAGGGAAGGGTACACGGGGTGTGAAAGTGAAGCCTATGTCACGTGAAGAAGTGCTACAAGCACATTTGTACATTCTGAATAATACTGATGAAGTTCATCCCTACTTAGCTGAGCATAAAAACATTGTAAGGGAGAAGAACCCTCGAAAAAGTGATAAATGGTTGCTAAATGAGCACAATAGGACGTTCAGGTCATGGTTCAATGAACAAGTAAGGAAGGATGTTACTGCTTCTGATACAATTAGGTGGTTAGCTGATGGGCCTCGTTTTGAGGTCATATGTTGGAGTGAATATGACATTAATGGGTACTCCTTCTATACAAAAGCACAAGATGATAAAAGCACTATGCAAAATAGTGGGGTTATGGTAGTAGCTGAATCAATGCATTTTTCAAGCTCGAAAGATAAAAATCCCATTTTGGCAAGTATATCTTATTTTGGTGTTATTCAAGAGATATGGGAGGTTGACTACATTAAGTTTAGAGTACCTGTTTTAAAATGTAGGTGGGTTGATAGTAATAATGGTGTTCGAACAGACGAGTTAGGATTTACTTTGGTAGATCTTAATAGGGAAGGTTATAAAGAGGAGCCCTTTATCATGGCAGTCCAAGCGAAACAAGTGTTTTATATCACTGACCCAGTTAATAAAAAGTGGTCTGTCGTTCTTCAAGGGAAAAGGCTGACTGGTAGTAATGAGATTGATGAATCCAATTATGATATTTATGAGACTCCTTCATTTTCATCAAGACTACCTCAATGGAATGAAGATGATGAAGTAGATGATGTGCATGCCGCAAGAAATGATCATGAAGAAGGGATATGGGAGAATATGCAGACATAAGAAAGTTTGAAATAGGGATTAGGTGGCATTTCTCTTATTTTAGGTCAATTATTCTTGGTTTCCCTTTTTTGACTTTTTTTCCTTCTTTTAGGAGGCTACCTTTTCTTAATATTTGATTATGTTCTTTTCTTAAAAAGCTTATTTTCTATAAAATTAAAATGTTATGTTTATTTGTTCAGTAGCTTTGTGTATAAATGCACACACATAAATATACAACACATTTGAAATAAGAGAGCTAATCATGTTTCTTTTTCTATAAAGTGCCCCTACAAATTAAAAAAAAAATGTCATTGTCTTTGTGACTTTTCAAGTCTACTATTTTATTAGCATCTACCAAGGATGAACCTGCCTAGGGGAACAATGATCCCATTTTTTTTTAGTAATTTATATAGATGAGTGATCTATGCTGCCCCCCCCCCCAACACTTCAAGACAAAGTATTAAATTAAACTAAATCAAAGTTTCTTTTTCTTAATTTAGAAATATCAGTTGCATTATTAATTAATGTTTGAAATAAAAATGAAGCTAATTATTACTTATAATACCACCACCACTTTTACATATCAATAGTAAAAAAGAATTACTCTTTAGATTCAGAATGTGCTGATCTTTTTTTTTTAAAATTACATATGCACAAGAAAATTCATTTGATCGATATATTCAGCACATGCAAAACAACAATTAAAATGAATAATTGAATATGTCCTATTATATGGTACAAAAGTAATCGTCCATCTAGTCAGGACGACACTTTCCCTTCAGATACATAATTGAGTTATGAGAATTCTTGCCCAACCATGATCATTTTTTTTTTCTCCTTTTAGTTACATGCAATGAACGTACCTATGTTGGGATATAATTGGTGGGTATTATATATACACACATATATATAAATAGGGCAATTTACTAACCTTAATTATCTTGTTCACTTAATAGCCGCATGGAGAATCCCTCAAGCAGTAAATGTAAAAGAGGTAGACGTGGCGGCACACGATTGAAAGAGTTGGCCTTAGCTCATGGTGGTGGCCATAGAAAGAAGGTTAACTTTGATGAAGGGAATCCAATTGGACCTGGATCTAAGCAGTTCAAGAGCTTTGTTGGCACTATGACACGCTCAAAAATTAGCATCTTAATCGAAAAATGGGATAATGTAGAAGATATTGAGAAGGATCAACTTTGGCAAGCTATCTTGGTAAATAATTATATAATTATCTATTGTTTTACATATATTTTTTATCTATTTGATTACTAACTTCCTCATATGCATCTTTGTAGCTAACTTATGACATTCCTCAAACTCAAGTTGTGAAGACAAAGATACTACAATATGCAGGGGGGCGATGGAAAGACTTCAAGAGCAAACTAACAAGTAATTATGTTTTTGGTAAGATGAGAGACCAAAATCCTTGTGAGAAGTATGAGTATCTTGATCAAGAGACATGGGAGAAATTTGTTAATAGTCGACATGATCCAGCATTTATGGTGAGCAAACATTTGAATGTGATATCAAATACATTTTGTTATTAATTGCTTTTCTGGACCTAACCTTCCCATTTATTGCCAACAGAAAAAAAGAGAGGAACATCAAGAGATCCAAAAGAAAAATGTTTACCCCCACACCTTGTCTCGTGGAGGATATGAATTGCTTGAAGAACAGATTATGCAGGAGAAGTTGAAAGCAAGAAGAGATGCTGCAGGGAATGATGAATCAGTAGTTATCTCTCCTCCATCTCCTCCCTCTCGTCATGAAAAGTGGAAGAGAGCACGGATGAACAAGGAAGGACAATTCCTCACTGAGGAGGCTAGAATAGTAGCTGAGAAGATTGTAAGTAATTTAATATAAATGAAAATTATTGTACTTTAGTTACACAATTGTTAATTATGTTAGTTCTTTTTGCATTACAGGATACTCTAGAACAAGAGGTAACCCAAGGGAGCTTTACTCCTGTTGGAAGGAAGGATATATTGGCCACTGCACTAGGGAAGGAAGAGCACCCTGGGCGTGTAAGGGGTGTGGGAGGGGGAGTAGGCATAAGACAGTTCTTTGGATCATGTTCAAGCCGTAGCTCAGGATCGGTTTCTATGCACCAGGTGGAAAAAATGATGGAAGATGTTAGAGAGCAAACCCGTGTTGCGGTCGTAGCTGACATGGAACAACGAATGGAAGCACGAATGGAGGCTATGCAAGAGAAAATGATGTCCATGTTCAGGAGTTCAATGGAGGCGATGCAGTCCCGAACAGAACAGCCTCCCATGGATATCCCTTCTCCCATGCCTCCAAGCACAAAAGGCAGTTGTGTGTCTCAAGCTATGGAGGAAACTGAAATACCAAATACAGGAGCAGCGTGTGAGATTTATTTGGAGGATCCTTACACTCGTATAGTTGCATATGGCAAAGTCTTCAAGTTGGGAGGAACCATCCACCACCAGCCAATACAACAGGACCAAGTAAGGGTGGTGGTTGAGGATGTTGTTGACCATGATGCCTTGGTGCCATTCCCTACTGAGGAGGTTACCACAGTTCAACAAGCCTCAAAAAATTTTATTTTGTGGCCGAAAAGACTAGTCCGCTTGGTTATGGATCAGGTACAAAAAAATCATATTATTCTCACTTATTTTCTAAATGAGATAGTATGAAGTTCTAATTATTCGTTATTTAATTAATTAGGGACTCCACAAGAGCAAGGATTCTATGGATTCAAATCCCCAACCCCAACCCCATGTAGTTCAACCCTATGTTGCCCCAGAGCTTGACGCATTCACAAGACTAACTGTGGCAGCTAGGAAGATCAATACGATCCAGTTACATATGGGTCTAGAGATTGTGGGGAAGGAGTATGACTTCTACATCAAAAAGTGAGATGTCATAGAGTTCATAGCCTTCGAGCAATTGGGCATATCCATGATGCAATTGTTTATCATGTAAGTTCACTTTTACTTCAAGACCTACAATTTTGAATAATCATCCAAAGTTGTTGACATAAACTAAAATAAAAAAAGTGAATGAATTTAACTTTTATAATTCTTTTTTCTAATATTGTAGGTATCTCCACCACCTATGCATGTCCTCTGCAAGGAATGATAGATATGGATTCTTATGTCCAATGTACACCCAAAGTGTAGGGAATAAGGCAAATGAAAGAATGAACTACATTGCAGATAGCCTCAAGGATGAAAATAAGGAATGCTGGATGGTACCATACCATGAGGGGTAATATTTGGTTTGAAATCCATTCCCTGTAATGATTTAATAAGGAATATGTAACTAATATTACATTATCATTAATTGATATATTGTAGGACTTATTGGAAGCTAGGTGTTATTTGCCCACAAAAAACAACCATTTTTTGGTTTTCTTCCACGGAGCAGCAAGTGAGCCTTGATGTGAAGAGCATATTTGAAACGTAAGTTTTCTGCAAAACTTTGTTTCATACACTTTTAGTCTGCGAATTATGTAACATCCCAAGAAAGCTAAAATATGTAGAAATGTATAGAGATTTTGCAAAAACGGACGGGTACCGTTTTGCATGAAAAAGGGCAAAGAGATCATTTTTCCTGGTTGAATGGAAAAATGAGAAAATTATATTTTTTTCCTCAAAGAATTATGAAAAGGACATCCATGTCCCAAAACCATTGAAATGCACGTGGAGGAAGAAATAAAAAGTCTTGGGGAAAATTACACCTAACGACCCAAAAGTTCCAGAAATTATAGTTTAACCTTGGGTCAGGAGTAATTTTCTAAATATGCAAAATTACTGTCAAAACGAAGCCCTCGACGAGAGAAGTCCAATGGTATATGGCACTGAGGGTTAATGTTCAAGAATAAAGAAATAATCAGTGCCGAGTGTCCAAAAGTAACAGTAAACCGATAAAGTAAACCGTGGGCCCTACCGATGGTTAAAAAGAAATCGGATCAGGATATGGGCCATACACAGATACCATTTGGGACAGGATAATTATGAAAATATAAAAATAAAATTAGAATAGTCCTGTATCCCAAAAATGCTAAATTAGTATAAAGACGGTTTTATCGGTACGGTTAAAAAGTATCCGGATTGAGGTATATCTGGATCAGGAAAATTGGACAATTTTTGGACATATTTTTCTCTCTCTCATGCGTGATTTGCTGCAGCCAATTGTCCAAATAATTTAATGATTTTTGAAGGAAAACTTGTTGAAGAAGGAGACCAAAAAGTAATCATGGTTACTTTTGTAAATAACCATGATTAGCCATGATATTAATCACCCAATTAAGTCATTAATTGTCTTCTTTCTTCATCACCTTCACGCGTGAAGCAGTGGCTGAAACAGAGGAAGAAAACGCAAGAAAAGGAAGGAGAAAAAGAGGAAGAAAAGGAAGAGGAGTCAAAGCAAAATTGAAAAACCAATCGGTAAGCTTTTATGTTACTACCCTAAGCTTACTATCCATGGTTTTTAAAGCATGATTTATGGTTTAGTTTTCTTCCTTTACACCTTAGGGTTTCATCCAAATTGGGTTTTAGCATAGGAATGAGTTTTGGACCATGAAACTTAAGGGAAAGCATAGACTAGACACTAGAAGCATGAATCCATGGAAGGTTTGAAGTGATTTGAAGGAAATTTTTTTTAATCACTATGAGATGATTTCGGCCAGAACAGGGGAGGTATTTAGAGTTGGAATTTCATGATTTTGACCTCAAAAATGGATTCCCCATGGTCCAAAACCTTAGGAACAAGTATGTTGTACAAAGAAAAAGCAAAGGAAAACAAAGGGTAAAATTTGGGTTTTAGTGTATGAAGTATTGTGTAATTCCAAAAAACCAATGGATAAATTGGTTCAATGATGATGTGGATAGGTTCAAGAAGGTTATGGAAAGCTCAAAAAGTGGTGGACCAAGTTTGGAAAGCAAGGGAGCATCATAAGGTAGTTAATTTCCCATACTAGCATTATGTTATCATGTTTGTTTCAATGTGTTTTATGCCTTGTCATATGATTGCAATGATGATTTGAGATTATTTATGTGTATTGGCTGAGTTGTTGGAGGGGCATTGAGACCCCGGGATGTCCATTTGTCAAAACGAAACTCTGCCGAAATTTTTATGAATTCATATGACACAAATGTGATAATGCATTCAAAGTGTGTTAAGGTATGCAAAATGTGTTATCTTGATATTTTTATGTTGAATGTGATGATGTGATGGCATGTTGGGTGTTAACTACTGAGATTCTTTGAATCTCACCCTCCCAAATATTAACCATGAATAGGTAGCAGCAATGGCAAGTCCACCAAGGAAGAGAAGGGAAAGGAGAAAGATTTTGGCCATTAATGTGATAATTAAAGCATTGGCCATGAGCTTTGATATATTGCATAAATTGGTAAATGTGATGATAAATAAGTTTTTTTAGATTTTAATATTCCTTTAAGTTCTAGCTAAGGTGTGGCATGATATGAAGATGAATTATGGTCATGTAAATATCTTACAATTTTTGTATTGTAAGTATAAGGATACAAATGATTATTCTGACCACTACCAAATGAATGTTCTACAATATGGGATAGTTGATGTATAAAGTATGAATGTTATCTATGTTTAAAAACTAGATAGAAAGAGCTTTCATGTGGTCCAAAGATCACTCAAATAGGATGAGTGTAAGATTTATAGTGAATTTTCAAAGTTAGCTCAGAAAACTGGAATTTCTGAAATTGACCATATGAATGGTAGTAATTCACGAAATATACTGTACAAATTGGCCAAATAATTTCTCTGATTGATATTTTTCCCATGTAAATAATATTTTAAGCTACACATGGAGACTTGAATCACATGTATATGATTTTTATTGATTTAGTTATGAATTTCCAAAATTTAATTGGAATAAATGAATTAGATTAAATGAATAGTGCCAAAGTTGAAAAAATTTTGTTATGGCATTTATTGTGATTCAAGATCGTACTATGATATAAATAGACTTTAGAATGGTTAATTATGTGGGAAATGGGCCTATAAAGGAGGTGTTACAAATTAGCTTCATTCTTAGCAAGATGAGTATGGAATATAAAATTATATTGGTTGATATATAATGCTTTCCATATCACTTACTACTTTTTGTTGTCAGTTTCTATTTGAGTTTATAATCATTAATTTCTATCGCTTATGAGAAATGATAGTCACATGAACATGTTAGATATCTTGCTATGTGTACTAAGGCTGGAAACTTGTTCTGTTTCATGGTTATATTCTAATCCTAGTATTAATTTTTGTTCTCTCTTGTGCTTGGTACATCTATATGATTATGTTCTCTATGTTGAAAATGTCAGTTTATACATGAAAAGAACTTTACTTATCCATAAAAATGACATTATGATTATAGCTCCCAAATAGGTCATAATCATGATTATCCTTGTAATTAGAATGAGGTTTGGTTGCTGTATGTGTATGTGATGTTTTGAGCTTGGAAAGGCTCATATGAGTATGATGGTTCTTGGAAAGAACTTCATTTCTGTGGTTGTATATAATTGCTCTACATTATATATCTTGGAAAGAACTTCATTTTTGTGGTTGTTAGAAAAGTAATTGTATATAGTTATGTGTTTTTGTGAAAACTAAAAAACCTTGGGATATATATTTGTTGCATGTGAAACGTTCTGATTTGAGTGAAAAAAGGGTGACTTTGTGGTCTTGATTTTTAGGGGAAGATATTGATATATTTTGCTGCACGTGTATATTTTTCCCCAAGCATAATAGGCAGATACATTTAGTCTCATTTGGGTATAAGAAAGTCATCTTTGCTATTGCAACACATGGGTGCTGATTTGAACCATTAATTTAATCACTCCAATTTTGGTTTTATATATATGAGAAATATGTTTTCTTTAGAAATGTATTAGAGTTGACTTCATTCATAAAGTTGATGGATATTTTTCTGGTTAAAGCATGCACATGCGCAAGTCATATCTAATTTTGTGTAATATGTTTTTTTTATTAAAGTATGCACTTCTTTTGTTTGATATGATGATTTCTGGAATGTCTGTTCAGGATGATTATGCCTTTTATTGCTGTTTCTAACATGTGATGTTGTATATTTTGGTGTATTTGATGCTAGATCTTTGAAGTCATACCAAATGATGGGTGGAAAGCACTCACATAAGCAAAAGAAGTGCAAGTGGGAATATCCACAAGTAAGTAGTTTGAACTCATGCTTTTTCCAAAACAATTATTCCATGTTTTTTTATTATTTTTCATTCATTTGTAGTGCCATCGTCATCAAGGAGACAATGAGTCTGGTTATTATGTGATGAGATATATGTATGACATCATCAAGACAAACATTATTGAGTCATTTCATCAGGTAATAGTATCTTACCCAACTTAGATTTGTGATGCTAGTTGAGATTTCTATTGATTGATCTATGGCTTATGTTTCAATGGTTTTACTTTGAACTTGCAGCACTATCATGATATTGAGAGCTATTCTGATTTAGAGATGGAACACATTCGCAACATTTGGGCAGAATATTTTCTACAAAAAGTGGCATTATGATAAGGTAATAGTTTAGATTTATTATTGTATAGTTTTGATGCAAATTCTTACTTGTTCAATTAAAAACTTTTGATTTGGCACATAATCAATTCTATCAAATGGTATGATTTGGTGGTAATGACTTAACAGATCATGCAGATGGGGAGGGAGTTGATGGGACACAACTTGACCCTAAAGGAAGGAATTGATGAATAATTTTGCTGTGGAGCTTTTTAAGTTTTCTCTTGTTATTTTTTGTTCATTTTTGAATTGGGCTTGTAGTACCTTGTTTAGGAGCTTTGGTTTCTGGTTTTAAACTAGTTGGTGTATGTTTGATTTGGTGATTTTAGTAATGGATTTCTTATTTTCATTATTGGATCTTGATTTCATAACATTTGGAGTTTTTGTTGTTGGTTTAATTAGAAATGCGTCAATTGTCACAGGAAACAAATTTCATTTCTTTTTCGTATGAAATTGACAATTGCCACTCATGTTTATAATTTTCCTATAAAATAATAATTAATTTTGTTTTCATGGAAATTTTTTTTTAAAAAAAGTTTCATTTCTATGTCGGTTGCAATGATAACCGACGTAAAAATTCATAAACTACGTCGGTTGTGATATATACTCGACGTAGAAATAGATTTTTATGTCGGTTATAATAGGTAACCGAAGTGAAATGAAGACGTGGAAATAGTTTTATATCAATTTCCACGTCGGTTGGGGTTAGGAACCGACGTAGAATATGTATTTCTACGTCGGTCCTAGAACCGACGTAGAAAATTTATTTTCTATGTCTGCCTGATCCGCGTCACCTCAATAACCGAAGTAATTGATGAAAAAGAATCGATGTAGAAAAACCTTTCTGCAGTAGTGTATGGAATCACATATAACATCATGTTCATCATCATCATATACCAATACCATGGATCTAGACCCATACCTCATCTAGTTGTGTGTATACCATGATATGTAGATTAAACCATTCACACACATATAACGATATCGTGGTATAAATGAGGACATGCATATCTACACATATTTAAATACAAATAAATAATTAACATACCAACACAAACAACTGGTTTCCTAAAATTGCTGACACCACACACCCACACACACACTAGCTAACCCCACCATTTCAACATTGAACACAAGCTAAGTCACCTCTAATTATCCAAATAACCACTATAACATCATAATACCTTTAATTAACATAATGTATAACTTAACCGAAATTCATAAGTTTCCCCCTAGGGTTTTAACAACATAAATCCACACCAATGAACTCCTAATGATCATCCTAATCAGAATTATTCACATACAATTCAGATTCCTACTTTTCTTCACAATTTCCAACCTAGGGCTAGACATAATTTGTACATTCTCCCTCTAAAACTCATACTCAAGCATCAAAAACACTAAATAACACCTCATTGATCCCTTAACAACCATTTTAATTAGTGGAATCTAACCAAATCAAGGTTCCCATGCATATACCTGAAAATCCACCTAAAAATCGAAGAGAAAAGAGAGGAGGGAAAGCAAGAACAACTTACCAACCAGGATTAAAGCCTCTTGAGTTAGAAAATTATCTCCCTAGGTTGGATTTATGGAACCCTAGTAGAGCTCCTCCGTTTCTCCCTCATTCTCTCCTGCTTCTGTCAATTGAAAGCCTTTGGATATAAACACATCCGACATATACCACCACAGCGGGTGATAAGTTTGCCATGATGTGAGACCTTTCTGTTTGAAAAATGTTGAAGCTCTCTGATTTGTTCGCCGCAACGACCTTGTATCTCATCATAATGTAGAGTACTTCTACCTCATTTTTATTTTTTCCTTGTCTTCATTCCTCCGGTCCTACATATATAGTCAAGTATACTTCTCATTAGCTCAAGACTAAGTCTAGGATAGTATACTGAGGGTTGTTACACATTTCAAGGTCTTCATTACTCCACTTCTGTCCTTTTTACTTTAAATTACTTGGACATATATATGGTTGGAACTTTGGAGAATGAGATTTTATACAAATCTCAGTAGAAATTTGATTCCATTTAAGCATTCCATTACATAATTCAAGTAATTAACATACATAGTATAACAAATTCATTATATTGCTAGTACTTTCTTAGATTCATATTCATAATCATACATAGACTTGAATAAAGATAGTCATGATGACAATTTAAGCATAATCAACATCATACAACTCAAATATACTTTTTCAAAGCATGACAATATAATATTCATATCAATCACTCAAATCACAATAAAATGCAAGAATGAGGATAACTTGCTACCTTGTATGAAAATCAACTCCTTTATTTTAAACTGTACAAAAGCCTGTACTACTACAGTTGGCACTTTCTAGATCAGGTAAAATAGATTTTCTAGATCGGTTTTACTACTGATGTAGAAGTGACCGATGTAGAAAGTTCACCTTTCTAGATCGGTTATTAACCGATCTAGAAAATATTTTCTAGAGCGGGTGTTTAAACACCCGGTCTAGAAAATTATGAAAAAAATATGGATAACATTGGCCAATGAGGACTTTCTAGATCGGTTCCAAGTCATAACCGATCTAAAATATAATTTCTGGATCGGTTATGACTTGGAACCGATCTAGAAAGTGTGAATTTTTTTTTTTACCATATGCATTGAATCTTACGTCCATCCTCTCTGTTTACCATCATACAAAATGTATACCAAATTACATCCAACTAACCAGCACCATAATGCAGTAATGAACCAAATTACATCCAATTTGAACCAAGTGAATTTTCTACTCATATGTGACAATGTAATCAAGAAAAACATTACAGAAACAAAAAATGCAGTAACAGCCCAATGTCTTCCAAATTCACCATGCATATAATGCCTAACATTAACCTAAAAGTATAACAACATAAAATCATCATTGCAACAAAAACTTATCACAACCAATCTTTAACTTTCTTTTCAACATAGTTGGCCACCAAAAACAACTTTCATTTGACAACCAAATTTGACCTTCAAAGTGAAGTGGTTTCCAGAAAATAGCTTGCCCAATGCCTTTGAATTCCTTTAATTTCCTCGTCAGAAAAAGGGTCCTCATTGTCAAATATCTGCAAGCTCAAAGCCCATCAAAACATGAACAACTCACAAAGAAACAAAACTAAGTTATGTAAACTATAATTACCTTTTTGAATGATTCAACAATGCTTGAAGTGATGATATTGAACATATATATCATCACATAATATCCACACACTTTGTCCCCCATTTGTTTCAGATACTACAAATGAACAAAAAATGAGCAACATCATGAAAGAGTGAAAAAATGTTGTAAAAAGTGCTTAGGTTCAAACTGCTTACCTCTGGGTAGAACCACGAAGTCTTCTTTAGTTGATGTGTATGCTGACCCTGCATGACTTTGCTTGATCCCATAGCACTAAGTTCAAATACATGCAAGGAATTATATTATAAAGTAATGATAATAAATATCACAAAGCAAAGATTTATATAAATATACTTACGTGTCAATCATATCCTTGAACTCATCTTTTGGTGGCATCGATGCAGAGCAGAACCAAGTGACGGCATTTTGCTAAGGGAAATAACCATCAACTGCCAATGGTCCTTACAAAATAGGGAATAAATTACACAGCCACAATATCATATCAATTACAATCTTTTTCTTACCCCCAATGATATGGTGCAAGGTAACATTGCTTGTTGCTTTCTTTGAGCCTTGATCTAATGTAAGTTGATATTGCAGATGTCTTGTTACCTTGCTTCTGGATGTGTTGTGGGCACATGAAACCATACTTTTCACTTTTTCCTGATAAGTTGCAAAGGTGATACAGATACCTACAATATTCTAAATATGTGAGTTTTAAGAGCTCAATGCTTAGACATCATCTAGAAATAACAATAAACTTACTTCACAAACAATTGCAAAATCGATATGTTCAGCTTATCAATCATGAGTAGCTCCATCACATCCCTTTGGAAAATGTAGAAATCGTAATCCTTCATATCATCCACAATCCCTAAATCCAAATGAACTTTTACAGGAATTTTGATGTTCATTGCCACTACACATAGACATGTTAATGGATCCATTTGGGGTTGGGACTGAGGCATTGATGGAGTAATTTCCTAAATAGTGAAGTAATGATTAAAAAAATTACATGCTATATGAAGTATGAGAAAAGCACAAGATAGCAATAATAGAACTACCTGGACAAGTCTTTTTGGCCACAAAATAAAATTATTTTGGGCTTGCCCAACTGTGTTCACCTCATTACTAGGGAACGGTACTAATGCATATGGAACTTCAACTCGATCAACCACTATCTGTACTTGATCATCCTTCATTTTTTGGTGATGGATAACTGAGCTCAAGTTGTAGACTTTACCATAGGCTACTAATCGTCTATGAGGATCCTCCAGACATAGCTCACATGGTTTTCTACTATCTTGGATGGGAGTACCCTTTGATGCATGGTTAGGAATACAACTATATTTTGTGCTTTGAACTATTGGTGAATTGGTTCCCTAGACAGATATATCTACCCGTGATGGTATCCCTGCTGCACCAAATAAGGACTTCACTTCATCCTTTATAGCTGCCACCTGTGTTGCTACTTATGTTGCCACCATAATTTCCATCTCATCCCTAGTCATGATTCTTGAGCCATGGCATTTGGTTGATCTAAAGTACTGCTTGATACCTACTCCTCTTCCAACTCCCTTGACACGGACAGGGTGCTCCGGTTTCTCCAGAGCAGTGGCCAAGATATCATTCCTTCCAATAGGAGTAAAGCTTCCCTGGGAGTACTGTTCTTGAAGAGAATCCTGTAACATACAAATAACAAACATATTTAACACTTGCATAACTAAAGCTAAATAATAATTTTGGGAAGTTCTAAATTACTTACAATCTTCTCAGCAACTACACAAGCCTCCTCTGTGACATACTCTCCTTCCATCGTTTACCGTGCAAGCTTCCATTTCTCAGTGCGAGTTGATGGAGATAGAGGAGAAGTAACAGTGGATGAGTCACCTTGAGCATCTTGTTAGGCCTCCAACTTTTGTTTCATAATTTTTTCTTCGAGAAAGTCGTAACCCCCACGTGACAATCTATGGGGGTAAACATTTTTTGATTGTAACTCTTGAGCTTTTTGTCTCTTCTCCTGTTAATAATAAGTGAATAAAATCAATAATGAATAAAATAATTTCATTTTCACATTGTTGGCTTACTAACCTGAAATTTTTCATCTAGATGACTTTCGACAAATTTATGCCAAGTCTCCTCTTCAAGAAATTGATAATCCTTGCAAGGATTTACTCCCTTCAGCTTACCAAACACATATCTACTAGTGAGACTAGTCTTGAATGCCTTCCATCGCTCCCTTGCATATTGAATCAACTTCGTCCTCAATAATTCATCAAGAGGAACATCATAAGTGAGCTACAATACACATATATACAAGGAAGTTAGTGATATAATAATATAAATAAGTATAATAGTTACAAAAATAGACAAGTATATAGCGATATACCATGATAGTTTCCCAAATCTGATCCTTCACCTTGTTTAATACATCTACCCACTCATTCTTTAAAATGCTTGCCTTACTACGTCCTAGAAGGGTAACAAAACTTTTAAACCTCTTTCTATTAGGCCCTATTGGATTCCAACTCTCATCAAATGCAATAAGTATCCTCTGTTCACTACCATGATCAAGGGTCAACTCCTTTAACCGTGTGCCACGTTTGCCCCTTTTATGTGTAGATTGATGAGTTTGTCCACTCTAAGTATCATTATGAGTAGACTGGTCACTAGAACGATTCTCCATGTTCCTGTTTAGACAATAAAGATAATGAGGTAAGCATATTGAAATAATATGAAATAAGTAATAAACATAAGATAATAAGATAATTAAAGCATGAAATAAGATAAGTAACAACCATAATTCTAACTTAAATTTTATAAATTGTTATATGAACTATGAAATAAGACAAGTAACAACTTAACTCAAACTTCATGTAAGGTTATTCTCCCATATCCCTTCATTATGATCGTCTCTTGAGGTGTATACTTCATCTATTTCATCTTCTTCATTTAGTTTAGGTAACCTTGATGAGAAAGGAGGAGTCTCACAAATATTGAAACTTGATTCATCATTCTCATCACTAGTAATCAACTTTTTCCCTTGTAAAACCACAGACCATTTTTTATCTACTAGATCGGTGACATAAAACACTTGTTTTGCTTGGATTGCCATGATAAAAGTCTCCTCCTTATAACCTACCCTATTAAGATCCACCAATGTAAATCCTAACTCATCTGTTCGGACACCATTATTACTATCAACCCACTTACATTTAAAAATAGGCACTTTAAATTTAGTATAATCAACCTCCCAAATCTTCAATAACCCCAAAATAAGATATGGCTGCCAATACTGGATTTTTATCTTTTGAACTTGAAAAATGCATCGACTCTGCTACTACCATAACCCCACTATTTTGCATGGTACTCTTGTCATCTTGGGCTTTTGTATAAAATGAATACCCATTGATGTCATAGGCACTCCAACATACGACATCAAAGTGAGGTCCATTAGCTAACCATCTTATTATATTAGATACATTATCTTCTATCATAACCTGTTCGTTGAATCATGATCTGAAAATTCTGTTGTGTTCATTCATCAACCACTTATCATTCTTCCGAGGGTTTTTTTCCCTTATAATGCTTTTATGGGTAGTCAAGTAGGATTGAACTTCATCAGTGTTATTCAAAATGTATAGATGTGCTTGCAGTACTTCTTCACAACCCATGCTTTTTACTCTTAAGCCTCGTGTACCCTAACCTGTGCCTCTTCCCTCATGGCGAGACTTTGGAAGTTCAACAGCTTTTGCTTTTGCTAAGTATTCAGTACAAAACTCAACTGCTTTTTCAGTAACATATCTTTCAACAATTGATGCTTTAGGCTGATGTGGATTCTTCACATACCCCTTTAAGATTTTCATGTATCGCTCAAATGGGTACATCCACCGTAAATAAATAGGGCCACACAACCTTATCTCCCTTACTAGGTGGACCATTAAATGTACCATGATGTCAAAAAAAGAAGGTGGAAAGTATATCTCAAGTTGGCACAAGATAATGGCAGCATCATTTTCCCATTTATCTAATTTCTTGGGGTCAATCACTTTACTACATATGGCATTGAAGAAGAAGCATCGCCTAGTTATAGTATCTCTCAATTTTTTTGGCAATACATCCCGAATAGCCACTGGTAATAGTTGTTGTATCAAGATATGGCAATCATGAGATTTTAAGCCTATTAACTTCAAATCTTTCATTGACACAAGCCTTTTAACATTTGAAGAATACCCTTAGGGAACTTTAACACCATGTAAACACTCACAAAAACTTCTTCTCTCATTTTTGGACAATGTATGACAAGCTAGGGGCAAACAAGTCCTCTTACCTACTTGTTGCGGAGCTAACTCTTGTCATATTCCCATTGCAACCATATCATTTCTCGCTTTTGCACAATCCTTGGTCTTGCCTTGTATATTGAGAAGTGTTCCGATAAGACTATCACACATATTTTTCTT
The DNA here is from genome assembly GCA_026686845.1 of Adenanthera pavonina. Classification (NCBI taxonomy): domain Eukaryota; kingdom Viridiplantae; phylum Streptophyta; class Magnoliopsida; order Fabales; family Fabaceae; genus Adenanthera; species Adenanthera pavonina. The sequence continues at coordinate 21,531,308 of JAIVEN010000009.1, forward strand.
CACATGCATCACATCAATGCTATGTTTAACCTCGAGACTTCGCCAATATGGAAGATCATAGAAGATAAACCTCTTTTTCCATAAATTCTTTTCAGCTGCAAGTTTATGAACTTTTCCAAACATAACATTGATGTCTTTCACCCTTTGATAAACTTGCTCTGCATTTAATGCCTCAGGAGCATCTTCATACTCTTGTAAGCCATTGAAAGCTTTTTTCAATCTACGATATGGGTGGTTCCATCGAAGAAATCTCCTATGAGAAAAGTAGACTGTCTTCTTTCCATACTTAAGTTGATTGCAGCATGTACCTTCTTGACAAATAGGGCATGCCTTATGCCCCTTAACACTGTACCCGGACAAGTTTCCATATGCTGGAAAGTCATTTATTGTGCAAAAGATCATGGCACGCATCTTAAAAGTCTCTTTTTGATATGCATCAAACACATCCACACATTTCTCCCATAACATTTTTAAGTTTGTAATCAAAGGTCCCAAGTAAACATCTATGTCATTTCCTGGCTATTTTGGGCCCGAAATCATCATAGACAACATGATGTACTTGCGCTTCACACACAACCAAGGAGGTAGGTTGTAAATCACCAAGAGAATAGGCCATGAACTATGTTTACTGCTCATATTACCATAAGGGTTCATTCCATCTGTACAAAGTCCAAGCCTAAGATTTCTTGGCTTACTACCAAAGTCAGGAAACAATTGATCAATTACCTTCCACTGAGGGGAATCAGCCGGATGTCGGAGCTTTCCATCAGAAACCCTTTCATCTACATGCCATCTCAAGTTCTTTGAATCCTTTGCATTAGCAAACAAGCGCTTGAACTTTGGTATTATTGGAAGATACCATAAAACTTTCACAGAAGGCCCCTTAGTGTTTATATCACAAGTAGAATGACCATCCTCCTTTACTTTGTAGTGTGATGCCCCACATTTTGGACACACATGTAGCCCTTCATACTCATTTCTATACAATATACAGTCATTAGGACAAGCATGTATCTTTTTATACTCCATACCCATTGGGCACAATATTTTCTTTGCCTTATAGTTGCGATTCGGTAGTTCATTACTTTCTGGAAGCATAATTTTCAACAACTCAAGCAAATCCGTGAAACTCTTATCACTCCACCCATTTATCACTTTCAAGTTGACCAATCTTAACATAGTTGATAACCGTGTAAATTTAGCACATCCTGGATACAAAGGCTTCTCTGCGTCATTACACAAGCCATCATATACATGTGCTCGCTCAAAGGCCTCTACTCCAACATCATGAATCATGTCCTCTAGTCGATCATCTATATCTAAATCAACTCTCCCCTTTTGGTACACAGTTGACGTTTCAAATTCACCATGCCATGTCCATCGTGTATACCTCTTGTTGAACCCATAACAAATTACATGATCTCTAATTTCTAAAACACCCAATCGCCTTTCATTCAAACATTTGACACAAGGACAAAAAAACTTCCCATTATTGTTATGAACATTTTTTTTTAGCAAATTCCAGAAACTCTTCCAACCCATTCTCATATTCAACACTTATTCGTCTAGCATTTATCCAACTATGATCCATGACTACCTAGAGAAGATTAGAGTATATTATTACCATATATGTACAAGGAAATTAAAGTTGCATCGAACCTCCTAATAATTTTACAATGAAAAACTAACAGCCATAAATCAATCATAGTCTTTCAATAGTTTTACTAAAATAGGAATTATCAATAGCAACTAGATAAGTATTACCTAATAAATCAAAGCACCGAGTTAGAGCTTTAATTGAAATAGAATGCTTTCCAAGAAGAGCCAAGTACCTGTAATTGATAGAGTTGTAGTGAATATAACTAGTTTGAAAAGAAAAATTGCATACTCAACAAATTTTATAAGAACCTACTATGCCAATTCATAATTGTGGGCCTCAATTCTTTTTTTTTTTTAAAAAAACTTAGAAGAAAAAGATACTGGTGGGGGAAAAGAGTGCTCAAAGAATAAATGTTAAGGCACCCCACTTGATCACACATTATTATGATGCATACATAACCCATGACTTTGTGAAAGAAGTAAATGACGAGCAATTAAACTCCAAAAGAAAAATGAACTTTATATTTGTAAAAATTGTTGTTAGACTAGTAGTTAAAACTAACCCTGATGGTATAAAGCCAAAGCCACCACTAGTAGTTAGACTTAATATGCACTTGATAGCTTTTGTTGTATTTTTTTTTTACTCCATGAAGATGCTGAATTCTATCTGCTTACTAGACATAATATTATGCCCTTTATTGAACTGTAGGGTCTACTCTCTCTCTCTCTCTATATATATATATATATAAAGCCAAAAAGATGACCTACCTTATAGTTTGAACTTATTTGATTAGATTTTTTCTACCTGAAAATAAAGAGCATAGAAAAAAATATTGAACTTTTATAAAGTTAAATCTAAAAATGTAAAATGATAGCTAGAAGTTATGCTCTTGAGAAATTAATCACTATACATGGAAATAATAGGATTAGCTAAAATTTACTACAATAGTTTCACAGTAGCTAAAATCCACCAAAGTTCTTGAAAGTTTCAAAAAAGCCATCATTTTTATCATTCTCAATAGACTATAGCTAAAAAAAAGAGTATAGAAGAAAAAAAAGACTTACCTTCTATAAAGTTCCCCTACCACAATAAATTAGAAGCGACTGATATAAATTATATGCTCCTTGAAAAAAATTTGTAAGACATCCTCATCCACATCACTCACTGAAAATAAAGAGTCTCAAACTATTACCTTTCAGCAAATGCTCAAAACAGTAGGCATGAAAGGATACTGCTGACGATAACTTAAATTTGCTAAAAGGGAAAAAATCATTATGATAGAATATGTGGATCAATAGATGCAGAAGGAACGATGTGAAGTATTATTTATGGAGAGAAGGCCCTATAATAACAAGAAATGTCACAATGAGAACATCAAAACTAACCAGTGGCAAAATGATTATATTTTAATGAAGATGAGGTGAAAAAACTGAGAATCTATTAAGTCACCAAAGAACAAACACTTAACACCAAAAAATTAAACTTTCAATGACATATTTGGCTGGTTAAAAAATGATGGCTTGTTATGGCTTTTCCCTTTAATATAGCCTTACACCAGAACCTTAAGCAAAATTTCTACATACCACAATTGTGAACCAAAAGCATTTGAACTTTATTAATTTAAACTTAATCGGACAAGTCATGCTAGAAGGACTTAAACTTTTTTCTGGTCAATAAACACCTAAAAGATATATAGCAAGTAAAACAAGACGTACCCAAAGTCTATGATAACATTAATGTTATAATCTTTATTGGTCAAAAGGATTTTTCTTCAATTTGAAAGAGACATGACCACCTAATCAAAATAGAGACAACCACGTAACCTTGCCTATGATGTAGACCATGACATAATTTTTTTCGGTACAAAGCAACACATGACATCATATTGTCTTTTTGCTACTTCCCTCTATATATATATGTGCGTGAGAGAAGAAAAATTGCTGCTAACCAATAAAACTAATTGGTGTTTTTTTCTTTGGCCAGAAGTAAAACTAATTGCTATATATATATATATAAATAGTAAAACCAGATTTAACATGAAAAGAACAAGTACATGTATAGAGAGTAATAAGGCATTCTTAAAAGCAATATCGACATATAGCAAGACTAATTGAGAAAACTAACTCAAACCTTAAAGTTCCCCTACCACAATAAATCAGAAGTGATTGAGATAAATTAGAAGTTCCTTGAAAAAAATTTGTAAGACATCCTCATCCACATCACTCATTGAAAATAAAGAGTCTCAAACTATTAGCTTTCAGCAAATGCACAAAATAGTAGGCATGAAAGGATACTGCTGACAACAACTTAAATTTGCTAAAAGGGAAAAAATCATTATGATAGAATATGTGGATCAATAGATGCAGAAGGTACAATGTGAAGTATTATTTATGGAGAGAAGGCCCTATAATAACAAGAAATGTCACGATGAGAACATCAAAACTAACCAGTGGCAAAATGATTATATTTTAATGAAGATGGGGTGAAAAAGCTGAGAATCTATTAAGTCACTAAAGAACAAAGACTTAACACCAAAATATTAAACTTTCAATGACATATTTGGCTGGTTAAAAAATGATGGCTTTTTTTAGGCTTTTCCTTTAATATAGCCTTACACTAGAACCTTAAGCTAAATTTTTGCATACCACCATTTAAACCACAATTGTGAACCAAAAGTATTTGAACTTTATTAATTTAAACTTAATAGGAAAAGTCATGCTAGAAGAACTTAAACTTTTTTCAAGTCAATAAACACCTAAAAGATATATAAAACACCTAAAAGATATATAGCAAGTAAAACAGGACGTACCCAATGTCTATGATAACATTAATGACATAATCTTCATTGGTCAAAAGAGGATTTTTCTTTAATTTGAAGGAGACATGACCACCTAATCAAAATAGAGACAACCACGTAACCTTGCCTATGATGTGGACCATGACATAATTTTTTTCAGCACAAAGCAACACATGACATAATATTGTCTTTTTGCTACTTCCCTCTATATATATATGTGTGTGTGTGTGCGTGAGAGAAGAAAAATTGCTGCTAACCAATAAAACTAATTGGTCTTTTTTTCTTTGGCCAGAAGTAAAACTAATTGCTATATATATATATATAATATAGTAAAACCATATTTAACATGAACAGAACAAGTATATGTATAGAGAGTAATAAGGCATTCTTAAAAGCAATATCGACATATAGCAAGACTAACTGAGAAAACTAACTCAAACAAGATGTATCAAATGAAAGATGTTGGCTGATTTTTGTGAATAATATATAATTATGAAGCACCAGAAAAGTTGCTGTTAACTAAGCATAATTAAGTACCACAAAAGTTGCTGCTAACTAAGCATAATGAAGTTCCAGAAAAGTTGCTTACATGCGAGGCAGTAGGAAACCTCAAAAAGATCGCATCTTTGATACCTTTGTTCCTCATTATGTATGTCCCTTCTCTTTCTCTTCTTTTTCACTTTTAGTTCTGCAAAACCTTAGCTTCTTCTTTACTTGTATTTTATTCTCTTCTCTTCTCTCAATTATTCAAGTAAGAAACCAAGGAACAGATTGTCAAATAGGATACTTATCTAAAGAATAAGCTAGGTTTAGCTAGATGGAAACCCTCTTACCTTGTCAAAGAAACAAAATCAGACAACCCTAGCGATTAGTTCTCTAGCAAGCCTTCATTTGCAGATATCTGATGCAATCCCAGAAATCATGCTTTGATCCTGACCATCATATGTTTCAACAAAAAAGACAACAGTTAATTGCAACAGACACCCATAACAAATGGAGAGCTAGCACAACAGGGAGGAGTCGATTTATGAAGGGAATGGTGAAACAGAGGTCACATAGGTTCGTTGCAGTTATAGGGGACGGTGGGGTTCGAGCTTTGTTGACTGGATTTGTGCGAGACTGAACAGGTAGGGGTTGATTTGTAAAGAGAACAGTGAGGAGCTTGAGGCCAACAAAGTTCATGGGATTGTCGAAGAGAAGCGCGATTTTTTTTAGTTAGAGCTGAGAGAGCGCGTACCGAATGGAGAATGTGTATGAGGAGGCAGTAAGGTAAAAATTTCTAGACCAGGTGTTTAAATAACCAATCTAGAACTTAAAAATTGAAGCCCTTATTTACAATTATGCCACCGGTCATATTTTCTAGATCGATTCTTTAAATAACCAATCTAAATTAACGATGTAGAAAGAATATTTTGTACTAGTACTGCTAGAATCTTTCTTGGTTTCCAAAAACCTAAATACACATATCAATATATTATCTAGTTCATACTCATTCCATGTCAGTCATAAATAAGAATCCTAGGGTTTGAAAATCAACTTTCACATTCTTGATCCATAATTAAATCATTTCTCCATTTCCTTACTCAATTTTTTTGTGAGGAATCCATTTCTAACATCAATTTCAAAGTATTCATAAGGTTAGGGATACTTCTTCTCTTAGCAGAAACCTACCTTTTGTCTAGGTTTATGATTTTCCCAATTCTAAATTGATCAAACTTGCATAAATAGGTAGAGAACACCTTATTCCTCTAGTGTCAATATTTCATAGACTCCTTGCTTCCTTCCCTGCATGTCTCCTCCAATTCTCCTCCTTTCAAAGTTCTAAAGCCTTAGGAATATAGCTCTTAAGATGAAATTCACTTTCTTTATGAAGGAATTTAGTTGTTGGAGATGATCTTGGAGGATAGAAATGGCTTCTTCAATCATTTCTCTATGGAGCTCTCAACTTTTCTCTACCTCTCTATTATCTCAAGAATTTTGACCAAGAATAAAGGATGGATGTAACACCTTAATCTTGAACCATGTGTTAGCAAGGCTGACTTCCCAAGAGGGAGGGTGAATTGGAAAGATTAAAATTTTTCTGCACAAAGTGAAATGGGTGAAGATAGCACAGTGTAATGGAAGCAACGTATAAAACAGAGCAAGCTGAAAAGTAAAGATAAGGAGAGGAAGACTCAGTAATTTATCCTGGTTTGGTCTATCCACTTGACCTACGTCCGGTCCCCAAGACACCTCTTGAGATTTTTTCACTATACAGCAAGAATTCAACGGGCTTCTTGCTAATGCCTCAGTACAACAAGTATGCTCTGTTTCCTGGAGCTTTCTCACTCTCTCTAAGCATTTCTACAATGTGCTTCCCAAACCCCTTGTGAATTCCCCTCACAAGAAAATCTATCTTCCAGATGAAGAGTAGATAGTTTACAAAGATATAACTCTCTTGAATAGAGTAAATATGAAGGTTAAAGTACAGATATTGAAGTTGAGAGGTTAAAAGCTTTTGAGAAGAAGATTTGACAGAAATTCGGTATATACAAGTTTGATTCGTTACCCACAACTTCAAATGATGTTGAATTTATAGATTTAGGTCCCAACTATTCGTTAGAGACAAAATCTATCCATTGGGGAAGTTATCCAATGGTTACTCTTAAAAACTATCCGTTAACCAACCGCATTTAATGCTTTTGACATACTGAAATTTGAATTTTGGTTGGTCAACAGACGAATTTCGAAGGAACCGAAAGTTAAAGCTTCCAACGTAAAAATACGAAGTTCGTATGTTCATGAAGTGAAATTCGAATTTTGAAACTTGTAAAATGTTTTCACGTTGTGACATACGAATTTTCAAGAAGAAAGTTTTTCTGTTAAGTATGAACAGTGTTTTCAATTTTCTACAGTGCCTTCGAAATTCGAATTTTGGAAGCCCAAAATTCATCTGTTCCTAGTACGTTCAAAAGGCACAGTGTTTCACTTTCTTCAAAATTTGAATGTTGAAAGAGTAAAGTTCGTCTGTCAGAGAGACCTCTCTTTAGACTTACTTCAACATTCGAAGTTGAAAACTCTGTTATTTGTATGTCATCATTTCATTTCAACAGACTTGTAATAATAGCTTTTGAAATTCAAATTTCAAAGTTCAAAGTTCGTCTGTCAGAGAGCAATTTTGAAACTCAAGAAAATCTTGATTTCAGATGAACTTTATCATTGTTTCAGACGAATTTCTTTGGTTTTCACGAATTGCATTCTGCTTGAAATTCGAATTTTGAAGACTTGAAGTTCGTCTGTCACAAAAAGGCTTCTTTCAGACTCATATGAAAATTTGAACTTTGGAGAATCAAAAATTCGTCTGATAGAGGAGCATCTCTTCAGACTTATTCAATTTTAACCCGAAATTCGAATTTCCAAAGGTAAAGTTCGAATTTCCCATATGACAGTTCAGTTTAAACTTCTCAAAATTCGTCTGTTTGTGGGTGTTTTTCAAATAAGTCAAGATTTAACATAAAATCAAGGTTTAAAAATATCTTTTCCTCAAATCAAAAACTTTTACCCATTTCTAGCTAAAACTAAGGAACCTACAACAGATCTAACAGCAATTACTCTGAATCTCTTTACTTGAATTATTTTGAGCTCCTTTGATATCTTCAATCCAAGCTCTTGATTGTTGGTTTGGAATCATCAAAACTCTTAATTCAACACCATGTTTCCCATGTATTATATCATTTTTAATATCCAATTAAACCATTTTAGATGCTTGAATCATCATAGGGTCCAAAATTGAGAAAATAAAAAAAGCATGGTATTGTACATTTGGCTCCTAATTTTTCTAGCTAAATTTTGAAAAATCATAACTAATTCTAGAAAAATTATATCAAAGTGATGCAAGTCTGTAAAAGTAGCTCACATATTCTCTACATGGGAAAAATATAAAACTTGAATTTAATTAGGTCAATTCATACAGTTTAATGTCCAAAGTTTTACTATACAAATGGTCAAAATAACTTGTTCCAGGTTTTCTGGCCTAATTTTAAAAATTTATTTCTCATTCTATCCTGAGCCAATTTGTTATTTCTTTACATCATTAAAATCTCTATATGTCTACTTTACAGCCATATTTTTCTTGTACATTTATTCAACTTGAACATGGCATAACATTGATTTAAACAATTAAGGGTTAGAACAAAACTTCTACTAGAACAATTTTAAGAAAACAAGGATATATCTCATTATATAGTCCAAAAAACATTCAACCAGTGGCATCTTAAACTTAAGAGATATATCCTTTCATACATGTAAACCACTAAATTTTTATAACACTACACGATTTTATACTACCTTTTAAATTAAATAATACTGACAATAAAAATCACAGTTTTTGCAACACTGTCCATTTTTTGCCATCAAATTCAAAATACACTATAAATCACATCCATGCTCAATTTAGGTGTTCTTTGACTTGTTTAAAAGCTCATTCTATCTACTTTAAAAGCATAGATAACACCTATGTGGGTTACTCTATTTTGAACAAAGTGCAACTATTTCTCTCATGGCTAGGCAATTTGGACAAGTTTACATTTCATACTTCAAAATCTTTATCATACAATGTATACATAACTCAAACTTGCCAAAAGCATGCTTATAACATCATGGAAGGCCTAAAATAGCATAATTATAGAAATACAAAGCCTCATGAATTCTCATACAATTCTATATAAATTGCTAAATTGTAATGCCATATCTTTCTAATTAAAACATGCTTCATTAATTTCTTCATTCTTCTTGCTTTTTCCTTGGATCCCTCCATGACATGGCCCTAGCATGGTTAGGGTTTGGGATGGTGAGATTTTGGAAATCTCAGTATCAAGTCACAATTTACACATACTATTATCATACATTTCATAGAAATACTACAAAATCATTCTAGCTCATAAAATACCATACTATTTATAAATATTTTGGTAGCATAACGGCTTAGAAAATATATATTTTGAGCATAAATCCCTTACATTTAGGTAGCCAAAACAATCTTCAATCATCAAATACACAATATGGCATATCATATAACATTTAAAAAATAGCAACACAATAAAGTGTGAGATTGTAAACTTTGCTACCTTGGTTACTTTCCTTTACATGCCACATTGATTCTAATGCTTCCACTAGCTCTCTTAGACTTCTCCAAATTCTAATACATGACCAAACACTAACTAATGAGCTAAAACAAAGGGTTGCTTCACAAAGTGCTTAATGAACCCTAAATTTCCATATAGTTTATTTTAGCCTTTCTTAGAAAACCAAGACTTGTCCTTAAGGTTTTCTACCATGAGGAATCCATTTTTGGAATCAAATCAATGAAAATCCAACCTCAACACACTCTAACGGAGCTAGCCAACACCTGCCTTTACTAGGAAAACATTGATTTTCTAACTACTCACTTCAAAACTCAAACCCATGCTTTCTCATCATTTTATGGTTTTAAAATTACTTCCCTCCTATTATCATGCTTAGGCTCAAATTGAATAGTGAGAGGAGAAGAAAAAATTCCAAGGAAACTAACCCATAGTGCCTAGAAAATATGATAGAACACTTAGAAATCTTGAGAGGATTACTTACCATCTTTCTTGAAATTTTTCCTTCCTTTTTCTTCTCTTTTTTCCTCTCCTTCACGAGCTCTTCCTTCTCTCCTCCTGACAGCAGCTTCTCTCTCACATTTCTAAGGTTAATGTTGTGCAAAGCAAGAGGGAGTAATATAATAGGCTTAATTGTGGTTAATGACTTGGTTAATTTACTTTTTAGCCAAACTTAACCATTAAGCTTTGTAAAACAATATTATTTAATTCTAATTCCACCACATGCATGATTAGGTGGCATCAATTGACCAGAGATTATCTCTAAAATACTATATATTTTTTCTGGTCTAGATATACCTTATACCGTTTACTTTTACCTGCACCGGTAAAATTACTTTTTGCAGAATAAAATTACTTTATGAGTACATGATTAAAGTAAATCACTTTTTTGTACTGCCCAACTACTTTTCTTTTTTACTTTTCATCTTTTGCAGATCAATAAGTAACTTTACCAGTAAAATGTTACTTTTTAACCTTCAACACTAATTATTTCTTTATTCTTAATCAGTAAACCCTATTGCTATATACTGTTGGGTTTGTCTCGTCGAGAACTTTGATTTGACAGTAATTTTGCATATTTGCAAAATTATAATTTTTAATTCTTTTGGGTCATTAGATGAAATTTTCCCAAAGATACACAAACTTTTCTCCACATGTGATTTTCCTGGAGGGACCAATTTGCAAATATTCTAATTTCTCAGGGAACAAACATAATTTTCTTATTTTTCTAGTTAACGAGAAAAAAGGATATTTTTATCCAATTTCACACAAAACAATATATGTCCATTTTCATAAATTCTTTATGCATTTCTAGATATTCTAGCATTTTAGGGAAGTTACAATAAAGGAGGAAGGAGCCTTCTTCAATTTATAGATATCTTCCTTTACTACATCAGAAATGACTTTTCTAGGCAGCTATTTTTTGTGTTCTATTGTGGATCTTAACTTCAAAGGATTTGAACACTAATGAAATTTTGTTTGCGAATGATAACCGTGAACAAAAATTCATTTTTCTTTGCTGTTCTTATGTAGAACTACAAACAAATGGTCCTTTTTAATTGAAAAAAAGTTAGACAAACACAAAACCCAAAACTAGATCTTCTCTCCAAATCACAATGGAGATGAACTTTATCTTTGCAATAATAAAGTGGGGATATTTTTTATATGGCTTGTATCCTCTGTATCTAAATTTTAAAACAAAATAGTTGGCAACTTTAAAGAACCACGAAGGAAAGTAAGTAGGAATTTTCCGTTGTGATTTTATAGAATTGTAAGCGAAAATCTCCACTTTCCTTTGCTTTTTTTCTTAATAACCACAAAGGAAACCTTGCCCACATCTCTACCCACTTTTTCTAGCATTTGCCTTTTTAACCACGGAGAAAAATGCACCAACTTCTGGCATAGTGCTTAACATCCAATGGTGAAACTTGGTTCAATCTTGGCCTTTCATCTTACCAACTACCTTCTTAAATTTCTATGGTGAGATGTGATTCAATCTTGGCCTCATATATTATTTCCTTCAATCATATCTTTGTTGGGAATCTCGGTACACGTACAGTGGAATAACATCACCGAATCCCTCCCATGGATCCGTTAATGTTACTTAAATTGAGATGTAAAGAAGAATTTTACCTTTGACATGTGTCTTTTCATGTTCTTCCTTTACCGTCGGACCTTAGGAACTAACGCTTCTGATCAGCACCCTTTACCAGTATCCACATGAGTGGTCAATCCAACTCAAATGGCATGCTAATACCACTGTTTACAAACATCCGTATGTTTGGGAGTGAAAACTTTCTTCTCTCTCTATGGGTGTCAGTACACTTTCTTTCTCTAGGTGTACGGCCACTCTCTCTCTAGGGTGGGTAGAGACTCTTTTCTTAATTTTGTATATGATAGCCTTGCACTTTATCATTATATAGATAGAGTTTATTATTACTTGATTAATTTAAATCAAATATTTAAATTAAATCAAATGTTAATTAAATGGATTAGTTTAAATTTAAATCTATCTAATAGATTAAATCTAAACTCACTATTTAATCTAAATCTAGAATCAAATCTAAATCAAATTCAAATTATTAGTTTAAATTTAAATATATCACATAGAATTAAATTTAAAACTAATTCATTTAAATTGATTAAATGATATATATATTTATTTTTAAATATATATTTATAAAATTCCTCCACCCTAATTCAAAAAATATATATAATATATATTAAACATATATATATATATATTTCAAATTTTATAAGATATATCAGATATATTTATAAAATTCCTCCACCCTAAAGTAAACGATAAATTCATTGAATTTAGTCACATTTTAGGTTCAATAAATCTAGACATTCTAACTCGAGTTGGTTAGTTCTTGTGTGTGACCCTGTAAGCCCATATGATGTTGGCAATGGGCCAATAACACTATTGAACCTGCAAGTCACAAGTAGCCCCTAGCAAGACATTATGACTATCCAAATCACATGAGATCGGTGATCTGATGCAACCTATTATATAGCCCTATCACATCCATTTTCTCTCACGATATATAAGTGAAGTATGAGGCATGGAAACATCATCCTCATCTTACTCGACCATCACTTTCTCCATCTCTGAGCAAACTGACAAAACAAATGGAAACCCTTCCATTTGGGCATGGCCATGCATTTCTTAGTCTCACTCATTGAGAGGCCTAGATATATCTCTTTGTTAATTAGAGGGACAAATTCCATCTTGAAAATTTATCTTCCTCTACATGAATTCCATCATACTTGATCATAGACTTTATGATCTCCCAACTAAAGGTGACTTTTTATTATGCCAAAGTACAGTGTTTCCCATATAAGAAGTCATGGTAATCTTAGGTCTGAGGGCTCAGTAACACAGTTATATATATGAGATATGCTTATAACTTAATCCATGCGGTTATCTTATGACGAGTCGATCCAGCACTTGTTCTCGAATAGGTGCTTATGATTTTGATTTGTATCTTCATACATAATTAACCCATAATTATCAATCAAAACCATACTAGTCTTAGTTCATCATTGTTCCCACAAAGATGATCGACTAGGGACGTTTAGGATAAAATGATTTATACAAGGATATTATTATAAAGAAAAACGTGCAAACAATATAATAATATAGTAAAAGAAAAAACACCTGTTTTTTTTTCATAATGAAATACATTGTTCATAATACAATAATTGGCCTATGGTACAATCTCCAACGATCATGTCTATCTTGCCCTTCACCATACCATTTTCTTTCCATCTTAAATCTTATAGAGCAACTTGATATAATCTCCACCCTTCATTTCATCTAAAATCTTAGTGGGGAGACTTGGCATCTTCTTAATCCAATATTCCACCTACTCAGGGAAAAAACCACAACCAAAAATATATTCCACCTACCATGTAATTGTCATAAAGCTTCTTCAATCTCCTATCTTCTTTGGTACCATTTATCATACAATTAAGCCAAGTATATGGATCTTTGACACAATAAGTATTTCTTTATACTATTCATATTGGTGAGAATAACTTTAGCCCAATAACTTCAAAACTTGGTGGGCTTGCTCATGGGACTACATTTTTAGGCTTAATAAACCAAATTTTCTAATACCACTTTTTAGGCTTGGATCCACATACAAAAATTCTTTTCGTGCCTTTCTTCATAGAATAAAAGGGCATGGGGCCGTGGTGACATCCCAGGGAGTTGAGGTGCCAGAAGCTGATGCCATATCAACCTTTTGATGATATTTTGGCTGAACTTCAGATGCACACATCTCCAAATATAAACCTCCAATTAACTTGATTCTAGAGCCCACAAGCCACTCTAGACACCCCAGGATTGGTATTGACACCTTGCATTTCCTGTAACACCTTACTTTTATCTATATTTTTCCATATATTATGGTATGTACAATGTCCAAAATGCCCATATTAAGAGCTTGAACCATTAATAGAACCAAAATATTAAAATAAAAAAAAACATGGTACTATTCATTTGGTTCCCAAGTTTTCTGGCTGAATTTTGAAAAATCATAACTTAATCCAGAAAAATCGTATCAATGTGGTTCAAGTCTCTAAATGAAGCTAGAAACATGATATATAAGATAAAAATATGAAAATTTCCTTTAACCTGACCAATTAGTACAGTTTATTACTCAAACTTACACTATACAAATGGTCATTTCTCTCTTTTTCAGGATTTTGGCTGTAACATTTAAAAATTCATATCTAACTCTATACTGAGCCAAATCATGTATTCTATATGCCATTGGAAATATATATATGTCATCATATTTTTCTTATACATTTATTTAGTCTATAGAGGGCACAACATCAATTTGAATCACTAGGGATCAGAACATCACTTTTACTGGAACAGTCTTGGGAAAACTTGAATATCTCTTATTGTACAACTCCAATTGAACTCAAACTAGTGGCATATTAACCTCATAAGATAAATATTTTCATAAATGCAAGACACTAAATTTTTGGAGCTCTGTACGATTTTATATCACTTTTTAAAAGTAAGTGATACTTACAGTGAATTTCGCAGCTTTTACTTTACTGTCCAGTTTTGACCCTTAACTTCAAAAATGTACTATAAATTGTACACATATCCAAATTGAGTGTTATTTAGCTCATTGGAAAGCTTGTTCTCTATAGTTTCAGATAATATATAACACTTGACTTACTTGACCTGTCTCAGTCAAACAGTATTAACTTTACTCTCATTGCTACAAAATTAACTTCTAACAATATAACATGGCAAAGTAGATTTCATAATAAGCTCACATGATCATTCCATGTTTCAAATCCATGCCCAACATTTCATAATGCTCATAAGGATATAATAGCACAATGGCACAGATCTAAAAGCATATACATGATTTTACACATAATTTCAAAATATACACTTATAACTTGAAGACATCATTAAGCATCTTCCTCTTCTTCATTCTCCTTAGCTTTTTAGACTCCTTTGCCATAGCCTGTGCCTATCATTTGGGATACTTGAGGGGATGAGATTGGAGACAATTTTAGTAGCAAGTTACATTTCATGCAATTATGTCAATCATGACAAATAACTCACATTTGATCATATCTAATCAAATCAATCATATTTAAATAATAAATTGTCACATTGGTTATAAAAAATTCGGCAGCATAACAGCTTCGAAAATGGACATCCCATGGAATAAAACCCCTCATTTTACAGCCAAGACCAATAAAAGAAATCACAATTGCAATATGGCAACACAATTTAATCATATAAAGACAATGAAAGAACATAAAGCAAGAATATGAAACTTAGCTACCTTTGGTGCTTGCACTTGGCTTTCCTCCTTAAACCAAAGCTTCCTCTAGTTTTACCAAGCTTCCTCAAGTCCCTAAACATCATTCAACACATGCTTAAGCCATTGATTTCATGGCTAATCACGAAAAACTCTCATAAAACTCTTGAAACCCTTTAATCCCCAAACTCTTTATCTTAAGCTCTATCTTTGAGTCAATGCTTGTCTTTAAGGTTTTTCATCATGGGGAACTCATTTTTGCCATCAAATTAATGAAATTCCAACCTTAAGACACTCAAATGATCTGGCCAAAAATCTGCTCCAAAGGAAAAAGAATGGTTCTTTCACAAACTTGCTTAAAACATATCATACTTGTTTCCTTTAGTAAAATATCATGCTTTCTCTTGATTTTATGGTTTAAAAACAACTTTTCTTCCCATTAATCATGCTTGGCCATATTAGAACAGTGGATGAAGGAGAGAAAATTTCAAGGGAGCTAACTCATAGAGCTTAGAAACTATGCTAGAACACTTAAATAACACAAGAGATTTGCTTACCAATTTTCCTTGCTTTTCTTCCTTATTTTTCTTCTCTTTTTCTTTCCTCCTTCACGTGCTCCCTCCTTTCTCTCAATTTGCATACCACTTTTTTTCTTTTTGTGAAGTGCTTGTTCGGCCAAGTCATGAGGGAGTATATATAAACTTTGTCAACCAACAAGAAGTTGCCATGTGTCCATTCATGAAGCTTGATTGAAAAGTTAAGAAAATGTGAGAAAATATTAAAGTAATCTCAATATCCCCATGTGCAGCTTGGTCTGCATGAAATGGAGGGTTATTTTGGTCCAAAAATTTTAAATATTTACTTATCCAAATATATCTTGGACCGGTTTGGACAATTAAAGCTACTTTAGTAGTATATTTTACTATTATTGGGATACTAATTATAATCATAAAATTACCATAATATAATTATCCCAATTGGTCCAAATATAAGAACCACACATTTTTCTTGAATGAATACTGCTTCTTCCTGCAGTCCAGACTGACATTTATCGGGTAAGACATTAATATTAAATCATAATTATCTAATAAATATTATTTTAATCTTAATAAATTCCATACTATATTCCAATGGTCTAAGCTCATTGAGAGCTTCATTTTGACTATAATTTTTCATATTTACAAAAATGCCCTTGACCTGGGATAAATTTATAATTTTTAAAACTTTCGGGACATTAGGTGTAATTTTCACCAAAATTTATAAAATTTGTTTCATTGAATGCGTGACGTCCACCGCCCTTCTTCTTCTTTCTTCTTCTCTTTTTTTTTTCCTCCTAAGGGCAAAATCATCATTTCCATAATTCTTAAGGGTAAAAATATAATTTCTCATTTTTTCATCTAATAAGGAAAAATGATCTCTTTGCCATATTTCACGTAAAACGGTGTCTGCCCATTTTTATAAATTTTTTATGCATTTTTAGTTATATAATATTTTAGGGATGTTACATTTCCAAACCACAAATAGTCTAGCTCTCAAATCTATTTACACATTATAAATGACATACAGACTTGTTTCATGGAAACTGTGCCCCATAGGAACCACTTTAACCCCAATACTGCTAGTGGGTTATATACCCATTTTTCCATACATCTATCTATAGTCTAAACCAAAACATGATCCTCAACCATACACAATAATACATATATGAGACACTCTTTTTTTCAACCAGGAACCAAGTACTTTAGAAAGTTGAGGTGTACAATCCACATACCAATGAAGCAAACGCATATAGGTCTAACATATAGCCCAAGTCATGCAAGAACAAGGATACAAAGTACCAAATGAGACCAAATACTCAGAATACAACAATACATATGGCATCTAGCAAGAGTACCTTACTTAGCACAATACTACTGGCTAGACTAGTGTTATACAAAACACTACCAGAGCCTTGATCTCAAATATCCCTAAACCCAAAGAAATAGACTAAGACTCCTTAGTCTTTTCCTTGATAATGCAAGAGTCTTCATGTGAAATTGTTAGCTATTGAGGGGTGTAAAACAAAGTCCCAGTAACCAAGGAAAATTCAATACAACAGGCATGCATAAACATAGATATACATATGTATAGATGAAATGAAATGTATATGGAATGCTATGAACTCCCTCAAGATACACTGCTAGAACTATGGGCTAGTTACTATCACAAGGTAAACTCAATAAGTGGCTCCCATCAAATAGCCAGTGAAAGCCAATTCTACAAAGCACCAAGCCCTCTACTTACTAGTCATGACTCAACTAAAGGCCATTACACTAGTGATTAGACCATGGTTCTCTTCCCCTAGACCATCCGAATTGGTGGTGATTTAGAGAAGATGTATACTCAATCAATAACCATCTAGATCTCCCAGCTAGAGAATGATAATTTAGTTACAGGGATAAAACACTTCACCACCAAGACACAAGGTTTTGTGCTCCATGTAGTGAATCAGCATACCACATGGTATTTCAACAAAATCATCACCCAACCATATATGCCAAAAATGCATAACCATTGTGACAATACCATCATGATATGCTAACATGTCATCATATTCCATATACCATCATGCTAGAACAATTATCAATATATCAAATCTAAGCATGGGATGCACAATAGATCATGTACCAACTACTAGTCACATGCTTCCTCTTTCACTTACATATACTCTTTTACATTATCCATTACATGTTATATATATACAAGGAAGAAAAAAAGAGTTACCAAAACCTTAGTGGCCATGGCCAATGCATATCATGATATGAAAAGAGCTAAACAAAAATAATCAGCTTTAAAACAATAGAATTACACTTTAGTTACCTCACGTTGCCCACACACACAGAGAGAAATAACAGGCTGTCGGAGCACCAACACATGCACATAAGAGAGAACAACCAAGTAAACATACTCTCTCCAAACATGATTTTTAACTCAAAAACAATAATCAAACACCTTTAGGACCATTTAGCTACTCAAGGCCACACAAAGCCTTCAAAACCAAATTCCTTATACTAGAAAGGTATCCACTCAACAATGGAGCTAGCACTACCAAACAACTTTTGGAGTGTTAAAACCTCAACCAAGCAAGCTCACACATTATAGTATCATAAAACAATTGAATTATGAAATAGCATAGACTCCAACAACACACAACTCGACAAACCAAGCATGACCTTGGTGAAACCTTATTCTTAACACTAAAACCACACGAATAGACGTCCAAATCATCCTCCAAGTAGACCCACAACATCATAAATTCATACATTAAGAAAAACCCTAGGTTTAGGGGTTAGGGTTTATAGAAACAACTTCACAATCACCTAAAATCTAGTACCCAAAACTTGAAAGTCCCAAACAACACTTTAATAATACATTTAAACTCATTTTGTTTGGTGGAAACAAAATTGAGCTCAAACCTTCACCATGAAAATCCTTTCTGAACTTGCAAAAAAGAGAAAGGGAAAGGTAAAATCTAACATACCTCACAAGATTCAAGCCTCAACAACCCAAGAACCATACCTTCCAAGCCAGAATCTTCAAACCCTAGAGCCTTTCATTTTTCTTCATTTCTCCCTTCCTCCATCATTTGGTTCAGTTTCTGATTTAAACAAAATTCACAACTGGCATTGCGGCATAGAGTAAGGTCACCATAGCGTGGGCTCATTCTGTGTCAACCCAAGTCTAACATAGCAACTCCCGCTATGATACTGAGGGAGTTCACCGTGGTGTAGAGAGCTTCTCTTTCCTTCCTCCATCTTGCTCATTCCCAATCTTTCCTCCAACTCTAAACCTTCTAGTCCTGTACACTTTCAATAGTACTATTCCCATTAGTTTGAGAACAAGTCCAAAACTTCTTACTTAGGGTTGTTACAATATGTTTATAAACTTAAATGGTGAACTATTGATTGGATTGAGAATTGTCATGTGAAATTCCGATGATTAACAATTCACAGAAAATTCTAACTTAGTTAGAATAGTTATGACATGTTTGAGTTATATTTGATCTTATGATTTTATTCAAACATGTGTTTTGTATATTTTCAAACATGATCATATGTTCTTATTAGTGATGATATGAGTTGAGGTTGTTTTGGATCTAATTAAAATATTTAAAAATGTAAGAGCTATTTTGCAAAATTTATTTTTCCTTACCTCATGAAAAAGAAAAAAAAGTTCTAAAATTTCTAATTGTAAACATGATATTTAGCCTCATATTTTATATGAACTTAACAAATAATGATGAAAAGAAGACATTTAAGTGGAGGTTGTATTGTTTTGAAAACCAAAGAAAACATATTGCACTTAAAATTTCTGCTTTTGATGTTAACTTTATTTCACTAGTACAGAAAACACATTTTGTTGGAGATTGTGCCCTAGGCCAATCATTGTATTGTGAACATTGTACTTCATTATGAAAAAGGTGTATTTTCTTTTTATTACATTATTATATTGTTTACATGTTTATCTTTATAATAATATCCTTGGATAAATCATTTTATCCTAAATGTTCCTAGTCAATCATCTTTATGGGAACAATGATGAATTAAGGTTAGTATGATTTTGATTGATAATTATGTGATAATTATATATGAAGATACAAGTCAAAATCATAAGCTCCTATTAAGGAATAGGCGTTGAATTGACCCGTTATGAGATAGCTGCATGGATCAAGTCATAACATATCTCATATATAACCGTGTCACTAAGCCCTCAGGCATGAGATCACCATGGCTTCTTACATGGGGAACACTATACTTTGGTATAGTCAAAAGTCAACTTTAATCGGGAGATCATAAAAGCTATGATCGGGTATAGTGGAATTCATGTGGAGGAAGATGAATGATCAAGATGGAATTTGTCTCTCTAATTAATTGAGAAATATATCTGGGCCCCTTGATGAGTGAGACTAAGAAATGCATGGTTGTACTCGAATGGAAGAGTTTCTATTTGTTTTGTTAGTTTGCTTGAAGATCGAGAAAGTGATGGTCGAGTAAGATGCGGATGACGTTTCCCTGCCTCATACTTGACCTATATATCATGAGATAAAAGAGATTTGATCAGGTTATATGATAAGTTACATCAGATCACCGATCTCATATAATATGGGTAGTCACAATATCTTGATAGAGGTCACTTGTGACTTGTGGGTCCAATAGTGTTATTAGTTCACTGCCAACATCATATGGGCCTACAGGGTTGCACACAAGAATGGGCCAATTTGAGCTAGAATGTCCAGATTCATTGAATCTAAAATTTGTATTGATTCAATGAATTTAAAGTTCAATTTAGGGCAACTGAATTTTATATATATTTGATATATATATGTATTATTATAAAATACAAAGTATATATATATATATGTTTGATATATTATATATTTGATATAGATTATATTATTTTGATATATATATATATATTATCCAAATTAATTTAAATGAATTAGTTTTAAATTTAATTCTATGTGATAGATTCAAATTTAAACAAATGTCATTATCTAAATTTGATTTAGATTTGATTCTAAATTTGTATTTAAACTAATAATCTAAATTTGATTTAAATGATAAATTAAATATAGATTTGATTCTGGATATAGATTAGATAGTTAGTTTAAATTTAATCTATTAGACAGATTTAAGTTTAAATTAATCTATTTAATTAATATTTGATTTAGTTTAAATTATTGATTTAAATTAAACAAATATCAAATCCTACTTATATATTGATATAGACTAGGATTATTGGATACATAATCAATAGAATTTCGACCCGTATGGATGTACAGACGTTCACAAACAAAGGTGCTAGTATGTCGTTTGAGTTGGACTCACCATTTGTGTGGATACCAGTAGAGGGAGCTGATCAATCGTGTTAGTTCCTGGGGTCTGAGGAAACAAAAAAGAACACTAAGGGATGCATCAAAGCTAAATTCTTTTTCTACATCTCAATCTAAATAAAGTTGACGGATCCGTGAGAGGGAATTTCTTGATAGTTTTCTGCTATGTGTGTGCTGAAATTCCCAACAGTGGTACCAAAGCCACGTCCATGATTGTTTAAATTGAATTTTTGAGTATATGATTGCATATATGTGATATGTGTACAAACTCAATTCTACTTAATTCTATCCAATTCGCTTTCAAATCATGGTTACTCAATTCGATTTAAAATCTATTTTCAATTTGATTATGAATATGATTTCCATATATGTGATATATGTAAGCGAATTTTGGATGTTAAAAATTAAGTCTTTAAATCCTCCATTCATATATGTGATATGTGTGAATGAAGGATACTCAATTGGTTTAGGAATCTGATTTATTGCTAAAATCACAAAGTTTACAACTTTTCATTAGATGAGATGTTTGTTATATACATGTGATTTGTTTGTTTGAATTGGATGGGTATGGAGCCTGATATGGCCCTAGGATGAAATTGTGATTTTAAATATGGCCTGCAAGTCATAGCTCTCTCTATATTCTAGATATACATTCTCTTCTCACCTCACTCCCCTCGAATGTTCAATTGAGGTTTCTTTTTGTATGTAAGTGTTATATTAGAAAAATCCTTTCATTGGCTTTCGAGGATATATGTAACACCTCTCTTATGAACCCATTTCCCATGTATTTAATCATTCTAAAGTCCATTTGTATCATATTAGGATCTTGAATCACAATAAATGCCATAATAAAATTTTTTCAATTTTAGGCACTATTTATTTAATCGAATTTATTTATTCTGATTAAATATCAAAAAATCATAACTAAATCAATAAAAATCATATGCATGTGATTCAAGTCTCTAGGGATAGCTTATAACTTTGTCTACATGGGAAAAATATAAGTCAAAGCAATGATTGTACTTATCTGTATAAGAAACTTTGTGAAATTTCATAATTTATACAAAAACTGCAAAATAATCATTTTAATTAGGATTAAATATAAAAATCTGTCAAATATTACTCACACATCCAATTAGAGTGATCTTTAGACTATTGGAGAGCTCTTCCTGTCTACTTTTAAACCATACACATCATTCATACTTTATATATCAAAAAGTCCAAACAGTGGTATGTTTACTCTACATAGGTCAAGATGACCATTTATATCTTACTACTTTGCCAACAAAAGCCATAAAATATTTACATGGTCATACTTTAGCTAAGACCTAAGGCATCATAAAAACTTGAAGAAACATACTTATTATTACATTTACAAAATTGCACAAAAGGTCAAAGCTTATGACCATTACTAGCATTATCAAGTTAATGGCCAAATTCTTTCTCCTTTCCTTTCTCTTCTTGGTGGTCTTGCCATTGTTGCTACCTATTCATGGTTAATATTTGGGAGGGTAAGATTCAAAGAATTTCAGTAGTTAACATCCATCATTCCATCACATCATCACATTAAGCATGAAAATATCAAGATAACAGATTTTGAATACATTAACACATTTACGTCATATGAATTCATAAAATTTTTGGTACAGTTTGGTTTTGAAAAATGGACATCCCGGGGTCTCAATATCCCTCAATAAACTCAGCCAATACACATAAATCATCTCAAAATATCATTGCAATTATATGACAAGGCATAAAGCACATTAAAAACAAACATGATAACATAATGCTAGTATGAGAAATTAACTACCTTATGATGCTCCCTTGCTCTCCAAACCTTGAACTTCTTGGGCCTCCTAACACTTCCTTGAACCTAATCATATCATCATTGAACCAATTTAGCCATTAGTTTTTCAGAATTATACAATACCATAACACTAAAACCCAAAATTTTCACTTAGCTTTCCTTTAATCTTTCTTTGAACAATACACTTGTTCTTAAGGTTTTGGACCATGGGTAATCTATTTTTGAGGTCAAAATCATGAAATTCCAACTCTAAATACTCCCCTTGTGTTGAATCAAGAGTTTTGATGATTCCAAACTAACACTCAAGAGCTTGGATTGAAGATATCAAAGGAGATCAAAGTTGCTTCAAGTGAAGATTTTCTGAGCATTTGCTGTTAGATCTCTTGTAGGATCTCTAGTTTTAGTTGTGATTGGGTAAAAGATTTTGATTTGAGAAAAAGATGTTTTCAAACCTTGATTTGAAATTAAATCTTTACTTATTTAAAGAAAAAACACCCATAAACAGACGAAGTTTGAAAGTTTAAACTGAACTGTCAGGTTGGAAATTCGAACTTTGTCTTTGGAAATTCGAATTTCGAGCTAAAACTGAATAAGTCTGAAGAGATGTCTCTCTGTCAGATGAATTTTGGCCATTCAAAATTTGAATTTTCATCAAGTCTGAAAGAAGCCTTTTTAGTGACAGACGAACTTCACAGTTTCAAAATTTGAATTTCAGACAAAATTCAATTGGTAAAAACCCAAGGAAATTTGTCTGAAACTATGTTAAAGTTCATCTGAAATTAAGAAGAAATTGAGTTTGAAAAATGCTCTCTGACAGACGAACTTTGACTTTGCAACATTCGAATTTTCATATAGTCTGAAAGGAGCTTCTTTGAGACAGACGAACTTCACTCTTTCAAAATTCGAATTTCAGACAAAACACAACTTGAGAAAATAGAAGAAATTCGTCTGAAACAATGTTAAAGTTCAACTGAGATCAAGAATAAATTAAGTTTCAAAACTGGTCTCTGACAGACGAATTTCACTCTGTCAAAATTTGAATTTCGGAGAAAGTTATCTACTGTGCCTCTCTGAACATTGAATGGACAGACGAATTTTGGGCATCCAAAATTCAAATTTTGAGGGTACTGTAGAAAATTGAAAAACTACTCATAATTTACAGAAAAAACTTTCTTCTTGAAAATTCGTATGTCACATTGTGAAAATATTCTATAAGTTTCAAAATTCGAATTTCACTCTTTGGATAGACGAACTTCATATTTTAACGTTGGAAGCTTTAACCTTTGGTTCCTTCAAAATTCGTCTGTTGACCAACCAAAATTTGAATTTTAGTGTGTCAGAAACATTAAATACGGTTGGTAAATGGATAGTTTTTTAGAGTAACCGTTGGAAAACTTCCCCAACGGATAGATTTAGTCTCTAACGGACATTTGAGAACTAAAACTATAAATATAACATCATTTGAAGTTATGGGTAACGAATCAAACTTGTATATACCGAATTTCTGCTGAATCTTCTTCTCAAAAGCTTTTACCCTCTCAACTTCATTTTCTGTACTTTAAATTTCAAATCAACTCTATTCAAGAGAGTTATTCATTTGTAAACAATCTACTCTTCATCTAGAAGAAAGATTTACTTGTGAGGGAAATTCACAAGGGGATTGGGAAAGCACATAGAGAAAGTGCTTAGAGAGTGTAAGAGAGCTCAGGAACAGAGCATACTCGTGTACTGTGGCGTTAGCAAGAAGC
This sequence comes from Adenanthera pavonina, assembly GCA_026686845.1. Taxonomy (NCBI): domain Eukaryota; kingdom Viridiplantae; phylum Streptophyta; class Magnoliopsida; order Fabales; family Fabaceae; genus Adenanthera; species Adenanthera pavonina. The sequence continues at coordinate 21,556,059 of JAIVEN010000009.1, forward strand.
CCATTGAAATTCTTGCTGGATAGTGGATAAATCTCAAGAGTTGTCTTGGGGACTGGACATAGGTCAAGTGGATAGACCGAACCAGGATAAATCACTGAGTTTTCTTCTCCTTATCCTTACTTATCAGCTTACTCTGTTTTACGCATTATTTTCATTACACTGTGATATCTTCACCCACTTCACTTTGTGCAGAAAAATTTCAATCTTCCCAATTCACCCCCCTCTTGGGAAGTCAGCCTTGCTAACACCTTGTTCTGACCAAAATCTGACCTAAGTGATTGGAAAAAATTTCCTTCAATCACTTCAAACCATCTATGGATTCATGCTTCTAGTATCTAGTGTATGCTTTTTCCTAAGTTTAATGGTTCAAAACTCATTCCTATGCTAAAAACCCAATTTGGATGAAACCCTAAGGTGAAAATGAAGCAAACTAAACTATAAATCATGCTTTGAAAACCATAAATAGTAAGCTTAGGATAGTAACATAGAAACTTACCAATTTGTGCTTCAATTTTCCTTTGGTTTCTCTTCCTTTTTTCTCCCTTTTCTTGCATTTTTTCTTGCTTTGTTTTGGCCTTTGGTGCATGAATGGTGACAAAAGAGAAGGGATTAAGTTGTTAATTATACCCTTAATCATAGTTAAGCAAATACATGAACTAAAGTTACTTTTTAACTTTTTTCTTTGTCTCTTTCATTAAGAAGTTTTCTCAACCTTTTTGAGATGATTGGTGGGCTTCATGGGCTACAGCAAATCATGCAGGGGAGAGAGAGAAATGTGTCTAAAAATTGCCCAATTTTCCTTATCCAGATATATCTTAATCCGAGTATTTTTTAATCATATCGATAAAATCGTCTTTATACTAATTTAGTATTTTTGGGATACAGGACTATTCTAATTTTATTTTTAAATTTTTATACTTATTCTGTCCCAAATGGTATCTGTGTATGGCTCATATCCTGACCTGATTTCTTTTTAACAATCAGTAGGGCCCACAGTTTACTTTATCGATTTACTATTACTTTTAGACACTCAGCGATGATTATTTCTTTATTCTTGAACATTAATCCTTAGTGCCATATACCATTGGACTTCTCTCATCGAAGGCTTTGTTTTGACAGTAATTTTACTTATATACAAAATTGCCCTTGACCCGGGTTAAATTATAATTTATGAAATTTTGGGGTCATTGGTGTAATTTTTCCCAAGGTTTTTCTATTTCTTTTCCGTAATTTTTAATACTTTTGGGGTATGGATGTCATTTTTATATTTCTTTGGAGCAAAAATATAATTTTCACATTTTTCTGTCTAATCGAAAAAAATGATCCTTTTGCCCTATTTCATGCAAAACGGTATATGTCCATTTTCGTGAATTCCTTCTACATTTTTCGTTATCATCAATTATGTCCTCTTTTATCACCTAGTATCTAGTGAAATTTTGAGATATTACAATATAAGTTAGATGGGCCATATTATGACACATTTATTTTATGCTTTATGATGAGATGATATGCATGTATGGGATTACACCATTATTTATATGTTCATGTGATGACTAGATGTATGAATAACAATAACATAATAAAATCCTTTAAATTAAATTTTAAGTATAAATGCCATCCATTTATGAACACCAGTCAAGACTTTGATCGCCTAAATGTAGGATCCACCAAAGTGAGATACACATAGGTTTTCTTAGTGAGGCAGTTTGGGTAATGGTGATACTCATAAATGTTCATGATTGTATGACTTAATTGAGACTATCAAAATGGTTTTAGGTCTCAAGGCATTAGATGGGATTAAACATGATAGGTCATATGCTTCGACCTCCTATTGACTTGATTCCAACACCTACAAGTCAATCTAGTCCCTATCTATCCAAAGACACCACTTTTACCTCAATCCAACTCCGAATGGAGATTCTAGACCTTCAACACCGTTTTGGCCACTTATTGACCAAAACTCACCACTGACGACCTCCAATTGCCACCAAAGGCAAATGGACACTCACAGACCAATCATATATGTCCAAAACTCCCAAACCAACTTGTCCAAAGAGGTTTCACCTCAAAGGAACCACTCCTCTGAGATTCGACCCCTTGGAACCCAACTTGACCAAACGGGCTACAGGCCCTAAAACATATCAACAAGGCCCAAAACCACTCAGAGCTCACCAACACTAACATACATACTTCTCAACATCCAAAACCATGCAACCATACAACCACATACATGAACATACATACATTCATAACCAGCCTCAACCATATCATTTATTCATTACAAACCATTCTATGCTACTTGGCACAAGATACATTATCCAAAATACACATACTACATAAACTATTCCCACGTACGCAGCTACTCTTGCAGCTTCTCTGGACTAGTGACAGAACCGTCACCTGAAAGGTAAGTTCATGGGAGAGGGGGTGTGAGACAATGTCTCAGTAACCGGGAACAACCACACACATATATATATATATACATATATCTCACACAACTCATGAATGCAATATGAAATGAATGAAATGATTGTCACTCCCGCAGGGACCCCATCCTTATCCTCCCTAACACATATATCATCCATCCTTATCCTCCCTAACATATATATATAATCCAACCTTATCCTCCCTAACATATATATTTATATATCCAACCTTATCCTCCCTAACATATATATATAATTGTACATCATATCATCATCACATCATCACCACTCTATCCGCCATACATCATGGTCTCACAATGTCATGTGGTGATGCTCATGTATCATCATATCATCATCATCATAATGTCATGTATGCGTCATATCATATCATATCAACATCATCATCATCATAGTCATAATCATCATCTAACTGTATACATATCACGATATATATAAAAATAGTACACACAAACATATCAATATCTTGGTATAAAAGAGACATACATATATATACAAATATACATACTATCATCTGACGTAATCAATACAATATAAGTAAACACCCGGTTGCCTCAAGTTGTCAATACTACACACGTGAGGTCCATGAACTTTCTTGAACTGTCCAATACACGTGAACCCCTCTCGATTAGCTAACAACCTTCATAATACCACAATTCTTCCATTAACACAGTGTACCAATAAACCAAACATCACAATTCAATCATATTAACCTAACCCAAGGTTCCAACACCCTTTTCATGCATCAGTAAGCTCTTAGGGATCACCCAAACACTACATAACCTCATACACTTCGGATGCCCAAGAGCCCTAACCAATAACAACCTAGGGTTAAGCTTAAATCATACATACACCCTTCAAAACTCACATCCAAGCAACAAGAATACCCAAACACACTCCATTAACCTTAAATCATCCATTTCAATCGGTGGATTTTGGCCAAAACTGAAGATCCAGCCTTACAACCGAAAATCCCAAATCTTAACCACAGAAAATAGAGATGGGAGAGTAGAGAACACTTACCAACTTGAATCCAAGCTCTTGAGGTCCGAAATCACTCCCAATGGCCGGAAATAGTGAACCCTAGCTCAGCTCCTTGTGGTCTCCCTCGGTTTCCTCCATTTCTTTCTTTTCCGTTCGTCCAAAATGATCCAGATTTAAACAAAAATCCCGAATCTCGCCGCGGCTCCACCAGTTTCATCTGGAACAATGCCACTAGAATGGTTCTCACCATGGTGGCCCTGCTTCTCACCACAGCGTGGAGCTCTTCCAGACTACACTTGAGCCTTTCTCCATCCTGTTTCTTCCGGTCTTGAATACAATGCGAAGAAAAATAACATGAGGGGTGTTACACCCATAAAGATCTAAGAGTTACATGTGATATTATTGGTAAATAATTTCCTTACCTAAATAACTTAATTTTAAGTGTTTTGCCAAAGCGTACTTACAATTAAGTGAAATATGGGTCTTAGCCTTCTAAACAAAATTGAGGGTTAATTTTTTAGTAGGAAATTATTAATTTGATTTTGCATATTTTGTTTTAGAAAATGTTGACGAATAATTTTGCTATACTATCACTGCAATCTATCCTTGAGAAGGACAAACTTAATGGGACCAACTTTCTCAACTAATTTAAGAACTTGAGAATTGTTCTCAAGCAGGAGAGAAAGTCATGTCTTAGATGAACCCATTCCTAAGGAACCTGCGACCAATGCTCCAAGAGCCCAAAAGGATGCCTATAATAAGCATCTCAATGACTCTATGGATGTAGGATGCCTGATGTAACCAAATGGTATATGTGTATGGCCCATATCCTATCCCGATTACCTTTTAACTGTCTGTGGAGCCCATAATTTACTTTATTGGTTTTAAGTTACTTTTGATCACTCGACACTAATTATTTTCTTATTCTTAAACATTAACCCTCCATGCTATATACCGTCAGACTTCTCTCGTCAAGGTCTTCGTTCTGACTGTAATTTTACATATTTACAAAATTACCCCTAACCCAGGGTTAAATTGTAATTTCTGATGCTTTTGAGTCATTAGGTTTAATTTTTCCCAAGGGTTTTTTAACTTCTTCTCCTTGTGAATTTTATATATTTTGAGACATGGATGTCATTTTTTATAATTCTTTAGAGAAAAAATATAATTTTCTCATTTTTCCGTCCAACCAAGACAAATGGCCTCTTGTCCTTTTTCATGCAAAATGGTGTCTATTCATTTTTACGAATTTCTTATACATTTTATATTATCATTCATTTCTTATTGTTTCATTAATTAGTATCTAATAAAATTTTGGGATATTACATTTGGCATTTTGAAATTGCTAAAACCTCAACTACAGTTTTCTTTTTCAAAAATCACCTATTAATCCATTTATTCTAGCAATTTCTATTTCTCGATTGCTTTTTTACAAATCGATTTTATATTCTTTCTAATCATATGTTACTTGGACCAGCAATGATTTCTTCCTTCTTTTTTGTCCTTCGAAGCTCATTCTCAGAAGATGTTGGTTTCTGATTTCCCATTCATCTTTTAGCCTTCGCTGATTATCATTTTAATCTTTTAGGTTTTGTTGCTTGTAATTTTAGGGATTATTTTCTCACTTCTTAGTCTTATGACCTTGGCTTCTATCAATATACCTCTGTTGGTAGTGTATAATATGTTGTTTGAATAATATTCAAGTGTGAAAATGAATCGAATCTTTATTTTAGATTTTGTCAACTTTAGGAGTGTATGACCTTTCAAGCCATTCGAAGGATTCTGTAGTGGATCTGTTCATAGGAGAGATGACAACTTTGCACTTCCATCATTTCATTTTGGCCTTAGGGTATGGAATTTGAGGCTCAATATATCCATATATAAGGACGTAGGTCCACTGAACGTGATGTGCTAATCTTATGTTAAGATTCTAGTTTTTAGATTGCTATTATTTGTAATAAAATTGTTCTTCACCCACATATATGGTATATATGCTATGTTGGTTTATTTTCATTGTTGAGACTTGAGAAATGATTATAGTTTACTTCCATTGTTAGGGCTAAAGCTGGATATTAGTAAATTGACGGTGTTGGATTCGTAGTCATTCTAGAGGACATCAAACCAAGTATTTATTTTCATTTAAAAGCATATGTTTCTTTATTCAATGTTCTTTGATTTTGTTTCAACGATAAAGTAGAGAATTGATTGTTGAGATTTTTGTCTCATGTCAATGATCATTTAACTTAAAAAAGTTCCCTCTTTAACCTTTGAGCTAATTAGATTTTTGATTGATATCCTCCAGTTGTTGAAGGAAAGTGAGTTAGTGACCTATTTCAAAAGGAAAAAAAGGGCCTTGGATTTGAGAGTTTGCTATAAAGATAGATAGAACAATATAACTATACCTGAGGGGTAGTCTATTCTTATCTTTTTTTTTAATTTCCATCAAGAGACAATTTTAAATCTTGACAATTTAATATAACCATTTTACAAGGCTACTAATTAGAATGACTGTTGATATTAAATAAAACTACTATTTTCATAAAATTTTGACCTTTATCACAAGACTTATCCAAATACTAACAAAATTTATACTACCCTTAATTTGAAAGATTCACCTAGCAATAGGAGTTAGCAAGTAAATTGTAATTAAAGATATTGTCATCACAAGTTGTGAGAAAATTCTTCTTGAATCCTCTAATCTCGTTATAAATGACTTATCACTAGTACACTTTGTGCTTTTTGCTTGCCACTTTATTTGATGCAATCAGGTTATTATGTTTACACTTGCTATATTGGATTAAACCTATAAAAAATGACTAAAACTTTTGGTTGTTGCTTTGTGTGCCTTAATAGTCTAATTGCAACTATTTTTTTTTCAAAAAATAAAAAGCTTGACTTGTTTAGTTGACATTTGGAATTACCTTTTCCAATTTTATCTGCAGATTCTTTTGTCTTTATTATAATTTTAATTGAAGAAAATAAAATGAGACCCTTCTAGAATATTAGTTGATGAAATGCACTCTTGCAAAATTGTCTGCTTTATGGGAAAGGAAAGATGAGAGAAGAGCACTATCCTATGTAGAGTAGGACATAATTTGTTTTCATGTTTTTTTTTTAAATTGAAGTAGGGTGGACTGAATTCCTCTGTTACAGCATTAGTAAAGGCTTTGTTCCCCTTGCCGCCTTCTTTATTTCCTTATTTTGTTTTATTTCATCTAAGCTTTCCCTTTGAAATTTGGATACTTTGTTAAAGTTTTTTTTTGTAATATTTTAAATGTTTACTGGATATTAAGTAATGTAGAAACAAAAATTAGAGGATATTTTGAAATGTATATAGAATTATAAAAAACAGAGAGACATAGAAAACATTGAAAAATGACAAAAATGTCATTTTTCCAAGTTAGAATGGAAAATGAGAAAATTATAGTTTGTCCCTAAGAAATAAGAATCTTATATAAAATGGTCCTTAAAAGCAAGAATTTTATGCAATTTAATTCTTGAAAATTATGAAAAAGAACTCAAAAGAATTAAAAATTATAATTTTGCCTTGAGTTAAGGGAAATTTTGAAATTTTCATAAGTCCTATCAAAACGGAGCCTTCAAACTCAATGGAATACAATTTAGAAAACTAATTGAGTTTGTATGAATTTATAAATCTAATTTTAGGTTAAAACCAATTTTGAAAAAAAGGTTTATAAGCCCTATAAAAATAAACAAGTGAAGAGAAAAGGATGGACATCCTCATAGATATATTTAGAGATCAAAATAATAAATTTGGAACAATCATGTACCAATTTAATGATAATTACAGTGAAAGAAATTAATTGGCACGAGTAAATTTTAATGAAAGGGTTATTTTGGACCAATTAAATGTATGAAGCAATTTTTGACCAAAATGCCCTTCATGTGGCATGATTTTCTACATTAGACAAGGACGGAATTTTACCATTTCATTTTAAGCGAATTACGGCAAAATATTAACCAAGTTCTTAATTAACCCAACTTAACTATTCACTCATTTGATGTCTCTCCTCTCCACCTTGAGTTAATCATTTAAAGCCACTTCTTCCTCTTCATTTTATGCATGTAAAATAGAAGCAAGATCGAGAGAGAAAGAGAGAAAGAGAACTCAAAATTGAAAAGAAAGAAGGATAAAAAGAGAAGCTAGAAGCAAAATTCCAAGCCAAAAGTTCCAAGGTGAGTTCTTATATTTCCAAGCTTGTGTTTTCATGTAGTTTTAGGTTGTATTATGAATTGCTTTCTCTCTTCTTCCACCATGAAAATTTTGGCCATGGGAGTTCTAGAGAGAGAGAGTTGGAGTTTTGGAAAATAAACGTAGGAAAAGCTTAGAATGGTGAAGATAAGAATGAAATCAGAACTTGGGGCAAGTTTCATGGAGTAAATATTTTTTTACATTTTTCTTCTTAAATTCAGTTAAACTAGGGTTTACTCTAGGAATGGAATTTCAAAATTTTAATCCCAAAAGTGGAAAAATTTTATTTGGCAATTTTGAGTGATTCAAACTACCAAAAGGACTTCAATGGACTTGTTTATGATTAAATGCATGGGAATTAAGCCTGAGTTCCAGGTGTGACATTTTTTGTATCAAAGCAAAGGTTTAGCATCTCAGAGCATTGAGTATAGATTAGTCCATTGATCAGCCTCCTTTTCAAACATGTAAGTTAACAATAAGGCTTCTATTTTCAACATGCAGCCCATTACCTGGTAAACATTTTTCAAGGCTTTTAATCTAATATTTAGACTATTTTCATGTCAAAGTTACCGTCAAAGAATGGAAGCTAATACTTTCTAATTGGGCAATCATATGTTGGTGATTGGTAAACATATCTAGTTACCTTACAGCATATCCAGCAGAACCTATTAGCTTACCTGAGGCTACTGCAAAATAAACAGAACCTTAAGGGCTCTAACCTTTTCCCTATTGTCCTTGAGCATTAACTAACTCTTGTAATTGCTCAATAATCATCTGCTGATGATTCAGACAATTAAGGATCATTTGCAAGCAATCTGGACTGGGAATATGTTTACTTACTGCTATTGGAGTCATTTTGAGAGGTTTATGCATGCACTGTCAGCCTTTGCTAAACACCTTTTTATTTCTTAATGACTCTGATTTTGCAATTAATAATTGGGATTGATAACAATTTGAACTTCTCAATCGCACTAACCATTACTTTCAATAGATTATCACTAGTCGTGGTACATCATCATGCCTCAACCCCTAGTCTTTTTCTTTACTTGCCTTAAGTCAGTATCTTGTTGCATATACACTACTATACTTCATTCATGCTTATTGTCATAATACTGGCTTATGTGGCTCAAGTACTAATGTTAGACTTAGCATTGCTATTTGTTATCTCTACCGGATCTTCCTCAAGATTCTCTTCAGAGATTTCTACCGCTTCAGCTTCTTTTTCATGATAATGCTCTTCCTGAAGCGTATAGGTAATGATACAGTCTACTGGAGTGTGAAGCACTTGACCTTGATAGAACTCCTTATTAAAGCTCTAGAGCTCATGATCACATTATGACATCTAGTACTTGCTCAATCCATTCACTTACAGGGAGCCCATGATCATGATGCCCTTCTAAGAATTTCTTTGCTTCTAATATGACTTTTAGAAAAACTTGAACATATACTTCAAATCTAGCATGACATTCATCATAGATAGCTTTAGTAATCATTTGGACTTGGAGCCCTTGGTTTAGTTGGAAGAAGCTATCTACTTGATCCAAGTAATACAACTAGCCTAAACTCACTTAACATAACTCATGGGCTAATCTACCTCTTCACCTAGAGGTGCATTTTCTTTCTCTGGAAGGACTACACTTGGAAAGACCACTACTATAGGGTCATTTTCTGGATCCAAGTAATCTTTTAAACTAGTCATCACTATATGGCTGTTATCATTGAAAATCTCGTTGCATCCTACGTTTTCCTCCATAGGATCATGATTAGGCTCAAACTAATTTCCTGCACCTAAATGTTACTCATTTCTCTTTTCTAACTTACCTTCCTTTATACATTAGTTTTCCCCATTGATCCTTTTCATAACTTTGCCTCTTCATTGTCATCATTCATTTTTTACTAGCCTCTTACATTCATTACTGAAAACATCCTGCCACTGATATTATATTGTAGGTAGGATACTTGCTCTTTATATTCTTTAGCATTACCTACTATCACTTCTCATAGCTACTTCCTAGTTAATGGCTTGGCATTAGAGAGAAGCCTTAGGCAAACATATATACTAACCGCTAATTACTGAGTTCTCATATCTTTCTAAAATTATTGTAGGCCATCCTCTTTGAGAAAACAATCAGAACTATAGGGCTCATTAAGCTTTCTCATTTCATTCCCTTTAGAGGTCTACTGCAACCTCATGCTTGGTTTACTAATACCATGTGATCTATTGTGATTTTTGAGCCTTACTAGAATCCTTTGTGAGCCTTATATCTCTTTACTAATAGGATCTAACTATAATCTAATTCTGAAAAGATTTAAGGCCTAAGAAAAGCACACTCTGCAAAATAGCTGTAACTAATCCAGTAAATATCATAAGCTATCCTTAAGAGTAATCTCTTTACGCCACTAAAAGAGCCTTAGGCCAGATTTCTCAAAAGGAATATTTCTTATATTCAAAGGGGGAACTCTAACTAAGAGGATTACTTTCCTCTTTTGTTGCAAAGATTTGCCCATATTTTTACTCTGATACCAAAAATGTAATGCCTAGCTCTCATATATAATTTTCCCATATATCATGGCATTTCTAATGTCCAATTAAACCATTTTAGAAGCTTGAATCATCATAGGGTCCAAAATAGAGAAAAAAAAATGTTGGTACTATTCATTTGGTACTCAAATTTTTTTGGTTGAATTTTGAAAAATCATAATTAATTTCAAAAAAATTGTATCAATATGATCGAAGTCTATAAAAATGGCTAAAAATATTATATTCATTGGAAAAATAAGAAACTTGAATTTTGTTGGGCCAATTTGTACAGTTTATTGTTCGAACTTTTACTGTACAAATGGTCAAAAATAATGTTCTAGGTTTTTTGACCTAATTTCAAAAATTCATTTCTCATTCTAACCTGTGTCAACTCATGCTTTCTTTAATTGTTGGAAAGTTATATATATATCTACTTTACAACCATATTTATTTTATACAGTTATGCAAATAAAACAAAGCATGGCATCATTTTAAACTACCAAGGGCCAACATAGAACTTCTACTGGAATAGTTTTGCATAAATAAGCATGACTCTCATTATATAGCTCTAATTGTTCTTATACTAGTGGCATATTAAACTTAAGATGTTGAAATTTTCATGAATATAAACCACTAAATTTTTTAAGTTCTGTAGGATTTTATATTATTTTTTAAAATAAGTGATACTTTTAGTAAAATTCACAGTTTTCACCTTACTATCCAGTTTTAAGCATCAACTTCAAAATTACACTATAAATCATACACATGCCCAATATAGATGTTATATATCTTGTTAAAAATCTTTCTCTGTCTATTTTCAGAGCATATATAACACATATACTAAGTGTTCTTTTTTGAATAGAGTAGCTCTGCTTCTTTCATGACTGGTCAACTTGGACAAATTTGCATTTTAAACTTTTAAACCATTACCAAACATGATACACATGGCTCATGTTTGTCCAAAGCATGTTCATAACATTGTAAGAAACATAAAAGAACATAATTACAGAGATACAAACCTCATAAATCTTCATGCAATATTACATAAAATTCTTCAAGATATACATTCATAGCTTGAACTATTGAAGCAAGCATTAATTTCTTTTTCATCCTCCTTAGCTCTTGGACTCCCTTAACATAGCTTGAACCTAACATTTGGGTACTTGAGGGGATAATATTATGACAATCTTAGTAGCAAGTTACATTCCATGCAATTATATCAATCATGTCACATAAACTCACATTTGATCTCATTTAATCAATTTAAATAATAAATTATCACATTAGTCATAAAAATTTTAGCAGCATAACGACATAGAAAATAAACATCCTAGGGAATAAACCCCCTCATTTTGTAGCCAAAACCAAACAAACAAATCACAATTGTAATATGGAAACACAATTTAATCATACAAAGACAATGAAAGAACATAAAATTAGAATATAAAACTTAACTACCTCTTGATGTACCACTTTTCTTTTCTCTTGAAACCAATGATTCCTCTAGCTTTCTCAAGCTTCCTCAAGTCCCTAAACATCATTAAATACTTGCTCAAGCAACTGATTTCATGGCTAATCACATAAAGCTTCCATGAAACCCTAAAAACTCAAACTTTCTATCTTAAACTTAGTCTTGAACCCAACACTTGTCTTTAAGGTTTTTCACTATAGGAAATCCATTTTTACCATCAAATTAATGATGTACCAACTTTAGAGTTGACTGGAATCTGCCCACACAAAAAAATCCTTGATTTTCCAACTACTTGCTTTAAAATTCACCAATCTTACTTTCTTTTGTAAAATCTCATATTTTTCTCATCAATTTATGGTTCAAAAACTCCTTCCCTCCCTTAAATAAACATGCTTAGGCTGAAATGAACAAGAGGAGGAGAGAAAATTTCATTTCAACAAACCAAACTATTATCGGCTTAAAGAGAACCCAACTAGAATCAAGTAAGAATTCGCTTACCTTTTCTTTTCCTTGATTTTCCTTCTCTTTTCTCTCTTGCTTCCTCATGTAACTCCCTCTGATTCCCACTTGTAGCAGCTAGCCTCTCTCCATTTACTTATGCATCATGTGAAGTGGTCATGGAAAGGATAAAAATAAAGCCTAATTACTATAGTTACACGACTTTAACCTTGGTTGGTTAAGACTTAAACTTAACCATTAATTTTTGTAAATAATATTAAAGTATATAATTGCAACACATGGGCTACTAAGTGACACCAACTCATGCTTAAATATTTCCCAAAACTCTGCATATTTTCCCTAGTCTAGTAATATTCTGTGTTGGTTATTTTATACCTGGATCGGTAATGTTACTTTTTATAGTATTAAATCACTTTATGAATACAGAATTAAAGTAAACTTGTATCTAGAATTACTTTATTATCCTATCTCCTAAAAGCTCATTTTTGTGGTCTTCACCCACTTTAATACCATTGGGCTTGTCTCATCGAGGGCTTCATTTTGACAGAAATTTTTCATATTTATAAAATTACCCCTAACTTGGGGTAGAATTATAATTTTTAATTCTTTCAAGTCATAGCTATAATTTTCCCCAAAACTATTTTGTTCTTAACTCTTGCTTGACTTTTTGTTCTTTGGGGCTGAATTTTAATTATCTTAATTTTTAGGGATAAAAATATAATTTTCCATTTTTCCATTTGATCGAGAAAAATTTGAAAAAATGGCATCTTTACTCTATTTCACGTAAAATGGTATCTATCCATTTTTGTAAATTCTTTATGCACTTTTAGTTATTTAGCTCTTTTAGAGATGTTACACATATCATGTTTCAAACTAGTACTAAACATCTTGTGAAACCTAAAAAATCATAATGAACTCAATATACAGCTTCACAATATCATACATTAACTTACATAACATTTCAAAAATAATGTTCCAAGACAAGATTTTCATTGCTTTTCATTAATTCCTTCTTCCTTGCCTTACTCCTTCTTGGAATCCTTACCAAAACTTGTGCCTAGCATGTTAGTCATTTTGGAAGAGTGAGATTCAAAAAATCTCAATTACAACACCTATTTATGCATACATATTATCACAAAATTCATGAAAACATCAATCATTTTCATAAATACATAAAATGTCATATTAATTCATAAAAATTTGGTAGAGTTTCCTTTTGTGAAATGGACATCCAGAGTCATAGCCCCTTCAAATACTCATCAAATGACTACTTAAGTCAATCATTCCATGACTTTCTTCGTAAAGTCTTCATGAAACCCTAAAATTTCATTTTATTATCCTTTGGCTTTTTCATGAAATCAATACTTATTCCTAAAGTCTTCCACCATGAGAAACTCATGTTTGACATCAAAAACATGAAATTCTCACCCTAAACAAACCCCTATTCTGGCTAATATAAGCTTCAAAGGAGGGAGAATTAGTTTTTCATGCAACATACCTTAATCCATTACAAAACCTTACTTTCTCACTTATACATGTTTTCTACCATGATTATTGCATGAAAACTCACTTCTCTACTTACTCCTAGGTTTGGCTAAAACTCATCTTGAGGAGAGGAAGAAATATACTCCATGAAACTATTTCAAACTACTCAAAACTACAAGCCTAAGGTAGTAGGAAATCTCACCAAGTACTTGAGCCTTTGATCCATCAACTTTGTCTTCTCTTTCTCTCTTCTTTCTTGAAGCTTCTCTCTCTACTTGCAGCTATAAAACATGACTGAAATGAGGGGAGAGAGAGAAACCAACTCACTTAATTAACTTGCTAACTATCTCACCTAATCATAATTACTTTTTTCAATACTTCCTCAAGAAGTTTACTCCAAAAACCTTGCCTTCCTTGAGAAGCTTTGGGATAAGAATATGAGCTAAATGGATGCCTAAGAGAGAGAAGAAATTGTTCAAAATACTGTATATTTTTCTTAGTTCAGATATATCTTATGTTGATACATTTTACCATTATCGATAAAATTACTTTTTGTGGTATTTTATCATTTTCGGGAAGCAGGACTATTCTAAATTTACATTTATATTTTCTTAATTATCATGTCTCAAACAATATTTGTGTGAGGCCCATATCCTGTCTCGGTCACCTTTTTGCTATTTATGAGGCCCACAAATTACTTTATCAGTAATAGTTACTTTTAATACTCAGCACTAATTATTTCTTCATTTCTAATCAGTTAACCTCCATGCTATATATTATTGGACTTAGCTCATTGGAAGCTTCATTTTAATTGTAATTTTGCATATTTGCAAAATTACCCTTGATTCGGGGTAAATTATAATTTTTAATTCTTTCGGGTCACTAGCTATAATTTCCCCTCACGCTTATACATTAACTTGATTTTCTCACCTTAGGGACTAAATTGAAAATAGTTTTAACCCTTGGAGCAAAAATATAATTTTCTCATTTTTTGTCTAACTGAAAAAATACCACTTTGTCCTATTTCACGCAAAATGGTGTATATCCATTTTCGTAAATTTCTTGTATATTTTCTAATATCTAGACTTTTAGAGATGTTACAATTCCCTCCCCCTAAAAATAAATTTTACCCTCAAAATTTAGATACATACCTTATTAGTATAGTTCTAGATATCTTTATTTCATCTGAGCTTTCGTTTTCTATTTTTAGACCTTTTTTACTAGAGGTACACTTTCTTTCTCCCTTGGTTGACTTTGAAGTTAATACTTTATTTAGGTATCCTTTACTAATTCATCATATTTAGAAAGTCTAGTTAATAATTTTCATATTGGGAAACATTAAGAACATCATAAGCTTACTTTGCTTTAGGGTTACTGAGTACTTTCATATATATACTGATCTTTATCCTCATAATTCCCTTATCTTATTCATTATAATCTTTTCTTTGGCACTTGACCTCATTCCTTTCCCATTTTTTTTCTTAACATTAGATTCCTACATACATCACATGTCTGCTAAAGCATAATCTTACTGCATTTATTTTGCTTATATAGCATTTGTGAAGCCATCTTAACCTTCTTCTCATTTGCTCTTTTTTTACCTTAAGCTCATTTTCACTTATTTCATAGTCACTTAATGTTCTTGGTGGTCTTATATTACTTCCATGGGAACGCCATATAGATTATAGCTCATTTTATCTTAGAACCACTCCACTTATTAAGAGCATTACAATAAGTGGGACTAAATTTTTATAAAATTCATCGTATACACTTAAGCTACTATCTCAACTCAACCTTACTATATTACTCATACACTAATCCATACTTTCCATTATTATAGACCCTCTGGGTCATTATTGGATTAGGAACTTTAACATAGGGGAAGAGGTTTAACCTCACTAAGTCATAAAAATTCATTTCGTAATTCTTTTTCCCACAAAACTTTCTTTTTGGTTAAGCGGTAATACTACCTTAGAGAAATTTTTTATAAGAAAATTTTTCATAATATCTTACTAAATTTGGTAAAGTTTTTATCTTATTCTGTCTTTCAGTCTCCCCCATTCATAACTTTACTTGCTTGATTAAGATCTACTATGATCCTGTGAGAGATTCTATAACCTACTGACCATACTTTTTGAGTTACATTCACTGAGTTTAGTAAGTCAATAATTTTATTTGAAATGTCAAAGATTCTCAGTCATCTTTCATGCTCTTTTATAGATTGGAGTACTTAAACTTATCATTGTTGAGAACTACAATTAAACTTCTTACACTTTTATTCATGCATTCTTAATAGGTGCCTTAACATGACTATTTAACATAATCATGATTCATAATGCCCCTTATTTAACAATTGGTGCATCTTTTCTTTCTTACTTCTTATATCTTTCTCATTCTTTACAGTTTTCCAATAGGTCATCCATCCTAAAATTTTTCTCACTTGAGCACGTTTTACAAAAATACTTAGGGGTTTTACTTACTCACTAACCAAATTGGTCTCATAGAATGCTAGCAATAGGCTCCCTTTCAAGCCATAACTTATCAATGTGACCTCTAAATGATTACAGCTTAAAATTTAGGATACTCAATCCTTACTTCCTTTTTCTTCTATCAATTGGTTTCATATCTTATAATGGTGTCTCATCACCATTCTCAATTTCATTCATATATTGCTTCTTAATTTGTTCTTTACTCTAGTTCTTGCTATCCTAGAGTCACAACTTGCCACTATGCCATCATGCATAATATATCCCTAAACCCAATAATTTTACTTATTTTATCATAGTCTTCACAATCTCTTGACTTCCTGTGGATTGGGTCTTAATGATATCAAGGCAGTAGTCATTAACTCTTTATTTCTTATACTGTTGTTTTATCTATTCTCATACATAACCTTCTTAGATAGTTAGCCAAGGTTAATTAGTGATCTGGCAATTAAAGGAAACTTCTTAACTTTTTAAAATTCTCTTGCTAGCTTAGTTAGAATTTAACCCTTGGCCTCTCACCATTTTTAGCTCATCTGGGCATCACCCCAGGAGCTGCCTCTCATCTGCCCCGCCTTAGTGGCTTTCATCATATTGATGATTTCTTCTTTCTTAGCTCAATTAGGCTTTTTCCCAAGAGCTACTATATTGGCTCAACTGGCCTTTTCCCTAAGAGCTATCTCCTATTTAACTCACCTTAGCAGTTGATGGAGGATTTCATCTATACATTCTCGGGAGATCATCTAGCCAAGAACTTTCTTTCTTTAGCTAGATTTCATACTAAGCCAAACAATCTACTCTCTCAAGGTTTCATAATTCCCTAAACTGCCTACCACTATTTTCACCTTTCTTGGTTCATAATTTATACCTTGAACATAAAAAATACATATTCTTCCTTTAACTTACAACTATATCATACTTGCATCATTCATTCTTATACTGAACTTATGGGGTTTCAATACTAATGGCAAACTTATCATTGCCATCCACTATCTTCGTTGGATCCCTTTCTAGATCCCTTTCTAAGACTTCTAATGTTTCTACTTCTTCTTTTTGTAATAATGTGCTAGCTAAAGCATATATGCAATGATACAGTCTTCTAGAATATGATATACAGAATTCTGAAACAATTCTTTGATACAATTTCATAACTCATGATTTGGTTATGGCATTAAATACTTGCTCAACCCTTTCACTTTTAGGGAGCCTATGGTCAAATTTCCCTTTGAAGAATTTCTTTGCTTCTAATCCAGTGCTCAAGAAATCTAAAACTTGAACATACCCTCTAAATCATGGCATTCATTGTAATAGTTCTGACAATTATTTGGATTTGGAGTCCTTGGTTTAGTTAGAAGAAGCTACCGTCTTTTTCAAATAATTCATCTAGCTCAAACTCATTGGAATTGTTATAGTTTATGGGTTGATTAACCTCTTTCCTTAGTCATACATTAGCTTTCTCTCTACTGATTCCTTTCATAACTAATTTTCATTATTACTATCATTCATTCCCTACTGACCTCTTTCATTCATTACTGAAAACATTTGCCACTAAACTTATTTGTAGAAGGAAG
The DNA here is from genome assembly GCA_026686845.1 of Adenanthera pavonina. Taxonomy (NCBI): domain Eukaryota; kingdom Viridiplantae; phylum Streptophyta; class Magnoliopsida; order Fabales; family Fabaceae; genus Adenanthera; species Adenanthera pavonina. The sequence goes on from JAIVEN010000009.1 coordinate 21,573,690, forward strand.
ATATAGAGCGTAGTATGATCGATCATATAGAGCTCCATTCTCATTAGTACCCAACAGAAGGGGAACAGGAGCAATGACAAGAGGAAGACTCATAAGGCGATCCAGAGGAGGATCCAATATCTACTTATCTCTAAGATAGTCCCTGTTCCTTATAATAACTTACCCTCCAATGCACCTATAACCTACCCAAAACCATCAAAAGCATGAAAAAGGGGAAAACACATGATTGGGCTATGACCCACTATAGTCCTACTATGACCTAGGAAAGGTAGGAATACTTGGCGTCGTGGTGCCATTTACTGATGCAATATCAACACTTTGATGATTTTCTAGCCAAACTTCTAACACACACAATTTTGTGCTCTGACTTTTGATTGACCTTATTCTAACTCTGACTATTCAATCTCGATACAATCTAACTTTAGACACTGGTTATACCTCGATGCATCTCTCGTATGAAGATTTTGAATGTCTGTGACTAATTTGGTCACTTTTTGACCAAAACTCACAACTCAAACTCCCCAAATGCTACCACAAGCCAATTGGCAGCTCGAGACTATTTTCATGGGTCACAAAATGACTCAACCAGTTTGTCCAAGGAGGCTTCCCCTCGGAGAAACCACTCATCTGCATTTTGATCCCTTTGAACCCCAAATCCAACCAATGGCCTATGTATTCCATTCACACATACAAGGCCAAACACCCACATTGGGCTTACATTAAGGCATACCCAGCCTACCAAAGGTACTCTTGCATACTAATACCAATTGGTTCCTACCGGGTTCCCAAAACCACACGACCAACTTAACCATACCCACCAACTTGACATTTCCACAACAACAGCATTTCATAACTCATAACTACAAGACACATTGACATCCTGCCATTTCCACTAGCATTCGTCATTACTTCACCAACAATTACAATCTCATATAAAGCCATACTCCTAAAAATACTCAGAATAAGCAATACACACAAGCTAGACTACTTGGCACAAATGAACACATAAACAAATCGTTATACACAATTGTTAGTTAGGCTGACTTCCCAAGAGGGGGTGAATTGGGAAGATTAAATTTTTTTTGCAAAATATCAAAGAGGTGAAGAATGCAATATATAATGGTAAAATAGAGTATAAACAGATAACAGTGAAAGATGCAGAAAAGAGAAGAAGACTCAGAAATTTATCCTGGTTCGGTCTCTCCACTTGATCTACGTCTAGTCCCCAAGTCACCACTTGAGATTTTTCACTATTCTGCAAGAATTCAGTGGGCTTCTTGCAAATGCCACAGTACAACTTTTGTGCTCTGTTTTCTAGAGCTTCTCTCAATCCCTTTCTATACTTTCACAAAGTGCTTCCTAATCCCTTGTGATATCCCTCCACAAGAAAATCTTTCTTCCAGATGAAGAATAGCTTGGTTACAAAGATTAAACTCTCTTGAATAGAGTGAATATGAAGGTTGAAGTACAAGTATTGAAGTGAGAGGGTAAAAGTCTTTGAGTAGAAGATTTGGCAGAATTTCAATATATACACAATTAAAATCGTTACCCACAACTTCAAATGATATTATATTTATAGATTTAGGTCTCAAATGTCCGTTAGAGACAAAATCTATCCGTTGGAGAAGTTATCCAATGGTTACTCTGAAAAACTATCCATTAACCAACCACATTTAATGCTTCTGACATTTTGAAATTCGAATTTTGGTTGGTCAACAGACAAATTTTGCAGATACCGAATGTTAACAGCTTCAACGTTGAAAGACCGAAGTTCATCTGTCATGAAGTGAAATTCAAATTTTGATATTTTGAAAATGTTTCTGAGTAGTGACATACGAATTTTCAAGTGGAAAGTTTTTTGTTAAGTGTGAACAGTACTTTCAATTTGCTACAGTGCCTTCGAAATTCGAATTTTGGAACCCCAAAATTCGTCTGTGCGCAGTAGGCTCAAAAAGCACAGTAGTTCGTTTACTTCGAAATTCAAATTTTCAAAGAGTAAAGTTCGTCTGTTAGAGAGACCTCTTTTCAGACTTACTTTAACATTCGAATTTATAAACACTGTCATTCGTATGTCAACATATCATTGTAACAGACTCACAACCTTAGCTTCTGAAATTCAAATTTTCATGTTCAAAGTTCGTCTGTCAGTGAGCAATTTTGAAACTCAATATAATCTTGATTTCAAATGAACTTTGACATTATTTCAGACGGATTTCTTTAGTTTTCATAAGTTGCATTTTGTCTGAAATTCAAATTTTCAAAACCCAAAGTTCGTCTGTTGCTAAAAAGCTTCTTTTAGGTACTTATGAAAATTCAAATTTTGAAAAATCAAAATTCGTCTATCAGAGAAGCATCTCTTCAGATTTATTCAGTTTTAACTCGAAATTCGAATTTCCAAAGCCAAAGTTCGAATTTCCAAAATGACAGTTCAATATAAACCTTTCAAACTTCGTCTGTTGGTGGGTGTTTTTCAAATATTTCATGATTTAACTTAAAATCAAGGTTTTAAAAAATCTTTCCACCAAATCAAAGCCTTGTACTCAAAATAAAACAAAACTAAACATCCTACATTAAACTTTGCACTGATTTCTTCAGGATTTCTTCACTTGAACTCTTTGACCACCTTTGATATCTTTATTCCAAGCTCTTGAGAGTTGATTTGAAATCATCAAAACTTCTTGATTCAACAACAATGGCTACCAATGCACATATTCTTGAGCCATTGAGGGAGCTAAGACTTCTTAGCCTTCTTTGGACTAGTACAAGAGTCTTCTCCTAAAATGTTAACCACAATGGGTGTGAGATAGAGTCTCAAAAATTGGGAAGCACACACAATACACAATAGACAATATACATCTAATGTGTATATCTATAATGTATGCATATGATACAATGCAACACAAATGTAATGGTATGCATGATCTCCCTCATACACAACCTAGAACCACAAGCTAGTACCATTATAAGACATACCTGATAGATGATTCCCTTTCAATAACTAGTAAAGACAAATTCCAAGATATCACCTAACTCACCTCACACTAGGATGACCCGGCCAAAGGTCACACTAATGTTTGGACCATGGTAGTCCTTCCTTTAGACCATCCGAATTGATGATGATTTAGGGAAAATGCAATCCACTGCCACCTGGCTCTCTTGGCCATAGGAGGGGATTTAGTGATAGGGATGTATCATCATATCATCATTATATCTTATCTCATTATCATCACCCAGTCCACCATACCTCACTTTGCGGAGATGATGTTCCATGTCATGCCATATGTCTATACCACTATGCAATCATCATCATTATCATAATCATCATTAGTGTCATGCTAGCATGCTATCACATGGAAATGCTATAGAATCATACATATACATTATCATATTGATCATCAGCACATACAGGCATCAAGGGACAGAATTCACGTACCTCTACTAGCCGTATACATACCACGATATGAAAAGGAACCACATACACATAACAAAATCATGATATGAAACGGATCATGCATACATATATCAACATAATACACATATATTACAAACACCTGGTTACCTCAAATTGCCAATACCACACACATAGGGGAATTTAGCAAGCCTTCAAAGTGCCTATCACGAAGCACATACTTTCAATATGCCAATTAAACTCTACAATTCCAAAATACCTTCAATTAGCCTAATACACACTTACCATAACACATAATTCAACCATCAAACTTGACCCAATTTTCCAATAGCATAAGCATGCATCGAGAAACCCCAAACCATAAATAAACACTTAAACTTCAGATTCTAAGGTTCCCCAACCATCTCAAAGCTAGGTTTTGGTATATACACCTCACCTCTAAATTGTATCAAAACCCATATTCAAGCCATAGAAACATCAATTAACATATCAATGGCACATTTACACCTATTTTAATTGGTAGAAAACTCAACCCAACTGAAATCATCATATCTCCATGGATTTCTTATCAAAAATAGGTTGAAAAGAGATGATAAGAGGTTAGGGATCACGTACCACACATAAATGAAGCTTCCTGAGTCAAGAAATCAAGCTCCCAAACCTTGTGGATGAAACCCTAGTAGAGCAAAACTCCCTCCCCTCCGATTTCTTTCTTCCACATCGACTAGTTCGTGTTCCAATTTATCAAAGTTTGGGGTCTAGTGCGATGATGAACTATAAGTTTGCCATGATGTGAACTATTTCTGCCTCTAATATTTTTTGAATTTAATGAGTCTCTCACTACTGTGGCCCTACTCCTCACCACAGTGCCATATGCTTCTACCTCATTCCTTAAATTCTTCTGTCTTTTGTCCTTCCTCCGATCCCAGTTCCTCCAATACTAAGCAATACAAAGTCCATGCTTCTTATTATTCTGAGATTAAGTCCAAGGCAAGATGTTGAGGGTTATTACATTCCTCCAAGATGTTGATTTGAATGTATTATTGTACATATGTATATATATGTAAAGAAATTTGATTGACTGCAATTTTTTGACCTGTAATATAAGTGCAGCATAGATAGTATGACTAGTGGAAAGAACTGAGGTATAAATGACTGTGAATGAAGCACATATAAAGTTGAGTTACCTGAATAAAATGTTATGCTCATATGTATATACATGTGTGTTCTCTAAGTATTATTACTCTATGTTCCTGATGTTGTTCATTATTTTCATAAGATATAAATGGCTTGCACTAGAAGATAGGTGAGAGCAATAACTCCTAAGCAAGGAAAAGAACCACAACAAGTAGATCCATTACAAATTATTATGAAAAGACCAGATCAACAACAGAGAGTCATTAAGGATCTATAGAGAACTATAGTAACTCAAAGGAAACAAACTGAAGTTAGAATTAAGGAGCCAATTCTGAGGCCCCAACAACAAATGGAAACCCTAGTTGCAATAGTTAATCAAGCTACAATAGATTTTGATAATTGGAAAAATTTTTGAAAACACTATCCTCCATTATTTGAAGAAAAATTTGATGTACAGGTTGTCGAGGACTGGATTCTTAGCTTAGAGAAGGTATTCAGATTGATTAGCTATACCTTAGAGATGAAAGCATTGCTAGCTACTTAAATGCCTAGAAAGAATAAACTGCTAGTGGTGAACTACAGAAATGATTTTACAGGCCCGTAATATACCCTCGATGTGGGAATTATTCCTGGAGTATTTTTATGATAAATATTTTCCACCTTCAGTGAGAGATAAGAAGAAAGCTGAATTCATTATGTTACAATAAGAGGAAACTCAAACTGTAGATGAGCATATAGCTACCTTCATTCAGTTGGCAAGGTATTACACCTACCTGCAACAACATGATAATGAGAGGTGGAAGACTGGAAAGGTAGAGTGAGGCCTAAAGCCAACTATAAGAGAAAGGGTTGTACTTATGAGAATCAAGGAGTTCAATACACTGGTGGAAATCTACAAAATAGTAGAGCACATGTGAACCACAAGAGTTTCATGGCTACTACTCCAACTAATTTTAGAAAGACTATTATTAAAGAAGGAGAATCGAGCAGGAAAAGGAAGAAGCCTTGCAATAGTAATAGTATAAGAGGCAAAAGAGAAGGCAGGAGAGGAGGAGGACGGGCAATTCAATGAGATTTATAGAGAGTAGCCCCAATATATGAGTAGTGTGGTAAGTTGCAGGATAGGAGGCTATATCTAGTTGGACAAAATGTATGCTTCTGATGTGGCAAGGCTAGGCACTTTGCTAGAGATTGCAAATAGAGATGGCATGAACCAGACCTTAAGCACAAGGTAGGATCTTCACTCTTACATAGCAAGAGGCCAATAATCACTTGATCTAATTAAAAGTATGATTAAAGTGAATAATTATCTTGTGTATGCCTTGTTTGATTCAAGTGCTAGTCATTCATTCATTTCCTATAAATGTTCTAAAGGTTAGGTGTGATAATTACTGTGCTACCATATGATTTGCATGTTTCAACACCCTCTAGTAACTAAGCTATGATATACCATGTTTGCTTAAACTATATTGTCCCGTATGATCACTGTTACACCACTAGATTTCATATACATGCCTTTCCCAGACGTAGAAGTTATCATAGGCATAAACTGGCTCTCCACAAACAACATCCTCCTAGACTGTAAAAACCAAGCCTTAATCCTGCCTATTCCCAAAAATGTCCCATGTATTAAAACCAAATTAAATTTTTTATCAACCGCTCAAGTTAAGAGATGCTTGGGAAAAGGATCTTAAGCCTACTTGCCCTTCTTTTCAGTAAATGAGGAAGTTGATGAAGGAATTGAGAAGATGCCAGTAGTAAGGAAATTTTCAGAAGCATTTCCGAAGGAATTTAAGGATTTATCACCTGAGCGAGAAGTAGAGTTTGCCATTAATTTAGTACTAGGTACATGACCAATTTCCAAAGCACCATATAGAATCGCTCCACCTGAATTGGCAAAATTAAAGGAGCAAATTGAAGAGCTACTAGAAAAGGGATTCATTAGACTTGGTGTTTCTCCATTGAGTGCTTTGATACTATTTGTAAAGAAAAAAGATAGGAGCCTCTGATTATGCGTTGACTAAAGGGAACTGAACAAAGTACATTTAAAAATAAATATCCCTTACCTAGAATTGATGACCTGTTAGATCAACTAGCTAGTGCAAGTATGTTTTTGAAAGTTAACTTAAGATCCAGGTATGATCCATTACGGGTAAAGGCAGATGATGTTCCCAAAACTGCTTTTAGAACTCACTATGGATACTATGAGTTTTTAGTGATGCCATTTGGTCTAATGAATGCTCCAACTTTTTTTATGGACTACATGAATAGGATTTTCCAATGTCACTTAGAAAAATTCACTGTGGTCTTTATTGATGATATACTAGTATACTCCAAATCTTTAGAATAGCACAAAATGCATTTGAGAATTGTTTGACAATTTTAAAAGAAAGAAAGTTGTATGCTAAATTAAGCAAGTGTAAGTTTTAGCTTACAAAGATGCAGTTGTTAGGTCATGTCTTCTCCAAGGATGGGTTGCAGTAGACCCAAGTAAAGTATATGTTGTCCTAAAGCAGGAGACAAAATGTGTGGATATTATGTGATAATATATATGTTTAATATCATCACTTTAAGAACTATTGAATCATTCGAAAAGGTAATTATAGTTCACGAAATATAGTTTTGTTCCTTTGTGAGTTCATGTTATGATAGGCTTGAACTTGTTGATATTCGACAATAAGGACTCCTTTTTTGAAGAGGAAATCAAAGGCATTCAAAGGCATTGGGCAAGCTATTTTCTAGAAACCACTTCACTTTGAAGGTTAGATTTGGTTGTGAAATTTTTCTAAATAAGTTTTTCAACATGTGTGGATGGAAACATGGCCATGCAAATGTAAGTCATGTCCTTTAAATTTATGAACCTTGTTTCAATGTATGTTGTTATACTTTTAGGTTAACTAGAGTTGGCTTATTGATCTTCATGCTCAATAGTTGGTTTAGGAGGAATGATTAGTGTTTTAATTTTGCAAATTGGGTTATTGGCATAGAGGAAAGTGGTATATGTATATAGATATTCATATATATATATATAATGGTGGTATCTCATTTTGGGGTATCTTATTAGTTATTATAAACAAAAGAATGGGGATTAATTATTTTTTAGGATCTCTTATTAGTTATAATGGAAGAGTTTTATATAAATAAAAGAGAAGTTAGTGATGTTTAGATAAGTGGCAATTCAAAGCAGAAATTTAATTAATTATTTTCCTTGAAAAATGGGAACTATTGAAATAGATGATGATTTTTTTCATTGGAAAGAAGATATAACATTGAGATTAAAGCTCTAACTAATATAGATATTTCTTTATGATCTTTGTATAGGGTGGATGTTGAAATGAAAGCTGTTTTTGTTGGCCAACTATGTTGAAATGAAAGCTAAAGATGGGTCGCGATAAGTATTTGTTGTATTAATGATTTTATGCTGTTATACTTTTAGGTTAATTTCAGACATTATAGCCCTTTAATTTTGGAAGTCATTGGGCTATTTGCAATATTTTTTTGTTTGTGCAATGATGATGTTTAATAGATTGTGACCTATGAGTGAAAAATACACATGGTTAAAATTAAAATGTGTCATTGGTGCTAGCCGGTTACATCTAAATTTGTATACATTCTGTATCATTGTAAACAAAGAGGATGGATGTAAGATACAGTGAATATATTAAAAAAAAATTGACACTTTCTAGATCAGTTTTGAGTTATAATCAATCTAGAAAGTATATTTTTCTAGATCGGTTATGACTTGAAAACCAATCTAGAAAGTGTTCCTGGGCTTTTTTTTATGAGTTTCTAAACCAGGTGTTTAAACAACCGATCTAAAAAATATTTTGTAGATCGATTATTTAACCAATCTAAAAAGGGAAACTTTCTACATCGGTCACTTCTACATCTACACCAAAATCAATCTAGAAAGTCCAGTTTACCTGATCTATAAAATGCTCAGTGTCGTAGTGTTTATTTATTATTTTTCGTTGACAAGATGAAACCCTTGGTTGTGTCAAGTTCTAATAATTGCTTTCAAAGTAATTTTATTTTAGATCACTGGGGAAAAGTACTTTCAGGTTAATGTGTTGAATAATTGGTGAAAAATAATTGCTCATTTATCATATTGCTACACATTACAATGTGAGGGAATAAAATTCAATATAGGACGCGTACAAATGTTGACAATATGCTGTCATTATTTAATTACGTCTAAAACAATTGACTTAGTTTAGAATTAATGTTTTAATAAGAGGTAAGATTGTTCGAAAATTATTGCGAGAATATGAAAGTGATATCATAGAATATGAAACATGTTCTCTGCCATCCTTTTCAGAAAATGAATATGTTGAATAATTGGTGAAAAATAATTGCTCATTTAGCATATTTCTACACATTACAATGTGATGGAACAAAATTCAATATAGGACGCGTACCAATGTTGACAATATGCTGTCATTATTTAATTACGTCTAAAACAATTGAATTAGTTTAGAATTAATGTTTTAATAAGAAGTAAGATTGTTCGAAAATTATTGCGAGAATATGAAAGTGATATCATAGAATTTGAAACATGCTCTCTCCCATCCTTTTCAGAAAATTAATGTGTTGAATAATTGGTGAAAAATATTTGCTCATTTATCTTATTTCTGCACATTACAATGTGATGGAATAAAATTCAATATATGACGCGTACAAATGTTGACAATATGCTGTCATTATTTAATTACGTCTAAAACAATTGACTTAGTTTAGAATTAATGTTTTAATAAGAGGTAAGATTGTTCGAAAATTATTGCGAGAATATGAAAGTGATATCATAGAATATGAACATGTTCTCTCCCATCCTTTTCAGAAAATTAATGTGTTGAATAATTGGTGAAAAATAATTGCTCATTTATCATATTTCTACACAGTACAATGTGATGGAATAAAATTCAATATATGACGTGTACAAATGTTGACAATATGCTGTCATTATTTAATTACGTCTAAAACAATTGACTTAGTTTAGAATTAATGTTTTAATAAGAAGTAAGATTGTTCGAAAATTATTGCGAGAATGTGAAAGTGATATCATAGAATATGAAACATGTTCTCTCCCATCCTTTCCAGAAAATAATCACGAGGATTTTGATGATAAAGTCATCTCAAAGATCATTCTATCCTCCTCTGGAACTCCATGGATTTAGGTATGCATCCATCTCATTCTCTCTAATCCAACTACTTTCAAACTAACATGACTTCTTGTATACTCAGATTTTTCTGACTGCGATATTATTTAAAATAATATATAATATAATTTCAAATATTATTTATATAAATACGTATTTTCATTCTATAAATTAGTAGTTTTAAAAGAATTCAACATTGATAGATAAAGAAGGGGAAACAATGAAAAATTCAATTTTTTTGTACTTAAAAAAATTCAGTTGATGAGACAATTTGTCAACTTAAAACGGTAGGGGGGGAAGTAACCGCATTTTCATCAGCTAGAAAACATATAAGTGACTGACATTCACACTGATGATGTACAGTTGGCAGCTTTTTTTTTTATTTAGTGTTATTTTTAATTTTAAATAAAATTTTTATTACTTTAATTTGTTAGAAAATTAATTCAAGAAAAATTAATGTTATAGTTATTTTATATTTAAATTATATTGAAAATTATTACAGTTTCTTGAAGTATACTTTGATTCTTTGAAAGCATCCAAAAAGCTACAAAAGTTGTCTCATCCTTGATCTGTCTTAGAGCACTTATGAAAGTTTAATGTTGAATTGCGAAGCTTCATATCTAGTTTTGTCGTTCAAAAAATAAATTTGTGACTTAGCTAACGGCTATTTTTTCAGCTTATTGATATATTTTAATGGAAGTTTTATTACAAGACATCAAATAGCTGTTTTTTGTTCCATGTTTCCATTATTGCAGCGTTTTTCTTTTTTTTTTGTGTAGCATATGTATGACTTACCTTTGACTGTAATTCACTTACACAGTGAGTTATTCTTCACTGTCGTTAAAAAGCAACCAAAGAAAAAAAAATGAGAAGACAATGAATTCTCTTCAATCTATTCTGAAAAAAAGGTAATAAAATTATGTTTATGTTGTTTTCATCTTCTTTAAGTTAATTTTTATCTTAATTTTTATTCTTTTTTTGTTTCTATTTGAGGTGAACTTTTTTCTTCACGTACTTCAATTTTTTCATATTAACTTTCGCAATGGATTAATACAGAAGGAAAGGAAGAAAAAAAAAAAAAAAGCTCATTCAACAATTCTACCTTCACATTCAAAGAGAGGTGAGGGTTGACGTCCAATATTGCTTATTATTTGACATGGATAAGGGAATAATTGGGAGTCCTCATTGTGATTTTAATGCATATTATGTGTTGATTTGGTTAATTTTGTGAATGCGGATGTAGGGAGGACAATTATGCAAGTTTGATAAGTGTTTTGGTGTTAATTAGAATTGATATTGTACTAATTTGATATGTGCTAGACTTAGGATTTGGAGCTTAAATGAGAAAATGTGAGTTCAAGTATTTCACACCAACTAAAGTTAAAGTTCACGGCAACCAATTGAGGTCACAAGAAGTCAGAGAACAAACTAGAGAGATATTTCACCAAAGCAAAGGACGCTATTGATATGGTTCGAGCCAACAAAAATTTGGATTCCACCAATGTACGTTATTTTCCCAAAACACAGCTTCAATTATTATGTGATTTTAGAGAGGGAAAATGGAGAAACTAGTGAATTCGGGATCATTCTACAGAAAATGACTTATGGATAGATAGTCTTGGAGGGCTTAGAGGCACTAAGGAGCTTGAGGTAGCTCAGATTTGTAGCGAAACCAAAGATTTAAGTCAAAACTGCACTGATTAATCTCTTCTCCACTCATTTCCCTTTCGTTTGATGTATTTCATTTGTAATTTGGATTTGGATCTAGCCAAGTGTGGCTGAACTTTTCTACTCTAGAGTTGCAATGAACTTGATTTCAGATTACTCCCTATTTTTCCTATTAGTTGTGTTTAATTTCATTCTTGTTTATCCAATCTTGTGCTTTGTTGACTCTCTTGATGATTAGGAACCATTAATGTAACACCACTCATGACTTTAGTTTGGCATTGTATGCAAAACCGGAGGAAACAGGACAAAGGAAGGCTCAAGTAGAGGAAAATTGAGCTCCACGCCACAGTGAGAAGCAGGGCCGCCACGGCGAGAGCAAGTCCAGTGGCGTTTTCTGGCGGAAACATGGTGGAGCCGTGGCGAGCTGCCCAGAAGCTGCAGCGAGGGTCAAGTTTCTAGTTTAAATCAAAAACATTTCGGACGAGCAGAAAGAAAGAAACAAAGGGAGCGACGAAGAAGAATGGAGGAGCTGTGCTAGGGCTTACTATTTCCGGCCATTGGGAATGATTCTCAGGCCTCGAGAGCTTGGATTCACGTGGGTAAGTTATCTCTACTCCTTTCTCTCCATTTTCTTCGGTTTAAATTTGGGATTTTTCGGTTATAAGTTAGGATCTTCGGTTTTGGCCGAAATCCACCAATTGAAATGGATGAAATGGAGTTAAGGGAGTATGATTTAGTATTCTTATTGCTTGGGTTTGAGTTTTGAAGAATGTATGTATGATTTGAGCTTAACCCTAGGTTGTTTTCGGTTAGGGTTCTTGGGAATCCGAAGTGTATGGAATTGTTTAGTGTTTGAATGGTTCCTAGGAGCTTAATAATGCATGAAAGGGGTGTTGAAACCTTGGGTTAGGCTACAATAGTTGAATTGTGATATTTGGTTTATTGGTATATGTGGTTAATTGAGGAATTATGGTGTTGTTAAGGTTGTTTGACTACTCGGAGAAGTCTAGTCATGGGATTGGCATCCAAGAAAGCTTGTGGAACCCGTATGCGTGTGATAACGACAATTGAGGTAACCGGGTGTTTGTATTGTATGATATTATGTATATTCGTGTATATATATATATACATGTTTCTTTTATACCACGATATAATTATGTTTGTATGTACTGTTTTCTATATATATCATGGTATGCACACAGCTAGATGATGATTATGATGACCATGATGATTAGAGATGATGATGTTGATGTGACATGACATGATGCATGCATGACATTGTGACATGATGATGGTGATTATATGATGATACATGAGTATCACCACATGACATTGTGAGATTGTGATATATGATGGATTGGGTGGTGATGACAATATGATATTTGATGATATATGTTAGGGAGGATAACGATGAAATATATATGTTAAGGAAGAAAAGGATGAGATCCCTGTGGCTAAATCGCCTCCTATAGCCAAAAGGGGAAAGACGCGCAGTGGACTGCACCTTCTCTAAATCACTGCTAATTCGTGGTGGGAAAGGGGAAGGAGAGCCACAGTCTGAACATTAGTGTTACCTTTGGCCAAGTGCACTAATGGGAGGTATGCTTGGTGATGTTCCAAAATCAATCTTCACTGACTGTTGGAAGGAAATTACCTATATAAAATGTCCTGTTATGACGATCGCCCGCTGGTTCTAACTGTGTGCAAGGGAGACATGTATTACATTCATTTCATATTGCATTCATGAGTTGTATAAGATATATGTATAGATATGTGTGTGTGTGGTTGTCCCCGGTTACTGAGACATTGTCTCACACCCCTCTCCCACGACTAATCTTTCAAGTGACGATTCTGGCACTAGTCCTAAGAAGCCAAGGGAGTAGCATCGGATGTGGGAATACTAAGTCTATGTAGTATATATGTGTAATTTGGATTTGTAACTTGTGACAAGTAGGATAGATTGTTTTGTAATGAATATATGACTTGGATATGGATTATTATGGATAGATGTTGTATGGATATATATGTGAAATTGTGTTGCATGTGCTGTGTGTGTTGAATGGTGGTGTATGTGTGATTCGAGGTGTTGAGGAATCAGTGTGGTAGTGTTTGTAAGTCCAAAGGTGGAATTAAACCTTGGTGGTGTGTTTTGGGGCCTGTAACCCGTTTTGTCAAATGGGGTTTAAGGGGTCAAATCTCAGAGGAATGGTTCATTTGAGATGAAACCTCTCTGAACAAGTTGGTTGAGTGGCTTTGGACCTATGTGAATGGTCCTGAGTGGTTGAATTGCCATGGGTGGCAAATGGGAGTTGTGAGTCATGAGTTTTGGTCAAAAAGTGGTCAAAACAGTGTCAGGTGTCCAGATTCTCCAAACGAAGTTGAATTGAGGTGAAAGTGGTGTCTATAAATAGATTGAGACTAGATTAACTTGTAGGAGTTGGAATCAGGTTAATCGGAGGTCGGAGCATAAAGTTATGCACGTCGGAAGTTTGCCTTGGTGTTGAATTTTGCTGGTGTGGAAAACCAGCCAGGGTCACCGCGACGCCAGGAAGCAGGCTGCAGTGCCAGAGAGTCCAGTAGCGTATGTAAAACAGGGGAGGTCTGGAGCCGTGGCAGTATTGTAGAGGCCGTAGCCCTAGCCCACTTTCTGATTTTTTTTTTGTTGTTTTTTCGCTGCCTAGTGGTTTTGAAAGGTTCAATTAAGATGTTTGAGTTGCATTTGGTTGGATTTTGAAGTTTATGATCGAGTCTGGACGTGATTGGAGGTAGAGTGTTACAATTAAGCTGAGATTTGGAGATTTTTAGTTAACCTTGAAGGGGGAATCTTTAGCGGACCATAAATTGGGTAGTGTATGATTGGTTTTAGGTCTAATTTGCATCTAGGATAGAAATATATCTAGAAATTGAACATAACCTAATTAGAGCTAAGAGTTGGTAATGACATCCTGACTAATTATAAAATATATTATATAATTAAATTGGGACAGATCTATAGATACTTCAAAAGACATCTATTATTGCATTAATTTCTAGATTAACAAGACTAAAATTGAATATTATTAATTGAACGGGTCAAGTCACTGGAAACAATTAGTGAATTAGTAGCTCTAAGATGCTTTGAAGACTTTGGGGAATTTGTCATGTTTAGCATCTAATTTTAAATTTTCTTTAATTTACATTTGCAAAAATTGAGATTAAGCTTAATTGGGAAGAATTGAAGATTATTTGACGTTCAATTACTTTTGTCCTGACTCTCTAGGGGAATAATTCTTGATTTGCCGCTATATTATTCGAACAACCTGTATACTAGCGGAATCAACTTGGATCAAGGGGGTATACATTGTTTGGTTTTGATGTATTTTCTAATCTTTGGTTATAATATGGATTTTCTATCTTAACAGCATTAAGACGGAACTTGCTTCTAGTTTTGTTGAAAAGCTTCTAAGATATATAGTAAATGCAAATTGACAGCAATTGGGTTATCTAATTTTGCTATCATGAGAACATTGAAGTGCTAAATAATCAAGTACAAGTATTGCAGGTTTATCAAGCCATGCAACATTCAATCAATGAGGCTACAAGAAATGGTGAAACAATTGAAGATATAGTTCAACAACAATGGATAAGTAGAGTTGTTCAAATAGCAAGGCGCTATTTGAACAACTCTACTTAATAGTGTAAACCATGATTTGAATATGCTCAGCTTATTTCTCAAATCAACAACAAAGCGTTGGGCTTTGCGAATATAAATTTTTCATCATTATCATCACCTCACATGGCTAGACAAACTTAGAACATTATCTTTACACTCATTAAAAAACGTAGCAAAGGTTGGAAAATGGGAAGAATTTAAAAATCCTTAAACTTGCTAACTCTGAAGGTGAGCAATTGCCATTTAAATTAGCATAATTAGCTTGCCTACAAATGCTAAATTTAGCCCATTGCTCCAAACTCAGTTATTCCACCAAAAACTCTTAGCTTGAAAAGACTGAAAGTCTTATCCTCTGAAAGGGCCTCAACCAATGGAAAGCCGAAGGATCTTAGGAACGCAATGAAAATGCTGCCCCGACGAGATGGCATATTAACCAATCTCTTCTCCAGATATTTGTATTCCTAGAAGACTTGATCTCAGATAATGTTTTAGAGAGGATTTTCACATTTAAAGCATTTCCCACCAAACCAACCTTTGTAAACTTTTCCAAAATATTGGGAATGGTTAGGCAACTATCAAACTTCAAAGACATTGAAACTCAAGCCTCAGAGTAGTATCCACTTAGAGCATACAATTCAAAACTTGCTAGAAAAAATTGAAGCTTTGTATTTAGATGGATCAAATGAGCTTACTAGAAGAGGATTTCCACATTTGAAGCATTTCCCACCCAACCAACCATTGTAAGCTTTCCCAAAACCACCCATTCCCAAGTAATTAATCTGATTTGGAATACTTCATGGTTTCTTTCATATCCCCAAAACAAACACCTTCAAGTAATAAGAAGCTTCTATAATACCATGCCCATTTAAAGATGCATTGGACTCATCCACACTTCCATTTGCAATTAATGAGAATTGGCTCTTCTCTACAGTGATGCTTTGCTCTAGAAGACTGTGTTCCTACTCTCAAGACTTGTTGATCCTACAAAACAAAAAAGAAATTCTAGCAGGTTTTTCAAGGGAACTAAATCAAACATGCAGATATTGTCTCTACTGTAAGTTGGCAAACATCTAGTAGGATATTGTTTCTTGCAAGTGTTACCTTATTTCTTTCATGTACATATGAACACTCTTAAGCCAAAAACTGGGTGGGCATATGAAGCAACTTCCCCCAATCTTTGGAGAAGCACATAAACCATTTTAAGGGCTCAAAACAGAACCAACAAGTGCAAGGACTAAATCATAACTTAGGATAGAAAACTAATCAGCATATATGAAATGATACAAAAACAATTTATGAAGCTGCGGGTGAAAAATCTTAATAAAACGTTAAAAAAAAAACAAAACAAAAAAAGAATAGCCGCTTACATTAGGCAAACTAATTATATTGAGACAAGTTTATGAATTAACGCATTTATTTACACAAGACCAAATTAATACAGTGAGTCAGCTAGCTAATTGCTTCACATGTTATAATTAAGCACATTATGGCTGAAGAAAGTGTAAGAAAATCAAGCCCAAATAGCAGATAGATATAGCTTGGAATCTCTGAAAGACATTAATAGAGCAGGTTAACTAATGAGGTGCAAACATATATATGGATTGCAAGATTAAAGATTCTGTGGCAAGCAAAAAAAGACAAGTTAGTGAGTGTGGAATTGATACATGATAAATAAATGACATGTGACATGCATATGGTAGTTTAGTTTGTTATGTACCATTATAATAAAATTTTACTGTTGTAATTGTGAGTACCAACAACGATATAAGAAGTTGTAAGGGGTTGGGCTCAGTATTGTATTGACTCTTGTGAACTTAATTCAGATTTCTCTATATTTCTCTCTTCTCTCTCTCTTTCTCTCTCTTGTTTCCTTCTCTTCTTCTATCTTCTACCTTCCTTCTTCTTATCTTTTCTACTCAAAACATATTGGTGGTATCAAAGCCACTTTCCTTGGACCATGACTGGGACATAAACAAGAAACCAAATGACTATGCAGGAACTAGAGGAATGTTTGGAGCAGAGGATATCACAATTGGATCAGAAGTCAGACCAGAAAATGGCGACTTTACAAGAATTATTATAAGGCATTTCTGTACAACTGCAGGGGGTAATGCGAGAACAAGAAGAATCTATCAACGAAGGACCCAATGATAGACATTGGCGAGATGGGAGAAATAGGCAAGAATAGAGGATTGATGGTCGAAATAGACAGGAACAGGGGGCTTACCAATTGCCCACATGTTTCACAAATGGAATTTCTAAAATTCCAAAGTGACGTTGATGGCTAGCTCTTGAAGTGTGAAACTTACTTCAAATTAGATGAAACACTAGAAGAACTGAAAATGACTCTCGCAAGTCTTCATATGGATGAAAAAGCATTCCAGTGGCATCAAGCGTCTGAACAAAATTTTGAAGGGGAGCCAATTTTGTGGGAAGAATACTCAGAAGCCTTGAAGAATCAGCTCGGGCCAGTGTATGAAGGCCCAATGCATGATCTGATAACGTTGCAACAAGAAGGAACTCTTGCAGATTACAACAAGGCATTTGACTGCATCACCTAAAAGTTGAGACTTCTTGAGAGCTACCTGATTAGTGTGTATTTGGCTGGTCTTAAGCAAGAATTGCTGACTCAGTTCGTTTGTTTAAGCCCATCACTTTCATGGAGGCAAGAAGCATTGTCAGGATGCAAGAATTGAATATTCAAAAGGATTTGAGCAAGGCATCTATCAAGAATACCAGTAGGGGTATTGTTGGTAGTGGAATACATGTGGTGGCTGGCCAAGACAGGTGGAGAAATTTCAAGAATATAGCAATTAGTGGTGGGCCCCAACCAACAATTAGTGGTGGGCCCCAGTTTAAAAATAAGATTAGTGCTGTACAACAGAAATCTGGCATAAAACTTAACAAGATCTTGAGGCCTGAAGAAATGAGGAGTATCAAGTAAAGAATTTGTGTTTCTTTTATCATGAAAAATTCACAAAAGATCACAGCTTCTCCCAAAGGAAAAAGATGCAGTTGCACTTGATAGAGTTTGAGGATATTGAAGAATAGAAAGATAAGCAAGACTTAGATTTTGATGTTGTTGAAAATATAGAGGAACCGTGTATTTCCTTGCATGCTATTGAAGGGGAAAACAGTTCTTCTTCAATGTGTGCAGGGACAGGTTTCAACGAAAACAACACAGATTCTCATTGATTGTGTTAGTTCTCATGACTTTATGGACATCCACATGGCAAAGAGGTTTGGATGGAAGGGTGACCAAGGAGGCGTGGTTGAAGTAGCAACTGGGGGGTTTGAAGTTGCTGGGGGTGGAAAATTGAAGATATATGGTTGGTGGAAAAATTTTAGATGGCGAATGCAAGGTGAAGATTTTTCTACTGATTTCAGAATTATTGCTCTTAACAACTATGATGTGGTACTAGGGATGAAATGGCTCAAGAGTATTGGTAGTGTGTTTTGGGATTTCCCATCCCTTACCGTGCTTTTCTGGTATAATGGAAAATTATTCAGGCTGCAAGCTAATGCTCCTAATACTTCGAAATGGGTTGAACCTAAAAGAGTGGTAGAAAATGGAAGCACCACTGCTGGGCAATTATTTTTATTGCAGCTGCTAAAAAGTAATGGAGAAGATGTAGAGTGTTTTGTTGTACACAGTGAGGAAAATGAAAAGGCTTCCAAGTGAATGGTTGAATTACTTAACATGTATAAGAATGTCTTTTCCAAACTCAAACGACTTCCTCCATTGAAAGGTCATAATCATTCCATAATTTTGCAAGAAGGGACTGATCCAGTTAGCATCAGACCCTACAGATATCCATTAACTCAGAAAGGTGTTATAGAGACAATGGTGGTTGAATTATTGCAATCTGGGGTGATTCAGGAGAGTTCATCTCCATTTTCTGCTCCTATTGTGCTGGTGAAGAAAAAGGATGGATCATGGCAATCATGCATTGATTATCGAGAGTTAAATAAGAAGACTATTAAAAACAAGTATCCCATTCCACTTGTTGAAAGTTGTTGGATGAATTGTGTCAAGCAAGGCTGTTGACTAAGCTAAATTTAAGGGCTAGGTATCACCAAATCAGAATGGAACCATGTGACACCTATAAAACTGCTTTTAGAACACATTCCGGTCACTATGAGTGGTTAGTTATGCCCTTTGGCTTAACCAATGCTCCTGCTACATTTCAAGGAGCAATAAAGAATATTTTTAGACCATTCTTAAGAAAGTTTGTCCTTGTTTTCTTTGATGATATACTGGTGTACAGTTCCTCTACGAAAGAAAACCTAAGTCACTTGGATGTTGTGTTGAAAATTCTAAGGGACACTTGTTACTTTGTGAAGGAAAGTGTACTTTTGCTGCTAGTAAAGTGTAGTACCTTGGGCACATCATCAATAATGGGGGAGTAGCTACAGATCCTCTAAAGGTTAAGGTCGTTAAAGAATGGCCAGTTCCTTCTACTGTGAAACAGTTGACAGCTTTTCTTGGTCTAGTGGGTTACTAGAACATTTCATTAAAAGTTATGGTGAGATGGCTGTTGAATCAAGTGTTTTGATGATTCCAAATCAACTTTCTAGAGCTTGGAGAGAAGATATCAAAGGTGCACAAATGATCTCAAGTGAAGAAATTCAAGAAAAATCAGGACAAGAATAGATATAGAATCTCCAAGTATGTTTAAATTGAATAAAAGACTTTGAGTTGGCAAAAAGATGTTTTAAACCTTTGATTCTATATTAATCCATGGAATATTTGAAAAACACCCACTAACAGACGAAGTTTGAAACGTTTATACTGATCTGCTGTTTTGAAAATTCGAACTTTGACTTTGAAAATTCGAATTTCGTATTGAAAATGAACATGTCTGAAAAGAGCCTTCTCAGACAGATAAACTTTGACTTCAGAAATTTGAATTTTGAATCCTGTCTAAAAAGATCCTTCTCTGTCAGACAAACTTTGGGTTTTGAAAATTCAAATTTCAAACAAAATAAAACTTATGAAAAATGAAAAATTCATCTGAAGATATGTCAAAATTTATCTGAAAACTGAGTTAGAAAAATGGTTCACTCACAGACGAACTTTGAACATGAAAATTCGAATTTCAGAAACAAAGCTTGTGAGTCTGATATGATGATATGTTGACATACGAATATTAGTATTCAGAAATTCGAACTTTGAAGTAAATCTGAAAAGAAACCTCTCTGACAGACGAACTTTGCACTTTGAAAATTTGAATTTCGAATAGATAAACTATTGTGCCTCATTGAACTGCTCACTGACAAATGAATTTTGAAGTATCAAAATTCAAATTTTGAAGGCATTGTAGCAAAATGGAACAACTGTTCATACTTTTTAGAAGAAGCTTAAACTTGAAAATTCGTATGTTCCAACATAAAAACATTTTTCAGAGGTCAAAATTCAAATTTTGATTTATAACAGATGAACTTCGAATGTTCAACGTTAAAGACTTTAGCTTCTGGTTTCTGCGAAATTCGTCTGTTGACCAACCAAAATTCAAATTTCAAAATGTCAAAAGCATTAAATGCGGTTGGTTAACGGATAATTTTTCAGAGTAACCGTTGGATAACTTCTCCAACAGATAGATTTTGTCTCTAACGTAAAGTTAAGACCTAAATCTATAAATATAACATCAATTGAAGTTGTAGGTAATAATTTTAACAGTATATATACTGAAACTCTGCCAGATCACCAACTCAAAGCTTTTGCTCTCACATACTTCATTCTTTGTACTCCAACTTTCATATTCACTCTGATTAAGAGAGTTTATTCATTGTAATCAATCTTATCTTCATCTGGAAGAAAGATTTTCTTGTGAGGGGATATCATAAGAAATTAGGGAAGCACTTAGGTAGAGTGCAAAGAGAGAAAGTGTGAGGTCTAAAGCAAAGCATCATAGCTGTACTGTAGCTTTTGCAAGAAGCCTACTAAATTCTTGCAACATAGTGGAAAATCTCAAGTGGTGACTTGAGGACTGGACGTAGGTCAAGATTGTGAGATCGAACCAGGATAAACATCTCTGTCTTCCCTTCTCTATTACTACTTTTACTTGCTTCTCACTTATACTCTGTTTTACTATTACCTTCGTTTTCTTCACCTTATTGATATTTTGCAGAAAATTTTAAACTTCCCAATTCACCCCCCTCTTGGGAAGCTAGCATATTTAACAATGATCAGACCTCTGAATGATTTACTCAAAAAGAATAGCTTTGAATGGTCAAGAAATGCAGCTGAAGCATTTGATAAGTTGAAGAATACACTAGTTATAGCCCCTGTCCTTGCATTGCCTAATTTTAACAAGATGTTTGTGGTAGAAACTGATGCTTGTGGCACTAGTATTGGGGCTGTCCTAATGCAGCAGAACAAGCTATCAGTTTTTTTCAGTAAAACTCTGGCTCCTAGGCATCTTCATTTAACAATTTATGAAAAAGAGTTGTTGGCTGTTGTACAAGCAGTGCAACATTGGAATCAATACTTGGAGGGAAGGCGATTTATCATCAAAATTGACCAACAAAGTCTCAAATATTTGTTGGATAAAAAACTAAAGACTTCATTTCAGATGTATTGGGTTGCTAAACTAATGGGTTATGAAAATGAGATCCATTATAAGAAAACGAGAGATAATAGTGCAACTGATGCTTTATCTAGGCTGCAAGGGCCTCAAATTTTTCAGATGGCTCTCTACTACTTCTTTGGAGCTTTTGGCTAAGATAGAGAAGAGATGGACAAAAGATGTTAATTTGAGAGGAGTAATCTCTCATTTGGAAAAGAATCTAGTTAACTCTAGAAAATATACATGGGATGGCAGGTACTTAAGAAGGAAGGGTAAGTTAGTTATTGGGGACAACCCTTGCTTGAGACAATAATTGTTGGAACTGATGCGTACTAGCCCTCAAGAGGTCATTCTGGGATCATTGCTACATACCAACAGATGAAGACCTTGTTTTGGTGGAAGAAGATGTTCAATGATGATAAGAGACCAAGTCAAAGTAATTCCCCACTAATAACTTATCAGAGGCGAAAAAGGAGGAAAGAAGAGGAAGTTGAACCTGTTTTGCAGATTTTTAAGAAGGTTGAATTAGTCATTTAATTATTTATTTTAATATTAGTTAGCTAAATAAGTGAGGTTTATGACTGTTAGCGAACCCAACCACGTTCTTTTCTGTTTTCCCAAGATATTTGGGATATTTTCCTATGTTTATTTATTTTTAATTGTAATTCAGCATTATATAATGACTAGCAGTCCAAGGCTAATCAGGAAATTAAGAAATAAATTATCCTTTCAGTATATTTTGGAGATTCTCTTACTTGGCTACTACGATTTCTATGCGTGAGATCCTTGCTTGAGTGATCTTAGTAGAGTGTTACCCATTTTATCTTTACCTCAGTACAGTACATATCAAATGATGTCAAGCACTTCATTAAAAATTGTGATATGTGTGCCAGATGTAAATCTGAAACTATAGCAAATTACAGCCTCTTCCAATTCCTAGTAGGATTTGGGAAAATATTACCATGGATTTTATTGAAGGGATACCTCAATCCTATGGTAAGGACACGGTTTGGGTCATTATTGATAGATTGAGTAAATATGCTCATTTCTTGGCTCTTTCTCACCTATTCATAGCGGCTACACTTGCTCATTACTTTATGGATCACATTTATAAACTCCATGGTGCTCTAGTAGAGATTATAAGTGATAGAGATCCAATTTTCATAAGCAACTTTTGGAAGGAAGTCCTAAGGGTGCTTGGTGCTAAAAAAAAATTGTCTTCAGCCTGTCATCCACAAACGGATGGGCAATTTGAAGTTCTTAATCAATGTTTGGAGACTAATTTGAGATGTATGAGTTGGAAAAAACCTAAAGAATGGAGTAAGTGGTTACCTCAAGCTAAATGGTGGTATAATACCACTTTTCATACATAACCTAAAGCAACTCCCTATGAATTATATGGTCAGAAGCCACCTATTCATGTACCACATATGCCTAGGGAGGCTGCTGTGGAGGCTGTTGATAAAACTTTTTCAGCAAGGGAAGAAGTGTTAAGTATTATCAAGCATCATCTACAAAGGGCAATTAACAAAATGAAGCAGAAGGCAGACCTCAAGAGATTGGATAGGGAGTTTGAAGTGGGGCAGTGGGTATTTTTGAAATTGCAGCCCTATCAACAAATTTCTGTAGCCTCAAGAAGTTCTGAGAAATTAGCTCCTACATATTTTGGTCCTTATAAAGTAATACAAAAGGTGGGACTGGTAGCTTACAAATTGGAATTACCTTCTGATTCTTGTATTCATCCTACATTCCATGTTTTGCTCTTAAAGCTTTGTCCAGATCCTACAGTTAAACAGAGACACCCTCCTATTGACTAGCCTATGTTACCTGAAGACAAAGTCCTTGAGAGGATTATAAACAAAAGGGTTGGCAGGAAAAAGGGAAGGATTATTACTGAAGTGTTAGTGCAGTGGAAGAGGTTACCAGATGCAGAGGCTACCTGGGTTCCCTTGTTTCACTTACAGAAGCTGTACCATACTTTTATTATAGCTGACCCTTGAGGACAAGGGTCTCTTAGGGAGGGGGGTATTGATACGTAATAAATAAATGACATGTGACATGCATATGGTAGTTTAGTTTGTTATGTACCGTTATAATAAATGAACCGTTATAATTGTGAGTACCAACAACTATATAAGGAGTTGTAGGGGGTTGGGCTCCGTATTGTATTGACTCTGGTGAACTTTATTCAGATTTCTCTCTATTTCTCTCTTCTCTCTCTCTCTCTCTCCTCTCTTCTCGTATCTTCTACCTTCCTTCTTCCCATCTTTTCTATTCAAAACGTATCAGGAATGGAACAAATGATGGTCCTTCATAGATATTTAGGTAAAACTACAACTTTTAAGAACCCATCTATTGTATAATATTAAATATTAAGAACTGCATACAGTTTGCAAACTACGACTTCTAAGAACCCAAATAGTGTAAGCACATTCTAATGAAAATAAAAACAACCTACACTTGCATGTTCAGCATGGAAAATATAAACAATCTGCACATTCATGTTTAGCACCGGTGTTGAAATACTTATATACAAGTCAATTTCACTTCCGCACCTGAAAACTCCTCAAGTCCTAGACACCAATCATTGACAATCAATTAACTAAAAGCCATAGTTTATTAATAAAAACGCCAACAAGTTGATAGGAAAGGAACACAAATATCCCGATACCTTAGAGATCAAAATTTGGAGTCCTAACAGAAAGGTCTGCTGTCTGCATCATTGTTCTTATTGAGTTTTAATAAAAGACCCAATATATGGAGACGAAACAAAAAAAAAACAATTCCCAATTTGTAGTAAACAAATACATTAAAATCCTTTAAATGTTCATCCCATCGAACAATCTGAATTCTGTAGAAGAAAGAACCAAATCCCAATTTCTCATAGTCCTCAATGCCGTTCAAGTTCATAAATAACCAGTGCTTTTCCCTTGTCATTTTAGAGAGACTGAGTGTGTATATATACATATATTATACCTATATAGCTACACACACACCCCACGACATCTATCCTGCCTTTCCTGTCAAACCTAAATTTTAAATAACTCTCCAGCATCTATGCCAACACTGGCTTGGTGCATATACAACCATAGGGATGAAAAAGGGGTAGGACCAAAAAGCATCTTGAATATATAATCATATCATCCACCAATACCCAATAACTAGTTAACAAAAAGCACATGACACTAGCTTTTATGAGCAATCCAATCATTCAAAAAGAGCCCAAACACAAATTTACAACAAAATAGAGCACCAGGAAACACTTGAACTCGTCTTTACAGCATCATGATCCATAGCCAAAACTAAGATCCAGATTAATTTAAGTCAGCAAATGGAACGCTTTTTAGCATTTCTTCAAACACTTGGTTAGCATGTTTAATAAGAGAATACTAAATGCAAAAGCACAAATTGATCAAACCTTCATGCCGATAAAATCAACAGTACATACGTAGTTCAAATTACAGAAAAGGAATCCCAATGTTCAGCCCGCAATCAAGCATAAACATATTCATGAATGTCCAAGGTTGCATTGAACACAAAGGAGCAGAGTGAAAAATAATTACCTGCTTGAGTGTCTGAATAACAGAATGCTCATGACTTTGAACTACCGATCTCCTGACTCTCTTGCAATTTCACACTTCTCCGACTCAGACCAGCCCGGTTCCTCCTTCAATGTCCGTATTCACTTCGTCGGTCTCTTTGATGTCACCTCTTCCAAGTCTCTGTATCTCTGGAAATGGCTCCCTTTTCTGCTCTTCGAGCTCTCATCCACGCTCTCTCATTCACAATCCTCCTCCCTCAGGCTCTGAGCGCGGCGCCCTTGTGCTCGCGTTCCATCTTTCTGCTCCACTCACCTATGCCCCAGTCGCGAGCCTGAGCCTGCGATCCGCACCGGAGTAAAGAGGGAAGTACTGAGAAAGAGGAGAGAGACTTGAGAGGCACAAAACCCGTAAACCCTTCCGTTTTGTGCTATAAATATAAATATATACATTATTTTCTTTATAAATTGTTTTGATTTCTCCTCCTCTTCTCTCTTTTTTTTTTTTTTTTCTAAACTGAGTTTGTTTCCCCCACACAATGTGCCAAATTAACAAAAGTCTTGTACTATTGTTATTATTAGCAATGTATAAACAAAAATTAGATGCATTATAATATTTCATATTGAACATATTAATAATTAGAATAGATTGCATAATTTGATATTTTTTTGTAATGAGTATAATTTGATATTTGGTACTAGTTGAATAAATTTTCATACAACACAATAATCCTGATTAAAATGACTATAATTGATTACTTATAAATCACTAATTCATTCTTTATCATTCCTTCTTATTATTTACATTTTTTCCCTCCCGTAAACCTGAGAAATTATGTCTATGTTTAATGTGAATTGAAAAAATTTAATATTTTAAATCCCCTGGAGGGTGTTGCAAGGGGAGATTTTGTTTATAAGACGTAATTTGATTTTTAATAAGTTACGTCAAAAAATATACTGCACATCTCTTGCAACATGTATACACAAAGATAATATCTCTTTAAAAATTGTTGTTATGGTTCCCCAAGTACAAGACATTAATTCTAAGTAATTGCTTATAAACTAAATATTATGTTATAATTGTTGTCACTTATTTATTTATTTGCTCAAACTTACTGACTCTATTACAACATCAGGTCCAATAACGTAATAGATATCCCGGTCTAGTATTAATCTAATTCAAGTTTCACCGAACCCAAAAAAAATATCTAATTCGGGTTTCCACAGTAAAATTTTATCCCGTCGAACGCCCATTGCTCTACTCCCTAACTCGAAAAGAATATCTGAATGGAATGCCTAATTTTAAGAGATCATAGTTTAATAATACTTATCTCATGTAATTTTGAAGTAGTAGCCATTTTGTGGCACCAATGATACACACAATGAGACAATTGCTAAATAAAAGAAATTCAGGAAACAAACATCAAAGAATCAACTCACCTTATGCTGACCACGTGTTTCTTTTTAAAAAAAAAAAAGTTTAAATCCTTATTTTTTTCATTATATAAGATATTAAAATGCTTTACATTGGGATTTGGCTATTACATGTTAATAAGTGCTACCAGTACAACATTATCTGTTTAAAAACATATAAACCATTACGAAAAGAAAGAAATATTGTTATATGCAGTGCACAAGATGTATAAACCATTTGGCTCTCACATGTTAAATCAAGCTTATGTTATCTAAGAATCATGTATTGGGTTGTCTGATTTCCCTCCCCATCTCCATTTAGCAGTTATGATTCAATGAATTGAATATATAGCAGAAATTCCTTGAGAAATAAAAATTGAAGTGATATGGCAAATAAGTGCAGATGCAATACATTTGACATTTGTGACAGCGCAAAATCAAAACATAATGGAAATGTTTAAAGTGTATGCTATTTATGGAGGTTCATGTTGCCTCCAGAAGACTAGAACCTGTATTTATCATTACTCACTGATCTGACAGATATTCTCTCACCTTTTGAGTTTGCCCCAAAAACACTTTGTGCTCTCTGGAAGTCAAAACAATAGTTCCTACTGAATCTTGAAAGGCAACTAATATATGAATTGTTGACTACCAATTCATGTAACAAAAAAACCAACAAGAACCAAATAAATCATCAGAAAATTGAAACAATGATTTCAAAGTGATAATTGCAAAGTGAGAAGGAAACAAATGACAGTGAGGATAGAGGGCATAAAAACAATAAAATAATATGATAGCTAATATAATGTAAGTGTTATACCTCCATTCAGATAGTTCAGTACCTTTATTCTCCCACCAAGATGCATAAATAATTTATATACTAATTCATTCAACCTATGAATGAGATAGTATTTTATAATTTCTGTCTCCTTTTATAATATGAAGAATAGTTATCATTCATTCCTTCACAATGAAATTCTTATTTCAATGATATCTGCTATTTAATGGAAAGAGACAGACGTTGGGCATTAATGCAAAAGGATGGGTAAGTTTGAGTATAACCATCTGTTTTTGCATATTTAGAAAATAATAAACTGTCAACCATGAGAGAGAAAAAATTCATAGAAAGCTTATTGGCGCAAATAAAAAGATACACTCCATTCTCAAATTTATGGAAAGCATACCGTAAAGAAAAACAAAGATAAGAAACAACAATAAGAGATTTGAGTGCATACAAAAAGTACCTATCCAAAAAGACATAAGAAGTTCAATTTCAAGAGTGAAAAATAGATCCTTGCTTTAAGCCTCAACTCACTACACTACACCAGGATAGGCATTTCTTAGCAGCCTTTCATTGGTGGTTATTTAATAAAATGTCAAGAAAATGGTTCACAGAATTTCGTTTACGCTTATTTTTTAAAACACCATAAAAAAGCTTGACTTATGTTAGCAGTTAAATTATTAACCGCCGTGAAATCTGATGGCTAACCTTTTCTTTTTTTTTTTTTTGAAAAACACAAAGAAAAATTTTAACTTTCATTGATGGTTTTTTTATAATCGCCAGCAAAAGTAATTAACTTTTTTTCCCAATTTTTAACAATGGTAAAAAAGCAAATAGAAAAGCCGCAAGATGAAAAATTTCTTTCCCGCATTCACAAAATTGATATAGGCTGCGAATTCACTGTGAACACCATATTTTGTCCGAATTTTAATATAAAATAATAAAAAGTTTTTTCATGAAAGTTTAATTTGATAAAAAAATAAAAAAAAATAAATGAAAAAAACCTAAAAATTAATAATTCACAAAAGTAATTTCATCTTAAAGATATGGATTTTTCCTTTATGAGATTTTCCAATCCTTTGAGATTTAGATTTACAAAGAAAAAATAATAATAAAAGCCAAATAAAAATATATCATTAAAGATTTGGATTTGGTTGCAATATTATTGCAAATTAAAAATAATAATGATAAAGATCAAATAAAAAGCAAATGAGTTGGATTTGATTAAACATTGATGATGATTTGTATTAGGATCATTAATGATGATTTGTATTAGATTTTCCTTCCCCTATCCATATAAAGGAAAGATAGGTCATGAGGAGAGGGGAGAAGGGTGAGAAATTGAGAGAGGATGAAGGAACAAGAGAGTAATTAAGAGAAGAAGAAAAAGAAAGAAAAAGAATTGGAGAGGGAGGAGGAGATGTTGGAAAAGAAAGAAGAAAGTTTGAGAGGGAGAGCAAATGAGTTGTAAAGATTGAGAATGGAGAATGAATTGAGAAGAAGGAAAAAAGAAACATGAGAGGCATTGAAAAAAAGAGAGAGAAATTATGTCGAAAATGAAGAAAGGTATAAAATTTCCTTTCTTTTTCTTTTTAATATCATAAATTTAGGAATGTGTTGCATCCTTTTCAATAGGATGTAATTCATTATCTTCTTCTCTCCTCCTGATTTTATTTCTATGGATCCCAAATTCTAATATTTTGTGAGATTCTACAAATAAATTACTCACATCAATAAACTTCCCTCAATATGTGGAAGTATGCTTGTAATGTACATATTGATTTTAGTTTTATTTTATCTTTTCCTCCTCTTGAATATGTTTCAATGGATCTCAAACTACGATATTTTGGTGACGTACTAAAGATAAATTGTGCATGCCAATGACCATCTCTAAGTAAAGTTTGAGGCATACTCATTTGAGCACTGAGGAGTTTGTCTTTGTGTTATCATGCCAAGCAAATTGTGTATAGCCATATGATTAACACTCTAATTTGTTGGATGGAATTATGTTTTTTGTGGCAAAGGAATTTGCAATGGCTTCTTCTTTTATCTTTTGTTCCCAACAATTTTTCTGCATCTTACCTTGCTTCTTCATTGAATAATGTATGATATGGACGTTGAAGGTTGTTTTCTTTTCAGTTTAACCCATGGATCGATTGATTTGGCTCTTAAGGCTAATGGCTTTAGATAATGTGTTTTTTTTTAATGAGGATACAGGTTTTAATAGCTCCATTATTGGTGATGATAATCTAATTTTTTGGCACTTCTTTAATGAATTAGTGACATGGTAATAGTTTAAGCCATTGCCATTATGGGCATTAATTTGCTTAAATATTTGAGTGTGGTGTAGCAATGGACTTCTCTTGACACACCTCACCTATTTGAAGATTATCTTTTGATTGAATATTTCCTTGTGCTTTGTTTCCACTCTCTTTTTATGTAACATTTCATGAAGGTTTAATTAGGGAGATAGAACTACGAAAAGAATCAAGAACAAACTGCAATGGGACTATATCAATTAATTCATTCAAGGATATGCATTCATGCATATGTCATCGCAAGTATGTATAGTTTAATTATGTTTTGTTTTTTTTTTCTTTTTTAAAATAGTACAGTGTGAGGTTTTTGGAAACTCCAAAAGTACATAGATTAATTGATTTACTACATGAAATTTTTGAGTTTTCACCGTTATACCCTTTGAATTAAATGTGTGGGGCATCTTACATGGTTTGATTGAAAATAGAAAATAGAAGATTTTTTAAATCAAAATAATAAAATATTCTCTTAAATTTTGAAAGGTTAAATTTCTATCTTATGTAAGAAGATTTTTCGAAAAAAAGTAATAATTTCATAATATATATTTTCCAAAGTCATCTTGTGTAAGGTTTTGGGAACTTTCGCCGGTATATAAGTTGAGTGGTTACGAGGTGAGATTTTGGAATCTCCATATGATTCCCAATAAGAATAATAAAAATAAAATGATTTTCTTAAATAAATATAATTCACTTTTCACAAATTAAAAAATATAAATATATTTAAAAAACTATATATTTTAAATATAATTTTTCTCCTAAAAAAATACTAACCAAATGACATGAATTTTTATCCTTCAAACTACATGGTGTTTGATCTCTATAATAGGGTACGTAGACCCTAGACTCTTATTCTATGTCAAGTTTTCTTTTGTAACTAAATTTATTTTTTTATTATCTAATTATTTTTTATATGTGTGTTTTATAAAGGTAATTAAAATAAATTTAAGGCCATATTAATTTTGTAATCAACTTAAAGTAACCGTTTTTACGAACAGGTGTTATGGAGTGCCTAATATCTCCCCAATGATGCAATTGACTTCCAAATTCTTTATGTTTTGTAAATCATTTTTTTTAAGATTTTTCAAAATTCCTCTTTTAAAAATTTTGGTGATAACTCTACTTTTATTTTAGTTTTTTATTTTTGAAAAATTAAAAATTGGGTGCACCGTCCACGATAAATTTTCTTCGCGCATTCACAAAATTAACAGTGATAGAATCCTTAATCTTTGTTTAGTCTCTCACCTTCTCATCACTGTCACTTTTGGGTCTTTGGGTCTCTGAACTTCTCATTGAGTTTCAACGAGATTCTTGCCAAGGTACGTGTCTTTGAATACTTTAATTTCTTTTCTAGTCTTTCACATTCTCTTCAATCACGACATTATAGGATGAACATATATTGTAGTGTTAACCGTGGAATGGGATGAGAGATTTCATTGATTAAATTCGGGAGAGCTCTTTTCCAGATGCCAAAAAACAAAATGGGATCAGAAAAGGAGTATCTACAATAGTGATAGAATGGGAGATGATAAAGAACATTAATTAGTTAGCATATTTTTGGCTTGAGCAATCGTCCTACTCATCTTGTTTAGGACAGAGTTATTTTCATGGCATTAATATGATTTCTGCTATCGCTCTACTATTTTCCGTTGATTAAATCATTTGAAATGAATACAAATGACAATTTCTACTGTGTTGTTCCGTCTTGTCTTAGTTAAGCATAAATATGATTTTGAGACGCTAATGAGATCAAATCATTTCAATAGAATGCAAATGACAATTTCACTGCCACAGACTGGTACTAAAACACAGGCTGTCTTTCCGTTGTATATCTTTCGAGCAAGACTGATTTCTAATGTTGGAGTTGCAGAGGTAGAAATAGTTTTACTTGCTGAACTATTTTATGTTCCTTTTGCTAACTAGGCTTTCCCGTCAAAGGAGTTTATGGGTGTTGCTACGAGAGTTTGTGGGTACTCCATTTCATCCAACGAGGTACATAAGCCTATTGGAGTCTGAACTTGTTCCTCTAATGCTTTCCATTGATTTCAGTTTATTATGTCTTTTTCTCTCCTCCACTTTCTTCCATAACTAATCTCTTCCTTCTTGTGCCTGCAATCATTAGGATGTAAAACCAATATTGGACCAAGGGGCTTAATAAACCAATATTGTACAAACTGCTAATGCTGATGAATTCATTAGAGAACTTCCAGAAGGATATAAAACCAATATTGGACCAAGGGACTCAACTTTAAGTGGAGGACAAATGCAAAGGTACATTATTGAAGTCCATTATGTTCTTTTAAGCTTAGCTATGAAATCAAACATTCAAATCTTGTTTTCTTTTGTTTACACTACGCCAATTTTAGGCTTTAATGGCGCTAAATAGTTATCATTTCCTAAAGAAACATTAACTAAAATAGGAGGAGAATACTTTAATTGGCGTTTATCAAATAAACGCCAACTAAAATAATTTAAAAATTAAAAAAAAAAAAAGAAAAAATACTTTAGTTGGCGTTTCCTGTAGAAACTCCAACTAAAGCAGGTTATTTAGATGGTGTTTCTTATGGAAACGCAAACTAAAATGATTTAAAAATTTAAAAAAAAGAAAAAAAATTAAAGGTTGAACTTTAGTTGGCGTTTATTTGATAAACGCCAACTGAAGACTGAACTTTAGATGGCATTTATTTAAGAAACGCCATCTAAAACTTGTAAAATTTTTATCTTAAAAAATAGAAAGGCACAGATTGATTGTTTCAACCGTTAGATTAGAGAAAAATAAACGTATCAGATTATTCACTCTTTTTTTTCTGTACTTCTCTCTCTCTCTCTCTCTCTTACTTTATTTTTGCCTTTTTGTACGATGCACCACGTTTCTATCCTCTTCATTCAGAGTTGACCGCTTCTTCCTCTCCCTCTCCTCTGTCTCTCTTCTGGCTTCTTCATTTTTCTCAAATCTGGGTTGGGATGCCGAAAGCTCGAGCACGAGAAATAGGACCAAGCAACCAACCATGCTTGTTTTTGCCTAAGTGAGGAAGGGATGCGGGATTGAGCAGCTACAAATCTCTTCAAATGCTCTCCTTCCACAGATCTCTAAACATGATCGGATTCGAGTAAGCATATATATCGAGTGCGTTTTGCAAGAATTTTGCTGATCTCCTTCCTTACATCGTTCACATCTTCTCAAATCTTCTCCTTCCTCATATCTCCTTCCTCGCATTTGATTCGCAAAGCTGGTGTTTGTGTTGAGTGATTACTACCACGATAGAAGAATCGATGGCATCATGCAGGGATTATGCTGATCTATGTGGGCAATGAAGCTTTTGAACATATCGGCTCCGATCTTCATCTTTAAGTGTGTCCTCTAGATGCTAAACTCCACTGTGAAACTCCTCATTCATCAATGCCATTGCAACATTGTTTTGTAAATTTTTTGCAATGTTTATAATGCTTCTGTTTGGTTGATCATTTGATATTTAGTGGTTGATTCTTTTTGTTAGCAAGGCTGACTTCCCAAGAGGGGGGTGAATTGGGAAGATTGAAATTTTTCTGCACAAAGTGAAGCAAGTGAAGATATCACAGTATAATGAAAAACAACGTGTAAAATAGAGCAAGCAGAAATTCGGTATATACAAGTTTGATTCGTTACCCACAACTTCAAATGATGTTATATTTATAGTTTTAGTTCTCAAATATCCGTTAGAGACTAAATCTATCCGTTGGGGAAGTTATCCAACGGTTACTCTGAAAAACTATCCGTTCACCAACCGTATTTAATGTTTCTGACACACTGAAATTCGAATTTTGGTTGGCCAACAGACGAATTTCGAAGGAACCGAAGGTTAGAGCTTCCAACATTAAAATATGAAGTTTGTCTGTCGATAGAGTGAAATTCGAATTTTGAAACTTATAAAATATTTTCACAATGTGACATACGAATTTTCAAGAAGAAAGTTTTTCTGTAAATCATGAACAGTGTTTTCAATTTTCTACAGTACCCTTAAAATTCGAATTTTGGATGCCCAAAATTCGCCTGTCCATTGAACGTTCAAAGAGGCACAGTAGTTCACTTTCTTCGAAATTCAAATTTTTACAGAGTGAAATTCGTCTGTCAGAGACCAGTTTAGAGACTTAAATCTTTCTTGATCTCAGATGAACTTTATCAAACTTTCAGACGAATTTCTTCTATTTTCTCAAGTTTTATTTTGCCTGAAATTCGAATTTTGAAAGAGTGAAATTCGAATGTCACAAAGAAGCTCCTTTCAGTCTTTAGATGAAAATTCGAATGTTGCTAAGTCAAAGTTCGTCTGTCAGAGAGCATTTTTAAAACTCAGTTTCTTCTTAATTTCAGATGAACTTTAGCATAGTTTCAGACGAATTTCTTTGGTTTTCACAAATTGCATTTTGTCTGAAATTCGAATTTTGAAACTGTGAAGTTCGTCTGTCACTAAAAGGCTTCTTTCAGACTTGATGAAAATTCGAATTTTAAATGACCAAAATTCATCTTACAGAGAGACACCTCTTCAGACTTATTCAGTTTTAGCTCGAAATTCGAATGTCCAAAGGCAAAGTTCGAATTTCCAACTTGACAGTTCAGTTAAACTTTCAAACTTCGTCTGTTTGTGAGTATTTTTCAAATAAGTAAAGATTTAATTTCAAATCAAGGTTTGAAAACATCTTTTTCTCAAATCAAAATCTTTTACCCAATCAAAACAAAAACTAAAGATCCTACAAAAGATCTAATAGCAAATACTCAGAAAATCTTCACTTGAAACAACTTTGATCTCCTTTGATATCTGCAATCCAAGCTCTTGAGTGTTGGTTTGGAATCATCAAAACTCTTGATTCAACATTCTCCCCCTTTTTGATGATGACAAAACAACTCACAAACTGGATTAGTCCTTAGTACTTGGGTTTGCTTACACAAGCTCCCCCTCAACATATGCATTACAGTTCATAAGATATCATTTTCAACAGATTAAGTGAAGAGATTCAAAGCCCAAAACATTGCAATTAAGAACATAATTTACTTAATCAAATTGTTGCAATACATATTTCAATTTAAGATCAGTTCTTAAAACAACAAACAAGCAAATACAATTAAATAATTAACACTACATAAGATACAACAGGAAGATTCAGCCTAAGATCTAAAACAATCACTTCTTCTTTGGCTTAGTCTTCTTGCTGTATGTCTTTCCTTTCCCAGATGACTCAGCAGATTTTCCAGCTTGCTTAGTCCCAGTTTGCTTTATCTTCTCCCCCTTTTTGGCATCATCAGAAAGCCCAACAAAGTCCATTGGAGGAGGTATCTGAGTGAGAGGAACAGCACGAAGAGGGACAGGAGCAAAAGGAATCTTTGGCTGAACTGGTGCAGGAGGCTCAGCAGGCTCTTCATCATCATCATCATCAGAGACCTCAAGCAGCACTTGCATTTCCTGCCTGGAAAGGGCTAGCCGAGCTCTCTGTTCCTCTGAAAGCCCATAAGCAGCAAGAGGAGGAGAGACTGGTTCAGGAGGAGGAAACATTTCTTCCAGCCTTCTCCTTTGAGCTAGCAGCAGAGCATTGTGAGCAATGGCAAGATAATCAATAATAGGTACAATGCTCTTTTCCTCATTGCTTGCTCCTTCTTACACAGAAGAGGTTGAAATGGCTGCAACCAGTCTTTCAACTTGCTCTGATTCTTGTATGGACAGAAATGAATCCGGAGCATATTCTTGCATAGTCTCAAGAGGACTTGATTCTTGAAGACCTTCTTCTTCTAATCCATAGTCCAAGGGTGGACCAGGACTTGCCCCATTGCTGGAGTCCTTTGGAGTGCCAGCTGGTTCAGTTTCTTGCATACCAACATCAGGGACAGGTGAGTCCAACTCAAAAGGACTTGGAGGCACAGGAGATGGAGACAGAGTAGGCTCAGGAACACCAGGCTGAGGTGGAGCTGAAGTGGTAGGAATTACATCTCTAATCTCTTCATAAGCATCAGCTACCACTTTCATATTCACAGCCAACTGATGGATCTGATCTTGCAGGTGAGCAAATTTGGCATTTTGCTCATCCCTAATGCTGAGAATTAGTGTTGAGAGACTGTCAAACAGCTCAGTGATCTTAGTTGGCTTGGCTTGTGAGGAGGGAGTGGAAGGAGGGTAAGTAGGCCTGGATGGGGATGGAATAGGCTGAGAAGGCTGAGGTACAGATCTGCCAGGAGCCTCAGAGGTGCCTTCTTGTTGGAGGGATGCATCAGCAACAAAGAACAAGTCTTCAGATTTCCCTGCTCCCTTTCCAACCCAATATCCTTCATCTCTTTCAATGCCCATCCTTTGCAATTCCTCTTCTTTGAAGGCCTCAGTGAGCTTCCCTTTCCCCTTTTCAATGTGTTGAATCCTAGCATGCTGCAGGATTCTTGAAATAATTGCTGCATAGGGGAGTGTGGAATCCTTCCTCTGATCCCTTGCCTTTATCATTCGCTGGAGGATGATATGACCCATATTAATTAGCTTCCCACGAATGATAGCAGTCATCACATGAGCCTCTGCCCTTGTTATCAAGTTGAAGCTGCCACCCTTGTTGAATATGATCCTGGACACTATGTAGTGCAAGATCCTTACTTGTACACTTAGGTCTGTGGGCTTCAACAGATTTATTGTGGGCCTATTCTCCCTTCTTCTGAATAAGGTGTCCAAGATGGTGCTTTCTTTGTAATTCAGAAAGGAGCCGCCTTCCTCATCCGCCTTCCTCATCAGCTGTGCTAGCCTCATCCATATATCTAGAGGCTGTGATGTCAATTTTTAGCCCATCTTGACCTGGGAGTTGCAGCACCTCATTGATGGTTTCATCAGCAAGCCAAATGGTCCTTGATCTCAAGGTGACCTCCCATTTCCTTTTCTTGCTGTTATATTGAAGAGATGCATACCAAGTCTTCACTACCTTATCATCATATTTCTCAGCAATTTCCAACAGATTTCTATATCTTATTAACCATATTGCAGCATCAAAGTTGTTGGATATCAGAAATTGTTCCATATTTACACAGTGAGGTTTTATTACCTTCTTGCTGGAAAACTTGGTAGAATACTCTTCTTGAATCTCTGGAGTGCTCCACAGTGGCAGTGTAGTCAATTCAAACTCTCCAGATTAAGTAGAGGAAGAGGAAGCCACAACAGCAGTATCAGCCGAAGGAACTGCAGATTTTGAAGATGAGGGCTCAGCTTTCTGAGATTCTGACTTGGATGATGATTTTTGGCGTTTGGAAGGAGTAGCTTTACTAGGTTCGGCCTTTCTCTTTGATTTCTCTCCTTTCTTTGTAGCATATTGAGATTTGACCATCCTTTTTGGCCGAGTTCCAGCTTGTCCTGTTCTAGGAATCTTCACTCTCGCCATTTCTCGGTTGAATGATGCAGAATGTGGCTGAGAATAGATTTAAGGGATGCGAAAGGAAGTTTAATCGGTGAGAAATGACGGTTTATGGACAGGAGTTAAGAGGATTGAAGAGAGAATCAGAACAAACTTGGAGGAGTTACAAATAGGGTTGCGTCTGTTCTGTGGGAAACCGTCGGTTTTAACGCATGTAACCGTCTGACAGACGAATTTTGAGGGGTCAAAATTCGAACTTCGGGCAGTTACAAGTTAAACCGTTCAGCACAGCTTACTGACAGACAAATTTTCATCTTGAAAGTTCGTCTGACAGAGGCTTGAAACACTCAATACATACACAACAGACGAATTTTGTTCCAACAAAATTTGAATGTTGAAAAGAAAAACAGCATCAACAATCAAGACTTCAACCAATAGACGAATTAAGCATGCAAAGCATCATCTTTCAAGCATTCAATCATCAAGAGCATAATTCAACAGACGAATTTTGAACTGAAACTTCAAATTTTTCAACTTTTGTAAATATTGTCCAACATTCGTATGTCCAGAAGTGATAATTCATATAACAGTGATGGACAAACATATCTTTGAAATTTCTGTTTTTGAAAATTTGAACTTTCAATCTTCAACAGACGAATTTCGAGGCATTACCGAGAACTGTTCCAAGGTATAACAGGCCAAAGTTTGTCTGTTGGTCAACCAAAATTCGAATGTTGACCACGTTGACCAGTTCAAAAAAACACAGATTATCAATGAAATTCATCTAGCAATCAAACAACATACAAATTTCAACTTTTAAAAACTTACAGAATGGATCCAGAACTTATAATAATTATCATTCACTTCATTTTTCTGGTTGTTCCAGTCTGGAGTGCTCCAATCTTTCAAACTTTTGGCCATTGATTTTCACAAGGAGCACCTGCAACTACACTAAAACATACTCCGATGCTCAAGTTAGAATTAATTCTAGCATTAAAAATTCTAAAGACAGAATTGCACAGAAATGACTTACAATTCATTGGGATTTACCATTCCCAATTCTCTTCTTATTTTGCAATGCCTGTCTTCTGGTAGAGGTTTGGTGAGTATATCAGCTAGTTGATCCTCTGTTGGGATGTATTCTAGCTTAACTTCTTCTTTCAGAACATGATCCCTTATGAAGTGGTGCCTAACCTCAATATGTTTCGTCCTTGAGTGCATGACAGGATTCTTAATGATGTTTATGGCACTTTGATTATCACACATGATGGGTATCTCCTTCATTTTAACCTCAAGATCCTCAAGCTGCTGCTTCATCCAGATGACTTGGGCACAACAGCTTCCAGCTGCAACATACTCAGCTTCTGCAGTGGATAGAGCCACACTGTTTTGCTTTTTGCTGAACCATGAAACCAGGGATCCTCCAAGAAACTGACAAGTTCCACTTGTGCTTTTTCTGTCAGTTTTGGATCCTACAAAATCAGCATCAGTGTATCCTTTGAGATCTTCTCCATTTCCTTTTGGATACCAAAGACCCATCTGTGATGTTCCAATGAGATATCTGAAAATTCTTTTCACAGCTGTTGCATGGGTCTCTTTGGGGCATGATTGGAACCTTGCACACATACAGACACTGAACATAATGTCAGGTCTGCTGGCAGTTAAGTACAGCAGGGATCCAATCATTCTTCTGTACTGAGTGATGTCAAACATCTTCCCATTTTCATCCATGTCCAGTTTGGTTGCAGTAGCCATAGGTGTTCCCATTGGCTTGGCATTCTCCATTCCAAACTTCTTTAATAACTCTTTCAGATACTTGGATTGGCTGAGGAAGATGCCATCATCTCGCTGTCTGATTTGCAATCCAAGGAAGAAATTGAGTTCACCCATCATAGACATCTCGAATTCTCCCTGCATTAACTCAGAAAATTTCTTGCAAAGAGCCTCATTAGTAGCACCGAAAATAATATCATCAACATAAATTTGAACAACTAGTAAATCTTTATTTTCTTTCTTAGTAAATAAGGTTGTGTCAACTTTGCCTCTGTTAAATCATTTTTCAGTTAGAAAATTGCTCAGTCTCTCATACCATGCTCTAGGAGCTTGTTTTAAACCATAAAGAGCTTTCTTTAGTTTATAAACGTGGTTTGGTTTTGTAGAATCCTCAAAACCTGGAGGTTGATCTACATAAACCTCTTCCATGATATATCCATTCAGAAAAGCACTCTTTACATCCATTTGATATAGCAAAATATTTTTCATGCATGCATAAGCTAGCAATATTCTTATAGCTTCTAATCTAGCTACTGGTGCAAAGGTTTCTTCAAAGTCAATACCTTCTTCCTGATTATACCCTTTAGCAACCAATCTAGCTTTATTTCTGATTATTATTCCATATTCATCAAGTTTATTTCTGAAAACCCATTTGGTACCAATAACAGGATGATTTTTGGGCCTTGGTACTAGATCCCAGACTTGATTTCTTTCAAACTGATTTAGTTCATCTTGCATAGCCAAAATCCAGTAATCATCAGTTATGGCTTCTTCAGCACATTTGGGTTCAATTTGAGAAATGAAAGCACAGTTTAGCATTTGATCCCTTAACTGTTTTCTGGTTTTGACTCTCTCTTGAACATCTCCTATCACTTGATCAACAGGATAATTCCTTTGATATCTCCAAGCTCTAGGGAGTTCTTGAGATGTTTCTTCATTATTTTCTTCATCAAACTCTTGCTCCTGGATATCTTGTTAACAGATTCAGATATCTTTGGAGGTTCAGTTATACTTTTATCAGAAATGCCCAGTTTTTCAAAATTGAAAGCAAGATCATCCTCATTGGTAATATGTTTTGAAACAGTTTCATTTTCAATGAAAACCACATGCACAGATTCTTCTATCACATTTGATCTTTTATTATAAACTCTATATGCCTTACTCCTACTAGAGTAGCCTAGAAATATACCTTCATCGGATTTGGCATCAAATTTACCTAGGTTTTCTTTGCCATTGTTGTGAATGAAGCATTTACACCCGAACACATGGAGATGGGACAGATTTGGCTTTCTCCCCTTGTAAAGCTCGTATGGAGTCTTTCCCAGGATGGGTCTGATGTATGCTCTGTTGATGATGTAGCTTGCTGTGTTCACTGCATCAGCCCAAAACACTTGAGAAAGTTCCTTCTCATTCAGCATAGCTCTGGCCATCTCCCCAATAGTTCTGTTCTTCCTTTCTACTACTCCATT
Organism: Adenanthera pavonina; assembly: GCA_026686845.1. Taxonomy (NCBI): domain Eukaryota; kingdom Viridiplantae; phylum Streptophyta; class Magnoliopsida; order Fabales; family Fabaceae; genus Adenanthera; species Adenanthera pavonina. The sequence continues at coordinate 21,613,914 of JAIVEN010000009.1, forward strand.
CTGTTGAGGAGTCCTAGGAGCTGAGAAGTTGTGGTCAATTCCATGCTCACTGCAGTACTCCAGGAAGTATGCATTTTCAAATTCTCCTCCATGATCTGACCTGATAGACACAATAGAGATACCTTTCTCATTTTGCACTTTCTTAGCTAAGGTTACAAATGCATCAAAGGTATCACTCTTAGAAGAAAGGAATAATGTCCAAGTAAATCTAGAATAATCATCAACAATTACAAGCACATACAGATTACCACCAAGACTTTTCACCCTAGATGGTCCAATTAAGTCCATATGCAGCAATTCAAGTGGTCTTGTTGTGGTAACTATGTTTTTAGATTTGAAGGATGATTTAATTTGTTTTCCTTTTAAGCATGCATCACATTCTTTATCCTTTTCAAAAGATATTTTTGGCAAACTAGTAACTAGCTCATTTTTAACCAGTTTAGACAGTTGATTCATATTAACATGAGCTAATCTCCTATGCCATAACCAACTATCATTATTCTGACTGATTAAGCATACAGAATCTCAAGAAGGGAGTTCATCAAGGTCAATAGTATAGCAGTTACCATCCCTTTGAGCCTTGAGGATTACTCTGTGATCACTTTTTCTGATGACCAGGCAAAACTTTGAGTCAAACAGCACCCAGTTTCCTTTGTCACAAGTCTGACTCACGCTTAGCAAGTTGTGGTTGAGGCCAATCACAAACAGCACCTCTTCAATGGATGTTTCTGGATTTTTGCCCACAATTCCAATACCAATAATTTTGCCATATTGGTCACCTCCAAAGGTCACCTTTCCTCCTTTCTTGTCTCTAAGGGTGATGAACTTCTCCTTATCACCAGTCATGTGACTTGAGCAGGCACTGTCCATATACCATTTGTTGCTTTTCTTAGCTTTGAGACAGACCTGCAAAACAATGTTTATGTTTTCTTTTTAGGTACCCAAATTTGCTTGGGTCCTTTTCGGTCAGTAGGTATTTCCCTAGATGTAGATGCAACTTTGGGAACCCATTCAACTTTCCTTCCAAGTCCATTTTTCTTCAAAGCACAAGAACTGGAAATATGTCCCTTTTTGTTACAGAAATGACAGGTAGTGAAAGGGCTGCTAGATTGAGATACAGGAAGAAAACAGTGCAGATAATACTTTTGTCTAGCATGCCTTGGTTGATCATATGTTTCAATGTGATGTGATGCATTAGCTTTCTTTTTATTGTTCTCAGCATGCACAAAATGTCTTCTATATGCATTTTGGTTTTTCTTCCTAATCTTTTCCTTGACAGCACATGGATCATAGCCAAGACCAGCTTTTCCTTGTGAAATTCTTTGGCTCCCCATCAATGCAAACAACATATCTTTACCTCTAGTGAGCCTAGACATGCTTTTAACTAGATAATCATTAGTTTGTTTAAGTTTAGTGCATGAAGTGCAGCAAACAGATTCAGAAGTAGGTAAAGAAGCAGTTTCAGAAACTATGCCTTGAGACTCCAGCTTGCTTATCTTTTTCTTTACCAATTTCAGTTCTTTAGCAACTTTAATAAATTCATCATGAAGCTCATGAAATGCATCCAGTAATTCAGAATAGGAAGGTTCAGATTCATATACCTCTTCTTCCAGATCACTGCTGCATGAGGGTGTGGCCTTTTCAGAAGCAAGTGCCATCAGACAAATGTTGGCAATCTCATCTTCATCTTCTTCTTCCTCGTCTGAGCTGTTGCCCCATATGGATGAGATGTAGGCTTTCTTCCTCTTCCCTTTGTCAGCAACTTTCTTTTCTTTTTCTTGCTTCTTGAGGAATTGGGGGCAGTCCCACTTTATGTGTCCCTGTTTCTTGCACTCATAACAAGTTACAGGTTCTTTTGCCTCTTTCTTGCTTTCTCCAGCAGCTCCCTTCTTGAAGAATCTCTTATTCTTCTTCTTGCTGTAGAATCTTCCAAATTTTCTGACCATCATAGCCAGAGTTTCCTCATCTAGTTCTTCTCCTTCGTCAGATTCTTCTTCCTTTTCATCAGCAACTTTGAGAGCAAGGCCTTTCTTCTTTCTGTCTAGCCCAGCTTCCTTGAGAGCTTTGATTTTTCCTTCATACTCCTCAAGGCTACCGAAAAGAGCTGTGACAGAGGCCATTGATTCTCCTCTGGCTTCTTCTATTGCTGTCACCTTGGGTTGCCATTCCAGAGGGAGAGCTCTGAGTATTTTTCTCACTTTCTCAGACTGAGTGTATTTCTTTCCCAGGCTCTTCAGTTGATTTATAATAAGAGTGAACCTCTTTTGGAGCTCCTTTACAGTTTCTCCTTCAGTCATTCTGAAGCTCTCATACTCCCCAATGCATGTATTGAGTCTGTTCTCCCTGACTCCAGATGTTCCTTCATGTGCAATCTGCAGAGTGTCCCACATTCCTTTTGCAGTGGTGCATTGTGAGACTCTGTAGAATTCATCCTGGTTTAGGGCACTGACCAAACAATGCTTTGCTTTGAAGTTCAATAGGACTCTCCTTCTGTCTTCATCATTCCACTCTGCTTCCAGCTTCTTTGTGTCTTCCATCTTCAGTTAGAGCCATTGGGATGAAATCACCTTTCTCAATGACTGACCAGATGTCAAGATCAATTGATTGAAGGTAGATCTGCATCCTCATCTTCGAGTACCCATAATGCTCTCCACTGAAGCCTGGTGGTCTATTAGTGTTGTTCCCTTCAGGAAGTATACTTTCTCCAAAGCCAGCCATCTTTGTTCCCGGACTGTGAAATCCTTTGAATGGGAATCCGGGCTCTGATACCACTTGTTAGCAAGGCTGACTTCCCAAGAGGGGGGTGAATTGGGAAGATTGAAATTTTTCTGCACAAAGTGAAGCAAGTGAAGATATCACAGTATAATGAAAAACAACGTGTAAAACAGAGCAAGCAGAAATTCGGTATATACAAGTTTGATTCATTACCTACAACTTCAAATGATGTTATATTTATAGTTTTAGTTCTCAAATATCCGTTAGAGACTAAATCTATCCGTTGGGGAAGTTATCCAACGGTTACTCTGAAAAACTATCTATTCACCAACCGTATTTAATGTTTCTAACACACTGAAATTCGAATTTTGGTTGGCCAACAGACGAATTTCGAAGGAACCGAAGGTTAGAGCTTCCAACATTAAAATACGAAGTTTGTTTGTCGATAGAGTGAAATTCGAATTTTGAAACTTATAAAATATTTTCACAATGTGACATACGAATTTTCAAGAAGAAAGTTTTTCTGTAAATCATGAACAGTGTTTTCAATTTTCTACAGTACCCTCGAAATTCGAATTTTGGATGCCCAAAATTCGCCTATCCATTGAACGTTCAAAGAGGCACAGTAGTTCACTTTCTTCGAAATTCAAATTTTTACAGAGTGAAATTCGTCTGTCAGAGACCAGTTTAGAGACTTAAATCTTTCTTGATCTCAGATGAACTTTATCAAACTTTCAGACGAATTTCTTCTATTTTCTCAAGTTTTATTTTGCCTGAAATTCGAATTTTGAAAGAGTGAAATTCGAATGTCACAAAGAAGCTCCTTTCAGTCTTTAGATGAAAATTCGAATGTTGCTAAGTCAAAGTTCGTCTGTCAGAGAGCATTTTTAAACTCGGTTTCTTCTTGATTTCAGATGAACTTTAGCATAGTTTCAGACGAATTTCTTTGGTTTTCACAAATTGCATTTTGTCTGAAATTCGAATTTTGAAACTGTGAAGTTCGTCTGTCACTAAAAGGCTTCTTTCAGACTTGATGAAAATTCGAATTTTGAATGACCAAAATTCATCTGACAGAGAGACACCTCTTCAGACTTATTCAGTTTTAGCTCGAAATTCGAATGTCCAAAGGTAAAGTTTGAATTTCCAACTTGACAGTTCAGTTAAACTTTCAAACTTCGTCTGTTTGTGAGTATTTTTCAAATAAGTAAAGATTTAATTTCAAATCAAGGTTTGAAAACATCTTTTTCTCAAATCAAAATCTTTTACCCAATCGAAACAAAAACTAAAGATCCTACAAAAGATCTAATAGCAAATACTTAGAAAATCTTCACTTGAAACAACTTTGATCTCCTTTGATATCTTCAATCCAAGCTCTTGAGTGTTGGTTTGGAATCATCAAAACTCTTGATTCAACACTTTTTTGTATTTGTTGTTATCTTCTTCTTGGCATGTAATAAAATTTAATCCTTGGACATGCTTTTTTCTTCTTCCATTACAGAGATTGTTGATTTCTGGAATTTCTTATTGCAAATTATCTAAAATAGATAAGATTTTTTTGCTTTCAAATTACTTGGGGGAGATGAATTAGACGAACAACTATTTTTTTTTTTTAAAATAAGAATAGTTTGCGTTTGAACACAAATGCCAACTAAAGTCGAGTTTAGATGGTGCTTGTGACAAATGCCAAAAAAAAATTTCCCCTTTTATGAGCATTGAATTACATCACTTTTTGGAAACGCCATTAAAAGCCAAAATTAAACACTGATAAATGTGATTTTTGGCATAGTGTTATGAGTTTTATTTTGAAGGCTTCTTTTGGACACTGATTGAATAAGTTGGTTGCTTATGAAACTTCAGCACTAATTTATTATGAAATTCATTGAAATGTACAGGCTAGCCATTGCCAAGGTTTCATAAAAGAATTCTTCTATATTAATACTAGATTAGTCAACTTCTCCCTTAGATAACAGATCTAATTATTGGTAAGACAAGCTGTAGAACATTTGATGAAAAATAGCACTACAAGAAAACTAGCCCTTTCTCTATTTGCCATGTGATTTTTGTGTGTATACTGACAAAAACTTGGTCACCGACCATAATTTTGCTAAATATTTATTATGCATGATTTAATGTCTATGGAGGATTTTTTTTTTCTTTTTTGATTTGCTATTAATTTGCAAAGGATTTTGTTAGATAGGATGGTATTTTATGAAGTCATCAGGATTGCTTTACCAAGACCTTCACAAGAAGGAAGAGATCAGTTCTTTTCCATTGAAACTTGTTTATTAAGCCCCTTGGTCCAATATTGGTTTAATATCTTTCCCTAAGGGGATACTAGATGCTACTCCCCATTAGGTCACTCTTTCACAAAATCATCTCCTTTTCAGTGAGACATTTTATTACATATTGGAATACATCTCTAGGAATATTGTCTAGCTCTAGCTGTAACTATGAGTAAGCTTTGCCCTCACTTATCTTTCCGATTTCTTTCCCATTCCTTGTAGACCTAGTCTCCTGCCATTCCCTTTTTCTCTAGCCTTGTTTCCCCCTTTCAATGAAAAATGATTTTGACTTGGCCGTTTGAACTAGGCTTTGGTCAAGTTCCTTCCATTTTTCGGTTAGGCTCTTGGCTAAATTTGTAGTTGACCTTATTAAAAATAATTTTTTTTATCTTTTAACTTTCATTAGGAATTGTTTATTATAACTACCAACAAAGAATAAAATTGAAAAAAATAAAAAATATATATACTTTCGTTGGTAGTTGTTTATTATAACCGTCAATGAAAGTTAACAAAGTAAAAAATTATTTTTAATAGAAAATAAATTTTCTTTGCTATTTTTTTATATAACTGTAACACCCCTCATGTTATTTTTCTTGGCTTTGTGTTCAGGATCGGAGGAAACATGATGGAGGAAGGCTCAAGTGGAGTCTAGAAGAGCTCAATGCCGCGGTGAGAAGTAGGGCCGCGGCGGCGAGAACCATTCCAGTGGTGTTGTTCAAGATGAACTTGGTGGCGCCGCGGCAAGGTATGCTGAGGCCGCGGCGAGATTCGGGAAATTTGTTTAAAATCGGATCATTTCGAAAGATTGAAAAAGAAAGTAACAGAGGAAACCGAGGGAGACCACGAGGAGCTGAGCTAGGGTTCATTATTTTCGGGCATTGGGAGTGATTTTCAGACCTTGGAAGCTTGGATTCAAGTTGGTAAGTGTTCTATACTCTTCCCTCTCCATTTTTCTTCGGTTGAAATTTGGGATTTTCGATTGTGAGGTTGGATCTTCGATTTTGGCCAAAATCCACCGATTGAAATAGATGATTTAAGGTCAATGATGTGTGTTTTGGTATTCTTGTTGCTTGGATGTGAGTTTTAAAGGATGTATGTATGATTTAAGCTTAATCCTAGGTTGTTATTGGTTAGGGCTCTTGGTAATCTGAAGTGTATGAGGTTTTGTGGTGTTTAAGTGATCCCTAAGAGCTTACTGATGCATGAAAAGGGTGTTGGAACCTTGGGTTAGGTTAATGTGGTTGAATTGTGATATTTAGTTTATTCATACATCATGTTAATGGAAGAATTGTGGTATTGTGAAGGTTGTTGGCTAATCGAGAGGGGTTCACGTGTATTGGACAATTTAAGGAAGTTCGTGGAACTCACGTGTGTGATATTGACAACTTGAGGTAATCGGGTGTTTCCTTATATTGTATTGATTACGTTATATGATAGTACGTATATTTGTGTATATATATATGTCTCTTTCATACCATGATATTGATGTGTTTGTGTGTACTGTTTTTATGTATCGTCGTATGTATACAGTTAGATGATGAGATATGTGATGATGATGTTGATATAATATGATATGATGCATACATGACTTTATGATGATAATGATATGATGATATATTAGCATCACCACATGTCATTGTGAGATCATGATGGTGGCGGATGTAGTGGTGATGATGTGATAATGATATGATGTATGATGATATATATGTTAGGGAGGATAAGGTTGGATTATATATATATGTTAGGGAGGATAATGTTGGATTATATATATGTTAAGGAGGATAAGGTTTAATTATATATATATATATGTTAGGGAGGATAAGGTTGGATTATATATATGTTAGGGAGAATAGGGTTAGATTATATATATATGTTATGGAGGATAAGGATAGATGATATGTGTTAGGGAGGATAAGGATGGGGTCCCTGCGAGGGCGACATGCATTTCATTCATTTCACATTGTATTCGTGGGTTGTGTGAGATATATGTATATATATATGCGTGTGTGGTTGTTCCCGGTTACTGAGACATTGTCTCACCCCCTCTCTCATGAACTAACCTTTCAGGTGACAGTTCTGGTACTAGTCTGGAGAAGAAGCGTGATTAGCAGTGAACGTGGGAATACTAGGTCTATGTAGTGTGTGTATTTTGGATAATGTATCTTGTGCCAAGTAGGATATAATGTTTGTAATGGATAGCTTAAAGGAATTGATATGGATTGTTATAGATGGATGTACATATGTTTATGTATGGTTGCATGGTTTTGGATGTTGAGAAGTCTGTATGTTAGTATTGGTGAGCTCAGAGTGGTTTTAGGCCTTGTTGGTATGTTTTAGAGCCTGTAGCCTATTTGGTCAAGTTAGGTTCCAAGGGGTCAAATCTTACAGAAGTGGTTCCTTTGAGGTGAAACCTCTTTGGACAAGTTGGTTTGGGGGTTTTGGACCTGTATGATTGGTCTGTGAGTGTCCATTTGCCTTCGGTGGCAATTAGAGGTTGTTAGTGGTAAGTTTTGGTCAATAAGTGACTAAAAATGTGTTAAAGGTCCAGAATCTCCATACAGAGTTGGATTGAGGTAAAAGTGGTGTCTTTGTATAGATGGGAACTAGATTGACTTGTAGGTGTTGGAATCAAGTCAATCATGGGTCGGAGCATAAAGTTATGCACGTCGGAAGTTCACCCCGGAGTATGAAAGTTGCTGATATGGGATATCAGCATGGGGCACCGCGGCTCCATAGTCCAGGCCGCGGTGCCGGTAAAGCCAGTAGCGATGTAGAAATGGGGGAGGCAGGAGCTGCGGTGGTACTGTAGCGGCTGCGGCCCCAGCCTAGTATTTAGTGGTTTTAAGGTCATTTTCGCTGTTTTGAGGCATTAGAGAGTTGTTTTGGGATGTCAGGGTTATGTTTGGCTGAATTTTGAAGTTTTTAGTCAAGTTAGGAGGTGTCAGGAGGTAGGGTGTTATAATAACTACCAACAAATGTTTACTTTTGTTGGTGGTTTGTAACACACTATACTTACTATCCCCTAACATATCCAAAAGAATACAGAAATTGGGATAGGAAGACCAACTGATGGGATGGCATCGCGACCAAGCACAATAGACCCGTGGCGAGAGGAGTTTCTAGAGAAAAAGGAGATGGAACCCGAGATGAATGGTGCCACAACAACTATCTTGGAGCTACAACACCAATGATAGAACCAGCATCAACAAATGGATGATGCATCTGATGAAGTTCCAATGCTCGTAATTTATGCTTCGACCTTTAATTGACCTAAAACCAACTCTTACAAGTCACTCTACTCCCCCTCTAACCGTAGACATCAACCATGCATCAAAATTCCTCAATATAGAGATTTTGGACATCTGATACCAAAATGGTCACTTTTTTACCATAAACAAGAACTACATACCACTAATAGTCATCTATGAGCGATTGGCATCCGGACATGATTCCAACAAGTTATAAGAGACACAAGGAACATGTCCAAGAATGTCTTAACTCGAAGAACCCACTCTTCCAAGTTTCCACCCCCTTGAACCCCAACTTAAGCTAGTAGGCTATATGCCCCTTTTTTCACACCAAAGGCCCAACACTCTCACTAAGCTCACACTCTAGGTATACCAACCCATAGGGACCTAGAGAACTTAATCTCAAATTCAACATAACCAAACATTTGGGAAAGATACATAGCATAACATATAAGACATAATCAATGTTCAACAATAGGAATACAGCAGTCATGTCCCAAATCACATCCGTTCATGAATCTCTACACAATATAGTGGTACTTTATTGGAAATAAAGGAATAACAAAGACATGGGGAACATAGTCCCTGGCACCTATAAGTACATTCTCAGTCTTCTTTGCCTAAGCCTTCCTTGTCCTTGCTAAAGCTAGATCTTCACCTAGAATTGTTAGCCATGAGGTAAGACATACGTCCCAGTAACCAATGGTAAACACACATATATACATAATCATGCTTTCATGCTAATCACAAATATAGTTCATCACCAATGCAGTATGCATGATATGTAGACACCAATCTCAACAATACATGGCTAGAACCATGAGTTAGTTACCATGACAAGGTAACCTTACCAGTGGCCTCCTTCTAATAAGCTGTGATGGCTGATTCCAGGATCATCACCTAGTTCTCCTCCCAAGGGTCATGACCTAACGAAAGGCCATTGCACCAAAGGTTAGACCATGGTTCTTCTTCCCTTAAACCATCCTAATTGGTGGTTATTTAGAGAAGCTACACCTAAATTCATAGCCACTTGAGTCTTCCAGCCATAGGATGACTATTTAATGATTGGAATATACATAAGCCGTACTACCTGAACACAAGGCCTCGTATGCTATTTAGTGGATTGACATCAAATGTGGTATATAGAGCATTGTCACCCAAACCATATTGTTAGGAATGTTGGCTTCCCAAGAGGGGGTGAATTAGGAAATATGAAATTTTTCTACAAAAATGAAGTATAATGGTAAAAGCAAAAGTTTGTAGAAAAATAGAGTATAATAAATATAAATGTAGAAAAGATAAGGTAAGTGAGAAACTCAAAGATTTTTCTTCTTTTGATTGAATCCACTTGACCTATATCCAGTCCTCAAGCCACCACTTGAGATTTCTCTACTATATCTTGCAAGATTCAAAAGGGTTCTTGTAAAAACTATAATACAATTTCAGCTTGAACTTTGAGCATAAAAACTCTCTCACTCTTTTCATTCAAGAGTAAGAATAAATATTCTAGTGTTTTCTCACACTAAGTACTATCTACAAGAATGTAGAAGTATACAAATCAAAGTGTGAAACTTTCTCTCAAAAGAGTGAATATGAAAGTTTAAGAGCAGTGAATGAATTAATCATAAAATAGGTAGGCTTTTAATGAGTCAAAAATAAATTCTGCAGGGTTTTGGCTTTAATGTGTTTTTCTTACTTCCTAATTGTTTAAATGAGGTCTTATTTATAGTTTGAGAGCCAAACTATTAGTTGAAAACAAGAATTAGCTGTTACTCTCAAAAAGTAGCCATTTACCTACTATATTAAATGCATCTGATACAGATTATACGGATAACTTCCTCAGGTTATGCAAATAACAGGTGATCGTTGGCTCTCAGTTTCGACATTAAACTTTCGTTATGTCGATAACCTAATTGGGTTATGCGAATAACGATTATTCCAGAATGACTATATTTCAACTTAACACAATTTTCATGAAAACCCACTTAGTTGTTCAAATAACATCTCACAAACTTGGATACCTTTGAGGATTATCAGAATAACCTCTTAGGATATTATTCCTTATTTGGATAATATTTAATTAGCACAAACTAAGTTTTTGAAAAACACAAGTTATCAGGATAATCACTTAAGGTTATGTGGATAAGGAGTTCAACAGAATGAGGTCCAAGAGTTCTATAACATACATTATGCAGATAATCTCCCTAGATTATGCGAATAATGGGTAGTACAAAACAAGTAATCTTCACTATTAAACCTCTTATGCGAATAAGGTAAGCACCTTATGAAGAAAATAAGCTAGACAGAAGCAAGGACACGGTGTAAACCTTAGTTATACGGATAATCTCAAACATTTTCATGAAAACAAAGAGAGAACACTTAGAAATAATATGAAGTAGAGATTTTATCCCCATAACATCTAAGGGTTATACACATAAGATAAACCTTTTCATGAAAACCATTTTGAAAACATGAGCTAAATGTTAATCACTAAGATAAATCCCCATTTAATATCATGATAAGTAGAATAAGTAGCATATAAAAGCTTAACTACCTTCTTTACATGAGAATCTCAACAAATGTAAATAAACACTCTTCAATTAATAAGATTTTTCAGCTTTGGACTTCTCTTTGTATATGCTCCCTTAATATTTTGCTTCCAAGCTCATTGTTATTTAGAATCATCGAAACTATCTAACTTAACATTCTCCCCATTTTTTATGATGACAAAACAACTAAAAAGATTCATTAGTACTAGGGTTCACATAAAGCTCCCCCTCAATATATGCGTAGAGTAAGTAATGTTAGATATCAATAGTGCATATATTATCATAGCAAAGCAAAATAAAAAAAACATAGATCAGTGATGCACAAGGAGGACTTTCATGACCTAAAAAAGGTATTCACAAGATTTTACACTATGAACAATCATTATAGTACAATCAGTTTTTAGCACTTTCATGATCTCAAAAAAGTATTCACAAGATTTTGCACTATGAATAATTGTTACAGCACAATCAATTTTCATAAAAAAAAATAACAAAGACACAACTGATCCAGTTCAATTAAGTCTTTTTCTTCTTTGGAGTAGTCTTTCTTTCTATAGACATTTTCTTTCCTTTAGTCTTCTTTTCTTTTTCTTTTTGTCTCTTCATTCTCCCCTTTTTTTCATCAACAACAAGAGAATATTGAGCAGCTGTAGCATCTATCCAAGCAATGTCCTAATCTATTTTGTCTTTCCATTCTCTGATCATTTGATGCCTTTCATCTATAGAAAGAGGGAATGTGGAAAAAGATGTTCTAACTAAGGACACAAGGATAGGCTGAATTGGTGGTGGAGGGGGAGGCTTAAAAGGTAGTGTAGTAGGCAAGGAAGAAGAAGAAAGAATGGGCTTTTTGAGTTACATAGTAGACAAAGTAGATAGTACAGAAGGGAATACTAGTATAAAGGGGATATCAGACATGACTAGAGGAAGTACAGAAGTAGTGAGAGCAGGTGATGAAACATTATCCAAGGCAATGTTTACCACTTCCTGTACAGTCACCTCACCTATGTGGCTAATGCTCTCAAATGAAGCCCAAGTAGGTTGAGAAGGGAAAAGAGCATTAAGCTCCTGTTTGCATGGTTGTAAGAAAATTTCGTGAAGAAAATTTCCTTCAACTATAGGTATTAAACCTTTTCCTGATTGTGATCAGCTTCCACCATTTGATTTGTTGTAGGTTGAGCAGATTCCATATTATCAAGTCCATAGTCCAAGTTAGAACCTAGACTCCCGGATAGAACATAGGACTTAGTAGTAGGTGAACCAGCTATATCAATGACTGGAGACTTTATAGAAGTCTCAGGAAAAGTAGTAATGCCAGCAAAAGTAGATGGTGAGGGTAGGTGATGAAGGTGGATGTGATATACGAAAGCTATTTGTTGAAGTAGGAGCTTCACTTCTTGAGTGAGATTTTCTATTTTGGTTTCAAAATTCTCTTGTATTTTTGCAATGAGGTACCCAACATCACAATATGGTACCGGTTCTGGTATAAGATAGGGATATCAGTAGGTGTAGGTAGATTAGAGGTTAGAAAGACTTTAGGTTTATTTGGTGCAGGAATAGAGGGATAAGGTTCAGGATGTGAGGTTGTGAAGGTTTAACGAGGGAAGAGAAAGAGGGGCTGGAATCACTACCTTCATGACATTCTGCTTCATTTACTGACTCAGAACCTGCTTCTCCGTCTTTAATTTCTCTTTTCTTGCCAATCCATCATCCATTTGTTAGAGTCATTCCCATCTTCTGTAATGCCCTCTCATAGAATTCATTTGGAAGCAATGCAGGTCCTCCCTTAAGATGTAGTTTGTTGTGATGCTTCAAAATTCTAGAGATAAGGTGCCCATATGGCAATTGTGAATCCTGCTTGTAAGTCTTAGCCTTTCACATTATCTATAAAATGATATTGATTAGGTTTACAGGATTTCCTTTAACTAGCAGTACCATAACTTGGAATTCTCCTCTCAATAGATAGTTGTATCCTCCACTTTTGTTAAAGCATATCCTTGATACAACGTAGTAAAGGACCCTGTTCTCAATGCTTAGATGACTTGGAGAATTTTCCCTTCAAGAGGTATATTTTGCCTTTGTCTAAGCAACTTGTACACAATAGTACTCCATTTGTAATTTGCTTCTTCTTTATCATCTTCATTCACATTTTGATCTTCCAAGGGGTATTTAGTGTTCTCAATGTTTACTTTGATTCCTCCAGTGGGCAGATTTAATATCACTGAAAGGAGATCAGGATGAAGAACTATCTATCATTTTTGTAGTTTGACTTTATGCACTTTGGTTTCATTGTTTATCTTGAGAGAATTATACCATGCTCACACAACCTTTTCATTATATTCTTCCTCTAATTCAACCAGACTTCTATAATTCTCAAGTAGACTAGAAGTTTCAAACCTATTTGCAGTCAAGAATTCTTCCAATTTAACAAAATGGTGTTTGACTATTTTTTTGTAACATCTGTAAGGGCTAGAATAACTAAATATTTGTAAGAAATTCGTGAAAACGGACAGATACTGTTTTATGTGAAAAAGGACAAAGAGGTCATTTTTCCCAGTCGGATAGAAAAATGAGAAATTATATATTTTATCCCTTGAAGTTAAGATAATTACATTTTAGCCCCTCAAGAATGAAAGTCACGTGGTATGTGTGTGAATATATATTTTGGCAAAAATTACAGCTAATGACTCAAAAGAATTAAAAATTATAATTTGGCCCCGAGTCAGGGGTAATTTTCTAAATATACAAAATTACTGTCAAAACGAAGCTTGCGATGAGCTAAGTCCAATGGTATATAGCATGAGGGTTAACTAATTAAAAATGAGGAAATAATCAGTGCTGAGTGTTTAAAAGTAACTTAATACTGATAAAGTAGATTGTGGGCCCCACATATAGTTAAAAGGTGACCGAGACAGGATTTGGGCCTCCCACAAATGTTGTTTAGGACAGGAAAATTAAGAAAATATAGATATAAATTTGGAATAGTCCTGTATCCCTAAAATACTAATGTACTGTAAAAGTGACTTTATCGGTACCGACAAAAAGTATCCCACATAGATATATTTGGACCAAGAAAAATATGCAGTATTTTGGACGAATCCCTCCCAAAGTTGGCGTCAATTTGCAACAGCCCATGTGAGAGAAATGTCAATATTTTATTATTTTCCAAGACTACCTCTTCAAGAAGTAGTTACTTTTGCTAATTAAAGATTAAGTTAATCTTGCCATAATTAAGTAGTTAATTAAATGAGATAATTATTCAATTCCCTTCTCATTTGGACATCCAATAGCTGACCACATGTGGGAATTCAATATTTTATATTGTTTTTGGCAAAACTTCTTGAGGAAGTATACAATATTAACCACACAAATTGTTGAATCAAGTATTTTGATGATTCCAAACCAACTTTCTAGAGCTTAGAGAAAAGATATCAAAGGTGCATAAATGATTTTAAGTGAAGAAATTCAGGAAAAACTAACACAAGAATAGATGTAGAATCTCCAACTATGTTTAAATTAAGTAAAAAACTTTTAATTGGCAAAAAGATGTTTTGAAACTTTGATTCTATGTTAATCCATGAAATATTTGGAAAACATCCACTAACAGACAAAGTTTGAAACATTTATACTGATATGCTGTTTTGAAAATTTAAACTTTGGCTTTGGAAATTCAAATTTCGTGCTGAAAATGAACATGTCTGAAAAGAGCCTTTTCTGACAGACGAACTTTGACTTCAGAAATTCAAATTTTGAATCTTGTTTAAAAAGATCCTTCTCTAACAGACGAACTTTGGATTTTAAAAATTTGAATTTAAAACAACATATAACATATGAAAAATGAAAAATTCGTCTGAAGATACATCAAAGTTCATCTGAAAACTAAGTTAGGAAAGAGTATCAAAATGGTTCACTAACAGACGAACTTTGAACATGAAAATTTGAATTTCAGAAACAAAGCTTGTGAGTCTATTATAATGATATGTTAACATACGAATATTAGTATTCAGAAATTCAAACTTTGAAGTAAGTCTGAAAAGAGGCCTCTCTGACAGACGAACTTTGCAGTTTGAAAATTTGAATTTCGAATAGATGAACTATTGTGCCTCATTGAACTCCTCACTGACAGACAAATTTTGAGGTATTAAAATTCAAATTTCGAAGGCACTACAGTAAATTGGAACAATTGTTCAAACATTCCAGAAGAATTTTAAACTTGAAAATTCATATGTTCCAACATCGAAACAATTTTCAAAGATCAAAATTTGAATGTTGCTTCATGACAGACGAACTTTGAATGTTCATTGTTAAAGACTTTAGTTTCTGGTTTCTGCAAAATTCGTCTATTGACCAACCAAAATTTGAATTTCAGAATATCAGAAGCATTAAATGTGGTTGGTTAACGGATAGTTTTTCTGAGTAACCATTGGATAACTTCTCCAACAGATAGATTTTGTCTCTAACGTATAGTTAAGACATAAATCTTTAAATATAACATCAATTGAAGTTGTGGGTAATGATTTTAATAGTGTATATACTAAAATTCTGCCAGATCACCAACTCAAAGCTTTTACTCTCACATACTTCATTTTTTGTACTCTAACTTTCATATTCACTCTGATTAAGAGAGTTTATTTATTATAAATAATCTTATCTTCATCTAGAAGAAAGATTTTCTTGTGAGGAGATATCACAAGGGATTGGGGAAGTACTTAGGTAGAGTGCAAAGAGAGAAAGTGTGAGGTCTAAAACAAAGCATCATAGCTGTACTATGGCTTTTGCAAGAAGCCCACTGAATTCTTGCAACATAGTGGAAAATCTCAAGTGGAGGCTTGAGGACTGGACGTCGGTCAATATTGAGAGACCGAACCAGGATAAACATATGTGTCTTCCTTTCTCTATTACTGCTTTTACTTGCTTTTCACTTATCCTCTGTTTAACTGTTACCTTCATTTTCTTCACCTCATTGATGTTTTGCAGAAAATTTCAATCTTCCCAATTCACTCCCCTCTTAGGAAGCCAGCATATCTAATAACTAGTATCAGAGTCCGGATTCCCGAACAAAGGATTTAACATTCTGGGAAGAACAATGGATGGCTTTGGAGAGAGTATACTACTAGAGGGAAACAATACAAATAGACCACCTGGCTTCAGTGGAGAGTACTATTGATACTAGAAGATGAAAATGCAAATCTATCTCCAGTCCATTAATCTAGATATATGGTCAGTCATCTAGAAGGGAGATTTTGTCCCAATGACATTGCAGGATGATGGGAAGTACAAAGAGAAGCCAAAAGCTGAATGGAATGAGGAAGATAAGAGAAGAGTCTTGCTGAACTTCAAAGCAAAACACTGCCTTATCAGTGTATTGAATCAAGATGAATTCTGCAGGGTATCACAATGCTCCACAGTCAAGGATATGTGAGACACCCTTGAAATTGCTCAAGAGGGAACCACTGGAGTTAGAGAAAACAAATTGAACTTCTACATAGGAGAATACGAGAGCTTCAGAATGGTTGAAGGAGAGAGTGTCAAAGAATTACAAAAGAGATTCATCCTCATTGTGAGTCAATTGAAAAGTCTCGGCAAGGAGTACACTCAGATAGAAAAGGTCAGAAAGATCCTCAGAGCTCTTCCTCTGGAATGGCAACCCAAAGTAACAGCAATAGAGGAAGTTAGAGGATAATCAATGACATCTGTCACAGCCCTCTTCGGTAGCCTTGAAGAATATGAAGGAAAGATGAAGGCTCTCAAGGAGGCAGGACAAGACAGAAAGAAGAAGGGTCTTGCTCTGAAAGCTGGTGAGGAGAAAGAAGAAGAATCTGATGATGGTGATGAGCAAGATGAATAAACTCTTGCTATGATGGTCAGAAAATTTGGAAGATTTTACAACAAGAAAAGAAACAAGAAATTCTTCAAGAAAAGAGCAGCTGGAGATAGCAAGAAAGAAGGAAAAGAACCCGTTACTTGCTATGAGTGCAAAAAGCAAGAAAAAGAAAAAAAGCTGTGGACAAAGGGAAAAAGAAAAGAGCATACATCTCATCAATCTAGGGCAACAGCTCAGATGAAGAAGAAGATGATGAAGATGAGGTAGCTAACATCTGTCTGATGGCACTTGCATCTGAAGAAGCTGAAATACAATCTAACAGTGATTAGGAAGATAAGGTTTGTCTTAAAGCTAGAAAGAGCAATAAATGGTATATGGACAGTACCTGCTCAAGTCATATGACTGGTGATAAGGAGAAGTTTATCATCATTAGAGACAAGAAAGGAGGAAAGGTGACCTGTGGAGGTGATCAATATAGCAGAATAGTTGGCATTGGCATTGTAGGCAAGAATCCTGAAACATCCATAGAAGAGGTACTGTTTGTAATTGGCCTCAACTACAATCTGCTAAGCATAAGTCAGACATGTGATAAAGGAAACTGGGTTCTGCCTGGTCATCTGAAAAAGCGATCACAATGTAATCCTCAAGACTTAAAGGGATGATAACTGTTATACTATTGATCTTGATGAACTTCCTCCCTTAGATTCTGTCTGTCTGATTAGTCAGAATAATGATAGCTGGTTGTGGCATAGAAGGTTAGCACATGTTAACATGAATCAACTATCAAAACTAATTAAAAATGAGCTAGTCACTAGTCTACAAAAAATTTCTTTTGAAAAAGACAAAGAATGTGATGCATGCCTAAGAGGGAAACAAACTAAATCTTCATTCAAATCTAAAAATGTAGTCTCCACATCTAGACCTCTGCAACTATTACATATGGATCTGATAGGACCATCTAGAGTTAAGAGCATTGGTGGAAATCTAAATGTTCTTGTAATTGTAGATGATTACTCTAGATTTACCTGGACATTGTTTATTTCCTCTAAAAGTGATACGTTTGATGTATTTGTAACCTTAGCGAAGAAAGTGCAAAATGAGAAAGGTATTTCTATTGTGTCTATCAGGTCTGATCATGGAGGAGTGTTTGAAAATTCATACTTCCTGGACTACTGTGTTGAGCATGGAATTGATCACAACTTCTCAGCTCCAAGAACTCCTTAATAGAATGGAGTGGTGGAAAGGAAGAATAGAACAATTGGAGAGATGGCAAGAGCAATGCTGAATGAAAAGGAACTCTCTCAAGCATTCTGGGCTAATGCAGTAAACAAAGCAACTTACATCATAAACAGAGCTTACATTAGACCAATTCTTGGGAAGACTCCTTATGAGTTGTACAAAGGAAGAAAGCCAAATCTCTCACATCTACATGTATTCGGCTGTAAGTGCTTCATCCACAACAATGGTAAGGAGAATTTAGGTAAGTTTGATGCCAAATCTGATAAAGGTATATTTCTGGGCTACTCTTGCAGGAGTAAAGCATATAGAGTTTTTAATAAAACGTCTAAATTAATAAAAGAATCTGTGCATGTAGTGTTTATTGAAAATGAAACTGTTTCTAAGCATGACACTGATGAAAATGATCTTATTTCAAACTTTAAGAACTTAGATCTCTCTGAAGAAGATAAAATTGAACCTCCAAAAATTTTTGAATCTATTAACATAGAGGAAGATATTCAGGAGAAAGATTTTGAGGATGAGAATAATGAAGAAATGTATCAAGAACTCCCTAGAGCTTGGAGATATGAAAGGAATCTTCCTGTTGATCAAGTAATTGGGGATGTTCAAGAGAAAGTTAAAACCAAGAAACAGTTAAGAGATCAGATGAGAAACTGTGCTTTCATTTCTCAAATTGAACCTAAATGTACTAAAGAAGCCTTAACTGATGAATACTGGATTTTAGCTATGCAAGATGAATTGAATCAATTTGAAAGGAATTAAGTTTGGGATTTAGTACCTAGACCCAAAAATCATCCTATCATTGACACTAAATGGGTTTTTAGAAATAAACTTGATGAATCTGGATTAATAATCAGAAATAAAGCTAGACGGGTTGCTAAAGAATATAATCAAGAAGAAGGTATTGATTTGGAAGAAACCTTTGCTCCAGTGGCTAGATTAGAAGCAATTAGAATTCTATTAGCATATGCATGCATGAAGAATATAATGTTATACCAAATGGATGTAAAGAGTGCTTTTCTTAATGGATATATAATGGAAGAAGTTTATGTAGATCAACTTCCAAGCTTTGAAGACTCTGCAAAACCAAACCATGTTTATAAACTGAAGAAAGCCCTTTACGGTTTAAAGTAAGCCCCTAGAGCATGGTATGAAAGGTTAAGTAATTTTCTAACTGAAAAGGGGTTTAACAGAGGAAAAGTAGATACTACTTTGTTCACTAAGAAAGAAAATAAAGATTTACTTATTGTCCAAATTTATATTGATGATATTGTATTTGGAGCTACAAATGAATCTCTCTACAAGAATTTCTCTAAGCTAATGCAAGGTGAGTTCGAAATGTCAATGATAGGTGAGCTTAACTTCTTCCTTGGACTGCAAATTAAGCAATGTGATGATGGCATCTACCTCAACCAATCAAAGTATCTGAAAGAGTTGTTGAAAAAGTTTGGATTGGAAAAGGCTAAGCCAGTGGGAATTCCTATGGCTACAGCAACAAAGCTTGACATGGATGAAGGAGGAAAAACCTTTGACATAACCCAATATAGAAGAATGATTAGATCCCTACTATACCTAACTGCCAACAGACCTGACATAATGTTCAGTGTCTGTATGTGTGCAAGGTTCCAGTCATGTCCCAAAGAGACTTATGAAACTGCTGTGAAGCATATCTTCAGATATCTTATTGGAACATCACAGATAGGTCTTTAGTATCCAAAAGGCATTGGAGAAGATCTCAAAGGATACACTAATGCTAACTTTGCAGGATCCAAAACTGATAGAAAAAGCACAAGTGGAACATGTAAGTTTCTTGGAGGATCCTTGGTCTCATGGTTTAGCAAGAAACAAAATAGTATAGCCTTATCCACGGCAGAAGCTAAATATGTTGCTGCTGGAAGCTGTTGTGCCCAAGTCATCTGGATGAAACAGCAGCTTGAAGATCTTGAGATTGAGATGAAGGAAATACCAATTATGTGTGACAACCAATGTGCCATTAACATCACAAAGAATCCTGTCATGCATTCAAGGACAAAGCATATTGAAGTTAGGCACCACTTCATAAGGGATCATGTTCAAAAAGGAGAAATCAGATTAGAATACATGCCTATAGAAGATCAAGTTGCTGACATTTTGACAAAGCCTCTTTTAGAAGATAGGCATTGCAAAATCAGAAGAAAATTAGATATGGTAAATCCTAATGAATCGTAAGTAGGTCTTTATGCAAATCTATTTTAGAATTTCTGACTTTGATTTAATTCTAACTTTGGCATCATAGTAAGTTTAATTTAAGTTGTAGGTGCTCTTCAAAAGTTTCAATGGGAATATATAAGAAAAATGGAGCACACCAGAATGGAATAATCAAAAGGTGAAAATGGAAGCTAGAAATCTGAGTTTCTGGATCCATTCTGTAAGTTTATAAGGTTAAATTTCACATTTTAGATGTCTATTAGATGAATTTCCTTAATAAACTGTGTTTTTGAACAAGTCAGCATGCCTAACATTTGAATTTAGATGCCCATCAGATGAACTTTAGCTTGCTCTATGTTGAAACAATTCTCGGTGAACCTTCGAAATTCATCTGTTGGTTTATGAAAATTTGAATTTTCAAAAATAATGTTCCAATATTATCTCTGTCCAACATGAAGACTGTAGAAACTTCCATTTCTCAAAAATATGCATGTTGGAAACTCTTTACATAATGTTGATATTCTAATTTTTGATTCAAAATTCGTCTGTTAAAACATGCTCACATTATTGAATCTCTAAAAGACGAATTTTCATAATTAAAATTCATCTGTTGATTATTGTATTGATAATTGATTGTTGCTTATTCTTCAAAATTTGAACTTTGTTGAAACAAAGTTCATCTGTTTATCTTTTACTGTTTGAACTAAGCCTCTATCAGACAAATTTCCAGGAGAAAATTTGTCTATCAATAAACGTAACTGAATGGATTAACTTGTAACTAACCAAAGTTTAAATTTTGACCTGTCAAAATTTGTCTATTAAGCGGTTATACACGTTAAAACCGAATGTTATCCTCTGAACAGATGCAACCCTATTCACATTTCTCTCAAGTCTGTTCTCATTCTCTCCTTAATTCCCATTAACTCCATTCGAAAACTGTCACTTCTCCACCGATTAAACTTCTTTTCGCATCCTATAAACCTATTCTTAGCATCTTTTCGAATCATTCCTCCACGAAATGGCTAAAGTGAAAAATCCAGAAGTTGGAAAAAGAGAATCTTGGCCTAAGAGAACCATGAAATCTTAATATGCCTCAAAGGAGAGTGAGAAACCAAAAAGAAAAGGCGAATCCAGCAAAGCAACCCCCTCCAAAAAGCAAAAAACAACACCAAAGGTGGATTCAAAGAAAGTTGGAGCATCTTCTCCAAAGAAAATAGAGTCTTCGGTTCCTGCTACTCCTACTGCTATTGTTGCTTCCACTTCCTCCTTCAGTACTAAATCTAGAGAATATGAACTGACTACATTGCCATTATGGAGCAATGGCCATATTCAGGAGGAGTACACGACCAAATTTGCGAGCAAGAAGGTAATCAAGTCTCATTGTGTCAATATGGAAGAATTTTTAATCTCTAACAACTTTGATGTCGGGCTATGGATATTTAAATACAAGAATTTGCTAGAGATACTGGAGAGGTATGATGATAAGGTAGTCAAGACTTGGTATGCCTCTTTGAAATATAACAGCAAGAAGAAGAAGTGGGAAGTCAATCTGAGATCAAGGACCATTTGGCTAACAGATGAAACCTTTAACGAGGTGTTAGAAATTCCAGGTCAAGATGGCTTGAAAATTAACATTACTGCTTCTGGGTATATGGATGAGGCAGAGACTGCTGATGAAGAAGGTAGCCCCTTCTTAAATTACAAAGAGAGTACAATCCTGAATACTTTATTTAGAAGAAAGGAAAACAGGCCACCTATAAACTTGGTCAAGCCCATTGAATTCAGTGCTCAAGTGAGAATCCTGCACTACATTGTGTCAAGGACTATCTTTAACAAAGGAGGCAGCTTCAACTTGATAACAAGGGCAAAGGCACATGTGACGGCAGCAATCATGCGTGGAAAACTTATCAACATGGGACATATCATTCTCCAACGCATGATCAAGGCTAGGGATCAGAGGAAGGACTTCACACTTCCTTATGCAACAATTATCTCTAAGATTCTTCAGTATGCTAGAATTCAGCATCTTGAGAAAGGGAAAGGGAAGCCTACTGAGATCTTCAAAGAAGAAGAGCTGCAAAGGATGGGAATAGAAAGGAAAGATGGAAGATGGATTGGGAAGGGAATAGGAAAATCTAAAGATCTATTCTTTAATGAAGAAGCCTCCCTACAGCAAGAAGGTACCTTTGAGGCTACTCCAAAATCTACACATCAGCCATCTCAGCCTGCCCTATCACAGTCTCAGCCTCTTCAAGCTCATATTCCATCTACTACCTCCTCTCGAGCCAAGCCAACGAAGATCACTGAGTTGTATGACAGTTTGTTTACACTCATACTCAGCATCAGGGATGAGGAAAATGCCAAGTTTGCTCATCTATAATATCAGATCTATCAGTTGGCCAAGAACATGAAAGTGGTTGCTGATGCATATGAAGACATTCAAAGTGCCATCCCTGCCACATCAACTCCACCTCAGCTAGGATTCTCTGAGTGTGTTGTGTCTCCAACTCCTGAACCTCCAAGTCTTTTCATGCTAGTCTCTCCTGAACCTGATGATGAAATACATGACACTAGGGGTGCTGGTATATTGAGCACACCTCAAACCTCCAGCAATGAAGCAAGTCCTAGTCCTCCCTTGGACTATGGCATGAAGGAAGAAGGTCCTCAGGATCCAAGCTCCCATGAGTCTATTCCAGAAGATGCTCAGGATTCCATCCTTCCTCATCAAGAATATGAGCAAGTTAAGAAATTAGTGGCAGCAATTACCACTTCACCATTCATGCAAGCTACCCTGAATGAGAACCAAAGCATTGTGCCTTATGTTGATCTAGAGGCTATTGCACACAATGCTATTGTACAAGCTCAGAGACAAAGGCTTGAAGAAATGTTTCATTCTCCTAATTCTGCTCGTTCACCTCTCGCTGCATATGGCCTTTCAAAGGAATAAATGGCTCAATGAGCTATTTCCAGATGAGAAATACAAGAGCTTCTTAAGGTCTCTGAAGATAAGAATCCAAGCCATGAGCTTCTGAACCTCCTCTACAACTTAATCCAGATCTGCCATTTGCTCCTATGCCTCTTAAAGCCATTCTAGTATCTCAAATCCCTCCTCCTGCTGATTTTGTACACAATCCTGATGATGCCAAATAAGGGGAGAAGTCTGAGCAAACTGGAAAGACTAAAGCTGAGTCTTCTGGTAAGACCTATAGCAAGAAGTCTAAGTCCAAGAAGAAGTGATTAGAACTTATGGATGCTTGGTTCTTCTTGTAGTACTTTGTATTTTGTAATACTGTTCTGCTGCTTTGTAATATTGTGTAGTATGACTTTTGAATGAAATGAAAATCTTGTGTTCAGAACTCTATGATTGCTATGTGCTATCCTTGCAATTGAATCTTTAAACAAATTAATGAATCTCTTGACTTGATCCACTGTACATGATATCCTTTGAATTATAATGCATATGTTGAGGGGGAGCTTGTTGACGCAAACCCAAGTAGTAATCCAGTTTGTGAGGTGTTTTGTCATCATCAAAAAGGGGGAGAATGTTGAATCAAGTGTTTTATTAGTTCCAAACTAACTTTCTAGAGCTTGGAGAGAAGATATCAAAGGTTTATAAATGATTTCAAGTGAAGAAATTCAAGAAAAACCAGCACAAGAATAGATATAGAATCTCCAACTATGTTTAAATTAGGTAAAAGACTTTGAATTGGCAAAAAGATGTTTTAAAACTTTGATTCTATGTTAATCCATGGAATATTTGAAAAACACCCACTAACAGACGAAGTTTGAAACGTTTATATTGATATGCTGTTTTGAAAATTTGAACTTTGACTTTGAAAATTTGAATTTCGTGTTGAAAATGAAAATGTCTGAAAAGAGCTTTCTCTGACAGATGAACTTTGACTTCAGAAATTTGAATTTTGAATCTTGTCTGAAAAGATCCTTCTCTGACAGACAAACTTTGGGTTTTGAAAATTCAAATTTCAGACAAAATATAACTTATGAAAAATGAAAAATTCGTCTGAAGATATGTCAAAGTTCATTTGAAAACTAAGTTAGGAAAGAGTATCAAAATGATTCACTAATAGACGAACTTTGAACATGAAAATTTAAATTTCAGAAACAAAGCTTGTGAGTCTGTTATAATGATATGTTGACATACAAATATTAGTATTCAGAAATTTGAACTTTGATGTAAGTCTGAAAAGAGGCCTCTCTGACAGACTGTTACACCCTACCTCTTGACACCTCCTGACATAACAAAATTCTTCAAAATTCAACCAAACACTTGGGAGAATACTTCTCCACCATCTCTTAGCCTTCTTCTCCAACTTAAATGTCGCCAGTTGCACCCTTTGCTCCGAGGTGCAATCCATCACACTGAAGATATTCTCCATTTGTTCAATCCAATCCTCAGCTTGTAACACATCCATGGTATCTTCAAAAGCTGGGGGATTAAACTTTTGGAAAGTCCTTTAACTGTAATGAGATACCCCTTCTTCCAACCCTTGGGGCTCTGTCCAGTTCCACCATAGTTTTATCCTCTTCTGCATTCAGATCCACAAACATACTAGCTTCTTCATTCACATCCCCTTGTTCTTGCCTATTCATTCTCTCTTGCAACCTATTCAATGTTTCTCCTTGAGTATTCACCTGATTACTAAGGCCAGCCAATATCTCATGCATCTGCCTCATCAGGTCATTGTTACTCTATCTTCCTCTTCGAGACATTCTTACTACACACAAGCAATAATACATTCAATTATATGGTTCTGGACTAACATTTCAGCGGGAATATAGTCTATGTATTTAAAATTGTATCAAGTAGTACTTCAAGCAGAAACAATGGCCCAAAACTATTGCTCTAATACCAAAATGTCACACCCTACCTCTTGACACCTCTTGACATAACCAAATTCTTCAAAATTCAACCAAACACAATCTGGACATCTCAAAAAAAGATTCTCCAATACCTCAAAATAACGGAAATGACCTTAAAACCACCAAAAACTGGGTTGGGGCTGCGGCCACTAAAATACCACCGTGGCTCCGGCCTCCCCTGTTTCTCCATCGCTACTACCTTCTATGGGGCTGCGACCTGGACTCTAGAGCCGCAGCGCCCCTTGCTGATATCCGATATCAGCAATTTCAACATTCCGAGGTGAACTTCTGATGCGCATAACTTTATACTCTGACCTCCGATTGACTTGATTCCAACTCCTACAAGTCAATCTAATCCCCACCTATCCAACAACACCACTTTTACCTCAATCCAACTCCACATGGAGATTCTGGACTCTTGACACTATTTTGACCACTTTTTAACCAAAACTCACCACTAACAACCTCCAATTGCCACCAAAGGCAAATGTACCTTCACAGACCAATCATACAGGTCCAAAACCCTTGAACCAACTTGTGCAAAGAGGTTTCACCTTAAAGGAACCACTCCTCTGAGATTTGACCCCTTAGAACCCAACTTGACCAAATAGGCTACAGGCTCGTAGACAAACCAATAAGGCCTAACACCATTCTAGACTCACCAACACTAACATACAGACTTCACAACATCCAAAACCATGTAACCATACATAGAACATACATAAACATACGTACATTCATCCATATCAATCCTTATCAATTCCTTTAAGCTATCCATTACAAACATCTATCCTACTTGGCACAAGATACATCATCCAAAATACATACACTATATAGACTATTCCCATGTACACAGCTACTCCCACGTCTTCTCCTGACTAGTGCCAGAACCATCACCTGAAAGGTTAGTTCATGGGAGAGGGGTGTGAGATAATGTCTTAGTAACTGGGGACAAACATATACACACACATATATATATATCTACCATACAACTCATAAATGCAATGTGTAATGAATGGTATACATGTCTCCCTCGTACATAACCAGAACCACGGGCTGTCATCATAACAGGACATTTCATATAGGTAACTCCCTTCCAACAGTCGGTGAAGACTGATTCCGGGACATTACCAAGCTCACCTCTCATTAGCGTACCCGGCCAAAGGTAACACTAATGTTTGGACTGTGGCTCTCCTTCCCCTTTCCCACCATGAATTGGTAGCGATTTAGGGAAGGTGCAGTCTACTGCGCGCCTTTCGCTCCTGGCCATTGGAGGCGATTTAGCCGTAGTGATCCTATCCTTATCCTCCCTAAAATATATATAATCCATCCTTATCCTCCTTAAAACATATATAATCATATCATATTGTCATCAAATCATTACCACCCTATCCGTCATATATCAAAGCCTCACAATGCCATGTGGTGATGCTCATGTATCATCATATAATCATCATCATCATGTCACAATCATATGTATGCATTATGTCATGTTATGCCAATATCATCATCATAATCATCATCATCATAATCATAATCATCAAATCCACATCAAGCTGTGTGCATACCACGATATATAGAAAACAATACACACAATCATATCAATATCGTGGTATGAAAGAAACATGCATATATACACATAATATACATACCAATATACAATACAATACAAATAAATAAACATCCGATTACCTTAGGTTGTCAATACCACACACGTGAGTTCCACAAACTTTCTTGAACTGCCCAATACACGCGAACCCCTCTCGATTAGCCAACAACCTTCATAATACCATAATTCTTCCATTAACACAATGTACCAGTAAACCAAACATTACAATTCAACCTCCATTAACCTAACCCAAGGTTCCAACACCCTTTTCATGCATTTGTAAGCTCTTAGGGATAACTCAAACACTGCACAACCTTCTATACTTCAGATTCCCAAGAGCTCTAATTGAAAACAATCTAGGGTTAAGCTCAAATCATATATAAACCCTTCAAAACTCACACCCAAGTAACAAGAATACTAAACCACACTCGATTAACCTCAAATCATCCATTTCAATCAGTGGATTTAGGCCAAAACCCGAAGATCCAACCTTACAACCGAAAAATCCCAAATTCAAACCGAAGAAAATGGAGATGAAAGAGTAGAGAACACTTACCAACTTGAATCCAAGCTCTAGAGGTCCTAAAATCACTCCTAGAAGCCGAAAAACTTGAACCCTAACAGAGCTCTTCACGGTCTCCCTCCGTTTCTTTCTTTCTTTCGCTTCTAATTGATTCAGATTTAAACAAATTTCTTGAATCTCGTCACGGCTCCAGGACCTCTAGCCGCAGCTTCACCAGTTTCAGCTAAAACAACACCACTGGAAAGCTTCTCACCACTGCAGCCCTACTTCTCACCACGACATGGAGTTCTCCCAGACTCCACTTGAGCCTCCCTCAGTCATGTTTCCTCCAGTCCTGAACACAAAGCCAAGAAAAATAACCTGAGGGGTGTTACACAGACAAACTTTGCAGTTTGAAAATTTAAATTTTGAATAGATGAACTATTGTGCCTCTTTGAACTACTCACTGACAGACAAATTTTGAGGTATCAAAATTCAAATTTCAAAGGCACTATAGCAAATCGGAACAACTGTTCAAACTTTCCAAAAGAACTTTAAACTTGAAAATTCGTATGTTCCAACACAGAAACACTTTTCAAAGATCAAAATTTGAATGTTGCTTCATGACAGACAAACTTCGAATGTTCAATGTTGAAGACTTTAGCATCTGGTTTCTACGAAATTCGTCTGTTGACCAACCAAAATTTGAATTTCAGAATGTCAGAAGCATTAAATGCAGTTGGTTAACGGCTAGTTTTTCAGAGTAACCGTTGCATAACTTCTCCAACGGATAGATTTTGTCTCTAACGTATAGTTAATACCTAAATCTATAAATATAACATCAATTGAAGTTATGGGTAATGATATTAATAGTGTATATACTGAAACTCTGCCAGATCACCAACTCAAAGCTTTTTACTCTCACATACTTCATTCTTTGTACTTGAACTTTTATATTCACTCTGATTAAGAGAGTTTATTTATTGTAAATAATCTTATCTTCATCTGGAAGAAAGATTTTCTTGTGAGGGAATATCACAAAGGATTGGGGGAGTACTTAGGTAGAGTGCAAAGAGAGAAAGTATGAGGTCTAAAATAGAGCATCATAGCTGTATTGTGGCTTTTGCAAGAAGCCCATTGAATTCTTGCAACATAGTGAAAAATCTCAAGCAGAGGCTTAAGGACTGAACGTAAGTCAAGATTGATAGACCGAACCAGGATAAACATCTGTGTCTTCCCTTCTCTATTACTACTTTTACTTGCTTTTCACTTATGCTTTGTTTTACTGTTACCTTCATTTTCTTCACCTCATTGATATGTTGCAGAAAATTTCAATCTTCCCAATTCACCCCCTCTTGCGAAGCCAGCATATCTAACAACACAAATAATAAAGCTTCTTTGGGAAGGTTTTTTTTTGGCAAGATAGTATCTAAAGAATTACTTTCTCTTTTGGCCGACTTTAGACAAGAAATGAAGGGGAGTGATATGCTGAAAAACACCAAGAAAGAATAAGGAAAAACATGAGGAAGAAGGAGAAGGAAAGAGAAGACAAAGATCAAGGCCAAAGGTAAGATATCTTCCTCTAACTTCTAGTGATATTTGTTTTTAAGTTCTTGGTAGTTTGGGATGAATAAGGTAAGTCTTTCTTCTTTCCTTCTCTAAGCTACATTTCGACCAAATTATGAGAAGGGAAAGGGAAAAGGTTTTTGTGTAATAAATTTGGAAAAAGGCATGAACTACTTGAGAAAGACATGATCTTATGAGTACAAACAAAGTTGCAAAGAAAATCACTTCTTGCCCTTTATCTATGCATTTCAGCCAGATTAGTAGGGAGAGCTAGAGATGGAATGTGTAATTTTGAGGCCGTATTTGGATTCTCCACAAAGAATTACATGGAATAGAGGTATTGTTCATCATTTTTGAGATAAGAATGAATTTTTAGTGAATTTTTGAAGAATTAGGGTTTAATCATGTCCAAATTAAGAATTATGACAAATTTAAATTGTGGGATTGATCTAATGGCTCTATTTGGATAGGTTATTGATATTAACATGTTATACATGTTGTATAGGTGAAATTAAGCCTAACATTAGATTGGGGAACCACTTGAATTCAAGCCAATTACAAGCTAAAGTAAAGTTAATGATTATGTATATTTATGTTAAATCATGTATTTAATGTCTATACATTGTTTGCCATGCTTGCTTGGTGATTTGAGACTAGAATGAATGTTATATAATGCTTGGAATGGTTATGGTCATATTGAATTCCTTACTTGAATTACCAAGTTTTATGATGTATGTTTTACATGGCTATGTTAATGTAAGGTGAAATTTTGATAAGGGATTTGATGTATGCTATACATAATTGCTTCTAAGGTTGGCCCAAAACCTTACCCCTTTTCCCATGGCTCACCATGAATAGGTAAAAGAGCTCTAATGGACAAAGGAAAGGGGAAAGAATGAATATGAATTATTTTTTGTGCCTTGCTTTTGTATGAAGTTGTAAAATACCTACTATTATGTTAATGTTGTAGAAGATATATGAGAATTACTAGTTCTAGATTTTGTGATATGAAGTTAGGTTCTACCAAGTTTCATGCAAAAATGAGTTCATTTGCATGGGTTTTGGCAAAGCAAATTGCAATATATATTGAAACAGAGCATTTTCCAGATGTATCTATTTAGTTTGTCCCTATTCTATACTTAATGTGATGTTAGATTTCTGGGATTCTTACACCAAATAGAGGACATATCAAGCTTTATAATGACACTTAATTCACTCCATTTGGAGTCATGTAGAAAAAGTTATGATTTTTCAAAGTTAAGGCAGAGATGCTGGAATTTACAGAAAGATCAAATAACAGGGGAAATTTGGCAAATTAAACAGCATTAATTGGCCCAATGAATGCATTTGGAATTATTTTTCTCATGTCAAGGATTTAAATAGCTTTAAGTAAACACTTGAATCACCTTAAATGGATTTTTTTTTAAATTAGTTATGAATTTTCTAATTTAGTCAAAAATCTGAAAAATGCCATATGAACAGTAACCCGAGAAAAAGAAAAATTATTTTGTGATTTTTGATCTTCTAATGATTCAAGTGCAAGAGAAATGATTCCAAATTGCATGTTTTCAAGTATGATTAAGTATAAAAGTAAGTTGTGACATTTTGCTTCTTAAAGTCAGTTTCATATGATTCCTTCAACACCGTTACACTGATTAATGTTAGATAAGTTAGTTTCCCAAGAGGAGGGTGAATTGGGATGATTAAAAATTTTCTGCAAAATGTCAAGAAGGTGAAGAAAGAAAAGTGTGACGGTAAAATAGTGTATAAATGAATAAACAGTAAAAGTAGCAGTAGCGAAGAGAAGACTCAGATATTTATCCTGGTTCGGTCTCTCAACATGACCTACGTCTAGTCCCCAAGTCACTACTTGAGATTATCCACTATTCTGCAAGAATTCAGTGGGCTTCTTACAAATGCCTCAGTACAAAGTTGATGCTCTATTTCTAGAGCTCACACTTTCACTCCTTGCACTCTTACTAAGTGCTTCCCCAATCCCTTGTGATATCCCCTCACAAGAAAATCTTTCTTCCGGATAAAGACAAGATTGTTTACAATGAATAAACTCTCTTAATCAGAGTGTATATGAAAGTTAGAGTACAAATATTGAAGTGTGAGAGTAAGAGACTTTGAGTAGATGATTTGGTAGAGTTTCAGTATGTACAAAATTAAAATCGTTACCCACAACTTTAAATGATGTTATATTTATAGATTTAGGTCTCAACTATACGTTAGAGACAAAATCTATCTATTGAAGAAGTTATCCAACGGTTACTCTAAAAAACTATCCATTAACCAACCGTATTTAATGCTTCTGACATTTTGAAATTCAAATTTTGATTGGTTAACAGACGAATTTCACAGAAACTGAAGGCTAAAGACTTCAATGTTAAATATTCGAAGTTCATCTATCATGAAGCAAAGTTCAAATTTTCATCTTTAGAAAATAATTCTATGTTGGAACATATGAATTTTCATGTTTAAAGACATTTTGTTAAGTGTGAACAATAATTTCAATTTGCTACAGTACCTTCGAAATTCAAATTTTGGAACCTCAAAATTCATCTGTCAGTAGCTGGTTCATCAAGGCATAGTAGTTCATCTTATTTGAAATTTGAATTTTCAAAGGGCAAAGTTTGTCTGTCAGAGAGATCTCTTTTCAGACATACTTCAAAATTCAAATTTATGAATACTGTCATTCGTATGTCAACATATCATTATAACAGACTCACAAGCTTTGTTTCTGAAATTCAAATTTTCATGTTCAAAGTTTGTTTATCAGTGAGCAATTTTGAAGCCCAATCTAAACTTGGTTTCAGATGAACTTTAACATATTCTTAGACGAATTTTTCCAATTTTCATAAGTTACATTTTATCTGAAATTCAAATTTTCAAAAGCCAAAGTTCGTCTGTTAGAGAAATCTCTTTTCAGACTTATTCATTTTCAATACGAATTCGAATTTCCAAATCCAAAGTTCGAATTTTCAAAACGACAGATCAGTATAAACCTTCCAAACTACGTCTGTTAGTGGGTGTTTTTCAAATATTTCATGAATTAACATAGAATCAAGGTTTTAAAACATATTTTCACCAAATCAAAGTCTTTTACTCAAATTAAAACATTACTAAATATCATACATCTATCCTTGCACTGATTTCTCCAAAATTCCTTCACTTGAAACCTTTTGTGCACCTTTGATATCTTTATTCCAAGCTCTTGAAGGTTGGTTTGGAATCATCAAAACACTTGATTCAACAATTAATTCGTCCGTAATTAGATCTTGCTCAAATTTAGTGGCAGACGAACTTACTTGCTTTCTAGGTTTAGGCTCAAATTCTAGAATTCTTCTTGATTTTTTTGTTTGAGGCTTCTTTGTAGGAACTTTCGAAGTAGATTCAGCTTTCCTTTTTCCTTTGCTTAGTATTTTATTACGTACTTGGACTTTATGTTACATTGAGGTCATTTGTCTTGGCTTCCTCCTTTTGTTTTTTCTATAGTATTGAATCTAGATAATCTGAGAGGAAGAAAGGTGTTTAAAGTAGATCGAAATGTATTTTTAAGTCAAAGTTTTGAGGGAGATTTGAGAGATTTTTGAAGTCTTGAGGAATGTGCTTGGAGGTTTTCAAGATAAGGTTTAGTTTTTCGCATAATTGACTGCTGAGAATCAATGAATTCTATATATAGTCCTAACATTATGTGCATAACATAGGGAGATTATGCGAATAATGAGTATTAGAAAATATACACAAGACTACTATTTGCAATGTTATGCATGTTAGGATTAATATAATATAAGTTTTGATGATGACAAATGTAGGATAATAAGGAATAAATGCATCATTTATGTCTAACATATATATTGTTCCTTAAAGAAGTAAAATGTGCATTAGCATATATTTAATTATGTTTATAATGCATATATCATGCTATGTACTAATATATCCAATGTTCTTTTACAATTATAATATAAGTTGGATATATAAATTAGACTAATTACTTAGTTTATAAGTGTTAGTTAGGCTGACTTCCCAAGAGGGGGGTGAATTGGGAAGATTGAAAATTTTCTGCACAAAGTGAAGAAAGCAAAGTATGAACAAAAAATAGAGTATAAAAGAGTAAGCTGAAAAAGTAGTAATAGGGAGAAAAAAACTCAGATATTTATCCTGGTTCGGTCTCTCCACTTGACCTATGTCCAGTCCCTAAGTCACCACTTGAGATTTTCCACTATTCAGCAAGAATTCAGTGGGCTTCTTGCAAATGTCTCAGTACAAAGTTTGTGCTCTGTTCTAGAGCTAACTATTTCACTCAATGCACTCTTACTTAGTACTTCCCCAATCCCTTGTGATATCTCCTCACAAGAAAATCTTTCTTCCAAATGAAGATAAGATTGTTTACAAACAATAAACTCTCTTTAACAGAGTGAATATGAAAGTTGAAGTACAAATATTGAAGTGTGAGAGTATAAAGCTTTGAGTAAATGATTTGGCAGAGTTTCAGTATATACAAAGTTTAATTCATTACCCATAACTTCAAATGATGTTATATTTATAGATTTAGGTCTCAACTATTCGTTAGAGACAAAATCTATCCGTTGGAGAAGTTATCCAACGGTTACTCTGAAAAACTATCCATTAACCAACCTCATTTAATGCTTCTGACATACTGAAATTTGAATTTCGATTGGTCAACAGACGAATTTCACAGTAACTGAAGGTTAAAGCTTCCAACATTGAAAGACCCAAGTTTATCTATCATGAAGCAAAATTCGAATGTTGAAACTTGGAAAATGTTTCTATGTTGTGACATACGAATTTTCAAGTAGAAAGTTTTTCTGTTAAGTGTGAACAGTATTTTCAATTTGCTATAGTGCCTTCGAAATTCAAATTTTGGAACCCCAAAATTCGTCTGTCTGTAGCAAGCTTATGAGACACTAGTTCATTTGCTTCAAAATTTGAATTTTCAAAGGGTAAAGTTCGTCTGTCCGAGGGACTTCTTTTCAAACTTACTTCAAAATTCGGATTTGTCAATACTGTCATTCATATGTCAACATATCATTGTAACAAACTCACAAGCTTAGTTTCTAAAATTCAAATTTTCATGTTCAAGGTTCATCTGTCAGTGAGCAATTTTGAAACTCAATCCAATCTTGATTTCAGATGAACTTTGACATAATTTCAGACGAATTTCTTCAGTTTTCATAAGTTACATTTTGTTTGAAATTCAAATTTTTAAAACCTAAAGTTCGTCTGTTACTAAAAGCTTCTTTCAGACACTTATAACAATTCAAATTTTGCCAAACCAAAATTCATCTGTCAAAGGAGCATCTCTTCAGACTTATTCAGTTTTAACTCAAAATTCAAATTTACAAAGCTAAAGTTTGAATTTCCAACATGACAGTTCAATATAAACCTTTCAAACTTCGTCTGTTAGTGGGTATTTTTCAAATATTTCATGATTTAACATAAAATCAAGGTTTTAAAACATCTTTTCACCAAATCAAAGTCTTTTACTCAAATTAAAACATATCCTACATCAATTCTTGCACAGATTTCTCTAGAATTTCTTCACTTGAAATCTTTTGGGCACCTTTGATATCTTTATTCCAAGCTCTTGAATGTTAGTTTGGAATCATCAAAACTCTTGATTCAATATTCTCCCCCTTTTTGATGATGACAAAACAACTTACAAATTGGATTAGTACTTGGGTTTGCTTTAACAAGCTCCCCCTCAACATATGCATTATATTTCAAAAGATATCATATATAGTAGATCATGTGAAGAGATTCAAAGAGTAATAAGAACAAATTATTGCAACCAAGGAATTCTTTCATTTTATCAAAACTTGCTTTACAGAAACCAATTAATGCAAAGTACTTCAAAAAATAAGTACAAAACACAAAATACAAATAACAAACAAACATCTAAAACTCAATACAGCATTACAAGAGGACTCAAGCCTAAGTTCTAATCAATCCTTCAATCACTTCATCTTTGGCTTGGTCTTCTTGCTGTAAGTTTTCCCAGATGGCTCAACAGTAGACTTTTCAGTTTGTTTCTTCTCCCCCTTTTTGGCATCATCAGGAAGGTGAACAAAATCAGCCGGAGGAGGGATCTGAGAAACTGGAATAGCTTGAAGAGGCATAGGAGCAAAAGGGATATCTAGATTAACAGATGGAGGATGTTAGCAAGGCTGACTTCCCAAGAGGGGGGGTGAATTGGGAAGATTGAAAATTTTCTGCACAAGGTGAGGTAAGTGGAGAAATCACAGTATAATGAAAATAATGCGTAAAACAGAGCAAGCTGAAAAGTGAAGATAGGGAGAAGAAAACTCAGTAATTTATCCTGGTTCGGTCTTTCCACTTGACCTACATCCAGTCCCCAAGACACCTCTTGAGATTTATCCACTATACAGCAAGAATTTCAATGGGCTTCTTGCTAAGGCCACAGTACAACGAGTATGCTCTGTTTCTGAGCTCTCTCAAACTCTCCAAGCACTTTCACTGTGTGCTTCTCAATCCCCTTGTGAATACCCCTCACAAGTAAATCTATCTTCCAGATGAAGAGTAGATTGATTACAATGAAATAACTCTCTTGAAAAGAGTAGATATGAAAGTTTAAGTACAAGTTTAGAAGTTGAGAGGGTAAAAGCTTTTGAGAAGAAGATTTAGCAGAAATTCGGTATATACAAGTTTGATTCGTTACCCACAACTTCAAATGATGTTGTATTTATAGATTTAGGTCTCAAATATCCGTTAGAGACTAAATCTATCCGTTGGGGAAGTTATCCAACGGTTACTCTGAAAAACTATCCGTTTACCAACCGCATTTAATGTTTCTGACATACTGAAATTCGAATTTTGGTTGGCCAACAGACGAATTTCGAGGGAACCGAAGGTTAAAGCTTCCAACGTTAAAATGCGAAGTTCGTCTGTCCATAGAGTGAAATTCGAATTTTGAAACTTATAAAATATTTTCACAATGTGACATACGAATTTTTAAGAAGAAAGTTTTTCTGTTAAGTGTGAACAGTGTTTTCAATTTGCTACAGTGCCCTCGAAATTCGAATTTTGAAAGTCCAAAATTCGTCTGTCCATAGAACGTCCAAACAGGCACAGTAGTTCACTTTCTTTGAAATTCGAATTTTGACAGAGTGAAATTCGTCTGTCAGAGACCAGTTTTGAGACTTAAATCATTCTTGATCTCAGATGAACTTTATCAAACTTTCAGACGAATTTCTTCTATTTTCTCAAGTTTTATTTTGTCTGAAATTCGAATTTTTAAAGAGTGAAATTCGAATGTCACAAAGTAGCTTCTTTGACTCAGATGAAAATTCGAATGTTGCCAAGTTAAAGTTCGTCTGTCAGAGAGCATTTTTCAAACTTAGTTTCTTTTTGATTTCAGATAAACTTTAGCAAAGTTTCAGACGAATTTCTTTGGTTTTCATAAATTGCATTTTGTCTGAAATTCGAATTTTGAAACTGTGAAGTTCGTCTGTCACCAGAAAGGCTTCTTTCAGACTAGATGAAAATTCGAATTTTGAACCACCAAAATTCGTCTGACAGAGAGCCATCTCTTCAGACTTAATCAGTTTTAGCTCGAAATTCGAATTTCCAGAGGCAAAGTTCGAATTTCTAACTTGACAGTTTAGTTTAAACTTTTAACCTTCGTCTGTTTGTGGATGTTTTTCAAATATTCAAGGATTTAACATAAAATCAAAGTTTGAAAACATCTTTTCTTCAAATCAAAACTTTTTACCCAATCATAACAAAAACTAAAGATCCTACAAGAGATCTAACAGCAAATACTCAGAAAATCTTCACTTGGAACAGCTTTGATCTCCTTTGATATCTTCAATCCAAGATCTTGAGTGTTGGTTTAAAATCATCAAAACTCTTTCATCAACAGAGGAGGCTCAGAAGGCTCAGGACTTGGATCTTCATCATCATTAGAGACCTCAAGCAGCTCTTGCATTTCCTACTTGGAAAGAGCCAATTGAGCCCTCTATTCTTCTGAAAGTCCATATGCAACGAGAGAAGAAGGAGCTGGGTCATCAGAACGAAACATTTCTTCAAGTCTTCTCCTCTGAGCTTGCAACAGATCATTGTGAGCAATGGCTACCAGATCCACAAATGGCACGATGCTCCTCTCCTCATTTAGGGTAGTCTGCAGGAATGGTGAAGCAGAGATGGCTACCACTAGTCTTTCAACTTGCTCAGGTTATTAAGTCGAAAGAATTGAATCCTGAGCATTTGCTGGAATAGGCTCATGAGGGCTTATTTCCTAAAGACCCTCTTCCTCTATGCCATAGTCCAAGGAAGGACCAGGACTTGCCTTATTGCTGGAGGCCTTTGGAGTGCTTACTGTGCCAACAGTTTCAGATTCTGGTGCTGCAACATCAGGAACAAGAGATGCCATCACAAAAGGACTTGGAGGCTCAGGAGTTGGGGATACAACAAGCTCAGAGAAACCTAGCTGAGGTGGAGCTGATGTGGCAGGAATTGCATTTCTGATATCTTCATATGCATCAGCAACCACTTTCATGTTTTTGGCCAACTGGTGGATCTGATTTTACAGATGAGTAAACTTGGCATTTTGCTCATCTCTGATGCTCAGTATGAGTGTAGACAAGTTGTCATACAACTCAGTGATCTTGGTTGGCTTGGCTCGAGAAGAGGGAGTAGATGGCATGTGAGTAGGCTTGGATGGAGATGGGACTGGCTGAGAAGGCTGAGGTACAGGTCTTGCAGGAGCCTCAGAGGTACCTTCTTGCTGTAGGGAGGCATCTTCAACA
This sequence comes from Adenanthera pavonina, assembly GCA_026686845.1. Classification (NCBI taxonomy): domain Eukaryota; kingdom Viridiplantae; phylum Streptophyta; class Magnoliopsida; order Fabales; family Fabaceae; genus Adenanthera; species Adenanthera pavonina. The sequence goes on from JAIVEN010000009.1 coordinate 21,651,305, forward strand.
AAGAACAGATCCTCCAATTTTCCTGCTCCTTTCCCAACCCATCTTCCTTCATTCTTCTCAATTCCCATCCTTTGAAGTTCCTCTTCCTTGAAAACCTCCGTGAGCTTTTGTTTCCCCTTCTCAAGGTGTTAAATCCTAGCATATTGTAGAATTCTGGAAATGATTGCTGCATAGGGGAGTGTGGAGTCTTTCCTCTGATCCCTTGCCTTGATCATGCGTTGGAATATGATATGTCCCATATTAATGAGCTTTCCACGCATGATTGCTGCCATCACATGTGCCTCTATCTTGTGATCAGATTGAAGCTGCCTCCTTTATTGAATATGATCCTAGACACTATGTAGTGTAGGATCCTTACTTGAGCATTGAGGTCTGTGGGCTTCAGCAAATTTATGGTTGGCCTATTTTCTCTTCTTTTGAACAAAGTGTTCAGGATTGTGCTCTCCTTGTAGCTTAGAAAGGGGCCACCTTCTTCATCAGCAGTATCTGCCTCATCCATGTATCCAGAGGCAGTGAAGTCAATCTTGAGGCCATCTTGCCCTGGGATTTCCAACACTTCATTAAACGTCTTATCAATGAGCCAGATGTTCCTAGATCTTAGATTGACCTCCCACTTCTTCTTCTTGCTATTGTACTTTAGGGAGGCATACCAAGTCTTTACTACTTCATCATCATGCCTTTCCAGTATCTCCAACAGATTCTTATATCTCAACAACCATATTCTAGCATCAAAATTATTAGAGATTAAGAATTCTTCCTAGTTCATGCAATGGGGCTTAATTACCTTTTTACTTGCAAACTTGGTCGAGTATTCTTCCTGAATCTGTGGAGTGCTCCATAATGGCAGTGTAGTGAGTTGGTATTCTCCAGATTCAGTACTAAAAGAGGAAGTGGAAGCAACAGCAGCAGCAGCAGGAGGAATAGGGACCGAAGGTTTTGCTTTCTTCGGTGAAGAAGGTCCAACTTTATTAGAATCAGCCTTTGGGGTAGATTTCTGACGTTTAGAGGGAGTTTCCTTGCTAGATTTGGCTTTTCCCTTTGATTTTTCTCCTTCTTTTGAGGCATATTGGGATTTGACCATCTTCTTTGGTCGTGCTTCTCCTTTCCTAGCTTCAGGATTCTTTACTCTTGCCATTTTTGCTGATGAATGTTACATATTGGAGCAACGAATAGGTTTATAGGATGCGAAAAGAAGTTTAAATGGTGGGAAATGACGATTTTCGGTCAGAATTGAAGAGCATTTAAGAGAAAATTAGAACAGACTCAGATAGAAAGTGAATAGGGTTGCATCTATTATGTGGAAAACCGTCAGTTTTAACGTAAGTAACTGCCTGACAGACGAATTTTAAGAGGTCAAAATTTGAATTTTGAGCAGTTAAAAGTTAAACCGTTCAGTAAAGCTTACTGATAGACGAATTTTCTGAAGAAAGTTCATCTAACAGTGGCTTGGTTCAAGCAGCACAAGATGAACAAATGAACTTTGTTCCAATAAAGTTCAAATTTTGAAGAGTAAACATCAAGTAGCAATCAAAACAGCAAACAACAGACGAATAAAGCATATGAAACTTCATCTTTCAAGCATTCAACATGATGTGCATGATTCAACAGATGAATTTTGAACCAGAAATTCGAATTTCTTCATTTTTGTAAAGGTTCTCTAACATGCGTATGTTGAGAAATAATCATTTGTATAATAATCAAGTTGGACAAACATAACTTTGAAACTTTGCTTTTGAAAATTCGAACTTTCAAGGTCCAACAGACGAATTTTGAGGCATCAATGAGAACTGTTCCAATGTATAACAAGCTGAAGTTCATCTGTTGGGCATCTAAATTCAAATGTTGACCATGCTGACCAATTCAGAAACACAGTTTATCAAGGAAATTTGCCTAACACACAACTAAGATACGAATTTCAACTCTAAAAACTTACAGAATGGATCCAGAAACTCAGAATTTTTGTCATTTTCTTCACTTTTTGATTGTTCCATTCTGGTGTGCTCCAATTTTCAGATTCATTACCATTTAATCTCATGAGGAGCACCTGCAACTTAAATTAAACTCACTCCAATGCTAAAGTTAGAATTAATTTAAAGTTAGAAAATCTAAAATTAGGATTGCACAAGGATAACTTACAGTTCATTAGGATTTACCATACCCAATTCTCTCCTTATTTTGCAATGTCTATCTTCTGATAGAGGCTTTGTCAAGATGTCAGCAATTTGATCTTCTGTTGGGATGTATTCCAATCTAATGTCTCCTTTTAGAACGTGATCTCTTATGAAGTGGTGACTAACTTCAATATGTTTTGTCCTTGAATGCATGACTGGGTTCTTTGTGATATTAATGGCACTTTGGTTGTTACATGATTGGTATCTCCTTCATCTCAACCTCAAGATCTTCAAGCTGCTATTTCATCCAGATGATTTAGGCACAACAGCTTCCAGTTGCAACATACTCAGCTTCTGCAGTGGATAAGGCCATACTGTTTTGCTTCTTGCTAAACCATGAAACCAAGGATCCTCCAAGAAATTAACATGTTCCACTTGTGCTTTTTCGGTCAGTTTTGGATCCTGCAAAGGTAGCATCAGTGTATCCTTTGAGATCTTCTTTATTGCCCTTTGGATACCAAAGACCCATCTGTGATGTTCCAATGAGATATCTGAAGATACATTTCACAGCCGTTGCATGGATTTCCTTGGGACATGACTGGAACCTTGCACACATACAGACACTAAACATAATGTCAGGTCTGCTAGCAGTTAGGTACAGTAGGGATCCAATCATTCTTCTATACTGAGTTATGTCAAACATTTTCCCTTTATCATCCATATCCAGTTTGGTTGTAGTAGACATAGGTATTCCCATTGGCTTGGCATTTTCCATTCCAAACTTCTTTAATCTTTCAGATACTTGGATTGATTGAGAAAAATACCATCATCACACTGCCTGATTTGCAGTCCAAGAAAGAAGTTGAGTTCACCCATCATGGACATTTCAAATTCTCCCTGCATTAACTTAAAAAAATTCTTGCAAAGAGATTTATTAGTAGCACCAAATATAATATCATTAACATAGATTTGAACAATAAGTAAATCTTTATTTTTTTTCTTAGTAAATAAAGTTGTATCCATTTTTCCTCTATTAAACCCCTTTTCAGTTAGAAAATTACTTAATCTCTCATACCATGCTCTAGGGGCTTGTTTTAAACCGTAAAGAGCTTTCTTCAGTTTATAAACATGGTTTGGCTTTGTAGAGTCCTCAAAACATGGAGGTTTATCTACATAGACCTCTTCCATGATATATCCATTTAGAAAAGCACTCTTCACATCCATTTGATACAACAAGATATTTCTTATGCATGCATATGTTAACAGAATTCTAATTGCTTCTAATCTAGCTACTGGAGCAAAGGTTTCTTCAAAATCAATACCTTCTTCTTGATTATATCCTTTAGCAACCAGTCTAGCTTTATTTCTGATTATTGATCCTGATTCATCAAGTTTATTTCTAACAACCCATTTGGTACCAATGACACGATGATTTTTGGGTCTAGGCACTAAATCCCATACTTGATTTCTTTCAAACTGATTTAACTCATCTTGCATAGCCAAAATTCAGTATTTATCAGTTAAGGCTTCCTCAGTACATTTGGGTTCAATTTGTGAAATGAAAGCACAATTTATCATTTGGTCCCTTAACTATTTTCTGGTTTTGACTCTCTCTTGAACATCCCTTATCACTTTATCAACAGGATGATTCCTTTGATATCTCCAACCCCTAGGGAGTTCTTGAGACATTTCTTCATTATTTTCTTCTTCAAACTCTTTCTCCTGAATATCTTCCTCTATGTTAATAGATTCAGATATCTTTGGAGGTTCAATTTTACCTTCATCAGAAATATCTAACTTTTCAAAGTTTAAAATAAGATCATCCTCATTGGTAACATGTTTGGAAACAGTTTTATTTTTAATAAATACTACATGCACAGATTCCTCTACTAATTTAGATTTCTTATTATAAACTCTGTATGCCTTACTTCTACTAGAATAGCCCAGAAATATACCTTCATCAGATTTGGCATCAAACTTACCCAGATTTTCCTTCCCATTATTGTGCATGAAGCACTTGCACCCGAACACATGGAGATGTGACAGATTTGGCTTTCTTCCCTTGTACAGCTAATAAGGAGTCTTCCCAAGCATTAGTCTAATGTAGGCTCTATTTATGATGTAGCTTGCTGTATTCACTACATTAGCCCAAAATACTTGAGAGAGTTCCTTTTCATTCAGCATAGCTCTAGCCATCTCTCCAATTATTTTGTTCTTCCTTTCTACTACTCCATTCTGTTGAGGAGTTCTTGGAGCTGAGAAGTTGTGATCAATTCCATGCTCATTGCAATACTCCAGGATGTATGAGTTCTCAAACTCTCCTCCATGATCTGACCTGATAGACAAAATGGAAATACCCTTCTCATTTTGCACTTTCTTGGCTAAGGTTACAAATGCATTAAAGGTATCACTTTTAGAGGAAAGAAACAATGTCCATGTAAATCTAGAGTAATCATCCATAATTACAAGCACATACAGATTTCCACCAATACTTTTTACCCTAGATGGACCAATTAAGTCCATATGCAGTAATTCTAGTGGTCTAGTTGTGGTGACTACGTTTTTGAGTTTAAAAGAAGATTTAGTCTGTTTTCCTCTTAGGCATGCATCACATTCTTTGTCCTTTTTAAAAGTGATTTTTGGTAGGCCAGTGACTAACTCATTTTTAACCAATTTCAAAAGTTGATTCATGTTAACATGAGCTAGTCTTCTATGCCACAACCAATTATCATTATCCTGACTAATCAAACTGACAGAATCTAAGGGAGGAAGTTCATCAAGGTTAATAGTATAGCTATTACCATCCCTTTGAGCTTTGAGGATTACTTTGTAATCACTTTTTCTGATGACCAAGTAAAACTTTGAGTCAAACAGCACCCAGTTTCCTTTGTCACATGTCTGGCTTACACTTAGTAGATTGTGGTTGAGGCCAATCACAAACAACACCTCTTCAATGGATGTTTCAGGATTTTTGCCCATAATGTCAATGCCAACTATTTTGCCATATTTGTCACCTCCAAAGGTCACCTTTCCTCCTTTCTTGTCTCCAAGGGTGATGAACTTCTCTTTGTCACCGGTCATGTGACTTAAGCAAGCACTGTCCATGTACCATTTATTGCTTTTTCTAGCTTTGAGACAGACCTGCAATACAAAGTTCATATTTTCCTTTTAGGTGCCCAAATTTGTTTGGGTCCTTTTCTATCAGTAGTCTTTTCCCTAGATATAGATGTACCCTTGGGAACCCATTTATCCTTCATGTCAAGTCTGTTTTTCATTATAGCATATGAACTGGAAATATGCCCCTTTTTGTTATAGAAGTGACAGGTGGTAAAGGGACTGCTGAATTGAGAAGAAGGAAGAAAACAATGCAGATAATATTTTTATTTTGTATGTCTTGGTTGATTATATGATTCAATCTGATGTGACATATGATCTTTCTTTCTATTGCTGTCAGCATACACAAAATGTCTTATGTACATATTCTGATTTTTCTTCCTAATATTTTCTTTTACAGCACAAGGATCATAGCCAAGTCCAGCCTTTCCCTGTGAAATTCTTTGACTTCCCATTAAAGCAAACAACATATCTTTACCTTTAGTTAGCCTAGACATGCTTTTCACTAAATAATCATTGGTTTGCTTTAGTTCAATACATGATTTACAGCAGGCAGATTCAGCAATAGGTAAAGAAGCAACTTCAGAGATGTTGCATTGAGCTTCCAGTTTGTTAATCTTTTTCTTAGCTAGTTTCAGTTCTTTAGCAACCTTAACAAACTCATCATACAGCTCATGAAATGCATCCAGTAGTTCAGAATAGGAAGGTTCAGATTCATATACCTCATCTTCTTGATCACTGCTACATGGGATTTTAGCTTCTTCAGAGGCAAGTGCCATCAGACAGATGTTGGCAATTTCATCTTCATCATCTTCTTCCTCATATGAGCTATTGCCTCATATTGATGAGATGTAAGCTCTCTTCTTCTTGCCTTTGTCTGCAACTTTCTTTTCTTTCTCTTGCTTTTTGAGGAATTGTGGACAATCCCATTTGATATGTCCCTGCTTTTTGCACTCATAGCAAGTGACAGGCTCTTTTGCTTCTCTCTTGCAATCTCCAGCTGCTTCTTTCTTGAAGATTTTCTTATTTCTCTTCTTGCTGTAGAATCTTCCAAATTTTTTGACCATCATTGCTAGAGTTTCTTCATCTAGCTCATTTTCATCGTTAGATTCTTCTTCTTTTTCTTCAACATCTTTGAGAGCAAGACCTTTCTTCTTTCTATCTTATCCAGCCTCCTTGAGAGCTTTCATTTTTCCTTCATATTCCTCAAGGCTGCCAAAAAGAGCTGTGACAGAAGCCATTGATTCTCCTCTGGCTTCCTCTATTGCTGTAACTTTGGGTTGCCATTCTAGAGGGAGAGCTCTGAGAATTTTCTGACTTTTTCAGTTTGAGTGTACTCCTTTCCCAGACTCTTCAGTTGATTCACAATGAGAGTGAATCTCTACTGTAGCTCTTTTATACTCTCTCCTTCAGCCATTCAGAAGCTTTTATATTCACCTATGCATGTGTTCAGTTTGTTTTCCCTGACTCCGGTTGTTCCTTCTTGAGCAATTTGTAGGGTGTCCCACATTTTCTTGGCAGTGGAGCATTGTGAGACCCTGTAGAATTTGTCTTAATTCAAAGCACTGACCAAACAATGTTTTGCCTTGAAGTTCAGCAAGACTCTCTTTCTATCTTCCTCATTCCATTCAGCTTCTGGCTTCTCTCTGTACTTCCCATCATCTTCCAAAGTCATTGGGATAAAAATCTCCCTTCTGAATGACTGACCAGATGTCCAGATCAATTGACTGGAGATAGATTTGCATCCTCATCTTCCAATAACCATAGTATTCTCCACTGAAGCCAGGTGGTCTATTTGTGTTGTTTCCTTCTGGTAATATGCTTTCTCTAAAGCCATCCATTTTAATTCCTGGACTGTGAGATCCTTTGATTGGGAATCTGGGCTCTGATACCACTTGTTAGTTAGGCTGACTTCCCAATAGGGGGGGTGAATTGAGAAGATTGAAAATTTTCTGCACAAAGTAAAGAAGATGAAGAAAGCAAAGTATGATCGAAAAATAGAGTATAAAAGAGTAAGCAGAAAAAGTAGTAATAAGGAGAAGAAAACTCAGATATTTATCCTGGTTCGGTCTCTCCACTTGACCTACATCCAGTGCCCAAGTCACCACTTGAGATTTTTCACTATTCTGCAAGAATTCAGTGGGCTTCTTGCAAATGCCTCAGTACAAAGTTTGTGCTCTATTCTAGAGCTAACTATTTCACTTAATGCACTCTTACTTAGTACTTCCCCAATCCCTTGTGATATCCCCTCACAAGAAAATCTTTCTTCCAGATGAAGATAAGATTGTTTATAAACAATAAACTCTCTTGAACAGAGTGAATATGAAAGTTGAAGTACAAATATTGAAGTGTGAGAGTATAAAGCTTTGAGTAAATGATTTGGCAAAGTTTCAGTATATACAAAGTTTAATTCATAACAGACTCACAAGCTTAGTTTCTGAAATTTGAATTTTCATGTTCAAAATTCGTCTGTTAGTGAGCAATTTTGAAACTCAATCTAATCTTGATTTCAGATGAACTTTGACATAATTTCAGACGAATTTCTTCAGTTTTCATAAGTTACATTTTGTCTGAAATTTGAATTTTCAAAACCTAAAGTTCGTCTGTTGCTAAAAGGTTTTTTCAGACACTTATGAAAATTCGAATTTTGCCAAACCAAAATTCATCTGTCAGAGGAGCATCTCTTCAGACTTATTTAGTTTAACTTGAAATTAGAATTTCCAAAGCCAAAGTTCAAATTTCTAACATGACAGTTCAATATAAACCTTTCAAACTTCGTCTGTTGGTGGGTATTTTTCAAATATTTCATGATTTAACATAGAATCAAGGTTTTAAAACATCTTTTCACCAAATCAAAGTCTTTTACTGAAATTAAAACATAACTAAACATCCTACATCAATTCTTGCATAGATTTCTCCAGAATTTCTTTACTTGAAATCTTTTGGGCACCTTTAATATCTTTATTCCAAGCTCTTGAATGTTAGTTTGGAATCTTCAAAACTCTTGATTCAATAGTAAGTGTAATATATGAAATGTAGGATTGCCCAATATGGAAGAGTGAGCATTGGAATAAAGAAAGGAAAACCAATATCATGTCTCACTCAAGAAAGAAGAAGAGATAGGATACTCCAAGAATTGAATATTAGAAGGGAGCATACCAATAAGGAAATGACCAAGTGAAAGTGGAGCTCAAGCATTGAAGACTTAGTTATTAGGTATATTTTGTTTTCACTTAGGTCTTAAGGTAGTTTTAATCTTTGAAATTTAACTAACCTTGTTGCCATATGTTTTAAACAAGTTAAATTAAGTAAATATGATGTTAGCATATGTTAGAATTGAAAAATATTGGCTAACAAAAAAATATTGTGTTTGATTCATGCTTATTTTGTACAAAATTCAAACTTTGCTTAGTGAAATTCAAAGTTATAGAGGTTTCATCTCTAACAGATGAATTTCAGTTCTAAAATTTAAACTTCGAGCTAAGCATTGTTAGTCAAAGTATATAAAATTCACATGAAGGCTAGTCAAAATTTGAATGTTGGTGAAGTTCAAAATGAGTTCACTGTTGCTACCTCTGACATATGAATTATGGACTTCAAAGTGCAAATTTCAAAATGAGAACTAGTGAGTCTAATTAGAGCATGCCTATGACAGATAAACTTTACAGTTTAATAGTCAAATTTTGAAGAGAGAACTTTTGTATCATGTTGAAGATACCTCAGACAAATGAATTTCGGCTTATGAAATTCGAATTTCAAAGTGCACTATGAAAACTTGAGACAACTGTTCAACATTCAATAGACACACTTTCAGTATGAAAATTCAGATGAACTAATATGGGTTAACTTTGGCAAACACAAAATTCAAATTTCACTCTATGACAGACGAATTTTTGAAGTTCAACATTAAACACATAACTATGTTGTCCCTGTGAAATTCATCTATCAAGCCCTGAAGTTCAAATTTTAAAAAGACAGATGTATTCAATGCGGTTGGTGAATGGTTCTTTTTACAGAGTAACGGTTAGAACTTATGTCTAACGAATAGTTCTTGTGTCTAATGTCTAGTTAAGCAGCAAAATCTATACATAGAACATCATTTGAATTTATGAGTAACAATCTCAAGAGAGTTTGTGCCAAAATGTTGTTCAAATACATAAAATCTTTCTGTATGAATATTATTAGTCAAACACACCTCAATAGAGTGAGCTTTCAATGTATCAACTACTTTTAAGAAGAGCCTCATTTCTATAATCATTCTTTTCTACTATTTTCTGGGTAGAATCTTAATGTGGGGGAAATACTAAGGTGTTGGAGATTGTGTCATAAGCCAATCATTGTATTATGAATATTGTTCTTCATTGTGAAAAAGAAGGTGTTTTTCTTTTATTACATTATTATATTGCTTGCATGTTTTTTCTTTATAATAATATCCATAGATAAATAATTTTTATCTTAAACATCCCTAGTCAATCATCTTTGTGAGAACAATGATGAACTAAGACTAGTATGATTTTAATTGATAATTATAGGCTAATTATGTATGAATATACAAATCAAAATCATAAGCACTTGTTAAGAAACAGGCGCTGGATCGACCCATTATGAGATAACTGTATGGATCAAGTCATAAGTATATTTCATAAATATAACTATATCACTGAGTCCTTAAACCTGAGATCACCATGGCTTCCTACATGGGGAACACTGTACTTTAGCATAGTCAAAAGTCACCTTTAATTGGGAGATCATAAAGGTTATGATTGGGCATAGTGGAATTTATGTAGAGGAAGATGAATGGTCAAGATGAAATTTATCCCTTTAATTAATTGAGAGATATATAGGCCCCTTGATGAGTGAGATTGAGAAATGCATGGCCGTACTCAAATGGAAGGGTTTCTATTTGTTCTGTCAGTCTGCTCGAAGATTGAGAAAGTGATGGTCGAGTAAGATGAGCATGATGTTTCTATGCCTCATACTTGACCTATATATCCTGAGACAAAAGGGATGTGATAGGATTATATGATAGGTTGCATCGGATAATCGATCTCATATGATTTGGGTAGTCACAATGTCTTGTTAGAGGTTACTTGTAACTTGTGGGTACAATAGTGTCATTGGCCTACTGTTAACATCATATGGGCATATAAGATTGCACATAAGAATAGATCAACTCAAGCTAGAATGTCTATATTTATTGAATCTAAGATGTATCTAAATTTGATGAATTTAACGTTTAATTTAGGGTGGAGAAATTTTATAAATATATATTTGATATATCATATAAAATTTGAAATATATATATGTTTGATATATTATATATATTTGATATACTAAATATATATATTTTGAAATATATACATTATTTAATTAATTTAAATAAATTAATTTTAAATTTAATTCTATGTGATAGATTTAAATTTAAACTAATGTGATAATTTGAATTTGATTTATATGATAAATTAAATTTATATTTGATTCCGGGTTTACATTAGATAGTTAGTTTATATTTAATCTATTAGATAAATTTAAATTTAAACTAGTCCATTTAATTAATATTTGATTTAATTTAAATAATTAATTTAAATTAATCAAATAATGAACCCTATCTATATAATAATAGAGACTAGGGTTATCATATATAGAATTAAGAGAAGAGTCTCCACCCACCCTATAGAGAGAGTGACTGTACAACTAAAGAGAGAAAGTGTAACACCTTACTTTTAGGCCTATTTTTCCATGTATTAGACCTCATTAGAGTCCAATTAAACTTGATTAGGAGTTTGAATCACATAAAATTTAAAAAACAGAATTTTCATTTTTCGTGATATTGTTTACTGACATTTTTCAGTTTTCCCCAACAAATTTTGAAAATTCATAACTAGTTATACAAAAATTATATTGAAGTGATTTAAGTCTTTAAAAATAGTCAAAAACATTCTCTACATGTGAAAAATAAGATATAAAGCATTTACTAAGCCAAATTGTACAGTTTATTCTTCCAAAAATCACTGTAGATTTGGTCAATTTCTCTTTCCTATGATTTTAGGCTTAATTTGAAAAATTCATACCTCATGCTATTCTGATCCAAATCATTTGTTCTTTATATCATTGGAAATCCCTATGTGTCTACTTTTTAGCCATATTTTCTTGTATATTTATTTTACTAGAACAGGGCTTGTTATTAACTTGAACAATCAAGGGTCAGAACTTAACTTTTACTAGAACAGTCTTAGGAAAACTTACCTATCTATCATTATATAAATCCAATTAATTCCAAATCAGTGGCATATTAAACCAAAGACATAGAGATTTCATAATTATAAACCACTAAATTTTTGGAGCTTTTTACAATTTTATATTGCTTTTTGAATTTTTTAGTACTTGCAATAAAATTCGTAGCTTTCCATTCACTGTCCAGGTTCCAATCCTAACTTCAAAAATTCACTATAAATCACTCACTTATTCAATTTAAGTGTCCTATGGCTCTATGGAAAGCTTATTCTATCTAATTTTAGAACATGTAAACTACTCAAACTAGTTGTCATGTTTCACATAAATAGTACCGATGTTCTCTCAGACTGCTTAAGATGAGCTTTTCCATTCATCATTTAACAAAATAAGCTTCATAACCTTTTCACATCATCATCCATTGCACCAATTCCATACATAACATTTTATAGTACATTACAAATCATAATAGCATAGAGATACGGACCACATGGCATATACATGATTTTTCATAGTATCTCAAAATATAGAAGATACTCACAACTCATTAGGGTTTACCATTCCAAATTCTCTTCTTATTAAGTTGAATCTATCTTCAGCAAGAGGTTTGGTGAAGATGTCAGCTAGTTGATTTTTGATTGGGACAAATTCCAATCTAATGTCTCTTTTCAGAACATGATCCCTTTGGAAGTGGTGTCTGACCTCAATGTGCTTTGTCCTTGAATGCATCACTGGATTCTTCTTGATGTTGATAGCACTGAGATTATAACATTTAACAGGCATTTCTTTCATCTCAATTTTGAGATCTTCTAATTGCTGCTTTATCCAAAGGATTTGAGTACAATAGGTTCCAGCAGCTATGTATTCAGCTTCTGTTGTGGAGAAAGCCACATTATTTTGCTTCTTGCTAAACCATGAAACTAGGGATCCTCCAAGAAATTGGCATGTACCACTTGGGCCTTTTCTGTCGGTCATGGATTCAGCAAAGTTAGCATTAGTATAACCAACAAGCTCTTATCCATTGCGTTTCGAATACTAGAGTTCAATCTGTGATATTGCATGAGACTCTTTAGAACATGATTGGAACTTTGCACACATACAGATACTGAATAGGATGTCAGGTCTACTAGCCATTAGGTACAGTAGGGAACCAATCATTCTTCTGTATTGAATTATGTTAAATAGTTTTCCTCCTTCATCCATGTCAAGCTTTGTAACAGTAGCCATTAGAGTTCCCATTAATTTAGCATTTTCCATCCCAATTTCTTCAACAACTCTTTTAGGTATTTTGATTGATTCAAGAAGATACCATCATCACATTGTTTGATTTGCAATCCAAGGAAAAAGTTGAGTTCTTCCATTATTGACATCTTGAATTCATACTACATTAACTTGGAGAAATCCTTGCACAAAGATTCATTAGTAGTACTAAAAATAATATCATCAGCATAAATTTGTACAATAAGTAAGTCTTTGTTTTTCTTTTTAGTAAAATGAGTTGTATCAACTTTGCTTCTATTGAACCCTTTTTCGATTTGGAAGTTACTTAATCTTTCATACTATGCTTTAGGTGGCTATTTTAATCCATAAAGTGCTTTCTTCATTTTATATACATGATTGGGTTTAGTTGAGTCCTTAAAACCTGGAGGTTGATTAACATAAACTTCTTCCATAATATAACCATTCAGAAAAGCATTTTTTATATCTATTTGATATAGCTTAATGTCTTTTATACAAGCATAAACTAAGGGAATTCTTATTGTTTCCAATCTTGCAACTGAAGCAAAAGTTTCCTCATAATCTATACCTTCTTGATTATATCCTTTAGCCACTAGCCTAGCTTTGTTTCTGATTATTGTTCCAGATTCATTAAATTTGTTTCTAAACACCCATTTAGTTCTAATAATAGGATGATCATCAGGCCTAGGCACTAAGTCCCATACTTGATTCCTCTCAAACTAATTTAATTCTTCCTGCATAGTTACTATCTAGTACTAATCACATAATGCTTCTTCAATACAATTGGGTTCAATTTGAGAAATGAGTGCATAGTGATTTATTTGATCCCTAAGTTGCCTTCTTGTTTTAACATTCTCTTGAACTTCTCCAATCACTTAATCAATAGGATAACTCCTTTGATATCTCCAAGCTCTAGGTAGCTCTTGAGAATTTTCATCATTAACCTCAAGTTTAGTATCTTTCTCTTGAATATCCTTCTTTACAGCAATAGGTTCTGATATTTTTGGATGTTCAATTTTATCTTCCTTAGAGAGGTTAAATTTCTAAAACTAGATATCAGCTCATCCTCATCTAAGTCAAGTTTAGACAGAGTCTCGCTTTCAATAAACACTATATGTGCTGACTCCCCTATGGTTTTGGTTCTTTTATTAAATACTCTATATGCTTTGCTCCTACTTGAATAGCCAAGAAATATACCATCATCTAATTTGGTGTCAAACTTACCCAGATTTTCTTTTCCATTGTTATGAATGAACCACTTGCATCCAAATACATGCAGGTGTAAGAGATTTGGCTTCCTTCCTTTGTAGAGCTCATAAGGTGTCTTCCCCAAGATTGGTCTGATGTATGCTCTATTGATGATATAGCTAGCTGTGTTCACTATATTAGCCTAGAAGTATTAAGGAAGCTCTTTCCCATTCAATATTGCTCTTGTTGTTTCTCCTAATGTTCTGTTTTTTCTCTCCATCACGCCATTTTGTTGAGGTGTTCTCAAAGCTGAGAAATTGTGATCAATTCCACGCTCTTCATAGTACTCCAAAAAGTTTGAGTTTTTGAATTCTCCTCTATGATCAGACCTGATAGGCATAATAGAAATGACCTTCTCATTTTTTATTTTTTTAACTAAGGTTACAAATTTATCAAATGTCTCATCTTTGGAGGAAAGAAATAGAGTCCAAGTAAATCTAGAATAGTCATCTACAATTATTAACACATACAAATTTCCATCAATACTTTTTACTCTAGATGGACCTATCAAATCCATATATACCTGTTAGAGTGATCTAGATGTGGAAATGATGTTTTTATATTTGAAAGAGGACTTAGTTTGTTTCTGTTTAAGGCAAGCATCATATTCTCTATCCTTTTCAAAAGAGATCTTAGGCAAACCAGTGACTAACTCAATTTTAATTAACTTGTTTAGTTGGTTCATGTTAACATGTACTAGCCTTCTATGCCACAACTAACTCTCATTGTCTTTACTGATTAAACATATGAAATCTAGATTAGGAAGTTCATCTAAATCGATAGTATAGCAGTTACCATCCTTTTAAGCTTTGAGGATAATCTTGTGATCACTTTTTCTGATTACCAAGTAGAATTGTGAGTCAAACAGCATCAAATTGCCTTTGTCATAGGTCTGACTTATACTTAGCAAGTTATGGTGAAACCTGTTACAAACAACACCTTTTCTATGGATGCTTCTAGATTTCTACCTACAATGTTGATGCCAACCATCTTGTCATATTGGTCACCTCCAAACACCACTTTTCCTCCTTTGTTGTCTCTAAGGGAGATGAACTTCTCCTTATCACCAGTCATATGTCTTGAGCATGCACTGTTTATGTACTATTTGTTGCTCTTGCTAGCTCTAAGATATACTTGTAAAATAAAGTTTAGTCTTTCTTCTTAGGTACCCAAATTTGTTTGGGTCCTTTTCTATCAGTAGAATTTCCCCTAAGTACAGATATACTTTAGGAACCTATTCTATTTGCCTGCCAAGTCCATTTTTTCTTAAAGAGCATAAACTAGAAATGTGTCCCTTCTTGTCACAAAAGTGGCAGGTGATAAATGGACTGCTTGATTGATATATAGGAAGAAAGCAACGCAAATAATATTTTTGTTTCACATGTTTAGATTGGGTATAAGTCTTAATAGTTTTCAAGGACAGAATTCTTCTCATACCCATCTACATGCACAAAATGCCTCATGTACAGATTTTGGTTTTTCTTCTTAAATTTTTCTTTGACTGCACAAGGGTCATGACTAAGACTAGCCTTACCTTGTGCAATCCTTTGATTATCTAGTAATGCATACAGCATGTTTTTACCTTTTGTGAGATTAGCTAGACTTTTACAAAGATATTCATTATTCTTCTTAAGCTCAATGCATGATGTATAGCAGGTAGATTCAATTTTATGCTGAGATGCAATTTCACGCATTTTACATGTTGATTTTAGCTTGCTAATCTTCTTCTTAGCTAGTTTTAGTTCTCTTATAGTTTTGATGAATTCATCATACAAGTCATGAAATGCATCAAGTAATCCAAAATAGGAAGGGTCAGAATCATTTACCTCATCTTCATTATCACTATCAGATTGATTCTGTGCTTCTTCTTTAACATGTGCCATCAAGCATATGTTGGCAATCTCTTCCTCATTTTTATCTTCTTTATTTGAGTTATTGCCCCAGTTTGAGGAGATATATGCCTTTTTCTTTTTGTCTTTCTTAGCAACTTTCTTTTCTTTTTCTAGCTTTTTCAGGAATTGTGGACATTCCCATTTGATGTGCCCATGCTTCTTGTACTCATAGCAGGTTATGTGTTCTTTGTTTTCTTTTTTGTTGCTTGTTCCTGCTCCTTTCTTAAAGAACTTCTTGCTATAGAATTTTCCAAATTTTTTGACTAGTATTGCAAGAGTTTCTTCATCCAACTCTTCATCATCATCAGAGTCTTCTTCTTCTATAGCTTTTAGTACCCAACTCTGCTTCTTCTTTTCTTGGCCTGCATCTTTGAGAGCCTTCATCTTGCCTTCATATTCTTTAAGGCTACCAAACAAAGAAGTGATAGAGGACATAGATTCTTCTCCTGCTTCTTCTATTGTCGTAACTTTGGGCTGCATTTGAAGGAAAGAGCTCTCAGTATTTTTCTAACTTTTTCTGTTTGGCTGTAGTCCTTCCCAAGTGCTTTGAGTTGATTCATAATGATGGTGAATCTTATTTCCATTTCTTTAATAGTTTCTCCCTCTTTCATTTTGAATCCTTCATATTCTCTAATGACAGTGCTGATTTTGTTGTCTACAATTTCCTTTATAAGCTACCTCCAAAGTGTCCCACATTTCTTTGGTAGTTGAGCATGAGGACACTATAAAAGTATTCATCCTGGGACAGAGCACTTATTATAGAAAATTGTGCCTTGGTGTTAAGTAGAACTCTCATTTTGTCATCATCATCCTATTCTGCTTGTGGCTTTTCTACTTGCTACTCTTGCTTATTTTTCCTCATGGGGACAAAATCTCCCTCTTCTACAATGGACCACATGTTAAGGTCTAAGGTTTTTAGGAATAGCTTTATCTTTATCTTCTAGTATGTGTAATTTTGACCAACAAAGCCTGGAGGTTTGTTTATATTGGCAACTTCTGCAAGTAGATTCTCCCCTAAGCCAGCCAAAGCTTCTCCCGGAGTATTAATTCCTTTTTTTGGGAGTCCTTACTTTGATACAACTTGTTAGGAATGCTAGCTTCCTAAGAGGAGGGTGAATTAGGAAATATGAAATTTTTCTACAAAAAGTATTATCGTGAAGGCAAAAGGTTATAGAAAAACAAAGTATAATAAATGTAAATGTAAAAGAGATAAGGTAAGTGAGAAACTCAGAGTTTTTTCTTGGTTCGGTCGAATCCACTTGACCTACGTTTACTTCTCAAGCCACCATTTGAGATTTTTCCACTATATCTTGCAAGATTCAAATAGGTTCTTGCAAAAATCGCAGTACAATTCCAACTCAAATTTTGAGCTTAAAAACTCTCTCACTCTTCTCATCCAAGAATAAGAATAACTCCCTTAGTGTTTTCTCACACTAAGTACTATCTACAAGAATGTAGAAGTATATAAATCAAAGCATGAAATTTTCTCTCAAAAGAGTAAATATGAAAGTTTAAGAGTAGTGAATGAACTAATCAGAAAGTAGGTAGGCTGTTAATGAGTCAGAAAAAAATTCTGTAGAGTTTTGGCTTTAATGTGCTTTTCTTATTCCAACTATTTAAATGAGGTCTTATTTATAGTTTGAGAGCCAAACTATCTGTTGAAAACAAGAATTAGCTATTACTCTCAAAAAGTAGCCATTCACTTACTGCATTAAATGCATTTGACAGAGATTATGCATATAACTTTCTCAGATTATGTGAATAATGGGTGGCTGTTGGCTTTTAGTTTCAATGTTAGACTTTTGTTATATGGATAACCTAACTGGGTTATGAGAATAATGATTATTTCAGAATGACTAAGTTTCAGCTCAACACCATTTTCATGTAAATCTATTTAGTTATTCGAATAACATCTCACAAACTTAGAGACCTTTAAGGATTATTAGAATAACCTCTTAGGGTGTTATTCCTTATTTGGATAACATTTAATCAGCACAAATTAAGTTTTTAAAAAACACAGGTTATCAAGATAACCACCCAAGGTTATACAGATAAGGAGTTCAATAGAAGGAGGTCCAAGAGTTCTGTAATATATGCTATGTGGATAACCTCCCTAGGTTATACGAATAATGGACATCATAGAATAAGTGATCTTCACTGTTAAGCCTCTTATGTAAATAAGGTAAGCACCATATCAGGAAAATGAGCTAGACAGAAGCAAGGACATGGTGCAGACCTTAGTTATGCGGATAATCTCAAACTTTTCCACGAAAATGAAGAGAAAACACTTAGAAACAATATGAGGTTGAGATTTTATCTCCATAACCTCTAAGGGTTATGCACATAAGATAAAACTTTTCATGAAAACCATTTTAAAAACATGAGCTAAACATTAATCACTAAGATAAATGCCCCATTTAATATCAGGATAAGTAGAATAAATAGTATATAAAAGCTTAACTACCTTCTTGACATGAGAATCTCAACAAATGTAAATAAACACTCTTCAATTAATAGGATTCTTCAGCTTTGGACATCTCCTTGTATAAGCTCCCTTGATATTTTGCTTCCAAGCTCATTGTTGTTTAGAATCATCAAAACTATCTCACTTGACACATATGTCTCAATAATGTATATAATGTGACAATGCCCAATGCATGCTAACATGTCAATATACATTACTTTCCCATATGCTAACATGCTGTATGAATGTATACAACACATTATGGGTGCATAATCATCATTTCATATTAATAATCATCATAATCTACATATGTCATAATCACTAACATCATGTTGCCATTTTCATCATATAATGAGATAGAAATAGATAACTTACTAGCTGTGTAGCTATATCATGATATGAAAATGACTAAACATATAAAGAAAACCTCGGTTACCTTAACCGTCTAACCCTCTTGATACCTCAGTAGGCCAATGGAGCAACCATAAACAATCTGTTCTCTTTCCAAACACAAACCGGAGCCAAGGGATCACAATTAAGTCAACAAACAACCTACATAACATTAAATCCCTATTAGTATCACAATTCCTCAGCTTTAGCATACACATTTACTAACTCAAACATAACCCAAAGGGAAAATAGAGCTTCCTCAAGCTAACCTAAGCAGGAAAATACCCAAAATAACTTTGAGAATCACTATCATACTTATACATCCTCAAATTCCCAATTATATCAAGGTTTAAGGGTTAGGGTTTAGGAGATATATCACTTAAACATCATAAAACCAACATCCATTCCATTGGAATATCTAACAACACCTCTATATCATATTTATACACAGTTTAATTGATGAAAACTTACCCAAATGGGAACCCTAATCACATCCATGAAAAATCTTCGGTAAAGGTTGAAGAAAAATGCAGAAGAGAGTTAAGGGATGACTTATTAACAAGATTTGAGCTTCTGATGCCAAAAATCGAACCCCCAAGGCCGGAAATGTCGAACCCTAGCATAGCTTGTCATTTATCCTCCATTTTCTTCTTCTTCCAGTGACTGGATCAACTTCTGATTTAAGTTGATTTAGCATTGCTCGCTATGGCACCACTTAAATTCATCGCGGCGCTAATGTTTTCTGTCTCTCGATGGCTGCAGCGCTACTATTCCTTGTCACAGTGCCACAACATTCTATTCTGTTTCTCCCTTTTTCTCAACTTTGACCCTTCCTCCGGTCCTATACTTATTATAATAATCATTTTGGGATTAGTACACAGGGTCATTACATGGTTAATTACGACCAATAAAATCCTCAACTTTTCTCGGTGCTAGTATTTTTGGCTATTCATAATTGCCAAGAAAAGTCGAAATAACTACCAAGAAATGCCTATTTTGGCGTAATGCTAACAGATGAATTTCCATGGTAGAAAAAAGCCCTAAATAATTTCAAGCAACTAAAGCATACCTATTTTTGAAACACTTCTTTGGGTAACTTAGATGATATAATAGCATACCATACCAAAGATAATAGCTAAGACCTGTAATTGATACATAGTAACATAAATTTAAAACATTCTTCAGAGACATAAATAATATATCATGGTTCATATTACTACTATGGTTTCTAGACTCAAAAATTTCTTTAACAAATAAGAAAAACTTCTTCCCAGGCTGGTCGATTCTTTTGCCGAAGTCCAATAGGATCAAAGTTGAAGTTGTCATTGACGATAGAGATAATGACAAGGATATTTTGGAAGGTGAGTTTGAAGTTGAAGTCATTAGTCCCTTCTCTCTTAACCTCTTGTAAAAACACCGACACACGATCAAGAACCAAATCATAAAAAAATTAAAAGAAAATAACAGCCATAACAAAAATCTCCCATCTAATTATCATAAATCATAGACAAAATCTCACAAAGCAACAGGTTTGTCATCTTTGTACCTTTGCATCCAACTCAGTAAGGTGTTAGCAACTTTGCTCTAATCAAGAGTGAAGATGGGAGAGTTTCTAGAGAAGAGAGATGGGAAAAAATGGACATGTAAAAATGGAATATAAAGGAACAGAATAAATCTCTATGTGATTCGGTGTTTGTTCATTTCAACTTTTTTATTAAAAAATCACTTTTTTAAATAAAAAATCCCTTTTAAAATTTGTTAGGTTGTTTGTTTAAGCATTTGAAAATAATCAGAATCTTAAAAAACAATTTTCTAATTATTTTAAGAAGCTACTCTGAGTAGCTTCTACGAAAAAATTGTTGTGATAGATGAGAGAAAAAATGGGAAAGAGATGGAGATGTCAAAATCTTGCTTTACAAAATTACAAAATTAACAAGATTTCCCCCAAAAGAATATTGCAATCCAACTCCCACAATTTCTCTTTCCATTTAAAAAGTGCTTTTTTTATTTTAACGAAATACAAAATAATTTCAGCTTTTCATAAAATCTCTAAACAACTAATTACTTTTTTAACCAATCTAAAAACACTTTTTAAAAAAGTTTAAACACAATTTTCAAACTTCTCTAATTGGAGCCTCCCAAAGTTAAAACTTCATTATTCCCAACAAATGCAAATTGGGAAACTTGCCACCCAAATTAGGAACTTAAGCATGGGAAAATGAAGCATGAGGGAAAAAGAAGTCATTAAACCTCTACAGAAATAAAAATCTGAATGGTATTGAAAAAGGATTAAACTTTAAGATAAACAAATAAAGTTTGAACTTGAAATATAAAGATTTAATATATAACGCAGCCCAATAATGAGCCTAATTCAAAGATAAACCAAATAAGTTTAACTTATAAACAGTATGGCTTATTTTGTTTTTATTGTTTTATAATAGATTGTAATAGATTTTCCTATGAAAATTTGAATTCAAGGATGTTAACATTGAATTTTTAAAACAATTTTCTTTTGACAAGAATAAAACTGCAATTTTTACAATCTCAAAAATTAGGCAACACTTGAAGCAATGTTGTTGCCTATTCATACATTAGACAACACTTTTATTTCTATTACAAAATTTACTGTTGTAAAAAATGTCGTTGTTCCAGGCTAGAATTGATCATATGGTGATTGTTTGATAAGTTCGAGATTATCCTTCATTTCTTCAGCAAATCTAACATATCCTAATGTGGGTCATTGCAATGAATTGATTAACTTGCTGACATCATCCACAGCTACCAAGGCTAACAATACTCACCACAAATGAAAAGAGGAAATTATATGGGTAGGTAAATTTTTTTATCTTATTAAATATAAGAAGTAAATGAAAAATTATTTGGTGTATTCAATAATTTTTTTAAAAATGCCTCTCATTAAATGGAGTATAAGTTTTACACATGAGAAATATTATTAATTATATGGGTATAAATTTTAGACATTGAATTGGGGTATTTCTAGGAAAAAAAATTATTTGCAACAAATTTAATAATTCTAATCAATTTTAATTACTTTTTTTGGTTTATTGTCATGCAGTTATTTGTTTCTCATAGTCAAGATGGAAGTGTCATACCTTAATTTCTTATATTATTTCCCATGTATAATAGCATATATGATGCTAAAATAAGCTAATTTAGAAGCTTGAATCATTTAAAGACTAACTGAGAAAATTTGAAAACTTTAAAGCTCTATTTATTTGGTGACCCAATTTTCCTAGTTAAATTTTAAAAAATCATAACTAATTTTAAAAAAATCGTATGAGGATGATTCAAGTCTCTAAAAGTAGCTAAAAACATTTCCTATATATACAATTGGAATTTAACTGAGCTAATTTGTACAATAAATTTGTCCAATTTCTAATATTCATTTGGTCAAAATTATTTTTTCAGGTTTTTTGACACATTTTCAAAAATTCATAATAAGTCGCATACATGTCTAAATCAGGTGATCTTTAGCTTGTTGAAAAGTACCATGTGTCTAGTTTCCAAATATATATAAACTTATATAGAAAACTAAATCTCAGATGAACACTAATCATATAACCATCCAGTACTCATATTGGATAGTTTTGCATTTCGACATTCAAAAGAATATCATAACATTTATACATATCCCAAACTTGTCCAAACTAGATTCATAATATCATAGGACACTCAAGAGATCATAAGGATAGTAACACATAGCCTCATGGGTTAACATAATATTTTATACAAAATGCAAGATAATATATCATTAATTCAACTGAAACTTTAATCTTCACTAGCTTTCTCGTTGCTTCTTGTCTTATTGTATGTTAGGAATACTGGCTTCCCAAGAGGGGAGTAAATTGGGAAGTTTACATTTTTTTTTATTGCAAAAACACAACTTAACAGTGAAAGCAAAAGCTTGCAGATAAACAGAGTACAATGAATATGAATATAAATGTAAGATAAGAGAAGAAAAGACTCAGAGATTTATGCTGGTTTGGTTCAATCCACTTGACCTATATCCTATCCTTAAGCCACCACTTGAGATTTTCCACTATCTACAAGAATTCAGTGGGCTCCTTGTAATGCCACAGTATAATGCACGTGCTTTATTATGAGAACACCGAAAATTTCTCTCAACACTCTTACAGGAGTTTCTCAAATCCTTTTGTGATTCCCCTTATAAAGAATCTTTCTTCCAGATGAAGAAAAGATTATATACCAATATGAAAACTCTTTGGAATAAAGTATATATGAAATTTATGGAACAATAAATGTAATGTGTAGGTGAAACAGCTTTGATTAAGAAATTTAGTAAAGTTTTTGGAAAGACAAACTTAAATTCGTTACTCACAACTTTAAATAAAGTTTTATTTATAGATTTATGAATAAACTAGTCGTTAGACACAAGATTTACCCATTACAGACTTTAACTAATAGTTGCTCTACAAAACTAATCATTCATCAACTGCATTTAATTAGTCTAATACCCCAAAATTTGAATTTTGGGTCTGAATAGACAAATTTCATAGAGACAGAAGGTTAAGGAATTTAATGTTGAACTTCAAAATTCATCTGTTACAATGTGACATTCAAATTTTGAGTCTGCCAAAGATATTCCATGTTACTTCATATGAATTTTCATATTGGAAGTGCATCCAAAGAGTTTGAATAGTTGTCTCAAGTTTTTATAATGCACTTCAAAATTTGAATTTCAGAATTTGAAATTCATCTATTAGAGGCATGTTCAACATGGAACAAAAGTTCTTCACTACAAAGTTTGAATGTTGAATTGCAAAGTTCGTCTGTCAGAGGCATGCTCTAACGAGACTCATAAGTTTACATTTTGAAATTCACACTTTGAAGTCCAAAGTTATATGTTAGAGGTAGTGAGAGTGAACTCACCTTGAACTTCACCAACATTTGAATTTTGACTAACCTTCAAGCGAATTTTTCATACTTTTACTAATAATACTTAGCTTAAAATTTAAATTTCACAACTAAAATTCGTCTATCAAAGATAAAACCTTTGTAATTTCAAATTTTACTAAACAAAGTTCAAATTTTGCACAAAATAACCATGAATCAAATACAAAATTCTTCTACTAACCAATATTTCTCAATTTAAACATAAGCCAATAACAGATAACTCCGAAATAACCTATTTAAACATTGTGGTAACATAAATAATTAATATTCAAAGCTTTTTACCCAGTGTTCATGGTGAGAAATCCTAGAAACTAAATCTTTTCTTGTTCTTCTCTGGATTTCTTCACTTTCTTCATTCATACTCCTTTGATATTCTCCTTCCAAGCTCTAGTTGTTTGGAATCATCAAAACTTCTGATTCAACATTCACCCCCTTTTTTATGATAACAAAACAACTTGTAAACTGGATTAGCACTTGGATTTGCTTCCAAGAGCTCCCCCTCAATGTATGCATTAAAATTCAAATTTAACATATAAGTGTAGCACATGTATCAGAGTAGAGGATTTAGGAGAATAGAAAAGGAAATATTAAAACAAAGTTCATTAATGTGAACATGCTCATTACAAAGATCCAAACAAGTACATTGATTATATAAAAAGAAGTACACCACAAAGAAATAGACCACAAAATCACAAAATCTTACAAAGTCCTAAAATGTCCTAAAAAGGCCTAAGCTCTAAAGATCTGTCACTGGCCATTTCTTTTTGGTCTTGAGATTGATCCTTTTGCTATATGTTTTTCCTGATTGCCTAGTAGCTTCAAATTATCTAGTTTCAATTTATCTAGCTGTGAGTCCATGCCCAGAAGATAGAGGTTGAGGAGCTGGTGGAGGGATTATCTCATCTAGCCTTTACTTTTGAGCTTGAACTTCAGCATCATGTGTAACAGCAATAAAGTCAATATAAGGCATGATCCTCTTTTCCTCATTGAAAGAGGCTTGAACAATAGGTGCAACTATAAGATCTGCAACAAGCTTCTCTATATGCTCAATTTTTTGAGTTAACAAAATTGAATCCTAAGTAGCTTCCTCTATCATTGACTCATGAGAGCTCTATACTTGAGTGGCTTTAGCTTCCTCCATACCATAGTCTAGAGAAGGACCATGGCTAGTACCATTAGAAGAGCCTTGAGAAGTGACAACAGCAATATCAGAAGGACCTTCTTTAAAAGGACTCAGGGCATAAGAGGAGACAGATTTGAGAGGATTAGAGAAACCATGTTGAAGTGGTGCTGTATGGTAGGAAAAGAGTTTCAAAGGTCATTATAGGTATCAACAACCACCTTGAGGCTTTTGGCCAAGTTAGTTATTTAGGTTTGTAAATTTGCAAATTTGGCATTTTGTTCATCCCTAATACTCAACATCATCTCAGATAGACAATCATACAGTTTAAGTATGGTAAAGTTGGATAGGATGGATAGCTAAGGTAGCTGGGTAGGCTGAGGTTCAGGTTGTGGTTTAGCTTGGGTAGTTGGAGCAGCCTCAAAAGTAGCTTCTTGTTGCTAATGTAGCTCTCCCCCATCATAAAATAGATCTTCAGACTTGCCAGCCTCCTTTCCATTCCATTTGTCCTCTTTTCTTTCTATGCCCATTCTCATTAATTGTTCTTCTTTAAATTCCTCAGTGGGCTTCCCTTTACCTTTCTCCAAGTGTTGGATCTTTGTATACTTGAGGAACTTGGTGATAATTGAGGCATAAGGCAATGTTGAGTCTTTTCTCTGATCTCTGGCCTTGATCATCCTTTAAAAAGTGATGTGTTCTAAGTTAAGCTCCTTTCTTCGGATTACATGTGCTTTAGCTCTAGTAATTAAATTAAAGCTTCCTCCCTTATTGAAGATGATCTTGGATACTATGTAGTGTATGACCCTCATTTGAGCACTAAGATCAGAAGCCTTCACATTCTTTAGCTGAGGCCTATTCTCCCTTCTTCTGAAAAGTGCATTCAAAATTGTACTCTTCTTGTAATATAGACATTCTCCACCTTCTTTATCTACTCCACTATCTTCATCCATGTATTTAGTGGCAGAAATATCAATTTTAAATCCATCCTACTTAGGAATCTCTAAAATGTTGTTGAGGTTCTCATCACTTAGCCATAGATTCCTAGACCTATGAGTCACTTGGTATTTATTTTTCTTGTCATTGAACTTTAACGAGGCATACCAAGTCTGGATTACTTCATCATCATATCTCTCCTTAATCTCTAGAAGGTTTTTGTAACTCCTTATCCAAAATCTAGCATCAAAATTATTTGAAATGAGAAATTACTCTAGGTTTATGCAGTGAGGAGTGATTACCTTTTTTGCAGCAAATTTCATAGTGAATTCCTTCAAAATGTGCTCAAAATTGCAAAGAAGCTCTGTTGTCATCTATAACTCCTCAGATTCTATACTTGACATAGGAGCAATAAGGATAGCCTTCTTTGATTCTACCTTTGATAGTTTTTTCTACTTCTTCGAAGGTGTTACCTTGCTTGATTCGGCTTTTCTTTTCTGAGTTTCATCTTCTTTTAATGTGTATTAGGATTTAGCTGATAGTTTGGGCCTTCCTTGGTCTTTCCCAATATTGGTATTCTTTACTTTGGCCATTTTCACGAGAATTGTACTTCTAGGAATGCTTCACAGGTGTTTGTGGGGTTCGGTTTAGGTTTTAACTGGTGGAAAAATGTGTTTGGTTGAAGGAATTTGAGAATGGTTGAGAGAAAATGAGAAGTGTAAAAGTTGAAATGGAATAAGGTTGCATCTGTTCAATGTCTATGCCTCTAAATCCTCTTTTGAACTATTTGACAGATGAGTTTTGGGGGCCAAAATTTGAATTTTAGATGGTTACATTCCTCACAAAGTATTGAGAAGCTGGCTTGATAGATGAATCATCCTTGAAGTTTGACTGTCAGAGGCTTACTTTTCAAACAATATCTCAACATTCATATTTCAGACTTAAAATACAATTGTTAGAGACTCAAACACAAACATAAGCTTCAACATATGAATTTTGTGTTCTTGAAGTTCAAATGTTCAAAGTTTCTATCAGAAAGCATGTAAACATATGATGTCCAATAGACAAATGTTGGGACTCAAAGTTTGAATTTCAGGACTTTATGAAGAAGTGTCTAAATTGAATCATCAAAGTTCAAATGTTGCACACACACAAACATAGCATATGCATATATCAACAATGAAAATTCAAATTTTAAAATGTCAACAGATGAATTTCAGGCAAGCTTAAACACATGCATAACACATAAAGCACTGAAATTTGATTGTTAAATTGCTAAAGTTCGGATCTTGAACAAGAAAAGTCACTCAATAAGATGGATAAAATATGAAAGTTTGTCTATTTGCAATTAAAATGCGACTATTGAAGAATAGAGCTTAGAAATAGATGCTGAAAATTCAAATTTCTATTTTTCTTTAGCAAATGTTGCTTATTCAGGTGTGAGATACCCCATTATTCTAATATCTTAACATATAAACTCATTATGAGTACTTGCAAAATATCATATACATACTCTGATTCTTAAGCTAGTGTATGATTTGATAGATTAACTTTAGAAAATAAAAGGATGAAGACAGATACTTACTTACAGCTCATTGGGATTTACCATTCCTAATTCTCTTCTTATGAAGTTGAATCTATCTTCAGCAAGAGGTTTATTGATGAGGTCAGCTAGATTTCTGTTGGAACATACTCTAGGACTATATCTTCTCTCTGAACATGATCTCTAATGAAGTGATGCCTGATCTCTATATGCTTGGTTCTAGAATGTATTATTGAATTCTTTGTGATATTGATAGCACTGAAGTTATCACACTTAATAGAGACTCGATGTAAATTAACTCCAATGTCTTTTAGTTGTTGCTTTATATAAAGAAGTTGTGCACAACAACTTCCAGTAGCAATATATTCAGCCTCAGTAGTGGACAGAGCTACATTGTTTTGCTTTTTACTGAACCATAATATCAAAGATCCACCAAATAGTTGGCAGTTTTAACTTGTACTTTTTGATTAGTTTTGGATCTAGCAAAATTAGCATTAGTATATCCGAGAAGCTCTTCTCCACATTGTTGTGGATACTATAAACCTAGTTGAGAGGTTCCTTTGAGATATTTGAAGATCCTTCTTACTGTTGTTACATGTGATTCCTTGGGACAAGCTTGAAATCTTGCACAAATGCATACACTAAACATTATAACTGGTCTGCTAGCTATCAAATATAATAGAGATCCTATCATTCCTCTATATTTGGTGATATCAAATGGCTTTCCCTCTTCATCCATATCAAACTTTGTTGATGTACTCATTAGGTTGCCAATTGTCTTTGCATTTTCCAACCTAAACTTTCAAGAAGCTCTTTCACATACTTTGTTTGATAGAGAAAGATTCCATCATTGTATTACTTGATTTGTAGTCCTAGGAAGAATGTCAGTTCTCCTATCATTGACTTTTCAAATTCTCCTTGCATTAACTTAGCAAAATCCTTGTATAAGCTTTCATTAGTAGCACCAAATATAATATCATCAACATAAACTTGAATAATGAGTAAATTGAATTAACCTTCTTAGTGAAAAGAATGGTGTCCACTTTTCCTCGTGTGAACCCCTTTTCAATTCAGAAGTTGCTTAGCCTTTCATACTAAGCTCTAGGTGCTTGCCTTAGACCATAAAGAACTTTCTTTAGTCTATAGATATGGTTGGGCTTTGTGAGTCCTCTAAACCTACAGGTTATTTAACATAAACTTCTGCCATAATATAGCCATTAAGAAAAGTACTTTTGACATCCATTTGATGAAGCTTGACATGCAAGCATAGGCTAGAAGTATCCTAATTGCTTCCAACCTTGCAATTGGAGCAAAGGTCTCTTCATAGTCTATGCCTTCTTCCTGATTATAACCTTTAGCTACCAGTCTGGCTTGGTTTCTTGTGATTACACCAAATTTATAAAGCTTGTTTCTAAATACTCATTTAGTTTGAATGACCAGACGATAATTAGGCCTAAGTACCAAGTCTCAAATCTAATTCCTCTGGAACTGATTTAGTTCCTCTTGCATTGCATTAATCCAATATTCATCATTTAATGCTTCTTTAATATAACTAGGTTCAATTTGATAAATAAAGGTACACTGATTTATTTATTCCCTAAGTTGCCTTCTAGTTTTAACATTCTCTTGAACATCCCCAATCACTTGATCAATAGGATGACTCCTTTGGTATCTCCAAGCTCTAGGTAGTTCTTGAGAAATTTCTTTATTATCTTCAAATTCATGATCTTTGTCCTAAATAACTTCCTCTATAGTAGTAGATTATGATATTTTTGGGGTTCAGTTTTATCTTCCTTACATAGGTTCATCTTTTCAAAACTAGAAATCAATTCTCTCAAATCTAATTTTTGGTGTAGAAAGAGTCTCATTTTCAATAAACACTATATGCACATATTCTTCTACAGTTTTAGACATCTCATTAAAAACTTTATATGCTTTACTTCTATTTAAATGGCAAAGAAATATACCTTCATCTGATTTGGCATCAAATTTACCTAAATTATCTTTGTTGTTGTGAATGTAGCAAGTGCATCCAAAAACATGAAGAAGAGAGAGGCTGGACTTCTTTCCTTTGTATAACTCATACGAACTTTTACTAAGAGTGGGTCCAATGTAGGCTTTGTTCATTAGGTAGCATGTTGTACTTACTGCAACAGCCTAGAAGTACTTTGGCAATCCTTTCTTATTCAACATTGTACAAGCCATTTCTTTTAGCACTCTATTCTTCCTCTCAATAACTCCATTATGTTGAGGTATTCTTGGAGTAGAGAAGTTATGCTTTATTCCATTTTCTTCATAGTAGGCAGCAAATTGAGAATTTTCAAACTCACCACCATGATCTATTCTAAGACATACAATAGAACAACCTTTCTCAATTTGGATTTTCTTAGCCAAGATCAGAAATGTCTTATCTTTAGAAGAAAGAAATAATGTCTAAGTAAATCTAGAATATTCATTAACTATAACAAGCACATATAGGTTATCACCATTGCTCTTAACACGACTAGGACCTATCAAGTCCATGTGAAGCTATTAAAGTAGTCTAGATGTAGAGACAACATTTTTAGATTCGAAAGAGGACTTAATTTTTTTCCTTATAAGGCAACCATTACATTATGTCCTTATCAAAAAGAGATATTAGGTAAGCCAAGGACAAAATCATTTTTAATGAGTTTATTTAATTGATGCATGCTAATATGAGCTATTCTCCTATGCCATAGCTAACTCTCATCATTTTATAGATTAAGCATATTGAATCTAGACTAGGCAATTCATCTAAATCAATAGTATAACAATTACCATCTCTTTGTGCTTTGTGCTTTGAGAATGACTTTGTGGTTACTTTTTCTGATGACTAGATAGAATTTGGAATTGAATAAAACCCAGTTGCCTTTGTCATAGGCTTGGCTCACACTCAGCAGGTTGTGGTTGAGGCCAATTACAAACAACACCTCTTCTATAGATGTTTCAGGATTCTTGCCCATGATGCCAATGCTAACCACCTTGCCAGATTGGTCACCACCAAAAGTAACCTTTCCTCCTTTCTTATCTCTGAGCATGATGAATTTTTTTGGGTCTCCTTTCATGTGTCTCGAAGAGGTACTATTCATATACCATTTGTTGCTTTTCTTGGCTTTAAGACATACCCACAAAACATATTTTAGTTCTTTTTCTTAGGTATCCATATTTGCTTGAGTCCTTTCTTGTTAGTACCTCCCTTAGGCATTGAAATATCTTTGGGAACCTATTTCATTCCATTGCATTTTCTTCCTTCTTGTATACACAAGAGGAGTATATATGACCTTTTTGTTACAAAAGTGGCAAGTAGAGAAGGGCTAAAAGAAAGAGATTTATGTCTGAAATAATGTAATATTTTTCCTTTTGAATCCTAAGAGCTAGGAATGGCTCTATGTTTTGGGTTAACTCATTATAATTTGAATTTTCTTCAGAATGCACAAAATTTCTTCGGTAAAAATTTTTCTTTTTGGCTTTTCAGCTTTTCTTTCATAGCACAAGGGTCATATCCCGTCTTGCTTTGACTTATTATTTGCTTACCTAGTAACACTTTTAGCATATTTTGACCTCTGGTGAATCTAGTTAGAGTCTTATAGAGATAAACATTCTTATTTCTTAGCTTAATGTTTGAGGTGCAAATAGAAGGAATAGAAGAAAAGGGTTGTGATGTAGAGCAAGATCTATAAGATTCATTTTCAAGCTTGTTTATTTTCTTTTTAGCTTAAGATAGTTACTTAGAAACTTTAATAAACACAGCAAGTAAGTCATTAAAGGCATCATGCACTTCATTATAGGAAGGTTTAGAATCATTTATCTTAGAATCACTATCATTGTCTTAGTTATGATTCTCCTCCTCTTCTACAGGCTCTTAAGCCATTAAGAGCAGATTTGCAATTGCATCATCTTTTGCTGCATTTTCTTCATTTGAGCTATCTCCCTAGATAGATGACACGAAGTCTTTCTTCTTTTTCCCTCCGTCTGCCTTGTCTTTTCCTCGCATCTTGGTAAGTTGAGGACACTTCCATTTGATGTGTCCAGGTTTCTTGCACTCGTAACATATGATGCAGTCTTTGTTTTCTTTCTTACTGCTGGTGGCTCCATCTTTCTTCATGAATTTTTTGAATTTCTTCTTTCCATACATTTTTCTGAATCTTCTTACTAGCATGGCCATTCACTACTACAAAAATTGTTTTTAATATCGGTTATTTACATCGGTTAAAAAAAACCGATATAAAATGATAACTGGTGGCAATTTTGTAAATAAATTTCTTAGTTTACATCTTTCTACATCGGGTTTTAATAAAACTGATGTAAATATACTCATCCTAATAAAATTTATACTAATGGAACTAAATAAAATTATAACTATCAAATACAATAAATTACAATCTATATTAATACATTTTTTAATATTCATTTTTATTATTTATGTTGGCTTTTCATTGAAAAACTGACATAAATTTGCAATAATATAATTCTTTTAAAATATTAATATGATTTATTATATTTAACTAAATAAAAATTACTATATTAATATATTAATTCTTTAAAACTAAATAAAAATATTTAAGTAATATAAAACTATATAATTTAATTAGATTTTTATATTGTAATATTTGGACACAATTATAATTAAATATTTTTAATGTATGTTTAATATTTATATTGGTTTTTTATAAAAAATTGTTGTAACTTCATTTATATAGACTTTTTTATAAAAACCTAGTATATATTATATTTATACATTTGATATATATATTAATATATTTAATATTTATATCGGTTTTTATATAAAAAACCGATGTAATCATCAAATCCCCCTCATCTGAATGTCTTAAAATTTGACATTCCCTTCACTTGAAAAGCTACTTTTTCTCTCTCCCTCCCACGCGGTCTCATGTCTCCGTCGAAAACCCACACTCTACTTTCGTCTCCATCGAAAGCCCATTGTGTCTTCGTTTCCTTCATTTCCTTCTCTCTTCATCTTTCTACTCCAAAACTCATAGCCCTCTGCCTTCATCTCTATCGACATCCCTTCAGAAGCTCACTTCAACATCCCTTCATGGCATCCCTTCAGAAACTCACTTTGGCATCATTACTAGTTTACATTCTTTATAGGTGGATTTTTTGTCTTTTCTTCTGTAAATTCTGGTTTATATTCTTCTTTTTTCCTCTTTGTGTAACAATTGCTAGAGTATTATGGAAATAAAACCATAGGAGATGTAGAAGAAAATCTTTTAACTTGCTCAATGGACTTATTTTCCCAGGGAATGAATCTATACTTGGTTACTTGCCTGACTTTTCTCTATATATGATTGACCCAGGCATGGTATATTATTAGAGAGTTTGCATCATGCCCAATAATTGTAGCTATGGTGTGAATTGTCTTTCCAAAAGAAATACTTGGTTCCTTAACTTGGCATGAGTTTGCTGCCACAATTATCATATGAAAGAAGTGTTGTCTTCTAATGCCTTTGAGTGGTTGTTTTCATCTATCTTAAATATTGGGGATTAGGTATCTTATGGTGTGAAATCACTTTTGGGATTTCCTGCTATGACATGCCTCATGTTAATATAAGTTGTGATGGGTGTTTTGGCTTAATTAAGAATTTTGTCATGCATTCTATTTCTAATTCTTTGATCTAGACGATCTAACCATCTCTACTAATATTGGTGAACAACATATATTCTTATATTGGTCATAATTTGGAGCTTTTCACTACATATTGAAGAACTATGCAGTTGGAACTAGAGATCTACATGCTGATGTGTTTAGTGTACATTTAGGCTTTGCAAACACCCAAAAGATTCTATACTTTATTTTTTCTTAGTTGAAGACATTTTTATGTCGAGGATACTTGCGATTGCCGAATAAAAGTGAATCCTTTGTTGACTATTGAGTTTTCTACTGGTTTTGACCATAAAATTCACTTATGAGTTGCACAATTTACTTTGAATGGAAAATATTGACAGCAATATGGAAAATTGGAAATGCTGATAACCTAATTTCTTACCTTACAATTTGGAACTACTAGGATGCTTTTGGAGGAGTTTGAGCATATATAACTTCTTTAGCAGTGATTTTATTCTCGCAACAAATGCATTTAGTGTTCCACATCCTTTGAAAGATTTAATTGGTCAACATGATAGTTCTCCTTTCAGATTCCTTTAGAAAGTACTGAAATGCTTAGTTTAAGCATGCTGTGAACTTTTCTTTTTTACATTTAAGCTACATCATAAAAATTTTCATTTGTTGACATTTCAAAAATTGTGTTGATATTTAAAGAAGAGTACTCTCTCAACTTTTTACCATGTACAGGAAATTTTAATTGATCTCAAGGGTTCCAGATCTCCACCACCACCTCCCCCTTTTCCTATATTTCCTATGCTGCCAAGTAGCTATGGTGATGTGGTAACAGGGTTCTAGATCATTCTCCAAGAGAAATCTCTTAAAGGAACAATAACCACATGGGATTTCTAGGTGAATTTCTTTTCTCTATTTAGAATTTTGCTTCTATAAAATAAAGTAGGGTCATTTGCCATGTCCTCTCTTCCTGAATTTTATTATTTCCCAACATTACCACTAGAGCCATTTAGGGGCATGCCATTCATTGCTTATGGCCCTCTTCTTGCCATGTTGCTCCCTGTTGCAGAACCTCCTCTGACGGATATGCTCGTGAACCAAATTGATTATTACTTTAGGCAAAGCAATTATGTATTCTGTTGTTTGTTTTTATCTATAAACACTTCAGAATTTGAATTTTTTTATTGTGATGCTAATCTAGTGAAAGATGAGTTTTCAAGATCCAACATGGATGAATAGGGTTAGGTTCCCATTACTTTGATAGCAAGCTTCCGTCAGGTAGGTTAATTGTGTTAATTAAACAATACTTTCATCACTTTTACCTTAGATCCTTTGAATATATTTGTCCTCAAGTCTGTAATATTTTTCAATGAAGTGTTATTCTAGAATATATATATATACACACTAGTACAAAATATCATTTCTATATCTGCAATCTAGATCTGTTGTTTAAAGAACTGATCTAGAAAAGATGATCGATGGCATTTTTGTAATTAAAAGTTATAGTTTTAACTTTTTAGACCAGTCATGAGTCATACCTGGTCTAAAATATGTTTCCAAAGCCCAGCCCTCTCAAGCCCACTCTTATCAATTTTGAACTCGAAGCCTTTCTATCCTGAAACCTATCTCCCTTACTCGTGTTTCTCATCGTTGTCGATAACGTCATTCAACTTCTCTATAGCTTCTCCACCTTCGGTCATCGGATTGTGACATCGGCCTCTCCCAGAAATTGTGAGTTTGTATTCTTCCTCCCTCTTGGATGTCACAACTCATCTCTCACACTTTTATCACCATATTCAGCTTCCTCGACCTTTATTGCTGAAATAGAGCTCCTCCCAAAAATGGTGAGCGCGCATTCTACTTCTCTTAGAAGATGTTAGGGTGAATGGGTACAGATTGTTGTTCGTTCTTGTCATAGATTTCCAAATAAAAATCCTTAAGCATCTTAGTCACTGTAGCAGTAGGAACATTAACACTTATTCCTGAACTCAATTTTGGAGCCATCACAAATAAGGAGTTTGTAGAACCTGAAGCAGAAGGAAATCTTTATCTTCAATAAATTTTCAATACCTCATGCCCTTGTAGTTTGAGTTGCTACTGATTATATATCCTAAATCATGTTGGAAGCTTTGACTGGTATCTTTAAATTTGTTTTAACTATTTTAAATTTATTTGGAAACTTTGGGAATTTTCTAGGAATTTCTCTATTTTTGATCCATCATCTATTTGTGGGAATTTTCTAGGCATAGTTAACTAGCCATATATATATTCATAAAGCATCATTCTTGGAGACCATTGGAGATATTAGTAGTCATTCAAATGGGGTAGGCTATTGGAGATGGGAGCAGGTTCACTGATTGGAGTTGGCATTAATGCCATGATGGGTATGTATTTGAGAGTATTTGATGGTGAGGGTGTTGCATTAATATCAGCTCTTTTATTTATCATTTGAATATTATTCAATCTAATTAGAAACATTGCTTTGTACAAACCTACGGAATTTATGTTGAATATTTATATTTTACAGGTTTATGCAGTAGCTTATGAGGACATGGATTCATTGACATTTGGAGCTCCTAAATTTCTTTGACATTTGATGGATCCTAGCTCAAAGAAAGTCCCAATCATGGAATTTAAAGTTTCAAAGGTCCTGACATCTTTTGACACTTATGAGATTTTTACTATATGATTTGTTATGCTACTAATACTAATATTTATCTTGCTTTAGATTTTGGAGGACCTAAATCTTACCATGGATCAATTCATTGACTTGTACATTCTTTCTGGTTGTGATTATTGTGAGAGTATTGGAGGTATTTTTTTAATCTCACTTTTATTTTTATGAAGCTAGGATCTGGGATTGGATTTATGATTGCCATATGTTCTCAATATGTGTATGAAAGTAATATAAATCATATGTGTTGCAGGGATTGGGGGATAGACAGCCTTGAAACTCATATGTCAACATGGCTCTATAGAGAATAGATTGGAGAACATAAACAGAGAGGTTTTTCTGATTCTTCATACCAAAATTTACCATGTACATTTTTTTTGTTTATGATATGCTGAGAATTATCATTAATCACGTGATACAATCAAGTAAAAATAGGGCCTCATGTTACTCTTTGTTTAACCTATGATACACCCTTACCGATCAGACACCTGGACCTAAATATTTTATAGCTTTTCTGAGTTTGCTGATGATCTCACTTATATGATCTCATTTACTATTCATCTACTTGCCTTCTAAATATTTAGGCATTCTGTTCTTTTATATATAAATTCTTTCTATCCTTTTTAGTAATTTATATTAGATCAAAGCTGTCTATTGTTGCTAGAGAAGCTTATTATAGCTTACAAACTCCTAGATGTTCTCCTTTCAAAATATTAGATTCTTGATATTATGTTACTAATCTTTCATCCTTAGTAATACATACAACATTCATTCAAGTACCAAATACCAAATGATTGACCATATAAGGAGGCTCGGCAACTTTTTAAAGAACCATTAGTCTTAACTGAAGAAGAGCAACTTGATCTAAAGTGGACTACTCCAGATCAAGAAGTAATAACTATTCTTGTTGAGAAGTTAATTTTGCTTTCGAACATACAGGGATACACATACATAAACACATGCTTATATGTGCTATTTTAGTGCATGTTGACATGTTTATTCATTTATCTGTGTATTTTTTGGTACTTTGTCAAGATTACTAGATTCCATTATGTTGCCTTTCTTGTAGGGTTTAATTACATTTTTGGTAAATGAGAATGGTTTCAATGCTGATAGGGTGACAAAGGTGTGTAGCCTTAAATGTCATTGTTATGGCCCTTTTGGGTAATATTTCCATTTAGGTCAGAATTTATCTCTTCCGTGACTTCTTTATCCAATTTAGGCAATAGAAAAGATTAAAGCAGCAAAGAACAATTCATCACAAGGCAGGTAAGTGGTTCCTATCTCACTAAGAATGAGTAGTAAGCCTTTTTTCTTCTTTTGGGTCAATAACACCTAGCTCCTTTTCTTTTCCTATTTCTACATACAACAAGTTGGAATACTTTTTCAAGCCCATAGTGAATCCATCTGTACCCATGAAATGGAAGGTATGTTTCCAATAAGTCTATCATTTCACCTTTTGTTTGTCATGAATTTATTGAGAAACCCATGGAATATACTTTTCTAAAACGTTTGAATGGAAAATTAGACAAGATAATTTTGGTTGTGGTGAGCTTTCAATAGCCAATATGGTATTATACTAGAAACTCTTTCATATTTACCAGAAAAGCTGATCTGCTAGTAAAAGTTCTGGCTTTAAGGACTGAAAAGCAAATGCATGCTCAGAATTCTCAAACCAACATTTGATTATGAGATGTTATCTCTACAACTTTGTTCTTGTCAAGGTCTATGATCATTGGTAACTTGATCTAGCCAATATATAATCTAGGGTTCAAGCTCATTATATAGTTATCCTGAGTTTTCTGATGGTCTTGAAGCTCAATAACCTTTGTGAACCTTCAAAGCCAATCTATACTTAAGTATATACATATAATTCAATTATACTTATTTGAATAAACCATAATTTTAATTGGAAGTAGCACCTAATTTGGCATGTTATTGTGGCCTCAAACTAGATGGATATGCTTCTACATTCCTCAATCAGTATTAAGTTGTCATCCCATAGTAGGTGACTATAGGTGTTCCCAGCCCTGCTACCACATTGGTATGGGTTCTTCATTAAGCAGTAGTGGTACTACATATGGGTTCATAATATATACTAATTGAGCTTTTTCACTTTATGGCTCGAGATTGTTAGTTGAAGCTTTTCCAAAATGCAGTATCATTTCCCATCAAGAGTATGATTACCTAGTAATTGAATCTAGATTTACTATAATCTTGGTCTCAAGAATCTAGCTATATTAAAATGTTTGCTAATGATTAAAGTCTAACCAAAGAGTAGCCAAATACTATTTTTAAAAATAAAGATGAATTAGTCCATAATTAATGATCCATGTCTTGCTAAGTGCTTTATTTTTTCTATCTGATAAAAAATGCAAGAGAATACTGCTAAGAAGTCTAACAAAAAGGCCAAGGGTGGTAGTGGGAAGAAGAAGAAATAGTTGGTTTTGTGACATAAAAGAGGAAAAACCTTGTGATCAAGTTGATCTTATCTTTTGGTGCACGAACATAGGGTAGGCCAATGAATTTAGTATTCTAAAGTTGTTTTGTCCCTATTACTATGTAATGTCAGAAATTTAAAACCAACTAATGGCTTATTTTTCACTTTAGTAGGCTCATCACAAGACTTGTATAATATCAGTACTCTGAAATTTAAATCCAACTTGGTAGTTTTAGGCTTGGAAAGGAGCGAGTAGGCAAGTAAGAAGTAGGCTCATTACAAGACTTGTATAATATCAGTACTCAGAAATTTAAATCCAACCTGGTAGTTTTAGCCTTGTATAATATAAAAATGACAGTTTTATTATAAGGATTTTAATTTAATAGCTTTATTTATCAATCTGTTTAAAGTTGTTAACTTTAAGCACGATCTATAGGTGGTTTACTTGAATCCTCCCCGCCCAAAAAAAAAAAAAGAATATGATTGGAGACTTTTTAAAATACATAAAAAACAGGAAGTTGTAGGGAGAAATTTACTGTATTGATTTGTGATTTACCATGTAATCTTCATTTTCTTAATGTTCCCTTTCAAGAACTAGAAATCCTCATCATCCTTTGTCTCTTGTTTAGTTCAATTCACTCTTTGATTAAGAGAAGTTATAATCTTTTTAAAATCTAAGAAAATGTACTGTCAGCTATTTTACTTTGCAAATGACTAGGAAAGATAAAAAAAGTTTAAAATGATAGAGATCAAATCAATTTATCATATTGGATTGATTTTGATTAAGGGTTAATTTTATATTTCCAATACCTTACTAGAAAATAAAATCAGGGATTTTTAACATGCTATTCTTTTGGAATTGTATTCATTTTTTGAGTTATTGTGCAAATTTCAGTCTTCTTGATTGTGTAGTGTTATCACAAATGTCTTGATTTCCTTTCTTTCTAATTTTTTTTAGCCTCCATAGATATACTATTCTTGATGCACAGCTTATAGTGACTTATTCAAACAAAACACTAGTATATTCTTCAATTTAACCTGTAAACCTAATGAAACTGTAAATCATAAATTCACCAGTGCTTTTTATGGTGCCCTAGTTGCCACTAAATTGCCCCTAAAAACCTTATACACTTACCAGAAAATTTCTTCTTATTTTTTTATACTATTTTACATTTTGTTTTAATTAAGGCTTATTTGTTTTTTTTTTACTGTGTTTCTATATCTTTAGAATTAGTTTAAGTGCTCTATTTTAACTAGAATAAGATTAAGGTAAGTGTTGTTTCCATCAAGATAAAGTTATTTTTATAGTAATGTGTGTTGGATCAAGAGTTTTGATGATTCCTAACCAACACTCAAGAGCTTGGATTGAAGATATCAAAGGAGATCAAAGCTGTTTCAAGTGAAGATTTTCTGAGTATTTGCTATTAGATCTTTTGTAGGATCTTTAGTTTTTGTTTAGATTGGGTAAAAGATTTTGATTTTAGAAAAAGACGTTTTCAAACCTTGATTTAAAGTTAAATCTTTACTTATTTGAAAAATACTCACAAACAGACGAAGTTTGAAAGTATAACTGAACTGTCAAATTGGAAATTCGAACTTTGCTTTTGGAAATTCGAATTTCGAGCTAAAACTGAATAAGTCTGCAGAGGTGTCCCTCTGTCAGACGAATTTTGGTCATTCAAAATTCAAATTTTCATCAAGTCTGAAAGAAGCCTTTTTGTGACAGACGAACTTCACTCTTTCAAAATTCGAATTTCAGACAAAATGCAATTTGTGAAAACCAAAGAAATTCGTCTGAAACTTTGCTAAAATTCATCTGAAATCAAGAAGAAACTAAGTTTGAAAAATGCTCTCTGACAGATGAACTTTGACTTAGAAACATTCGAATTTTCATCCTAATCAAGGGAGCTACTTTGTGACATTCGAATTTCACTCTTTCAAAATTCGAATTTCAGACAAAACAAAACGTGAGAAAATAGAAGAAATTCGTCTGAAAGTTTGATAAAGTTCATCTGAGATCAAGAAAGATTTAAGTCTCAAAACTGGTCTCTGACAGACGAATTTCACTCTGCCAAAATTTGAATTTCAAAGAAAGTGAACTACAGTGCCTATTTGAACGTTCAACGGACAGACGAATTTTGGGCATCCAAAATTTGAATTTCGAGGGTACTGTAGAAAATTGAAAACACTGTTCATGATTTACAGAAAAACTTTCATCTTGAAAATTCGTATGTCACATTGTGAAAATATTTTATAAGTTTTAAAATTCGAATTTCACTCTATGGACAGACGAACTTCATATTTTAACGTTGGAAGCTTTAACCTTCGGTTCCCTCGAAATTTTTCTGTTGGCCAACCAAAATTCAAATTTCAGTATGTCAGAAACATTAAATGCGGTTGGTAAACGGATAGTTTTTCAGAGTAACCGTTGGATAACTTCCCCAACGGATAGATTTAGTCTCTAACGGATATTTAAGACCTAAATCTATAAATACAACATCATTTGAAGTTGTGGGAAACGAATCAAACTTGTATATACCGAATTTCTGCTGAATTTTCATCTCAAAAGCTTTTACCCTTCCAACTTCATTATTTGTACTTAAACCTTCATATCTACTCTATTCAAGAGAGTTATTCATTTGTAAACAATCTACTCTTCATCTGAAAGATAGATTTACTTGTGAGGGGTATTCACAAGGGGATTGGGAAGCACTTAGAGAAAGTGCTTAGAGAGTTTGAGAGAGCTCAGAACAGAGCATACTCATGTACTGTGGCTTTAGCAAGAAGCCCGTTGAAATTCTTGCTGGATAGTGGATAAATCTCAAGAGGTGTCTTGGGGACTAGATGTAGGTCAAGTGGATAGACCGAACCAGGATAAATCACTGAGTTTTCTTCTCCTTATCTCTACTTTTCAGCTTGCTCTGTTTTACACGTTGTTTTCATTATACTGTGATATCTTCACTTGCTTTGCTTTGTGCAGAAAAATTTCAATCTTCCAATTCACCCCCCCTCTTGGGAAGTCAGCCTTGCTAACAAGTGGTATCAGAGCCCGGATTCCCATTCAAAGGATTTTACAGTCCGGGAACAAAGATGGCTGGCTGTGGAGAGAGTGTACTTCCTGAAGGGAACAACACTAACAGACCACCAGGCTTCAGTGGAGAGCATTATGGGTACTGGAAGATGAGGATGTAGATCTACCTCCAATCAATTGATCTTGACATCTGGTCAGTCATTGATAAAGGAGATTTCGTCCCAATGGCTCTAACTGAAGATGGAAGATACAAAGAGAAGCTGGAAGCAGAGTGGAATGATGAAGACAGAAGGAGAGTCCTACTGAATTTTAAAGCAAAGCATTGTTTAGTCAGTGCCCTGAACCAGGACGAATTCTACAGGGTCTCACAATGCACCACTGCAAAAGGGATGTGGGACACTCTGCAGATTGCACATGAAGGGACATCTGGGGTCAGGGAGAACAGACTCAATACGTGCATTGGAGAATATGAGAGCTTCAGGATGTCTGAAGGAGAAACTGTAAAGGAGCTCCAAAAGAGATTTACTCTCATTGTGAATCAACTGAAGAGCCTAGGAAAGGAATACACTCAATCAGAGAAAGTGAGAAAAATTCTCAGAGCTCTCCCTCTGGAATGGCAGCCCAAGGTGACAGCAATAGAAGAAGCCAGAGGAGAATCAATGGCCTCTGTCACAGCTCTCTTCGGGAGCCTTGAGGAGTATGAAGGAAAAATCAAAGCTCTCAAGGAAGCCGGGTTGGACAAAAAGAAGAAAGCCTACATCTCATCCATATAGGGCAACAGCTCAGACGAGGAAGAAGAAGATGAAGATGAGATTGCCAACATTTGTCTAATGGCACTTGCTTCTGAAGAAGCTACACCCTCATACAGCAGTGATCAGGATGAAGAGGTATATGAATCTGAACCTTCCTATTCTGAATTGCTGGATGCTTTTCATGAGCTTCATGATGATTTCATTAAAGTTGCTAAAGAACTAAAATTGGCAAAGAAGAAGATAAGCAAGCTGGAGTCTCAAAGCATAGTTTCTGAAACTGCTTCTTTACCTACTTCTGAATCTGTTTGCTGCACTTCATGCACTGAACTTAAACAAACTAATGATTATCTAGTTAAAAGTATGTCTAGGCTCACTAGAGGTAAAGATATGTTGTTTGCATTGATGGGAAGCCAAAGAATTTCACAAGGAAAAGCCGGTCTTGGCTATGATCCATGTGCTGTCAAGGAAAAGATTAGGAAGAAAAATCAAAATGCATATATGAGACATTTTGTGCATGCTAAGAACAATAAAAAGAAAGTTAATGCATCACCTCATATTGAAACATATGATCAACCAAGGCATGCTAGACAAAAGTATTATCTGCACTGTTTTCTTCCTGCATCTCAATCTAGCAGTCCTTTCACTACCTGTTATTTCTGTAATAAAAAGGGACATATTTCCAGTTCCTGTGAATTGAGGAAAAATGGTCTTGGCAGGAAAGTTGGATGGGTTCCCAAAGTTGCATCTGCATCTAGGGAAAAATATACTGACCAAAAAGGACCCAAGAAAATTTGGGTACCTAAAAGGAAATCATAAATATTGTTTTGCAGGTCTGTCTCAAAGATAAGAAAAGCAACAAATGGTATATGGACAGTGCCTGCTCAAGTCACATGACTGGTGACAAGGAGAAGTTCATCACCCTTAGAGACAAGAAAGGAGGAAAGGTGACCTTTGGAGGTGATCAATATGGTAAAATTGTTGGTATTGGCATTGTGGGCAAAAATCCTGAAACATCCATTGAAGAGGTGCTGTTTGTGATTGGCCTCAACCACAACTTACTAAGCGTGAGTCAGACTTGTGACAAAGGAAACTGGGTGCTGTTTGACTCAAAGTTTTGCCTGGTCATCAGAAAAAGTGATCACAGAGTAATCCTCAAGGCTCAAAGGGATGGTAACTGCTATACTATTGAACTTGATAAACTTCCTCCTTTAGATTCTGTGTGCTTAATTAGTCAAAATAACGATAGTTGGTTATGGCATAGGAGATTAGCTCATGTCAATATGAATCAATTGTCTAAACTGGTTAAAAATGAGCTAGTTACTGGTTTGCCAAAAATATCTTTTGAAAAGGATAAAGAATGTGATGCATGCTTAAAAGGAAAACAAATTAAATCATCCTTCAAATCTAAAAACATAGTTACCACAACAAGACCACTTGAGTTGCTGCATATGGACTTAATTGGACCATCTAGGGTGAAAAGTCTTGGTGGTAATCTGTATGTGCTTGTAATTGTTGATGATTATTCTAGATTTACTTGGACATTATTCCTTTCTTCTAAAAGTGATACCTATGATGCATTTGTTACCTTAGTTAAGAAAGTGCAAAATGAGAAAGGTATCTCTATTGTGTCTATCAGATCAGATCATGGAGGAGAATTTGAAAATGCATACTTCCTGGAGTACTGCAGTGAGCATGGAATTGACCACAACTTCTCAGCTCCTAGGACTCCTCAACAAAATGGAGTAGTAGAAAGGAAGAACAAAACTATTGGGGAGATGGCCAGAGCTATGCTGAATGAAAAGGAACTTTCTCAAGTGTTCTGGGCTGATGCAGTGAACACAGCAAGTTACATCATCAACAGAGCCTACATCAGACCCATCCTGGGAAAGACTCCATACGAGCTGTACAAGGGGAGAAAGCCAAATCTGTCCCATCTCCATGTGTTCGGGTGCAAATACTTCATTCACAATAATGGCAAAGAAAACCTAGGTAAATTTGATGCCAAATCAGATGAAGGTATATTTCTAGGCTACTCTAGTAGGAGTAAGGCATATAGAGTTTATAATAAAAGATCAAATGTGGTAGAAGAATCTGTGCATGTGGTTTTCATTGAAAATGAAACTGTTTCAAAACATATTACCAATGAGGATGATCTTGCTTTCAATTTTGAAAAACTGGGCATTTCTGATAAAAGTAGAACTGAACCTCCAAAGATATCTGAATCTGTTAACATAGAGGAAGATATCCAGGAGCAAGAGTTTGATGAAGAAAATAATGAAGAAACATCTCAAGAACTCCCTAGAGCTTGGAGATATCAAAGGAATCATCCTGTTGATCAAGTGATAGGAGATGTTCAAGAGAGAGTCAAAACCAGAAAATAGTTAAGGGATCAAATGCTAAATTGTGCTTTCATTTCTCAAATTGAACCCAAATGTGCTGAAGAAGCCTTAACTGATGATTACTGGATTTTGGCAATGCAAGATGAACTTAATCAGTTTGAAAGAAATCAAGTTTGGGATTTAGTACCTAGACCCAAAAATCATCCTGTTATTGGTACCAAATGGGTTTTCAGAAACAAACTTGATGAATCTAGAACTATAATCAGAAATAAAGCTAGATTAGTTGCTAAAGGGTATAATTAAGAAGAAGGCATTGATTTTGAAGAAACCTTTGCACCAGTAGCCAGATTAGAAGCTATAAGAATTCTACTAGCTTATGCATGCATGAAAAATATTTTGCTATATCAAATGGATGTAAAAAGTGCTTTTCTGAATGGATATATCATGGAAGAAGTTTATGTAGATCAACCTCCAGGCTTTGAGGATTCTACAAAACCAAACCATGTCTATAAACTGAAGAAAGCTCTTTATGGATTAAAA
Source organism: Adenanthera pavonina (assembly GCA_026686845.1). NCBI lineage: Eukaryota > Viridiplantae > Streptophyta > Magnoliopsida > Fabales > Fabaceae > Adenanthera > Adenanthera pavonina. The sequence goes on from JAIVEN010000009.1 coordinate 21,695,900, forward strand.
CAAGCCCCTAGAGCATGGTATGAAAGATTGAGCAATTTTCTGTCTGAAAAAGGATTTAACAGAGGTAAAGTTGACACAACTTTATTTACTAAGAAAGAGAATAAAGATTTACTAATTGTCCAAATCTATGTTGACGATATTATTTTCGGTGCTACTAATGAAACTCTTTGCAAGGAATTTTCTAAGTTAATGTAGGGAGAATTCGAAATGTCCATGATGGGTGAACTCAATTTCTTCCTTGGATTGCAAATCAGACCGCTTAATGATGGTATCTTTCTCAGTCAATCCAAGTATCTAAAGGAGCTGTTAAAGAAGTTTGGAATGGAGAATACCAAGCCAATGGGAACACCTATGGCCACTGCAACCAAACTGGACATGGATGAAAATGGGAAAATGTTTGACATTACTCAATACAGAAGAATGATTGGATCCCTGCTGTACCTAACTGCCAGCAGACCTGACATTATGTTCAGTGTCTGCATGTGTGCAAGGTTCCAATCATGCCCCAAAGAAACCCATGCAATAGCTGTGAAAAGAATTTTCAGATATCTAATTGGAACATCACAGATGGGTCTTTGGTATCCAAAAGGCAATGGAGAAGATCTCAAAGGATACACTGATGCTGATTTTGCAGGATCCAAAACTGACAGAAAAAGCACAAGTGGAACTTGTCAGTTTCTTGGAGGATCCCTGGTTTCATGGTTCAGCAAAAAGCAAAACAGTGTGGCTCTATCCACTGCAGAAGCTGAGTATGTTGCAGCTGGAAGCTGTTGTACCCAAGTCATCTGGATGAAGCAGCAGCTTGAGGATCTTGAGGTTAAAATGAAAGAGATACCCATCATGTGTGATAATCAAAGTGTCATAAACATCACTAAAAATCCTGTCATGCACTCAAGGACGAAACATATTGAGGTTAGACACCACTTCATAAGGGATCATGTTCTGAAAGAAGAAGTTAAGCTGGAATACATCCCAACAGAGGATCAACTAGCCGACATACTAACCAAACCTCTACCAGAAGACAGGCATTGCAAAATAAGAAGAGAATTGGGAATGGTAAATCCCAATGAATTGTAAGTCATTTCTGTGCAATTCTGTCTTTAGAATTTTTAATACTAGAATTTATTCTAACTTGAGCATCGGAGTATGTTTTAATATAGTTGCAGGTACTCCTTGTGAAAATCAATGGCTAAAAGTTTAAAAGATTGGAGCACTCCAGATTGGAACAACCAGAAAATGAAGTGAATGATAATTAATCTAAGGTCTGGATCCATTCTGTAAGTTTTTAAAGTTGAAATTTGTATGATGTTTGATTGCTAGATGAATTTCATTGATAATCTGTGTTTTTGAACTGGTCAACATGGTCAACATTCGAATTTTGGTTGATCAACAGACGAACTTTGGCCTGTTATGCCTTGAACAGTTCTCGGTAATGCCTCAAAATTCGTCTGTTGAAGCTTGAAAGTTCAAATTTTCAAAAACAGAAATTTCAAAGTTATAATTGTCCATCACTGTTATACGAATTATTACTTCTTAACATACTAATGTTGAACAATATTCATAAAAGTTGAAAAATTCGAAGTTTCAGTTCGAAATTCGTCTGTTGACTTATGCTCTTGATGATTGAATGCTTGAAAGATATTGCTCTGCATGCTTAATTTGTCTATTGGTTGAAGTTTTGATTGTTGAAGCTATTTTTCTTTTCAACATTCGAATTTTATCGGAGCAAAATTCGTCTGATTGTGTATGTATTGATTGTTTCAAGCCTCTGTCAGACGAACTTTCAAGATGAAAATTCATCTGTCAGTAAGACGAGCTGAACGGTTTGACTTGTAACTGCCCGAAGTTCGAATTTTGACCCCTCAAAATTCGTCTGTCAGACGGTTACATGCGTTAAAACCGACGGTTTCCCACAGAACAGACGCAACCCTATTTGTAACTTCTCCAAGACTGTTCTGATTCTCTCTTAAATCCTCTTAACTCCTGTCCAAAAACCGTCTTTTCTCACCGATTAAACTTCCTTTCGCATCCCTTAAATCTATTCTCAGCCACATTCTGCATCATTCAACCAAGAAATGGCGAGAGTGAAGATTCCTGGAACAGGACAAGCTGGAACTCGGCCAAAAAGGACGGTCAAATCTCAATATGCTACAAAGGAAGGAGAGAAATCCAAGAGAAAGGCCGAACCCGGTAAAGCTACTCCTTCCAAACGCCAAAAATCTTCATCCAAGTCAGAACCTCAGAAAGCTGGGCCCTCATCTTCAAAATCTGCAGTTCCTTCGGCTGATACTGCTGCTGTGGCTTCCTCTTCTTCTACTAAATCTGGAGAGTTTGAATTGACTACACTACCACTGTGGAGCACCCCAGAGATTCAAGAAGAGTACACTACCAAGTTTTCAAACAAAAAGGTAATCAAGCCTCACTGTGTAAATATGGAACAATTTCTGATATCCAACAACTTTGATGCTGCAATATGGTTGATAAAATATAGAAATCTGTTGGAAATTGCTGAAAAATATGATGATGAGGTAGTAAAGACTTGGTATGCCTCTCTTAAATATAACAGCAAGAAAAGGAAATGGGAGGTCACCTTGAGATTAAGGACCATTTGGCTTGCTGATGAAACCTTCAATGAGGTATTGGAAATCCCAGGTCAAGATGGGCTGAAAGTTGACATTACAGCCTCTGGGTATGGATGAGGCTAGCACAGCTGACGAAGAAGGTGAGCCCTTCCTATATTACAAGGAGAGCACTATCTTGGACACCTTATTCAGAAGAAGGGAGAATAGGCCCACAATAAATCTGTTGAAGCCCACAGATCTAAGTGTACAAGTAAGGATCTTGCACTACATAGTGTCCAGGATCATATTCAACAAGGGTGGCAGCTTCAATTTGATAACAAGGGCAGAGGCTCATGTGATGACTGCTATCATACATGGGAAGCTGATCAATATGGGTCATATCATTCTCTAGTGAATGATAAAAGCAAGAGATCAGAGGAAGGATTCCACACTCCCCTATGCAGCAATTATTTCAAGAATCCTACAGCATGCTAGGATTCAGCACATTGAAAAGGGGAAAGGGAAGCTCACTGAGGCCTTCAAAGAAGAAGAATTGCAAAGGATGGGCATTGAAAGAGATGAAGGACATTGGGTTGGAAAGGGAGCAGGAAAATCTAAAGATTTGTTCTTTGTTGCTGATGCATCCCTCCAACAAGAAGGCACCTCTGAGGCTCCTGGCAGATCTGTACCTCAGCCTTCTCAGCCTATTCCATCTCCATCCAGGCCTACTGACCCTCCTTCCACTCCCTCCTCTCGAGCCAAGCCAACTAAGATCACTGAGCTGTTTGACAATCTATCAACACTCATTCTCAGTATTAGGGATGAGCAAAATGCCAATTTTGCTCATCTACAAGATCAGATCCATCAGTTGGCTGTGAATATGAAGGTGGTGGCTGATGCCTATGAAGAAATTAGAAATGCAATTCCTACCACTTCAGCTCCACCTCAGCCTGGTATCCCTGAGCCTACTCTGTCTCCATCTCCTGTGCCTCCAAGTCCTTTTGAGCTGGATTCTCCTATCCCTGATATTGGTATGCAAGAGACTGAACCAACTGGCATGCCAAAGGCCTCCAACAATGAGGTAAGTCCTGGTCCACCTTTGGACTATGGCATGGAGGAAGAGGGTCTGCAGGAAACAAGCCCAATTGAGCAGAGTGAAGCAGTTGCTCAGGACTCTATCCTTTCCACCCAAGAGTCTGAACAAGTTGAGCAGCTGGTAGCATCCATTTCTGCTTCACCATTTCTGCAATCTACACTCAATGAGGAAAGGAGCATTGTGCCTGTTATTGACTTTGCTGCTATTGCTCACAATGCCCTTCTGCTAGCTCAAAGGAGAAGGCTTGAAGAAATGTTTCCTCCTCCTGCACCAGCCTCTCCTTCTCTTGCTGATTATGGGCTGTCAGAGGAACAGAGAGCTCGGCTAGCTCTTTCCAGGCAGGACATGCAAGAGCTGCTTGAGGTCTCTGATGATTCTGATGAAGAGCCTGCTGAGCCACCTGCACCAGCTCAGCCAGAGATTCCTTTTGCTCCTGTCCCTCTTCGTGCTGTTCCTCTCACTCAGATACCTCCTCCAATGGACTTTGCTGGGCTTTCTGATGATGCCAAAAAGGGGGAGAAGATAAAGCAAACTGGGACTAAGCAAGCTGGAAGATCTGCTGAGTCATCTGGGAAAGAAAAGACTTACAGCAAGAAGTCTAAGCCAAAGAAGAAGTGATGTTTTTAGGTCTTAGGCTGAATCTTCTTGTTGTATCTAGTTTTTATTGTTTTATTGCTTGTTTGATGTTTTAAGAACTGATTGAAATATGTATTGCAACAATTTGTTTAAGTAAATTATGTTCTTGGTTGCAATGATTTGGGCTTTGAATCTCTTCGCTTAATCTGTTGAAAATGATATCTTATGAACTGTAATGCATATGTTGAGGGGGAGCTTGTGCAAGCAAACCCAAGTACTAATCCAGTTTGTGAGTTGTTTTGTCATCATCAAAAAGGGGGAGAATGTTGGATCAAGAGTTTTGATGATTCCTAACCAACACTCAAGAGCTTGGATTGAAGATATCAAAGGAGATCAAAGCTGTTTCAAGTGAAGATTTTCTGAGTATTTGCTATTAGATCTTTTGTAGGATCTTTAGTTTTTGTTTAGATTGGGTAAAAGATTTTGATTTTAGAAAAAGACGTTTTCAAACCTTGATTTAAAGTTAAATCTTTACTTATTTGAAAAATACTCACAAACAGACGAAGTTTGAAAGTATAACTGAACTGTCAAATTGGAAATTCGAACTTTGCTTTTGGAAATTCGAATTTCGAGCTAAAACTGAATAAGTCTGCAGAGGTGTCCCTCTGTCAGACGAATTTTGGTCATTCAAAATTTGAATTTTCATCAAGTCTGAAAGAAGCCTTTTTGTGACAGACGAACTTCACTCTTTCAAAATTCGAATTTCAGACAAAATGCAATTTGTGAAAACCAAAGAAATTCGTCTGAAACTTTGCTAAAATTCATCTGAAATCAAGAAGAAACTAAGTTTGAAAAATGCTCTCTGACAGATGAACTTTGACTTAGAAACATTCGAATTTTCATCCTAATCAAGGGAGCTACTTTGTGACATTCGAATTTCACTCTTTCAAAATTCGAATTTCAGACAAAACAAAACGTGAGAAAATAGAAGAAATTCGTCTGAAAGTTTGATAAAGTTCATCTGAGATCAAGAAAGATTTAAGTCTCAAAACTGGTCTCTGACAGACGAATTTCACTCTGCCAAAATTCGAATTTCAAAGAAAGTGAACTACGGTGCCTATTTGAACGTTCAACGGACAGACGAATTTTGGGCATCCAAAATTCGAATTTCGAGGGTACTGTAGAAAATTGAAAACACTGTTCACGATTTACAGAAAAACTTTCGTCTTGAAAATTCGTATGTCACATTGTGAAAATATTTTATAAGTTTTAAAATTCGAATTTTACTCTATGGACAGACGAACTTCGTATTTTAACGTTGGAAGCTTTAACCTTCGGTTCCCTCGAAATTTGTCTGTTGGCCAACCAAAATTCGAATTTCAGTATGTCAGAAACATTAAATGCGGTTGGTAAACGGATAGTTTTTCAGAGTAACCGTTGGATAACTTCCCCAACGGATAGATTTAGTCTCTAACGGATATTTAAGACCTAAATCTATAAATACAACATCATTTGAAGTTGTGGGAAACGAATCAAACTTGTATATACCGAATTTCTGCTGAATTTTCATCTCAAAAGCTTTTACCCTTCCAACTTCATTATTTGTACTTAAACCTTCATATCTACTCTATTCAAGAGAGTTATTCATTTGTAAACAATCTACTCTTCATCTGAAAGATAGATTTACTTGTGAGGGGTATTCACAAGGGGATTGGGAAGCACTTAGAGAAAGTGCTTAGAGAGTTTGAGAGAGCTCAGAACAGAGCATACTCGTGTACTGTGGCTTTAGCAAGAAGCCCGTTGAAATTCTTGCTGGATAGTGGATAAATCTCAAGAGGTGTCTTGGGGACTGGATGTAGGTCAAGTGGATAGACCGAACCAGGATAAATCACTGAGTTTTCTTCTCCTTATCTCTACTTTTCAGCTTGCTCTGTTTTACACGTTGTTTTCATTATACTGTGATATCTTCACTTGCTTTGCTTTGTGCAGAAAAATTTCAATCTTCCCAATTCACCCCCCCTCTTGGGAAGTCAGCCTTGCTAACAATGTGCCGTACTTGGAGTAGGAGCCTAGGTTTTTTTGTGTGTGTTGTGTTGATTAGATTGTGACAATTGCGTAGAAAATACACAATTCAAATTCAAATATGTTATTTTTACTGACTGGTTGCATGTAAATTAGTATACATTCTACATTATTGTAAATAGGGAGGATGGATGTAAGATTTAGTGTATATATTTAAAAAAAAATCACACTTTCTAGATTAGGTTTGAGTCATAACTGATCTAGAAAGTATACTGTTACAAAATTCGTCTATTAGCAAATATTTCTCAATTCTAACACAAGCTAACATTAGATAACTTTGAAATAACCCATTTAAACATTGTGGTAATATAAATAAATGATAGTTAAAGATTTTTACCCAGTCTTCATGGTGAGAAATCATAGAAACTAAATCTTCTCTTGTTTTTCATTGAATTTCTTCACTTTCCCCATTCATACTTCTTTGATATTCTTCTTTCAAACTCTATTTATTTGGAATCATTAAAACTTCCGATTTAACATTGGAGACTTTGCCATCACTTGGACTTATCATTTTAGTGATTGGGGAGTGAGATTTGGCAATCTCAATAGCTGGTTTATCTCATGCAAATATATCATTAAAATTTTACAAATATTTCACATATAATCACATAAACTATTTAAATACCATATTGTTAAATAAAAATTTTGGCAGAGTTTCTCCTTAGAAAATGAACATCCTGGGGAACAAAACCCCTCATTTTATACCCAAAACTAATCACAAATCAATACAAGAATAATATGGCAACAAGATATAATCATAGAAATAAAAAAGAATAACATAATGCAATAAAATAAACCAAGCTACCTCTTGAGGAACTTTGAACTTTCCCTTTGAAATGAAAGCTTCTATAAGCTTTCTTGAACTCCCACAAGTCTTAAAACATCATTCAACATCCACTAAATCAACTAGAAGTAAGGGTTGTCTAACAAAGTTTCACTAGACCCTACAATTTCACTTATTTTATCTTTTACTTTTCTTTAATCCAACACTTGATCTTTACTAATTTGGACCTAAAGAACTCATTTTTAACATCAAAACCTTGAAAATCCAACTCCTTCGCATTATAAAAACTAACTGTAATAGGGGTTTGAGGAGGAAAGAAATGATTTTTATTTTTTTTTCCTTCCAAACACACTTGAACATGCTTTTCTTGCATTTCCTCACACTTTCTCTCAAGTTTCATGCAAGAAAAACACTTTGTCCCTCACCCCTATGTCTTGAACGAAATACACAGCTTAAGAGAAGAAGAGAAACTCATCCCAAACTATGATAAACTACTTGAAACTTGAAGGAAATTGCAAGAGATCAAGGAAGAAAATTCTTATCAATTTTTCCTAGAATTTCTACTCTTCTTTCTTCCTTCATTCTTCCACTTCTTCCTCCTTTCTTCTTGGTGTTTTTCAGACATCTCCCTCTCTTTCTTGCTCTGAATTTCATTCAAGCTATGAGCCAAGAGGGAGTATATATAGAAATTTCCAACCAATCAGAATTTGACACTTTTTTTCTCTTGAATTCTCTTGAAATTTCTATGGAAATGACATAAAATATTAAATAATGCAATTTTATCATGTGCTGCTAGTTGTGCAAGAAATAGAGGGCATTTTAGATAAAAAATGTTGGATATTTACTTATCCAGATATATCTTGAATAGATCTGGACAAATAAAGTTACTTTAGTAATATATATTACTATTGTTAGGACACCAGTTTTAATTATTTTTTGATATAAAATTATGATAATATCCTATCCTAGTTGGTTTAAATGTGGTGCTCACATACCTTTTTCTTACTTTACTGCCTTTTGTGGGGCCCACTGTACCATTTTTCTGAGCACTGTGCATTTTTTGACATTTGGCATGGAATTTTTCTTTAGATAAATTTCGTTAACCTTAAACCATTATACCATTTGCTTTGACTTATCATGAGCTTCATTTTGACATAAAATTTACATAATTTTGGAATTACTCTTAATTTAGCAAAAATACAATTTGCAAAACTTTCAAGCACTTAGTTGCAATTTTTCCTAGGGGCTAATATGCAAATAAATATTTTTTCTAACGGAAAAAATGTAATTTTTGAATTTCTTTTCCTTGACCCCAAATTTGACCCTTTTTCCTTTTTTACATTCATTCACATGCATATGATTTTTCTATTACCCACTACATTTTAATCTATTTAAAATTTTCAGGATATTATAGGGAAAGAGTAGTTGGTGTCCATAGATTATAGGTGAAGTTTAAAACTTTAGTTTGAATAAGCAAATCTTTGCTGTGTCCCTCTAATACTCCTTCTAGTCTCAAATGTACTTCTTCTGGTCTATAAGAAAAGTTAGGTTTCAAAAAATTATTTTGATCCAAAATATAAGCTATGTTTACATATTGTATGGTGTATTAATATTTTTTCTTATTTTTCCCTTAGCTTTAATTGAGAAGTGAAAGGAACAAAATTAGAATTTAATGCATTTAATAGAGGTGACAGTGAAAAGAACTATAATTTTTTGACAAATGTAATAAGTTAATCAACCTTTTAATCATTTCTTTCATATGTGTGAAATTTCTGAAACATACTTATATTATGGATCGAAGAGAGTAGATAGCTTGGAAGTTTCATAGTTTAAAATATAAGTCATGTCTAGGTCATTGAATATTTTTCCATATATACCTCTCATTAATCATGTTAAAAGAAAAAAAAAGATTGAAAAATTACAGCACTTAATTAGAGACATATTGTGACACCTTAAACTTAAATTTATTTTTCATGTATTTGACTCCAATTATGTCTATTATTGCATAATTAGAAACTTAATTGCATAAAAATATCAAAAATGATTTTTCTTTATTTTAGGTACTGTTCATTGTGCAATTTCCATTTTACCCGATGAACTTCAAAAATTCATAACTAATTCTAAGAAAATCATCTCAAAGTAGCTCAGTTCTCTAAAAACAGCTAAAAATATTTTATACATGGAAAAAATATGAAATAAAGCATTTTCTAGACCAATTAATACAGTTTATTTCTTAAATATTTACTGTACATTTGGTCATTTTGAAACTTCCTAGGTTTTGGCCTTATTTTTAAAAATTCATATCTCATGATATCCTAAGCCAAATTAAGCATTATTTGTAACACCTCTTATGACTTTTTTTTGGCATTGTGTGCAGAACTGGAGGAAAGTATGATGGAGGAAAATTCAAGTGGAGTCTGATAAAGCTTCCCATCGTGGTGAGAAGCAGGGCTGCCGTGGTGAGAGCAAGTCCATTGGCGTTGTTTCAGCTGAAACACGGTGAAGCGCAGTAGACTTATCCAAGGCCGCAGTGAGACTCGGGAATCTAGTTTAAATTAGAAACATTTCAGATGAACATAAAGAAAGAAATGAAGGGAGCAACGGAGAAGAACGTGGGAGCTGTGCTAGGGTTCAAGATTTTTGGCCATTGGGAGTGATTTTTGAACCTTGGAAGCTTGGATTCACATTGGTAAGTGATCCCTACTCCTCCCTCTCCATTTTCTTCAGTTTAAATTTGGGGTTTTTTGGTTATGAGTTGGGATTTCCAGTTTGGGACAGAATCCACTAATTGAAATGGACATTATGGGGTTAAAGATGTATGTTTTGGTGTTCTTATTGCTTGAATGTGAGTTTTGAAGGGTTTATGCATGATTTGAGCTTAACCTTTGGTTGTTTTTTGTTAAGGCTCTTAGGAATCCGAAGTGTGTGGGATTGTTTGGTGTCTGAATGATTCTTAGGAGCTTAATGAATGTGGTATTAGAACCTTGGGTTAAGCTAAATTGGTTGAATTATGATGTTTGGTTTTATTGGCTTATGTGGTTAATTAAGGAATTGTGATATTGTGAAGGTTGTTTGGTCAACCGAGAGGGGTTCAAGCGTGTTGGATAACTCGAGAAGTTCGTGGAATCCACGTATATGGTATTGACACTTGAGGTAACCGAGTGTTTGTTTGTATCTTATTATTTGTATTGTACGATGTTATGTATATTTATATATATATATATATTTGCATGTTTCTTTCATACCACACTATAGATGTATTTGTGTGTATTGTTTTCTATATATCGTGGTATACACACAGCTAGATGATAATTATGATGATGATTAGAGATGATGATATTGATGTGACATGAAGCATGCATGACATTGTGATACATGATGATGATGATTATATGATAATATATGCATCATCACATGGCATTGTGAGATTGTGATATATGGTGGATTGGGTGTGATAATGATACGATATGATATATGATGATATGAAATATGATGATATGAGATATAATTAGGAAGGATAAGGATGGGATCGCTATTGCTAAATCCTCCCCTATGGCCAAGAGAGCCAGGTGGCAGTGGACTAAACCTTCCCTAAATCACCACCAATTCGAGGTGGTCTAGGGGAAAGAGAGCCACAGTCCAAATACTAGTATAATCTTTGGCCGGGTTGCATTTGTATAAGGTGAGCTTGGTGATATCCTGGAATCAGTCTTCACTGGCTATTGAAAGGGAATTACCTATATGAAATGTCCTATTATGATGAAAGCCCATGGTTTTAGCTATGTGCAAGGGAGACATGTATTCCATTCATTTCACATTTCATTCATGAGTTGTATGAGATATATGTATATATGTGTGTGTGTGGTTGTCCTTGGTTATTGAGACATTGTCTCACACCCCTCTTTCATGAACTAATCTTTCAGGTGATGGTTCTGGCACTAGTCCTGAGAAGCTAAGGGAGTAGCATCAGATGTGGGAATACTAGGTCTATGCAGTTTATGTTTAATTTGGGTTTATGTCTTGTGCCAAGTAAGATAGAATGTTTTGTAATGGATGTATGATATTGTATGGATAGGTATGTGGAATTGTGTTGTATGCGTTGTGTATAAAGAATGGTGGTGTATGTGTGACTCGGGGTGTTGAGGAGTCTGTGTCGTAGTATTTGTAAGCCTCAAGGGTGTTTGGGCTTCATTGGTGTGTTTTAGGGCATGTAGCCCATGTTGTCAAATGGGGTTCAAGGGGGTCAAATCTCAGAGGAAGGGTTCCTTTGAGGTGAAACCTTTTTAGACAAGTTGTTTGGGTGGTTTTGGACCTGCGTGAATAGTCTCGAGTGGTTGAATTACCTTTGGTGGCAAATGGAAGTTGTGAGTTGTGAGTCTTAGTCAAAAAGTGGCCAAAATGGTGTCAGTTGTCCAAAATCTCCATACGGAGTTGGATTGAGGTGATAGTGTTGGCTATGGATAGATTGGGACTAGATTGACTCATAGGAGTTGGAATCATGTCAATCGGAGGTTGGAGCATAAAGTTATGCACATTAGAAGTTCACCCCGGTGTTGGAAATTTGCTGGTATAGAAAACCAGCAGGGGGTGCTGTAGCGCCAGGTAGCACGCTGAGGAGCCACGAAGTCCAGTAGTGTGGTGAGATAAGAGAGGTTTGGAGCCGCAGTGGTATTGTAGCGGTCACGGTCCCAACCTAGTTTTTGGTGTTGTTTGGTTCGTTTTCGCTGTTTTGAAGTTTTGGGAAGTTGATTTGAGATGTTTGGGTTGCGTTTGGTTAGTTTTTGAAGATTTTAGACAAGTTTGGAGGTAATTAGGAGTAGATTGTTACATTATTTATGTTGTTGGAAATCCTTGTGTGTCTATATTCTAGACATATTTTTCTTGTACATTTATCCTACTAAAATAGGGCAAGACACTAACTTAAACCAAGAGGGGTCCAAACTCAACTTTAACTGGAACAATTTTAATAAAACTTACATATCTTTCATTATATAGCTCCAATTACTACAAAATAAGTGGGATATTAATCCTAAGATATAGGGTTTTCCATACATATAAACCACTAAATTTTTGGAGCTTTACATGATTTTATATTGCCTTTTGAAATTTCCAGTACCTATACTCAAGACTTCCAATTTCCAACTTTGCCCTGTTCTGAACCCTAATTTTGAAAATTCATCATAAATTGTAAACTTATCCAATTTATGTGAAATATAGCTTCTTTTAAAACTTGTTTTGTATGCTTTCAGGGCAAATATAACACGCCCACCAATTGCTCTATTTTGAGCTAAATACCTTCATCTGAACTACTACTAATCATCATTGACATAGTTTTGCCATAGCTCCCACAACCAAACTTAATAATATAATACATCATCATTCAATGCTAAAAATCCACACATATCATCATGCAAGGTTCATAAAAACATAATCATGCTAAGTTAAGGTTCATAAAGACATAATCATGCTATGTTACAAAGTCATAACATTATACATGATTTTATACAAATTCCCAGAATGATACATCATTATTAGCTCTATTTGCTCAAAAATCATGCTGCTCTTTTATCCACTTAGCTTTGCATTGATCTTTGACACACCTTGGTCCTATCATGGTTAGTCATTTGGAAAGGAATGAGATTCAAACAATCTCAATAGTAACTACCAAAATGCAATCATATTATCACATAATGCAAGCCATTATCATAAAATTCTCATTCAATCACATTAAAACATTAAAACTTTAACAATTTTATAAAAAATTGGGCAGAGTTTCCCTTTGAATTTTGGACATCCAGGGTCTCAAAACCCCTCAAATAACTCGGCCAATGCCAACAAATCATCACAAATCAACAATACAATCAATTGACATATTATCGAAATCATTGCAATCTATATGACAATATAATGTAAATATAGGTTTGGTTACTACCTTGTAGCTTTCCAATTCTTCCCAAGCTTTGCACACTCTTCCTTTTGTTCTCTAATACTTCCTTAAACCCTATTACACCATAAAATAAGGTCACAAGTCATTGGTTACATGACTTCATTCATAAAATGTGCAAACTCAAAAATTCATTTTGCTATCCTTTGATCTTTGTTTGTACAACACACTTGCTCTTACATAATTTGTACTCAAGGAATCCATTTAATAAATCTAGATAGTAGAAAACTAGAGAAAATTGTAGAAAAATATTTATCCAATAAACTTTAAATCTAATAGTATATTCTTGCATCTTGAAGGACTTCTATGGCTTTTCATGGTGTAATTTCTTCATAACTCCATTTTCTCTCTCTACCCTCTCTAGGTTGAAACTTTTAGAGATAAAATTGAGAGAAATAAACCATAAAATACCATGATAGTCAAGTATATACAAGATAGTAGTCATAGAAACCTACCTTGGAAGTTTGGGACCTTGAGATTGCCCCTTGTTTTCTCCATTTGAGCTTCAAGTTTCAAGCCTTCTCTCCTTCTTTCTCCATTGATTGTGCGTGCTTGGAGTGCTAAAGAAGATGAGTTATTTCCTTAATTAAGTAATTCAAGGGATTAAGTAATAAAGTTAACTTTGGTTACTTTAATTGTCAACTTTAGTTACTTTTTGTAATTAAAGCTTTTAACTAATTCCATTGAGGTCCTACAGCTACTGCAACACGTCACATGTCCTATTCTTGACCAAAAATTGCTCTAATAACTTTTATGGACCAAAATGCCCTTTACTAATTGAGTTTACCAGTACCGATTAACTATTTTTATCGAAATTGTCATTAAATAGATACAGGGTTATCCAACAATTACTTTTAGTCTAAAATCATTATCTTGACCTAAAATATATTTTAGCAAGGTCTAATCATTGTCTTTGAATCAGTACTATTTTTTTCTGCAATCTGAAATAACCTTTATTGAGTAAAATATTAATATTAAACCCTAACTAACTAATAAATATTATTTTGAACATAATAAATTTCATACTATATTTCATTGTGTTTAACTCATTAGAGTTTTTTCTTGACTATACTTTTTCATATTTACAAAAATACCCTTGATCTGAGATAAATTTATAATTTTTAAAACTTTCAGTTATTAGGTGTAATTTTTTCCATTCTCTTTTCCTCCTTCACGTTGAACTCATTCTTAAGAGATTACAATACAAGGATTCTTAATTCTTGGGGTCAAAAATAATTTTCTCATTTTTCTTTTTAACCTGAAAAATGACCTCTTTACTCTTCTTTACGCTTAAAGGTGTCTCTCCATTTTTCCCAGTTACTTATGCATTTTATGATATCAATATTTTTTCCTTGGGATTTAAATGCAATATTCACATTTTACTTCTAATTTGAGAAATGACCATTTTTTCCCTAAGCCAAGTTAAAAAAACTTAATTACCCATTTTTTCAGGCACTTTTTGTTATTTCTTCCAAAGACTAATTTTTTATTATTTCTTTTTTTACTATTCACAATAACTTCAAATTAGTCTATCTCTCTACCTAGACATCTCGAGAACAAAATATTTATATCGTTGCACATAGCCTGAGACGAGCTTCCATTCACATGGTATATTGTATACTTTCAAGAGAAAGTTCAGGAATTAATTTTTGTTCAGGACCTTATGAAGAATTAATTTCAATTTAGGACCAAATATAATTTTATTTAAAGATAATATGGGAAATTAATTCTATCTAAAGACTAAGCATGCAACTTCTCCATCTCACTTCCTTTCACATCTCTTCATGCATTTTATGGCATCCCGTAAAAATAAGGATATTATACATATCTAAAAAATAAATTATATTTAAACAAATTTAAGATGTGTAACAAGTTTTCTTAATATGTGTGAAATAGTTAAAATAGATTTATATTTAAAATCGAAGAGTGTAACATCCCTCATGACATTGTTTTGGCATTGTGTGCAGAACCAGAGGAAACAGGGCGGAGGAAGGCTCAAATGGAAGAAAAATTGGGCTCCATGCCATGGCTAGAAGCAGGGCTGCCACGGCAAGAGTGAGTCCAGTGGCATTTTCTAGCTGAAACATGGTGGCGCTATGGCGCGAGTCAGGTATCTGGTTTAAATAAAAAACATTTTAGTCAATTAGACACGAAAAGAAAGAAAAAAAACAGAGAGAGTAGTGAGGAGCTCTACTAGGGTATGCAAGATCTGGCATTAGGAAGTGATTTTTGTACCTTTGGAGCTTGGATTCACGTTGGTAAGTGATCCCTACTCCTCCCTCTCTAATTTCTTTGATTTAAACTTGGGATTTTTTGGTTATATGTGGGGATTTCCGGTTTGGGTCGAAGTCCACTAATTGAAATCAATGAAGTGGGGTTAAAGAAGTGCGATTTGGTATTCTTGTTGATTGTGTGTGAATTTTGAAGGCATTATGTATGATTTGAGTTACCCTTAGATTGTTTTCGATTAGGGCTCTTGGGAATCTAAAGTGTATGGGATTGTTTGATGTTTGAATGGTTCCTAGGAGCTTAATGATGCATGAAAGGGGTGTTAGAATCTTAGGTTAGGCTAAAGTAGTTGAATTGTGATGTTGGTTAATGGTATATGTTTTAATTGAGAAATTGTGATCTTGTGAAGGTTGTTTAGTTGACCGAGAGAGATTCAAGTGTGTTGGATAACTTGAGAAGTTTGTGAAATCTGTGTGTGTGGTATTGACAACCTGAGGTAATTGGGTTTTTTTTGTATTGTATTGTTTGTATTGTATGATAGCATGTTTATTTGTTTATATATGCATGTTTCTTTCATACCATGATATTGATGTGTTTGTGTGTATGGTTTTCTATATATCATGGTATGCACTCAACTAGATGATGACTATGATGATTATGATCATGATGATAATGATGATTAGAGATAATGATATTGATATGACATAACATGATGCATACATGACATTATGACATGAGGATGATGATTACATGATGATACATGAGCATCACCACATGGCATTGTGAGATTGTGATATATGGCAGATTGGGTAGTGATGATATAATATATGATATGATTATGATGATATATGGTAAGGGAGGATAAGGATGGGATCCCTACAGTTAAATCGCCTCCTATGGCCAGGAGGGAAAGGTGCACAGTGGACTACACCATCCCTAAATCACTGTCAATTCATAGTGGGAAAGGAAAAGGAGAGCCACGATCCGAGCTCTAGTGTAATCTTTGGTCGAGTTACATTAGACTAAAGTGAGCATGGTGATGTCCTAGAATCAGTCTTCACTGACTACTGAAACGGAATTACCTATATGAAATATCCTGTTATGATGACAGCCCATGGTTTTAGCTGTGTGTGAGGGAGATATGCATTCATTTCACATTGCATGCATGGAATGTATGAGTTATATGTATATATGTGTGTGGATGTTTCCGATTACTAAGACTTTGTCTCACACCTCTCTGCCATAAACTAACCATTTTAGGTGACAGTTCTGGCACTAGTTCAGAGAAGGTGAGGGAATGGCTTTGGACGTGGGAATATTAGGTCTATGTAGTTTATGTTTATTTGGATATGTATTTTGTGCCAAGTAGGATATGATGTTTTGTTATGGATAGATGTATGTATGGATATATATGTGGAATTATGTTGTGTATGATGAATGATGGTGTATGTGTGGTTTGGGGTGTTGAGGAGCCTGTGTGGTAGTATTTGTGTGCCCAGAGGTGGAATTGGGCCCTGTTGGAGTGTTTTAGGGCCTGTAGCCCATTTTGTCAGATAGGGTTCAAGGGGATCGAATCTCAAAGCAATAGTTCCTTTGATGTGAAACCTCTTTGGACAAGTTGGTAAGTGGTTTTGCACCTGTGTAAATGGTCCCGAGTGGTTGAATTACCTTTGTTGGCAAATAGGAGTTGTGAGTTTTGGTAAAAAAGTAGCCAAAACGGTGTCAAGTGTCCAGAATCTTCATATAGAGTTAGATTATGGTGAAATTGGTGTCTGAGGATAGATTGGGTCTAGATTGATTTGTGAGTTGGAATCAAGTTAATTGGAGATCGGAGCATAAAATTATGTGCATCGGAAGTTCGCCCTAGTGTTGAAATTTTTGTTGGTATGGAAACCAGCATGGGGTGCCACGGTGACAGGAAGCAGGCTGTGGTGCCAAAATATTTTTTGGTGTTTTTGTGATGTTTTTCTGCTATCCAGTAGTTTTGGAAGGTTCGTGTGAAATGTTTGAGTTATGTTTGGTTGGATTTTGAAGCTTTTGGTCAATTTTGGAGGTGTTTGGGAGTAGGTCATTAGATTTTGGTATCAGAGAAATAGTTTTGGGCCATTGCTTCTGCTTGAAGTACTACTTGGCACAACTTTAAATATGTAAACTATATTCCTATTGCAATCCTAGTCTAGAACCATACCTTTGAATGTGTTGTTGCTTGTGTGTAGGAAGAATGACTCACAAAGGAAGATCGAGTAACAGTGATCTTATGAGGCAGATGCATGAGATGTTGGCTGGCCTCGGTAATCAAATGGATACTTGGGGAGACGTTGAATAGGTTGCAAGAGTAGATGAATAGGTAAGAGCAGGGGTGATGTGTGTAACATCTAAATTTTTATGATTTTGTATGAATTCTGGTTTAGAAAATTACTGCATAAATAAAATTAAAAGAGCTTAAATATCTTATGTAGATCAAATTAGGGACTAAATTGTAAAGGATGATCAGGAACTAAATTGCAAAAAAAGTTGGATGGCATAATTGAAAATATTAATTATTAGCAAAAAGACAAAAAAGGGACATAGATGTCATTTCCTCAAACAAATTATCTGTCTAGTATTTGCTAAGACTGATTATAGGAGATGATTCAGGAAAATGAGCATAAGAAATTATACTCTAATAAGCAAAACCAAAAAATAGATATATTGGGCAGAAAATTAATCCGAAGTTCCATAATCTATAAATTAATAAGAATTAGAAAATAAGTCTAGATCAAGAAACTCAAATATATTATGACATAAAAAGAGATACTGGATTTTTCTATAAGTTAAATAGCCATAGAATCGGTCTAATGGATATTGGGCCAAAATCGGAGTCCGGGCCTAGTATGACTGCAACGGTTTATTAATGGGCCAAGAATACTATTCATGGATGCCCAATAAAGGTGTATAAAATCCTAATAGACTAGGGATGATTTTTGGAGGCCCAAAAGTATTATTGACAAGAATAGCTCAAACGATGTCAAGAAAGGATAAAGAGCCCAATATGCCCAATTCACTCGATTCCTAGACTGATTAAATTATAGATGACCCAGTAGACTATAAAATAATCAAGAATAAGTCCAAAATAATTTTAGAAGGTTTATAATAATTATATATGCAAAGAAGTTACAAGAAAAACTAACTAGGACTAATTTTATTGATGTTTTCGGTTAGAGCCCAATAAGGTAAAATATCTTTTAAAATAAATTTTATGAGCCCATAAATGATTAATTAAGGTTATAATGAGTTTGAAATTCATATTTTAAGTATATTTATGCATGAAAAATTTTGCCAGATAAAATTTACATAATCAGAGCCCGAAAACCCAGTATATATTGAAATTAGGCCTAGAATTAAATGGTTTAAGCCCAAATAATTAAATGCATCATCTTGGGCTGAATTTAGACTCAAAATGGTGTGCAAATAAGAAGACAAAGGAATGGAGAAGAGTTAACCACCATGCATGATACTATTTCAAAGATTAGGTGTCAAAATTGGAAGTTTGGATAAAGTAAGCTTATGTAAGCATAATGATACAATATTTACCTTATTTGGAGATAAAAGTGGCATCTAAATTAATGACAAGAGAGGAAAAATTAATTAGATAACAATTATATGAAGAAATTAGGTGTATGGTGGAGAAAAGGGGTGATGTAGGGCAATTTTGGCCCTTTGATCAAAATTTAATCCAATGGATGGAGTTGCTTCTTGTTGTCTATAAATAGGCTCTTCCTCCCCTCCATTCTTCACATCAAAAAATGAAAATCCATCATATATTAGTGAGAGACTGAGTTATAGAGAGAATGAGGAGAAGAGGAAAGGAAGGTTTGCAAATTTAAGGTAACATCTTTTCCCTTTCTTACATTTTATTTCTAAATGGTTGTTTAGATCTTGTATTTCTATAATTGGTAGGTAGAGAACATGTTTATGTTATGAATATGATGATGATGTTGGATCAAAATGGTGAAAGAATGATGAACATGCTATAATTTTTTGCATGAATAATCATGAATATGTGATAAGCATGATGAACATGCTAAAAGATGACTTTTGATCTTAAATGTTATCATGCCAAAATGAAATCATGTTTCTTGCAATTATTTTTAAATATTATAGAATGAGATTATGATGTTATTGGGATTTCTTAAATCTCACCTCACCAAATATCTAACCATGATTAGGTTCAAATCATGTGAAAGGCAAGGAGATAAAGGAGGATCAATGAAGAAATGTTCAGAAATATGAAGGATATTTTGGATGCTTATATAATATCAAGTCCAATGACATTTTATGTTACAATTATGTAAATTTCGTGTGACTCCTAGATGATGAATAAAAGTCTATTTTGGATCAATTTTACATGTATTATGTGACTACTATTGAAACTATGGCATTATGGAATTTTATGGAATGACATTTGGAAAGATTTGGGTAAATTTTGCAAGCAAAATTCACAAAATTCACTGTAGCTGTTTGCCCAATAAAATTCCAAATTAATATTTTTCCCTCATAGAGTATTTTAAGAGATGAATTTAACAATTTGAATCACCCTTAAAAGATTTTTTTAGAATTAGTTATGATTTTTCAAAGTTTAGCCAAATTATTTTATTTACCAAATAAATAGTGACATTTGGTAAATTTTTTTGAATTTTTTGAATTTGGCCCAAATTTGCTTCTAAATGCATCTAATTGGAACCCAAACCACTAAAGATGAATAGTAAAGGATTCCTAAGGTTAAGGTTTGACAATGTGAATGAAGAGGTTGGCATGTTTGTGGACTTGAACGCAGGAGAGGATGAGAATGAGAGTGTGGTGGAGCCCGAGAGAGCCCCAAGAGTTGTTTGAGGGAGCCCGTCTAGAGATAAAGGAGCAGCTATCTGTGGTGGAGTTTATGCCCTTTAAGGACTTGTGCACGAAGATACGTGTCTTATCCAAGCGAATGAAGGAAGCCAAGGAAGATAGAAGGAATTCCATAATTCGAGCATTTTCTCACCTAGGACCTATAGGAGGAATCAGTTAAGGAAGTGGTTCAAGTAGTGGCAGTAACGGTGGTAGTATAGGTTCTAGTGGAGGAAGAGGTCGCCATAATAGAGGCTGCCATGGTAGAGGTAGAGGTAAGTTTGGCAGGGATCAGTCTAATAGAGGTCGGTACTGTAGAGAACTATTTTATTGAGGAGGCTTTGACCAAGGGAGTTCTAGTCAAAGTGAATATGCAAGGAGAGATTCAGCAAGGAGAGATTCAGCTCCATCCCAATATAGTTCAGGTAGTGTATCAAATCCATGCACAAAATGCGGGTTGAGCCATGGTGACCGTCCGTGCTTGCACCACTATAGAATTTAGATTTAGGAATGCATATTCGGTAACATTTTATTAGAAAACGTGTCCAAAAGTACCTTTCGGAATGGTTGCTTTCTTAAGCCTTCTTGGAGGTTAACCTGTAGATCATTTGTAAAAGAAAATGTTCCCTAAAGGTTGACCTTTGGACAATAAAGTTTCCAGAAACGCCTTTGGAAACGTTTAAATAAAAAAAGGTTCCAGAAGGCTGTAAACTTTGGGGAACTTTACTTTTAATAAGTGTTCTCTGTTCAATTTTTTTTATATTTTTGAACATCAAAAAATAAAACCAGACTATTGCTCTTTAGATCAAGAAAATCTTTTCCTCTCTTGTCTTCAAATCCTTCTTGCTCTTTCACTCATTTTCGGATCAACCCATCGACGTCTCACCGAAGCAGTCTTGGCTCTCACTCACATCGTGCTCTTTTTCTCCTACCCATCAAACCCTTTTCTCAATTGCATTCCTCTCCCATTTACTTTCTCCTACCTCCATTCAGCAACGGCAGTATTCCTTCCCGTCACCGGTGCAATCTCACTACCACCGCTCTTGTCTTCATCTTTATTGTTCTTCCTATCATTCTCTACTTCTTGTTGCCGCCCTTAACAAGCCTTACCTCACTCTATATTGCTTGATACTCTCTCAACCTCGCCTTCACCAAACCCTATCCTTGCCTTCAACCTTCTCCACTATGCACTCTAGTGTCGAATTCCTCGGGAGTCTCATCAATTTTGTATTCATAAGAATTTGTTCTTTTTCTTCTCGATCTCTTACTTTTTTTATTTGTTCTAGTTTTTCTTGTTTCTGATTTCAATTTGATTTTAGATAGTTGAAAATTCATGTTAAGGCTGAAGACATTCTAATTCCTTCAGAGTCCTCATCAATTATGACATCTGTTCATACTTCTGTCCTCTTTCCATTTTGGTGCATTCTTAACTCTTGATTCTAATTTTGTTTTGATTTGAAAACCAAATTCACTTTTCCTTTTTGTTGATTTAAAGCGCTTTGGGTTTCTTAATTTGATTGCCTTGGATAGATGGAGCACCCGATGCATTCTCATAGCTTGAAATTGATTATTGAATTTGCATTGATAATTTTAGTACTACTCTATTCTTATTCAGTTTATATTGTTCTTAGAGAGTTTGTCATTTTAGTCATAAATTTTGTTCATATTTGTTTTCTCTATTCTTTGTTGCTGAATACGTCCACTTCTAGCCCATTTTATTTGACTTAAGCTTCTTTAGCCCATTTTATTTGAATTTTCAGTTTTAATCTTTGATTTCCTCTTTGAATGGCATGTTTGTGATATTTTCTATGTGACTTATTTTAGTTAGGACTTGGCAGAGCAAAAATTTGATCTCTACTTTCATGGATGGATATAGTGCGTATGTGATATTTCCTAGAGTTATTTTTTATTTAATGGTGTAGTTTCTTAAAAGCAATGTAAAAAAGGTATTTCAACAGTAATGAGTTTTTGAGCAAAATAATAACTCGAACAAAAACATCACACCATTCATTATTATTATTATTATTTGACTAATATTTACAACAAAAAGTTATAATCAATTTTGTCATTATGTACCTTTTCTTGTGAAAATTGTCAAAGTAGGGAATGAAGCAGCAAGGATGTTCAAGATGTAATGATACCTTATTTTTAGTTTACAATTTCAATGTCCAATCTAGGGTAACATACCACAAAAACCTAACAAAGAAAGGCTACAAAGTTTTGATCTATAGATACCATTTTATTGACTCTTTTCATTCTCGTATCCATCTGGTAAAGCATTGTTGTTTCATTTTTTAGGTTCATTAATCTTGTTACCACCTTAGTTACTATAGGTTTGTTCCTTTTTTTAATAATTTGAATCCTTCTCATTTCCTTTTTTAAATCCTTTATTTAGCGTGTCTGTATAGTAGGGGCATTAGAATAAGTCTATCAATTTTCTATCATGAGGAAGATTATGATGATCCTATTGGCCTAATATAAGCAAGGGAAAGCTGCATTACTCAGTACAATTTTGCTTTTTTTAGCAATTTGGTTCGTAGAGTTCAAAAAAATCTATAATAAAGTCCTAATAATTTTTAACTTCAACCTACCTACCTTTGGAAAGACGATTGGATTTTCATCCTTGTAGCTATAAATGCTTGAAAGCACTTTTAGTCAACCATTTTATGTTTGAAAAACCTATAAAGATTTCAGAATCAGATTTGAATAGACTATCTCTTGTATATGTGATCACTGCAACTAATATAGCTAATATATTTGATCTGAAATTGCAAAATTATTCTCTGCTTTACCCATTGATGATTCATTTTATTATTTTTGTTGAAGTTAAATCATATGGTTTGTTATTTGACTAGATTCTATTGTTTGTGCTAGTGGAAAGGGTATGATATACTTGTGAATCTGCAAGTTTCTTATGCAAACATTAAAACCAATTGGTTGCATTAAAAAAAAGAAAAGAAACTTACAATTGAAACGTAGTCTTTGTTTGAAGCATTTGAGGTTCAGTTGATAGTTTTTAAGATGCCTAGAAATTATTTAGTCTTTTATGTTAACAACACTACCCTTTATGCAATAGTCTCTGCTGTTGATTAGCTAGAAGTCAATGCTTCAAAGTGTCACTATAAAGAGGCAGCTGCACAGTTGGTGGTATTAATTTTTTTTGCAGATCATGCTCTTTGGTGACTTGCTATTTAAACTATGATGTTTTTTCTATATTCATTCATTCTTTGGGAAATTTGTCTATATTGATTCTGTTTGGTCTAATGAAGTGAAAAACCTGAAAATGCTTGATATATAGTAGTAGGTATTTATTTTTCCTTTAATTGAAGCATAATTAGTTAGTATTAATTAGCACATAGCAAAGTGTACCTGTGTTGTGCTCTGTGTAATCTGGCTACAAGTCCTAAAATTAGAATCTTTAATTGAATTTTTTATTCCAGTTAGAGATATAAGCCTAATCCTAATTTACTAATAATGATATATGCCCTTCAGTTTATGTTTTCTGTTGAAATATGACATGCATTTTTAAGTTGTTATTGCAGTCAATAGTATATATCATTCTAACTATGACTAGAACTAGATCCCCTCCTTATAGTTGTTACGTTCTGACATCAATTAGTATAGGCACTTTGTACCGCCATCTTTGCAACCATTCCTTCAATTCCTTGGTATGTTACATATATATATATAGATTTTCAAAATTCAAATAGGGAACTCTGTTTTGATTTAATGAAATCATCCATAGCAAAGTTGGAATCAATGGAATTAGATTTACTAGTGCATGTGATTATTATTAACATTATTTTCTCTATTTTAGTAGAATAATCAAATCTGGATTATAGGGAGATCTAGGATTATATCACAGTCAACTACTGATTAAGTTTATTAATTCTTTGATCACCATTTTTGGAACAAGAATGTGTTGAAATTAGTGAAGTCCACTCCTTTTGCTAATTAACTTTTGGTTGCAGCTTACCATTCTTCAAAATGATGAAGAGTGAAGATTTCTCAGAATTGCTTTGGTCATTGGATTTGTTGAACAAGGTACTCCACTGCTTTTGATGATTACTTG
This sequence comes from Adenanthera pavonina, assembly GCA_026686845.1. Lineage (NCBI taxonomy): Eukaryota > Viridiplantae > Streptophyta > Magnoliopsida > Fabales > Fabaceae > Adenanthera > Adenanthera pavonina. The sequence goes on from JAIVEN010000009.1 coordinate 21,720,110, forward strand.
TATCGGCCATGGATTATAAAATTTTGAAATTATTCAAAAACTTAATGTATTACTTGATGATTATATGTATTTGCTTTGTTTTTTTTCTTTGAAAATTAAAACAAGTTATGGATATTGCTCTAACCTCACCAATTAACACTTCTCTAGCTACTTTACTTAATTTCCAGCCTTTTCTTACATAGCCATCATAGACTCATGGTTTCAATTTAATTTTGAAAGTTTTAGGAATACTTGTGATCTGTTAGTTATTTTGTAACTTGGCAGGCATTTGGATATCATATTTAACACATTCTTTGTTTCATTCTTGTTTCCCTTGTTTCATTATTGTTTCATTACTATCTCTCATCAATGAAAAATTTGAAGCCAAGATGTCTATGCTCAGATTGATCCTGGGAGATAGTTATGGATACTTTGAAGAAGACATACAAGAAGTCATAGAAGAATGAGCAAAATACATGCTAAAAAAATATAGTTTATAGATTGTTTATAATGTTTGAGACATTGTTTAGAGATATTTTTGTTAGAATTTTATTTATTAGACATTTGTAAGTTGATATTGATAGATTAATAGTAATGAATATGGACTTTTTTTTTTGGCTAAGGTTTATACTTTCTAATTTCTATGCATGTAGTATGGAATTATTTAATTTTGTATGTGGGATTAATGAAATGATTGAAATAGGACATTAAGAAAAAAATTATATATTTATTTAAAATAAATAAATTTGGGGGAAAATTTCAATATAGAAACATGTGCAAAGACTAATATTCGGGCACACTTCTTATTAAGAAACGTTCCCAAAAATGAGTGTGAAGGATCATTTTGGACTAGGAAGCATGCTTCCAGACTGGCATTTGGGAATATTTTTAAACTGGAAGCATGTCCGAAGAGCAATATTCAGGAACGATTCTGACAAAAAATAAAATGTTCCTAAATTCCTTCAGAATAGTCATATATGGTACGTTTCAAAAATATTCCAGAAGTTGAAAAACAAATGTCCCAAAAGACCATTTTTGTAGTAGGGTTGATTTGCTATAATTGTGGGAGACTGGGTTATATGTCATGGAATTGTTGGGAGCCAAGGCCTGATGATGTGATAAGGAGACCCACGATGCCCAGACGAGTCTTTGCCATCACTCGACAAGAAGCAGATACAGCACCTAACTTGATTAAAGGTAATTTTAAACTCAGTGGTTACTTTATTCATGCTTTGTTTGATTCAGGTGCATCGCATTCCTTCATTTCTTTTAATTGTGCTCAAAGATTAGGTATTGTGGTAATGGAGTTGCCTTTTGAGTTGTCGGTATCCACACCCACGAGAGTTTCATTAAGAACTACTCAAGCTTGTCTGAATTGTGTGGTTCGTTTCGAACACCGAAGCACTACTCTAGATTTAATCTATTTACCGTTGCAAGAGATTGATGTGATAATTGGTATGGATTGGTTGGAGGTGAATAATGCGATTCTTGACTATGCTCAGAAAACTGTGTTTTTGCCCATGAATATCCCTAGTGTTGAAGGGGATGAGAATGTATGTTTGTCCTTTGCCCAAGCCGGCAGGTATTTGAGGAAAGGATATCAAGGGTTTCTGGTTTTCTTCTCTGTTAATGTGGATATAGAAGGTGAAATAGAAAGATATCTGGTTGTGAATGAATATCTTGATGTGTTTTCAGAGGAGATCACCGATTTGCCACCACCCCGAGAGCTAGAGTTTTCCATTGAAAAGGGGTTTTATCAGACCTAGTGTCTCACTTTAGGGAGCTCCAGTATTGTTTGTCAAGGGGAAGGATGGTAGCCTCAAATTGTACATTGATTACAGGCAGTTGAATCGAGTAATGATTAAGAATAAATATGCTTTGCCTAGGATTGAAGATTTGATTGATCAGTTGGCAAGTGCCTCCATTTTCTCTAAAATTGATTTGAGGTAAGAGACTTTCAATTTCGAGTGTGTGCTGAGGATGTGCCTAAAATGGCTTATCAAACTTGATATGGTCATTATGAGTTTCTTGTGATACTATTAGGATTGACCAATGCCCCGGGAATTTTCATGGATTATATGAACAGGGTGTTTCAGCCGTATCTGGATAAATTTATAGTGGTGTTTATTGATGACATTATAATATACTCCAAGAGTGAAGAAGAACATGCACTCCATCTTTGGATTGTGCTGCAAGTATTGTAGGATCACCATTTGTATGCCAAACTAAGTAAATGTGAGTTTTGGCTGTGGGAAGTGAAATTTATAGGCCATGTGATTTCTGCAGAAGGAGTGGTAGTAGACCCTAGTAAGGTTAAAGTGATATTGAATTGGAAAAGACCGCAATCGGTAATGGAAATCCATAGTTTTTTGGGATTGGCCAGTTACTATCAAAGGTTCATTAAGGGATTCTCTCAGCTTATTATACTATTGACTAGACTCACCCATAAGGATCGATCTTTCATTTGGGATGACAGGTGTGAGAGAGCATTCCAAGAGCTGAAGGTTTGTTTAATGTCCATCCTAGTGCTTATTATCCCTGACCTATTGGAGCTATTCACAGTTTACACGGACACCTCTAAGAAGGATTTAGGGTGTGTATTGATGCAGCAAGGCAGAGTTGTAGCGTATGCTTCAAGGCAGTTAAGACATCATGAGTAAAACTATCCTACTCACGACCTTGAGCTAGCAGCTGTAGTGTTTGCTTTGAAATTGTGGAGGTATTATCTGTAACACCCCCATGTCTTTTTTCTTGGCATTGTGTTCAGGACCAGAGGAAATGGGATGGAGGAAGGCTCAAGTGGAGTCTGGAAGAGCTCCACACCGCAGCGAGAAGCAGGGCCACCGTGGCAAGAAGCTTTCCAATGGCATTGTTCTGGATAATTTGGTGGAGCCACAGTGAGGAGTGCTGGAGCCGCCACGAGATTCGAGAAATTTGCTTAAATCTGGATTAGTTCAGTCGGATGAAAAAGAAAGAAACGGAGGAAATCGAGGGAGAAATCGAGGAGCAGTGCTAGGGTTTGAGATTTCTAATTTCTATGAGTGATTTTCGGACCTCAAGAGCTTGGATTCAAGTTGGTAAGTTTCTATACTCTTCCCTCTCCATTTTCTTCGATTGGAATTTGGGATTTTTAGTTGTAAGGTTGGATCTTTGGGTTTTAGCCAAAATCTACCAATTGAAATGGATTATTTGAGGTTAATGGACTATGTTTTGGTATTCTTGTTGCTTGGGTGTGAGTTTTAAAGGGATTATGTGTGTTTTGAGCTTAACCCTAAGTTGTTATTGCTTAGGGCTCTTGGGAATCCGAAGTGTATGTGGTTGTGTAATGTTTGAGTGATCCCTAAGAGCTTACTAATGCAATAAAAGGGTATTGGAACCTTTGGTTAGGCCAATGTAGTTGAATTGTGATGTTTGGCTTATTGGAACATTGTGCTAATGGAAGAATTATGGTATTGTGAAGGTTGTTGGTTAATCAAGAAGGGTTCACGCGTATTGGACAGTTCAAGGAAGCTTGTGGAACTCATGTGTGTGTGGTAACGACAATTGAGGTAACCAGGTGTTTGTCTATTTGTATTGTATTGTGTATTGGTATGTATATTTATGTATATATATGCATGTTTCTTTCATACCACGATATTGATGTGATTGTGTGTACTATTTTCTGTATATGATGATGATATTGGCATGACATGACATGATGCATACATAAGATTGTGACATGATGATGATGATTATATGATGATACATGAGCATCACCGCATGGTATTGTGAGGCCTTGATATATGTGGCGGATTGGGTGGTGATGATGTGATGATGATATAATATGATTATATATGTTTTAGGGAGGATAAGGAAGGATTATATATTTTAGGGAGGATAAGGATGGGATCCCTATGGCTAAATCACCTCCAATGGCCAGGAGGGAAAGGCGCGCAATGGACTGTAGCTTCCGTAAATCGCTACCAATTCGTGGTGGGAAAGGGGAAGGAGAGCTACGGTCTGAACATTAGTGTTACCTTTGGCCGGGCACACTAATGAGAGGCGAGCTTTGTAATGTCCCGAAATCAGTCTTCACCGACTGTTAGAAGGGAGTTGCCTATATGAAATGTCTCATTATGATGATAACCCGTGGTTCTAGCTATGTGCGAGGGAGACATGCATACCATTCATTACATATTGCTTTCATGAGTTGTGTGGGATAAATATATACATGTGTATGTGTTTGTTCCTGGTTACTAAGACATTGTCTCACCCCCTTTCCCATAAACTAACATTTCAGGTGACGGTTCTAGCACTAGTCCGGAGAAGACGTGGGAGTAGCTGTGTATGTGAGAATAGTCTATGTGGTGTGTGTATTTTGTATTTGCATCTCGTGCCAAGTAAGATAGAATGGTTTGTAATGGATAGCTTAAAGGAATTGTAAGGATTGATATGAAGAATGTATGAATGTTTATGTATGTGGTATGTATGATGGAATGGTGTTAGGAGTTTGAAGTGTTGTATGTTGGCATTTGTGAGTCCAACATTGTGTTTGAGCCTGAGGGTTATGTTTTAAGGCCTATAGCCCGTTCGGTCAGTTGGGTTCCAAGGGGTCAAATCTCAGAGGAGTGGTTCCTTTGAGGTGAAGCCTGTTTGAACAAGTTGGTTTGGGGGTTTTAGACCTGTATGATTGGTCTGGGAGTGTCCATTTGCCTTTGGTGGCAATTGGAGGTTGTTAATGGTGAGTTTTGGTCAATAAGTGGCAAAAATGGTGTCAAGGGTCCAAAATCTCCATATAGAGTTAGATTGAGGTGAAAGTAGTATCTATGGATAGATGGGGACTAGATTGACTTGTAGGAGTTGTAATCAAGTCAATCAGAGGTCGAAGCATAAAGTTATGCACGTAGGAAGTTCACCCCGGAGTATGAAAGTTACTAATATGGGATATCAGCAAGGGGCACCGCGGCGCCAGTTCCAAGCCGCGGGGGCAGTGTCTCCAGAAGCGATGTGAAAATAGAGGAAGTTGGAGCTGTGGTGGTACTGTAGCGGTAATGGCCCCAGCCCAGTTTTTGGTGTATTGGTGAGTCATTTCTGTTGTTTGAAGTTTTGGAGAGTTGTTTCGAGGTATCAAGGTTATGTTTGGTTAAATTTTGATGTTTTTGGTTAAGTATGGAGGTGTTAGGAGGTAGGGTGTTACATTTTGGTATCAGAGCCATAGTTTTTGGCCATTGGTTCTGCTTGAAGTACTACTTGGCACAATTTTAAATACATAGACTATATTCCCACTGTAATGCTAGTCCAGAACTATATAATTGAATGTATTGCTGCTTGTGTGTTGGAAGAATGTCTCGCAGAGGAAGACAGAGTAACAGTGACCTGATGAGGCAGGTGCATGAGATGTTGATTGGCCTCAGCAATCAGGTGAATACTCAAGGAGAGACGCTGAACAGGTTGCAAGAGAGAATGGATAGGCAAGAACAGGGGGATGTGAATGAAGAAGCCGAAATGTTTATGGATCTGAATGCAGGAGAAGCTGAAACTGTGGTGGAGCCTGAGAGAGCCCCAAGAGTTGGAAGAAGGGGTATCTCCTCACAGCTGAAGGACTTTTGGAAGTTTAATCCCCCAGCTTTCGAAGGTACCATGGATGTGTCACAAGCTGAGGATTGGATTGAACAAATGGAGAATATCTTCAGTGTGATGGATTGCACCTCAGAGCAAAGGGTGCAACTGGCGGTCTTTAAGCTTGAGAAGAAGACTAAGAGATGGTAGAGGAGTATTCTCCCAAGTATCAAAGAGATGAATCCTCCTATGAATTGGGGACAGTTTAAGGAATAGTTCTTTGCACACTACATCCCTCCAGCCATTATGATGCAAAAGGAGGCCGAGTTCCTGACTTTTCAACAGGGGAATCTGTCAGCAGATGACTACATTGATCAGTTCTTGGACTTGGCAAAATATTCCACTTATCTAAACAATTATCCTGATGATAGGTGGATGGCTCAGAGGTTGTTTAAGGGTGCCCATCCAGAGATTAAGGAGCGGCTATCTGTGGTGGAGTTTGTGTCTTTTGAGGACTTATGTAGAAAGATTCGTGCCTTATATAGACGGATGAAAGAGGCTGAGGAGCATAGAAGGAATTCCATGATTCGGGCCTTTTCTCACCTAGGACCTACAGGAGGAATCAGTAAAGGAAGTGGTTCAAGCACTGGTAGTAGCGGTGGTAGTACAGGTTCTAGTGGAGGAAGAGGTCGACATAATCGGGGTCGTCATGGTAGAGGAAGAGGCAGGTTTGGTAGGGATCAGCACAATAAAGGTCAGTTTGGTAGAGGACCCTTTTATCAAGGAGGCTATGAACAAGGGAGTTCCAGTCAGAGTAAGTATGCAGGAAGGGACTCCACTCCATCTCAATACAGTTCTGGTAGTGCATCAAATCCATGCACACAATGTGGGTTTAGTCATGGTGACCGTCCGTGCTTGATTTGGTTTAATTGTAGGAAACCGGGTCATATGTCACGATATTGTCAGGAGCCAAGGCATGAGGATGCAATGAGGAGACCCACGATGCCCGGACGAGTTTTTGCGATCACTCGACAAGAAGCGGATGCAACGCCTAACTTGATTAGAGGTAAACTTAAACTCAATGGTTACTCTATTCATGCTTTGTTTGATTCAAGTGCATCACATCCCTTCATTTCATTTGATTGTGCCCAGAGATCGGGTATTGTAGTAATGGAGTTGCCTTTTGAATTGTCAGTAGCCACACCCACGGGAGTTTCATTAAGAACCGTTCAAGCTTGTTTAAACTGTGTGGTTCAGCACTACCCTAGATCTGATTTGTTTGCCATTGCAAGAGATTGAAGTGATAATTGGGATGGATTGGTTGGAGGTGAATAATACCATTCTTGATTGTGCTCGGAAGACTATGTCTTTGCCGATGAACATCCCTAGTGTTGAAGGGGATGAGAATATCTGTTTGTTCTTTGCTCAAGCTGACAGGTATCTAAAAAAAAGATTTCAAGGGTTTCTGGTTTTCTTCTCTGTGAACATGGATATGCAAGGAGGTGTCGAAAGATATCTGGTTGTGAATGAATTTCCTGATGTGTTTCTAGAGGAGATTACTGGTTTACCCCCACCATGAGAACTGGAGTTTTCCATTGATTTAGTGCCCAAGACTAGTCCTATTTCAAAAGCTCCATATCGAATGGCATCGTCTAAATTGAAAGAGCTGAAGAAATAGATTGAGGATTTGTTGAAGAAAGGTTTTATTAAACCTAGTGTTTCACCTTGGGGACCTCCAGTGTTGTTTGTCAAGAAGAAGGATGGTAGCCTCAGGTTGTGCATTGATTACAGGCAGCTGAACCGAGTGACGATCAAGAATAAATATCATTTGCCTAGGATTGAAGATTTGATTGATCAGTTAGCAGGTGCCTCTGTATTTTCTAAAATCAATTTGAGGTCAGGATACCATCAATTGCGAGTGCGTGCTGAGGAAGTGCCTAAAACGGCATTTTGGACTCGATATGGTCATTATGAGTTTCTTGTGATGCCATTCGGGTTGACCAATGCCCCGGCAATCTTCATGGATTATATGAACAGGGTGTTTCGGTTGTATTTGGATAAATTTGTGGTGGTTTTCATTGATGCCATTCTGGTTTACTCCAAGAGTAAGGAAGAGCATGCGCTTCATCTTCGGATTGTGTTGCAAGTATTGCGGGAACACCAACTGTATGCTAAGCTCTGTAAGTGTGAGTTTTGGCTACGGGAAGTGAAATTTCTGGGTCATGTGATTTCTGCAAAAGGTGTGGCAGTAGACCCTAGTAAAGTGGAAGCAGTGTTGAACTAGGAGAGACCGCAATCGGTGATGGAAATTAAGAGTTTTTGGGATTGGATGGATATTACCGAAAGTTCATTAAGGGATTCTCTTAACTTGTTATGCCATTGACTAGACTCACCCGCAAGGATCGATCTTTCATTTGGGATGACAGGTGTGAGAGAGCATTCCAAGAGCTGAAGGTTTGTCTGACGTCCACCCCAGTGCTCATTATCCCTAACCCATCAGAGTCGTTCACTGTTTATACGGACGCCTCTAAGAAGGGTCTAGGGTGTGCTTCGATGCAACAAGGTAGAGTCGTGGCATATGCTTCAAGGCAGTTGAGGCCTCATGAGGAGAACTATTCTACTCATGACCTTGAGCTAGCGGCTGTAGTGTTTGCCTTGAAATTATGGAGGCATTATCTCTATGGCGCTCAGTTTGAGGTGTTCAGTGATCACAAGAGTTTGAAGTATTTGTTTGATTAGAAAGAGCTGAACATGAGGCAAAGGCATTGGGTTGAGTTCCTTGCGGACTATGAGTTTGCTCTAAAGTACCATCCTGGGAAAGCCAACGTTGTGGCGGATGCTTTGAGTAGAAAATCAATCCATATGGCCACGATGATGATGAGAGAGCAACAGTTGTTGGAAAGCCTAAGAGATATGAAGTTATCCATCAATGTCCATCCTAGAGTACTAGTAATGAGTTCTATCAGTGTATCAAGTGATTTATTGAGGAACATTTGTTATGCTTAGATGGAGGATGACTATCTTTTGGGCATTCGAGAACAAGTTGAAATGACGGAGACCCAGGACTTTGATATTTTAGAGGATGGCATTATCCGGTACCGAGGTCGGATTTGTATACCAAATGTTGCGGGATTGCGTGAGATTATTTTAGAGGAAACTCATAAGAGCAAGTATACTATTCACCTAGGTACCACTAAGATGTACCAGGATCTGAAGCTTGGGTATTGGTGGCCAGGCATGAAAAAGGACATTGTAGAGTTTGTGGCAAGATGTCTAACCTGTCAGAAGGTGAAAATTGAGCACCAATTGCCTGCTGGTATGTTGCAATCTTTGGAGATCCCAGAGTGGAAATGGGATAGCGTTTCCATGGATTTTGTGATGGGATTACCGAGGACCTCTTCAGGACACTATGCGATATGGGTCATTGTAGACAAATTGATGAAGTCGGCCCATTTTCTTCCAATTCGGAAAACTATTTCAATAGAGAAGTTGGCCCAATTGTATGTGAATGAGATTGTAAGGCTGCATGGAGTCCCGTTGAATATTGTGTCAGAAAGAGATCCTAGGTTTACATCCAAGTTTTGGAAATCTCTTCAGAAGGCCATGGGTATGAAATTGAGTTTCAGTACTGCTTATCACCCTCAATCTGATGGGCAGACTGAAAGGACTATTCAGACTCTAGAGGACATGCTATGGGCATGTGTTCTAGAGAACAAATGCAATTGGGATCAGTTTTTACTGTTGGTTGAATTTAGCTACAACAACAGTTTCCACTCTAGTTTGCAAATGGCTCATAGGAAGTGTTGTATGGCAGGAAAGGCAGGTCGCCATTGTGTTTGGCTGAGCTTGGTGAAAGGAGTCTTTTAGGCCTGAATATTGTGGATCAAACCTCTCGGCAGATAGAGAGCATTCGTCAACAGCTTCTTACCACTCAGAGTCAGCAAAAAAGTTATGCGGACAGGAGGAGGAGACCATTGGAATTTGATGAGGGAGATCATGTATTTTTGAAGGTCACTCCTACCACTGGTGTTGGAAGATCGATTCGAGCCAAGAATCTCACTCCGAGGTATATGGGTCCATATCAAATTCTGGAATGTATTGGGCCAGTAGCGTATCGAGTGGCGCTACCACCTAATCTTGCTGGATTGCATGATGTTTTCCACGCGTCTCAACTCAAGAAGTATCGTCTGGATCTATCTCATATAATTGATGATGAAGTAGTTCAAGTACGAGAGGATCTGACTTTTGAGGTCACACCATTGCAAATTCTTGATATGAAGGAGAAGCAGTTGAGGAATAGGACCATAAAGTTGTTAAAGGTCCTATAGAGCAGCTTAATGTCAAATGATGTCACGTGGGAGACTGAAGATTCTATGTGGAGAAAGTATCCAGAAATTTTTGCTTGAGGTAAGAGTTGAAATTTTGAGGATGAAATTTTTATAAGGAGGGGAGAGTGTAACACCCCTCATATCTTTTTCTTGGCATTGTGTTCAGGACCGGAGGAAACAGGATGAATGAAGGCTCAAGTGGAGTCTGGAAGAGCTCCACGCCACGGTGAGAAGCTGGGCCGCCGCGGCGAGAAGCTTTCCAGTGGCATTGTTCCGGATAATTTGGTGGAGCCACAGCGAGGAGTGCTGGAGCCGTGGTGAGAGTCAAGGAATTTTGCTGAAATCTGGATCAGTTCAGTCGGACGAAAAAGAAAGAAACGGAGGAAACTGAGGGAGAAACCGAGGAGCAGTGCTAGGGTTCGAGATTTTCGATTTCTAAGAGTGATTTTTGGACCTCAAGAGCTTGGATTCAAGTTGGTAAGTGTTCTATACTCCTCCCTCTCTATTTTCTTCGGTTGGAATTTGGGATTTTCGGTTGTAAGGTTGGATCTTCGGGTTTTGGACGAAATCCACCGATTGAAATGGATGATTTGAGGTTAATGGAGTGCATTTTGGTATTCTTGTTGCTTGGGTGTGAGTTTTGAAGGGATTATGTGTGTTTTGAGCTTAAACCTAGGTTGTTATTGGTTAGGGCTCTTGGGAATCCGGAGTATATGTGGTTGTGTAGTGTTTGAGTGATCCCTAAGAGCTTACTAATGCATGAAAAGTGTGTTGGAACTTTGGATTAGGCCAATGTAGTTGAATTGTGATGTTTGGCTTGTTGGAACATTATGCTAATGGAAGAAATATGGTATTATGAAGGTTCATTAATCGAGAGGGGTTCACACGTATTGGACAGTTCAAGAAAGCTTGTGGAACTCGTGTGTGTGTGGTAACGACAATTGAGGTAACCGAGTGTTTGTCTATTTGTATTATATTGTGGATTGATATGTATATTTATGTATATATATGCATGTTCCTTTTATATCATGATATTGATGTGATTGTGTGTACTGTTTTCTGTATATCGTGGTATGCACATAGCTAGATGTGGATTTGATGATTATGATGATGATATTGGCATGACATGACATGATGCATACATAAGATTGTGACATGATGATAATGATTATATTATGATACATGAGTATCACCACATGACAATATGAGGCCTTGATATATGTGGCGGATTGGGTGGTGGTGATGATGTGATGATGATATGATATGATCATATATGTTTTAGGGAGGATAAGGAAGGACTATATATTTTAGGGAGGATAAGGATGGGATCCCTGCGGCTAAATAGCCTCCGATGGCCAGGAGGGAATGGCGCGCGGTGGACTGCACCTTCCCTTAATTGCTGCCAATTCATAGTGGGAAAGGGGAAGGAGAGCCATGGTCCAAACATTAGTGTTACCTTTGGCTGGGTACACTAATGGGAGGTGAGCTTGGTAATGTTCCAGAATCAGTCTTCACCGACTGTTGGAAGGGAGTTGCCTATATGAAATGTCTTGTTATGACGACAGCCCGCGGTTCTAGCTGTGTATGAAGGAGACATGCATACCATTCATTACACATTGCATTCATGAGTTGTGTATGATATATATATGTGTGTATGTGTTTGTTCCCAGTTACTGAGATATTATCTTACCCCCTCTCCCAAAAACTAACCTTTTAGGTGATTGTTCTGGCACTAGTTTGGAGAAGACACGAGAGTAGCTGTGTACGTGGGAATAGTCTATGTAGTGTGTGTATTTTGTATTTGTATCTCGTGCCAAGTAGGATAGAATGGTTTGTAATTGATAGCTTAAAGGAATTGTAAGGATTGATATGAAGAATGTATGAATGTTTATGTATATGGTATGTATGGTGGAATGGTGTTGGGAGTTTAAAGTGTTGTATGCTGGTATTTGTGTTTGAGGGTGAGGGGTATGTTTTGGGGCCTATAGCCCATTTGGTCAGTTGGGTTCCAAGGGGTCAAAACTCAGAGGAGTGGTTCCTTTGAGGTGAAGCCTCTTTGGACATGTTGGTTTGGGGGTTTTAGACCTGTATGATTAGTCTGGGAGTGTCCATTTGCCTTTGGTGGCAATTGGATGTGGTTTATGGTGAGTTTTGGTCAATAAGTGGCCAAAACAGTGTCAAGGGTCCAGAATCTCCATACGGAGTTGGATTGAGGTAAAAGTAGTGTCTATTGATAGATGGGGACTAGAATGACTTATAGGAGTTGTAATCAAGTCAATCGGAGGTCGGAGCATAAAATTATGCGCGTCGGAAGTTCACCTGGAGTATGAAAGTTGTTGATATGAGATATTAGCAAGGGGCACCACAGCGCCAGGTTCCAGGCCGCAGCGCCAATGTATCCAGAAGCAATGTGAAAATAGAGGAAGTTGGAGCCGCAGTGGTACTGTAGCGGCCACAGCCCCAGCCTAGTTTTTGGTGTATTGGTGAGTCGTTTTCGCTGTTTGAAGTTTTGGAGAGTTGTTTCGAGGTATCAGGGTTGTGTTTGGTTAAATTTTGAAGTTTTAGTTACGTCTGGAGGTGTCAGGAGGTAGGGTATTACATTATCTCTATGGCGCTCAGGTTGAGGTATTCGGTGATCATAAGAGTTTGAAGTATCTGTTTCATCAAAAGGAGTTGAACATGAGGCAAAGGTGTTGAGTTGAATTCCTGGTAGACTATGAGTTTGCTTTGAAGTATCATCTTGGGAAAGCCAACATTGTCGCTGATACATTGAGTAGAAAGTTGATCCACATAGCCATAATGATGATGAGGGAACAACAATTGCTGGAAAGTCTAAGAGATATGAAGTTATCCATTAATGTCCATCATGGAGTACTAGTATTGGGATCCATCAATGTATCAAGTGATTTATTGAGGAACCTTTACTATGCTCAATTGGAGGATGACTATCTTTTACGCATACGAGAACGAATTGAAATGGTAGAGACTCAAGACTTTGATGTTTTGGAGGATGGTATCATCCGGTACCATGGTCAAATTTATATGCCAAATGTTGCAGGATTGTGAGAAATTATTCTGGAGAAGCTCATAAAAGCGGGTATACTATTCACCCAGGTACCACTAAGATGTACCAAGATTTGAAGTAAGGGTACTGGTGGCCAAACATGAAAAAGGACATCACAGAGTATGTGGCAAGATGTCTAATCTATCAGAAGGTAAAGATTGAGCACCAATTGCCTGCCGATACATTGCAACCTTTGGAGATCTCAGAATAGAAATGGGATAGTGTTTCCATGGATTTCGTGATGGGATTATCAAGGACCTCTTCAGGGCACAATGCGATATGGGTCATTGTGGATAGATTGATGAAGTCGGCCTATTTTCTTCCAATTCGAGAGACCATCTCTATGGAGAAGTTGGCCCAGTTATATGTGAATAAGATTATGAGGTTGCATGGAGTCCCGATGAATATTGTGTCAGATAGAGATCTCATGTTTACATCCAGGTTTTGGAAACCTCTTTAGAAGGCCATGGGAACAAAGTTGAGTTTTAGTACTGCTTATCATCCTCAATCTGATAGGTAGACTGAAAGGAAGATTTAGATTTTGGAGGACATGTTACGACATGTGTTCTGGAGAATAAAGGCAATTGGGATCAATATCTACCGTTGGTTGAATTTTCCTACAACAGTCGTTTCCACTCAAGTTTGCAAATGGTTCCGTATGAAGTGTTGTATGGCAAGAAGTGTAGATCACTGTTATGTTGGGTCAAACTTAGTGAAAGGAGTCTTTTAGGTCCATATATTGTAGATCAAACCTCTCAACAGGTAAAGAGTATTCGTTAGAAGCTTCTTACTGCTCAGAGTCAGTAGAAGAGTTATGCGGATAGAAGGAGGAGACCATTGGAGTTTGATGTGGGAGATCATGTGTTTTTGAAGGTCACTCCTACTACTAGTGTTGGAAGATCAATTCGAGCAAAAAAGCTCACTCCGTGGTATGTAGGTCCATACCGAATCCTGGAGCGAATTGTGCTAGTAATGTATTGAGTGGTGCTACCGCCTAATCTTGTTGGATTGCACAATGTTTTCCACGTGACTCAACTCAAGAAGTATTATTCGAATCCGTCTCATATAATTGATGACGAGATAGTTCAAGTGCGAGAGGATCTGACTTTTAAGACCACGCCATTACAAATTCTTGATGTTAAAGAGAAGCGGTTAAGAAATAAGACCATTAAGTTGATAAAGGTTCTATGGAGCAGCTTGACATCCAATGATGTCATGTGGGAGACAGAAGAATCCATACGGAGGAAGTACCTAGAGATTTTCGCTTGAGGTAAGAGTTGAAATTTTGAGGATGAAATTTTTATAAAGAGGGAAGAGTGTAACACCCATGATATTGTCTTGGTATTGTGTGCAAAACCGAAGGAAACAGGACGAAGGAAGGCTAAAATGGAGGAAAAATTAGGCTCCACGCCACTATTAGAAACAGGGCCGCCACAGCGAGAGTGAGTCCAGAGATGTTTTCTAGCTGAAGCATGGTGGTGCCACGGTGAACTACCTAGGAGCCATGGTGGGAGTTGGCTTTCTGGTTTAAATAAAATACATTTTAGTCAGTCAGATGCGAAAAGGAAGAAAGAAAACAGAGGGAGCAGCAAGGAGCTCTACTAGGGTTTGCAATATTCGGGCTTGGAAAGTGATTTTTGGACCTTGGGAGCTTGGATTCACATTAGTAAGTGATCCCTACTCCTCCCTTTCTAATTTCTTCAGTTTAAACTTGGGATTTTTCAGTTTAGGTCAAAATCCATAGATTGAAAGGGATGAAATAGGGCTAAGGAGGTATGATTTGGTGTTCTTGTTGCTTGGGTGTGAGTTTTGAAGGGATTATATATGATTTGAGCTTAACCCTAGGTTGTTTTCGGTTAAGGCTCTTGGGAATCCGAAATGTATGGGATTGTTTGATGTTTGAATTGTTCCTAGAAGCTTAATGATGCATGAAAGGGGTCTTAGAACCTTGGGTTAGGCTAAAGTAGTTGAATTGTGATGTTTGGTTGATGGTATATATTGTTAATTGAGGAATTGTGATCTTGTGAAGGTTGTTTGGTTGACCAAGAGGGATTCAAGTGTGTTGGATAACTCGAGAAGTTCGTGGAATCCACGTGTGTGGTATTGACAACCTGACGTAACCGAGCGTTTGTTTGTATTGTATTATTTATATTGTATGATAGTAAATATATTTGTGTATACATGCATGTTTCATTCATTCCACAATATTGATATGTTTGTGTGCACGGTTTTCTATATATCATGGTATGCATACAGCTAGATGTTGACTATGATGATTATGATTATGATGATGATGATGATTAGAGATGATGATATTGATAGGACATGACATGATGCACACATGACATTGTGACATAAGGATGATGATTATATGATGATACACGAGCATTACCACATGACATTGTGAGATTGTGATATATGGCGGATTGGGGGGTGATAATATGATATGATTATATATGGTTAGGGAGGATAAGGATGGGATCTCTACGGCTAAATTGCCTCCTATGGCTAGGAGGGAAAGGTGCATAGTAGACAGCACCTTCCCTAAATTGCTGCCAATTCATGGTGGGAAAAGGGAAGGAGAACCATGGTCGAAGCTCTAGTGTAACCTTTGGCTGGGTTGCATTAGAGTAAGGTAAGCTTGGTGATATCCCGGAATTAGTCTTCATTAACTGTTGGAAGAGAATTACCTATATGAGATGTCCTGTTATGACGACAGCCCATGGTTCTAGCTGTGTGCGAGGGAGACATGCATTCATTCACATTGCATTCATGGATTGTATGAGTTATATGTATATATATGTATATGGTTATTCCCGGTTACTAAGACTTTGTCTCACACCCCTCTCCCATGAACTGACCATTTTAGGTGATGGTTCTGGCACTAGTTCGGAGAAGGCGAGGGAATAGCTTCAGACGTGGAAATATTTGGTCTATGTAGTTTATGTTTATTTGGATATGTATCTTGTGTCAAGTAGGATATGATGTTTTGTTATGGATGGATGTATGTATGGATATGTATGTGGAATTGTGTTGTATGTGATGTGTATGATGAATGGTGGTGTATGTGTGATTCAGGGTGTTAAGGAGTCTGTGTGGTAGTATTTGTGAGCCTAGAGGTGGAATTGGGCCTTGTTGGTGTGTTTTAGGGGCTAGTAGCCCATTTTGTCAAATAGAGTTCAAGGGGTCAAATCTCAAAGGAATGATTCCTTTGAGATGAAATCTCTTTGGACAAGATGGTTAAGTGGTTTTGGACCTATGTGAATGGTCCCGACTGATTGCTTTGCCTTTGTTGACAAATGGGAGTTGTGAGTTTTGGTCAAAAAGTGGCTAAAATAGTGTCAGTTGTCCAAAATATCCATACGGAGTTAGATTGAGGTGAAATTGATATCTATAGATAGATTGAGACTAGATTGATTTGTGGGAGTTAGAATCAAGTCAATCGGAGGTTAGAATATAAAGTTATATGCATCGGAAGTTCACCCTAGTGTTAAAATTTTTACTGGTATGGAAACCAGCATCGGGTACTGTGGCGCAAGAAAGCAGGCCACAGTGACAGAGAGTATAGTAGCAAGTGAGAAGCAAGGGAAGGCTGGAGTCGTTGCAGTACTGTAGCGGCCGAGGCCACAGCCCATTTTCTGGTATTTTTGTGATGTTTTTCCATTGCCCAGGGGTTTTGGAAGATTCGTGTGAAATGTTTACTTTGTGTTTGGTTGAATTTTGAAGCTTTTGGTCAAGTCTGGAGGTATTTGGGAGTAGGTTGTTACAAAGAAAGTATCAACTTATCACTTAAATGCGATTTTGTTTCACCCTAATATCAACTATATCAATTGGGATTTGGATTCTCTCTAGCTAATATTTTAAAGCCATCTCTCTAGCCAAATCTTAGCCTTTTATATGGCAATCTAAAGTCTACAAAATGTGGTAATATTATTTTTATGAGTTTCATCATCAACCTTCCGATACTTGGAAGGAGCTACATAGCTATAAAATAGGAAATTTTTAAACTTGAGGCCATCTAATTCATCTAGCTTCAGGCCATCTGATTCATCTAACTACTCACATCTTTCTTTGTTTATTGAATACTAATGATCAGCCATTAGATTGCAATATCAATGGCTAAGATTTGGTTGGAGAGATGGTTGTACAATAATGACTAGAGAGAATCTAAATCCATATCTGTCATGGCTTAATTAATATATGCAACACAATTTTATTGCAAATTGAGCAAGAATTTCATTCATTTCATTACACATTTCAAATCGATTCCTTTAAAATAAATTTTTAATACTTGAGGAAATCTTTTTGCACCAAGTGGTGGTTCTTTTGCCCTTCGTCATCAATATCCCAACCACTCCATGATAAAATCAGATTGAATTGAATGGTGAAGAGGGAAAGCATTGGCTTTTAGGAATGGAGACTGAAGAAGGAAAAGCTTTGTACACCAATAATAAGGCACAATGATGGTGGTCCTTGTCCTTCCCCATCAATATCGATATTTGATAAAGAAAAAAAATACGAAAAGAAGGAAAAAAAAAAGGGGAAAGCACTGGCTTTTGAGAATGGAGACCAAATAAGGAAAAGCTTGGGGGTACGGAGAATAAGGCACAATACTGTGGATGAGAATTAGAAGCTTGATTATTTGATCATAATAGCATGCATAGAAAAACTGGAAAACGTGAGAATAAGCTTAAGTAGCTTGAGATTAATTATGAAGACAGCAAGAGGGCTGAGTTCATCATCCATTTTATCATGTACAAGTTTGTCGTTTCAGGATTTTATTGATAGACTAGTTTTCTTTTCTTTGAACTATATGTCACTGTTTATTATATTTGTTATATTTTCTGCTTTGCCAGATTATGAAGTCATGCTTCCTCACATTTAACTATGATAAATTGATATTATGTTAGAAGAAAATTTATTCAGTTGACCCTTCCTCGATCCTAGTCTCCATGGGTGCCCTGTTTCAGTTTAATTCCTGCTTCTACAATGTTAATGTTTTGAGCATAGTTGAGTTAGCAAATCAAATTTAAAAATCGTGAAACTTCCCAGTTCTCATCATAAAGACCTTATCTCAGTGGTATTTAATTTTCATATAAAAATTTGACAATTTGATCCTCCAACTAAGTTGAATTCCTAAAACTGCCCTATTTCATTCTAAATATTATACCAGCACTGCTTGGAGTTCATTGGAGTTTAAAATGCGTTCTAAATAAGCCTATGCCAAAACTCATAATTTTTTAAGAAGAATTACCGAAGCAACTTCACTACTTGTTCTATAATTTCTATTATAAGACATATTTTTTAAGAATTAATATTTCAAAATATAAGTCATTTATGATATCTATGTAATATTTAATATTCTTTCCATTTTTAACCTTTCTGAGAATACTCAAAAAAGTTATGATGGAGAGAAATTAAGATAAATGCAATTAAAATAAGTTACAACTTAATAAGAGTATTTTTGGAAATGATGGTAATTTTTTAAAATATCAAGAATTTTAATTAATGTAGTATATATATAAAAATAGGTGGATTTGGGAAAAATCTGGAGCGCCAATTAGTCAGTAATAAATTCTAGCGAGCCATATCATCTAGTGATTTTGACTAGGTAATTTAGTGCTGGACAGACACAATGCTGGCATGGCAAGACATGGCGTAAAAATAGGCATTTAAATATTTGCGATCTAGATATTTAATTCTATTAAAATCCGGACGTTACATAATACCACTCCGTTCCTTAATATAAGGAACAAAAGACAAAATCACACAGACCAAGAAAAGTAATAAATTTGTCTGAAATATAAAATAGTTTCCAAAAACGCCCTCATTTAATACTAATAACTTTTACATCATGTAATTAATACAAATGGAAAAATACTATATTAATTAGGGACATTTTGAGAAAAAAGTTATTAAATACACCAGACAAACCCCTTGTCCCTTATATTTTTGAAACATAGAAATTCCCCCACTTATCCCTTATATTAAGGAACGGAGGGAGTATTTGCTAAACCATATCCCATATAAAGAGGCAAATAAATAGGCATATTCTAACACCTGTAATTTAATTCCATTCAAGCGTAGACGTCAATTGATTTTGGTTAAAAGTTAAAACTAATCCCATATAAAATATGCATTTTCTGACTATGTATTATTATTATAATTTATGATTATTTGCCATTATTATATATTGGAATCCATTTGTGCAACACCTAACCGTTTAATTCTGAATGATCTCCCATTTTATGATCTGAACGGTTTGTACATATTGCAAATCAAAACTGTTTATATGCAAAGCAAATGCACGCGTCAGTATTCAATTATGTGTCCCCGAAATTTATTACTATTCCAATATCATTGATCTTGTTTTGCTTATATAAGTTGAAATTAAAATGTCTTAATAATTATTTTGATTCAACCTACTTTATTATATAAGATTCTAAATGTTTTTTATGGAATAAGATTTTATAAATTTGACATTTTATGTTCTATATTATGTTATAACTCAATGTATATCTTTTATGATTTCATATGATTTGCGAAACTGATGTGCACAATGCAAATTGATTTTACTGTCCATTAAACAATATGTTTCCTAATTTATTTGGTATAATGATTATAATTTATTTGTGTTTAAACTCCATTTTTAAATTTTAGTCAATTTGTTTCTTTGCATTTTTTATTTTAAATCGCTGAGTCAGTGGCTGTTTATATAATAATGAGTCTCCGTTGTATGCAGTGCTGTTTTGTTCATCTTCGGAATAGCATGAGCTAGAATTCAAACTTCTATCACTCTTCTGTCAGCTCACATTTTGCTGTTATAGACTGCGGGGATGTCCAAGTGAGAAACCCTCCATAGTGATTTCTAGCCACCAACACAAGATGATTTTTTAATACTCGACAAACTATTGTGAAAATATATTCTGATGATGTCACTATTCATCCTTGTGGATTTTTGTTCACCCAGCTTATTATTATGGTGATGTATATAATTTCATCCAATAAAATCTATATTTTTAATTTATTTTTGTTTGTTTATACTATATTTATCTTAGTTTTTTTTTTCGTTGTGAATATTCTATTTATATTAGTTAGTTCATGTTACATCTAGCACTTTTGTTGGACTTACATTTGTTATACAAGAGTTTTTCAATGGTCTCTAAAAGTTGATATAGTTTTATCTTTCACTCATAGTATGAGAAGCAGTGGGAGAAACAAATTTTTCTAGGGATGGCTGTTGACGTGGCTATTTTCAGTGGAAAAAACATCAAATGATAGACCAAAGGTAATCTAGATGCTAAGTTATTTCATTATGAAGACTACGTTAGAAGTTATTGTGTAACAACCCTCATGACTCTTGTTTTGGCATTGTGTGCAGAACTGGAGGAAACAGGATGGAGGAAGGTTCAAGTGGAGTCTGAAAGAGCTCCATGTCGTGGTGAAAAGTAGGGCCGCCATGGCGAGAATGAGTTCCATTGGCTTTGTCTGGCTGAAATTGGTGGCTCTATGGCTGGCTTATCTGGAACCACAGTGAGAGCTGAGAATCTGGTTTAAATCAGAATCATTTTGGACAATCAGAAAAGAAAGAAACGGAGGAGATTAGAGGGAGCTTTGCTAGGGTTCCTGTTTTCCGGCCCTTGGGAGTAGTTTTCAGCTTCTTGAAGCTTGGATCTTGATTGGTAAGTGATCCCTACTTCTCCCTCTCCATTTTCTTCTGTTTAAACTTGGAATTTTTCGGTTGTATGTTAGGATTTTCAGTTTTGGCCAAAATCCACCAATTGAAATGGATGAAATGGGATTACTTGAGTGTGTTTGGAGTTTATAATCTTTGGGTATGAGTTTTGAAGGGTGTATGCATGATTTAAGGTTAACCCTAGGTTGTTTTCAGTTAGGGCTCTTGGGAATTCAAAGTGTATGGGATTGATTGATGTTTGAATGGTTCCTAGGAGCTCAATGATGCATGAAAGTGGTGTTGGAACTTTGGGTTAGGCTAAAGTAGTTGAATTATAGATTTTGGATATTTAGATTATATGTTAATTAAGATATTATGGTGTTGTTAAGGTTGTTGGCTAATTGAAGAAGACGAGTTATGGGATTGGGGTTCAAGAAAGCTTGTGGAAGCCCATATGTACGATATTCACAACCTTAGGTTACTGGGTGTTTGCATTGTTTGTATTGTATATGTATATTATGTTGGTATACATGTGTATATATGCATTTTTTCATTCATACCACAATATGGATATGTGTGTGTATGGTTTGTCTTTATATCGTCGTATGCACACAGCTAGACACATAGAGTATGATAATTATGATGATTGTAATGATTAGAGATGATGAGGTTGATGTGACATGACATGATGCATCATGACATTGTGATACATGATGATGATGATTATATGATGAGACATGAGTATCACCATATGACATTGTGAGATTGCGATATATGGTAGATCAGGTGATGATGATGATATGATATGATATACGATATGATGATATGATATATGATAAGGGAGACTAAGGATGGGATCCCTATCATTAAATCCTCCCCTATGGCTAGTGGAGCCAGGTGGCAGTGGACTACACCTTCCCTAAATCACCACCAATTCGAGGTGGTCTAGGGGAAAGAGAATCATGATCCGAATATTAGTGTTACCTTTGGCCGAGTGCACTAATGGGAGGTGAGCTTGGTAATGTCCTAGAATCAGTTTTCACCGACTGTTGGAAGGAAATTACCTATACGAAATGTCTTGTTATAACGATAGCTCGTGGTTCTAGCTGTGTGGGAGGGAGACATGCATTTCATTCATTTCATATTATATTCATGAGATTGTATGATATATATATATATGTATGTGGTTGTTCCCGGTTACTGAGACATTGTCTCACAACTCTCTCCCATGAACTAACATTTTAGGTGACAGTTCTGGCACTAGTCCTAAGAAGACAAGAGAGTAGCATCCGACATGGGAATACTAGGTCTATGTAGTGTATGTTTATTTGGATATGTAGTTTGTGCCAATTAGGATAAATGGTTTGTAACTAAGTGGTGTTTGATATTGTTGTTGTAATACAGTTGTTGTTATTGGTTTGTTATGGATGTGGTATTACGTTGTATGTGATGTGAATGATAGATGGTGTGTATGTGTGGTTCGGGGTGTTGAGGTGTCAATGTGGCAGTGTTTGTGAGCTCAGAGTGGATTTGGGCCTTGTTAATGTGTTTTAGAGTCGGTAGCCTGTTTTGTCATTCGGGGTTCAAAGTGATCAAATATCAGAGTAATGGTTTTTTTGAGGTGAAACCTCTTTGGACAAGTTATTTAAGTGGTTTAGAACCTGTGAGAATGGTCCAAAATGGTCAGGTTGCCTTTGGTGGTAAATGGGAGTTGAGTTTTAGTCAAAAAGTGACCAAAATGGTATCAGGTGTCCAGAATCTCCAGACAGAGTTGAATTAAAGTGAAAGTGGTGTCTATGAATGGATTGTGACTAGATTGACTTGTAGGAGTTAAAATCAAGTTAATCGGAGGTCAGAACATAAAGTTATGCCCGTCGGAAGTTCACCCTGGATGATGAAGTTTGCTGGTATGAAAACCAGTAGGGGCGCTGCAGCACAAAGCGTTCCAATAGCATGTGAGATTCTGGGACGAGCCAGAGCCACGGCGGTATGGTAGCGGCCGCAGCCCCAGCGCATTTTTCCGCTGCTCTAAGGTTCTGAGAAGTTGTTCTGAGATGTTTTGGGATGTGTGTAGTTGGATTTTGAAGTTTTTAGTCAAATCAAGAGGTATTTAGGAGTAATGTATTACATATTGTCTTCATTTAATCTTGTAAGTTGTTAACTATGTTCTCATAATTATTGTCAGTTGGGTTGAGTAGGTGGGGAATACTGCTCAGGAATGCTAATGGATGATTGAATCGTTTATCACATTATCTAAAAATGATTTGACACTTATTCTTTTTAGGGGAAATGACACTTAAGGACCAAAACTTTGAATTAATCCCAGTTTAGGATCACAAAATTTGAAAATACCAAAAAAGGACCATGGTTTTAAATTAATTAAAAACATAAATATGAAATGACCTAAATGCCCCTGTTAAAACGTTTTACACTCAATATCTGCTTTTTACTACTCTTTTTCATAAATTTGATGTTGAACATCCTCAATTTTACACTGAACACATTATGGAATATGAGTATAAAATTGAGGAAGTTTAGTGTAAAATTTATGAAAAAGAGTAGTAAAAAATAGATATTGAGTAGTAAAAAATGAAAGTTGAGTATAAAATTCTTAGACTTATCCAGTATAAAATTAGGGGTCTTCAGTGTCAAATTTATAAAAAATAGTAGTAAAAAGCAGATGTTGAGTGTAAAACGTTTTAACAAGGGCATTTAAGTCATTTCATATTTACATTTTTAATTAATTTAAAATCATGGTCCTTTTTTGGTATTTTTAAATTTTGTGATCCTAAACTGGAATTAATTCAAAGTCTTGGTCCTCAAGTGTCATTTCCCCTTCTTTTTAACCCTTAAATTAAGTTGTTTTTTCATGTTTTGTTTCTGGCTTGCATACTTTTGTGTTTGGGCTATGCGATATTTGCCACATGTCCCATGAATCAATAGACATATAAGTTGGAGAGGTTGACGCACCAACATCTTTTGACCCCACTGGTGCTAGCAGATTTTGTGTTCTGCACATAATTTGACATTTTATTGACCTTCGTGCTCTATAATCTGGATTGATTTTGAGTGTTTGAATTTTTGACAAATTCATATTTACTTTCAAGTATTCTGTTACATATAGTACAATCCAATCTACAGATTATGTAGGCCTAAACTGATCCATGCACTTTCATTTTATTTTTTTAACATTAGCTTTTAGGAGCTATGAAAACAAAATCTCAGTCTTTTCAGACTGATTCAAGAGCACGTTGAGTTTCTCCACTTAATTAAAATTAATTCAAATGAATTTATCATTGCGATTGAAACTAAATAAAATTAAAAATTAAAATGAAATCTATCTTCAAATTAAAGGTATAATTTTGCAGATTTGCCTTTTTTTAAAAAAGTTATGTCATATTTCTTTATCATTTTCTGTTATTAAAACTGTCATCTTAATGTTATAAACATATAACTAACTATATAACATATTACAAATTTGAAATTTGATTTAAAAATATTTTTATGATGATTTGATCTAAATCTAATTTAGTAGTATTTATATTCAAATACTTGATATACATCCCCATCTCTCTCTCTCTCTCTCTCTCTCATATTTGCCAATTCTTTTTACATCATGTATCCATGATCACCATCCTCTTTAATCATTTATTTTATATTAATTATGTAATGCAAATATTAAGTCTATAATAATTTTCAATAAATAATATATGAAGTGATTTTTAATATTTTTTTGGCCAATAGGGAAATATTATTATATTTTCTAATAGTTAGTAAATAGTTAAATAAATTAAATATATATTATTACATCAAATTAGATATATCCCATGAAATGTTAAATAGTGAATATTCTGACTTTTGAACATGTTGATATGCGTAAGGTTTAGAGGTTTACACTTCGTCTTTGCCAAAAGGCCAAAAAAGGTACATATGGGTACGTATTAAAAAAATGAACAAATCTGAATATATTGTAAGTAAAAATTTTAACTTAACGGACACATATATGTTTTTCAATATTCAAATTTTTGAACGTATGTTAATGTTTAATCTAAAGTTGCATTTTTAATTAAAATTGAAAAATATGAATATACAAATATTGTATTACAAATTTATAATTAAACAAGTGAACACAATTTAGCATTGAACCCACTGAATTGGAAAATGAAAGAGAGGAAGAAAGTAAAAGAAATTGAAGATGCATATAGCATGAGAGAGACGAGATAGAAAGATGAGGTTGAAAGAAAGAAAGAGGAACCTAACAATGTGAGGAGAGGAGGAGATGGAGTAAGAAAATGAAAGAAGTTGCTTTGAGGCATTGAACAAGAAAGAGGATAAGAAAGCAAATTTACTACTTCCGTTTCTTTTTATGTGTCATTCAAAATTTTTAGCACATAAATTAAGTAATATAATTAATATATTAGAATTTATTTTAAATTTTCTAATATGCTACTCAATAAATAAAAAGATAAGAAAGAGTAATTAATATTGCTATCTTTTACTTTTAAAAGGATATATAAGAGAATAAATAAAAAAATAGTAATTAATATTATATTAGAATTTAAAAATGATAAATAAAAAGAAATAAATTTTTTCTTAAAAAGTGACAGATAAAAGAAATGGAGTGAGTGGAATATTAGGCTACCAAGAGAGAAATTGCTTCAAGCCATGGGAATTTGGAATTATACGTGGGTGGACAGAGATGTGAGAAGTGATTGCCAGGATGGGATTTGGGAATAATAATTTTATATTTTTATTTGTTAAATTTTTATTATGAATTTAGTGAAACCTTTTTTCAATAGTTAATCAATATTAATATTTGTAGTGAATTATTTATTTGATTTTATTTTTTATTGAAATCATTTATTTCTTATTTTTTATGTTATGTGTTTGTTATATTTTTTAAGTAAAATTAAAATGATAATTTTCACTTTCTTTTTTATTTTATTTTTTTGTGAAGTAATTTATTTTTATGTGCATTTATTTAAATTATGATGGTGAATTTTTTATTTTTTAGTTATTTTAAATTTATTAAATGTACTTTTCATTTATCTTAAAATATGAGTTAGGATATTTGAAGTATATATTTATTGAATTTCAAATAGAAAGCAGAAATTTTTGAAAAAAAAGGTTGTTTTAATAATAAACTAATTGTTTAACAATCTCAATAAATAAAATTTCGTAGAAGACAATAATGTAAAATATATAATTTAATACATATGAATATAATTTTTTTATAATTTTAATATATATATTTACTATTATAGAAATTATTTTTTAAAAATATGCCGCCCCACAACATTGAAATCCTAGGTCGGCCACTGTGACAACCATATGTTCAGTGTTCACATAACGTACGGAATTTCCCCTCAATTGTAGTTATTGTGTATTTGTCAATATATTATCATTTTTTTTATCAACATCAATATATTATCATGAAATCTTAATTGTCCAGATCTTAAGTGCAGATGACATTTAGGAAATCTTAATTCAAATATCAGATATTCATATTTAAAATATTAAAGTATAATTCATGAAAGGGAAGTTATAAATCTGAATTTTATATGATGATATGTTTCCAGTAATTATCTGTTATGGTATTATGAATCATCCCCATTAATGTGACGTGTCAAAATTTAATTAAGGGAACCAACTTAATATTTGTCAATTAACAGAGTTAGTCATCTGTTATATAAGTTGCCTATGTATGCTATTTCTCCATATAACAGCCATGGTAACCCGTTTCGACCCCCA
The DNA here is from genome assembly GCA_026686845.1 of Adenanthera pavonina. NCBI lineage: Eukaryota > Viridiplantae > Streptophyta > Magnoliopsida > Fabales > Fabaceae > Adenanthera > Adenanthera pavonina. The sequence goes on from JAIVEN010000009.1 coordinate 21,746,445, forward strand.
ACGGCACCTTATCTGAAGATAGACATGAGTGGCGAAATAAGGCCAGGATTGTAAAACTTTGAATGATTTGATGCTCTTTTGGTATGGAAATTTTCTTTCATTGGTATCACTATAATTTTATCAATGATTTGATGTAATTTCCATTGATATCACATAGTTTTTTTTTAGATAATTTTCATTCCCTATGTTTTACTATCACATACTTTATTCAGATAATTTCCATTCCCTATGTTTTATAATTGTCTATTCTCTCAATAACTAATGCTTTTATTTCATATTCCTATAGTTTCCGGAGCCAAGTGACCGCAAAAACCTAAAATTATTGTAACATGGTTGTGCAAGAAGAGAGTAAGCTAACTAAAATCTCATGATTTCTTTTTTCTATTAAATATATAAAAGTGGGGGTAGGATTGGGGAAATTCTTATGCGCCAATTTGGTGGGATTGAGTGGCAACTTGATTTCCTAGGGTGATATAAATCATGATTTATGTAGGGTCTCTGTTGGAGCAAGGCTTTGTTTGGGCTAATGTAGATGCATGACTCTATTTTTTAAGATGGAGCTGTTGGTTGTGTCGAAGTATTTGGTAAAAATAATGGTGATATGGTGATGTGTTTCTGTTTAAATTTTGTAATATGTAATATCTTTCATGAGTAACTATGAAACTATCCCTAGGAAGTGACATTAGTGCATTTAGAAGCTTGACTTAGTTTGTGGAATTAAGCAGATATTCAGTAGAGATTGGCAAGTTCGTGTTGAAATATGCGATAGGGAATTCAACCGAGTGGCAGACTCTTTGATGCGTGAAATATGCTATTTTACCTATCAGTTTATTTTAGTATTGTTTGACCGTGTTGCTCACTCTTCAAAAAGAAAAAACTCTTAATGGTTTGCTGAGAATGTAAGAACTGAAACTCAAGCTAAGAATTTTCTTATGAAGCCATTGTTTAAGAATTTTTTTTTAATTGTCTGTGAATTTGGTTGTTGAATGAGAATTCCTTATAAATATTGTCAAGTTCAATGCTACATATACCCAAAATAAATTATATATTATATATATTGGTTGTGGAATTTGAATTTGAAATAACATGAAAAGACGATATTACCTTGCAGATATTTGATTTTTAATATTTAATTGCCAAATCCAATATTTGTTTCTATTCCAAATTCATAACAGAACAAAAATTATATTTAGTTTTCTACTTGGAGACATGTAAAGTGGTATATATTCAAATGGTGCCAAATGCTTGCCTCGTAGGTTTAAAATGGGATTGAAGTCATCCGGCAAAAAAAAAAAAAAAAGAAAAGAATTCAATTCAAAACAAATATTTTTTCAATGATGTCAGCTATATATAATTTATAGCATCAATTAAAGTTTATAAATCATTTTAATCACATATACTAACTCATTATCTAAACTTATACTTGAAATAGATGTGTGTGTAATTGCTAAAACCATAATTGACGAGGTTCAATTACCTTACTAAATTAATTCATTGTTGATCCATTTTTTTTAATTTTGAATTAAATTTGCATTAAATTCAAATTTTATCAAATATGATTGCTTAATTTGAAATGTTTGAAATCAATTGGTTAAAATAATTAAAGTGATATAAATGATTGATTACTAATTGAATTTTAATTATCATTTCAAAATTTAAATATATCAAATCTTTCTATTAATTAAAAGTTGATCAATGATAAGATTAAAAAAGACTACCTCATTAATGTGGTGAGATTTTTGGAATTCAAAATTGTGAATATTTTTAAATTATTAATTCACAAATAATTCATTAAAAGTTTACTTAAACCATAATTTTATATTTTAAAAATGCAAATTTTAGAATATAAAGATTTGTCAGGTGTAATATAATAATAGATTATGTTTCAATGATGTATCTCTCTTGCCTTTTAAAGAGAGCAAGTCCAGTGGCATTGTTTCAGTTGAAACATGGTGGTGCCACGGCAGACTTATCTGAGGCCGTGACGAGACTTGGGTTTCTTGTTTAAATCAAAAATATTTTGGATGTACAGAACGAAAGAAATGAAGGGGAGCGATGGACAAGAATGGACGAGTGTACTAAGGTTCAAGTTTTTCGGCCATTGGGAGTGATTTTTGGACCTTGGAAACTTGGATTCACATTGGTAAGAGTTCCCCCTACTCCTTCCTCTCCATTTTCTTTTGTTTAAATTTGGGATTTTTCTGTTATAAGTTGGGATTTTAGGTTTGGGATGTAGTCCGCCAATTGAAATGGATGATATGGGGTTAAGAAAGTGTGTTTTGGTGTTCTTGTTGTTTGGATATGAGTTTTGAAGGATTTATACATGATTTGAGCTTAACCCTAGGTTATTTTAGGTTAGAGCTCTTGGGAATCTGAAGTTTATGTGGTTGAGTAGTGTTTGAATGGTCCTCAAGAGCTTATTAATGCATGAAATGGGTGTTGGATCCTTGGGTTAGGCCTAAAGTGGTTGAATTGTGGTTTTGGCTAAATGATATATTGTGTTAATTGAAGAATTGTGATATTGTGAAGCTTGTTTGGTAGCTTGAGAAGGGTTCAAGCGTGTTGGACAACTCAAGATGTTCATGGAATCCGCGTGTGTGGTATTGACACTTGAGGTAACTGGGTGTTTGTTTTTATCGTATTGTTTACAGTGTATGATGTTATGTATATTTGGATATATATGCATGTTTCTTTCATACCACGATATGGATGTGTTTACGTGTACTATTTTCTATATAACGTGGTATGCATATAGCTAAATGATGATTATGATGATGATATTGATATGACATGACATGATGCATGCATGACATTGTGACATATGATGATATGAAATATGATGATATGAGATATGATTGGGGAGGATAAGGATGTGATCCCTGTCGCTAAATCCTCTCCTATGGCCAGGGGAGCCAGACGGCAGTGAACTGCATCTTCCCTAAATCACCACCAATTCGAGGTGGTCCAGGGAAAGGAGAGCCACAGTCCAAGTACTAGTGTAATCTTTGGCCAGGTAGTATTAGTGTAAGGTGAGCTTGGTGATGTCCTAGAATTAGTCTTCACCGACCATTGGAAGGGAATTACCTATATAAAATGTCTTGTTATGACAATAGCGCGTGGTTCTAACTGTGTACGAGGGAGACATGCATTTCATTCGTTTCACATTGCATTCATGGATTGTATGAGATATATATATGTGTGTGTGTGTGTGTGTGGTTATTCCCAGATACTGAGACATTGTCTCACACCCCTTTCCCATGAACTAACTTTTCATGTGATAGTTCTGGCACTAATAATGAGAAGCCGAGGGAGTAGCATCTGATGTGGGAATACTAGGTCTATATAGCTTGTGTGTAATTTGGATAATGTATCTTGTACCAAGTATGATAGAAAGTTTTGTAATGAATGTATGACATGGATAAAAATTGTTATGGATGGATGTACATATGGTTATATATGTGAAATTGTGTTGTATGTGATGTGTATATTGTATTGTGGTATTTACATGGTTTTAGATGTTGGGAAGTCAGTATGATAGTGTTTGTGAGCAAAGAGTGGATTTGGGCCTTGTTGGTGTATTTTAGGGCCTGTAGCCCGTTTTGTCAAGTTAGGATTCGAGGGTGTTAGATATGCTAGCTTCCCAAGAGGGGGTAAATTGGGAAGCTTGAAATTTTATCTAGTCCTCAAGTCACCACTTGAGATTTTTCACTATGTTGCAAGAATTCAGTGGGCTTCTTGTAAAAGCCACAGTAAAGCTATGATGCTCTATTTTAGAGCTCACACTTTCTCTCTTTGCACTCTACCTAAGTGCTTCCCCAATCCCTTGTGATATTCTCTCACAAGAAAATCTTTCTTCCAGATGAAGATAAGATTATTTACAATGAATAAACTCTCTTAATCAGGGTGAATATGAAAGTTGGAGTACAAAGAATGAAGTATGTGAGAGTAAAAAGCTTTGAGTTGGTGATCTAGCAAAGTTTCAATATATACACTATTAAAATCATTACCCACAACTTCAATTGATGTTATATTTATAGATTTAGGTCTTAACTATACATTAGAGACAACATCTATCCGTTGGAGAAGTTATCCAACGGTTACTCTGAAAAACTATCCGTTAACCAACCACATTTAATGCTTCTGATATTCTGAAATTTGAATTTTGGTTGGTCAATAGACGAATTTCTCAGAAACCAGAAGCTAAAGTCTTTAACGTTGAACATTCAAAGTTCATCTGTCATGAATCAAAATTTGAATTTTGATCTCTGAAAAATGTTTTTATGTTGGAACATACAAATTTTCAAGTTTAAGCTTCTTCTGAAAAGTATGAACAGTTGTTCCATTTTGCTATAGTACCTTCAAAATTCAAATTTTGATACCTAAAAATTCGTCTGTCAGTGAGCAGTTCAATAAGGCATAATAGTTCATCTATTCGAAATTTAAATTTTCAAAGTGCAAAGTTCGTCTGTTAGAGAGGCCTCTTTCCAGATTTACTTCAAAGTTCGAATTTCTGAATACTAACATTCGTATGTCAATATATCATCATAACAGACTCATAAGTTTTGTTTTTGAAATTCGAATTTTCATGTTTAAAGTTCATCTGTCAGTGAACCATTTTCCTAACTTAGTTTTCAGATGAACATTGACATATCTTCAGACGAATTTTTCATTTTTCATAAGTTTTATTTTGTCTAAAATTTGAATTTTCAAAACCCAAAGTTTATTTGTCAAATAAAGATCTTTTCAGACAAGATTCAAAATTCAAATTTCTGAAGTCAAAGTTCATCTGTCAAAGAAGGCTCTTTTCAGACTTATTCATTTTCAATACGAAATTCGAATTTCCAAAATTAAAGTTCGAATTTTCAAAACAGCATATTAGTATAAACGTTTCAAACTTCGTCTGTTAGTGGGTATTTTTCAAATATTCCATGGATTAACATAGAATCAAAGTTTTAAAACATCTTTTTCCTAACTCAAAGTCTTTTACTCAATTTAAACATACTTGGAGATTCTACATCTATTATTGTGCCGGTTTTTCTTGAATTTCTTCACTTGAGATCATTTATGCACCTTTGATATCCTCTCCAAGCTCTAGAAAGTTAGTTTGGAATCATCAAAACACTTGATTTAACAGAGGGGATCAAATCTCAGAGGAGTGGTTCCTTTGAGGTGAAACCTCTTTGGACAAATTGGTTTGGGGGTTTTGGACTTGTATGGATGGTCTTTGAGTGACCATTTGCCTTTGGTGGGAATTGGAGATTGTTAGTGGTGAGTTTTGGTTAATAAGTGGACAAAATGGTGTCAGGGGTCCAGAATCTCCATATGGAGTTGGTTGGTGTCTATGGATAGATTGGAACTAGATTGACTTGTAGCAGTTGGAATCAGGTCAATCGGTGGTCGAAGCATAAAGTTATTCTTGTCGGAAGTTCACCCTAGTGGTTGAAATTTGTTGGTGTAGAAAACCAACAGGGGGCGCTGCGGCGCCAAGAAGCAGGCTTCGGCGCCATGAAGTCCATCAGCGTGGTAAGACGGGAGAGGTTTGGAGCCGCGGCGGTACTATAGCGGCCACGGCATCAGCCCAGATTTTGATGTTGTTTGGTTCGTTTCCACTGTTATGATGTTTTGAGAAGTTGTTTTGAGATGTTTGAGTTGTGTTTGATTAGTTTTTTATGGTTTTGGTCAAGTTTGGAGGTAATTGGAAGTAGATTGTTACATCATGCTAATATATATATATATATATGTATATAAAGATTTGATGCGAATAGGTTATAATTTATTATCTTTTAAAATTTGACCAACCCTAATTTTTTAATTAATCACTCAAATTTGTCCTTGGTAATGGAAAGTTTTGAAAGCTATTTAAAAATATAACTCAAAAAAATTCAAAAACATTAACATAAACATTTTTTTGTAATTTAATAATCTATTGATAGAAATGAATTTCAATTAAATTGATATGATTACCTATTATAAATTAAATTTATAATTATTTAAAAAATTTAAATGTGTTGCATTATTGATTCAAAGTTAATGGCTTTTTTATATTTTAAATTAAATTTGTATTATCTTTAGAATCTAAATTTCATTATATGCTTGTATTTTAGAATTTGGAATAACTTTGTATAATTAGTTTGAAAACTACTAAATCAATAAATTTTGAAAGTGACTATAATTGGTGCTTGCATGATGCTGTCACAGTGAAGATGCACAGTTTTGCTCTAAGAAAAAAGTTTTCAAAAAAGGAAAACAGAAAAAAATTGGAAATCATCCTTAATAAAATCATTTTTTATAGTGTATGGTATTTTAGACCTATACCTCACTTCAAGTGAAAGATTTCACGAGTTCATACTAATCCAAATCAAATTGAGTATAACTCTTTCGAATATAAGTTCTATCACCAAATATTTAATACGGTTGCATTCTCAAAACTCAATCTTGAGATCTTTAACTCCTTTACCATTTAAATTAAATACCCAATGATTTAATGAAGTTGTTATTACATGCGAGACTAAACCTGTTGTTAATAAAAAGTGATGGGAAAAATTGGAATTGACCTTGAACAAAATAAGTATCCATTCATATTTTTTATTTATATAAATATACTTATCATACCAAAAGCATTAATGACAAAAGCTTTCTATGGTTTATTAAAAAAAAAACATCTTTCTGTGTTTTTTTTAACCAATTGGACTAAAAAATAATATAAAAAATAAATGCATAAACATAACAATCATTTAAAAATATGGATTTTGAAATATAAAGCATTAAATGTGATGTGAGAATATGGATAAACCTATCTTAGGACAAAATATGTATGGGTACTTTTGATGGACCAAAAATTTCTCAACTCACATTAAATGTCATATAGTTTTTTTACCGGAAAAATGTTATATAGTTCAATTCTTAGAATTTTATATCATTAAATATTTATTTTTTCAAAATACCTTTTATTTAATAAAGTATGTGAGAGAAATTTAATATTCACACATAGGAAGATCAACAATTAGTTAAGGGTAAATCTAGAAAAAATATATTTTACTACAAATTTAATTAACTTAATTAATTTTAACTACTTTTTATGTAAATATATAAGATAGGTAATGATGCCTTATACTTGAGACTAGAGGGAGTATTTATGTTTTTGTCTTTATTTATAAATATTTCTTTCATTCCTTAATATAAGGGACAATTGGAAGAGTTTCGATGTTTCAATATATGAGGAATACATGGCGTTTGTCTAATATATTTAATAATTTTTTTAAAAAATATCCTTAATTAAGATGAGATTTTTCTAATATAATTTATTTGTATTAATTATATGATGCAAAAATTATTAACATTAAATGGGGACATTTTTCTTTGGCCTGTATGAGATTTTATCTTTTGTCCCTTATATTAAGAATTGGAGGGAATATATAATTGTTTTAATTCACTGTATTATGATTTTAAATGTTCACATTAAAAATTTTCATTTCTAAAGGACCCATGCATCGCATGGGTGTATAATTAGTTTATGTATAAGGTAGGTAAATATGACTTGTAATAGATAATATAGAGATTGTATATTTATATAATGAAGTATTAATTTTGTCACAAAGATGAGTGACTGTATATGGGGTATTCAGATGAAGATAAAGAAGACAAGATGAATGTCGAGAAAGGAAAGTTAATTTTTCAAGACAGCAAAAGTGGATTAATTTACCGTTAATTTGTTCTCATAATAATAGATTGCACCCAAAGAGAAAATGAGCTTTAGTGGTGTCTAAATATGGGTATCCGTCCAGGTGCGCAAGCAAAAAAAAAAAAAATTGGGTATCCATTGTACAAATCCTTGGTATTTATTTAGCTACATTAATTTTCCTTTTTTTAGGTGGATTGCATTTTGATTAATTTATATGATTACATGGTTAATTATAGGAAAATGTGCATGAAACTGAAGATAGCTAGAGAATATATAATTTCATATAGAAAATCGTGTGTTTGGCTTAATTAATTTCTAATGTCTTATAGATTTAGGAGAATGTATGACATTATAGGAGCATTAGGAAAAAGAAACTATGCCAAAAATTCTTTCCAACTGATTAAAATTCATAAAAACATGTTAAGAAAGAAGTATGGAATGAAACCTCTGCCATAACTTTCCTTATTTAGTACTCAAGATTAATTATTTATCCGTCATGCATGTTTTTATCTCTTTATATTTTATGAATGAATTATTATCGATCCTTTCATGTATGCTCAATATTGGTTATGGGTTATAGAAGAAAACAGTGGCACAATTAATTTCTCTTTCTCTTTTTTTTTTTTCCATTTCTACATGCACTGTTATTCAATTATGTTTATTAGATGTTAATTTATCATGGAAACTAAAGGGGTAACTATGAATAACTATAATACTATATACAATAACATATGGATATAGAAGGGAAATTCATCACTACACCGCAAAGAAAAAAATTATTTCTCATGCTATAATAGTATAAGTATTTACCCTAATACAACAAATCCACAAAACGTTGGCAGCAACACTGATTTCTCTCTCCTATCCTCTAACAGTTGTAACTATTTTCCTATTTTATTTTGCATAAGCTTTGCTTTTTTCAAAACTCTTGCCTGTCACCCTAACCCCTTATTTCCTTTCCACCTTGCCAACACCATCCCCACAAACCCCCCTTAACAACCCTCATTTCATTATCTTGAACTTAATTTTGAGTTAATGGGAAATGTACTTGATTTTGTGTGTAGGACCAGGTCCGGAGAAAGATCTAAATGGGATGAAATCTGAAATTTGAAACAAAGAAGGACCACACTACAGCGAGAAACAAGGCTACCATGGTGAGATACTCGGAATGTTTCAAAATTTTCCAGGCCAAGCGCACTCGCGCTATGGTGAAGTTATTGGCACCATGGTGAGAGTCAAGAAATTTGTTTATATCGGAGGAGTTTCAGATGGATGAAACAAAAAGAAATGAAGGGAGAACTAAAGAGCAGAGCTAGGCTTCGATAAATTAGGCCCTTGGGAGTGATTTATGGCCTTTAGGAGCTTCAATCCTAGTTGGTAAGTAATCTTTGATTTCCCTCCTCAATTTTCTCTTTGATTTCTGGATGGATTTTCAAATATATGTTTGGGTTTCCAGTTTTTGCCAAAATCTACCAATTAAAATGGATGTAATGGGATTAATGATGCTTGGGTAAGAGTTTTAGAGGGAGTATGTGTTATTTATACCTAACCCTAGGTTATTTTTTGTTGAGGAAGTTTGGAATCTGAGAGGTATGAGGATGATTATGTTATGGATGGTTAATTAAAGCTTATTAGGGTGTAGTTATGTTGTTGAAACCTTGGGTTAGGCATAATTAGTAGAATTATGGATTTTCAGATAATTATGTTATATGTTAATTGAAGATTTTATGGCATTGTAGTGGTTGTTTGGTTGATCAGAGGAGTGCAAGTCATAGTTGTCAATCCAAGAAGCTTGTGGGATCCGTATATGTGGTATTGACAACTTAAGGTAACCGGATATTTGTAATATATGTGTTATATATTGATATATATATATGTGTGTGTGTGTGTGTATGTATATATGCATATCCCTGTTCATACCATAATATTGTTTGTGTATGCGTATGTTTTTCTATATATCGTGGTATGTACATGACTATTTGTATATGATGAGTATGATGTGTATGTATGATTTTGTCACATTCCCATACCATTGCATGCTAGCATGACCATGAGGATGAATATGATAATGATATACATGTTTAAAGGCATGTTAGCATGGTATGAGCATCATCACCGCATGAGCATTGTGAGAAAGGTGGATTGAGTGGCGATGGTGAGATATAATATGATGATGTATGATATAGTGCAATAAGGAAGGAATTCCTGCCACTAAATCCTCGCTCATGGCCCGGAGAGCCAAGCAACAGTGGACTTTGTAACACTTTACTCCCAAACACCTTCAGACTTGACCAAAATCTTCAAAAACCAATTAAACACAACTCAAATATCTCAAAACAACTTCCCAAAATCTCAGAGCAGTGGAAAAACGCCGAACAATGCTAGAAAATGGACTGGGGCAGCAGTCGCTGCAGTATCACCGCGACTTCGGCTCATTCCAGAAATACGCTCACTACTGACTTCACTGGTGCCGCGGCCTACCTTCCTGGTACCGTGGCGCCCCTTGCTAATTTTCATACTAGTAAACTTGTTCCAACTCCTATAAGTCAATCTAGTTCAATCTATTCATAGACACCACTTTAACTCTAATCTAATTTCGTATGGAGATTCTGGACACCTGATATCATTTTGTCCACTCTTTGACCAAAACTCACAACTTAACACTCCCATTTGCTACTAAAGGCAATTTGACCAACTAGGACCATTCACACAGGTCCAAAACCACCAGACCAACTTGTCCAAAGATGTTTCGCCTCAAAAGAACCACTCCTCTGAGATTTGACCCCCTTGAACCCCAAATGACAAAATGGGCTAATGGCCCTAAAACACACCAACAAGGCCCAATTCCACCTTTGGGCTCACACAGACCGACATATTGAAACTGTTGATGAAAGAGTTTTGATGATTTTAAACCAACACTCAAGATCTTGGATTGAAGATATCAAAGGAGATCAAAGCTGTTCCAAGTGAAGATTTTCTGAGTATTTGCTGTTAGATCTCTTGTAGGATCTTTAGTTTTTGTTATGATTGGGTAAAAAGTTTTGATTTGAAGAAAAGATGTTTTCAAACTTTGATTTTATGTTAAATCCTTGAATATTTGAAAAACATCCACAAACAGACGAAGGTTAAAAGTTTAAACTAAACTGTCAAGTTAGAAATTCGAACTTTGCCTTTGGAAATTCGAATTTCGAGCTAAAACTGATTAAGTCTGAAGAGATGGCTCTCTGTCAGACGAATTTTGGTGGTTCAAAATTCGAATTTTCATCTAGTCTGAAAGAAGCCTTTCTGGTGACAGACGAACTTCACAGTTTCAAAATTTGAATTTCAGACAAAATGCAATTTATGAAAACCAAAGAAATTCGTCTGAAACTTTGCTAAAGTTTATCTGAAATCAAAAAGAAACTAAGTTTGAAAAATGCTCTCTGACAGACGAACTTTAACTTGGCAACATTCGAATTTTCATCTGAGTCAAAGAAGCTACTTTGTGACATTCGAATTTCACTCTTTAAAAATTCGAATTTCAGACAAAACAAAACTTGAGAAAATAGAAGAAATTCGTCTGAAAGTTTGATAAAGTTCATCTGAGATCAAGAATGATTTAAGTCTCAAAACTGGTCTCTGACAGACGAATTTCACTCTGTCAAAATTCGAATTTCAAAGAAAGTGAACTACTGTGCCTGTTTGGACGTTCTATGGACAGACGAATTTTGGACTTTCAAAATTCGAATTTCGAGGGCACTGTAGCAAATTGAAAATACTGTTCACACTTAACAGAAAAACTTTCTTCTTAAAAATTCGTATGTCACATTGTGAAAATATTTTATAAGTTTCAAAATTCGAATTTCACTCTATGGACAGACGAACTTCGCATTTTAACGTTGGAAGCTTTAACCTTCGGTTCCCTCGAAATTCGTCTGTTGGCCAACCAAAATTCGAATTTCAGTATGTCAGAAACATTAAATGCGGTTGGTAAATGGATAGTTTTTCAGAGTAACCGTTGGATAACTTCCCCAACGGATAGATTTAGTCTCTAACGGATATTTGAGACCTAAATCTATAAATACAACATCATTTGAAGTTGTGGGTAACGAATCAAACTTGTATATACCGAATTTCTGCTAAATCTTCTTCTCAAAAGCTTTTACCCTCTCAACTTCTAAACTTGTACTTAAACTTTCATATCTACTCTTTTCAAGAGAGTTATTTCATTGTAATCAATCTACTCTTCATCTGGAAGATAGATTTACTTGTGAGGGGTATTCACAAGGGGATTGAGAAGCACATAGTGAAAGTGCTTGGAGAGTTTGAGAGAGCTCAGAAACAGAGCATACTCGTTGTACTGTGGCCTTAGCAAGAAGCCCATTGAAATTCTTGCTGTATAGTGGATAAATCTCAAGAGGTGTCTTGGGGACTGGATGTAGGTCAAGTGGAAAGACCGAACCAGGATAAATTACTGAGTTTTCTTCTCCCTATCTTCACTTTTCAGCTTGCTCTGTTTTACGCATTATTTTCATTATACTGTGATTTCTCCACTTACCTCACCTTGTGCAGAAAATTTTCAATCTTCCCAATTCACCCCCCCTCTTGGGAAGTCAGCCTTGCTAACAAGTGGTATCAGAGCCCGGATTCCCATTCAAAGGAACTCACAGTCCGGGAATTAAAATGGCTGGCTTTGGAGAGAGTATACTTCCTGAAGGAAACAACACTAACAGACCACCAGGCTTCAGTGGAGAGCATTATGGATATTGGAAGATGAGGATGCAGATCTACCTTCAATCAATTGACCTTGACATCTGGTCAGTGATTGAAAAAGGAGATTTCGTTCCAATGGCTCAAACAGAAGATGAAAGACACAAAGAGAAGCTGGAAGCAGAGTGGAATGATGAAGACAGAAGGAGAGTTCTACTGAACTTCAAAGCAAAGCATTGTTTGGTCAGTGCCCTTAACCAGGATGAATTCTACAGAGTCTCACAATGCTCCACTGCAAAAGAAATGTGGGATACTCTACAGATTGCACATGAAGGAACTTCTGGAGTCAGGGAAAACAAACTGAACACGTGCATTGGGGAGTATGAAAGCTTCAGAATTGCTGAAGGAGAAACTGTAAAGGAGCTCCAAAAGAGATTCACTCTTATTGTGAATCAACTGAAGAGCCTGGGAAAAGAATACACACAGTCTGAGAAAGTGAGAAAAATACTCAGAGCTCTACCTCTGGAATGGCAGCCCAAGGTGATAGCTATAGAAGAGGCCAGAGGAGAATCAATGGCTTCTGTCACAGCTCTCTTCGGCAGCCTTGAGGAATATGAAGGAAAGATCAAAGCACTCAAGGAAGCTGGGCTGGACAGAAAGAAGAAAGGCCTTGCCCTCAAAGCTGCTGATGAAAAGGAAGAAGAATCTGATGAAGGAGATGAGCTAAATGAGGAAACTCTGGCTATGATGGTCAGAAAATTCGGAAGATTCTACAGCAAGAAGAAGAGCAAGAGATTCTTCAAGAAAGGAGTAATTGGAGAAAGCAAGAAAGAGGCAAAAGAACCTGTAACTTGCTATGAGTGCAAGAAGCAGGGACACATTAAGTGGGACTGTCCCCAATTCATTAAGAAGCAGGAAAAAGAAAAGAAAGCTGCAGACAAAGGGAAGAAGAAGAAAGCCTATATCTCATCCATATGGGGCAACAGCTCAGATGAGGAAGAAGAAGATGAGGATGAGGTTGCCAACATTTGTTTAATGGCACTTGCCTCAGAAGAAGTCTTACCCTCATGCAGCAGTGATCAGGAAGAAGAGGTATATGAATCTGAACCTTCCTATTCTGAATTACAAGATGCATTTCATGAGCTTCATGATGAATTCATTAAAGTTGCTAAAGAACTGAAATTGGCAAAGAAAAGGATAAATAAGCTGGAATCCCAAAGCATAGTTTCTGAAATTGCCTCTTTGCCCACTACTGAATCTGTTTGTTGCACTTCATGCATTGAACTCAAGCAAACTAATGACTATTTAGTTAAAAGCATGTCTAGGCTCACTAGAGGCAAAGACATGTTGTTTGCATTAATGGGGAGCCAAAGAATATCACAAGGCAAAGCTGGTCTTGGCTATGATCCATGTGCTGTCAAGGAAAAGATTAGGAAGAAAAATCAGAATGCTTATATGAGACATTTTGTGCATGCTGAGAACAATAAAAAGAAAACTAATGCATTACATCACATTGAAACATATGATCAACCAAGGCATGCTAGACAAAAGTATTATCTGCACTGTTTTCTTCCTGCATCTCAATCTAGCAGTCCTTTCACTACCTGTCATTTCTGCAACAAAAAGGGACATATTTCCAGTTCTTGTGCCTTGAAGAAAAATGGGCTTGGCAGGAAAGTTGAATGGGTTCCCAAAGTTGCATCTGCATCTAGGGAAAAATATACTGACCTAAAAGGACCCAAGCAAATTTGGGTACCTAAAAGGAAAATGTAAACATTGTTTTGCAGGTCTGTCTCAAAGCTAAGAAAAGCAACAAATGGTATATGGACAGTGCCTGCTCAAGTCACATGACAGGTGACAAGGAGAAGTTCATCACCCTGAGAGACAAGAAAGGAGGAAAGGTGACCTTTGGAGGTGACCAATATGGCAAAATCATTGGTATTGGAATTGTGGGTAAAAATCCAGAAACATCCATTGAAGAGGTGCTGTTTGTGATTGGACTCAACCACAACCTGCTAAGCGTGAGTCAGACCTGTGACAAAGGAAACTGGGTGCTGTTTGACTCAAAGTTTTGCCTGGTCATCAGAAAAAGTGATCACAAAGTTATCCTCAAAGCTCAAAGGGATGGTAACTGCTATACTATTGATCTTGATGAACTTCCTCCCTTAGATTCTGTATGCTTAATTAGTCAGAATAATGATAGTTGGCTATGGCATAGAAGATTAGCTCATGTGAACATGAATCAACTGTCTAAACTAATTAAAAATGAGCTAGTAACTGGTCTACCAAAAATATCTTTTGAAAAGGATAAAGAATGTGATGCATGCTTAAGAGGAAAACAAACCAAATCATCATTTAAATCTAAAAATGTAGTTACCACAACTAGACCACTTGAATTGTTGCATATGGACTTAATTGGACCATCTAGGGTGAAAAGTCTTGGTGGTAATCTGTATGTGCTTGTAATTGTTGATGATTATTCTAGATTTACTTGGACATTATTTCTTTCCTCCAAAAGTGATACCTTTGATGCATTTGCAACCTTAGCCAAGAAAGTGCAAAATGAGAAAGGTATTTCTATTGTGTCTATCAGGTCAGACCATGGAGGAGAATTTGAAAATGCATACTTCCTGGAGTACTGCAATGAGCATGGGATTGATCACAACTTCTCAGCACCAAGAACTCCTCAACAAAATGGAGTAGTAGAAAGGAAGAATAGAACTATTGGAGAGATGGCCAGAGCTATGATAAATGAGAAGGAACTCTCCCAAGTATTCTGGGCTGATGCAGTAAATACAGCAAGTTACATCATAAACAGAGCTTACATCAGACCAATCCTAGGGAAGACTCCATATGAGCTGTACAAGGGAAGAAAGCCAAATCTGTCACACCTCCATGTGTTCGGGTGCAAATGCTTCATTCACAACAATGGTAAAGAAAATCTAGGTAAATTTGATGCCAAATCCGATGAAGGTATATTTCTGGGTTATTCAAGTAGGAGTAAGGCATATAGAATTTATAATAAAAGATCAAATGTAATAGAAGAATCTGTACATGTGGTTTTCATTGAAAATGAAACTGTTTCAAAACATACTATCAATGAGGATGATCTTACTTTCAATTTTGAAAAACTAGGAATTTCTGATAAGAGTAAAACTGAACCTCCAAAGATATCTGAATCTGTTAATATAGAGGAAGATATCCAGGAGCAAGAGTTTGATGAAGAAAACAATGAGGAAACATCTCAAGAACTTCCTAGAGCTTGGAGATATCAAAGGAATCATCCTGTTGATCAAGTAATAGGGAATGTTCTAGAGAGAGTCAAAACCAGAAAATAGTTAAGAGAACAGATGCTCAACTGTGCTTTCATTTCACAAATAGAACCCAAATGTACTGAAGAGGCCTTAACTGATGATTACTGGACTTTGGCTATGCAAGATGAATTAAATCAATTTGAAAGAAATCAAGTTTGGGATTTAGTGTCTAGACCCAAAAATCATCCTGTTATTGGTACCAAATGGGTTTTCAGAAATAAACTTGATGAATCTGGAACAATAATCAGAAATAAAGCTAGACTAGTTGCTAAAGGGTATAATCAAGAAGAAGGTATTGATTTTGAAGAAACTTTTGCACCAGTAGCTAGATTAGAAGCTATAAGAATACTACTGGCATATGCATGCATGAAAAATATTTTATTATATCAAATGGATGTAAAAAGTGCTTTTCTGAATGGATATATCATGGAAGAGGTTTATGTTGATCAACCTCCAGGTTTTGAGGACTCTACAAAACCAAACCATGTTTATAAACTGAAGAAAGCTCTCTATGGTTTAAAACAGGCCCCTAGAGCATGGTATGAGAGACTGAGCAATTTTCTAACTGAAAAGGGGTTTAACAGAGGCAAAGTTGACACAACCTTATTTACTAAGAAAGAAAATAAAGATTTACTAATTGTTCAAATCTATGTTGATGATATTATTTTTGGTGCTACTAATGAGGTTCTTTGCAAGGAATTTTCTAAGTTAATGCAGGGAGAATTCGAGATGTCTATGATGGGTGAACTCAATTTCTTCCTTGGATTGCAAATCAGACAGCTAAATGATGGTATCTTCCTCAGTCAATCCAAGTATCTAAAGGAGCTGTTAAAGAAGTTTGGTATGGAGAATGCCAAGCCAATGGGAACACCTATGGCTACTGCAACCAAACTGGACATGGATGAGAATGGGAAGATGTTTGACATTACTCAGTACAGAAGAATGATCGGATCTCTACTGTACCTAACTGCCAGCAGACCTGACATTATGTTCAGTGTCTGCATGTGTGCAAGGTTCCAATCATGCCCCAAAGAAACCCATGCAACAGCTGTGAAAAGAATTTTTAGATATCTTATTGGAACATCACAGATGGGTCTTTGGTATCCAAAAGGCAATGGAGAAGATCTCAAAGGATACACTGATGCTGATTTTGCAGGATCCAAAACTGACAGAAAAAGCACAAGTGGAACCTGTCAGTTTCTTGGAGGATCCCTGGTCTCATGGTTCAGCAAAAAGCAAAACAGTGTGGCCTTATCCACTGCAGAAGCTGAGTATGTTGCAGCTGGAAGCTGTTGTGCCCAAGTCATCTGGATGAAACAGCAGCTTGAAGATCTTGAGGTTAAAATGAAAGAGACACCAATCATGTGTGACAACCAAAGTGCTATAAATATCACCAAGAATCGTGTCATGCATTCGAGGACTAAACATATTGAAGTTAGGCACCACTTCATAAGAGATCACGTTCTGAAAGGAGAAGTTAGATTGGAGTACATCCCAACAGAGGATCAAGTTGCTGATATACTCACAAAGCCTCTATCAGAAGACAGACACTGCAAAATAAGGAGAGAATTGGGAATGGTAAATCCCAATGAATTGTAAGTCATTTCTGTGCAAGTCTGTCTTTAGAACTTTTAATATTAGAATAAATTCTAACTTGAGCATCGGAGTATGTTTTAGTATAGTTTCAGGTGCTCCTTGTGAAAATCAATGGCTAAAAGTTTGAAAGATTGGAGCACTCCAGATTGGAACAACCAGAAAATGAAGAGAATGATAATTATTCTGAGTTCTGGATCCATTCTGTAAGTTTTTAAAGTTGAAATTTGTATGATGTTTGATTGCTAGATGAATTTCATTGATAATCTGTGTTTTTGAACTGATCAACATGGTCAACATTCGAATTTTGGTTGATCAACAGATGAACTTTGGTCTGTTATGCCTTGAACAGTTCTCGATAATGCCTCGAAATTCGTCTGTTGAAGCTTGAAAGTTCGAATTTTCAAAAACAAAAATTTCAAAGTTATGATTGTCCATCACTGCTATACGAATTATTACTTCTTAACTTACTAATGTTGGACAATATTTATAAAAGTTGAAAAATTTGAAGTTTCAGTTCAAAATTCGTCTGTTGACTTATGTTCTTGTTGGTTGTATCACTGAAAGATGAAGTTCTGAATGCTTAATTCGTCTATTGACTGTTGATTTGATTATTGTCTGCCTTTTTCTTTTCAACATTCGAATTTTGTTGGAACAAAATTCGTCTGATGTGCTTGTATTGTTTGTTTCAAGCCACTGTCAGACGAACTTTCAAGATGAAAATTCGTCTGTCAGTAAGCTGTGCTGAACGGTTTAACTTGTAACTGCCCGAAGTTCGAATTTTGACCTCTCAAAATTCGTCTGTCAGACGGTTACACACGTTAAATGCGTCAGTTTTCCACAGAACAGACGCAACCCTATTTGTAACCTCTCTAAGTCTGTTCTGATTCTCTCTTCAATCCTCTTAACTTCTGTCCAAAAACCGTCTTTTTCCACCGATTAAACTTCCTTTCGCATCATATAAACCCATTCTCAGCCACATTCTGCTTCATTCAACCGAGAAATGGCAAGAGTTAAAATTCCTGGAACAGGAAAAGCTGTGGCCCGTCCGAAAAGGAATGTTAAATCACAATATGCTACCAAAGAAGGAGAAAAATCAAAGAGAAAAGCCGAACCCAGTAAAGCTACTCCCTCTAAACGCCAGAAATCTTCATCCAAAGCAGAATCCCAGAAATCTGGCCCCTCCTCTTCAAAAAGTGCAGAACCGTCTGCTCCTGCTGCTGCCTCTTCTGCCTCTTCCAGTACTGAATCTGGAGAGTTTGAATTGACTACACTACCACTATGGAGCACTCCTGAGATTCAAGAAGAGTACACTACCAAGTTTTCCAACAAAAAGGTAATCAAGCCTCATTGTGTGAATGTGGAACAATTTCTGATTTCCAACAATTTTGATGCTGCTATATGGTTGTTAAGATATAAAAATTTGTTGGAAATTGCTGAAAGATATGATGATGAAGTAGTAAAGACTTGGTATGCGTCTCTTAAGTATAACAGCAAGAAGATGAAATGGGAGGTCACCTTGAGATCAAGGACCATTTGGCTTGCTGATGAAACCTTCAATGAGGTATTGGAAATCCCAGGTCAAGATGGGCTGAAAGTTGACTTAACAGCCTCTGGGTATATGGATGAGGCAAGCACAGCAGATGAAGAAGGTGGATCCTTTCTGTACTACAAGGAGAGCACCATTTTGGACACCTTATTCAGGAGAAGGGAGAACAGGCCAACAATAAATCTGTTGAAGCCCACAGACCTAAGTGTACAAGTCAGAATCCTGCACTACATAGTGTCAAGGATCATTTTCAACAAGGGTGGTAGCTTCAATCTGATAACAAGGGCAGAGGCTCATGTGATGACTGCTATCATTCGTGGGAAGCTGATCAATATGGGTCATATCATCCTTCAGCGAATGATAAAGGCAAGGGATCAGAGGAAGGATTCCACACTCCCCTATGCTGCAATTGTTTCAAGAATCCTGCAGCATGCTGGGATTCAGCACATTGAGAAAGGGAAAGGGAAACTCACTGAGGCATTCAAGGAGGAGGAACTGCAAAGAATGGGCATTGAGAAAGATGAAGGACGATGGGTTGGAAAGGGAGCAGGAAAAACTGAAGACCTGTTCTTTGTCCCTGATGCATCCCTCCAACAAGAAGGCACTTCTGAGGCCCCTGAAAGATCCTTACCTCAGCCTTCCCAGACAATTCCATCTCCCTCCAGGCCTACTCACCCTCCTTCCACTCCCTCCTCACGAGCCAAGCCAACTAAGATCACTGAGTTGTTTGACAGTCTGTCAACACTCATTCTCAGCATTAAAGATGAGCAAAATGCCAAATTTGCTCATCTACAAGATCAGATCCATCAGTTGGCAGTGAATATGAAGGTGGTGGCTGATGCATATGAAGAGATAAGAAATGCAATTCCTACCACTTCAGCTCCACCTCAGCCTGGTGTCCCTGAGCCTACTCTGTCTCCATCCCCTGTGCCTCCAAGTCCCTTTGAGATTGCCTCCTCTGACCATGATACTGATATGGATGGTGATGGTGCCATGAAAACACCAAGTCCTGGTCCACCCTTGGACTATGGCATGGAGGAAGAGGGTCTGCAGGAAACAAGCCCCATTGAGAAGAGTGAAGCAGTTGCTCAGGACTCTATTCTTTCCACCCAAGAGTCTGAGCAAGTTGAGCAGCTGGTGGCATCCATTTCTGCTTCACCATTTCTGCAATCTACACTCAATAAGGAAAGGAGCATTGTGCCTGTTATTGATTTTGCTGCTATTGCTCACAATGCCCTTCTGCTAGCTCAAAGGAGAAGGCTTGAAGAAATGTTTTCTCCTCCTGCACCAGCCTCTCCTTCTCTTGCTAATTATGGGCTGTCAGAAGAACAGAGAGCTCGGCTAGCTCTTTCCAGGCAGGAAATGCAAGAACTGCTTGAGGTCTCTGATGATTCTGATGAAGAGCCTGCTGAGCCCCCTGCACCAGTTCAGCCAGAGATTCCTTTTGCTCCTGTCCCCCTTCGTGCTGTTCCTATCACTCAGATACCTCCTCCAATGGACTTTGTTGGACTTCCTGATGATGCCAAAAAGGGGGAGAAGATAAAGCAAACTGGGAAGCAAACTGGGACCAAGCAAGCTGGAAAATCTGCTGAGCCATCTGGAAAAGGAAAGACTTACAGCAAGAAGCCAAAGAAGAAGTGATGACTTAGATCTTAGGCTGATTATTCTTGTTGTATCTTGTTTTATTTCGGTGTTTTGTATTTGGTTGTTTGATTTTAAGAACTACTCTTTAATTGGAATTTGTATTACAATAGTTTGGTGATATATAGTATGTTCTTGATTGCAATATTTTGGGCGTTAAATCTCTTCACTTAATCTGTTATTTTGATATCTTATGCATATGTTGAGGGGGAGCTTATGAAAGCAAACCCAAGTACTAATCCAGTTTGTGAGTTGTTTTGTCATCATCAAAAAGGGGGAGAATGTTGATGAAAGAGTTTTGATGATTTTAAACCAACACTCAAGATCTTGGATTGAAGATATCAAAGGAGATCAAAGCTGTTCCAAGTGAAGATTTTCTGAGTATTTGCTGTTAGATCTCTTGTAGGATCTTTAGTTTTTGTTATGATTGGGTAAAAAGTTTTGATTTGAAGAAAAGATGTTTTCAAACTTTGATTTTATGTTAAATCCTTGAATATTTGAAAAACATCCACAAACAGACGAAGGTTAAAAGTTTAAACTAAACTGTCAAGTTAGAAATTCGAACTTTGCCTTTGGAAATTCGAATTTCGAGCTAAAACTGATTAAGTCTGAAGAGATGGCTCTCTGTCAGACGAATTTTGGTGGTTCAAAATTCGAATTTTCATCTAGTCTGAAAGAAGCCTTTCTGGTGACAGACGAACTTCACAGTTTCAAAATTCGAATTTCAGACAAAATGCAATTTATGAAAACCAAAGAAATTCGTCTGAAACTTTGCTAAAGTTTATCTGAAATCAAAAAGAAACTAAGTTTGAAAAATGCTCTCTGACAGACGAACTTTAACTTGGCAACATTCGAATTTTCATCTGAGTCAAAGAAGCTACTTTGTGACATTCGAATTTCACTCTTTAAAAATTCGAATTTCAGACAAAACAAAACTTGAGAAAATAGAAGAAATTCGTCTGAAAGTTTGATAAAGTTCATCTGAGATCAAGAATGATTTAAGTCTCAAAACTGGTCTCTGACAGACAAATTTCACTCTGTCAAAATTCGAATTTCAAAGAAAGTGAACTACTGTGCCTGTTTGGACGTTCTATGGACAGACGAATTTTGGACTTTCAAAATTCGAATTTCGAGGGCACTGTAGCAAATTGAAAACACTGTTCACACTTAACAGAAAAACTTTCTTCTTAAAAATTCGTATGTCACATTGTGAAAATATTTTATAAGTTTCAAAATTCGAATTTCACTCTATGGACAGACGAACTTCGCATTTTAACGTTGGAAGCTTTAACCTTCGGTTCCCTCGAAATTCGTCTGTTGGCCAACCAAAATTCGAATTTCAGTATGTCAGAAACATTAAATGCGGTTGGTAAACGGATAGTTTTTCAGAGTAACCGTTGGATAACTTCCCCAACGGATAGATTTAGTCTCTAACGGATATTTGAGACCTAAATCTATAAATACAACATCATTTGAAGTTGTGGGTAACGAATCAAACTTGTATATACCGAATTTCTGCTAAATCTTCTTCTCAAAAGCTTTTACCCTCTCAACTTCTAAACTTGTACTTAAACTTTCATATCTACTCTTTTCAAGAGAGTTATTTCATTGTAATCAATCTACTCTTCATCTGGAAGATAGATTTACTTGTGAGGGGTATTCACAAGGGGATTGAGAAGCACATAGTGAAAGTGCTTGGAGAGTTTGAGAGAGCTCAGAAACAGAGCATACTCGTTGTACTGTGGCCTTAGCAAGAAGCCCATTGAAATTCTTGCTGTATAGTGGATAAATCTCAAGAGGTGTCTTGGGGACTGGATGTAGGTCAAGTGGAAAGACCGAACCAGGATAAATTACTGAGTTTTCTTCTCCCTATCTTCACTTTTCAGCTTGCTCTGTTTTACGCATTATTTTCATTATACTGTGATTTCTCCACTTACCTCACCTTGTGCAGAAAATTTTCAATCTTCCCAATTCACCCCCCCCTCTTGGGAAGTCAGCCTTGCTAACAGAAACCTCAACGCCTCAAACCACACATACACCATCATCCATTATACACATTACATACAACACAATTCCACAAACATAACATACCAATAACAATCATCTGTAACAATCCTTATCCAAGCCTGCATCCATTACAAAACGTTCTATTCTATTTGGCATAAGATAGGTATCCAAATAAACATAAACTACATAGATCTAGTATTCCCACGTCTGATGCTACACCCTCGTCTTCTTAGGACTAATGCCAGAACCGTCACCTGAAATGTTAGTTCATGGGAGAGGGGTGTGAGACAAAGTCTCAGTGACTAACAACAACCACATACAATATACATATACTGACCCACATAATCATGGAATGTAATGGTAATGAATGATATGTATGTTCTCCCTCATACACGGCTAGAATCACGAGCTGTCATCATCACAAGACATTTCAATAGATTATTCCCTTCCAATAGTAGGTGAAGACTAATTCTGGGACATCACCAAGCTCACCTTACCCAAATGCAACCCAGCCAATGGTTACACTAGAGCTCAGATGGTGGCTTTACTTCCCTGGGACCATCACGAATTAATGGTGATTTAGGGAAGGTGCATCCCTAAATCCATTGCCACTGGCTCTCCTAATAAGGGGATTTGGTGACAGAGATATTTCTTCATATCATATTGTCCTCTGCCACCTGGCTCTTCCAAGGAGAGGATTTAGCGACAAGAATCTGTATCATATCATCATCTCATATCATATCATCATCACCTCATCATCAATTTCTCATTATGCATTCATATGGTGATAATGCCAATGTCATGCCAACATGTCTCTTCACATACATATATATCATCATCACAAGCATTATATGGACATGCTAGTATGCAATGGTATAGGGATGATACACATCATATATACACAACATATACAATCATCATACATCAACTAGCCATGCATACCATGATATGTAGGAAACACCATACACACACACAATCAATATTATGGTATGAAAAGGAACATGCATATATATATATATACATATATATCAACATATAATCACATAAAACAAACACTCGGTTACCTCAATTGTCATTATCACATGCACACAAGTTCCACAAGTTTCTTGAACGCCAATCCCACGGCTAGGATTCTCCAAGCAACCAAATAACCTTAACAACACAATAATACCTTAATTAACATAATGTACCGCTAGATAAAAAACCATAATTCAACTACTTTAGGCCTAACCCAAGGTTTCAATATCACTTTCATGCATCATTAAGTGCCTAAGAACTATTCAAATATCAAACAATCCCATACACTTTGGATTCCCAAGAGTCTTAACTGAAAACAACCTAGGGTTAAGCTCAAATCATGCATAATCCCTTCAAAACTCACACCCAAGCAACAAGAACACCAATTCACACTCCATTAACTTCATTTCATCCATTTCAATATGTGGATTTCGACCCAAACCAAAAATCCCAATATATAGCCCAGAAAACTTGAGTTTAAACCAAAGAAAATGGAGAGGGAGGAGTAGGGTTCACTTACCAACGTGAATCCAAACTTCCAAGGTCCAAAAATCACTCCTAAATGCAGAAAATCTCAAACCCTAATGGAGCTCCCTCGTTTTATCTTCCATTCCTTTCTTTCTGATCATCCGAAATGATTCCAATTTAACCAAATTTCTTGATTCCCATTGCGGTTCTACGGCAGCTCGCCATGGTGCCACCAGTTTCAGCTGAAAAAATGCTACTAGACTTGCTCTCACCACGGCGGCCCTGCTTCTCACCACGGCGTTGAGCTCAATTTTTCCTCCATTTGAACCTTCCTCCATCCTGTTTCCTCCAGTATTACACACAATGCCAATAAAGATATCATAAGAGTTGTTACACACTGCACCTTCCTTAAATTACCACCAATTCATGATACTCCATGGGAAGGAGAGCTACAATCTAAGCATTAGTGTCAGCTTTGGCCAGGTGCACTAGTGTGAGATAAGCTTGGTGATGTCTCGAAATAAGTCTTTATCGGTTGTTGGAAGGGAATCACCTATTGGAAATGTCCTATTATGATGCTAGCTCATGGTTCTATTCGTGTATGAGGTAGACTTGCATACTGTGACATTTGTATTCATTGCACCATGTGCATTACTGTATGAATTATTATATAGGTTGGTTATGTGTGTTCTAGGTTATTAAAACTTTGTTTCACATCCCTCTTCTATGACTAACATTTTAGGTGAAGATTTTAGCATTAGTCCGGAGAAGACCAAGGAATTGTAGGCCTCTCTACGTTTGAGAGTATCTATCATAATTTAGTAGTTTACTGCTTTAGTTTATATAATGATTGTGCCAAGTAGAGTTGAATCACTACACTAAAAAAAGTTTTTTTTTGGTGCCTAATAGTTGGTGGTTCTGGGGAAAAATGTAGCACCCTACCTCCTAACGCCTCCTGACTTTACCAAAAACTTCAAAATTCAGCCAAACATAACCTTGACATCTCAAAACAACTCTCCAATGCCTCAAAATAGCGGAAATGACTTTAAAACCACCACAAATTGGGCTAGGGCCACGGCTGCTACAGTACCGCCTCGGCTCCGGCCTCCCCTGTTTCTATATTGCTTCTGGATTCACTGGCGCCGTGGCCTGGACTCTGGAGCTGTGGCGCCCCATGCTGATATGCCATATCAGTAACTTCCATTCTCCGGGGCGAACTTCCGACACGCATAACTTTATGCTCCGACCTCTGATTGACTTGGTTCCAACTCCTACAAGTTAATCTAGTCCCCATCAATCCAAAAACATTACTTTTACCTCAATCCAACTACGTATAGAGATTCTGGACCCTTGACACCATTTTGGCCACTTATTGAACAAAACTCACCACTAACAACCTCCAATTGCCACCGAAGGAAAAAGGACACTAACAGACCAATCATACAGGTCCAAAACCCCCAAACTAACTTGTCCACAGAGGCTTCACCTCAAAGGAACCACTCCTATGAGATTTGACCCCTTGGAACCTAACTTGACCAAATGGGCTACAGGCCCTAAAACCACTCTGAACTCGCCAACACTAATATACAGACTTCTCAACATCCAAAACCCTGCAACCATACATATGACATATATAGCTATACCATCTATCCATAATAATCCTTAACAATAACCATACGTTCATTACAAACCATTCTCTATCCTACTTGGCACAAGATACATTATCCAAAATATACACACTACATAGACTATTCCCACATACAAAGCTACTCCTGTGACTTCTTCAGACTAGTACCAGAACTGTCACCTGAAAGGTTAGTTCATGGGAGAGGGGTATGAGACAATATCTCAGTAACCGGGGACAAAGACATACACATATATATATATATTCCATACAGCTCATGAATATAATATGCAATGAATGGTATGCATGTCTCCCTTGCACACAGCTAGAACCACAGGCTATCATCATAACAGGATATTTCATATAAGTAACTCCCTTTCAACAGTCGGTGAAGACTGATTCCAGGACGTTACCAAGCTCACCTCCCATTAGCGGACCTGGCCAAAGGTAACACTAATGTTTGGACCGTGGCTCTCCTTCTCCTTTACCACCACGAATTGGCAGCGATTTAGGGAAGGTGCAGTCTACTGCACACCTTTCCCTCCTAGCCATCGGAGGCGATTTAGCCGCAGGGATCCCATCCTTATCCTCCCTAACATAGATATATATATATTCCATCCTTATCCTCCCTAACATATATCGTTATATATCATACCGTCATCACATCATCACCACCTAATCCACCACATATCAAGGCCTCACAATGCCATATTGTGATGCTCATGTATCATCATATAATCATCATCATCATGTCACAATCATATGTATGCATCATGTCATGTCATGCCAAAGTCATAATCATAATCATAATCATAATCATAATCATCGTCATCATCATCATAAACATCATAGCTATCATCTAGCTGTGTGCATACCATGATATATAGAAAATAATATACACAATCACATCAATATCGTGGTATGAAAGAAGCATGCATATATATACATAAATATATATACCAATATACAATACAATACAAATAAACAAACACCCGATTACCTCAATTGTTGTTACCACCCACACACGAGTTCCACAAGCTTCCTTGAACTGTTCAATCCACGTGAACCCCTCCTGATAGCCTACAACCTTCATAATACCACAATTCTTCCATTAACACAATGTACCAATAAACAAAACATCATAATTCAACTACATTAACCTAACCCAAGGTTCCAACACCCTTTTTATGCATCAGTAAGCTCTTAGGGATCACTCAAACACTATAAAACCAAGATCCTTGCTTCTCACCGTGGTGTGTAGCTCTTCCAGACTCCATTTGAGCCTTCCTTCATCCTGTTTCCTTTGGCCCTGAACACAAAGCCAAGAAAAATAACATGAGGGGTGTTACAAAAAACGCTAATAAAAATGAGTTGGAGGTTTTCATTGGCGGTTCTAGAAATAACCACCAATAAAAGTTGACATTTTCTTGACAGTTATTTTGATAACCACCAACAAAAATCTTAACCTCACTTTTATTGGCGGTTATTTCTCTAATCACGAAGAAAAAGTTGACCTTTTCTTAGCCGTTATTTTTATAACCTCAAACAAAAATGTTAGTAGTTAAAGAAATAATCGTCAAGAAAAGGTCAACCTTTTCTTGGTGGTTATTTCTATAATTGTCAACAAAAGTTTAAACAACTGATTTCAAAAAAAGCACAAGACACAAATCAATAAGCATAGCAATTGATAAAAACAAATCCAATGGTTTAATACTTCCTTACTTTTCTCTCCCTCACGTGAACCACTTGTACCATTCTTCTTTCTTCCTTCACCCACTCATGCCTTTCCCTCTTTTCTCCTTCTCTCCCATCCCTCTATCACCCCCAGATCCATTCTTCTTTCCTCTCTCCCCTTCTTCTCTCACCCTTATCTTTTTTTTTTTACCTCCTTTTTTCTTCCTTCCCTGTTACTCTTGCCTCTTACTTTCTTCTTTCATTCTTCCCTATCACTCTTATGAAAAGGACTCTTAGATATCTTCTCTAATAAAGTCTTACAAGCTTTTTGAAAGGGGCTCTTCTTTTGAAGGTGAGATTTGTATTATTAGGCATCAATTACCATTCCCCAACTCTTGAGCTGGTGAAGATGACGAAGTGAAGCAAGGTTGTGAAGTGCAAGGTGTCAAAAATGGCATCGTCTAGAATGCCACTTCCACTTCTTCTACGCTTTCAGTTCCACCACCCTCAGACCTATAGTAACAATGTTGTAACACTCCATTTTTAGCTCATGTCAATGAGCTACTCTACATGATCACGTGACTGGTAGATCTAGATCTATTTGCTTCCCTTAATTCTTCTTCCCAAAATAGTTTTAGAATTAGTTTTAAATTTTGGATATTGGTTGGATATAATACAACTTTTGGTTTTAGATAACTTTGGTTTTGAATACATTTTAGTTATTGAATTTTGGATATTTAATTCAGCATATTGATAGTGAAATAGGTAACTCCCCCTATGTAGTGTCATAGCCAGTCCCAAGCCCGGGTAAAGGAGGAGGGTTGTGTTAGGCCCTCGACAGCCAATGTAAAAATCTGTCGAATCTCATGACATGGATCAAAGACATATATGTGCTAAGGCTAGGTCGTTGCCCAGAAGTAACGCGCTGTATGGCTCAAATGCAGTATCAAATAAGCTAGAGCTGCTATATCGGTGCCCGGGTGTAGTGTTAAATGAGCAAGGGTTCCCACATCATGCTGGACGAATGTGGGTAAAGAAGTTATCCCAGAAAAGCAAGAATAGATTTGGTTCTTGGAATATTGGTACGTTAACAGGTAAATCTATGGAGTTGGTGGATGCTATAGTTCGAAGGAGAATTAACATCTTATGTCTTCAAGAAACTAAATGGGTGGGAGAAAAGGCTAAGGAGTTAGACACTACTGATTATAAATTTTGGTATGTAGGGAAGGTTAGAGCAAGGAATGGAGTTTGTATTATTGTGGATAAAGACTGGAAAAAGAATGTGGTAGGAGTCAGAAGGATTGGAGATAGGATCCTATCCTTAAAATTGACTATTGGACACGATACACTCAATATTATTAGTACTTATGCACCTCAAGTAGGGTCAGACGCACATATTAAGGAAAAGTTTTGGGAAGATCTAGAGGGCTTGGTTCAAGATATCCCACAAGAGGAAAAGATCCTCATTGGGGGCGACCTTAATGGTCATGTTGGAAAAGAGACAAGGCAATATATAGGAGTTCACGGTGGTTATGACTTTGGAGAAGTAAATGAGGAGGGACATTCCATTCTTGATTTTTCAATGGCTTACAATCTTACGATTGTAAACACCTATTTCAAGAAGCGGGAAGAGCATTTAATTACATATAAGAGTGGAGTCCAAAGGTTGCAAATTGACTTCTTTTTGGTAAGGAACTCAGATAGACTTGTAAAGACTGCAAAGTAATCTCTGGTGAGAGTTTAACTTCACAACATAGGGTCTTGGTCCTTGATGTCATAGTTAAAAATCGTAAACTGAAGAGTCAAACAGTTTTGAATCCGAGGATTAAGTGGTGGCAACTAAAAGGTGAGAAACAAATGAACTTTACGAGGAAAGTTATGAAGAAAGGTAATTGGGATTTGCAAGGAAGTGCTAACATCTCGTGGGATGAGATAGCTAAAAGGATCAGGGATACCGCTAAAGCAGTATTGGGTGAATCCAAAGGTTTTGGACCTAAGGATAAAGAATCTTGGTGGTGGAATAAGAGTGTGCAGGAGAAGGTCAAATATAAGAAAGAGTGTTTCAAAGCCTTGCATCTATGCAATAACGATGAACATTGGAAATGTTATCGGTTGGCTAAAAAGGAGACTAAGAAAGCAGTGAGCTAGGCTAGATCTAAAGCTTTTGAGGAATTCTGCCAGGATTTAGGAACAAAGAATGGTGAACATAAGATTTACAAAATTGCCAAGAGAAGGGAAAGAAAGTCAAGAGATTTGAACCAAGTAAGATGCATTAAGGATGAAGAAGGAAAAATTTTAGTTGCAGATGATGATATCAAAGAAAGATGGGAGAGCTACTTTTATAAGATTTTCAATAATGGATTGGATATGACTATTGATACTGAAGAATTAACAACCCATGAAGATGATCTCAATTTAAATTTCTATCGTAGGATTCGGGTTGGAGAGGTGAAAGAAGCTCTTAAGAGAATAGATAATGGGAAAGCCATTGGTCCCAATGGCATTCCTATCGAAGTTTGGAAGTGCTTAGGAGAGAAGGGGGTTTAGTGGCTCACTAAGTTATTTAACGAGATTTTAAGGTCCAAGAAAATGCTAGAGAAATGGAGAAAGAGCTCTCTAGTACCTATATACAAGAACAAGGGGGATATTCAAAATTGTGCTAATTATCGAGGGATAAAACTCATGAGTCACACCATAAAACTTTGGGAAAGAGTGATTGAGTATAGACTTAGAAAGGAGTCTCGTATTTTAGAAAACCAATTTGGATTTATGCCAGGATGGTCTACAATAGAAGCTATTTATTTATTAAGGGGTTTGATGGAAAGATATCGGAGTAAAGAGAGGGACTTGCATATGGTTTTCATTGATTTGGAAAAAACCTATGATAGAGTGCCAAGAGATATATTGTGGAAAGCAATGGAGAAGAAAGGTATCCGTGTGGCTTATATTCGAGCCTTAAAGGATATATATGAGGGGGCAATAATAAGTGTGAGAACTCTTGGAGGTGTGACAAAGGACTTCCCTATAACAATAGGCTTACATCAAGGATTTTCTTTGAGTCCATACCTGTTTGATCTGGTTTTGGATGTTCTTACAGAACATATACAAGAAGAAATCCCAAAGTGTATGCTCTTTGCGGATGATATAGTTTTAATTGAGGACTTAAGAGAAGAGGTCAATTCTAAACTTGAATTATGAAGACATACTTTGGAATCAAAAGGTTTTCGTCTGAGTAGAAGTAAGACGAAATATATACATTGCAAATTTAATAAGAGGCAAATTAGAAATGATTCAGAGGTAAAAATTAGAGAGCAAATCATCCCTGAGGTGTTAAAGTTTAATTTGGGGTCGATTTTACAGAATAATGGTGAAATTGATGTAGATGTTATGCATAGGATACAAGCTGGGTGGTTAAAGTGGAGGAAAGCAATAGGAGTTATTTGTGACCCAAGGTGCCTACTAAGCTTAAAGGAAAATTTTACAGAACAGCTATAAGGTCAGCAATGCTATATGATAGTAAATGTTGGGCTTTGAAAGGACAACAAGAGCATAAGATGAGAGTAGCAAAGATGAGAATGTTTAGATGGATGTGTGGTCATGCAAAATTGGATAAGATACAAAATGACTGTATACGAAGGAAAGTTGGAGTAGCACCTATCGAGGAGAAAATGGTGAAAAATTGTTTAAGGTGGTTTGGGCATGTACAAAGAAGAGGGCAAGAGGAGCCAGTGAAGAGAGTTGATCAAATGGCCTGGAGCCCGATCAAAAGGCGTAGAGGCAGATGAAAAAGGACATTAAGGGAAGTTATAAGGAATGACCTTTTGAGAAATAGTTTATTAAAGAAGATGGCATTTGATAGAGCTCATTGGCATCATTTGATCCATGTAGCCGACCCCACATAGTGGGATAAGGCTATTGTTGTTGTTGTTGTTATTGTATTGATAGTGAAATAAGTTGGTGAGATTTTAAAAATATTAAAAAAATTTAAAAAAAATTAATACTTATAATGGTGAATATAACAAATAACCGCCAATGACTAGAAAAATTACACATTAAATTTTAAAAAATAAATAAACTTTCGTTGGTGGTTATTTAGTATAACACTATAAGAAAATCTGGAATTTGAGATGGATTTTGTGACGGATTTTTTTGAAAAATCCATCCTAAAACTATTTACAAAGGATTTTGAGACAGAAAACTATCTGCCATGAATTAGCTTGTCGCTAAATAGTTTGCGATGGAAAAACAATATCCGTCGAATGTGTTATGACGGAACATGTGCGTCACAAAATATCCATCTCAAAATTTAGAGGATAGCTTATTCCGATTTTGAGACAAAATTCATACTCTATCTCAAAATCTATCACAAATTTTGTGACATGTGTTATTTTCCGTCACAGGTTTTGTACAAATTTTGTGCTAGAATTTGTGATGGATTTTAGCATGACAAATCCGTCACAAAGTTCTCTTTTTTTTTTACACATATTAAACCATTGAAACTGAAATCCTGTATGTTATAGAATATAATACAACTATCATTAATTAAGATAAAGGAGCACATCAAGTTTTCAACTTTTAAACTAGTTCAAAGGTACATAAAATTGAAATCGTTTGATAGCATCATGTGCCTAAAGCCAAAATATGTCACACCAAAAGAGATCAAGTCCAAAGCAACATATTCATAAAATTCAACAAAATAAAATGACTTCTAAACAAAACAACATAACTAAGCAGGAGAAGTATGATGCTCATCATCATTTTCATGCTCAGTTGCTGACTCTGACCCGGTAGCAAGTGACTTTTTAATTGATTGATATCTTGTCTCTGCTGGTCAATTTGTTTCTCATTTTTCTCTGTTAAAGCATCCAAACACCTCATTAATTCACTTTCAAACTCTAGATGGAATCCATAAATTGGTGGGGAGGAACTTGAGGCCTTAGAATGAGTACTAGAGACAATAGAGGGAGCTTGAGATCCAAGGCCAAAAATTTGAGCCTTTTTCTTGCCACCGATAACCTCCAACCATATTTCTAGTTCATTAAGCTCTCCTTTTGGCATTAGATATCTTCTCTGTGTATTGAGCCTATAGAAGAAAGTAAAATTAAATTAAGACATAGAGAGAAACTATATGGAAAACAAGATTGAATAGTGAATAACTTAAAATTTCATAAACCAATAGTAGAAAACAAACCGAATATAGAAAAGCAGCATAACATTGGGGGTCATTTCATTGCATACTAAAACTAGCAACATAATGATAACTTATTTCAAGCACAACAAATATTTTCTAAGATGACAAAATATTGATAGAAAATTAGATGAAAATATATAAGAAGACTCAAAACATAATGAACAAGACATAGAACAAAAACAATTATTTTACTGATAAATAAATAATATTGAACCTAAAAATGTCAAGCAGACTTCTAGCACCTCAAACTATCAGAATTTTTGCTCCAAAGAGACTTCTAGTACCTTACACTATCAAAATATTTTTTAATCTCACATCCACTTGTAACACTTATGTTGTATTGGAAGTTTATACACTAATAAAGCACAAAAGGCATACATCATTACATGCCATTAGTGTCAGATCACATTATGTTCACCTAATCTAAAATGGACAAATTGACATTAATTTATTTCTTAGGATATTACCATGAAGAAAATTTTAGCCATAAAGTTATCAAGTGCATAAAAAAAGGGAAAGAAAAGTCCTCTATTCATACAAGTATATATCATATAAATTAAGTTTGAAGACATCAAATAAACATAAAAGGATAAAGATAATAAATGTGGAGTGTATTTAGACTGCTGAAGCAATAATACTATTGAACTACTTTATGATTTTGGAAACTCATCTC
Source organism: Adenanthera pavonina (assembly GCA_026686845.1). NCBI lineage: Eukaryota > Viridiplantae > Streptophyta > Magnoliopsida > Fabales > Fabaceae > Adenanthera > Adenanthera pavonina. The sequence goes on from JAIVEN010000009.1 coordinate 21,779,566, forward strand.
TAAAATATTAAAATATGTTCAACATAGTGCCCAATATAAAATTGACGTGAAGTATGTCCAGGAAAATCAAAACTTTGAATTATAGAGATGACAGTAGGAGTTCATGAGCAAAACTACAAAGGTAACTATTGTCTGTATTTAATTTAGTTCAGGTGTAACTAAATTATCTTAAGTAACAATCATCACAATAAGAAATAAGTCATGTGCCATTGAAGACTAATAATAATAATACAAGTAGATGAAAATATGAAACCATTAGGCATGATATTATGGATGCCAGCCTGCCTAAAGAAGTAATTAATTTATGATCCATATAAAGAAGGAACTAAAAAAGTGAAAGTTTCAAACATTGTTACGTTCAAAATAATGAACAAGAATCAAAACAATATGTTGATAAATTAAAAGTTTAAAACAAAGAATTAGATAAAAATATACTTACATAAGCTTCAGATGACCTCTCATCAACGAATTCATTGGTTTTCTCATTGAAATGTGTTCGCTTAAAAAGCTCAGCCATTGTTGGCTACCTCCCGAGTTCTACAGCCTGTAATAATCAATAAAGATTGAAAACATTCTTTACAAATGAGAAATAATGAGTAATTTGAATTGAAATTCTTACCATCCTCCTTCGATGCTCAGTCGAAGGAATGCTACCACATCTATTCTTCATGCCTCCTACAGCTGAGGCTCGATTTACCTTTGCTGCCTCTTACTTTAACTCATATTCTTTGCTAGTCCATACTTTGCACAATTGTGTCCACATATCTCTTGGAATCCAATCCAGTTGGATTCCTTTTTTCATATCTGCCCCAACTCTAGTCATAGTTTTCCTACGGACATCACCACATTTTTTCTTAAAATTGGATCTAATTTTTTGTTCGTACTGTGGTAGCCATTTATGCTTTTTCTGTGTGCACAACAAAAGAACCATAAATTTCAATTACATTTAAGGTGAGAACATAATCTAAGAAAATAAGGAAAATTAATGGCTTTTTTTACTTACTGCCCATCCTTTGAACTAATCATCTTGAAGCTTTAGTGTTGCCATCCCCCATGCGTAACATGGGTATTCAAATTTCGTTTGAATAATGGGAAGTATTTCCCAAACCGCACTGATAGGATTAAACCTATATTTGCATCAATGATTGCACATGTTATGATAGTTCAAAATTGATATGTAGAGAAATATTTATAGAACAATTAAAAGTTTTTAACTTACGTGTCATTATTTGGCTCCACCAAAATCCGACCATCTATGGGGACATTGCTACTAGATGTATGCTGGGATTATGGAACGAGATTGGAAGATCTCTCTAGTGAAACATGGGGCAGGCTGGATGATGATGGTATATTAGGTGCAATTGTAGATCCTCCTGAAGGCAAAGATGTCGGAGTAGAAGAATCAGGGCGAGGACTAGGAGAGGATGTTGCATCTCTAATATGTGGTGACACAAATCGACCAGAAGATGTGCCATCACCTGTATGTAGTGGATGCACAACTTGACCTCGACCTCAACCTCACTTGATGCCACGACCTACCATCTGCACAATGATTGCACTATTCAATTATATTTTCATAAGAAGTTTACATAAACTAAACATTTACAAAATAATGAGACATAAACATATAAATATTAATGTGCAAGAATAACATATATATTTGCATAACAAGTTAAAATAAATTGAAGAATTTAACATAAACCCACAATGCCTTATATATTATGTCCTGAATCATCTACTTCATCATCTTCTTCATTATCTTCACTATCACCTTCTTCATCATCTTCAGTATCATCTTCTGAATACCAATCTTCTTCATCATCTTCACCATTGCTATCTAGATCATCTTCTATATGTTCTTTATGTAACATCGCTCACGATTTCTTCCTTGGCATTATGTTCAGGACGGGAGGAAAAATAGGATGGTGGAAGGCTCAAGTAAAGTTTTGAAGAGCTCCATGCCGCGGCCTGAAGTAAGTCTGCCGCGGTGAGAATCTTTCAGTGGCAATTGTTCGGCTGAACGTGGTGGAGCCGCGGTGAGGTATGCTGGGGCCGCGGCGAGATTTGAGAAATTTGCTTAAATCTGGATCATTTCAGTCGATTAGAAAAGAAAAAAATGGAGGAAACCGAGGGAGACGCGAGGAGCAGAGCTAGGGTTCAATATTTTTGGCTTCTAGGAGTATTTTTGGACCTCAAGAGCTTGGATTCAAGTTGGTAAGTATTCTCTGCTCCTCCCTCTCCATTTTTCTTCGGTTGAAGTTTGAGATTTTCGGTATTGAGGTTGGATTTCTGGTTTGGGGTGAAATCCACCAATTGAAATGGATGTTTTGAGGTTAATGGAGCGTGTTTTGGTATTCTTGTTGCTTGGGTGTGAGTTTTGAAGGGTGTATGTGTGATTTGAGCTTAACCCTAGGTTGTTCTTGGTTAGGGCTCTTGGGAATCCGAAGTGTATGAGGTTGTATAGTGTTGAGTGATCCCTAAGAGCTTATTGATGCATGAAAAGGGTGTTGAAACCTTGGGTTAGGTTAATGTAGTTGAATTGTGATGTTTGGTATATTGTGTTAATGGAAGAATTATGGTATTGTGATGGTTGTTGGCTATCGAGAGGGGTTCACGTGTATTAGACAGTTCAAGGAAGCTTATGGAACTCGTGCTTGTGTGGTAACGACAGTTAAAGTAACCTGGTGTATGATGTATTGTATTGTTTGTATGGTTTTCTTATATATATATATATCGTGGTATGCACGGCTTGTTGATAGATGATGATTGCATATGTTATGATGTGTAGCATCCCCATACCATTGCATGCTAGTATGTCCATATGATGTTTGTGATGATGATATATGTATATGTATATGAGTGTAGAGGCATGTTAGCATGACATTGATATCATCACCACATGATTGCATAGAGAGATGGATGACGAGGTGATGAGGATGCGATATGATGTGATAAAGATCCCTGTCACTAAATCCTCTCCTTGGGAGAGCCAGGTGGCAGAGGACATGATATAATGAAATATCCCTATCACTAAATTCTCTTCTTGGGAGAGCTAGGTGGCAATGGATTTGGGGATGCACCTTCCCTAAATCACCATTAATTCGTGATCGTCCAGGGGAAGGAGAGCCACGATCTGAGCTCTAGTGTAACCATTGGCCGGGTTGCATTAGGGTAAGGTGAGCTTGGTGATGTCCCGGAATCGGTCTTCACCGACTGTTGGAAGGAAATCATCTATTGAAATGTCTTGTTATGACGACAGCTCGTGGTTCTAACCGTGTATGAAGGAGAACATGCATATCATTCATTAGCATTGCATTACACGGCTGTATGGGTTAGTATATATATTCATATTGTATGTGGTTGTTCCTAGTTATTGAGACATTGTCTCACACCCCTCTCCTATGACTAACCTTTTCAGGTGACAGTTCTGGCACTAGTCAGGAGAAGACACGAGAGTAGCTGAGTACGTGGGAATACTAGGTCTACGTAGTGTGTGTAATTTGGATAGTGTGCATTGTGCCAAGTAGGATAGAATGGTTTGTAAAGGATAGGTTAAAGGAATTGATAAAGGATTGGTATGAATGGATGTATGTATGTTTATGTTTGTTGTATGCATGTTTGCATGATTTGGATGTTGAGGAGCCTGTATGTTAGTATTGGTTGTTGCTATGTTTTAGGGCTTTAGCCCATTTGTCAAGTTAGGTTCTGAGGGTCAAATCTTAGAGGAGTGGTTCCTTTGAGGTGAAACCTCTCTGGACAAGTTGGTTTGGGGGTTTTGGACCTGTTTGAGTGGTCTTTGAGTGCCCATCTGCCGTTGGTGGCTAATGGATGTGGTCAGTGGTGAGTTTTGGTCAATAAGTGGCCAAAACAGTGTTAAGGGTCTAGAATCTCCATACGGAGTTGGATTGAGGTAAAAGTGGTGTCTATGGATAGATGAGGACTAGATTGACTTGTAGGAGTTAGAATCAAGTCAATCGGAGATCAGAGTATAATGTTATGCGCGTCGGAATTTCACCCAGAAAGTGAAAATTACTGATATGGGATATCAGCATGGGGCACTGCGGCTCCAGAGTTCAAGCCGCGGTGCCAGTGAAGCCAGAAGCGATGTAAAATAGAGGAAGTTGGAGCCGCGGTGGTACTGTAGCAGCCGCAGCCCCATCCCAGTTTTTGGTGGGTTTGAGGTCGTTTCCGCTGTTTGAGGCATTAGAGAATCGATTTGAGATGTCAGGGTTGTGTTTGGCAGAATTTTGAAGTGTATGGTTAATTCAGGAGGTGCCAGGAGGTAGGGTGTTATATTTTGGTATTAGAGCAATGGTTTTGGGCCATTGTTTCTGCTTGAAGTACTACTTGGCACATGTTTTAAATACATAGACTATATTCCCACTGTAATGCTAGTTTAGAACCATATAATTGAATGTATTGTTGCTTGTGTGTAGGGAGAATGTCTCGTAGAGGAAGACAAAGCAACAATGATCTGATGAGGCAAATGCATGAGATGTTAGCTGGCCTCAGTAATAAGGTGAATACTCAGGGGGAGATGTTGAACAGGTTGCAAGAGCGAATGGATAGGCAAGAACAGGAGGATGTGAATGAAGAAGCTGGTATATTTGTGGATCTCAATGTAAGAGAAGATGAGAATGTGGTGGAGCCTGGGAGATCCCCAAGAGTTGGAAGAAGGGGTATCTCCTCACAACTGAAGGACTTTCGGAAGTTTAATCCTCCGGCTTTCGAAGGTACCACGGATGTGTCACAGGCTGAGGATTAGATTGAACAAATGGAGAACATCTTCAGTGTAATGGATTGCACCATGGAGCAAAGGGTGCAACTGTCAGCATTTAAGTTGGAGAAGAAGGCTAAGAGATGGTGGAGGAGTATTCTCCCGAGTGTTGAAGCAATGAATCCTCCTATGAATTGGGGACAGTTTAAGGAACAGTTCTTTGCACACTACGTCCCTCCAGCCTTAATGATGCAAAAGGAGGCCGAGTTCCTAACTTTTCAACAGGGGAATCTGTCAGCGAATGACTACATTGATTAGTTCTTGGACTTGGCTAAATATTCCACTTATCTGAATAATTATCCTGATGATAGGTGGATGGCTTAGAGGTTGTTTGAGGGTGCTCATCTAGAGATTAAGAAGCGGCTATCTGTGGTGGAGTTTGTGTCTTTTGAGGACTTATGTGCGAAGATTCGTGCCCTTTATAGACAAATGAAGGAGGCTGAGGAGCACAGAAGGAATTCCATGATTCGGGCCTTTTCTCACCTAGGACCTACAGGAGGAATTAGTAAAGGAAGTAGTTCAGGAAGTGGTAGTACAGGTTCTAGTGGAGGAAAAGGTCGACACAATCGAGGTCATCATGGTAGAGGAAGAGGCAGGTTTGGTAGGGATCAGTCCATTCGAGGTCAGTTTGGCAGAGGACCCTTTTATCGAGGTGGCTTTGAATGAAAGAGTTCCAGTCAAAGTGAGTATACAGGAAGGGACTCCGCTCCATCTCAATATAGTTCTGGTAGTGCATCGAATCCGTGTACAAAGTGTGGGTTTTACCATGGTGATCGCCCATGTTTGGTTTGTTTTAATTGTGGGAGATCGGGATATATTGCTCGAGGTTGTCATGAGCTAAGACGTGAAGATGCGTTGATGAGACCCACGATGCCTGGACGAGTTTTTGCCATCACTCGACAAGAAGCGGATGCAGTGCCTAACATGATTAGAGGTAAACTTAAGCTTAATGGTTACTCTATTCATGCTTTGTTTGATTCTGGTGCATCGTATTCCTTTATTTCTTTTAATTGTGCTTGGAGATTAGGTATTGTGGCAATGGAGTTGTCTTTTGAATTGTCAATAGCCACACCCATAGGAGTTTCATTAAGAACTGCTTAAGCTTGTTTGAATTGTGTAGTTAGTTTTGAACTCTGAAGCACTACCCTGGATCTAATCTGTTTGTTATTGCAAGAGATTGATGTGATAATTGGGATGGATTGGCTGGAAGCGAATAATGCTATCCTTGACTGTGCTCAGAAGACTGTGTCTTTGCTGATGAATATCCCTAGTGTTGAAGGGGATGAGAATGTTTGTTTGTCCTTTGCTTAAGCTGACAGGTATCTGAAGAAAGGATGTCAAGGGTTTCTGGTTTTCTTCTCTATGAATGTGGATATGCAAGGTGGTATCGAAAGATATCTGGTTGTGAATGAATTTCTTGATGTGTTTCTATAGGAGATTACTGGTTTACCCCCGCCATGAGAACTAGAGTTTTCCATCGATTTGGTGCCTGGGACAAGTCTTATTTTGAAAGCTCCATATCGAATGGCACCGTCTGAATTGAAAGAGTTGAAGAAACAGATTGAGGATTTGTTGAAGAGAGGTTTTATAAGACCTAGTGTTTCACCTTGGGGAGCTCCAGTATTGTTTGTCAAAAAGAAGGATGGTAGCCTCAGATTGTGCATTGACTACAGGCAACTGAACTGAGGGATATCAGCATGGTGAACCGCGGCTCCAGAGTTCAAGCCGCGGCGCCAGTGAAGCCAGAAGCGATATAAAACAGAGGAAGTTGGAGCCGCGGCGGTACTGTAGCGGCCAGGGCCCCATCCCAGTTTTTGGTGGTTTTGAGGTCATTTCCGCTGTTTGAGGCATTGGAGAATCGATTTGAGATGTCAGAGTTATGTTTGGTAGAATTTTGAAGTGTATGGTTAATTCAGGAGGTGTCAAGAGGTAGGGCATTACACTTTATATTCATCATCAAGAATAAAGCTATTTGTTTCTACATAACCACCTTCAGCATCTACTAGGTTATAGATTTCATCATTATGAACAATTGAAGGTGATATGACTTGTAATCCATTTTCTTGAAATGGCTCAATGTTTGTTGTAGATGTGGGAGCACCAATAGTGCTCTGAGCCTTCACTTTAATGACAACTAATAAATGAGCCTTCTCACGATGACCACTGGGATAAGGTGTATAGTACTCTTGCATGGCTTGTTGTGCAAAAATGAAAGGATCAAACTTGTTATATCTCCTAGATGCATTAAGTTCAACAATCCCATATTGCTTATGAACCATCACACCATGGTTAGGGGCTGTATCAAACCACTTGCAATTGAACAATACTAATTGCTTCACAAGAGTTCCTGCATATTCTATTTGTACAATCTCTTGTAATATGCCATAATATTCATATTCTGATTGGCCATAATCATGTCTCTTAACACAAACTCCACTATTTACAGTTGATTTTCCATGGGTATATGAATCTACATGAAACTTGTAACCATTGATAAAGTAGATAGGCCATGTCCTCACTTTTCTATTTGGTCCTCGAGCAATGTCATGTAAAAAGGGGTCAACAACATTGTTCACTAGGTTTTGAACCTGTGTCACAATTTTTAATGTTAGCCTAGATTCAATTACCACACAGAATATGTAAACTAATAACTACTTACATGTTCTTGAAACCAACCTGAAAAGTTTGCTTCAATTCGAGATTCTATCTCACTATCCGATATTTGAGGATCATATGAATTTAACGTTTCAACAAATAAGCTGCATGTGGAAGTATGTCAACACCATATACAAATAGCCAATGTAACTTCCTCTTAATCAACCATACTTACTTGATATAAGGTTGTACTTCATCACAATTCATAAGAACATATCTAGTAGCGGCTTCTACTTCCTTATCATTCAAAAAATAAGACTTGCATTCTCCATATGGCCTACCTGGATAGTTAAAAATAGAAATTGTAGGTAGGTCTGATTCTCCACCATCATAATTTCTTAGAGGTCTTGTTAAGTTTGATAGTACTTGTGGCTTAAATTAATGAGAGCAAAATGTTGCAGTCTCCTCAAATATATAGAGCCTTCCACACGAGCTTTGTATTTCACTTTTTGCTTTAAGGTGTGTAGGAACCTACATAAAGAGTTGTGGAGGCTAAGATTTATTATGGTTTTCAAATATTTGTTCTCAATAAATAATGAGAAGTTTTGATACCTTTCAAACGGATACATCTATCGATATTGAACGGGTCCCCCGACCTTGGCTTTATAGGGAAGGTGGATGGGCAGATGCTCCATTGAGTTGAAGAACCCTGGGGGGAAGATCTTCTCCAATTTGCTTAATGTCACAATAATGTTCTTCTCTAACACTTCCAATTGTGCCATTGTTAAGGTAGGGGCACAAAGTTCTTTAAAGAATTTACTAAGCTCAGTTATAGGATTCCATACAACTTCAGGCAAATTAGAAAAGGCAATAGGAAGCAAGCGTTGCATCAACACGTGGTAATCATGACTTTTCATTCCATACATCTTTGCTTCCTTCATGTTAACACATTGGGCCAAATTAGATGCATACCCATCTGGGAGTTTCAAGTTCTTTACCCATTGACAAATAGCTCGTTTTTGTTCTAGATTCAATGTATATTGTGCTTTTGGGATCAATGTTCTCTCTTCATTAACTATAGGTTCTAATTCCTTCCGTCGGCAATATTCTTTCAAGTCTTTTCTTGCATTTGCATCATCTTTAGTCTCTCCTTTATATCCATGATGGTGTAAAACACATTGTCAAACACATTTTTCTCAATGTACATGACATCAAGATTATGTCGAATCAAGTTAGTTTTCTGATAAGGCAATTCCCAAAATATGCTTTGTTTTGTCCAAAGGTGAATCTCCTTATACCCTTCGATCGATACAACATCTTCCCACTCAACTACCTTTGGCAAATTACACTCTCTTTCCAAAACTTCCTGCCCATCTAACAGTGGTAGAGGCACTGAGTAGTCAACCCTGTTCTTATTAAATGAACTTTTATTTCTCCTGTACACATGATCTAATGGAAGAAATTGTTGATGACAGTCAAAGAAAGATGTTTTCTTCTCATGCTTCAATTGGAATGACTTCCTATTCTCCATACATATAAGGCATGATAATCTCCTTGTTGTCATACAACAGATAACATTCCATATGCTGGAAAGTCATTAATTGTCCATAATAAGGCAGCCCGCATATGGAAGTTTTGTCTCAGTGAGGCATCATATGTTAGAACACCCTCAGTCCACAATAATTTTAGTTCATCTATCAATGGCTGTAGGTAAACATCTATTTTCCCCTTAGGATTTTTAGGACCTGGGATAATCAATGTCAAAAACATATGCTCTTTTCTCATGCACATCGTTGGTGGTAGATTGTATGGAGTAATACTCACTGACCAACAAGAATAATTTCTCCCATATTGGGTAAATGGCATAAAGCCATCAGAACACAGCCCAAGCCTTTCATTTCGTGGATCACATGCAAAGTCAGGGTATGTGTTGTCAAACACCTTCCATGCTTCTCCATCAGAAGGGTGAGAAAGGACACCAAAATCTCAACGATTGTCATAATGCCACCTCATTTCCTTTGCCGTTTTCTCAAAAGCAAATAATCTCTGGAGTCTACGAATTAATAGTAGGAACCACAACTGCTTATTTGCAATTTTCTTTTTTCTTCCACTACTATTTCTCCTTGTGGAATATATTTCTTCATTGCAAAACTTACATTGGGTTAAATTCAAATCATCTTTATAATATAGCATACACCCATTCAAACAACATTCTATCTTCACATAACCAAGTCCTAACTTAGACACCAGCTTCTTTGTTTGGTACAAGTTTGTTGGCAAACGAGTACCTTTAGGTTGTGTTGCCCTCATGAACCATGAAAGATTATCATAGGTTTGATGTGACATGTTAGAGTTTGCCTTAACGCTTAGCAAATGTACAGCTGCTGAAAGTTCAGTCAAATCATTACACCTTTCCCATAAAGGTTGTTGTGTCACATGCAACATGTCATAGAATGCCTTTGCATCAGGATTTGGGATCTCTTTAGCACTTTCATTATAGTTAGCCCTAAAGCTTGGCCCGGTTGCATCCATCACCATAGACTCATATCGCGGAAATTGTTCTCCAACTTGCCCATAAGAAATATCTTGCATGTTATCCAAAGGATAAAGGGATGAACCTGCCTCAAATGATGCTTCACCATGATTAGTCCATCGATAATAGTCTGGCTTAAATCTGTGCTTGTGAAGATGCACTTTCACTGTGTCGAGATCTAAGTGTTTCTTGCATTTACATTTCTTACAAGGGCACCTAATCTTCTGATCATGTAAGAATGGAGGCAATTGGCAAGCATGTTTAAGAAACTCTTCAACCCCCTCAAGAAACTCTGCCTTCAAGTATCCACAACTTGAATCTATTCTATCATACATCCATCTTCGATTTTCTGAATCATCCATCCTCACCCCCAATACACCTATCATATTGAAGTCCCAACAAAATATTTTAGGTATTTAAAAGTTTCCCTAAAGGGTCGAATAACTTAAACTTTAATGAACTTTTCAATTCTTTATTCTAAATATATTATAGTTTTGTACATATTTGAGTTGAAGTGAAAATAAGTAATACCATAGTGAATTTAAAACTGAACATCACATATTACTGCAATATCTACTCAATTCAAGCACTAGAATTAATAATAGTAGATTAAACCTTTTAGGTCTAAATCCAAAAGGCCAACAAAAGCAAAAGCAAGCAACAATATATGTTATTTGGATTTTAGACCAAATACAACAAATGAAATCCAAAAATTAACCCAAACTCTAAAAATTATAGCAATATACCAAATTATAAATAAAAAAAAGTACACATTACCTTTTCTTTTTCACTAGCTTTCAATGGATTTGAGCCCTCAAACTTTTAATGCCTCCTCTTTTCGTAGTTTGACAAATTATAAATAAAGATAAAAGTGTAGTGTCCTAGTCTAATAAGTCAATTTAACTTCCCATAAGGTAAAACCAAAGAGAACCTTAAAGGAAAGAGGAGTCAAAACTAGAAATCTGATCATATCCAAGATGTGAGAGAGCCCAAATCCCTAATGTCCCCTGTTGGTCATCAAAATAGTAAGAGAAAGAGAAAGAACAAGCAAGGGTATGCTAAAAGCAAGGATAAGATTTCACCTTAAGTTTTTATGTTTGATTGATGGAATAAAAGTCAATAACACCCACCTAACACAAAGTGGCAAAGTTTGAATTTCAGGTTGAAAATTTAAAAAACAAAAAAAAGAGATTTGCATTTTTCACACACCACATGCTTGACTTTATGCTTGAAAATAATGTCAAAAAGTTAATAATTTTATATCTACCATCGTGAGCACCACATGCTAAAGGAACAAAGGATATGTGCCTTAAAAAGGGTTAAAACTCAATATCAATTTTATAGTGTCCAAGTCTAGTAAGTCAGTTCTAATGTCAAAAGTTTGCATCTTTCATATAATTGATAGATTAATCATATATTCTCCCATAAGCTAAAACACCCACATGACACTTAAAGTGTCAAAGTTTTTCTACCAATTAAGTCATTCACAATGAATATAGGTCATGTGAAGTATGAACCATTAGCTAGCAAATAAAGAAGTAAAAAGTGGCTTCGTGTATTGCATAGCAACATGCTCAAGATGAAATAAAAAATTGCTAAAAGCTAAACTACAATGAAAAAGCTACTTTTTTTTCTTTATTAAGATTACAATATAACTAGTCACAACTGGAAGGAAAGAGAGCTGCTACTTTTTTATTGGGATTACAATGTTACTTGTCACGATTGGAAAGGAAAGAAAAACTTCATCAATCCCCCAAGATGTTATATATTATTTTAGATTAATCTTGATGAGATGCTCAATGTACAAATAATAGATTAATCTTCATCAATCCTTAATATGTGTCATAATATTATTTTAGATTGATCTTCAATCTTCATATGACAAAATATTCATCTCATAAATGAGGAAAATAGACAAATCAATCCATTCGACTTATTGTGTCTAAATTACAGTAGCTAATATAAAGCCAACTTAAATGATTGAACAAATCTAGTTAGTAATTATAAGTGGGGCCTCATGATTATTTTTGTCCCTTTTTTCTTATATTCCCCACTTTGCCTTCCTACTTCCTGTCAGACACAGCACCCTTGTATTATCATAAAAATGATATAAAACATTTAAATGTTTTGGTCCTCGCAATAGGTCCCAAAAAGAAAGTTATGATCATATATAAAAATTGGGAAAGAAAGCGTTAGGTTTTTCTAATAGGTTCAGCCATGTGATGATGTTTCTTGTCCTTTTCAAGGTGATGCCCCACTTAGATTTTTCTAATTTTTGTCATAAAAGCTTCGAAGTAGACCCATTACCCTGTACCTTTTGTCCACTTTCAGATAAACCAACTATAACCTCAAAATGCCAACTCAGAGAACAAATTTGTCGTTAAAGAAGGAGACATAAATGAAAAGCTTCATGAAAAATTGCTTCTTAAACTTATCCATACCTCTATTTAACCATGATAAACGTACAAGAGGCAGAGGAGGATGAGTGAGCAGAAGAGGACAAACCAGAAAGGAACAAGCTTCGATCTACTACTCTTCAAGTTGCAGTGCAAGATTGAGCCACAGAGGAGGGTGAACGACGGAACGAGCTGTATGTGAGGATCAAAAGGAGAACGAGCTCCGTGTGAGGGTCAGACGAAGAGACTTAGAATGAGCTGTGTTAGGGCTTTCTATTTAGACGGTCATTTAGTTAAAGGGATTGAGAGGGAAGATAGAAAAAAAGAGAGGGAAAAACATTGAGACCAAGTGATGCCATTTTGTTATTTTCCAAAGGGGAATTTGAGAGTAAACTCATAAATAAAAAAAGATTTATATTTTTATGAAATTTTTAAATTTTGTCATAACAAAAGATATAAAAGCTGTTAAAAAGGAATTTGGCCAAAATAATTCCAACAGATTTTTTCAATTATTTTATTTTATTATTGTTATTTTTTGGCCAACACTTTTTATTATTTGAATATATAATGTATACAAAATAAATCTTGCAATAATCTCGTTGATTAAATCAAACAAGTATCCAATTGTTATTGAGAAATTTTACATTACTTATTTGTTGACTAGATGGTTATAATATTATTTTAGATTATCAATTTTGTTAAAAATGCATTTGAGAAGATTTGAAATAAGTTAAAATAATAAACTTCGTGTGACAAATTCTTGATTTAATTAGGTTTTAACATACATCTTAATTTTGGGATTAAATGAATATAGATAATGATTTACGCAATTATGATTATATAATAAGTTGATATATTTTTTTATTATCACATAAAGCTCTGATTTTCAATGCATTTGTTTTGTTAATTACATCCCTTAATGATACACATTGCTTTATTTCATTTGTCCAAATCTTATACCAAACACCTAAGTTAAATTGCAGTTGATATATGAAGTAAAATCATTTAAAAAAAAGTGTAATAGGAATTTGTGTTATGAAATTACACCATACCATAGTAGATTTAGGTGTAATCTGTAGTTGTTGCCGATATATATTCATGAGAATATGCGATAAAAATGATCATGGATGATATCTAATGTGAACAACATAATATTTATTAATTCTAAAACAAAATGTCTTGATTGGGTTATAACTATGAGATATACAATTTCGATAATTTTAATTATTAAATAAAAATCAAGTGAAATCATTTGTCAGGGAAAAGAAAATTATGAAAATTTAAAAGGGATTGTGTTGGTTATTTTTTTTTTTGACTGTTTTATAAGAGAAAATATATAAATTTCACTTATATAAATGTTCATCTACTTTAAATAAATTTGTAAATTTAAAATGTATATAATCTATATATAGCTTTATATATATATATTATATTTCCTTTGGATCAAGCCGTAAAACACATCAAGTCAAGCCATCATCTAGATTAAATTATGATAATTTAGGATACTTAACACAGGCCCTTAAATAAAAGAAGACTTACGGTAAATATTTTATAATTCTCAAACTTTGAAGAAGATGAAGGTAGTGGTCAAAAGACCAACTATCTATGATATCGCCCATGTTTGTACCTTCGAACATAGGCCGATAATTTATCAAAGATTGTTTTTAGTTCTAAACCTCATAAAACTTCTCCACTTCCTTCAATTTCAATTCCTGACTCTGTCACTTGTATATGCTGATTAATCAACTAGAAGTTAGAGATTATGGACCTTAACTTGAGGCAGCTGGGAACCCATGCACTTCACATGTCCTATTTTAGCGAAACTACCACAAGGTCTTGAGCCTATAGAACAAACATTCAAATAGCTGCTAATGACACAATCACAATCATACATACACACATATACTCATATCAGACAACCTTATAACATATTCAAACCTTAAGGTACATTTCGAAATTATTAGCAAAATGACCATTATATAACACTAAAATTGATATCAAAAAAATATTTTTCAAAAAATTAGTGTGAGAAACAAATTTAATGACAAAAAATTAAATTACAAATATGTTTCCTCATTTTGGATGGATTTTGCAAAGGAAATAGAGATAGAATATTTTGAGATGGATAACGTCGTCACAACGTCTGTCCCAAAAGTGGAATACGCTATTCCTTAAATTTTCAGGCAGAATTTTGCGACCGAAAATTCTATCTCAAAATATTCGTACCTAATTCCGTCGCAAATTCCATCCCAAAATGTGGATATCTTATTCCAAAAAATTTGGGATGGCAATTTGTGACTGAATATTCCGTCACAAATTTTTCGTCGAAAGTTGTGATGGAAATAGTGACAGCTATTTTTGTGATGCAAATATTTGTCCCAAATATTGGTGATAGATTTTGGGATGGCATTGTGATAGATTTGGGGTGGAATGTATTCCGTCACAAAATTCCATACCAAATTTCATGTTTCTTGTAGTGTAACTACCAAGAAAAGTGAACAAAAATTAAAAAAAATTATTTTAAATGAAAAATAGTTTTTCTTTATGGTTTTATTATATAACTGCCAACAAAAATGGACATTCGTTGGTGGTTTTAAACCACCAATGAAAACCTCAAGTTTTCTTAATGTTGAGATCCTTGGCTATATTGTTATATATGATGATGTGGAATGAATATAATCATAAATAATGGTATGAATGTGATGATGGTTTGGACCCTGGTATAGGTAATTATTGTTGGAGTAGGAGTTTGTGTGTCAAAATGGTTGTATGAGAGACCAACAAGGGGTTTTGGGCCCAGTATATGTGTTTGGGCATGTAGCTCATTGTTTGAAATTGGGGTTCAAGGGGGTTAAATCTTGGAGGACTGGTTTTCTCAGAGTGAAACCTTTTTGAACAAGTTAGTTAGGCCCAATAGTGTTAGATATACTGGCTTCCCAAAAGGGGGTGAATTGGGAAGATTGAAATTTTCTGCAAAATGTCATTAAAGTGAAGAAGATAAAGGTGACAGTAAAACAGAGTATAAGTGAAAAACAAGTAGAAGCAGTAATAGGGAGGGGAAGACACAGATGTTTATCCTGGTTCGATCTTTCAATCTTGACCTACGTCCATTCCTCAAGCCACCACTTCAGATTTTCCACTATCTTGCAAGAATTCAGTGGGCTTCTTGCAAATGCCATAGTACAGCTATGATGCTCTGTTTTAGAGCTCACACTTTCTCTCTTTGTACTCTAGCTAAGTGCTTCCCCAATCCCTTGTGATATCCCCTCACAAGAAAATCTTTCTTCCAGATGAAGATAAGATCGTTTACAATGGATAAACTCTCTTAATCAAAGTGCATACGAAAGTTGGAGTACAAAGAATGAAGTATGTGAGAGTAAAAGTCTTCGAGTTGATGATTCAGTAGAGTTTCAGTATATACAATATTAAAATCATTACCCACAACCTCAAATGATGTTATATTTATAGATTTCGGTCTTAACTATATGTTAGAGACAAAATCTATCCATTGCAGAAGTTACCCAACGGTTACTCTGAAAAACTATCTGTTCATCAACCGTATTTAATGATTCTGACATTCTGAAATTCAAATTTTGGTTGGTCAACAGACGAATTTCACAGAAACCAGAAGTTGAAGTCTTTAACCTTGTACATTTGAAGTACGCCTATCATGAAGAAAAATTCAAATTTTGATCTCTAAAAAATGTTTCTATGTTCAAACATACGAATTTTCAAGTTTAGGCTTCTTCTGAAAAGTATGAACAGTTATTCCATTTTGCTACAGTGCCTTTGAAATTTGAATTTTGATACCCCAAAATTCGTCTGTTAGTGAGCAGTTCAATAAGGCACAATAGTTCATTTATTTAAAATTTGAATTTTTAAAATGCAAAGTTCACCTGTCAGAGAGGCCTCTTTTCATACTTACTTCAAAGTTTGAATTTCTGAATACTATCATTTGTTTGTCAACATATCATCATAACAAACTCACAAGCTTTGTTTCTGAAATTTGAATTTTCATGTTCGAAGTTTGTCTGTCAGTGAGCCATTTTGATACTCTTTCCAAACTCAATTTTTAGATGAACTTTGACATATCTTCAGACGAATTTTTCATTTTTCATAAGTTGTATTTTGTCTGAAATTTGAATTTTCAAAAAGCCAAAGTTCGTCTGTCAGAGAAGGCTCTTTTCAGACAAGATTCAAAATTCAAATTTTTGCAGTTAAAATTCATCTGTCAGAGAAGGCTCTTTTCAGACATGTTCATTTTCAATACGAAATTCGAATTTCCAAGACCAAAGTTCGAATTTTCAAAACAACATATCAGTATAAACGTTTCAAACTTCGTCTGTTGATGGGTGTTTTTCAAATATTCCATGAATTAACATAGAATCAAAGTTTTAAAACATCTTTTTAACAATTCAAAATCTTTTACTCAATTTAAACACAATTGGATATTCTACATATATTCTTGTGCTGGTTTTTCTTGAATTTCTCCACTTGAGATCATTTGTGCACCTTTGATATCTTCTCGCCAAGCTCTAGAAAGTTAGTTTGGAATCATCAAAACACTTGATTCAACATTCTTCCCCTTTTTGATGATAACAAAATAACTCCCAAACTGGATTAGTACTTGGTTTTGCCTCAACAAGCTCCCCCTCAACATATGCATTATAATTCAAAAGATATCATGTACAGTGGATTAATTCATTTAAAGATTCAATGCAAGGATAGCACATAGCAATCATAGAGTTCAGAACACAGAATTATCATTTCATTAAAAAGCCATATTACAAAATATTTTGAAGCAACAGAAAAACAACATTACAAAATACAAAATACTACAAGAAGAACCAAGCATCCATAAGTTCTAATTACTTCTTCTTCGACTTGGACTTCTTGCTATAGGTCTTGCCAGAAGACTCAACTTTAGTCTTTCTAGTTTGCTCGAACTTCTCCCTCTTTTTGGCATCATCAGGAAGGTGTACAAAATCAGCAGGAGGAGGGATTTGAGATTCTGGAATTGCTTTAAGAGGCACAGGAGCAAATGATAGATCTAGATTAAGTTGTGGAGGAGGTTCAAAGGGCTCAGGGCTTGGATTCTCATCTTCAAAGACCTTAAGAAGCTCTTGCATTTCTTGTCTAGAAAGAGCTAATTGAGCCCTTTGTTCTTCTGAAAGACCATATGCAGAGAGAGATAAGAGAGCAGGATCAGGAGAACGAAACATTTCTTCAAGCCTTTGTCTCGGAGCTTGTAAGAGAGCATTGTGTGCAATAGCCTCTAGATTAATATAAGGCACAATGCTTCGGTTCTCATTCAAGGCAGCTTGCATGAATGGTGAAGTGGTGATTGCTGCCACTAATCTCTCAACTTGCTCAGATTCTTGATGAGAAAGGATTGAATCTTGAGCATCTTCTGGAATAGGCTCATAGGAGCTTAGTTCCTGAGGACCTTTTTCCTCCATGCCATAGTCCAAGGGAGGACCAGGACTTGCCTCATTGCTGGAGGCTTGTGGTATGTTCAATGTGCCAGCAGCCTCAATGTCATGCATTGCATCATTAGGTTCAGGAAAGGCTAGCTCGAAAGGACTTGGAGGTTCAGGAGTTAGAGACACAATAGGCTCAGAGAATCCAGGCTGAGGTAGAGCTGATGCAGTAGGAATGGCACTCCGAATGTCTTCATATGCATCAGCAACCACTTTCATGTTCTTGGCCAACTCATGGATTTGATCTTGCAGATGAGCAAACTTGGCATTTTGCTCATCCCTGATGCTGAGTATGAGTATAAACAAACTGTCATACAACTCAGTGATCTTGGTTAGCTTGGCTTAAGAGGAGGGAGTGGATGGAATTTGAGCTAGAGGAGGCTGAGATTGTGATGGGATAAGCTGAGAAGGTTGAGATTGTGATGGGACAAGCTGAGAAGGCTAAGGTGTGGGTTTTGGAGGAGCCTTAGAGGTACCTTCTTGCTGCAGGGAGGCTTCTTCATCAAAGAAGAGATCTTCATATTTTCCTATTCCCTTTCCAATCCATCTTCCATCTTTCCTCTCTATCCCTATCTTTTGCAGCTCTTCTTCCTTGAAAATCTCAGTAGGCTTCCCTTTCTCTTTCTCAAGATGTTGAATTCTAGCATACTGAAGGATTCTTAGAGATGATTGTTGCATAAGGAAGTGTGGAGTCTTTCCTTTGATCCCTAGCCTTGATCATACGTTGGAGAATAATATGTCCCATGTTGATAAGCTTCCCACACATGATTGCTGCCATCACATGTGCCTCTGCCCTTGTTATCAAATTGAAGCTGCCACCTTTGTTAAAGATAATCCTTGGCACAATGTAGTACAGGATTCTTACTTGAGCACTGAGGTAAGTGGGCTTGAGCAAGCTTATGGGTGGCCTATTCTCCTTTCTTCTGAATAAAGTGTTCAGGATTGTGCTCTCTTTGTAGTTTAAGAAAAGCCCACCTTCTTGATCAGTAGTCTCTGCCTCATCCATATACCCAGAAATAGTAATGTCAATCTTCAAGCCATCTTGCCCTGGAATTTCTAACACCTCATTAAAGGTTTCATCTGTTAGCTAGATGGTCCTTGATCTCAGATTGACTTCCCAGTTCTTTTTCTTACTGTTATATTTCAAAGAGGCATACCAAGTCTTGACTACCTCATCATCATACCTCTCCAATATCTCTAACAAACTCTTGTATTTGAACATCCACAGCCCGGCATCAAAGTTGTTAGAGATTAAAAATTCTTCCATATTGACATAATGAGGCTTGATTACCTTCTTGCTCACAAATTTAGTCGTGTACTCCTCCTGAATGTGGGCATTGCTCCATAATGGCAATGTGGTCAGCTCGTATTCTCCAGATTCAGTGCTGAAGGGGGTAGTGGAAGCAACACAGCAGTAGGAGTAGCAGGAATCGAAGACTTTATTTTCTTAGGTGAAGATGCTCCAGCTTTCTTTGAATCAGCCTTTGGTGTTGTTTTCTGCATTTTGGTGCTTGATTCGCCTTTTCTTTTCAGTTTCTCACTCTCCTTTGAGGCATATTTGGATTTCACGGTTCTCTTTGGCCGAGATTCTCCCTTTCCAACTTTTGGATTTTTCACTCTAACCATTTCATGGAGGAATGATTCAGAAAGATGCTAAGAATGGGTTTATAGGGTGCGAAAAGAAGTTTAATCAGTGGAAAGTGATGGTTTTTTATTAGAGTTAATGGGAATTAAGGAGAAAATGAGAACATGCTTGAGAGAAATATGAATAGGGTTGCGTCTGTTTAGAGGATAACCTTAAGTTTTAACTTGTGTAACCGCTCAACAGACAAATTTTGACAGGTCAAAATTCAAACTTCGGGCAGTTACAAGTTTATCCATTCAGTTACATTTAGGGACAGACGAATTTTCTCCTGGAAGTTCATCAGACAGAGGCATGGTTCAAACAACAAAAGATAAACAGACAAACTTTATTTCAAAAAAGTTCAAATTTTGAAGAATAGGCAACAAGCAATTATCAATACAACAATCAACAAACGAATTTAAATTATGAAAATTCGTCTTTCAAAGATTCAATGATGGGAGCATGTTTTAACAGACAAATTTTGAATCAGAAATTCGAATACCAACATTTTGTAAAGAGTTTCCAACATGCATATTTTGAGAAATGGAAATTCGTACAATCTTCATGTTGGACAAAGATAATATTGGAATCTTATTTTTGAAAATTCAAATTTTCATAGACCAACAGACGAATTTTGAAGGACCACCAAGAACTGTTACAACATAAAGCAAGCTGAAGTTCATCTGATGGGCATCTAAATTTGAATGTTAAGCATGCTAACTTATTCAAAAACACAGTTTATCAAGGAAATTCATCTAATACACATCTAAAATATGAATTTTAACTTTATAAACTTACAGAATGGATCCAGAAACTCAGATTTCTTGCTTTCTTTTTCACCTTTTGACTGTTCCATTCTGGTGTGCTCCATTTTTCTAATATATTGCCATTGAAACTTATGAGGAGCACCTGCAACTTAAATTAAACTTACTCTTATGCCAAATTTAGAATTAAATTAAAGTCAAAAATTCTAAAATAGATTTGCACAAGGATTTACTTACAGTTCATTGGGAGTTACCATACTCATTCTCTTCTGATTTTGTAATGCCTATCTTCTGAAAGAAGCTTTGTCAAAATGTCAGCAACTTGATCTTCTGTAGGGATGTATTCTAATCAGATATCTCCTTTCTGAACATGATCCCTTATGAAGTGGTGCCTAACTTCAACATGCTTTGTCCTGGAATACATGACAGGATTCTTTGTGATGTTAATGGCACTTTGGTTGTCACACATAATTGGTATTTCCTTCATCTCAATCTCAAGATCTTCAACCTGCTGTTTAATCCAGATGACTTGGGCACAACAGCTTCCAGCAGTGACATATTCAACTTCTGCTATGGATAAGGCCACACTATTTTGTTTCTTGCTAAACCATGAGACCAAGGATCCTCCAAGAAACTAACATGTTCCACTTGTACTTTTTCTGTCAGTTTTGGATCCTGTAAAGTCAGCATTCGTGTATCCTTTGAGATCTTCTCCATTTCCCTTTGGATACCAAAGACCCATCTGTGATGGTCCAATAAGATATCTGAAGATACGCCTTATAGCAGTTGCATGGGTTTCTTTGGGACATGACTGTAACCTTGCCCACATACAGACACTGAATATGATGTCAAGTCTGCTAGCAGTTAGGTATAGTAGGGATCCAATCATTCTTCTGTATTGGGTTATGTCAAAGGTTTTTCCTCCTTCATCCATGTCAAGCTTTGTTACTGTAGCCATAGGAGTTCCCACTGGCTTAGCCTTTTCCAAGCCAAACTTTTTCAGCAGCTTTTTTAGATGCTTTGATTAGTTGAGGAAGATACCATCATCACATTACTTAATTTGCAGTCCAAGGAAGAAGTTAAGCTTACCTATCATTGACATTTCGAACTCACCTTGCATTAGCTTAGAGAAATTCTTGCACAGAGATTCGTTAGTAGCACCAAATATAATATCATCAACATAAATTTGAACAACAAGTAAATCTTTATTTTCTTTCTTAGTGAACAAAGCAGTATCTACTTTTTCTCTGTTAAACCCCTTTTCAGTTAGAAAATTACTTAACCTTTCATACCATGCTCTAGGGGCTTGCTTTAAACTGTAAAGGGTTTTGTTCAGTTTATAAACATGGTTTGGTTTTGTAAAGTCCTCAAAGCCTGGAGGTTGGTCTACATAAACTTTTTCCATGATATATCCATTAAGAAAAGCACTCTTCACATCCATTTGATATAACATTATATTCTTCATGCATGCATATGCTAATAGAATTCTAATTGCTTCTAATCTAGCCATTAGAGTAAAGGTTTCTTCAAAATCAATACCTTCTTCTTGATTATATGCTTTAGCAACCAGTCTAGCTTTATTTCTAATTATTAATCCAGATTCATCAAGTTTATTTTTGAAAACCCATTTAGTGCCAATGATAGGATGATTTTTGGGTCTAAGCACTAAATCCCAAACCTGATTTCTTTCAAATTGATACAATTCTTCTTGCACAGCTAAAATCCAATATTCATCAGTTAAGGCTTCTTCAGTACATTTAGGTTCAATTTGAGAAATGAAAGCATAGTTTATCATCTGATCTCTTAACTATTTTCTGGTTTTAACTTTCTCTTGATATCCCTAATTACTTGATCAATAGGATGATTCCTTTGATATCTCCAAGCTCGAGGGAGTTCTTGAGATATTTCTTCATTATTCTCATCCTCAAAATCTTTCTCCTGAATATCTTCCTCTATGTTAATAGATTCAGATATTTTTGGAGATTCAATTTTTTCTTCTTCAAAGAGATCTAAGTTCTTAAAATTTGAAATAAGATCATCTTCATCAGTGACATGCTTAGAAACAATTTCATTTTCAATAAACACTACATGTACAGATTCTTCTATTAATTTAGACTTTTTATTAAAAACTCTATATGCTTTACTCCTACTAGAGTAACCCAGAAATATATCTTCATCAAATTTGCATCAAACTTACTCAAATTTTCCTTTCCATTGTTGTGGATGAAGCACTTACAACCAAATACATGTAGATGTAAGAGGTTTGGCTTTCTTCCTTTGTACAGTTCATAGGGAGTCTTCCCAAGAATTGGTCTGATAAAGCTCTGTTTATGATGTAACTTGCTGTGTTTACTACATCAGCCCAGAATACTTGAGAGAGTTCCTTTTCATTCAGCATTGCTCTTGCCATCTCTCCAATTATTCTATTCTTCCTTTCTACCACTCCATTTTATTGAGGAGTTCTTGGAGCTGAGAAGTTGTGATCAATTCCATGCTCATCACAATACTCTAGGAAGTATGAATTTTCAAACTCTCCTCCATGATCAGACCTGATAGACACAATAGATATACCTTTATCATTTTGCACTTTCTTAGTTAAGGTTACCAATGCATCAAACGTATCACTTTTAGAGGAAAGAAATAATGTCTAGTTAAATCTAGAGTAACCATCCACAATTACAAGAACATAAAGATTTCCACCAATGCTCTTAACTCTAGATGGTTGTATCAGATCCATATGTAATAGTTGTAGAGGTCTATATGTGGTGACTATGTTTTTAGATTTGAATGATGATTTGATTTTTTTTCCTTTTAAGCATGCATCACATTCTTTGTCTTTTTCAAAAAAAAATTTTAGCAGGCCAGTTACTAACTCATTTTTAACCAGTTTTGATAGTTAATTCATGTTAACATGTGCTAACCTTCTATGCCACAACCAGCTATCATTATCCTAACTAATCAAACAGACAGAATCTAAGGGAGGAAGTTCATCAAGATCAATAGTATAATAGTTACCATCCCTTTTAGCCTTGAGGATTACTTTGTGATCACTTTTTCAGATGACCAGGCAGAACTTTGAGTCAAATAGTACCTAATTTCCTTTGTCACATGTCTGACTCAAGCTTAACATATTATGGTTGAGGCTAATTACAAACAGAACTTCTTCAATAGATGTTTCAGGATTCTTGCCCACAATGCCAATGCCAACTATTCTGCCATATTGATCACCTCCAAAGGTCACATTTCCTCCTTTCTTGTCTCTAAGGGTGATGAACTTCTCCTTATCACCAGTCATATGACTTGAGCCAGCACTGTCTATATACCATTTATTGCTTTTTCTAGCTTTAAGACAAACCTGCAAGACACAGTTCATATTTTCTTTTTAGGTACCCACATTTGCTTGGGTCCTTTTCTGTCAATAGTATTTTCCCTAGATACAGATATACCTTTGGGAATCCATTTAACCTTCTTGTCAAGTTAATTTTTCCTTAAAGCACATGAACTAGAAATATGTCCCTTCTTGTTACAGAAGTGACAGGTGGTAAAAGGACTGCTAGATTGATATGTAGGAAGAAAGCAATACAGATAATATTTTTATTTTACATGCTTTGGTTGATCATGGGATTCAATATGTCGTGAAATATGATCTTTCTTTTTACTGCCACTAGCATGCACAAAATGTCTCATATACACATTTTGATTTTTCTTCCTAATCTTTTCTTTTAATGCACAAGGGTCATAGCCAAGTCCAGCCTTTCCCTGTGTTATTCTTTGACTGCCCATTAAAACAAATAACATATCTCTTCCTTTAGTAAGTCTAGACATACTTTTCACCAGATAGTCATTGGTTTGCTTTAATTCAATGCATGATTTACAGCAAGCAAATTCAACAGTATGCAGATAAGCAGTTTCAGAGATGTTATGCTGAGATTCTAACTTGTTTATCTTTTTCTTAGCTTGTTTGAGTTCTTTGGCTGTCTTAATGAACTCATCATGCAGTTCATGAAATGCATCCAGTAATTCAGAATAGGAGGGTTCAGATTCGTATACCTCATCTTCCTGATCACTGTTGGATAGGATTTCATCTTCTTCAGATGCAAGTGCTATCAGATAGATGTTAGCAATCTCATCTTCATCATCTTCTTCTTCATCTGACCTGTTGCCCTAGATTAATGAGATGTATGCCCTTTTCTTTTTGCCTTTGTCTGCAGCTTTCTTTTCTTTTTCTTGCTTCTTAAGGAATTATGGACAATCCCATTTGATATGTCCCTTCGTGCACTTGTAGCAAGTGACAGGTTCTTTTCCTTCTTTCTTACTATCTCCAGCTGCTCCTTTATTGAAGAATTTCTTGTTTCTTTTCTTGTTGTAAAACCTTCCAAATTTTCTGACCATCATAGTGAGAGTTTCTTTATCTAGCTTATCTTCATCGTCAGATTCTTCTTCTTTCTCCTCACCAGCTTTCAGAGTTAGACCCTTCTTCTTTCTGTCTTGTCTTGCCTCCTTGAGAGCCTTAATCTTTCCTTCATATTCTTCAAGGCTATCGAAAAGGGCTGTGACAGATGCCATTGATTCTCCTCTGGCTTTCTCTATTGATGTTACTTTAGGTTGCCATTCTAGAGGAAGAGCTGTGAGAATCTTTCTGACCTTTTCTGTCTAAGTGTACTCCTTGCCAAGACTATTCAATTGATTCACAATGGGGGTGAATCTCTTTTGTAGTTCTTTGACACTTTCTCCTTCAACCATTCTGAAGCTCTCGTATTCTCCTATGCAGGAGTTCAATTTGTTTTCTCTAACTCCAGTGGTTCCTTCATGAGCAATTTCAAGGGTGTCCCACATATCCTTGGCTGTGGAGCATTGTGAGACCCTATAGAATTCATCTTGATTCAATGCACTGACCATAAAGTGTTTTACTTCGAAGTTCAGCAAGACTTTTCTCCTATCTTCCTCATTCCATTCAGCATCTGGTCTTTCTCTGTACTTCCCATTATCTTGCAATGTCATTGGGACAAAATCTCCCTTCTGGATGATTGACCATATATCTAGATCAATGGACTGGAGATAGATTTTCATTCTCATCTTCCAGTATCCATAGTGCTCTCCACTGAAGCCAGGTGGTCTATTTGTATTGTTTCCCTCTAGTAGTATACTCTCTCCAAAGCTAGCCATTATTCTTCCCAAACTGTTAAATCCTTTGTTTGGGAATTCGGGCTCTAATACCAATTGTTAGATATGTTGGCTTTTCAAGAAGGGGTGAATTAGGAAGATTGAAATTTTCTGCAAAATGTAAAGAAAGTGAGGAAGACGAAGGTGACAGTAAAACAGAGTATAAGTGAAAAACAAGTAGAAGCAGTAATAGAGAGGGGAAGACATAGATGTTTATCCTGGTTCGGTCTTTCAATCTTGACCTATGTCAAGTCCTCAAACCACCACTTCAGATTTTCCACTATCTTGCAAGAATTCAGTGGGCTTCTTGCAAATGTCACAGTACAACTATGATGCTCTATTTTAGAGCACACACTTTCTCTCTTTGCACTCTAGCTAAGTGATTCTCCAATCCCTTGTGATATCCCCTCACAAGAAAATCTTTCTTCCAGATGAAGATAAGATTGTTTACAATGGATAAACTCTCTTAATCAGAGTGTATATGAAAGTTGGAGTACAAAGAATGAAGTATGTGAGAGTAAAAGACTTTGAGTTGATGATTCAGTAGAGTTTCAATATATACAATGTTAAAATCGTTACCCACAACTTCAAATGATGTTATATTTATAGATTTAGGTCTTAACTATATGTTAGAGACAAAATCTATCTGTTGAAGAACTTACCCAACGGTTACTCTGAAAAACTATCTGTTCACCGACTATATTTAATGCTTCTGACATTCTGAAATTCGAATTTTGATCTCTGAAAAATGTTTCTATGTTGGAACATACGAATTTTCAAGTTTAAGCTTCTTCTAAAAAGTATGAACAGTTGTTCCATTTTGCTACAGTGCCTTCAAAATTCAAATTTTGATACCCCAAGATTCGTTTGTCAGTGAGCAATTCAATAAGGCATAATAGTTCATTTATTCCAAATTTGAATTTTCAAAATGCAAAGTTTGTCTGTCAGAGAGGCCTTTTTTCAGACTTACTTCAAAGTTTGAATTTCTGAATACTATCATTCATATATCAACATATCATCATAATAGACTCACAAGCTTTGTTTCCGAAATTTGAATTTTCATGTTCAAAGTTCATCTGTCTGTGAGCCATTTTGATGCTCTTTCCAAACTCAGTTTTTAGATGAACTTTGACATATCTTCAAATGAATTTTTCATTTTTCATAAGTTGTATTTTGTCTGAAATTCGAATTTTCAAAAGCTAAAGTTCGTCTGTCAGAGAAGGCTCTTTTCAGAAAAGATTCAAAATTTGAATTTCTGTAGTCAAAATTCATCTGTCAGAGAAGGCTCTTTTCAGACATGTTCATTTTCAAAATGAAATTCAAATTTCCAAGGCCAAAGTTTGAATTTTTAAAACAACATATCAGTATAAACGTTTCAAATTTCGTCTATTAATGGGTGTTTTTCAAATATTCCATGAATTAATATAGAATCAAAGTTTTAAAACATCTTTTTGCCAATTCAAAGTCTTTTACTCAATTTAAACACAATTGGAGATTCTACATCTATTCTTGTGCGGGTTTTTCTTGAATTTCTCCACTTGAGATCATTTGTGCACTTTTGATATCTTCTCTTCAAGCTCTAGAAAGTTGGTTTGGAATCATCAAAACATTTGATTCAACAAATAGGACTTGTGTGAATGGTTCTTAAGTGCCAAATAGTTTTGGATGGCAATTGGGACTTGTAAGTTGTGAGTTTTGGCCCAAAAAGATGAAATTAGTCATGGTATACAAAATCTTCATACAAAGATAGATTTTAGTGAAACCAGTGTCTATACTTAGATTGGGATGAGAGTGGCCTATAGGAGTTAGAATTAGGTCAATCGGAGGTCAAAGCATGAGGTTGTGCTAATCGGAAGTTCACCCAAAAAATTAGCAATTTGCTTATACAAGCTCTAACACGGGCGCCAACAGAAGCTAGGCCACAGCTACAGTCGCCTTTGCTTAAAAATTTTGTAATCTAAGAGCTTCTGCACCATGGTGTTACTACAGCAGCTGTGGTGTCGCACTCTGATTTTCTGTTCTATTTTTGTTTTGGCAAGTTTTTTAAGATTTTAAGTGAAAGGTGAAGGTGTGTTGTAGTAGGGTGTTACACCCTATATCATTCTACCATCCCTCTTTTCACCTCCCCCTCCCTTTATATATGTTTGTGTAAAACTCTATAAATATTTTATAAAATTTAAATAAGGGAATTAAATTTTTAATATTTTTATTTATTTGAATAAATAAATTTTCAAATGATACTAATATCAATAAAAATATATTTCATATAAAAATGGAATTGTTTAAAATTATATAGATACATATATAAATGCAATATATATAAAGACAAAAATATATAAATATATGTAATTGTTTGGACTAGAACCTCAATGGGTTTAGCCTAATAAGATGCCATCGGTGAAGGGTAAGGGCGAAGGGTGAAGGGAGGAAATTAGGGAGAATATAATTAGCTCCAAGTACCATGGATACGCGAATCCCGGACGTGGGCAATAGAGTTCATTGCGGCAACATGAAGTACTTTTGTTTGAGTGCTCAAAATTGAGATAAATTTATTAATATAAACCTAATTTTAAAGTTATTGCGTTTAAATATATTCATTTTTTAAACTCAAAATTTATCCTAACTTAGTAGCTACATATATATATGCATATATAATATGAGTCATTTAAAAAAATTATATATAATGAGTCTAAATCTATTTTTTATATATTATCCCTTAATTAATTTACACATGAAAGAGAAAATAGCAATGAAAAATTAGTTAGTGCATTATATGAGTTTTAGGTATTAAATAGGGGTATTTATGAAAAAATTTTTCTTTTGTAAAAAATTTTACAATCCCAATTACTTTTAATTGTTTTTGTGGCTCTGTATAAAGTATATATTTATTTTTTATACTCCAGACTTGAGAGAGTATGGTTTCATAATAAATTTATAAAATTTATATTTTAATTGAAAGATATTATATATAATATCAATAAAATGCATTTTATAGATTTTGCAATATATATTTATAATTTAAAAATATGTTAAAATAATTTGAACATATATTTTAATATATATAGATATAACTTTTATTTTATATATATATATATGATATATATTTTGATAAAATGATACACACACGACATAAGAAGAGGGGAGGATATAATTGAGTAATGGAAATAATTATTAAGTAATGATTTTTTTAGGCCAAATTGTTAAGTAATAATTGAAAGTAGATAATTGATCAATTTTCATAATTATTCAATAATGATAGAAAAAGGTGATTAAGTAATGATTAATAAATAATTTTTTTAGTGAAAAATGAACAAATATTAATAGAAATTAAACAAAAATGTTACTAAATTCTAAAACAACTTGAAGAAAAAATTATTAATTATTAATTAACTTTATTAATTAATAACAAACTAACAAACAATGTCCACATCTTTTGTATGTCAGAATCGTCTATCAAAACACATGATTGGTATTGTGGTGGATTTATGCATATCGAACATGTATATTTATAGACACACCAAATTTGACACAATTTAATTGAGAGGAAGTTGAAGTTTTTGTCTAATGATAAGCTTTAATTGAATCAAACTAATATTTGAATCAATACTAGCTATATTTTATGTTGTCCATGTAACAATCCTCATTACATTGCCCCTAATTTGGTCTCAAGCCAACCAAGAGTAGTTGGCATCATGTGCAAAACTAGAGGAAGCAAGACAGAGGAAAAGTTCAGCAGAACTAGAAAGGAACTCCACGCCACAGTGAGAAGTAAAGCCACTGTTGCAAGAGAGCTACAGATTCAAATATTTTCTTTGAAAGACATGGCGCCACGGTGAGCTATTCTGGGGTCGCAGTGAAAGTCAAAAAATTTGTTTAAATCGAGAACATTTCATTCGAATGCGGAAAGAGAAAACGGAGGGAGAATAAAGGAGCTCCTTTAGGGCATGACAAATCCAGCCAAGGGAGATCATTTTCAAACTCAAGAGATCTTGATCTTTGTTGGTAAGTGATCCCTAGCTTTCTCTCTTCTCTTTTCTTCTCTATTTTCGGTGGGAAGTTGAGTTAAAGCTCAGGGTTTCTGATTTGAGCAATTTCCATTGATTAAAATGCTTGATTTTGTGTTGTAGGAGTGTTTTATGGTGTTAGGAAGCTTTGGGTATGAGTTTTGATTGGATTATGATGGGTTTGAGTTAAACCCTAGGTTGAAATTTGGGAAAAGAAGTGGAAATTTGAAATGGTATGTGTTGGTGTGTGTTTGAATAGTTGTTTAAGGTTTATTGGTATGTGTGTATGTTGTTAGAACTCCAAGTTAAGCTTGGACGTCTAGATTATGGATTGTAGTGCTATGGGATGTGTTAATTAAAGGTATTGTGTTGTTGTAGTGGTAGATTGGCTGATTGGGAGTACATAGCTTGTGATGGGTGCTCTAAAGGCTTGCCTAAATCCCTGTGTGTGCGGTGTTGACAACCTGAGGCAATCAGGTGTTTGTATATTTGTGTTATATGTTAATATATATATATGCATGTCTCCATTCATACCACGATATGTGTATGGCTTTTCCTATATATCATGGTATGTACACGGCTAGACAATATAGTATACGATGATGATGTACATATGTTGAAGTGACATGATGTGAATTTATGATGATGATGAGCATGATTTGCATATATGCATATGTGATTATGGCATTCTCATACCATTGTATGCTAGCATGAACATGATGATGATTGTGATGATGATACATATATGTGCATGGTTTAAGGCATGTTAGCATGGCATGTATCACCACCCATGAGCATAGTGAGATACAGTTGATTGGAGGTGGTGATGAGATGAGATATGATGATATGATAAAAGATCCCTGCCACTAAATTCTCTCCTTTGGAGAGCCAGGTGGCAGTGGAGTATGATATGATATGATGATGATATGATTTGGTGATAGGATGGGATCTCTATCGCTAAATCCTCTCATATGGCCACAGAGAGCCAAGCAACAGTGGACTCCACCTTCCCTAAATCACCACCAATTCACGGTGGTCCAGGGGAAGGAGAGACATTGTCCAATCATTAGTGTGA
The DNA here is from genome assembly GCA_026686845.1 of Adenanthera pavonina. NCBI lineage: Eukaryota > Viridiplantae > Streptophyta > Magnoliopsida > Fabales > Fabaceae > Adenanthera > Adenanthera pavonina. The sequence continues at coordinate 21,809,977 of JAIVEN010000009.1, forward strand.
CCTTTGGCTGGGTACACTAGTGTGAGGTGAGCTTGGTGATGTCCCGGAATTAGTCTTCACTGGTTGTTGGAAGGGAATTACCAATTGAAATGTCATATGATGACACCAGCTTATAGTTCTAGCCGTGTTAAGGGAGACATGCACTGAGAAATGCATTGAGGCATGCATCTCATGATATTGGCATTACATTGTATCATTTGCATCTGTGTGTGGTATTGATGATATTATATATATGTGTGTGGTTGTCCCCAATTACTGAGACATTGTCTCATACCCCCCTTCCATGACTAACCTTTCAGGTGAAGACTCTAGTGCTAGTTCCAAGTATAATTGTGATTGTAATTTAGTTTATGTAATTCTATACCAAGTAGGTTGTTATAGCCTGGTTACCTATATGAGTGTCCTAGGAGTATAGAGAAGTAAGTGATGATATTGATGGTATGGACCCTGGTATGGGTCAATATTGTTGGGAGTGTGTCTGTGAACCAGATTGACTGTATGTGAGTTTTGGGCATATAGCTCACTATGTGGTTTTGGGGTTCAAGGCGGTCAATTCTTAGAGAAGAGATTTCTTCATGGTAAAACCTCTTTGGATAAGTTGGTTAAGTCAAATAGGACCTAAGTGAATGGTCCCTGAGTGTCTATTTTCCTTTGGTGGCAATTTAAGGTGATAGGTTGTGGGTTTTGGTCAAAAAGTGGGAAAAATGATATTAGGCATCCAAAATCTCCAAATGGAGTTGGATTCAAGTGAAATTGGTGTCCATAGTTAGATAATGACGAGAGTGACCTAGAGGATTTAGAATCTGGTCAATCGGAGATCGGAGTAAGAAGTTATGCACGTCAGAAGTTAGCCCAACAAATCAACAATTTGCTGATACAAGTTCTGATACTAGGGCCGCGGCTCTAGAAAGCCAAGCAGCAGTGCCAGCAAGTTAGTAGGCGTCAGAGGATTTGTGAAGGTTAAAGTCGTGGCACCATTGTAGCAGGCCGTGGCCTCATCCTGTTCAGGTGCTTTTCAGGTGTTTTTTTTCTACTCTAAAGTTTTGGGAAGTTGTTTTGAAATATCTAGGTTGTATTTGGTTGGTTTTTGAAGTTCTTTGGTCAAGTCTAGAGGTGTCTAGAGGTAAGGTGTTACAGTCCGACTCAAATGTTACAACTTTTGAACTAGCAAATATCTTTCAATTTTCATATATGTACTTTTTTTTTATCATACATTCTTGTTTCTATTTTATAAAATCATCTCCGATTGACTTGATTCCAACTTTTACAAGTCAATCTAGTCCCAATCTATCCATAGACACCAACTTTTCCTTAATTCAGCTCCGTATAGAGATTCTGAACCCCTGACACCATTTTGGCCACTTATCGATGAAAACTCACCACTAACATTCTCTAATTGCCACCAAAGGCAAATGGTCACTTAAAGACCATTCATATAGGTCCAAAATCCCTAAACCAACTGGTTTAAAGAGGTTTTACCTCAAAGAAATCACTCTTTTGAGATTTGACCCCCTTGAAACCCAACTTGACAAAATGGGCTACAGACCCTAAAACACACCAACGAGACCCAAATCCACTATAGGCACACAAACACCATTATACTGGCTTTCCAACATCCAAAACCATGTAAACACCACAATACAATATACATATCACATACAACACAATTCCACATACATAACCATATATATATCCATCCATAACAATCCTTATCCATGTCATACATCCATTACAAAATATTTTATCCTACTTGGCATAAGATGTATATCCAAAATACACACAAACTACATAGATATAGTATTCCCACGTCAGAAGCTACTCCCTCGTCTTCCCTGGACTAGTGCCAGAATTATCACCTAAAAGGTTAGCCATGGGAGAGGGGTGTGAGACAAAGTCTTAGTAACTGGGAACAACCACATACAATATATATATATACTGACCCACACAGTCATGCAATGATAATGCTAATGAATGGCATACTTGTTCTACCTTAAACACGGATAGAAACATGAGCTGTCATCATCACAAGACATTTCAATAGATGATTCCCTTCTAACAGTCAATGAAGACTGATTCTGGGACATCACCAAACTCACCTTACCCTAATGCAACCCAGCCAATGGTTATACTAGAGCTCGGATCATGGCTCTCCTTCCCCTGGATCATCACAAATTAATGGTGATTTAAGGAAGGTGTATCCTTAAATCCACTGCCACCTGGCTCTCCCAAGGAGAGGATTTAGTGACAGGGATATTTCATCATATCATATTATCCTCTGCTACTTAGCTTTCCCATGGGAGTTATCATATCATCATCTCATATCATATCATCATCACCTTATCATCAATCTCTTACTATGCAATCATATGGTGATGATGCTAATGTCATGCCAACATGCCTCTACATACATATATATATCATTATCATCACAAGCATCATATGCACATGCTAGCATGTAATAGTATAGGGATGTTACAAACCATACATACACTACATATACTATCACCACATATCAACTAGCCGTGCATACCACGATATGTAGAAAGAAACCATAAACATACACAATCAATATCGTGGTATGAAAAGGAACATGTATATATACATATATATCAACATATAATCACATAAACAAACACCCGGTTACCTTAGGTTGTCAATACCACACACATGAATTCCACAAACTTCTCAAATTATCCAACACGCTTGAACCCCTCTCAGTTAACCAAACAACCTTCATAATACCACAATTCTTCAATTAACACTGTATACCATTTAGCCAAAACCACAATTCAACCACTTTAGGCCTAAGTCAAGGTTCCAACACCCCTTTTAGGCATTAATAAGCTCTTAGGAATCATTCAAACACTACTCAACCACATACACTTTGGATTCCCAAGAGCTCTAACCGAAAACAACCTAGAGTTAAGCTCAAATCATGCATAAACCCTTCAAAACTCACATCCAAGCAACAAGAACACCAAAACACACTTCCTTAACTCCATTTCATCCATTTCAATCAGTGGAATTTTGCCAGAACTGAAGATCCAAACTTATAACTAAAAAACCCTACGTTTCAACCAAAGAAAATGGAGAAGGAGGAGTGGAGATCACTTACCCCCGTGAATCCAAGCTCTTGAGGTCTGAAAATCACTCCCAAGGATAAAAAAACTCAAACCCTAGCACAACTCCTTCATTCCTCTCCATTACTCCCTTTGTTTCTTTCTTTCTGTTCATCAGAAATGTTTCTGATTTAAACTAGAAACCCTACTCTCGTCGTGGCCTCAGATAAGTCCGCCACGACTCCACCGTGTTTCAGCTAAAACAATGCCACTAGACTTGTTCTCGCCACCGTGGCCCTGCTCCTCGCCATAGCATGGAGCTCTTTCAGACTCCACAAGAACCTTCCTTCATCCTATTTTCTCCGATTCTACACACAATAGCAAGAAAGATATCAAGAAGGGTATTACAAAAATTACTTATTTAATTTATTACATAAATTAATATATATATTAATTTCTTTTTATATACCATCTATTTTTATATATAGCAACCTATGACTATAATAAATTTTTTATATTATAATATTTATTTTTACCCAAACATATATGAATATGTTTAACACAAAGTGTAGATATATTATAAAACTAAGTAAAATAAGTAACTAAGTTCATAAAAAAATTAAATAAAAAACTACAAATGAAGATATTAAAAAAAAGAAAAAAAACTATTTTTTTAGAAAAAAAAAGGGTAAAGATGCTGCCAGTGTTATACTTGTAGTAGCCTTACATTGTAGCACCATAGTTTGATTCACGTTGCAAAAGGTTTGTCAATGTTCACTGACAATCTTTTTATTTTTTTAATTTTTAATGAAAAGAAAAATGTGTTAGGTTAGTCTGACGTGGCTAAATCAAAATGGCACAATGCATTTTTCTTCTACAATAATCAGAGTGCTGAGAGGAATGAAAGCAAAGAAAACATGCCATGTAAATCCGATTTGTCAAAATTATTCTATCTTGGCAAAATATTTTTAAAGATATAGCATATTGGTATTTTGTTTTCTTTATTATAGCATTTGAATCAAAAAGCCTATATAGAATGTAAAAATTTTCACTTAATTTGTAAAACGTAAAAAATTTGTTAGTTTTCCCTTAATAGTTTTGATATAGACCTTATGAGGAATTTATCTCAGAAACCAAAAAAATATAGAGGACAGTAACGCAGAAGCTTGACTTGAACGAGTTAATCAAACTGGAATCTAATGAAAACATGTCTCCGAGAACTCTAGTTATAGGAAACATCACAATAATATATCAAGCTCTTCATAAGTTAAGTGTATTCTTAAAAAGAATATGAAGAATTAGTGATACCTCATTAATTAGGAAGAAACGTTACAATTGATGGTCTTAAATAGAGAAGAAAAATATTAATACTTACTATGATACCTAACTCAATTAGATAAAGATAATCTTTATCTAATAAAATTAAACTAAATTAAATTAAATCTTAGCCTATAATTAGTCCCTTTGAATATAAATAGGAAACCATAAATTATTGATCCTAATCTAAATCAAATAAATTCAAAAAAGAATAAGTTAAATATAATAATTCAAATTAAATATAAAAAATTAAAATAAAATATAATTTATCCTAAACTAATCTTAAGTGACTTGGATCATTCTTCTAATTGGGCCATATTAGTATTGAGCTTGGATCAATATAACTATTCTCTTCTAGCGCAAAGGTAAGGATGCCTCTTCTTGAAACATCTTAGGCTCATTATCTTATGAGCATCTAATCAAACCTCGTAGAGCTTCTTTGATGGCTTTAGTCTTGTCTCTCGTTAATGGGCCTCCTATTGTTTGAAAATGATTTTTTGGAGTGATGCTCTTCCACTGTTGGATCCACCCATGGACTCCATCATTTCCTCCCTCCTCGAGAGGATTCATCCTTGAATCAGCAACATAATATAAGGATAAATCCAAAACATTGAAGGTAGTACTCATGTGATTGCCATAGGAGCTTGGCAAATCAAGTCAGTAAGCATTATCATTGATTCTTTAGCGCACTTGAAAAAGTCCATCTTCACGTGGCTGCAACTTTGATTTCCTTTGCTCTGCAAACTTTTCTTTCCTCAAGTGTATCCATACCCAATCACTGGGTTCAAATACAACTCTTCTAATGCTCTTGTTGGCTTGTCTTGCATACAATTCATTTTTCATTTCAATGTTGGCCTGAACTTTTATATGCAACTCCTGCACAAACCCAGCATTTTTCTTGCCATCAAGGTTAGCTTTCTCATTATATGGTAAAGGTAAGATATCAAGAGGCATTGTAGGATTAAACCCATAAATAATTTCAAAAGGAGAATAGGATGTAATTGAATGCATAGCTCTATTATATGCAAATTCTATATAAGGCAAAAGGCAAACAACTTCCCCAATTTTGCAAATTCTTTTGGATAATTGCATGCAACAAAGTAGTGAGTGTTCTATTTACTACCTCAATTTGTCCATCAGTTTGTGGATATGTAGTGGTAGAAAATAACAATTTAGTCCCTAATTTATTCCATAATGTTCACAAAAAATGACTTAGAAACTTAACATCTCTATCACTCACGATAATCCTAGGAATCTCATGCATTCTAATAACTTTTTGGAAGAATAAATCAACAATGTGAATAGCATTATTAGTTTTAGTGCAAGCAATGAAGTGTATGATCTTCCTAAATCTATCAACAACAACTAAAACACTATCTTTACTACTTTGAGAATATGGCAATCCCAACATAAAGTCCACAGAGAAATCAGTCCAAGGATGTTAGGGATAGGTAGAAGGGCATACAAATCATGAGCATTAACTTTAGATTTAACATGTTTGCAAGTAATGCATCTATAACACACATGATCAATATTACACCTCATAAAAGGCCAATGAAAATATTTATGTAAAAGTTCTAAAGTTCTATGAATTCCAAAATGCCCCATTAACCCACAATTATGAGTTTCTTTAGTAAGTAATTCATGTAAAGAATACTTAGGAAGGTAATGTTTATCTTTCTTGAAAAGAAGCCTATTGAATCTGAAAAAATCTTGGGATCCATGCTTTTCACATGATTTCCAAGTTTCTAAAAAATCTAGATCATTATAATACAATCCCTTAATCAACTCAAAACCAAGAACTTTAGCATGTAAAGAAATAAGAAAAGAATACCTATGTGATAATGCATCAGCCACAATGTTTCCTTTACCTTGCTTATGCTTAACAATATATGGAAAAGTATCAATGAATTCCATCCATAGAGCATGCTTCTTGTTCAACTTATCTTATGACTTCAAGTACTTTAAACTCTCATAATCATAATGTATGATGAACTTTTTTGGCCAAAGATAATGTTGCTATATTTCTAAAGCCCTCTTTAATGCATAGAGTTCTTTTCCATATTATTGAATCAAGTGTTTTGATGATTCCAAACCAACCTTCAAAAGCTTGGAATAAAGATATCAAAGGTGCATAAAAGGTTTCAAGTGAAGGAATTCTGGAGAAATCAGTGCAAGGATAGATGTAGGATGTTTACTAATGTTTTAATTTGAGTAAAAGACTTTAATTTGGTGAAAAGATGTTTTAAAACCTTGATTTTATGTTAATTCATGGAATATTTGAAAAACACCCACCAATAGACGAAGTTTGAAAGGTTTATACTGATCTGTCATTTTGAAAATTTGAACTTTGGCTTTGCAAATTTGAATTTCGTATTGAAAATGAATAAGTCTGAAAAGAGGCTTCTCTGACAGATGAATTTTGACTTGAGAAATTTGAATTTTGATACATGTCTGAAAAGAGCTTTCTCTAATAGACGAATTTTGGCTTTTGAAAATTCAAATTTCAGATAAAATGTAACTTATGAAAATTGAAAAATTCGTCTAAGAATATGTCAAAGTTCATCTGAAACCAAGTTTAGACTGGACTTCAAAATTGCTCACTAATAGACGAACTTTGAACACAAAAATTCAAATTTTAGAAACAAAGCTTGTGAGTTTGTTATAATGATATGTTGACATACAAATGACAGTATTCATAAATTCGAATTTTGAAATATGTCTGAAAAGAGGTCACTCTGAAAGACAAACTTTGCCCTTTGAAAATTCGAATTTCAAATAAAATGAACTACTATGCCTTAGTGAACCAGCTACTAATAGACAAATTTTGGGGTTCCAAAATTCGAATTTCAAAGGCACTGTAGCAAACTGAAATTACTGTTCACAATTAACAGAACGTCTTTAAACATGAAAATTCATATGTTCCAACATAGAATCATTTTCTAAAGATAAAAATTCTAATTTTGCTTCATGACAGACGAACTTCGGATATTCAACGTTGAAGTCTTTAGCCTTTGGTTTCTGTGAAATTTGTCTGTTGACCAACCAAAATTTGAATTTCAGAATGTCAGAAGCTTTAAATGCGGTTGGTTAACGGATAGTTTTTTAAAGTAACCGTTGGATAACTTCTCCAATGGATAGATTTTGTCTCTAACGTATAGTTGAGACCTAAATCTATAAATATAACATCATTTGAAGTTGTGGGTAACGATTTTAACTTTGTATATACTAAAACTCTACCAAATCATCTACTCAAAGTCTCTTACTCTCACACTTCAATATTTGTACTCTAACTTTCGTATACGCTCTGATTAAGAGAGTTTATTCATTGTAAACAATCTTGTCTTCATCTGGAAGAAAGATTTTCTCATGAGGGAATATCACAAGGGATTGGGGAAGTACTTAGTAAGAGTGCAAGGAGTGAAAGTGTGAGCTCTAGAAACAGAGCATCAACTTTGTACTGAGGCATTTGCAAGAAGCCTACGGAATTCTTGCATAATAGTAGATAATCTCAAGTGGTGACTTGGGGACTAGATGTAGGTCATGTTGAGAGACCGAACCAGGATAAATATCTGAGTCTTCTCTTCCCTACTGTTACTTTTACTGTTTATTTATTTATACTCTGTTTTACCATCACACTTTGCTTTCTTCACCTTCTTGACATTTTGCAGAAAATTTTTAATCATCCCAAATGCACCCCTCTCTTGGGAAGCCAGCTTAACTAACACATATATGTAGCAAATTAAAGTTGATCCACTAAGCTTTTCACTAAAGTATGCTTTTTAGGTCTAGTGACTAACTTAATTAGTTTTGAGATGTCAAATGGTGAAGCAAAAAGTTTGCATGATATGGTTATTTAATATTATTCATATCATTTATATCATGTTTATTATTTGAGGAGGAATTTGACTAACTACTGAGTTCAATATGGATTTCTTATGTAGTTACGTCAAGAAGAAAAGCATAAATTATGGAATCAATTAATGGAGTAAAGGCTTTCAAAAAGAAGAGAGTTTTGGAGAAGAAGAACTTGGAAACTTAAATTGGAAGATCAAAATTCAAGTTCTTAATCTTTGAGTTTAGATGTAAGTAGTTAAAGATGTTTAGTTTTAAAAGGTTTTTCAAACAATTGTAGAATATCTCTTTTAATATCTTTGAAGATTTTAAGTCTAAGAAATCAAATTGCATCTTGATTCCTTTAGTCCTATGATTTTTCTAAGTGCCAGAAAAAATAATTGATCATCTCAAGCTTTATAACCTATTATTTCAAGTTTTGTTGTCAAAATGATCGATTACCTTCAAAAACTAATCTATTAGCATTCCTTCTAAAAAATTAGCTTGCTTTTGTTTAGTGCCCTAATCAATTACCTCCTCAAAGTAATCGATTATCGAGTTTTGGCCATTTCTAATATACTTTAGTTTTGTATTCTAATATATTACCCTAACACTTAATCAATTATATTGTTTTCATATAATCTGTTGTATCCTTAAATAATCGATTACCTTTTCTCAATGAATATGCAAGATCTTTGTCTGAAATCTACCTGGTTACTTTTTAACTTCAAATCGATTACCTCATCTCTTCACTCAAAAATTTCCTTAGCTAATTTGTTACTTTCAAATATAATAGATTATGTTTTCTAGCCTTCCAAATCCTTTTTTTATTCGATTATTCTGGACTCAATTGATTGATGAACTTACTTTCTTCTTTGTTATTAAACTCAATCAATTGACTGAAACTGAGCTTCATTTATCATTGTAGATACGTTATCATGAATGGCCTTGAATTGCACCATAATTGATTATATTTTCATAGTATAATCGATAAAGTAACTCGATAATGGCTAGTTCAACGGCTAGTTATTTATAGTAATGATTAGTTAATTGTGCCTAATGGCTAATTAACTACTTCCACATATAAATAGAGCTTTATTTAAGTTGAAAGTAGAGAGAATGATATTCTAAAACTATCTTATTGAATCAACAATTTATTTCTCAATCAAATACTTTCAACTACACTCTATGAGCTTCGATGTGTTTATCTACTCATTGAAAGAGATTTTATTTTCTATTTTGATATTTTCTCCATGAGAGAATTCTCTAGGTGGTCTAGAGGAATTGCTCAAGGAAGGCTTCCTTGGAGGGAATTTGTAATTACACTGGGAAAAGTGTGGGAGAGAGATAGACTTAGAAGGAATCTTGATTGTACTATGGCTTCACAAGTACTCAGATCGAACTTGTGGGTTATATTGAAAAATCTCAAGTTGCTTGGGGACTGAATGTAGGCCAAGTGGTTAAGCTGAACCAGGATAAATCTGTGTCCCACTTTTCATCCTTTATCTCTCTCACTCTCAAATTAAGTAATCTATTTGCCCCTATTTTTAGTGCTTCTTTGTAATATTGGGTTGCGCTTCAAAAGGAACAAAAATTTATAACACCTAATTCACCTGTCCTCTTGGGTAACCAGCCTGCTCAAAAATGGGATGCTTATCTTACATCAAAACAGCCCTAATTCCTATCTCGGATGTATCATACTCAATTAGAAAGGCTTTATTAAAATCATGTCATACTAAGAGTGGTGCATTAGTGAGTTTTTGTTTTAAAGTGTTAAATGCTCTCTAAAAACTTTTCCCCATTTAAATGTCACATTTTTTTTTACTAAGTCATTTAAAGGTGTTACTATGAATGAGAAATCGTTAGCAAACCTTCTATAAAAGCTAGCCAAACCATGGAAACTTTGGACTTCATTTGCATTCTTTGGGGTTGTCCAATCTTTGATTACTTTTACCTTCTCTTCATCTACTCAGATTCCTTGTGCTCTTACAACAAATCCAAGAAAAACCACATAATCCGAACAAAAAGAACATTTTTCCAGATTTGTAAAAAGTTTATTTTTCCTCAAGACAATGAAAACTTCATGCAAATGCAAAACATGCTCATCTAGACTCTTACTATACACTAAGATATCATCAAAGTAAACCACTACAAACTTTCCTATGAAGGAATGAAAAGCATGGTTCATGAGACTCATGAAGGTGCTAGATGCATTAGTTAATCCAAAAGGCATGATAACTACTCAAAAAATCCAAATTTTGTTTTAAAGGTTGTTTTCCATTTATCATCTTATTTCATTCTAATTTGATGATATCCACTCCGAAGTTCAATTTTAGAGAATAATGATGTAACTCATCTAACATATCATCTAGCCTAGGGATAAGATAGCAATATTTTGCCAATATTTTTGTGATGACTCTACAATCAACATACATTCTCAACTTTCCATCCTTCTTGGGTGCTAATATCACTAGTATCGCACATGGGCTCAAACATTCCTTTACAAATCCTTTTCGCATATGCTCCTTAACTTGGTGTTGAATTTCTTTTGTTTCTTCTAGATTTGCACAGTATGCTAGACAGTTGGGGATGGAAGCTCTAGGTATAAAATCAATGCGATATACTATGCCTCTTATGGAAGGTACACCATCAAGTATTTCTTCTGGAAAGAGATAATCAAATTCTTGCATAAGAGTAACAACACTAGGATGCAAGGAAGAATCAAATTGGTTAGTGGATAAGTATATGTCCTTGTACATAAGCATAAAGACTTTTTGCCTTGCCATTAATGCTCTTTTTATCTCCTTTTTCTATTAACAAACTCATTTTGTTGTTTCCCTCACTTTCTTCTTTCTTTTTCATCTCATCCTCACTTTTTCCTCTCTTTTCAATTTTCTGCAATTTTTCTGGTTTTTCACTCTTACTCTTTTCTTTTGTACTCTCATCTTCCTTTTGCAACTCTCTTATTTTTTAATATATTTGAATTCTCACTTGATCCTCATAAGCTTCTAGAGGAATAAGAGGAGTTAATATCAATTTTCTGCCATTATACTTGAAGGAGTAGAAATTAGTGTACCCATCATGGAGTACTCTTCTATCATATTACCATGACCTTCCAAGCAATCAATACCTTGAAAACATAGGAGTTACATCGAATAGAACTTCATCATGATATTTGCCTATTGAAAAGGAAATTTGAACTTGTTTGGAAACTTTGCAGCTACCACTATCATTTATATGAGATTATGGGGATTATGATGCTTCAAGGTAGGTAAATTCAATTTTTGAATGAGCAGAGTACTGGAAACATTGGTACAGCTACCTCCATCAATAACAAAACAACATAATTTATCTTTGATAAGACATCTTGAATGGAAAAGTTGCTCTCCTTGTTCATTATCTTGCTCTTTTTGAGGTTGAATACTAAGAGCTCTTCTATTGACAATGAAATTCCCATTATGCGATGGCTCATAATATCTATCTTTTGAAGATTCATATGATTATTTCTCTTTATTATTCACTTTTTGGCTTTAACTTCACTTTCACCTGCAAGTTCACCATTTTCATGGATGGTCGTGATTCTTTTTCTTGGACACTGATTGGCGATGTGTCTAAAACCTTGACACTTAAAATGCTTCTTATAAAAAGATGAAAAAGAAGAAGGCTTAATTTCATATTTACCTCTAAATTTTGAATTCTTAGGCGTGTTTTCCTCCTTGGGTTGTGAGGAAGACTTGAAGTCCTTAGAAACTTCTTTTGGTTTCCTATCTTTCCATTTAACAACAGATTTAGATCCCTTCCAAGAAGAAGTTATTGGGAATTTTAGCATACACGTAGCAGAAAAACTATCATGAAATTCCCTCCCATGGATCCGTCAGTGTTGTTTAGATTGAGATGTAGAAAAGAATTTACCTCTAATACGTCCCTTGGTGTTCTTTTTATTTCGTCAAGCCCCAAGAACTAACATTAGTGGTAAGCTCTCTCTACCGGTATCCACACGAACGGTGAGTCTAACTCGAACGGTGTGCTAGTATCTCAATTTGTGAATATCCATACGTCCGTTTAGTTTTCATTGTCTGTCCATACAGTCCCACTGTCTGTCCATATAGTCCTGTTGTTCATCTGTACAGCCCGCTGTCTCTCTATACAGTCCTGCTATTTATCTGTACAGCCGCTGTCTGTCTGTACAATCTTACTGTTTCTTCATTTGTCCGTATGTCCGTACGCTATCCATTGTTTGTTCGTACATTCGTACATTGTTCATCCATATAATCTCAATCTCAGAGTGTACAACCACTTTCTCTTTAATGTGATTCAAATTGTGTTGTATTCTGTGCCCTAGTTTATATCAATATATAGATAGGATTTGATATTTATTTAATTTAAATCAATCATTTAAACTAAATCAAATATTAATTAAATAGATTAGTTTGAATTTAAATCTATCTAATAGATTAAATTTACACTAACTATCTAATCTTTATCCAGAATCAAATATAGGTTTAATTTATCATATAAATCAAATGTAGATTATTAGTTTAAATTCAAATTGAGAATTAAATCTAAATCAAATTTAGATTATGACATTAGTTTAAATTTAAATCTATCATATATAATTAAATTTAAAACTAATTCATTTGAACTAATTTGAACAATATATATATATTTTGAAATATTATATATCAAATATATATTATATTAAATATATATACATATTTCAAATTTTAATATATATATATATAATTTTATTACCTTAAATTGAATATTAAATTTATTGAATCTAGGCACATTTTAGATTCAATGAATCAGGACATTATAGCTCGAGTTGGCCTATTCTTGTGTGCAATCTTGTAGGCCCATATGATGTTAGCAGTGGGCTAATAACACTATTTAACCCACAAGTCACATGTGACCTGTAACAAGACATTGTAATTGTCTAAATCATATGAGATCGGAGATCCGACGTAACTTATCATATAACCAGTTCACATCCCTTTTGTCTCATGATATATGAGTCAAGTATGAGGCAAGGAGGCAAGGAAACGTTATCCTCATGTTACTTGACTATCACTTTCTCAATCTCCAAACAGACTGACAAAACAAATGGAAACTCTTTTATTCGGGCACGGCCATGCATTTCTCAGTCTCACTTATCAAGGGGCCCAGATATATCTCTCCATTAATTAGAGGGACAAATTCCATCTTAACAATTCATCTTCCTCCACACAAGTTCCACTATGGCTGATCTAGCCTATATGATCTCCTAATTAAAGGTGTCTTTTGACTATGCTAAAGTATAGAGTTCCCCATGTAGGAAGCCATAATGATCTCAGGTCTGAGGGCTTAGTGACATAGTTATATATGAGATATGCTTATGACATGATCCATGTAGTTATCTCATGATAGGTCAATCCAGCACCTATTCTCTAACAGGAGCTTATGATTTTAATTTGTATCTTCATACATAATTATCACATAACTATCAATCAAAACCATACTAGCCTTAGTTTATCATTATTCCCACAAAAATGATTGACTAGGGACATTTAGGATAAAATAATTTATCCAAGGATATTATTGTAACAAAAACATTCAAACAATATAATAATGTGAGAAAAAAAATACCTTTTTTTTTCATAATGAAATACAATGTTCATAATACAATGATTGGCCTAGGGCATAATCTCTAACAACTCCCACTTGCACTAGGCCCAATCGTTGATGTTTCTAATATCCATTGACCTAACATGATGCTTATGCTTTATTTGTGCAAGCGGCTTAGTAAGAAGATCAGCAACATTGTCATCAGTTGGTATTTTGCATATCTTTATATAACCCCTATCAATGATTTCTCTAATGAGATGATATCGCCTGACTTTGTGTGTGGTTCTTTGATGTGACCTAGGCTCTTTAGCCTATGCTATTGTGCCATTGTTGTCACAAAAAAGATCTATTGGATTTGAGATGGTAGGCACCACTCCTAGCTCAGTGATGAACTTCTTAATCCAAATAGCTTCCTTAGCTGCATCTAATGCTGCTAGGTACTCAGCTTCTTTTCTAGAATCAACTATAGTGTTTTGTTTGGAACTCTTCCAACTAACTGCTCCACCATTCAAACAGAATAGGAATCCTGATTGTGATCTAGAATCATCTTTGTCAGATTAGAAACATGCATCTATGTCACCATTTACAACCAGCTCATCTTCCAATCCTCCATACACCAAGACATCCTTAGTCCTTCTTAAGTACTTCAGAATGTTATTGACAGCTGTCCAGTGATTCTTACTTGGATTCAACTGATATCTACTAGTCATGCTCAAGCCATATGATATATCCAGTCGAGTGTTAACATGACATACATTATAGATCCAATTGCCGAAGCATATGGAATCTTGCTCATGTGTTATCGCTTTTCTCGTGAACAAGGACACTGAGCTTTGCTAAGATTGATGCCATGAGACATGGGTATGTAATCCCTCTTTGCATCTTACATACTGAACCTATGCAATACTTTGTCTATATAAGTGCACTGACTTAGGCCGATTAGCCTCTTGGATCTATCCCTATAGATTCTAATCCCTAGAATATAGGTGGCTTCTCCTAAGTCGTTCATTGAGAAACACTTTCCTAACCAAGTCTTGACATTCTGCAAGCTAGGAATGTTATTCCAAATGAGTAGGATGTTATCAACATAAAACACTAGAAATACAATTATGCTCCTACTAACCTTCTTGTAAACACAAGGTTCATCAACATTTTGGATAAATCCAAACTCTTTGACTACTTTGTCAAAACGTTGATTCCAACTATGAGATGCCTGCTTCAATCCATAAATGGATCTTCGAAGCTTGCAAACCTTCACAAAATCCTCTAGGCATACAAAACACTTAGGTTGTGTCATGTACACATCCTTAAGCAGCTTTCCATTAAGGAATGCTATTTTGACATCCATCTTCCAAATCTCATAATCATAGTATACTGAAATGGCAAGAAGGATCCTGACTGACTTAATCATGGCGACTAGTGAAAAAGTTTCATCATAGTCTATACCATGAGTTTGCTTGAATCCTTTTGCAACCAATTATGCTTTGAAGGTATGCACTTGGCCATTCATGTCAGTTTTCTTCCTAAAAACCCATTTGTACCCAATGGTTTTTAGACCTTCAGGTGAGTCAATCAAGGTCCATACTTGATTGTCATACATGGATTGCATCTCAGACTTCATGGCATGGAACCATTTTTTAGAGTCAGATCCTATTACGGCCTCTTGATAGGTCGTTGGCTCTTCTTGATCCAAGAGCAACACATCACGACTATAAGTTAAAAGAAATCCATATCTTTGAGGCTAATGTCGAGCTCTATCAAACCTTCTTGGACCTTGTGTTACTTGAGTAGTCTCATCAACTTGTTGTGTGTCTTCTCATTCTTTCATCTTAGGCTCCATGCGATTTTATGGGTCTCAAACTTCTTTGAGATTTATCTTACTCCCACTAGTTCTTTTAAAAACAAACTCTTTTTCTAGAAAGATACCATTCCGAGCAATAAACATTTTATTCTCAGTGGGATTGTGGAAATTGTAACATCCCTAAAATATTATATAACTAAAAATGCATAGAGAATTTACAAAAACGGGCAGACACCGTTTTATGTGTAATAGGGTAAAGAGGTCATGAGAAATTACATTTTTGCCCCTAAGAAATATAGAAATGACGATTTTGTCCCTAAGAAAAAAAAAGGAAAAAAAAAAGAAAGAAAGAAAGAAAGAAAAGACGAAGGCGGTGGACGCAAGCAGGAATTGAAGCCAATTTTATGAATTTTGGTGGAAATTACACCTGATGACCTGAAAGTTTTAAAAATTATAAATTAGACCCGGGTCAAGGGCTTTTTGGTAAATATGAAAAATTATAGTCAAAATGAAGCTCTCAATGATTTACACCCAATGAAATATAGTATGGAATTTATTAAGGTCAAAATCATATTTATTGGGTGATTAGGATTTAATATTAATATTTTACCCGATAAAAGTCAGTTTAGACTGCGGAAAAAGGCAGTATTGATCCAAGTACAATAATTGGACCTTGTTAAAATATATTTTAGGTCTAGATAACGGTTTTGGACCAAAAGTAATGGTTGGATAATTCTTTACCAATGTAATGACAATTTTGGCAAAAATACCCAATCGGTACGGGTAAATTTAATCGGTAAAGGGTATTTTAGTCCATAAATATTATTTAAACAAATTTTGGCCATAAGGAGGATGAAACACGTATGATTTGTGAATGGGACATGAAGGGAATTGTTGGAAAAACTTTTTAAAAGAAAAGTAAATGAAAATAGAAATAAAAGTAAATTAAGTTATTATATTATATAATTATCATCTTAAACCATCATTTCATCTTCCTCACGAAAACAAGACGTGGTTCAGTGGAGAAGAAAGCCAGGAACGCGTGAGAGAGAGAGAGAGCAAAGGGGAAAAGAGAATATTGCAAGATTTGTCCCAAAACTTCAAGGTATTATCTTACAACCCTTTCCTTATGTCTCCTAGCAATTTTTAGGTATTTTAATGGCTATTTTCCCTCTATTTTCTTGCTGAAAGTTTCTACCTAGAGAGAGAGTAGAGAGAGAAAATGAAGGTATGGGAAAATTAAGCCATGAAAAGGGTTGTATAGGCCATAAGATGCAAGAATATATCATTAGATTACAAATTAATCGGTTAGTTATTTTTCTATAATTTATGATAATTTTCTGCCCAATTAGGGTTTATTATAGGAAGGGAATTTCAAGTTTTTGACCTCAAAAATGGATTCCTTGGGTCCAAAATAGGTTAGAACAAGTATGTTGTACAAGGAATGCATGATGGATAACAAAGTGCAAATTTTAGTTCAAGTGAGCACTTTGTGAATGAAATTGGATAATTAGTGGTTAATGGCATTATTTGATTATGCTATAGGATCCAAAGGAGTGTTAGAAGATCAAGGAAAAGGTTTGCAAAGTTTGGAGATTAGTGGAAAGCCTAAAGGTAGTTAACTCACCTATCTATGCTTATGTATTATCATTGATGTTGCTTGGTTTGAATGATGTGTTTAATGTTTGGAATGTTATCTTGTAATGATTTGGCATTGTTGGTTGGATTGTTTGAAGGGTAATGTGACCCTGGATATGTCTAAATACAAGGGGAAGTGCTGCCCAAATTTTTATAAAATGGTTATGCCAAAATGATTTGGTTGCATGCTTAATGTGTTTTGAGATGAATACTTGCAATATATATGATGATATGTGTACATGATGGTAGTTACTACTGAGATTCTTTGAATCTCACCCCTCTCCAAATGTCTAACCAATTTTAGGTTCAAGTTATGGCAAGATTACCCAAGAAAGGAAAGGCAAGGAGAAGCAAAGTAATATTCAAGCTAATGATACTTAGATTGATGCTATTATATGCGAGGTTATGTAAAACCTTATGGGATATGATCATGCTATGCTTCCATGTTAATATTTTCCTCTAAGTTCTTATGGAGCATCATGTAAGATAAAGGCAAGTCATGACTATTTATGTATATAGGAGTGTGTATTTTGGAATGTTGGGAGAATGCAAGAGACCTTTCTGAACATGGTTGACAATTCGAAGTACTGTACATACCTCGATATGTTCAATGCATTAGTGTTTTATATGTATGAAAACTAGACATGTGCAGCTTTCCATAGACACAACGATCACTCAATTTGGAGTTGTATATGATTTATGGTGATTTTTCAAAGTTATGGTCAGAATCTGAAATTTTCAAAAATGACCATTGCTACAGTACACATAATACGAACTTACTGTATAAGTTGGCCAAGTAACTTCCCTGTTCAACATTTTTCCCATGTATATAATCTTTTAAGATATATTTAGAGACTTGAACCATGTCAATGTGATTTTTCTTGATTTAGTTATGAATTTTCAAAGTTCATCGGGTAAAAAGAAGTTAACCAAGGAAAAGGTACCCGAAATGAAATAAATTGGTTTAAGTTGTTTTATGTAATCAAGTCTCTAATCAAGTAATAATGGTCTTAAATATAGTAAATACATGGGAAATGAGTGTAAGTATGAGGTGTTACATTTTTGGTATCAGAGCCGAAGGTCTTGGCTCTTAAAGCAAAGATCTAGGCAAATCTTTGCAATAAGAGAGGAAAGTAATCCTCTTGGTTATAGTTTTCCCTTTTGATGAGAAGTATTATTCCTTTTGAGAAACTGGCCTAAGAATGTTTTAGTGGCATATGAGATTAGTCTTAAGGATGACTTATGATAGTTGCTGGATTAGTTGAGGATGTTTTACAAATGATGTTTTCCTTAGGTCATGAATTCTTTCAGAGTTAGATCGTAGTTAGATCCTATCAGTAAAAAGAAGATGTAGGAACAAAGGATCCTAGTAGGGCTTAGAGATCGCAGTAGATCTCATGGTCGCAGTAGACCAATTTTGAGGTTGCAGTAAACCTCTATGATGAATGAGAAAGATTGATGAGCCCTATAGTTCTGATAGTTTTCTGAAAGAAGATGGCCTATGATGATTTTAGAAAGATATGAAACCTCATTAATCAGTAGCTAGTATGAATGTTGACCTAAGGCTTTTCTCTAATGCCAAGCCACTGACTAGAAAGTAGCTATGAGATGTAATGGCAGGTTGTTAATGAGTAAAAAGCAAGTATCCTACCTACAAAATAAGTTCGGTGGCAAGATGTTTTCAGTAATGAATGAAAGAGGCCAGTAAGGAATAAATGATAAAAAAAAAAATTTCAATGGGGAAAAACTAATGTAAGATTTAAAGAAAGGTAACTTAGAAAAGAAAGATGGTTAGTAACGCAGATACAGGAATTTGGCCTGAGCCTAATCAAGATCCTATAAGGGAAGACATAGGATCCAGCAAGATTTTCATTCCATCTAAACCAAGAACTCCAAATCCAAATGCTATTAAAACTATGTATGATAAATATCATGATGGATTTGTGAGGATATGCTCAATTTTAGATTTTCTTGGTACAAAACTAGAAGCGAAAGAGATTCTTAGAAGGGCATTATAATTTTAAGCTTCCTATAAGAGAATGGGTTGAGCAAGTACTAGATGTCATAACAAGATCATGAGCTCTGGAGCTGTATTAAGGAGTTCTCTTAAGGTTGAGTGTTTAACACTCTGAAGGGCTATGTCATTGCCTGAACGCTCCAAGTAAAGCACTATCAGGAAGGAAAGTTGAGGGAATAGAATTCTCAGATAAGGATCCAGAAGAAGATCCAATTGAGAAGCCTAATGTTAGTATGGAAGCCCTATAAGCTCAAGGAAATGTGTATATAAGGAACATGTATATACAAATAAGATGTATAGCTACAATCTTTGACTTAATATATATATGCAACCAAATGCTGATTAAAGATTAGTAAAGTAAAAGACCAGGGATCGAGATACAATGATAAGTTCTTACCAGTGATGGTATAATGAAGTAGTAGTTAATGTAATTGTGGAGTTCAAGTTGTTATTAGGAGTCATTAAGATACGAAGAGGTGCTCAACAAAGGCTAATAGTGTAAGCACATGTCTCTCAAATGACTATAGTAACAGTAATTGAATGTACTCCTAGTTTAGATCCCTTGCAAGCAATCCTTAGTTTTCTGGATCAATAGTAGGAAACTATTGAGTAACTATAAGAGATAGTTAATGCTCAAGGACAACAAGGGAAAAGCTAGAGCCCTTAAGGTTTCCAACTATATTGTAGCAGCCTCAAGTAAATTAGTAGGTTCTGAAGGATTTTTCCCAAGACAACTAGATGTGGTTGCCAACCACTGATATATGATTGCCTGATGAGAAAGTATTAGCTTCCATTCTTTGACGACAAATTTGATGTGCAAGTTGTCGAAAAGTAGATTGTGAGACTTAAAAAAAAAAAAATTTTCAAAGATGATAGGATGCACGTCGAAAATGGAAGTTTGATAGTAAAGGAGACTGACCAATGATAGCAGAACACGGAATGAGCTAATCAGGTAAAGGGCACTGTATTGACTTGGGAAATATTATAAGAATAAGTTTTATGAAAGTTATTTTCCCTAGTCTGTAAGAGATGAACAAAAAGTGGAATTATAAGGATTAGTTAAGATGTGAATTGTAACATCCCTAAAATATTAGATAACTAAAAATGCATAGAGAATTTACAAAAATGGGCAAACACCGTTTTATGTGTAATAGGGTAAAGAGGTCATTTTTCCTGATTGGATGGAAAAATGAGAAATTACATTTTTACCCCTAAGAAATATGGAAATGACGATTTTGTCCCTAAGGGAAAAAGAAAAAGAAAAAGAAAAAAAAAAGAAAGAAAGAAAGAAAGAAAGAAAGAAAAGACGAAGGCTGTGGACGAAAGCAGGAATTGAAACCAATTTTATGAATTTTGGTGGAAATTACACCTGATGACCCGAAAGTTTTAAAAATTATAAATTAGACCCGGGTCAAGGGCTTTTTGGTAAATATGAAAAATTATAGTCAAAATGAAGCTCTCAATGAGTTAGACCCAATGAAATATAGTATGGAATTTATTAAGGTCAAAATCATATTTATTGGGTGATTATTATTTAATATTAATATTTTACCCGATAAAAGTCAGTTTAGACTGCAGAAAAAGGCAGTATTGATCCAAGGACAATGATTGGACCTTGTTAAAATATATTTTAGGTCTAGATAATGGTTTTGGACCAAAAGTAATGGTTGGATAATTCTTTACCAATGTAATGACAATTTTGGCAAAAATACCCAATCGGTACGGGTAAATTTAATCGGTAAAGGGTATTTTGGTCCATAAATATTATTTAAACAAATTTTGGCCAGAAGGAGGATGAAACACGTATGATTTGTGAATGGGACATGAAGGGAATTGTTGGAAAAACTTTTTAAAAGAAAAGTAAATGAAAATAGAAATAAAAGTAAATTAAGTTATTATATTATATAATTATCATCTTAAACCATCATTTCATCTTCCTCACGAAAACAAGACGTGGTTCAGTGGAGAAGAAAGCCAGGAACGCGTGAGAGAGAGAGAGAGCAAAGGGGAAAAGAGAATATTGCAAGATTTGTCCCAAAACTTCAAGGTATTATCTTACAACCCTTTCCTTATGTCTCCTAGCAATTTTTAGGCATTTTAATGGCTATTTTCCCTCTATTTTCTTGCTGAAAGTTTCTACCTAGAGAGAGAGTAGAGAGAGAAAATGAAGGTATGGGAAAATTAAGCCATGAAAAGGGTTGTATAGGCCATAAGATGCAAGAATATATCATTAGATTACAAATTAATCGGTTAGTTATTTTTCTATAATTTATGATAATTTTCTGCCCAATTAGGGTTTATTATAGGAAGGGAATTTCAAGTTTTTGACCTCAAAAATGGATTCCTTGGGTCCAAAATAGGTTAGAACAAGTATGTTGTACAAGGAATGCATGATGGATAACAAAGTGCAAATTTTAGTTCAAGTGAGCACTTTGTGAATGAAATTGGATAATTAGTGGTTAATGGCATTATTTGATTATGCTATAGGATCCAAAGGAGTGTTAGAAGATCAAGGAAAAGGTTTGCAAAGTTTGAAGATTAGTGGAAAGCCCAAAGGTAGTTAACTCACCTATCTATGCTTATGTATTATCATTGATGTTGCTTGGTTTGAATGATGTGTTTAATGTTTGGAATGTTATCTTGTGATGATTTGGCATTGTTGGTTGGATTGTTTGAAGGGTAATGTGACCCTGGATATGTCTAAATACAAGGGGAAGTGCTGCCCAAATTTTTATAAAATGGTTATGCCAAAATGATTTGGTTGCATGCTTAATGTGTTTTGAGATGAATACTTGCAATATATATGATGATATGTGTGCATGATGGTAGTTACTACTGAGATTCTTTGAATCTCACCCCTCTCCAAATGTCTAACCAATTTTAGGTTCAAGTTATGGCAAGATTACCCAAGAAAGGAAAGGCAAGGAGAAGCAAAGTAATATTCAAGCTAATGATACTTAGATTGATGCTATTATATGCGAGGTTATGTAAAACCTTATGGGATATGATCATGCTATGCTTCCATGTTAATATTTTCCTCTAAGTTCTTATGGAGCATCATGTAAGATAAAGGCAAGTCATGACTATTTATGTATATAGGAGTGTGTAATTTGGAATGTTGGGAGAATGCAAGAGACCTTTCTGAACATGGTTGACAATTCGAAGTACTGTACATAGCTCGATATGTTCAATGCATTAGTGTTTTATATGTATGAAAACTAGACATGTTCAGCTTTCCATAGACACAAAGATCACTCAATTTGGAGTTGTATATGATTTATGGTGATTTTTCAAAATTATGGTCAGAATCAGAAATTTTCAAAAATGACCATTGCTACAGTACACATAATACGAACTTACTGTATAAGTTGGCCAAGTAACTTCCCTGTTCAACATTTTTCCCATGTATAGAATCTTTTAAGATATATTTAGATACTTGAACCATGTCAATGTGATTTTTCTTGATTTAGTTATGAATTTTCAAAGTTCATCGGGTAAAAAGAAGTTAACCAAGGAAATGGTACCCGAAATGAAATAAATTGGTTTAAGTTGTTTTATGTAATCAAGTCTCTAATCAAGTAATAATGGTCTTAAATATAGTAAATACATGGGAAATGAGTGTAAGTATGAGGTGTTACATGAATGAGTTAGTCATTAAATATTTCACAAGATATAATCAAGTGACTCGGTACCTAATCTTCCTTCAACATTTTGTTGATAAGCAATGGTAAATAACCTTGGAATACCAGGGGATTCAAGAAATAAGGCAATAAGCACAGAGTAGATAGTTGAGTAAGCCAACTCCTATTTTTAAGAATGTGGAAAGGCTCATAATAGAAGGTTATGCTTAGCAATGAAGAATGTGTGCTTTAAGTATAAAGAGTCGGGACACTATACTTATGACAGTACTATGGAGATGACCAACCCCAGACTATAAGCGCAGGAAAAAGTCTTTGTGCTAATCTCAGTCTAAGGTCTGTAAGTCACCTGACCTTAGTAAAGGTATGATTCAGGTGCAAGATTAATTCTGTAGCTATGCTAAGAAGTTGAGTCTGGAAGTTACTATTATATAAGTTATATGAGAATGTCTTGATGAAAAACTGGGCTATAATCTCCATTGTTTGTCTAACTAAGCACTGTAGCAATATAAAGATGGGTATGCCCTTCCCTAGTAGTGATGTGAGCATTGGCATGAATTAACTTTTATAAATAATCTCCTTCTAGATTGTATGAGCAAGATGAAGATTTTGCCTACCCCTTGAAGGTGTTCCAGGTATTGACTTTAAGTTAAATGTTATGTTGATAGCTCAAGCTAAGTGATGCTTGAAAAATGATGATAAGAATAGACAAGAAAGTTGATGTAAGATTGAAACGAGAAAGTTTGATAAGATGTAATGCCTCTGTAAGAAAAGTTAGTATACTTATGAGGTATAAGGTATAAAGTATGAGCCTAAGGTATTTGATTAGTGGTAAGCATTTAGGGAACTAAGAAACCTTAAGATAGTCGATTGCTGAGTTTAGTATAAAATCTAGCTAAAAAAAAAATTATTGGCCAAAAAGATCTTACAATGAATACAATCTTCCATTAATTGCCAAGGTGATGAAAAAGGGAGGTAGCTCTTGGGGAGAAGCCCAATTGAGCAAAGAAATGAAATCTTCCATATGATAAAAGCAGCCGAGGCAAGACAGACGGAAGGTAGCTCTTGGGGAGAAGCCCAATTGAGCAAAGAGATAAAATCCTCCATCAGATGAGTCGCCAAGGCAAAGTAATGGAAAGTGGCTCTTGGGGTGATGCCCGGTAGAGCAAGAATGAGTAATGGTGAGAGGCTAAGGGCTAGATTCTAACTAAGCTAGCAAGAAACTTTTGAAAGGTTAAGAAGTTTCCCTTAAATTGCTAAAACACTAATCAACCATGGTTAAATAACTAAGAAGTTATGTATAAGAACAGATAAAGCAGATATGTCATAAGAGTAAAAGTTAGAGACCACTGCCTTAATATTATTTAGACCCTGAATCACAAAGAGCCAAAGGATCTTAAAGGTATGATAATATAAGCAGAGTACAAGGTTTGTGGATATGTTTAAACCTAAAGGCATAGTGGTAAGATGAATCTCTAAGCTAGTAAAGGCTAGAGTAAAAAGAAGCAGTATGAATATAGGGGATGAATTCCCTAAAATTTAAGAGCAATAAGTGATCCAGAGGTCACACAGATTAGTTATAGTTTAAAATGAAGTACAATGCCGTATTCTCTAAGTCTCAAGAATGACAAGAGTGCAGCAGAACCCCTCAGCACTTTACAAATAAGTACGCTCAAGTGAGGGAAATCTCATGATAAGTGACCTATTGGGGAATATGAAAATGATGTAAAAGATGAGGAAAATGTGCCAATAATTAAATTTGGGCACCGAGAATTTATGATAGTCTTACTAAAAGCACCTGTTAGGCTATATGAATAAAAGATGAATAGTTTATTGTGACCTCAAACATATAAAGGAGCATGAAAGGCAATTGAGAATTTTTCAAATGCAATTAAAGAAAAAGCTTGCTGAACTTAGTAGATGGGAGCTGGGCTCCAAGAAGTACGGTTAGTAGGTTACAGAATCTCCCATATGGATCGTAGTAGATCCTAGTAAAGCAAGTAAAGTTATGAAATGGGAGAGACCGAACACTGTAATAGAGACGAGAGGTCTCCAAGTTTAGCAAGATGTTATGAAAAAAAAAATTTCTCTCAAGTTGTCTTACCGCTTAGATAGAAAAGAAACTAACGTGGAAAGAGATTAAGAAATAAGTTTTATAAGCTACAAAGGCTAAACCTCCTTCCCTGAGATGATTAATCCTGATCCAATAATGACCATAGGGGTCTATAATTATTAAAGTAAGCATGGATTAGGATATGAGTAATGTAACAGGGTTGAGTGGCAGGTATTAGCCAATGTTTTATATAATAATTTTATGAAAAGCATGTTCCCACTTATAGTAGTGGTAAATAATGCTCTCAAGAAGAGTTACTAAGAGTTATGATAGTTACTATAAGTTGCTATATTCATGGTATTACTATAAAAGTGTTTGAGATCACAATAGCCTCAAGGGATTATGAGATAAAAGAAAAATTAGACTTGAGGTAAAGAAAAGAAAAGAAGTGAAAAGCAAATATGAGATGACTTGTAAATGTCATCTAGGCAAAGCTAATGTGACGAGCTTATGCCTTTGTAGAAAGATTATTCATGTGAATAGCATGGAAGTAGAGAAAGAGATAATATTAGGTGCCAATAAAGAAAGTATAGCATGAATAAGATAAGAGAAAGTTATGGAACTAAGAATAAGGATGTTACGAGTGAAAATTCTCAATACCCCTAAAGTAAAGTTAGTTTATGATGTTCTCACAATTCCCAGTTTAAAGAATATGAACCAGACTCTTCAAGTATTATAAATGACTAAATGATACCAGGGTAAAATATTGACTGAAAAGTCAAGTAAGTGAGAAATAAGAGTATTGCTCTGGTATAAATGGTCTGGAAAATTGGGAAATTAAGAGAAAAGTAATAAGAGGTACTAGTATGTATCTAAATTTCGAGGACGAAATTTATTTTAAGGGGGAGGGAATTGTAACATCCCTAAAATATTATATAACTAAAAATGCATAGAGAATTTACAAAAACGGGCAGACACCGTTTTATGTGTAATAAGGTAAAGAGGTCATGAGAAATTACATTTTTGCCCCTAAGAAATATGGAAATGATGATTTTGTCCCTAAGGAAAAAAAAGGAAAAAAAAAAGAAAGAAAGAAAGAAAGAAAAGACGAAGGCGGTGGACGCAAGCAGGAATTGAAGCCAATTTTATGAATTTTGGTGGAAATTACACCTGATGACCCGAAAGTTTTAAAAATTATAAATTAGACCCGGGTCAAGGGCTTTTTGGTAAATATGAAAAATTATAGTCAAAATGAAGCTCTCAATGATTTACACCCAATGAAATATAGTATGGAATTTATTAAGGTCAAAATCATATTTATTGGGTGATTAGGATTTAATATTAATATTTTACCCGATAAAAGTCAGTTTAGACTGCGGAAAAAGGCAGTATTGATCCAAGTACAATAATTGGACCTTGTTAAAATATATTTTGGGTCTAGATAATGGTTTTGGACCAAAAGTAATGGTTGGATAATTCTTTACCAATGTAATGACAATTTTGGCAAAAATACCCAATCGGTACGAGTAAATTTAATCGGTAAAGGGTATTTTGGTTCATAAATATTATTTAAACAAATTTTGGCCAGAAGGAGGATGAAACACGTATGATTTGTGAATGGGACATGAAGGGAATTGTTGGAAAAACTTTTTAAAAGAAAAGTAAATGAAAATAGAAATAAAAGTAAATTAAGTTATTATATTATATAATTATCATCTTAAACCATCATTTCATCTTCCTCACGAAAACAAGACGTGGTTCAGTGGAGAAGAAAGCCAGGAACGCGTGAGAGAGAGAGAGAGCAAAGGGGAAAAGAGAATATTGCAAGATTTGTCCCAAAACTTCAAGGTATTATCTTACAACCCTTTCCTTATGTCTCCTAGCAATTTTTAGGTATTTTAATGGCTATTTTCCCTCTATTTTCTTGCTGAAAGTTTCTACCTAGAGAGAGAGCAGAGAGAGAAAATGAAGGTATGGGAAAATTAAGCCATGAAAAGGGTTGTATAGGCCATAAGATGCAAGAATATATCATTAGATTACAAATTAATCGGTTAGTTATTTTTCTATAATTTATGATAATTTTCTGCCCAATTAGGGTTTATTATAGGAAGGGAATTTCAAGTTTTTGACCTCAAAAATGGATTCCTTGGGTCCAAAATAGGTTAGAACAAGTATGTTGTACAAGGAATGCATGATGGATAACAAAGTGCAAATTTTAGTTCAAGTGAGCACTTTGTGAATGAAATTGGATAATTAATGGTTAATGGCATTATTTGATTATGCTATAGGATCCAAAGGAGTGTTAGAAGATCAAGGAAAAGGTTTGCAAAGTTTGAAGATTAGTGGAAAGCCCAAAGGTAGTTAACTCACCTATCTATGCTTATGTATTATCATTGATGTTGCTTGGTTTGAATGATGTGTTTAATGTTTGGAATGTTATCTTGTGATGATTTGGCATTGTTGGTTGGATTGTTTGAAGGGTAATGTGACCCTGGATATGTCTAAATACAAGGGCAAGTGCTGCCCAAATTTTTATAAAATGGTTATGCCAAAATGATTTGGTTTCATGCTTAATGTGTTTTGAGATGAATACTTGCAATATATATGATGATATGTGTGCATGATGGTAGTTACTACTGAGATTCTTTGAATCTCACCCCTCTCCAAATGTCTAACCAATTTTAGGTTCAAGTTATGGCAAGATTACCCAAGAAAGGAAAGGCAAGGAGAAGCAAAGTAATATTCAAGCTAATGATACTTAGATTGATGCTATTATATGCGAGGTTATGTAAAACCTTATGGGATATGATCATGCTATGCTTCCATGTTAATATTTTCCTCTAAGTTCTTATGGAGCATCATGTAAGATAAAGGCAAGTCATGACTATTTATGTATATAGGAGTGTGTAATTTGGAATGTTGGGAGAATGCAAGAGACCTTTCTGAACATGGTTGACAATTCGAAGTACTGTACATACCTCGATATGTTCAATGCATTATTGTTTTATATGTATGAAAACTAGACATGTTCAGCTTTCCATAGACACAAAGATCACTCAATTTGGAGTTGTATATGATTTATGGTGATTTTTCAAAGTTATGGTCAGAATCAGAAATTTTCAAAAATGACCATTGCTACAGTACACATAATACGAACTTACTGTATAAGTTGGCCAAGTAACTTCCCTGTTCAACATTTTTTCCATGTATAGAATCTTTTAAGATATATTTAGATACTTGAACCATGTCAATGTGATTTTTCTTGATTTAGTTATGAATTTTCAAAGTTCATCGGGTAAAAAGAAGTTAACCAAGGAAAAGGTACCCGAAATGAAATAAATTGGTTTAAGTTGTTTTATGTAATCAAGTCTCTAATCAAGTAATAATGGTCTTAAATATAGTAAATACATGGGAAATGAGTGTAAGTATGAGGTGTTACAGAAATAGTATTCCTTAGTTTGCTTGGGATATCCCACAAAAAGGCATTTTATAGATTTGGGTGCTAACTTATCTGAGGCTTGTTGCTTAACATATGCCTTGTATCCCCAAATCTTAAGAAAAGACAAACTGGGCTTCTTGCCAGTCCATATCTTATATGGGGTCTTTTCAACCGCCTTAGATGGAACACAGTTTAGTGTGAACGCAACTGTTTCTAATACATAGCCCCAAAAGGATTATGGAAGATTTGTTTGACTCATCATAGATCAAACCATATCTAATAGGGTTTCGATTCCTTCGTTCAGAAATACCATTCCATTGTGGTGTTCCTGGTAGAGTTAATTGTGAAACAATTCCACAATCTCTAAGATAGTCAATAAATTCTGGGCTCAAATATTCACCACCTCAATCAGATCAAAGTGTTTTAATAGATTTGCCAACTTGATTCTGTACCTCATTTTTGAAAGTTTTGAACATTTCAAAAGATTTATATTTATGTCTCATTAGATAGATATATACATATCTACTAAAGTCATCTATAAATGTAATGAAGTCTAGATGACCACTTCTAGTAGTTATACTTAATGAACCATATACATCTATATGTATTTGGCCCAATAAGTCAGTAGCCCTTTCACTATGTCCAGTAAAAGGTGCCTTTGTCATCTTTCCCAATAAACAAGATTCGCAAGTGTCAAAAGATTCAAAAACAAATGAATTGAGAAGTCCATCTTGATAAAGCTTTGAAGTGCATTTCTTATTTATGTGGCCTAGACGATAGTGCCATAGGTAAGTCAGATTCAAAACAGAGTCCTTCCTTGGGAGGCTTCGCCTTCTTAGCTTCAGGCTTAGGCTTGGGCTTGGGCTTGGGCTTAGGCTTGTCTTACTCCTTGGACTTGTTGTCAGGGCCTTTTCCCTTTTCCTTACCCTTACCTTTCTTTTTCATTCCTTTTCCTTTCTGAACCATTAAAACGCTGTTGGGCTTTTCTTGATGTTTTGCCCAGCAGTTTTAAGCATCGCATGCAGTTTAGAAATTGATTTCTCCATGTTGTTCATATTGTAGTTCATGACAAACTGGTCATAACTCTCTGGGAGTGAGTTTAAGATCAAATCTATAGCTAACTCCTGGGTTATGGGAAATCCAAGCCTTTTAAGGTAATCAATATAGCTTTTCATCTTCAAAACAAGAGAGCTAACTGATGAACACTCAGTCATTTTGCAAGAATGTAAGGCTTTCGTGGTTTCAAACCTTTCTTACCTTGCCTGTTGTTGGAACATTTCCTTGAGATGCCTAATCATCTCATAAGCCTCCATATATTCCAGATCTCCCTGAAGTTCTAGGATCATAGTGGCTAACATCAGGTATCTTGCAGAGTCATTAAGATGCTTATTGTAGGCATCCTTTTGGGCTCTTGGAGTATTGGCTGCAAGCTTCTCAGGAATGGGTTCATCTAGGACATATGACTTTCTTTCCTGCTTGAGAACAATTCTCAAGTTCCTAAACTAGTCAAGAAAGTTAGTCCCATTGAGTTTACCATTCTCAAGGATAGATCACAATGATAGTGTAGCAGAATTACTTGTCGACATTTTCTACAACAAAATATGACAATTAAATTAATAATTTCCTACTAAAAATTAATCCTCATTTAGTTTAGCAGGCTAAAATCCATATTTCACTTAATAGTAAGTCCACTTTGGCAAGACACTTAAAATTAAGTTATTTAGGTAGGTAACTTATTTACCAATTACATCGCATGTAACTCTAAGATCTTTATGGGATCTTATCATCATATGACCTAGCATGTTTAATCCTATCTAATGCCTTAAGACCCAAAACCATTTTGATAGTCTCAATTAAGTCATACCATCATGAACCTTTATGAGTATCACTATTACCCAAACTGCCTTACTCAGATAACCTAAGTATATCCCACTTTGATGGATCCTACATTTAGGCGATCAAAGCCTTGATAGGTGTTCATTAATGGGTGGCATTTATACTTAAAATTTAATTTGTGGGATTTTATTATATTGTTGTTATTCATACATCTATTTATCACATGAACATATATATAATGGTGCCATCCCATACATGCATATGAACTCAACATAAAGCATAAAATAAATGTGCCATAATATGGCCCATCTAACCTATATTCTCCCAAGCCAATGAAAGGATTGTTCTAATGTAACACTTATAAAAGAAACCTCAATTGAACATTTGAGGGGAGTAAGGTGAGAAGAGAATGTACATCTAGAATATAGAGAGAGGCATGACATGCAAGCCGTATTTAAAACCATAATATCATCTTAGGGCCATATCATGCACCATACCCATCCAATTCAAACAAATCACAACATGTATATCACAAACATCTCATCTAATGAAAAGTTGTAACCTTTGTGATTTTAGCGTTAAATCAAATTAAGCATATACGAAACATATTGAAAACTCAAATTACATACAAACAGATTTTAATCGAATCATGTCATAGCAACAACAGATTCTCATATACATATGTAGAAACATATTCGCATCACATATGAAAATCACATGAATCTCATCATGTCATATATCAACAGACAACAAAATTGTTTAAATAGGTTCACAATTGTTTCAAAAACCATATTTTGCATAGATATATGACGTTAGAAACCGAATTGAGAAATACAATTTACAAAAACATATATCATATATATAAATGATAGATTCACAATCAAATTAAAAACTGATATGAAAAAATGAATTGGACAAATTGAGTTTGCACACATATCACATACATGCAACAATACACTTAAGAACTCAATATAAACAATCATTGACGTGGCTCTGGTACCACTATTGGGAATTTCAGCATACATGTAGTGGAAAACCTATCATGAAATTTCCTCCCATGGATCCGTCAATGTTGTTTAGATTGAGATGTAGAAAAGAATTTACCTCCAGTGCGTTCCTTAATGTTCTTTTTATTTTGTCAGACCCCAGGAACTAATGCGAGTGGTCAGCTCCCTCTACCGGTACCCACACTAACGGTGAGTCCAACTCGAATGGTGTGGTAGCACCTTTATTTGTGAATATCCGTACATCCGTTCAGTTTTCACTGTATGTCTGTACAGTCCACTGTTCACCTGTACAGCCACTGTCTGTCCAAACAGTCTCACTGTTTCGTCATTTGTCCGTACATGCGTATGTTATCCGTCGTTCATCTGTATGTTTGTACACTGTTCGTCCGTACAGTCTCACTCACTAAGTATACGGCCGTCCTCTCTTTAGGGTGATTCGAATTGTATTGTATTCTGTACCTTAGTCTATATCAATTTATAGATAGCATTTGATATTTATTTAATTTAAATGAATCATTTAAAACAAATCAAATATTAATTAAATAGATTAGTTTAAATTTAAATCTATCTAACAAATTAAATTTAAACTAACTATCTAATCTTTATACAGAATCAAATCTAGATTTAATTTATCATATAAATCAAATGTAGATTATTAGTTTAAATTCAAATTTAGAATCAAATCTAAATCAAATTTAGATTATGACATTAGTTTAAATTTAAATCTATCATATTGAATTAAATTTAAAACTAATTCATTTGAATTAATTTGAACAATATATATATATTTTGAAATATTATATATCAAATATATAATATATTAAATATATATACATATTTCAAATTTTAATATATATATATATAAATATATTTATATAATTTTATCACCTTAAATTGAATATTAAATTTATTGAATCTAGACACATTTTAGATTCAATGAATTTGGACATTATAGCTCGAACTGACCCGTTCTTGTGTGTAATCCTGTATGCCCATATGATGTTGGCAATGGGATAATAAAACTATTTAACACACAAGTCACATGTGCCCTGTAGTAAGACATGTAACTTTCCAAGTCATATGAGATTGGAGATCCAACGTAACCTATCATATAACCAGTTCACATCCCTTTTGTCTCATGATATATAAGTCAAGTATGAGGCAAGGAAACGTTATCCTCATATCACTCGACTATCACTTTCTTGATCTCCAAGCAGACTGACAAAACAAATTGAAACTCTTTTATTCGGGCACGGCCATGCATTTCTCAGTCTCACTTATCAAGGGGCCCGAATATATCTCTCCATTAATTAGAGGGACAAATTCCATCTTAACAATTCATCTTCCTCCACACAAGTTCCACTATGGCCGATCATAGCCTATATGATCTCCCAATTAAAGGTGTCTTTTGACTATGCTAAAGTATAGAGTTCCCCATGTAGGAAGCCATATTGATCTCAGGTCTGAGGGCTTAGTGACACAGTTATATATGAGATATGCTTATGACATGATCCATGCAGCTATCTCATGATGGGTTGATCCATCGCCTATTCTCTAACAGGAGCTTATGATTTTGATTTGTATCTTCATATATAATTATCAATCAAAATCATACTAGCCTTAGTTCATCATTGTTCCCAAAAATATGATTGATTAGGGACATTTAGGATAAAATAATTTATCCAAAGATATTATTATAATGAAAACATGCAAATAATAAAATAATGTAAGAAAAAAAATACATTTTCTTTCATAATGAAGTATAATGTTTATAATACAATGATTGGCCTAGGGCATAATCTCCAACAGAAGTTGAGTAAGAGGATCTTCTAGATTCTAGTTGTTTCTCCACAAGAATGGCCTTGTGCAAAAGCCCTTT
This sequence comes from Adenanthera pavonina, assembly GCA_026686845.1. Taxonomy (NCBI): domain Eukaryota; kingdom Viridiplantae; phylum Streptophyta; class Magnoliopsida; order Fabales; family Fabaceae; genus Adenanthera; species Adenanthera pavonina. Next base: position 21,843,099 of record JAIVEN010000009.1, read on the forward strand.
CATGTCTGTGTAATGCTCTAATTCCATCCTATCTTGAATTTCTAGTCTTAAGTAACTAATGAATTGTGCTATGGTTTACTCAGGATCTTCTACTATGTTTGCCTAGATCAAAGTTACTTCTAATTCTTTGTAGAATTCATCAACACTTTAAGTTCTGTGCTCAATTCTTTGCAATTTAATATATAAATCATGATAGTAATGGCTATGGATATACCTTTTCCTCATGATAGCTTTCACCTCCTACCATGAACTTATGGAATGCTCTCTATTCCCTTGTCTACCAGCTTGCAACTGGTCCCACCAAATACTTGCATATTCAGTGAATTCTATGCAACTAATCTTACTTTCTTCTCTTGAGAGTGTTATGACTCACAAATACATGTTCTAGTCTTCTTTCCCATTTCAAATATGCAGCTGGATCATCATCCCCATAGAAAGTGGAATCTTTAACTTGAATCCTCCTAGGTTAGTGTCACGCCTAGGAGAATTCTTGCTTTTTGAAGTAGACTCCTTCATGTCTAATTCATGATTTTCTAACTCTGGTTCAAGCTTTCTTTGTATCTTCTTTCCTTTAGCAGCAGATTCAACAATATCTAGCCAATTATTGATTGGCTAATTAAGCTTTCAAAGAATTCCAAAAGAATTTCATGTCTATTAGGCCCAGTTCATCTTTACTTCCATTCCCTCTATTACTTCTAGGCATCCTGAAAATAGAATAAAGAAAACAAAAAAAAAGACCTCACACACTCTTCCCATATGTTTCATTCAAAAGATAGTAGTTTACTCGTGTACCGCACTTAATTTGGCTTTTTCAACGATGTATCTCTCTTGCCTTTTACCACTCACCACTTATAACGAAAACATGCAAACAATATAATAATGTAAGCAAAAAAAACACCTTTTTTTTCATCATGAAATGCAATGTTTATAATATAATGATTGGCCTAGGGCACAATCTCCAACAGAAGTTGAGTAAGAGGATTTTCTAGATTCTAGTTGTTTCTCCACAAGAATGGCCTTGTGCAAAAGCTCTTTCATGTCTGTGTAATGCTCTAATTCCATCCTATCTTGAATTTCTAGTCTTAAGTAACTAATGAATTGTGCCATGGTTTGCTCAGGATCTTCTACTATGTTTGCCTAGATCAAAGTTACTACCAACTCTTTGTAGAATTCATCAACACTTTAAGTTCTCTGCTCTGTTCTTTGTAATTTAATATATAAATCATGATAGTAATGGCTAGGGATATACCTTTTCCTCATGATAGCTTTCATCTCGTACCATGAACTTATGGGATGTTCTCTATTCCCTTGTCTACCAGCTTACAACTGGTCCCACCAAATACTTGCATATTCAGTGAATTCTATGCAACTAATCTTACTTCCTTCTCTTTAGAGTGTTGGGACACTCAAATACATGTTCAAGTCTTCTTTCATATTTCAAATATGCATCTGGATCATCATCCCCATAGAAAGTGGAATCGTTTGTTAGATATGCTGGCTTCCCAAGAGGGGGGCGAATTGGAAAGATTAAAATTTTCTACAAAATGTCAATAAAGTGAAGATAACAAAGGTGACAGTAAAATAGAGTATAAGTGAATAACAAGTAAAGGCAGTAATAGAGAAGGGAAGACATAGATATTTATCCTGGTTCGGTCTCTCAATCTTCACCTACGTCCAGTCCTCAAGCCACCACTTGAGATTTTTCACTATCTAGCAAGAATTCAGTGAGCTTCTTGCAAATGCCACAGTATAGCTATGAAACTCTATTTTTAGAGCTCACACTTTCTCTCTTCGCACTCTAACTAAGTGCCTCCCCATTCCCTTGTGATATCCCTTCACAAGAAAATCTTTCTTCCAGATGAAGATAAGATTGTTTTCAATGGATAACTCTCTTAATCTGAGTGTATATAAAAGTTGGAGTACAAAGAATGAAGTATGTGAGAGTAAGAGACTTTGAGTTGATGATTTAGCAGAGTTTCAGTATATACAATGTTGAAATCATTACCCATAACTTCAAATGATGTTATATTTACATATTTAGATCTTAACTATACGTTAGAGACAAAATCTGTCCGTTGGAGAAGTTACCCAATGGTTACTCTGAAAAACTATCCATTCACCAACCGCATTTAATGCTTCTGACATTCAAAGTTCGAATTTTGGTTATTCAATAGACGATTTTCACAGAGACCAAAGGCTAAAGACTTCAATGTTAAATTTCAAAGTTCGTCTATTATTAATTAAAGTTCAAATTTTCATCATTGAGAAATCTTTCTGTGTTGGAACATACAAATTTTCAAGTTAAAAAGTTCTTCTTAAAGGTGTCAACAGTAGTCCCAAATTGCTACAGTGCCTTCGAAGTTCAAATTTCGGTGCCCAAAATTCGTCTATCAGTGGGCTGCTCAATAAGGCACAATAGTTCATCTTTTTGAAATTCGAATTTTCAGGTTTCAAAGTTTGTCTGTCAAAGGATGCTCCTTTCGGACTTATTTCAAAGTTTGAATTTCTGAAAACCAATATTCGTATGTCAACAGATTATCATAACAGACTTGCAAGCTTTGTTTCTAGAAATTTGAATTTTCAAAGTCAAAATTTGTCTGTCAGTGAGCTAAATTTGGATACTTTCTAAGCCTCACTTTCAAATGGATTTAATTGGACCTTCTAGGGTAAAGAGTCTTGGTGGTAATCTGTATGCGCTTGTAATTGTAGATGATTATTCTAGATTCAATTGGACATTATTTCTTTCCTCTAAAAGTGATACCTTTGATGCATTTGTAACCTTAACTAAGAAAGTGCAAAATGAGAAAGGTATTTCTATTGTATCTATCAGGTCAGATCATGGAGGAGAATTTGAAAATGCATACTTCCTGGAGTACTGCAGTGAGCATGGAATTGACCACAACTTCTCAGCTCCTAGGACTCCTCAACAGAATGGAGTAGTAGAAAGGAAGAACAGAACTATTGGGGAGATGGCCAGAGCTATGCTGAATGAGAAGGAACTTTCTCAAGTGTTTTGGGCTGATGCAGTGAACACAGCAAGTTACATCATCAACAGAGCATACATCAGACCCATCCTTGGAAAGACTCCATACGAGCTGTACAAGGGGAGAAAGCCAAATCTGTCACACCTCCATGTGTTTCGGGTGCAAATGCTTCATTCACAACAATGGCAAAGAAAACCTAGGTAAATTTGATGCCAAATCCGATGAAGGTATATTTCTGGGCTATTCAAGTAGGAGTAAGGCATATAGAATATATAACAAAAGATCAAATGTGATAGAAGAATCTGTGCATGTGGTTTTCATTGAAAATGAAATTGTTTCAAAACATAATGCCAATGAGGATGATCTTGCTTTCAACTTTGAAAAACTGGGCATTTTTGATAAAAATGAAATAGAATCTCCAAAGATACCTGAATCTGTTAACACAGAGGAAGATATCCAGGAACAAGAGTTTGATGAAAATGAAGAAACATCTCAAGAACTCCCTAGAGCTTGGAGATATCAAAGGAATCACCCTGTTGATCAAGTGATAGGGGATGTTCAAGAGAGAGTCAAAACCAGAAAACAGTTAAGGGATCAAATGTTAAACTGTGCTTTCATTTCTCAAATTGAACCCAAATGTGCTGAAGAAGCCTTAACTGATGATTACTGGATTTTGGCTATGCAAGATGAACTAAATCAGTTTGAAAGAAATCAAGTTTGGGATTTAGTGCCAAGGCCCAGAAATCATCCTGTTATTGGTACCAAATGGGTTTTTAGAAATAAACTTGATGAATCTGGAACAATAATTAGAAATAAAGCTAGACTGGTTGCTAAAGGGTATAACCAGGAAGAAGGCATTGATTTTGAAGAAACCTTTGCACCAGTAGCTAGACTAGATGCCCTAAGAATACTGCTAGCATATGCATGCATGAAAAATATTTTACTATATCAAGTGGATGTAAAGAGTGCCTTTCTGAATGGATATATCATGGAAGAGGTCTATGTAGATTAACCTACAGGCTTTGAGGATTCTACAAAACCAAACCATGTTTATAAACTAAAGAAAGCTCTTTATGGTTTAAAACAAGCCCCTAGAGCATGGTATGAGAGACTGAGCAATTTTCTAAGTGAAAAAGGATTCAATAGAGGCAAAGTTGACACAACCATATTTACTAAGAAAGAAAATAAATATTTACTAATTGTTCAAATTTATGTTGATGATATTATTTTCGGTGCTACTAATGAGGCTCTTTGCAAGAAATTTTCTGAGTTAATGCAGAGAGAATTCGAGATGTCTATGATGGGTGAACTCAATTTCTTCCTTGGACTGCAAATCAGATAGCGAGATGATGGCATCTTCCTCAGCCAATCCAAGTATCTAAAAGAGCTATTAAAGAAGTTTGGAATGGAGAATGCCAAGCCAATGGGAACACCTATAGCTACTGCAACCAAACTGGACATGGATGAGAATGGGAAGATGTTTGACATTACTCAGTACAGAAGAATGATTGGATCCCTGCTGTACTTAACTGCCAGCAGACCTGACATTATGTTCAGTATCTGTATGTGTGCAACGTTTCAATCATGCCCCAAAGAGACCCATGCAACAGCTGTGAAAAGAATTTTTAGATATCTCATTGGAACATCACAGATGGGTCTTTGGTATCCAAAAGGCAATGGAGAAGATCTCAAAGGATACACTGATACTGATTTTGCAGGATCCAAAACTTACAGAAAAAGCACAAGTGGAACTTGTCAGTTTCTTGGAGGATCCCTGGTTTCATGGTTCAGCAAAAAGCAAGACAGTGTGGCTCTATCCACTGCAGAAGCTGAGTATGTTGCAGCTGGAAGCTGTTGTGCCCAAGTCATCTGGATGAAGCAGCAGCTTGAGGATCTTGAGGTTAAAATGAAGGAGATACCCATCATGTGTGATAATCAAAGTGCCATAAATATCACTAAGAATCCTGTCATGCACTCAAGGACGAAACATATTGAGGTTAGGCACCACTTCATAAGGGATCACGTTCTGAAAGGAGAAGTTAAGCTTGAATACATCCTAACAGAGGATCAAGTAGCTGATATACTCACCAAACCTCTACCAGAAGACAGGCATTGCAAAATAAGAAGGGAATTGGGAATGGTAAATCCCAATGAATTATAAGTTATTCTTATGAAATGCTCTTTTTAGAGTTTTAAATCTTAAAATCAATTCTAACTTCTGCATCAGAGAGTGTTTAATTTAAGTTGCAGGTGCTCCTTGTGAAAATCAATGGCTAAAAGTTTGAAAGATTGGAGCACTACAGAGTGGAACAACCAGAAAGTGAAGTAAATAACGAAAATCCTAAGTTTTGGATCCATTCTGTAAGTTTTTAAAGTTGAAATTTGTATGTTGTTTGATTGCTAGATGAATTTCATTGATAATCTGTGTTTTTGAGCTGGTCAACGTGGTCAACATTCGAATTTTGGCTGACCAACAGACGAACTTTGGCCTGTTATGCCTTGGAACAGTTCTCGGTAATGCCTCGAAATTCGTCTGTTGAAGCTTGAAAGTTCAAATTTTCAAAAACAGAAATTTCAAAGTTATGATTGTCCATCACTGTTATACGAATTATTACTTCTTAACATACGAATGTTGGACAATCTTTACAAAAGTTGAAAAATTAAAATTGTCAAGTTCAAAATTCGTCTGTTGAATCATGTTCTTGATGATTGAATGATTGAAACATGATGCTCTGCATGCTTAATTCATCTATTGGTTGTAGTTTTGATTGTTGATGCTGTTTTCTCTTCAACATTCGAACTTTGTTGAAACAAAATTCGTCTGTTGTGGTTGCACTGCTTGTTCCAAGCCTCTGTCAGACGAACTTTCAGATGAAAATTCATCTATCAGTAAGCTTTGCCAAACAGTTTAACCTGTAACTGCCCGAAGTTCGAATTTTGACCCCTCAAAATTCGTCTGTCAGACAGTTACATACGTTAAAACTGACGGTTTTCCACAGAACAGACGCAACCTTATTTGTAACTCCTCCAAGTCTGTTCTGATTCTTTCTTCAATCCTCTTAACTCCTGTCCAAAAACCGTCATTCTTCACCGTTTAAACTTCCATTCGCATCCCTTAAATCTATTCTCAGCCACATTCTGCATCATTCAACCGAAAAATGGTGAGAGTGAAGATTCCTGGAACAGGACAAGCTGGAACTCGGCCAAAAAGGACGGTCAAATCTCAATATGCTACAAAGGAAGGAGAAAAATCAAAGCGAAAGGCTGAACCCAGTAAAACTACTCCTTCCAAACGCCAAAAATCTTCATCCAAGTCTGAATCTCAGAAAGCTGGGCCCTCATCTTCAAAATCTGCAGTTCCTTCGGCTGATACTGCTGTTGTGGCTTCCTCTTCCTCTACTGAATCTGGAGAGTTCGAATTGACTACACTGCCACTGTGGAGCACTCCTGAGATTCAAGAAGAGTACACTACCAAGTTTTCCAACAAAAAAGTAATCAAGCCTCACTGTGTAAATATGGAACAATTTCTGATATCCAACAACTTTGATGCTGCAATATAAGATATAGAAATCTGTTAGAAATTGCTGAGAAATATGATGATGAGGTAGTGAAGACTTGGTATGCCTCTCTTCAATATAACAGCAAGAAAAGGAAATGGTAGGTCACCTTGAGATCAAGGACCATTTGGCTTGCTGATGAAACAATCAATGAGGTGCTGGAAATCCTAGGACAAGATGGGCTGAAAGTTGACATTACAGCCTCTGGATATATGGGTGAGGCTAGCACAGCCGATGAGGAAGGTGGCTCCTTTGTGAATTACAAAGAAAGCACCATCTTAGATACCCTATTCAGAAGAAGGGAGAATAAGCCCACAATAAATCTGTTGAAGCCCACAGACCTAAGTGTACAAGTAAGGATCCTGTACTACATTGTGTGCAGGATCATTTTCGATAAAGGTGGAAGCTTCAATTTGATAACAAGGGCAGAGGCTCATGTGATGACTGCTATCATTTGTGGGAAGCTGATCAACATGGGTCATATCATCCTCCAGTGAATGATAAAGGCAAGGGATCAGAGGAAGGATTCCACACTCCCCTATGCAGCAATTATTTCAAGAATCCTGCAGCATGCTAGGATTCAACACATTGAAAAGGGGAAAGGGAAACTCACTGCGGCCTTCAAAGAAGAGGAATTGCAAAGAATGGGCATTGAAAGAGATGAAGGACATTGGGTTGGAAAGGGAGCAGGGAAATCTGAAGACTTGTTCTTTGTTGCTGATGCTTCCCTCCAACAAGAAGCACTTCTGAGGCTCTTGGCAGATCTATACCTCAGCCTTCTCAGCCTATTCCATCTCCATCCAGGCCTACACACCCTCCTTCCACTCCCTCCTCACGAGCCAAGCCAACTAAGATCACTGCGTTATTTGACAGTCTGTCAACACTCATTCTCAGCATTAGGGATGAGCAAAATGCCAAATTTGCTCACCTGCAAGATCAGATCCATCAGTTGGCTGTGAATATGAAAGTGGTAGCTGATGCTTATGAAGAAATCAGAAGTACAATTCCTACCACTTCAGCTCCACCTCATCCTGGTGTTCCTGAGCCAACTCTGTCTCCATCTCCTGTGCCTCCTAGTCCATTTGAGTTCGATTCTCCTATCCCTGGTGTTGGTGTGCAAGAGACTGAACCAGCTGGTACTCCAAAGGCCTCCAACAATGAGCCAAGTCCTGGTCCACCCTTGGACTATGGATTAGAAGAAGAAGGTCTTCAAGAATCAAGCCCTCTTGAGCCTATGCAAGAAGATGCTCCGGATTCAATTCTGTCCATTCAAGAATCAGAGCAAGTTGAAAGACTGGTTGCAGCCATTTCAACCTCTTCTATGCCAGAAGGAGCAAGCAATGAGGAAAGGAGCATTGTACCTGTTGTTGACTATGTAGCCATTGCTCACAATGCTATGCTGCTAGCTCAAAGGAGAAGGCTGGAAGAAATGTTTCCTCCTGCTCAACCAGCCTCTCCTCCTCTTGTTGCTTATGGGCTTTCAGAGGAACAGAGAGCTCGACTAGCTCTTTCTAGGCAGGAAATGCAAGTGCTGCTTGAGGTCTCTGATGATGATGATGAAGAGCCTGCTGAGCCCCCTGCACCAGTTCAGCCAGAAATTCCTTTTGCTCCTGTCCCTCTTTGTGCTGTTCCTCTCACTCAGATACCTCCTCCAATGGATTTTGTTGGGCTTTCCGATGATGCCAAAAAGGGGGAGAAAATAAAGCAAACTGGGACTAAGCAAGCTGGAAAATCTGCTGAGTCTTCTGGGAAAGGAAAGACATACAGCAAGAAGACTAAGCCAAAGAAGAAGTGATTGTTTTAGATCTTAGGTTGAATCTTCCTGTTGTATCTTGTGTTAAATTGTATTTGCTTGTTTGTTGTTTTAAGAACTGATCTTAAAATGAAATATGTATTGCAACAATTTGATTAAGTAAATTATGTTCTTGGTTGCAATGTTTTGGGCTTTGAATCTCTTCACTTAATCTATTGAAAATGATATCTTATAAATTGTAATGCATATGTTGAGGGGGAGCTTGTGTAAGCAAACCCAAGTACTAATCCAGTTTATGAGTTGTTTTGTCATCATCAAAAAGGGGGAGAATGTTGAATCAAGAGTTTTGATGATTCCAAACCAACACTCAAGAGCTTGGATTGAAGATATCAAAGGAGATCAAAGTTGTTTCAAGTGAAGATTTTCTGAGTATTTGCTATTAGATCTTTTGTAGGATCTTTAGTTTTTGTTTTGATTAGGTAAAAGATTTTGATTTGAGAAAAAGATGTTTTCAAACCTTGATTTGAAGTTAAATCTTTACTTATTTGAAAAATACTCACAAACAGACGAAGTTTGAAAGTTTAACTGAACTGTCAAGTTGGAAATTCGAACTTTGCCTTTGGAAATTCGAATTTCGAGCTAAAACTGAATAAGTCTGAAGAGGTGTCTCTCTGTCAGACGAATTTTGGTCTTTCAAAATTCAAATTTTCATCAAGTCTGACAGAAGCCTTTTAGTGACAGACGAACTTCACAGTTTCAAAATTCGAATTTCAGACAAAATGCAATTTGTGAAAACTAAATAAATTAGTCTGAAACTACGTTAAAGTTCATCTGAAAGCAAGAAGAAATTGAATTTGAAAAATGCTCTCTGACAGACAAACTTTGACTTTGCAACATTCGAATTTTCATATAAGTCTGAAAGGAGCTTCTTTGTGACATTCGAATTTCACTCTTTCAAAATTTGAATTTCAGACAAAACAAAACTTGAGAAAATAGAAGAAATTCGTCTGAAAGTTTGATAAAGTTCATCTGAGATCAAGAATGATTTAAGTCTCAAAACTGGTCTCTGACAGACGAATTTCACCCTTTCAAAATTTGAATTTCGAAGAAAGTGAACTACTGTGCCTCTTTGAACGTTCAATGGACAGACGAATTTTGGGCATCCAAAATTTGAATTTCGAGGGTACTGTAGAAAATTGAAAACATTGTTCATGATTTACAGAAAAACTTTCTTCTTGAAAATTCGTATGTCATATTGTGAAAATGTTTTATAAGTTTCAAAATTCGAATTTCACTCTATGGACAGACGAACTTTGTATTTTAACGTTGGAAGCTTTAACCTTCGGTTGCTTCAAAATTCATCTGTTAACCAACCAAAATTTGAATTTCAGTGTGTCAGAAACATTAAAGACGGTTGGTGAACGGATAGTTTTTCAGAATAACCGTTGGATAACTTCCCCAACGGATAGATTTAGTCTCTAACGGATATTTGAGACCTAAATCTATAAATACAACATCATTTGAAGTTGTGGGTAACGAATTAAACTTGTATATACCGAATTTCTGCTGAATCTTCATCTCAAAAGCTTTTACCCTCTCAACTTCATTATTTGTACTTAAACCTTCATATCTACTCTATTCAAGAGAGTTATTTCATTGTAATCAATCTATTCTTCATCTGGGAGATAGATTTACTTGTGAGGGGTATTCACAAGGGGATTGGGAAGCACATAGTGAAAGTGCTTGGAGAGTTTGAGAGAGCTCAGAAACAGAGCATACTCGTGTACTGTGGCATTAGCAAGAAGCCCATTGAAATTCTTGCTGGATAGTGGATAAATCTCAAGAGTTGTCTTGGGGACTGGATGTAGGTCAAGTGGATAGACTGAACCAGGATAAATCACTGAGTTTTCTTATCCTTATCTCTACTTTTCAGCTTGCTCTGTTTTACATGTTGTTTACATTATACTGTGATATCTTTACTTGCTTCACTTTGTGCAGAAAAATTTCAATCTTCCCAATTCACCCCCCCTCTTGGGAAGTCAGCCTTGCTAACAAAATCTTCTAATTTTTTTGACTATCATAGCAAGAATTTCTTCATCTAGCTCATCTCCATCGTCAGATTCTTCTTCTTTCTCCTCACCAGCTTTCAGAGCAAGACCCTTCTTCTTTCTGTTTTGTCTTGCCTCCTTGAGAGCCTTCATCTTTCCTTCATATTCTTCGAGGCTACCAAAGAGGGCTGTGACAGATGCAATTGATTCTCCTTCGGCTTTCTTTATTGCTGTTACTTTGGGTTGCCATTCCAGAGGAAGAGCTCTGAGGATCTTTCTGACATTTTCTGTCTGAGTGTACTACTTGCCAAGACTTTTCAATTAATTTACAATGAGGGTGAATCTATTTTACAATTCATTTGACACTCTCTCCTTCAACCATTCTGAAGCTCTCGTATTCTCCTATGTAAGAGTCCAATTTGTTTTCTCTAACTCCAGTGGTTCCTTCATGAGCGATTTCAAGGGTGTCCCACATATCCTTAGCTGTGGAGCATTGTGTGACCCTGTAGAATTCATCTTGACTCAATGCACTGACCAAACAGTGTTTTACTTTGTAGTTCAATAAGACTCGTGTCCTATCTTCCTCATTCCATTTGGCCTCTGGCTTCTCTCTGTACTTCCAATCATCCTGCAATGTCATTGGGACAAAATCTCCCTTCTGGATGACAGACTATATGTCTAGATCAATGGACTGGAGATAGATTTACATTCTTATCTTCTAGTATCCATAGTGCTCTCCACTGAAGCTAGGTGGTCTATTTGTATTGTTTCCCTCTAGTAGTATACTCTCTCCAAAGCCAGCCATTGTTCTTCCCAGACTGTTAAATTCTTTGTTTGGGAATCCAGGCTCTGATACCACTAGTTAGATATGCTAGCTTCCCAAGATGGGGGGTGAATTGGGAAGATTAAAATTTTCTACAAAATGTCAATAAAGTGAAGAAAACAAAGGTGATAGTAAAACAGAGTATAAGTGAATAACAAGTAAAAGCAGTAATAGAGAAGGGAAGATACAAATGTTTATCCTGGTTCGGTCTCTCAATCTTGACCTTCGTCCAGTCCTCAAGCCACCGCTTGAGATTTTCCACTATCTTGCAAGAATTCAGTGGGCTTCTTGCAAATGCCATAGTACAACTATGATACTCTATTTTTAGAGCTCACACTTTCTCTCTTTGCACTCTAGCTAAGTGCTTCCCCAATCCCTTGTGATATCCCCTCACAAGAAAATATTTCTTCCAGATGAAGATAAGATTATTTACAATGGATAAACTCTCTTAATCAGAGTGTATATAAAAGTTGGAGTACAAAGAATGAAGTATGTGAGAGTAAGAGACTTTGAGTTGATGATTTAGCAGAGTTTCAGTATATATAATATTAAAATCGTTACCCACAACTTCAAATGATGTTATATTTATAAAATTAGGTCTTAACTATATGCTAGAGAAAAAATCTATCTATTGGAGAAGTTACCCAATGGTTACTCTGATAAACTATTCGTTCACCAATCGCATTTAATGCTTCTGATATTCAAAGTTTGAATTTTGGTTAGTCAACAGACGAATTTCACGGAAACCAAAGGCTAAAGACTTCAACATTAAATTTCAAAGTTCGTCTGTTGTAAATCAAAGTTCAAATTTTCATCATTGAGAAATCTTTCTGTGTTGGAACCTACGAATTTTCAAGTTAAAAAGTTCTTCTTAAAGGTGTGAACAGTAGTCCCAAATTGCTACAGTGCCTTCGAAGTTTGAATTTTGGTGCCCAAAATTCGTCTGTCAGTGCGCTACTCAATAAGGCATAATAGTTCATCTTTTCAAAATTTGAATATTCAGGTTTCAAAGTTCATCTGTCAGAGGATGCTCCTTTCAGACTTATTTCAAAGTTTAAATTTCTGAAAACCAATTTCGTATGCCAACAGATTATCATAACAGACTTGCAAGCTTTGTTTCTAAAAATTTAAATTTTCAAAGTCAAAATTTGTCTATCAGTGAGCTAAATTTGGATACTTTTTAAACCTCACTTTCAGATAAACTTACATTTTTATTTTCATAAATTGTGTTATATGATAAATTCGAATTTTCAAACCTTAAAATTCGTTTGTTAGAAAACGCTCTTGTCAGACTCATGTCAAAGTTTGAATTTTTGTACTCAAAGTTTGTCTGTCAGAGAACGCTCTTTTTAGACTTGTTCATTTTTAATTTGAAATTCAAATTTCAAAGCCAAAGTTCAAATTTTTAAAACAACATATCAGTATTAACCTTTCAAACTTCATCTGTTGATGGGTTTTTTTAAAATATTCCATGAATTAACATAGAGTCATAGTTTTAAAACATCTTTTTGCCAATTCAAAGTCTTTTACTCAATTTAAACACTGTTAGAGATTCTACATCTATTCTTGTACTGGTTTTTCTTGAATTTCTTCACCTGAAATCTTTTGTGCACCTTTGATATATTCTCTCCAAGCTCTTGAAGATTGGTTTTGAATAATCAAAACACTTGATTCAATATCTTTAACTTGAGTCCTCCTAAGTCATTGCCATGCCTAGGAGAATTCTTACTTTTTGAAGTAGACTCCTCCATGTCTAATTTATGATTTTCTAACTCTGGTTCAAGCTTTCTCTGTATCTTCTTTCCTTTAGCAACATAATGAACACTATCTACCCTTTTATTGATTCGCTAATTAAGCTTTCAATGAATTCCAAAAGAATTTCATGTCTATTAGGCCCAGTTCATCTTTACTTCCATTCCCTCTATTACTTCTAGGCATCCTGAAAATAGAATAAAGAAAACAAAAAAAAAAGACCTCACACACTCTTCCCATATGTTTCATTCAAAAGATAGTAGTTTACTCGTGTATCGCACTTAATTTGGCTTTTTCAATGATATATCTCTCTTGCCTTTTACAACTTACCACTTATAACAAAAACATGCAAATAATATAATAATGTAAGAAAAAAAACACCTTTTTTTTCATAATGAAATACAATGTTTATAATATAATGATTGGCCTAGGACACAATCTCCAACAGAAGTTGAGTAAGAGGATTTTCTAGATTCTAGTTGTTTCTCCACAAGAATGGCCTTGTGTAAAAGCTCTTTCATGTATGTGTAATGCTCTAATTCCATCCTATCTTGAATTTCTAGTCTTAAGTAACTAATGAATTGTGTCATGGTTTGCTCAGGATCTTCTACTGTGTTTCCCTAGATCAAAGTTACTTCCAACTCTTTGTAGAATTCATCAACACTTTAAGTTCACTGCTCTATTCTTTGTAATTTAATATATAAATCATGATAGTAATGGCTATGGATATACCTTTTCCTCATGATAGCTTTCATCTCATACCATAAACTTATGGGATGTTCTCTATTCTCTTGTCTACCAGCTTGCAACTGGTCCTACCAAATAATTGCATATTTAGTGAATTTTTTGCAACTAATCTTTCTTTCTTCTCTTTAGAGTGTTGTGACACTCAAATACATGTTCTAGTCTTCTTTCCCATTTCAAATATGTATCTGGATCATCATCCCCATAGAAAGGTGGAATTTCTAACTTGAGTCATCCTAGGTCATTGTCATGCCTAGGAGAATTCTTGCTTTTTGAAGTAGACTCCTCCATGTCTAATTCATGATTTTCTAACTCTAGTTCTAGCTTTCTTTGTATCTTTTTTCCTTTAGCAGCACATTCAACACTATCTAGCCATTTATTGATTGGCTAATTATGCTTTCAAAGAATTCCAAAAGAATTTCATGTCTATTAGGCCCAGTTCATCTTTACTTCCATTTCCTCTGTTACTTCTAGGCATCCTGAAAATAGAATAAAGAAAACAAAAAGAAAAGACCTCACACACTCTTCCCATATGTTTCATTCAAAAGATAGTAGTTTACTCATGTATCGCACTCAATTTGGCTTTTTCAATGATGTGTCTCTCTTGCCTTTTACCACTTATACTAGTGTCCTATGGTATTCTTAATGGAATCACTATGACCTGTCAAGAGCTAGTGGCAAAACAAAAATACTAGAGTTCAAGAGCCAAGTCTCAAAATAATGATAAGCTTATATTCTTAGCATTTTTTTCTTTGGTTGACCTCTTTTTCTTTTTGTTTGTTTGTCCTCTTTTTCTTTTCTTTTTTTCCTTTTTCTCAACAAATAGGAATTTCCAACAAAGTAATTTTTTCAACAAGTAGCAAATTCTAGCATTTATTTTCAACAGCAAATTTGTAGCAAAGAGATTTCTAGCAGCATAAATTTTCAACAAAGGGAAACTAATGTGCTATATGAAAGAAAATTCCAACAAGTAATTTATGATTGTGGGAAAGGAAGGAAACAAACTTACCTATAGGAAGGAAATGAGTTTTGTGGATGATATAGAGGAAGAATGAACCAGTTCATATATGTTGAATGAGGAAGATGAGATTTTGGTTTTGAAGAAGGTTGACAAGTTTGTCATAGTATGAAGATGAAGACATGATGAACCAAATCTAGCATTTGGGAGCTAAGAATGTGTTCAAGAACACATTCTGATTTGGGAAAAAGGAAATGAGAGAGAGACGATGATGACCAAATTGATTTGCGTTGATGATTTGAGGAAGGTCAAAGTTGATAATTTAGATATGGGTTGAAGGAGAGAAGATGCAATGATGAACAGAATCTGGGAATTTAGGTTGAAGATTCTGACTTGATGATGAGGGCTGAATTGAGAAGAGAAGACACGAGATGATTCTGGAATGAGCGAGAGAATGCATTCTATTTCAGTTGAGAGGAAAGATTGTGTTTGTGTGTTGCTTTGGAACTAAAGGCGTATTTGGTTGTTGTGTTTTGAGGATGACTTTTTTTTTTTAAATAGGTGCTGCAGAAATTGGGATGATGACTGGGAAGGAGGATGACACATGGTTGATGATGTAAATAAATATCTGAATCCAACTTTTGCTTTGATGCCAACTGATATGGACCTTACGAGAAACCTATATGGGAACCTAGAAAATACAGAGGACAACAATGCGGAAGCTTGACTCAAACAAGTTGATCGAATTAGAACCCAATGAGAAATGTCTCAATGAACTCTAACAATAGGAAACGCCACAAAAGTAGACCTAACTCTTGAAAAATGGGGTGTATTCTTAAAAAGAACACAAAAAATTGGCAATACCTCACTAATTAGAAAAATTAATTTCATTGATCTGAAGAAAAAAACGTTACAATGGATGATCTTAAATAGATAAGAAAAATACTAATTTCTACTATAACTCCTAACTCAATCGGATAAAGATAAATTTTATCTAATAGAATTCAAACTAAATTAAGTTAAATCTAAGCCTATGATTAGTTCCTTTAAATATAAATAAGAAACTAAAATTACTTATCATAATCTAAATCAAATAAATTCAAAAAAGAATAAGGAAAATAAAATAATTCAAATTAAATCTAAAAAATTAAAATAAAATATAATTTATTTTAAACTAATCTTAAGTGGCTTGGATTATTCTTCTAATTGGGCTATATTAACATATTGGGCCTAGATCAATATAAACATTCTCTTCTAGCCCAAAGGGAAGGATGCATTTTCTTTAAACATCTTGAGCTCATTATCTTGTAAGCCTCTAGTTAAATCTTGTAGAGTTTCTTTTATGGCTCTGGTCTTACGTCTAGTTAATGGACCTCCTGTTGCTTGAAATGGATCTTTTGGGACAATGCTCTTCACTCTTGGATATACCGATGGACTTCATCAAGTTTACTTTTCTCTCTAGAGTAATTTAAAGTTAACCAAATATTAAGAATGTCGATAAATATATTTTAGTAGTGATGTTGCATTATTTGATGTATATTGTAGTGTGTTTTTTGTTTGAATCATCACGTTTAATTGTTGTAGCAATTGTTATATCATATAAATTGAGGAATGAAAGGCTCGGCAAAGACCAAAACTCTACCTAAAACATGAGGTCTGTGTGAATTAATATGTATTATGGCTCTAAAGTCTTTATCCAATATAGTATTCTTAATATCTAATTAATAAACTACCCTATGATTTTAACATTTTTATTCAAGTATCATATGGTTTATTTTTGATGGTGTATTTGTTAGAAAGGGATCATTATCTCATTTCAATTGATTCTATCTGTTTCTTCCTTGGCAAGCTATGAGATTTCACCTTCAATATTTATATATTCTTGTAGATTAGTTTTGATAAACATAATTGACTTTGAAGCATTTCTTTAAAAATAGGATGAAATCACATTATAATTAATAAGTTTTACTTTAAACAATTCTCCATCAAAATTCTTTTTCTATGAAATATTGGTTTAAAATGTCAGAAAACAAATTTAATCCAATTCCACTATCATTTTAGGCCAACTTGGCCTACCAACCGCCAACTATGCTCCTCCAGAGAAGTTTGGGAACAACGTCCACACGCAAAAAGATTAATGCGCTTTCAATTTGATACATAAAAATATGGGAAAGGACACTTAAATACCCCAATAGCAAATTGTTTCTAAAAACGTGCCTTGAACTTGTTTAATTACCATAAGATGCCTAGGTATCTAAAAGGAAATGTTTTTTTGAGTGAAATTCCCATTTTTACCTCTGAAGTCGATGATGGAAATATATGAATATCAGTTGTAAATATACAAGGATCACTTACAAATCTAGAAAAGATAGTTACAAATCAACCTAGAGTAGATTAAATATAATCATATAATTCATTTGCAACTGATTCTTGAATATTTGCAATTGATTCTCAAATATCAGCAATTTGCAACTCTCCGAAGTGAACTTCTGACACCTATAACTTCGTGTAGCCTCACAATCTCTTTCACATACAACTAAGCTAACTTCTCCATCGAAATAGTCTCTCAAATTGGAAGAAAATAGGCCGACTTCGTCAACCTGTCCACAATGACCTATATTCCATTGTGTCCTGAAGAGGTCCTCGGTAATTCTATCACGAAATCCATGGAAACGCTATCCCATTTCCACTCCATACCTAGCCACCAATAACCACGCTTTAGATCTCTAAAGGTTGCCTGTAATCAATGCATAATCTGAAACTACCATCCTTCTTCTTGACAAACAACACTGGAGCTTCTCAAGGTGAGACACTTGGTCTGATAAAACCCTTTTTTAACAAATCCTTAATATGCTTCTTCAGTTCTTTCAATTTAGATGGTGACATTCGATATGGAGCCTTTGAAATAGGACTTGTCCCAGGCACCAAATCCATAGAAAACTCCAGTTCTCGTGGTGGTGGCAAACCAATAATCTCCTCTGGAAATACATCAAGATATTCATTCACAACCGGATGTCTTTCTACACCTTCTTCCATATCCATGTTAACAGAGAAGAAAACTAGAAACCCTTGACATCCTTTCTTTAGATACTTGTCAGCTTGGGTAAAGGTCAAACAAAAATTCTCATCCCCTTCAACACTAGGGATATTCATAGGCAAGGACATAGTCTTTCGAGCACAGTTGAGAATAGCATTTTTTGCCTCTAGCCAATCCATACCAATTATCACATCAATTTCTTGCAACGGCAAATAGATTAGATCTAAGGTAGTGCTTTGGTGTTCAAAACAAACCACATAGTTCAAACAAGTTTGAGCAGTTTTTAATGAAACTCCCATGGGTGTGGACACTGATAACTCAAAAGGAAACTCCATTGCCACAATACCCAATCTCCGAGCACAATCAAAATAAATGAAGGAATGCGATGCACCTGAGTCAAACAAAGCATGAATAGAGTAACCATTGAGTTTAAGTTGACCTCAAATCAGATTAGGCGTTGCATCCACTTCTTGTCGGGTGATGGCAAAGACTCGTTCGAGCATTGTGGGCCTCTTTATCGCATCTTCACGCCTAGACTCACGACAACTACGAGGAATGTGTCCCGGTCTCCCACAATTAAAACAAAACATGCGCGGATGGTCACCATGGCTCAACCCGCATTTTGTGCATGGATTTGATGCACTATCTAACCCGTACTAGGATGGGACTGAATCTCTCCTTACATGCTCAATATGACTGGAACTTCCCTGGTCAAAGCTTCCTCAATAAAAGGGTCCTCTGCCAAACTGACCTTTGTTGGACTGATCCCGACCAAACCAGCCTCTACCTTTACCATGGCGGCCTCTATTATGATGACCTCTTCCTCCATTAGAACCTGTACTACCACCGCTGCTATCACTACCTGAACCACTTTCTTTACTAATTCCTCCTATAGGTCCTAGGTGAGAAAAGGCTCGAATCATGGAATTCCTTTTATCTTCCTTAGCCTCCCTCATCCACCTGGATAAGACACATATCTTTGCACACAAGTCCTTAAAGGACACAAACTCCACCACAGATAGCCGCTCCTTTATCTCTGGATGAATTCCCTTAAACAGCCTCTAAGCCATTATCAGGGTAATTACTTAGATAAGTGGAATACTTGGCTATGTCCAGAAACTGATCAATGTAGTCGTCCACCGACAGATTCCCTTGCTAAAAAGCTAGGAACTCAGTCTCCTTCTGCATCATTAGATTTTCAGTGACGAATTTTGGTGGCAACAAAAAAAAGTCGCCACTGAAAGTACACTTTTAGCGGTGACTAAAAAAGTCGTTGCTGAAAGTCAGTCTTTCAGTAGCAACTGAAAAAAGTTATCACTAAAGGTATACTTTTAGCGGCAATTGAAAAAGTCATTGCTGAAAGTTCATCATTCCACAGTGACTAAAAAAAACCATCGCTGAAAGTACAGTGTTTGGCGGCGACTGAAAATGTCATCACTGAAAGTCCGTCTTTCAGCAACGACAAAAAAAGTCATCGCTGAAAATAGCCTTCAAAGATGACTTTCATTGTCGCCGCCAAAAGACGGACTTTCAGCGATAATTTTTCCTTAACACTGCCAAAAGTTATACTTTCAGCAATATTTTTTTAGTCACCGCCGAGAGTCTTACTGTCGGCAGCGACTTTCCTGATGTCGCCACTAAAAGTAAGACTTTCGGTGGTGACTTTTTAATGTCACCGCCAAAGTTAATTTTTTGAATTTTTGCTATTTTCATTTTAAAAATTAATAAATAACATATTAAAATAATAATTGTGTTTTATTTATACACTTTTATCATAAGTAATTAGATATTTAATATATATTTTATATTGTAAATATTATCTAGTATATTTGTTTAAATATAAAGTATTTTACTATTTTTTCATGTAAAATATTCTAAACATTTTGAAAGTGCTTTATCTCTACTGGAGATTAAAGATTTGAAATGTTAAATATTAAATTCAATCCATATTTATTTTTACTTTTCATTATCCTAATTAATGAAATATGTTATTCTTATTAGGATAATTTTTTTAATTCATAAAGGGATTGATAACTCCAATAAAAAAAATTAGGAAGACAAACTAATTTCTAATTATCTAATGTGATCAACCTTATATTTGGAGGAATTCTTATCAGGTTAATTTAATTTATAATATATTTAACATATAAATTAATATTAATGTTATTTATTACCAATAATAATTTTGATGAAGTAATAATGTACTAAAGCAATTATCAATAGTTAGTCTAAGAGAATAATCTAACATGCTATGATTGAGACTCTTAACCTGAACTTCTATAAGTGTTGGTAGTATGGATATTTTCTCATAATGTAGAAGTCTAATAAAGTAATATCACGTAGAGAAAGAAGGATTATGGATTGTTAATATATTTTCCTGAAAAATAAGTAATAACAATATTTAGAAAATAAATATTGGCTAATTCTCCCTTTCTCATCCTCTCACTCTTTTTAATCATTTTTTATTATCTGAATTATAACATATTGAATTTATTACATTTTCTTTTAAATCATATGACAATCAAAATTACAATATTTATTTTAATGATTTTTTAAAAATTTTCTATTATATTATATTATATATATATTAAGCATATATATATAATATAACTTATTAAATAATATCATATATGATATATATGATATATTATATTATATGACATAACATAAAATAAAAAAATATAATATAAATATTCATATAAATATCTATATATAAATAAAATATTTAATGATATTAATAATTGAAAATAAAATATATGTGTATTTTTTAGTAATAATATTGATTTATAAATATATATGTGTGTATTAGTATGTAGATAAACAATATATATTTAATATCTCATATAAAAATTGTAGGTGCATTTCAGCTCAACTGGTAAGAGAGTAAACACAAAGGCATTACAAGCAAGAGGTCATGGGTTCGAACTTAGGTGAAGGCACATTTGAAACAAATATATGACATGACGGTGGTGATGACGTGGTGATCGGCCGGCCGTGGTATTCCAACGGCTGTGGTGACGTGGCGGTCATGTGGCTGACATGGTGATGGTGTGGCCAAACGACTTTCATCGGTGACTAAATGTTGTCGCTAAATGACGCTTTTAGTGGCTACTAAATGTTGTCGCCAAATGATAAATTTTCAACGGTGACTAAATGTTGTCGTCAAATAAAAAATCTTTGGCAACAACAATTTATATTTTCAGCGACAACTCTTTTCGCCACTAAATGTCTATTTTTGGCGGTGATATTTTTATCATCGCCAAACTTTCGGCAATAAAGTTTGTGACGACAATATGGTGGTGACAAAAATGTCACTGCTAAAAGTTTTTGGCGGCGACATTTCATCTTTCAGCGATGACTTTTGTTCTCGCTGAAAGTCAAATTTTTTGTAGTGAATTAGCTGACACATGCCATTTTTCATGTAACATTAATTGTTTTTTTATTTCCTAATAACGAGTTAATAAATAGTACAATGTCAAAAATACAAAATTATATTAAGTGATCGAAAAATTATTGGGTAAAACATGCCGTTTTATTTATGTTAAAATATGATTTAGGATTTGTAGATTGCAATTTTTTCTTAATTTAAAAAAGAAGAGGAAACATCAGCTAAAAAAAACAAAGAAACAATTTTTTAAAAAGACAATTTGCATTAGAAGGGTTTTTTCTTTGGCCAATTATTAGAAGAGTTAATGACTTAAATCTCCAACCTTCGCTCATATATATATATATATAACAAATTTTATATAATTTAAACATTGAATTTTTCATATGATAATATTGTCATATACAAATTGAATTATTGTCACAAAATTGTTACTCGTCTGTTTCTTATGAATGCGTTCATTAATAGGGTTCTTATAGCCTAAAATACTTAATATCATAAAATTAAAATTGTGTTACATTTACAAATAACATAGTTTTTTAAAATAAAAAAATTTTCAAGATGACTTTTTTAATTTTCTCAAATTACATATCATATAATGAATAATTTTATTTGGTCCAAATATTCACGGTATGCTTCTGGTAAAAAAAAAAAAATTCTCAGTATGCTTATCAAAACTCGTGGAACAAAATTAAAAGCCTAGAACATAGCACAAGATAGGCAAGACTACGTCTAAAAATGTCGGGCTTTAGGCAAAATTATTAGAAGGGCTTATTGTAATGTAACTTATCAATCTTCATGTAATATTTTTTTTTCTAACTTTATGAGCTGTAAGATTATTAAGCAAACTTTTTCTATAATCATATATTTCTGACATTTTGCTTTTGATAAATAATATAATTAATTCATTTTATCTTGTAACATAGTAGTAGTAACATTTACAAGTATTATCAATAATAATCTATAAGCAATGCATCATGTATGCATTTGGAAAAAAAATCTAATAATCTTTTAATAGAATTTAATATTTCTATTATTAATGTATTAAAATTTTCTCTTAACACCTTCTCAATAAATTCAATTCTGAAAATAAATTAAGTCCATCAATATCAAAATATTCACCAGAATTTAAAAAACTTTTTAAGAATAATATAATTTTTTTCAGTTTATTATTATCTAAAAATTTAATTTCTGAAAGTATAAAGTGTTATTTGGAGCCCTAAAGGAAAGGCCTAAATGGCTTAATGGCTTCCACAGCTGTGAAAATAGGCCAATCAGAGGAGTAGGACCGGTGTCCATAGATAGTCGAAACGCACAGGGCTTTTCCAGATAATAAAAAATGGGCGGAAAACACGTATTTTTCTCTTTTATTTATTGGCCTGAAAAAGCAAATAGATTAAATACATCTAATATCAGTGTCCTTAAAAACTGCTCCACGAGTCCATAGTTCAGTGGTTGTTTGTTGGCTTGCGTTGTCCATTAGACGCGGCGTCTTTCCTGTTTGAGTTTCATTTTGAGAATGATAGGAAAATAGGCCACTATTTTATTTTTATTTAAAAATAGGCCCAGATAAATGGCCGAAATAAACAACTTAAATTTGGTGAGACTCCTTAAAGATTAGTTTGGACGCAAAGCTGTCACGACAAGATGAGCCCTGTGAGCTACAAGTGGTGGGTTCGGAAGCCCACCTCAAGCTGAACCCATAAACATGAGCCCAACCCATAATACGAACGGTATAGATGAACTAAAAGCCCAAAAGAACTTAACTAAATAGAAGGCCCAAAATAATTAACAAAGGCCCAGAATGAAAATAAGTAATTCCAAGACACAATTACCATTCTAGATCTAGAGACTCTCGGAACTTGCACGTCTACTGTTTTCTTCACCCTTGGCTACGGTGGCAAGTGGTGGGAGCACACGGCTGTTAGATTGCATTTGAGAAGATGAAATATCTATTGGTCTATATGCAGTATAAAATTTATAATAAATCACAGCAACTCATTTCTTAAATAAAAGACACAGCTAAAATGCAGGGACAACATGAACAGAGGCAAAGACAAGTAGAGATCACAGGTGGTAGGACTTTGGGAGTTCAATTTGTTGAACAACTTCTCACCATGTTTCAGCAAAAATAGAATTTGTTCATGTAATTAAAATAAAAAAAAATGTGTGCAATACATAAAATATTGGTTAAGTTATTTTATTAGATGAACATACCTCTATATATGGTGGATAATCAACTACTGTAAAGAGATAATACAAACTCATTGAGGTGTGTAAGTAGACCCTACCATATGAAATGCCCTCCTTGATGGTTTTTATTGGCTTGTCGTACAAACAAGTAGCAAGTATATTATATTTATCCAAGAATTTGGAGTACAAATTTAATAGCACAACTACTATAAAATGAAATTTGAAATTTATCAAAAGACATTTCTCCATTCAGGAAAATATTTTATTGAACAAATCCAGGCATGCAGATTGCTATCACAAACTGACAATCCATTTATTCCATGTTCATACATACGTGACTCTTGTGATCATGCAAGAAGACATGAAATTGAAGTCTAAAATCATAGAGCATGACAAGTGACAAAAATAACAAGTGGTAAATGCCTATTCTGGTTCATTATGAGAGCCTAGTCTACCATATAACATTTGGAAGAATTAGAGCTAACTACCTTTATGATATTCTACTTGTCTTTGGGTACAAAAACAAAAGCTTGCCGTGAATTATCTTCCTCCTGTCCAGGTGAGTTTACCCAATTCTCTGTGTAAATTTGCATCAGAATTATACAGGTTAAACTACTTGCAAGACCGCCATTGGGAAGGACAAAGCAGCTTTTGAAAAGCCTTTTCCTTTTCCCATCTCCATAAAAACAGTGCATGGTTAGATGGAAAAAGATCAAATGTGTTCCTTTTTCCTCTCACCTCCCTTTCATGCATTATTATTATTATATAATATTAATATTTCCAAACACAGATAAAGATGTTGGCTTAAAAATAATTAAAAAAAAATGCTTGCAAACAAACAGTCCAGCTTGGGAAATAAAAGGTGAAAGAAAACACACACACAAATATAATTGTACCTCATGAAGAGAACTCACGCTATTGTTTCCAACAGAAGCAATCACTTTCGGCTTCCCATGCAACCAGGCTTCCATGTTACAAAAATGAGAGAATAATTCCCATTACTCAGAAGCCATGCAGAAGAAAAAGCAAACTGATAAAAGAAAGCCCTCTTTTAGTGTCTTATTTTTATATACATATAAATATACAAATAAATGTTCATATTTATATTTGGCCACGTGCAAGGAAGTTTGAAGCTTCAAATATAAAGGGCATATAGCTTTGGGAGGAAGAGAGATTTCCAAGAATGGGTCGACCAAAAGGAAGGGCTTAGCTTTGACGCTAAGCTTTTACAGTCTCATTTTTATATACATGTAAATATATAACTAAATGCATATATTAACTATTACAACCGTTCATTAACTAAACAAAAGGCTCATCCCAAAAAAAAAAATGGCAAAAGTCAATTCAATCCTTCAAAGAAAGATATAAAGAAGATAAACTACACTTGGTCTAAGCTTTGGATTTTTCCATAGCATGCTTTTGACAAGCCCTTGACTGAGAGAAGAGACATGTATTATTCACAGAATACACAAATCAATGATGACAATAGCATAAGAAGGAAAAAAAAAGATAAATAATACCAGAAACATTAAGAATGAGGAGTCAAGACCAAGAATCTAGGTCTGGAGGTAAACTGAGAGCTAAACAGAATAGGATTACTTACTGCTAAACCAGAATAATCACAATGAAATATATCTTGGTAGTGAATGGTAATATTATGAGTGTTGAGTACAATTAAAGCTGTTGAACAGTCAACAGTCTATGAATGATGTAACTCCTAACGAAGATCACTAATGTAGTGCACTTGAATTTCAAATTTCTCAACAATTTGAAAGCCTGTCAATCAGAGGGCGGGGATAAAATCTAATAGTAGGCCTTATAAAGAAATAATGCATAGAAGGGTGATTCTAAATTTTATTAATAACATTTGTGGTCACATAAAGCAAGCATTAAAGTTCTGTAAATATAGGCCATAACACCATTGTAAAATGAGAGAAGCAAGACAATCAAAAATTTCTAAGGAACTCAAGATTCTTAAGAAAAAGAGAACTCACAAATCACCAAAATACATGGTTGCCAGAGGAGCCACAATTGACTTGTTTATTTTGTTAATTAAAGCTTGCATATCTTATTTAAAAAGGACAACAAACTATATTAAAATGTAAATTGCTTAAAAAAAATAGACCCTAATTCTAAAGTTCTTCCACAATATAATTTCCAATCCTATTTCATTATTTCAAAAGAATTTAAATAAGACTATAGTTGTCAAGTATAATGAAGATGATAAAAACATGAATAAGACTTTTTCCTCCCTCCAAATGTTGTGCCTTCAAGTCAATATTTTAATGCTATACTACAAACGTCAGAAATGTGCAATGATGAAATTAATAGGCCACAATAGATTTAATGAATGAGAACAAAATATTTTTCAAATATAAAATAGCTCAAACAACGCCATGGACATTTAAGGTCCAACAAGATATTTAGTGTGTCAAACAAATGATTGAATCCCTACCAATATCCCATTCTTCATATTTAAGCCAAAAAAGGAGAGCTAAAAATTGCAAATCATAAAAGAATTGCCAATGACTTCCAGCTCTAGATAATAACTCACAAAAGCTTTAAAAGCTGGCTTGTGGGCAGACATTTCATATACACAGCAGCCTGGCAAAAGTTAAGAATTACAACCAATATCAAGTACACTTAAAGTATAGTAGAAGAGGGCTGGGGGAAAAAGGGTAGTTAAACCTTCGATGAGTTTGAGTATAGTAGAAATACATCTTACCCAATGACCAGACTGACTTAGAACTATAGTGTATATTAGTAAGAAGCTGAAGACACATGTAACTTGGAGTCCCAACAATCTTAGTTTAAAGCGAGAACACACGGCTATTAATCAATTGAAAATACAAAAACTATAAATGAATCAATATCTAGACCATATCACTCATTGAGGAAGAAAGATCATCAGATGTCAGTAATTTAGCCAGACCAAAATCACCTCCATTCAACATGCATAGCATAAGGACAGGACAAGACACTAAAAAACAAGGAAAGACATAAGGATGTCTTAACATATTCATGCAGTCTATGAGCAGTATGTGGAAGAATTAAGGCCAGTCACTACCTAGTTGTATGTCTTGATCTTTAGTCAAGAATCTATTAGAACACTGAAAATGTGGAAAACAACGAAACAGGGTTGGTCCTACATATTCTCAAATGTCCTAGCTACATAACATCCACAATTTTTAAACTTATAGAAGCCATTTGCCTTGACATTATGATGAAGGAATTAGACAAAATCAGCACTTAGAAAACTCTATTTCTCCAGAACAGAGCCATTTTGCCTAATCAATCGATTAACAAAATCAATACCCGGATAATGCAAATAATATGGTCCCTCTAGTTTGAAAAGAAAAAGAAAAAAAATATGAGTTGTGCTCTAGTTGTTCGAATCTTATTCAATCTCATCTCCAATTTTGTTACCAAATTCACCAATGCTTTCCTTTTCTTCGTATTACTTAAACCAACATTCTTTGGTAAGAGAAAACCCAAAAAGAAATTGAATGACAAAATTATGCAACTTCTAAACTATACGAGTATGACTATCTTCAGGTTATCTTTTAGCCTTCTTTTGGTCCTAGTGAAATCTTTTGCCCACTTGATTAAACAGTTTTGATACAATCGAAAGCTTTTACACAAAAATATTTCTTTCTGTACACTGAAAAAAAAAAGATCTCTTTTTGTATACATGAGACAAAATTGAAGTACAAAATGAGGCCAATCATAAATAAAACAGAGGATCATTTGAGGCTAAGATTCTATGGAATGTTAACTTCATAAAAATTTAATGAACTGCTTGTTCTGTTAAAAAGGAAAATCGTTTTTGCCAAACGAAAGAAAGACAACAAAAAAAAATCCAACCAAATATATAAAATGTGGACTGCCTCTTCCTTTCCCTTTTCATTCTACTATTACCTACAAGCCACTAAGGACCTTAATCGTCGAGAGCACAAATCATATAACTTTATCTCATATTTAAAAACTAGAGGGAAACATAATTAACCTTTTAAAACAATTACAATTAACACTCGGTTCAGTAGGACCAATATTTATAGAAAAAAAATGAAAAGAAGAAAACTCACTTGTAAAGCCGAAGGTTCACGCTTCTGACGATGAAGGCCAAAGGAAAGCACTGTGGGTTTTTGAGTGAGGGAGAAAATGACAACAGAGGGAGTAGAGTGGACAACAAAGACCGTGTGAAAGGGAGCTTGGATCTAAAGACCAACGACCTCAGTGTTCGCCGGTGACGAGATAAGGCTTTGGTGGCAAGACTAACAAATTGAAG
Organism: Adenanthera pavonina; assembly: GCA_026686845.1. Lineage (NCBI taxonomy): Eukaryota > Viridiplantae > Streptophyta > Magnoliopsida > Fabales > Fabaceae > Adenanthera > Adenanthera pavonina. The sequence goes on from JAIVEN010000009.1 coordinate 21,870,621, forward strand.
CACAAATCTATGGGGGTAACTTCAATGGAGTGTAGTCCTTTGTGGTTCCACGAGAGTACCAAAGCAAAGAAGCTATGAATGTGAGTTGGGAGAGAGCATGATGGTGAGAGCAGAAGGAAAAATCATTGGCAATGGGAGGGGGGAGGGAGGGAGCGAAGTTGAGAGCGGGGGGAGAAAATATTGAATGAAACCAATAAAGCAATATCAGAGGAGAGAAACATAAAAAAGGGAAAAAAATTAGGACGGTTCCTTATATAACCGTCCTTTAAAACTCTTAAAAGGACAGTTATATAAGGAACCATCCTCTAAAGTTTAAAAAATAATATTTTATTTATAAAAATGTTATAGGCCACATTTTTAAGGACAATTGCTCATGCAACTGTCTTCTAATGGTGTCCTAGAATAGATTTTTTGCACTAGTGGTAGATTCCATGCATCTTATGAAATTTGAAGAATAAGTTACATTATTTATGATTTATAAATAATGTGTTTTTTTAATGAAAAAAAGCACAAACAAACAGAAAACTACAAAGAGGGTGTGCTGATGCATTTTTGTCTCAGAAGAAATTAACTAAGACTAAATTCAGATATGAATTATAAAATGTCTAAAAGACAGATTTATGAAAAGCTATGTTCATAAGGAACAAATAAAAAAAAGAAAATGTATTAACTCACTTTACAATGTCATTGTATTAAAAATATATTCAAATATAAGTTTTTTCTTGAAAAAACAATGTGTTGTAAAAAAAAAAAGATATGGGTCTTGTACATTGCACAAAATATAAGAATTGAGCTATGCAGTTCATGACTGATAAACTTATTTTTTTTAGATTTTTTGACAACATTTTTCTATCACCTTGCTTAGAATTTGAGATAAATAAGGGCTATTATTAATCCCTTATGACCTATTAATTTCTTATGAATAGAACAACTTGACAGAAATGATATATGTATTATATGTGACATCCAGGTGCTGATGAGGGCAGGGGGTAATCGTCGGTGTAAAAAAAGGGGTGTGAGATAAAAAGTGATGAGGCACGGATAAGAAGCGGCTCCTGGCAGGCTTTTAAGCGGGAGGGGCATATGAATGAATCGAATACATATTGGAACAAGAGGGATCTAGAGACTGTGTAGGTATGAGACTATATGGTTAATGATAGTTTAAAGGAATTGATATGTGCTATCTATACCAACAAGGTGTACCTACCTTTTTGGTAGCCTATCCCTTAAGAACTCCTCAGTTAAGTGTGCTTGACTTAGAGTAATTCTGTGATGGGTGACCTCTTAGAAATGTGGTATGTGAGTGAGGACAAAATACACTGAAAGGGCTTGTGTTGGTTTGTGGGGACAGTCATCAATCCTGAATAGCAGTTAGATGTTACAGTTGATATCAGAGCTCGGCCTCTCTTAGTACGATATGGTTCAAGGATGAATTACACGGAAGCTGGTGAGTATGTGACATCCGGGAGCTGGTGAGGGTGGGGAGTGATCACTATTACAATAAAAGGGGTGTGAGATAAAAAGTGATGAGGTACGGACAAGGACCGGCTCCTAGCAGGCTTCTAAGTAGGAGGGGCATATGAATGAATCGAATGCATACCAGAACGAGAGGGATCTAGAGACTCTATAGGTATGGGACTATATGGTTAAAGATAACTTAAAGAAATTGATAGGTACTACCTGTACCTTGCTTGTGTTAGTTTGTGGGGACAGTCATCAATCCTGAATAGTAGCTAGACGTTGCAGTTGGTATCAGAGCTCGGCCTCTCTTAGTACGATATGGTTCGAGAATGAACTACACGGAAGCTAGTGAGTATGTGACATCTGAGGGCTGGTGAGGGTGGGGAGTGATCACTGTTGCAATAAAAGGGGTGTGAGATAAAAAGTGATGAGATACGAACAAGGAACGGCTCCTGGCAAGCTTCTAAGAAGGAGGGGCATATGAATGAATCGAATGAATACCAGAACGAGAGGGATCTAAAGACTCTATAGGTATGGGACTATATGGTTAAAGATAACTTAAAGGAATTGATAGGTACTACCTATACCAGTAAGGTACACCTACCTTTTCGGTAGTATATCCTTTAAGAACTCCTCAATTAAGTGTGCTTGAATTGGAGCAATTCTGTGATGGGTGACCTCCTAGGAAGGAGGTGTATGAGTAAGGACAAAGCACATTGAAAGGGCTTGTGTTGGTTTATTGGGACAGTTGTCAATCCCAAACGGCGGCTAGACGTTACAGTTATCCTTCCTAATCATGTGTTCTGGAGAATAAAGGCAATTGGGATCAATATCTACCATTGGTTGAATTTGCCTACAACAACAGTTTCCACTCGAGTTTGTAAATGTCTCCGTATGAATCATTGTATGGTCGAAAGTGTAGGTTGCTGTTGTGTTGGGTTGAACTCTGGTGAAAGGAGTCTTTTGTGCCCAGATATTATAGATCAAACCTCTCAGCAAATAAAGAGTATTCATCAGAAGCTTTTTTCTGCTTAGAGTCAGTAGAAAAGTTGCGCGGACAGGAGGAGGAGACTATTGGAGTTTGATGCTAGAGATCATGTATTTTTAAAGGTCGCTTCTGCTACTGGTGTTGGAAGATCGATTCAAGTGAAGAAGCTCACTCTGTGGTAAATAGGTCCATATCAAATTCTGGAGCGAATTAGGCCAATAGTGTATCGAGTGGCGCTACCACCTAATCTTGCTAGATTGCATGATGTTTTCCACGTGTCTCAACTCAAGAAGTATCATTTGGATCTGTCTCATATAATTGATGATGAGGCAGTTCAAGTGTGAGAGGATCTGACTTTTGAGGTCACGTCGTTCCAAATTTTGGATGTAAAGGAGAAGCAATTAAGAAATAAGACCATTAAGTTGATAAAGGTCCTATGGAGCGGCTTGATATCCAATGATGTCACATGGGAGATGGAAGAATCGATGCGAAGGAGGTAGCCAGAGATCTTTGCTTGAGGTAAGAGTTGAAACTTCGAGGATGAAATTTTTAAAAGGAGGAGAGAGTGTAACACCCCTCATGACTTTGTTTTGGCATTATGTGTAGAACTGAAGGAAAATAGGATGGAGGAAATTTCAAGTGGAGTCTGAAAGACCTCCACATCACGGCAAGAAGCAGAGCCACTGCAGCAAGAGCAAATCCAGTGGCATTTTTGGCTGAAACATGGTGGAGCCGCGGTGAGCTGTCCCGAAGCTGAGTTGGGAGTCGAGAATCTGGTTGAAATCAGAAACATTTTGGATGAATAGAAAGAAGAAAAACAGAGGGAGCGACGAGGAGCTGTGCTAGGGTTTAAGATTTCTGGGCTTTGAAAGTGATTTTTGGACCTCAAGAGCTTGGATCCATGTGGGTAAGTGATCGTTACTCCTCCCTCTCTATTTTTCTTCAGTTGAAACTTGGGATTTTTCAGTTATAAGTTTGGAACTTCGATTTTGGCCGAGATCCACTGATTGAAATGGATGAAATGGGATTAAGAAAGTGTGTTTTGGTGTTCTTGATGCTTGGGTGTGAATTTTGAAAGGTGTATGCATGATTTGAGCATAACCCTAGGTTGTTTTCAATTAGGCTCTTAGGAATCCGAAGTGTATAAGGTTGAGTAGTGTTTGAATGGGCTCTAAGAGCTTAAAGATGCATGAAAGGGGTGTTGGAACCTTTGGTTAGACTAAAGTAGTTGAATTGTGATGTTTGGTTTATTGGTATATGTGGTTAATTGAAGAATTGTGATATTGTGAAGGTTGTTTGGTTAATAGAAAGGGGTTCAAGCGTGTTGGACAACTCGAGAAGTTCATGGAATTCACGTGTGCGATATTGACACTTGATGTAACTGGGTGTTTATTTGTATTGTATTGTTTATATAGTATGATAGTACATATATTTGTATATATATATGCATGTTTCTTTCATACCACGATAGAGATATGTTTGTGTGTACTGTTTTCTACATATCGTGGTATGCACGTAGCTAGATGATGATTATGATGACTATGATGATAATGATAATGATTAGAGATGATGATGTTGATGTGACATGACATGATGCATACATGACATTGTGACATGATGATGATGATTATATGATGATACATGAGCATCACCACATAACATTGTGAGATTGGGATATATGGTAGATTGAGTGGTGATGATGATATGATATATGATGATATATATACATTAGGGAGGATAAGGATAGAATATATATGTTAGGAAGGATAAGGATGGGATCCCTGTAGCTAAATCACCTCCTATGGTCAGGAGGAAAAGGCAGGCAATGGACTACACCTTCCCTAAATCGCTGCTAATTCATGGTGGGAAAGGGGAAGGAGAGTCACAGTCCAAACATTAGTGTTACCTTTGGCTAGGTGCACTAATGGGATGTGAGCTTGGTGATGTCCTAGAATCAGTCTTCACCGACTATTGGAAGGGAATTACCTATATGAAATGTTTTGTTATGATGATAGCCCATGGTTCTAGCTATGTGCAAGGGAGACATACATTCCATTCATTTCACATTATATTCACTGATTGTATGAGTTATATATGTATATATATGTGTGTGGTTGTCCCTGATTACTGAGACATTGTCTCACACCCCTCTCCCATGAACTAACCTTTTAGGTGACTATTCTGGCACTAGTCTGGAGAAGATACGTAAGTAGCATCGGACATGAGGATATTAGGTCTATGTAGCATGTGTGTAATTTGGATATGTATCTTGTGCCAAGTAGGATAAAATATTTTGTAATGGATGTATGACATGGATAAGGATTGTTATGAATGGATGTTGTATGTATGGATAGGTATACGGAATTGTGTTGTGTGCGTTGTGTATGTTGGATGGTGGTGTATATGTGAATGTTTGGGTCTCGTTGGTGTGTTTTAGGGCCTGTAGCCTAATTTGTCAAATGGGGTTCAAGGGGGTCAAATCTCAAAGGAACAGTTCCTTTGAGGTGAAACCTCTTCGGACAAATTGGTTGAGTGATTTTGGACTTGTGTGAATGGTCCTGGTTGGTCAGGTTGCCTTTAGTGGCAAATGGAAGTTGTGAATGGTGAGTTTTGGTCAAAAAGTAGCCAAAACATTGTCAGGTGTCCAGAATCTCCATACGGAGTTGGATTGAGGTGAAAGTGATGTCTATGGATAGATTGAGACTAGATTGACTTGTAGGAGTTAGAATCAAGTCAATCAGAGGTTAGAGCATAAAGTTATGCACGTCAGAAGTTCACCCCGGTATTGGAAATTTGCTGGTATAAAAAGCCAGCAGGGGGCGCTACGGCGCCAAGTAGCAGGCTGCAGTGCCATGAAGTTCAATAGCATGGTGAGACAGGGGAGGTCTGGAGCCGTGATGGTACTATAGCGGCCACGACCCCAGCCCAATTTTTGGTCAAGTCTGGAGGTAATTGGAGGTAGGGTATTACATTATATACCCTAATTTTTCCTCCCCCTCACAAAGTTTGAGATAAACCTTTGAATATATTGTACTAGTTGCTATAAATTTCATATTATTTTAGTGTTTAGTACATTGGAAATGAATTGAAGGAAAGTAAAAAAGTGAGGGAAAATACTGCCTCATTTTCCCTTTAATTATCATTTTTTTAAAAAAAATTTTGTTTCTATTTATTTATTATTTTAAAATTTCAATACATCATTAATTACCATTTTTTCAATCATATCTTTATCTGTCATTTTAAAATCAATGATAAAACTAACATATTAATTGTATTTTTGTATATGACTAATTGATTTTATTGGAAAAAAGAGTTTTTGTAGAGTTAATTTTCTATTATCATTCCATTTTCTTATTCGTATAATTTGTAACAAATAGGCCTCATATATTGATATATTGATTCATACTTCCTTGAGTGGCATCTAAAGCCCGAAGTAACTGTATTCCACTCAACTTAGAGATTCATCCAAGACATACTTCTTTTCTGCTTGCTTCATCACTTTCTTCTCTTCATGCATTTGTGACTTTATTTTTTCTTAAGTTTCTTCTATTTGTTATTTCTTTTGATTTAGTCATTGAAGGGTCCTTTAGTTCATCTTCTGGTGGTGTTGTTCCCTTGTTTGTTCTCTTTTGATTACCGTTTCTTTTTGCCCAGACCTTTTGATATGAAAATTCTTCATTTCCAGTTGTTCCTTTACAGTAGGCATCTATAGAACTTTTCGTTTCCTAAAGTATTCTCAAACCACCAAAGAAAGGGAAAAAAAGGTTGTCACATACTTGATCAGTGTTAGAACAGTGAAAATATCTATTATTGCAGGAAAATCAAAGGTTGTGTTTATCAAAGTTCAATCTGTGAAGCCTCATATTGGCTTTCTGTAAGTTCAAAATACAAGTTTATGTCTTCCTAATGGTTATATTCTTTTCCTTTAGTGATCAGCTCTATTTTACCAGCAGTTTGTCAAACATTTTGTGGCTTGTTTTTCATTATTTTTATCCACTTTTAGTTACTTATTGTTATTCAATGTTTTGGATTGGGCATGAAATTTTCTTGTGGTGATTCCATTTCAAATAATTGATTTATAGTCATTGTAGAACGTTGAGTGAAAACTACTCGTTTTCTTTTCTGTATTCAATACCAGAAAAAAAACTAGAATAGTAATTTTTACCTTCCTTTCTTGTTTGCACTTGTCCTTAAATTGATTTACATTTCAATTTTATTTGTTATTGGTCATTTTCTAATTTACTATACTGGTTTTGTATTGTGTTCTAGAGAAAAGAATTTCAGAAAAAAGGAAAGTTGTATTGTAGTTCTATGACTTGCTATTCTGATCTCAAGTTTCCGAACTCCAAATTTCATTAGCATATTAAGAAGGAAGCCTCGGTCAGTCACTCATTTTTATTTCATAATGCCTAAAGAATGACTTTAATTTTTTGAGATTTGAGTGTTTCGAGAAAAAAAAATTATTAATTGGTATGTTTAATTAACTTAATTTTCCCTATTCTTTCTACAAGTGATCCAAAAGGAAAAGGATCTATTAATTCAATCTGAAGTCTCTTTTTTTCTTCTTGCTTTCTTGAGGTTGTTTTTCCTTATCTATTTTTCTAGGTATATCATCTTTCTGTAACTCCTTTAGATATTATATTTTGCAGTTTCCTAATATTCCTAGAGGCGCAAATAATCAATGCCCATTGCTTTTAGAGGCTTCATGGAGCAAGGCTCAAGCATTTAAACCAAAAAATTCATACCAAACATGCTATCAACGAAATCACATCTCTTAATCCTAAAATGCGCAATAAGAACTTGTAAAGTGAAAGGGGAAGGAGCCATAGATACATTTATGGCTGGTCATCAAAACCAGAAACCAACAGTAAATCCGGTTTGTTCTGGTCTACCTTGTTCTAGTTCTCAATTGAATTAAAAAATAAAAACTGATGAAAATTGGTTTGACCAAACCTGAGCTAACCATTCAAACTAAAGGGATTAACCTGGTTTGATAATCTTATATGTACACTATGCCAATTTTAAGCTTTATTAGCGCTCAATAATTGGTGTTTCTTTGAAAAACGCCAACTAAAATAAAAGGAGAGAACAAAAGTTGGCGTTTATTTTAAAAATGTCAACTAATATAAAAGAAAGGTTGGCATTTATCAATGAAACGCTAATGTTGTTGTGGGAAAAAGTTGGCGTTTTCATTGTAAACGCTATCTTTTGATATATTAGTTGGCATTTTCATTGTAAATGTCATCTTTTATTATTTTTAAAAAAAACTTAACTTAGCGTTTACATTTAAAATGCTAACTTTTCATGAATTAGTTGGCATTTTTAATTTAAACGTCATCTTTTGTTTTCATTTTTTTTAAAAAACCTTTTGTTTCTTTAAACCTCACTTTCCTCCCTTGGAAATTCCGTTCTCCATCTCAAGCCTGTGTCAAGTCCTCTCAATGCTTCCTTTCTCCAATCTCCTTTAGCTACGAACCCTAGACTCTTATATCATCGCGAACCCAAGTCACCGTTTATCCTCAACCTCCTTCATCCTCTGTGCCTAGCTCCGTCCTCCCACCATGTGCTCTGTCGATGCTCATGACCAAACCCACCTTGTACTCTATCTAAGCTCTCTACTAGACTCACCGTCATCTGAAGTCACTGTGTTTTGTTCTTTTATAGCCTTCATCATTGCTTCACAATCCTCCCTCTTCCGTTACATAGTCATACCTAATCCTACAAGTATATAAGGTTGATCGTAGTAATAAAAAGTCTGGAGTATTTTGGAGTCGAACCTAAGGGAGGTTGTGAAATCTATCAGTCCACAATTTTTAATCCAAGGAAACAATTAACAATTTGAATGAGACAATTTAGAATTTAAAAGAAAGCAAATAACTGAATTGTAGGTTGATTCCGTCACTAGAAGTGTCAAGGGATCGGGGTTCACCTATTGGGATAACTCAATTAATTTATTGATTAGACTCTGTATAATTATAGTGATAATTATTTCTTTTATGTCCTACTCACCTCTCAGTGTAATAGTTCTTGTTTAATTAGAGTTGAATTCACTCTCGTGTAACTCACTCATCTAACCAAACCATGAAACTACAATTAAGTTACTGCAGATTCATAGATCTATCTCTAGTCATGGGAAAATAAGCTAATTGATTTCTTTAGATAAATTCAATTTATCCAAAGTAAAAAAAGAGCAAGTCATGAATCATATAAGTACATCAAAAGTGGATTCACATGCTTGTTGAGGCACTTCTATATCAGTAAATTAACGATACTTCAATGTATGATGTGCATCATTCATTGACAAGTGTAAATCAGATACTTTATTAACTAAATATGTCTAAGTTAAAGAATGGGATATGTTGGGGCACATGATGGAGATAATCTTGAGACTCTTTTCTTTAATAGATATAATTAATATATATTGTATACTATTATTATATATATCCTTGGTTATCAGAAATGCAATAGTGAAACCCAAAATTTGCAAAAATTATAAATAAGTTTTTGGCTGATCAGTCCACTAATGAGTACTGTCAATATGACAATGGAATATTGACTTTATTCATAGCTTCTTTGTTTCTGGCTGCACTCTTGTCCTCTCTAGTGGCTTCCACCTTTACTCGTCAATTTGGACGTAGAAACTCTATACTCATAAGAGGCACCCTCTTCTTCCTCGGTGCACTGATGAATGGCTATGGTTGCACCATTTGGATGTTCATTCTGGGTTGGATGTTAATGGGTTTCAGTGTCAGATTTTTGTAAGCTTAGCTTGACCTCTCAAGAGCTTATGTAGGAGCCTCTTATTAGTAATATACCAATATTTACTTGCTTATCCTAGTTTAAGTGGGTATGCCATTCTCAAGGTTATCTCTTGTTATGGTATAGTATATATATAATTTTTTCCTTGTTTTCTAAGTTTTCTAGGTTATGTTATGGTGATTTTATATATTCACCTTCCAATATGGCTTATTCATATAGTTTGGTGGTGAGGGGAAGTGACAAAGAAAGGTATTGAAGAGAAGGAGAGAATGAATGAATAAAGAAAGCAAAGTAAAATAGTTCCAAATAAACCAGAAAAGCAAAATAAAATAGACTAACAACCAAGAACACACATGTATGAAATTCTTATTCTTATTCTCTTTTTATTATGGTGTTGTTAACTTATATTTATAGTTGATTAAAATTTGTAGGTTTTCAGTTATTTTTGGGATAGAGTGTGAAGGACTAGATACACTATGCATAAAGGACTTGGTGCTTTCCCATGAAAGTATGTTGTATAACTATTGGAAACATGTTCTAACTACAGGCATCTATTGAAAATGATTTTGAGCAATTTGGTGTGAATTACCTGTTTGATGTAGCATGGATTGATTAAGCAATAAATATCTTGTTTGCTTTAGTTATTTTGCTATTATGATTTGGGAAATTGCATGAAAGGGGTAATGAAGTCCTAAAGTTAAAAAAGACTGACCAAGCTTTTTCCATATAGAGTAACAATTCACATGCCATAGGTCTATACAAGGATTGCACATCATCTACTGTTTGCTACTGGTCTACTAGTTTGAACCTCAAGCCCTCAACCTCATCAATCAACAACTCAACCTTCCTTTCTCTTGTTAATTTTATCAATCCTTGAAAATGAAGTATTATTACTTTTTTAATTATACCAGGAGAGCTTAAAATTTTAATCTCTCCCCATACCCCACCCCCACTGCTTTTGCCTGTGTTAGCCTCATATGACATTTGATATGTAATTTCTTAGAAATAAAATTTTGGGACCTTATGTTTTTATTTTGATTAAATAACTCTTTATAGTTTTATATCATTAAACAATGGATTCTTACTATTTCAAAAACTTCACAATTTAATTTTTTTATCCTCTAGATGGCATTAACATTATTAAAATTGTGATGATATGGTTAATGATTAGTTAATTTAGATTAACAGATTATATTTTTTTCTCTTTCTTTTTTTCCCGCAAAAAGCAGATGATTCATATTGTTATGTTTATAATTTTTTGGTTGCATATTGTAGAATCTACATATATAAAGCAAGTTTTATTTCTTGCTCTTACATACAGTTTTATCACATTTGAGTCTATGGAGTAACTTTTGTTGGCCATAGAACATAGAGTTACCTATTAAACAATTAATGGCTTGTTGGCCATTGCTTTATAGGACAACAATGATGAGATGCAAAATCAATTGGCTTCTACTCCTATAGTTGGTTCCCCATTAAATGGCACCAACTATGTTTTCTTTCATGTATTCTCACATCTAGTAATTTATGTTTTTCGTGTTAGTCATAATGTGAGAGTTTTTGAGAGCATAAACTTGTAGGCTAATGCTTGTGTCTGAATGATTTAGACAATTTCCTTTTGATAAACTCTAATGATCAGATTGAACATAACATGGGTGAAAAATCTAATATGGAGAATCAGAATGCTAGCAATTAGAGAAAGAATCTTGTAAAATCTGATATGGATAATCACAATGCTAGAATGCCAGCCGTTGAGGTAAAATTTCTTCTATAGGGTCTGATTTTTGTGAGATCTTTTAATTATTTTATACCCTCTTATGCTTAATGGACCAACAAATGAAAAGGGAAAAAATCTCATTCCTCCTTGCCATTGTGTCATTGTATTTTAGATTCCTAAATTGTTGAGATGGATTTGGTTGATAAAGGTGTTACTTGTTCATATGTTGGTGACAGGGAAGGCATTGGTTGATTGTTTTTTGCTTTACAGGTTGTACCTTGGTTGTTTATTATTATTATTTATTTCTTTGATGATAGGTTGTATTTTAGATTTTTCTTTTTGTTTTTGAATTGGTTTCTATAACTTTATTTGTTATTAATAAAATTGATTTTTGTTAACAAAAAAATTATATAATAGGTAGAATAGGAAAGAAAATGAAAATTATTTTCTTAATTTTTTTAAAAAAGAGAAAAGTTGGCATTTGTATGAAAACACCAACTAAAATGACCATTAGTTGGTGTTTAAAGTACAAAACCCAACTAACGTAGGCACTTTAGTTGGCTTTGTACTACAAACGTCAACTAAAGCTCCTACTTTAGTTGGCCAACTAAAGTAGGAGCTTTAGTTGGAATTTGCGGAAACAAACACCAACTAAAGATCCACTTTAGTTGGCACTGGAATAGTCAGTATTTCTGAAACGTCATTAAAAGCCAAAAATAAATGCTAACTATTCCATTTTTTGGTGTAGTAATATATGTAAAATATTATATATACATATATATTTATTGAGGGGTGGAACGAGGAAGTTAACTGTGGTGAGCCAAATTTTTAGAATATATATAAGTTTTTTTAGTATTTATCATATATATATGTAAGTTAATTAGATTTTTTAAATATAGATATATTTAACATATATTTTAATATATTCATTTTAAGAAAAAATCTAAAAATTATATTTTTGATATGTTATTGTATTGTGATGATTTGAAAAAAAAAGTATATAACTTTGAATTTTATTAATAGAGTTAATACTATCAATAATAAATATATTTTAACAAACTAATAAAATATGTATTTTATATTTTATTTAATTATATTAGAAATATATATATATATATCAGTGTGTGTATGTGTGTGCATGGATGGTAGGAATATTTGGAGGGGAGGGGCTTGGGGGGACCAAACCCCTCACCTCCCTCCTATTATACCGATAAGGGAGAGGGATTTGAGGGGACCACAGCTCCCCTAGTCCCCCCATCCCTTCGCCCTTGTATATAATAGTATATATACATTCAAAACACTACATTTTACAATGTGAAACCTATTTCCCATCTTTCCTTTCCCCATAAACGGCTACCCTCCTTCTCACTGGTGAGATTTTTCAATGATGGCGCATAGCTCTCTTATCATTGTCTATTGTTATCCTCGAGCTCTACATTCATCCACCATCATTGTTGTTCCTCTATGGTAGTCTTCCTCATTGATTTGGGGATGTGGTTTCTCTGATTGTTCTCTCTCTCTCCCTCCCTCTTATGCCTCACTATCATTTTACTTGGTTTGGTAGCCTGATCTCGAACCAAAAAGCCCAGCTCGATCTAGTGCCATGTTCTTCCAAGCTAGATAGGACTGGGGGCTGCAAAATCTAGCTAGTCTAAAGCATTACCTAGACTGGACCTCAGGTTGATGTACAACCAGGTCTAGTTTGGTCTTTATACAGCCCTAGATGCATTACCTTGAAGATTTGCTTGCTAGAATGGTGTATTTTGATCCAAATCTCTCTCAAACGCTTTGTCCCAATGTTTTGGATAAACTGTAGCCCCTCTCACTCTATTTTTGCATCACAATAGGGGCATTTATATAGCTGGCACAAAAACAAGTTGACTTTTGTAGGCTTTCGCTGGCTAAATGCGAGATTTAACATACTAATGCATTGTAAGTCAGCTTCCCCAAGTATAAGTCAATTTCTACTATTTTCTAGAAGAAAAATCAGTTTCTGGTTAAGTTAACTTCTTCCTACTTCTACTCCTAGAATTTATCCGAAAAATACATAATAAGTGGGATTTGGACCTCCAAAACTTGATTAAGACACTAAATCATATATTTAAAACTTTGGGGTCTTATAAGTAGTGCTTCTAGCTAGGGCCACTTTCCGCAAAAAATATGGCCAATGGTGGCGCATGCCAAAGAGCACTTCTATTAGTGGTGCTTCTTATGGAGCTTTTTGGAAATTGCATCTAAATGATGTTTTAGAGGAGCTGTTTTTAAAGTGCCACTAATATCTACTTTTTTTTGGGAAGTACATTTGATTCTCATGCATTTTTTTTTTTGCCATGTGTAGCTTGCTTATGTCTATAATTCACTTGCATGGTGACATATTCAAGTTTTATAGCAAACTAACAAAATAATGAAAATATCACAGTAGTAAAAGAAAACATTAAAAAAAGAAAAAATAAAGTCTCTTCAATCTATATTTAAAACAAAGTACCAAATTAATAAGTTGTAGTATTTTTGATTGTGCACATCCTCCTTCAGTTAACTTTTGTCTTCACTTTTATTCATATGGTTTTTCATATGGTGTGAACTTTTTCTCTTTACACCCTTCACTTCCTCATGTTGACTTTTAGAGTAAAGTAAGATAGAAGATAAAAAGAAGCTTGTTCAATAGTTTACACATGGGAAATTGCTTTAACCAATGAGAAATTGAAGGATCTCGTGAAGGCAATGAAAATCCTGATATTGGTGAGTTGAAAAATTTGTCAATCACATCTATAAATATTCTTATTCATGATGCCATTGTTTTGCCAAAGCACTTGTTCTTACTTAATCTTTTGGAAAGATATAGAATATTTGTAACATCCTACCAAAAGAAACCTCTAATCTTGCCCAATCTCTTCAACTACTAGCTAAACACAGCCTAACACCTCAAATTCACTTCCCAAAACATTAAAGCACCGGAAAAACACCAAAGGGCACCAGAATAGGATGAGGCCACGACACCAAGCAATAATGCCCTGCCGTGGCCTTAGCTAGGCAGTATTGCTTGGTGCCGTAGCAAAGATGCTGGCACCGCGGTACTAACATCAGAATTCATATTAGCAAGCTATTGATTTTCTAGGCCAAGTTCCATTATGAACAACTTCATGCTCCGACCTCCGATTAACTTGATTCTAACTCCTACAAGTCACTCTCATCATTATCTAACCATGGGCACCAATTTCACTCGAATCCAACTCCATTTAGAGATTTTGGACATCTAATACTATTTTGGCCACTTTTTAACCAAAACACATAACCTATCACCTCCAATTGCTACCTAAGGCAAATGGACACTCAGGGACCCTTCACATAGGTCCTATTCAGTTCATTCAACTTGTTTAAGGAGGTTTTACCTTGAAGAAATCTCTCCTTCAAGAATTGACCCTCTTGAACTCCAAAATCACATAATGGACTAAGTGCCCAAAACTCACATACATGACCCAAAACCATCTTTGGGCTTCCCTATACGACCATTCTAGCGTACAGACGCATGCTCCTTCAATAAAGACCCACATCGGGGTCCACTAACATCATCAATCACATTTAACCCATTCATGACACTTATCCATTTCACGCATAACATCCATCAACATCATTATCATCTCATAGTCATTTTATCATCACATAATATACAGCCAATACTCGCAAGACACTTATACAGACCTCATATACTACATACCAGTAGTACTCCCCAGGAATACTCAGAACAGGCAATACACTCAATTACCATCTACTTGGCACAATACTATATAAACTAAATTACGACTACAATTATGCTTGGGATTCCCAAAGACAGAGAGGCTTGTAACTCCATGATCCTCTCTGAACTAGCACCAGAGTCTTCACCTGAAAGATTAGTCATGGAGGGGGGTGTAAGACAATGTCTCTGTAACTGGGGACAAACACACACACACTATAATATCATCAATACTACACACATATACAAATGATGCAGTGCAATGCCAATGTCATAAGATGCATGTCTCAATGCACATCTCGATGCATATCTACCTCAACATGGCTAGAACCATAACCTGGCATTATCACAAGGCATTTCAATAGGTGAATCCCTTCTAACAGTCAGTGAAGACTGATTCTAGGATATCACCAAGCACACCTCACACTAGTGTACCCGGCCAAAGGTCATATTAGTGATTGGACTGTGGCTCCCCTGGACCACCTCGAATTGGTGGTAATTTAGGGAAGGTGCAGTCGACTGCCACCTAGCTCTCTTGGCCATAAGAGAGGATTTAGTGGCAGGAATCCTATCCTTTTCCTCCCTAATGATATATCATGTCCCAAGGAGAGGATTTAGTGGTAGGGATCTTTTGACATCATCATATCGTATATCATCATATCTCATCTTATCACCACCTTCCATTACACCATATCTGTCTGTGCTCATGTGGTAGTGATGTATATGCCATGCTAACATGCCTCGTAACATGCACGTATATATCATCTTCACAGTCATCATCATAGTCTTGTTAGCATGCAATGATATGAGAGTGCCACAATCACGTATACACATATACAAAATCACACTCATCATCGTCACATATTCATATTTACACATATATCATCATCATATACTATCTCATCTATCTGTGTGTATAATATCCCAAAATTTTACTGGATATAAAGTAACAAAAGAGGAAGAAATAAACGATAACGTGAAATATACAAGGAATTTACGAAAACAGACAGACACCGTTTTACGTGAAAAGGGGCAAAAGGGTCAATTTTCCTAGTCAGATGGAAAAATGAGAAATTATATTTTTACCCCTAAATAATTTCAAATATGACATCCGTGTCCCTAAATTTATAAAAATTACGCGGAGAAGAGATAGAAAAGCTCTTGGGAAAAATTACACCTAATGATCCGAAAGTTTCAGAAATTATAATTTAACCCTGGGTCAAGGGTAATTTTGTAAATATGAAAAATTACTGTCAGAACGAAGCCCTTGATGAGAGAAGTCCAATGGTATATGGAACTAAAGGTTAATGTTCAAGAATAATGAAATAATCAGTGCCGAGTGTCTAAAAGTAACAGTAAACTAATAAAGTAAACTGTGGGCCCTACTGATGGTTAAAAGGTAACCAGGACAGGATATGGCCCATACATAGATATTATTTGGTACAGGATAATTATGGACATATAAAATAAAATTAGAATAGTCCTATAGCCCAAAAATGCTAAATTACTATAAAAAGTAGTTTTATCAGTATGGTTAAAAGTTACCCGGTTTAAGATATATCTGGACCAGCAAAAATTGAGCAATTTTGGACACTTAAACACCACTTATTGTCTTCTGAATTGGGTAGCTTGGGCAGCCAATTTTTGCCCCAAAACTTCCTCAAGAAGGAGTTGAAATTTTGACCAAAAAGTAACCTAAGCTTAATTAAGAGTTAATCATGATTAAGCTACATAATTAAGTCCCTTAATCACCCTCTTTCTTATGCACTTTCATGAGCATTCAATAAGCAAAACAGAGGAACAAAAATTATAGAGAAAGAAGAGAGAAAGAGAGAAAGGAGAAGAGAAAACTCAAGGGAAAAATTGACAGCTCAATTGGTAAGTTGCTTCTCTACTTCAAGCTTGTTAGTTGTAAGGCTTGAAGCATGGTTCATGGAGTAGAAATTATTCTCCATTCTCTTATGGTTTCATCCAAACTTTAATTTAGCAAGAAAATGAGTTTTCCAACCATCAAAATTAGGGGAAATGCTAGAATACTCATTTAAAGCTTGAATATGCAAGTAGTTAGTTGTATAACAAAGTATATTAATTTTTCTTAAGTTCCCCTGATTTTGGATGAGCTACTGTTCACACTAAGGGTTGGAATTTCATAAATTGGACCTCAAAAATGGGTTCCCTGTTAGATAGACTGACTTCCCAAGAGGGGGGTGAATTGGGAAGATTGAAAATTTTCTGCAAAAAGTCAAGCAGGTGAAGAATGCAAAGTATGATAGTAAAACAGAGTATAAAAGAACAAACTGTAAAAGTAGTAGTAGGGAAGAGAAAACTCAGATATTTATCCTGGTTAGGTCTCTCCACTTGACCTACGTCCAGTCCCCAAGTCACCACTTGAGATTTTCCACTATTCTGCAAGAATTCTGTGGGCTTCTTACAAATGCCTCAGTACAAAGTTGGTGCTCTATTTTAGAGCTCATTCTTTCACTCAATGCACTCTTACTAAGTACTTCCCCAATCCCTTGTGATATCCCCTCACAAGAAAATCTTTCTTCCAGATGAAGATAAAATTATTTACAAAGAATAAACTCTCTTAATTAGAGTGAATATGAAAGTTGGAGTACAAATATTGAAGTGTGGAGAATGAGACTTTGAGTAGATGATTTGGCAGAGTTTCAGTATGTACAAAGTTAAAATCATTACCCACAACTTCAAATGATGTTATATTTATATATTTAGGTCTCAACTATATGTTAGAGATAAAATTTATCCGTTGGAGAAGTTATCTAACGGTTATTCTGAGAAACTATCCATTAACCAACCGCATTTAATGCTTCTGACATACTAAAATTTGAATTTTGGTTGGTCAACAGACGAATTTAGTAGGAACCGAAGGTTAAAGATTCCAACGTTGAATATCTGAAGTTCGTCTGTCATGAAGCACAGTTCAAATTTTAATCTTTGGAAAATGTTTTCATGTTGTGACATATGAATTTTCATATTTAGAGACATTCTGTTAAGTGTGAATAGTACTTTCAATTTGCTACAGTGCTTTCAAAATTTAAATTTTGGAACCCCAAAATTCATCTATCAGTAGTTGGTTTATAAGGCATGGTAGTTCATCTTATTTGAAATTCAAATTTTCAAAGGGCAAAGTTCGTATGTCAAAGTTGCCTATTTTAAGACTTACTTCAAAATTTGAATATATGAATACTATCATTCGTATGTCAACATATAATTGTAACAGACTCACAACCTTAGTTTCTAAAATTTGAATTTTCATGTTTAAAGTTTGTCTGTCAGTGAGCAACTTTGAAACTCAATCTAAACTTGGTTTCAGATGAACTTTGACATAATTTCAGACGAATTTTTTTAGTTTTCATGAGTTACATTTTGTCTGAAATTCAAATTTTTAAAACCCAAAGTTCGTCTGTTACTGAAAGCTCCTTTCAGACACTTATCAAAATTCAAATTTTTCCAAGCCAAAATTCATCTATCAGAGAAGTATATCTTCAGACTTATTCAGTTTTAATTCGAAATTCGAATTTCCAAAGCGAAAGTTCGAATTTCCAAGATGACAGTTTAGTATAAACCATTCAAACTTCGTCTGTTGATGGGTGTTTTTCAAATATTCCATAAATTAACATAGAATCAAGGTTTTAAAACATCTTTTCACCAAATCAAAGTCTTTTACTCAAATTAAAACACAACTAAACATTCTACATCTATCCTTGCACAGATTTATCCAGAATTTCTTCACTTGAAACCTTTTGAGCACCTTTGATATCTTTATTCTAAGCTCTTAAAGGTTGGTTTGGAATCATCAAAACTCTTGATTAAACATTCTCCCCCTTTTTGATGATGACAAAATAACTTACAAACTGGATTAGTACTTGGGTTTGCTTTAACAAGCTCCCCCTCAACATATGCATTATATTTCAAAAGATATCATATATAGTAGATCATGTGAAGAGATTCAAAGAGTAATAAGAACAGATTAGTGCAATCAAGGAATTCTTTCATTTTATCAAATGTTGCTTTACAAGAACCAATTAATGCAAAGTACTTCAAAATATTCAAAACACAAAACAAACACAAAACACAACCCACAAATATCAAAAACAAAATACAGTACTACAAGAGGACCCAAGCCTAAGTTTTAATCACTTCTACAATCACTTCTTCTTTGACTTGGTCTTCTTGCTGTAAGTCTTTTCAAATGGCTCAGCAGTAGATTTTCCAGTTTGCTTACTCTTCTTCCCCTTTTTGGCATCATCAGGAAGGTGAACAAAATCAGCCGGAGGAGGGATCTAAGAAACCGGAATAGCTTTGAGGGGCACAAGAGCAAAAGGAAGATCTGGATTAACTGATGGAGGAGGCTCAGAAGGCTCAGGACTTGGATCTTCATCATCAGAGACCTTAAGCAGCTCTTGCATTTTTTGCCTGGAAAGAGCCAATTGAGCTCTTTGTTCTTCTGAAAGACCATAAGCAGTGAGAGAAGGAGGAGCAGGGTCATCAGAATGAAACATTTCTTCAAGCCTTCTCCTCTGAGCTTGCAACAGAGCATTATGAGCAATGGCTTCTAGATCAACAAAAGGCACAATGCTCCTTTCCTCATTTAGGGCAATCTGCAGGAATGGTGAAGCAGAGATGGCTGCCAATAGTCTTTCAACTTGCTCAGATTCTTGAGTGGAAAGAATTGAATCCTGAGCATCTGCTGTAATAGGCTCATGAGGACTTGTTTCCTGAAGATCCTCTTCCTCTATGCCTTAGTCCAAGGGAGGACCAGGACTTGCCTCATTACTGAAGGCCTATGGTGTGCTTAATGTGCCAACAGTTTCAGTCTCTCGTGCTGTAACATCAGGAATAGGAGATGCCATCACAAAAGGACTTGGAGGCTCAGGAGTTGGGGATACAACAGGCTCAGAGAAACCTGGCTGAGGTGGAGCTGATATGGCAGGAATTGCATTTCAAATATCTTCATATGTATCAGCAACCACTTTCATGTTTTTGGCCAACTGGTGGATCTGATCTTGTAGATGAGCAAACTTGGCATTTTGCTCATCCCTTATGCTCAGTATAAGTGTAGACAAACTGTCATATAACTCAGTGATCTTGGTTGGCTTGGCACGAGAGGAGGGAGTAGATGGAATGTGAGTAGGCTTAGATGGAGATGGGACTGGCTAAGAAGGCTGAGGTGTAGGTCTTGCAGGGGCCTCGAGGTACCTTCTTGCTGTAAGGAGGCATCCTCAACAAAGAAAAGATCTTCAGATTTTCCTGCTTCCTTTCCAACCTATCTTCCTTCATTCTTCTCAATCCCCATTCTTTGTAGTTCCTCTTCCTTGAAAATCTTAGTGGGCTTCCCTTTTCCTTTCTTAAGGTGCTGAATTCTAGCATACTGTAGAATTCTGGAAATGATTGCTGCATAGGGAAGTGTAGAGTCTTTTCTCTGATCTCTTGCCTTAATCATGCATTGGAGAATGATATGTCCCATGTTTATAAGCTTCCCACGCATGATTGCTGTCATCACATGTGCCTCTGCCCTTGTGATCAGATTGAAGCTACCACCTTTATTGAAGATAATCCTAGACACTATGTAGTGTAGGATCCTCACTTGAGCACTGAGGTCAGTTGGCTTCAGCAAATTTATGGTTAGCCTATTTTCTCTTCTTCTGAACTAAGTGTTCAGGATTGTGCTCTCCTTGTAGTTCAGGAACTATCCACCTTCTTCATCAGCAGTCTCTGCCTCATCCATATACCCCGAAGTAGTGATGTCAATCTTAAGGCCATCTTACCCTGGAATTTCCAAAACTTCATTGAATGTTTCATCTGTGAGCCAGATGGTCCTTGATCTCAGATTGACTTCCCATTTCTTCTTCTTGCTATTGTATTTCAGGGAGGCATACCATGTCTTAACCACTTCATCATCATACCTCTCCAGTATCTCGAACAGATTCTTATATCTCAACATCCATATCCCAGCATCAAAATTGTTAGAGACTAAGAATTCTTTGAAGTTCACGCAATGAGGCTTAATTACCTTTTTATTTGCAAACTTGGTCGAGTATTCCTCCTGAATCTGAGAAGTGCTCCATAATGGCAGTGTAGTGAGTTGGTGTTCTCCAGATTCAGTACTGAAAGAGGAAGTGGAAGCAATAGCAGCAGAAAGAACAGGGACTGAAGGTTCTATTTTCTTCAGAGCAGAAGGTCCAGCTTTCTTAGAATCAGCCTTTGGGGTTGTTTTCTGTCATTTTGAGGGAGTTGCCTTGCTTGATTCGGCTTTTCTCTTCGATTTTTCACCCTCCTTTGAGGCATATTAGGATTTAACCACTCTCTTTGGTCGTGCCTCTCCTTTTCCAGCTTTTGGATTCTTTACTCTTGCCATTTTCATGGATGAATGTTACGGAATAGAGCAGAGAATGGTTTTATAGGATGCAAAAAGGAGTTTAAATGGTGGGAAATGAAGGTTTTTGGTTAGAATTGAAGAGCATTCAAGAGAGAATTGGAACAGACTCAGAGAGGAAATGAATAGGGTTGCGTCTGTTCTGTGAAAAATTGTCAGTTTTAACATAAGTAACCTACTGACAGACAAATTTTGAGAGGTCAAAATTTGAATTTTGAGCAGTTAAAAGTTAAACCGTTTAGCAAAGCTTACTGACAGACGAATTTTCTTATGAAAGTTTGTCTGACAGTGGCTTGATTCAAGCAGCACAAGATGAACAGATGAACTTTGTTACAACGAAGTTCGAATTTCAAAGAGCAGGAATCAAGCAATAATTATTACAGCAAACAACAGACGAATTATGCTTATGGAAACTTATCTTTCAAACATTTAGCATGATGAGCATGATTCAATAGACGAATTTTGAATCAGAAATTCGAATTTCTACATTTTTGTAAAGGTTCTCCAACATGCGTATGTTGAGAAATACTCATTTGTACAATCATCCATTTGGACAACCATAACATTGAAATTTTTATTCTTGAAAATTCAAACTTTCAAGGACTAACAGACAAATTTTGAGGGACCACTGAGAACTGTTACAGTGTATACCAAGCTGATGTTCGTCTGTTTGGCATCTAAATTCGAATGTTGACCATGCTGACTTTTTCAAAAACACAGATTATCAAGCAAATTCATCTAACGAACATCTGAAAAGCGAATTTTAATCTTATAAACTTACAGAATGGATTAGAAACTCAGAATTCTTACTTTCTTCTTCACCTTTTGATCATTCCATTCTGGTGTGCTCTATTTTTCAGATTTATTGCCATTGAATCTCATGAGGAGCACCTGCAACTTAAATTAAATTCACTCCGATGCTAAAGTTAGAATTAATTTGAAGTTAGAAAATCTAAAAACAGGATTGCACAAAGATTTACTTATAGTTTATTGGGATTTACCATACCTAATTCTCTCCTGATTTTGCAATGTCTATCTTCTGATAGAGGCTTTGTCAGGATATCAACAACTTGATCTTCTGTTGGGATGTATTCCAATCTAATTTTTCCTTTCAGAACATGATCCCTTATGAAGTGGTGCCTAACTTCAATATGTTTTGTCCTTGAATGCATGACAGGATTCTTTGTGATGTTAATGGCACTTTGTTTGTCACATATGATTGGTATTTCCTTCATCTCAACCTCAAGATCTTCAAGCTGCTGTTTTATCCAGATGATTTGGGCACAACAGCTTCCACCTGCAACATATTCAGCTTCTGCCATGGATAAGGCCACACTATTTGCTTCTTGCTAAACCATGAAACCAAGGACCCTCCAAGAAACTGACACGTTCCACTTGTGCTTTTTCTGTCAGTTTTGGATACTGCAAAGTTAGCATCAGTGTATCCTTTAAGATCTTCTCCAATGCCCTTTGGATACCAAAGACTCATCTGTGATGTTCCAATAAGATATTTGAAGATATGCTTCACAGCAGTTGCATGGATTTCCTTGGGACATGACTGGAACCTTGCACACATATAGACACTAAATATAATGTCAGGTCTATTGGCAGTTAGGTACAGCAGAGATCCAATCATTCTTCTATACTGAGTTATATCAAACATTTTTCCCTTTTCATCCATATCTAGTTTGGTTGTAGTAGCCATAGGTGTTCCCATTGGCTTGGCATTCTCCATTCTAAACTTCTTTAGCAGTTCTTTCAGATACTTGGATTAATTGAGAAAGATATTGTCATCACACTGCCCGATTTGCAGTCCAAGGAAGAAGTTGAGTTCACCCATCATGGACATTTCGAATTCTCCCTGCATTAGCTTAGAAAAATTCTTGCAAAAAGATTCATTAGTAGCACCAAATATAATATCATCAACATATATTTGAACAATAAGTAAATCCTCATTTTCTTTCTTAGTGAATAAAGTTGTATCTACTTTTCCTCTATTGAACCCCTTTTTAGTTAGAAAAGTACTTAATCTCTCATACCATGCTCCAGGGTCTTGCTTTAAACCGTAAAGGGCTTTCTTCAGTTTATAAACATGGTTTGGTTTTGTAGAGTCCTCAAATCCTGGAGGTTGGTCTACATAGACTTCTTCCATGATATATCCATTTAGAAAAGCACTCTTCACATCCATTTGGTATAACATAATATTTTTCATGCATGCATATGCTAACAAAATTCTAATAGCTTCTAATCTGGTCACTAGAGCAAAGGTTTCTTTAAAATCACTACCTTCTTCTTGATAATATCCTTTTGCAATCAGTCTAGCTTTATTTCTAATTATTGTTCCTGATTCATCAAGTTTATTTTTAAAAACCCATTTACTGCCAATGACAGTATGATTTTTGGGTCTGGGCACTAAATCCCAAACTTGATTTCTTTCAAATTGATTTAACTTATCTTGCATAGCCAAAATCCAGTATTCATCAGTTAAGGCTTCCTCAGTACATTTGGGTTCAATTTGTGAAATGAAAGCACAATTTATCATTGTTGAATCAATAAGTTTTGATGATTCCAAATCAACTCCCAAGAGCTTGGATTGAAGATATCAAAGGAGCTCAAAGTGTCTCAAGTGAAGAAAATATGAGTAATCATTGCTAGGATTGTTGTAGGATCTTTTGACATGGGTAAAAGACTTTGATTTGATGAAAAGGTGTTTTAAAAACTTGATTTTATGTTAAATAATGAAATATTTGAAAAATACCCACCAACAGACGAAGTTTGAAAAGATTATATTGAACTGTCATATTGGAAATTCGAACTTTGGCTTTGTAAATTCGAAATTTGAGCTAAAACTGAATAAGTCTGAAGAGCTGCCTCTCTGACAGACGAATTTTGATTTTACAAAATTCAAATTTTCATAAGTGTCTAAAAGAAGCTGTTGAGTAACAGACGAACTTTGGGCTTTGAACATTCAAATTTCAGACAAAATGAAATTTATGAAAACTGAAGAAATTTGTCAAAAATAATATTGAAGTTCATCTAAAATCTAGATCATATTGAGTTTCAAAACTGATCTCTGACAGACGAACTTTGAACATGGAAATTCAAATTTCAGAAGCTAAAGTTGTAAGTCTGTTGAAATGACATAATGACATATGAAGGACAGTGTTTACAAATTCGAATGTTGAAGTAAGTATGAAAAGAGGTCTCTCTGACAGACGAATTTTACTCTTTGAAAATTCAAATTTCAGAGTAAATGAACTACTTTGCCTTTTGAACCTGCGATGGACAGACGAATTTTGGGGTTTCAAAATTCGAATTTCGAGGGCACTGTAGCAAATTGAAAATACTGTTCACACTTAACAGAAAAACTTTCTTCTTGAAAATTTGTATGTCACAACATGAAAACATTTTCTAAGTTTCAAAATTTGAATTTCACTTTATGAATAGACGAACTTCAGTGTTTCAATGTTGGAAGCTTTAACCTTCGGTTCCTTCAAAATTCGTCTGTTGACCAACCAAAATTTGAATTTGAGTATGTCAGAAGCATTAAATGCGGTTGGTTAATGGATAGTTTTTCAGAGTAACTGTTGGATAACTTCTCCAACGGATAGATTTTGTCTCTAACAGACATTTGAGACCTAAATCTATAATATAACATCATTTGAAGTTGTGGGTAACGAATCAAACTTTGTATATACTGAAATTCTGCCAAATCTTCTACTCAAAGACTTTTACCATCTTACTTCAATTTTTGCACTTCAACTTTCATATTAACTCTATTCAAGAGAGTTTCATCTTTGTAAACAATCAAATCTTCATCTGGAAGATAGATTTACTTGTGAGGAGATATCACAAGAGATTGTAAAGCACTTGGTGAGAGTGCAGAAAGAGATTGAGTGAGCTCTAGAAAATAGAGCACTGACGTTGTACTGTGGCATTTGCAAGAAGCCCGTTGAATTCTTGCTGAATAGTGGAAAATCTCAAGTGGTGTCTTGGGGACTGGACGTAGGTCAAGTGGAGGACTGAACCAGGATAAATATCAGAGTTCTTCTTCACTCTATTACCACTCTTTTATCTTACTGCTTTATACTCTATTTTTCTGTCATACCTTGCTTTCTTCACTACTTTCACTTTGTGCAGAAAATTTTTATTCTTCTCAATTCACCCCCTCTTGGGAAGCCAGCCTAACTAACAAGTGGTATCAGAGCTCGGATTCCCAATCAAAGGATCTCACAGTCCGGGAATTAAGATGGCTAGTTTTGGAGAAAGCATATTACTGGAAGGGAACAACACAAATAAACTACCTGGCTTCAGTGGAGAACATTATGGGTACTGGAAGATGAGGACGCAGATCTATCTCCAGTCAATTGATCTTGACATCTGGTCAGTCATTGAGAAAGGAGACTTTGTCCCAATGGCTTTAGAAGATGATGGAAAGTACAGAGAAAAGCCAGAAGCTAAATAGAATGAGGAAGACAGAAGGAGAGTCTTGTTGAACTTCAAGGCAAAACATTGTTTAGTAAGTGCCTTGAATCAAGACAAATTCTACAGAGTCTCACAATGCTCCACTGCCAAGGAAATGTGGGACACCCTGTAGATTGCTCATGAAGGAACAACTGGAGTCAGGGAAAATAAACTGAATACCTGTAGTGGAGAATACGAGAATTTCAGAATGGCCGAAGGTGAAACTGTAAAAGAGTTACAAAAGAGATTCACTCTCATTGTGAATCAACTAAAGAGCTTGGGAAAGGAATACACTCAAGCAGAGAAAGTTAAAAAGATCCTCAGAGCTCTCCCTCTGGAATGGCAGCCCAAGATAACAGCAATAGAGGAAGCTAGAGGAGAATCAATGGCCTCTGTCACAGCTTTTTTCGGCAGCCTTGAGGAGTATGAAGGAAAAATAACAGCTCTCAAGGAAGCTGGATAGGACAGAAAGAAGAAAGGCCTTGCCCTCAAAGCCGGTGAAGAAAAAGAAGAAGAATCTGATGAAGGAGACGAGCTGGATGAAGAAACTCTGGCTATGATGGTCAGAAAATTCAGAAGATTCTACAGCAAGAAGAGAAACAAGAGAATCTTCAAGAAGGGAGCAGCTGGAGAAGGCAAAAGAGAGGCAAAAGAACCTGTGACTTGCTATGAGTGCAAGAAGCAGGGACACATCAAATGGGATTGTCCTCAATTTCTAAAGAAGCAAGAGAAAGAAAAGAAAGCTGCTGACAAAGGGAAGAAGAAGAAAGCCTACATCTCGCCAATCTGGGGCAACAGCTCAGATGAGGATGGAGAAGATGAAGATGAGATTGCCAACATTTGTTTGATGGCACTTGCTTCTGAAGAAGCTGAACTCCCATGCAGCAGTGATCAAGAAGAAGAGGTATGTGAATCTGAACCTTCCTATTCTGAATTACTGAATGCATTTCATGAGCTTCATGATGAGTTTATTAAAGTTGCTAAAGAACTAAAACTAGTAAAGAAAAAGATTAATAAACTGGAATCTCAAAGCAACATTTCTAAAATTACCTCTTTACCTACTGATGAATCTGTTTGCTATAAATCATGCATTGAACTGAAGCAAACTAATGAATATTTAGTGAAAAGCATGTCTAGGCTTACAAGAGGTAAAGATATGTTGTTTTCTTTAATGGGGAGCCAAAGAATATCACAAGGAAAAACTGGACTTGGCTATGATCTATGTGTAGTTAAAGAAAAGATTAGGAAGAAAAATCAGAATGTATATATGAGACATTTTGTGCATGCTAATGGAAATAAAAGGAAAGATCATATGTCACCTCACATTGAATCCTATAATCAACCAAGGCATACAAAACAAAAATATTATCTGCATTGTTTTCTTCTTGCCTCTCAATCTAGCAGTCCCATTACCACCTGTAACTTCTGTAATAAAAAGGGACATATTTCTAGCTCTTGTGCCTTGAAGAAAAATGGACTAAACAGAACTATTAAATGGGTTCCCAAAGGTACATCTGTATCTAGGGAAAAGACTACTGACAAAAAAGGACCCAAGCAGATTTGGGTACCTAAAAAGAAAACTTGAACCTTGTTTTGTAGGTCTATCTCAAAGCTAAAAGGAGCAACAAATGGTATATGGACAGTGCCTGCTCAAGTCACATGACTGGTGACAAGGGGAAGTTCATCACCCTTAGAGACAAGAAAGGAGGAAAGGTGACATTTGGAGATGATCAATATGGCAAAATAGTCGGCATTGGCATTGTGGGCAAAAATCCTGAAACATCATTTGAAGAGGTGCTGTTTGTGATAGGCCTCAACCACAATCTGCTAAGTGTGAGCCGTTCGACTCAAAATTCTGCCTAGTCATCAGAAAAAGTGATCACAAAGTAATCCTCAAAGCTCAAAGGGATGGTAACTGCTATACTATTGATCTTGATGAACTTCCTCCCTTAGATTCTGTTTGTCTGATTAGTCACGACAATGACAGTTGGCTATGTCATAGAAGATTAGCTCATGTTAACATTAATCAACTTTCAAAACTGGTTAAAAATGAGCTAGTCACTAGCCTGCCAAAAATTGCTTTTGAAAAAGACAAAGAATGTGATGCATACTTAAGAGGAAAGTAAACTAAATCTTCTTTTAAACCTAAAAATGTAGTCACCATAACTAGACCACTAGAACTACTACATATGGGTTTAATTGGTCCATCTAGAGTAAAGACTATTGGTGGTAATCTGTATGTGCTTGTAATTGTGGATGATTACTCTAGATTTACATGGACATTATTTCTTTCCTCCAAAAGTGATACCTTTGATGCATTTGTAACCTTAGCTAAGAAAGTGCAAAATGAGAAAGGTATTTCCATTGTGTCTATCAGGTCAGATCATGGAGGAGAGTTTGAAAACTCATACTTCCTGGAGTACTGTAATGAGCATGGAATTGATCACAACTTCTCAGCTCCAAGAACTCCTCAACAGAATGGAGTAGTAGAAAGAAAGAACAGAACCATTGGAGAGATGGCTAGAGCTATGCTGAATGAAAAGGAGCTGTCTCAAGTGTTTTGGGCTGATACAGTAAATACAACAAACTACATCATAAACAGAGCCTACATCAGACCGATCCTTGGGAAGACTCCATACGAGCTGTACAAAGGAAGAAAGCCAAATCTGTCACATCTCCATGTGTTCGGGTGCAAATGCTTCATTCACAATAATGAGAAAGAAAATCTGGGTAAGTTTGATCCCAAATCTGATGAAGGTATATTTTTGGGCTATTCTAGTAGAAGTAAAGCTTATAGAGTTTTTAATAAAAGGTCTAATTTAGTAGAGGAATCTGTGCATGTAGTATTTATTGAAAATGAAACTGCTTCTAAACATGTTACTGATGAGGATGATCTTGTTTTAAATCTTAAAAAGTTAGATATCTCTAATGAAGATATAATTGAGCCTCCAAAAGTATCTGAATCTATTAATATAGAGGAAGATATTCAGGAGAAAGATTTTGAAGAAGAAGATGAAGAAATATCTCAAGGACTCCCTAGAGCTTGGAGATATCAAAGGAATCATCCTGTTGATCAAGTGATAGGGAATGTTCAAGAGAAAGTTAGAACTAGAAAATAGTTAAGGGATCAAATGATTAATTGTGCTTTCATATCACAAATTGAACCTAAATGTACTGAGGAAGCCTTAACTGATGAGTACTGGATTCTAGCTATGCAGGATGAATTAAATCAATTTAAAAGAAATCAAGTCTGACATTTAGTGCCTAGACCCAAAAATCATCCTGTCATAGGTACCAAATGGATTTTTAGAAATAAACTTGATGAATCAGGATCAATCATCAGAAACAAAGCTAGACTGGTTGCTAAAGGTTATAATCAAGAAGAGGGCATTGATTTTGAAGAAACCTTTGCTTCAGTAGCTAGATTAGAAGCAATTAGAATTCTATTAGCATATGCATGCATGAAAAATATTTTGTTATATCAAATGGATGTAAAGAGTATTTTTCTGAATGGATATATCATGAAAGAAGTTTATGTAGATCAACCACCAGGTTTTGAGGATTCTACAAAACCAAACCATGTGTATAAACTAAAGAAAGCTCTTTACGGTTTGAAGCTAACCCCTAGAGCATGGTATGATAGATTGAGTAATTTTCTAATTGCCAAGGGGTTTAATAGAGGAAAAGTAGATACAACTTTATTTACTAAGAAAGAAAATAAAGATTTACTCATTGTTCAAATCTATGTTGATGATGTTATATTTGGTGCTACTAATGAATCTCTTTGCTAGAATTTTTCTAAGTTAATGCAAGGAGAATTCGAAATGTCCATGATGGGTGAACTCAACTTCTTCCTTGGATTGCAAATCAGACAGTGCAATGATGGTATCTTCCTCAATCAATCCAAGTATCTGAAGGAATTGCTAAAAAAGTTTGGAATGGAAAATGCCAAGCCAATGGTGACACCTATGGCTACTGCAACCAAACTGGACATGGATGAGAAAGGGAAACTGTTTAACATAACTCAGTATAGGAGAATGATTGGATCCCTGCTGTACTTAACTGCCAGCAGACCTGACATTATGTTTAGTGTCTGTATGTGTGCAAGGTTCCAATCATGTCCCAAAGAAACCCATGCTACTGCTGTGAAGAGAATCTTCAGATATCTTATTGGAACATCATAAATGGGTCTTTGGTATCCAAAAGGCAATGGAGAAGATCTCAAAGGATACACTGATACTAATTTTGCAGGATCCAAAACTGACAGAAAAAGCACAAGTGGAACTTGTCAGTTTCTTGGAGGATCCTTGGTTTCATGGTTTAGCAAAAAGCAGAACAGTATGGCCTTATCCACTGCAGAGGCTGAGTATGTTGCAGCTGGAAGCTGTTGTGCCCAAATCATCTGGATGAAACAGCAACTGGAAGATCTTGAGGTTGAGTTGAAAGAAATACCAATAATGTATGACAACCAAAGTGCCATCAATATCACAAAGAATCTTGTCATGCATTCAAGGACAAAACACATTGAAGTTGGGCACTACTTCATAAGGGATCACGTTCTGAAAGGAGAAATTAGATTAGAATGCATCCCAACTGAAGATCAAGTTGCAGATATCCTGACAAAGCCTCTGTCAGAAGATAGATATTGCAAGATAAGAAGAGAATTGGGCATGGTAAATCCTAATGAACTGTAAGTAAATCCGTATATAATTCTATTTTTAGATTTTCCAACATTGAATTAGTTCTAACTTTAGCATTGAAGAGTGTTTAATTTAAGATGTAGGTGCTCCTCATGAGATTCAATGCTGATAAATATGAAAAATGGAGCTTACCAGAATGGAACAATCAAAGAGTGAAGAAAATGGAAGAAATTCTAAGCTTCTGAATCCATTCTGTAAGTTTTTAAAGTTGAAATTCGTATATTGATTATGTGTTAGATGAATTTCCGTTAAAAACTAAGTTTCTGAGGAAGTCAGCATGGTCAACATTCGAATTTTACATATCCAACAGACGAACTTTAGCCTGTTATTAGAAGGAACAGTTCCCGTTGATGCCTCAAAATTCATCTGTTAATCCTTCAAAATTCAAATTTTCAAGAACAAAATTTCAAAGTTATGAATGTCCAACATGATGATTATTCTAATGCTTATCTCTTAACATACGAATGTTGGATAATTCTCACAAAGTAGAGAAATTCAAATTTCTGACTTAAAATTTGTCTGTTGAAACATGCTCCTCAATGTTGAATTTTTGAAAGATGAAGTTTTGTTTGCTTAATTCGTCTGTTGTTTGGTGGTTTGTTTGTTGCTTGATGTGTACCTTTGGAAATTCAAACTTTGTTGAAACAAAGTCCGTCTATTCATCTTGTGTTATCTCAACCAAGCCTCTGTCAGATGAACTTTCACAGGAAAATTCGTCTGTCAGTAAGCTTTGTTGGATGGTTTAACTTGTAACTGCCCGAAGTTTGAATTTTGACCCTTCAAAATTCGTCTGTCAGACGGTTACATATGTTAAAATTGACGGTTTTCATTTGAACAGACGCAACCCTATTCCTATTCTCTCTGAGTCTGTTCCAATCCTGCATTCAATACTTTTCAATTCTGATCAAAAACCGTCATTTCTCACCGATTAAAATTCCTTTCGCATCATTTAAACCCACTCTTTGCTTCATTCTGTAACAATCATTCGTGAAAATGGCAAGAGTCAAGAATCCTAAAGCTGGCAAAGGAAAGGCTCATCCAAAACATTCTGTAAAATCCCAATATGCCACGAAGGAAGGAGAAAAATCGAAGAGAAAGGCTAAATCCAGCAAGGGATCTCCTTCGAAACGCTAGAAATCTACACCCAAGAGAGAATCAAAGAAGGCTGGACCCTTTTCCTCAAAGATAGCAGAACCTTCGGTCCCTGTTCCTGTTGCTGCTGAACCAGTTGCTTCCACTTCATCCTCAAGCACTGAATCTGGGGAATATGAGCTTACCACACTGCCATTATGGAGCACTTCGCAGATTCAAGAGGAATACTCCATCAAGTTTGCCAATAAAAAGGTAATCAAGCCACATTGTGTAAACTTGGAAGATTTCTTAGTCTCTAATAGTTTTGATGCTGGTATATGGATGTTGAGATACAAGAATCTGTTGGAAGTATTGAAGAGATATGACGATGAAGGGATAAAAACTTGATATGCCTCCTTGAAATACAATAGCAAGAAGAAAAAGTACGAGGTCAACCTGAGGTCAAGGACCATCAGGCTCTCAGATGAAACCTTGAATGAAGTGCTGGAGATCCCATGGCAAGATGGCCTCAAAATTGACATCACTGTCTCTAGATACATGGATGAGGCAGAAACTGCTAATGAAGAAGGTGGCCCCTTTCTGAACTACAAGGAAAGCACAATTCTGAGCACATTATTCAGAAGAAGGGAAAATTGGCCATCAATAAATGTGTTGAAGCCCACAGACCTCAGTGTTCAAGTGAGGATCCTACACTACATAGTATCCAGGATCATATTCAACCAAGGAGGCAGCTTCAATCTGATAACTAGGGCAGAGGCACATGTCATGGCAGCAATCATGCATGGAAAACTGATCAACATAGGTCACATCATACTCCAATGCATGATCAAGGCAAGAGATCAGAGGAAGGACTCCACACTCCCCTATGCTGTTATCATTTCCAGAATTCTACAGTATGCCAGAATTCAGCATCTTAAGAAGGGAAAGAGGAAGCCCACTGAAATCTTCAAGGAGGAAGAACTGCAAAGAATGGGTATTGAAAGGGATGAAGGAAGGTGGGTTGGAAAGGGAGCAGGAAGAACTGAAGATCTATTCTTTGTTGAAGGTGCCTCCCTACATAAAGAGGGTACTTCTAAGGCTCCTGCCAGACCTACTCCTCAGCCCTCTGTGCCCATTCCATCACCATCCAAGCCCACTCACATTCCATCCACTCCCTCCTCTCGTGCCAAGCCAACCAAGATCACTGAGTTGTATGACAGCCTGTCTACACTCATCCTTAGCATCAGAGATGAGCAAAATGCCAAGTTTGCTCATCTGCAAGATCAGATACATCAATTGGCAAAGAATATGAAAGTGGTTACTGTTGCTTATGAAGAAATTTGAAGTGTAATCCCTACCACTTCAGCTCCACCTCAGCTAGGTTTCTCTGTGCCTGTCCAATCTCCAACTCCTAAGCCTCCAAGCCTCTTTGACCTAGCCTCCTCTAGCCATGATGATGATATAGATGGGGATGAGCCTGCTGGTACAATGAGGACACTAAGTCCTGGTCCACCCTTGGACTATGGTTTGGAAGAAGAAGGACTTCAAGAAATGAGCCCTCATGAGCCTATGCAAGAAGATGCTCAGGATTCAATTCTGTCCATTCAAGAACCTGAGCAAGTTGAAAGACTGGTGGCAGCCATTTCAACCTCTTCTATGCAGGAAGATGCAAGCAATGAAGAGAGAAGCATTGTGCCTGTTGTTGCTTATGTAGCTATTGCTCACAATGCTCTGTTGCAAGCTCAGAGGAGAAGGCTTGAAGACATGTTTCGTCCTGATGAACCAGCTCCTCCTTCTCTTACTGCATATGGACTTTCAGGAACAAAGAGCTCAGTTAGCTCTTTCTAGGCAGGCAATGCAGGAGTTGCTTGAGGTCTCTGATGATGATGAAGAACCAAGTCCTGAGCCTCCTGCACCAGCTGAGCTAGAAATCCCATTGGCTCCTGTGCCTCTCAGAGCTATTCCAGTCACTTAGATCCCTCCTCCGGTTGATTTTGTTGGCCTTCCTGATGATGCCAAAAAGGGGGAGAAGAAGAAGCAAACTGGAAAATCTGCTGCTGAGCCATCTGGGAAGACGTACAACAAGAAGACCAAGCCAAAGAAAAAGTGATTGAAGAACTGTTTAGATTTTAGGCTTGAGTCCTCTTGTAGTGCTGTTCAAAACTCTTGTTTGTGTTTCTGTTGTTTGTTTTGACTGTTTGCATTTTGTTCTTATCGTGAGTATTCAGAAGAACTTTGATTAATTTTGTCTCTGTAAAGCAACATAGTATTGAAATGAATGAAATCCTTGGTTGCAATGATTTGTACTTATCACTTCCTGAATCTCTTCGCTGATGCCCTATATATGATATCTTTTGAAATATAATGCATATGTTGAGTAGGAGCTTGCTAAAGCAAACCCAAGTACTAATCCAGTTTGTAAGTTATTTTGTCATCATCAAAAAGGGGGAGAATGTTGAATCAAGAAGTTTTGATGATTCTAAATCAACTCTATAGAGCTTGGATTGAAGATATTAAAGGAGCTCAAAGTGTCTCAAATGAAGAAAATCTGAGTAATCATTGCTAGGATTGTTGTAGGATCTTTTGACATGGGTAAAAGACTTTGATTTGATGAAAAGGTGTTTTAAAAACTTGATTTTATGTTAAATAATGAAATATTTGAAAAATACCCATCAACAGACGAAGTTTGAAAAGATTATATTGAACTGTCATATTGGAAATTCGAACTTTGGCTTTGGAAATTTGAATTTTGAGCTAAACTGAATAAGTCTGAAGAGCTGCCTCTCTGATAGACAAATTTTGATTTTACAAAATTCAAATTTTCATACGTGTCTAAAAGAAGCTGTTGAGCAACAGACAAACTTTGGGCTTTGAACATTCAAATTTCAGACAAAATGAAATTTATGAAAACTGAAGAAATTTGTCTGAAACAATGTTGAAGTTCATCTGAAATCTAGATCATATTGAGTTTCAAAACTGATCTCTGACAGACGAACTTTGAACATGGAAATTCGAATTTCAGAAGCTAAAGTTGTAAGTCTGTTGAAATGACATAATGATATACGAAGGACAGTGTTTATAAATTTGAATGTTGAAGTAAGTCTGAAAAGAGGTCTCTCTGACAGACGAATTTCACTCTTTGAAAATTCAAATTTCAGAGTAAATGAACTACTGTGCCTTTTGAGCCTACGATGGACAGACGAATTTTGGGGTTCCAAAATTCAAATTTTGAGGGCACTGTAGCAAATTGAAAATACTGTTCACACTTAACAGAAAAACTTTCTTCTTGAAAATTCGTATGTCATAACATGAAAACATTTTCTAAGTTTCAAAATTTGAATTTCACTTCATAAACAGATGAACTTTGGTGTTTCAATGTTGGAAGCTTTAACCTTCGGTTCCTTCAAAATTCGTCTGTTGACCAACCGAAATTTGAATTTCAGTATGTCAGAAGCATTAAATGCGGTTGGTTAACGGATAGTTTTTCAGAGTAACCATTGGATAACTTCTCTAACGGATAGATTTTGTCTCTAACGGACATTTGAGACCTAAATATATAAATATAACATCACCTGAAGTTGTGGGTAATGAATCAAACTTTGTATATATTGAAATTTTGCCAAATTTTCTACTCAAAGACTTTTACCCTCTTACTTCAATATTTGCACTTCAACTTTTATATTCACTCTATTCAAGAGAGTTTCATCTTTATAAATAATCAAATCTTCATCTAGAAGATAGATTTACTTGTGATGAGATATCAGAAGAGATTGTAAAGCACTTGGTGAGAGTGCAGAAAGAGATTGAGTGAGCTCTAGAAAACAGAGCACTGACGTTATACTGTGGCATTTGCAAGAAGCCCGTTGAATTCTTGCTGAATAGCGGAAAATCTTAAGTGGTGTCTTCGGAACTGGACATAGGTCAAGTGGAGGATCGAACCAGGATAAATATCAGAGTTCTTCTTCTCTCTATCACCACTCTTTTATCTAACTGCTTTATACTCTGTTTTTCTGTCATACCTTGCTTTCTTCACTCTTTCACTTTGTGCAGAAAATTTTTAATCTTCCCAATTCACCCCCCTCTTGGGAAGCCAGCCTAACTAACAATATTTAGTCTCTTAACTATTTTTTGGTTTTAACTCTCTCTTGAACATCCCCTATCACTTAATCAACAGGATGATTCTTTTGATAGCTCCAAGCTCTAGGGAGTTCTTGAGACATTTCTTCATTTTTTTCATTCTCAAAATCTTTCTCCTGAATATCTTCCTCTATGTCAACAGATTCAGATACTTTTGGAGGTTCAATTTTGTCTTCATTTGAAAGATTTAAGTTTTTAAAGTTTGAAATAAGATTATCCTTATTGGTGACATGTTTGGAAACAGTTTCATTTTCAATAAATACAACATGCACAGATTCCTCTACTAATTTAGATTTCTTATTAAAAACTCTGTATGCCTTGCTTCTACTAGAATGGCCTAGAAATATACCTTCATCGGATTTGGCATCAAACTTACCCAGATTCTCTTTTTCATTGTTGTGGATGAAGCACTTGCAGCCGAATACACGTAGATGTGAGAGATTTGACTTTCTTCCTTTGTACAGCTCATAAGGAGTCTTCCCAAGAATTGGTCTGATGTAGGCTTTATTTATGATATAGCTTGCTGTGCTTACTGCATCAGCCTAGAATACTTGAGAGAGTTCCTTTTTATTCAACATTGCTCTAGCCATTTCTCCAATTGTTCTGTTCTTCCTCTCTACTACTCCATTATGTTAAAGAGTTCTTGGAGCTGAGAAGTTGTGATCAATTCCACACTCATTACAATACTCTAGGAAGTATAAGTTCTCAAACTCTCCTCCATAATCTGACCTGATAGACACAATGGAAATACCCTTCTCATTTTGCGCTTTCTTGGCTAAGGTTACAAATGCATCAAAGGTATCACTTTTAGAGGAAAGGAACAATGTCCATGTAAATCTAGAGTAACCATCTACTATTACAAGCACAAACAGATTTCCACCAATGCTTTTTACCCTAGATGGACCAATCAGATCCATATGCAATAGTTCTAGTGGTCTAGTTGTGGTGACTACCTTTTTGGGTTTAAAAGAAGATTTAGTTTGTTTTCCTCTTAGGCATGCATCACATTCTGTCTTTTTCAAAAGTGATTTTTGGTAGGCCAGTGACTAACTCATTTTTAACCAGTTTTGAAAGTTGATTCATGTTAACATGAGCTAATCTTCTATGCCACAACCAACTATCATTATCTTGACTAATCAAGCAGATAGAATCTAAGGGAGGAAGTTCATCAAGATCAATAGTATAGCAGTTACCATCCCTTTGAGCTTTGGGGATTACTTTGTGATCACTTTTTCTGATGACTAGGCAAAACTTTGAGTCAAACAGCACCCAGTTTCCTTTGTCACATGTCTGGTTCACACTTAGCAGATTGTGGTTGAGGCCAATCACAAACAGCACCTCTTCAATGGATGTTTCAGGATTTTTGCCCACAATGCCAATGCCAACTATTTTGCCATATTGATCACCTCTAAAGGTCACTTTTGCTCCTTTCTTGTCTCTAAGGGTGATGAACTTCTCCTTGTCACTGGTCATGTGACTTGAGCAGGCACTGTCCATATACCATTTATTGCTCTTTCTAGCTTTGAGACAGACCTGCAAAACAAAGTTCATATTTTCTTTTTAGGTACCCAAATTTGCTTGTGTCTTTTTCTGTCAGTAGTCTTTTCCCTAGATACAGATGTACCCTTGGGGACCCATTTAACCTTCCTGTCAAGTCCATTTTTCTTTATAGCACATGAACTAGAAATATGCCTCTTTTTGTTACAGAAGTGGTAGGTGGTAAAGGGACTGCTGGATTGAGATGCAGGAAGAAAGTAATGCAGATAATATTTTTGTTTTGCATGCCTAGGTTGATCATAAGATTCAATATGCTAAGAATTATGTTCTTTCTTTCTATTGCCATTAGCATGCATAAAATGTCTCATATATGCATTCTGATTCTTTTTCTTAATCTTTTCTTTGACTGCATAAGGATCACAGCCAAGTCCAGTCTTTCTCTGTGAAATTCTTTAGGTTCCCATTAAAGCAAACAATATATCTTTACCTTTAGTAAGCCTAGACATGCTTTTCACTAGATAATCATTGGTTTGCTTTAGTTCAATGTATGATTTATAGCATGCAGATTTAGCAATAGGTAAAGAAGCAACTTCAGAGATGTTGCATTGGGCTTCTAGTTTGTTAATCTTTTTCTTAGCTTGTTTAAGTTCTTTAGCAACCTTAACAAACTTATCATGCGGCTCATGAAATGCATCCAATACTTCAAAATAGGAAGGTTTAGATTCATATACCTTATCTTCTTGATCACTGCTGCATGGGATTTTAGCTTCTTCAGAGGCAAGTGCCATCAGACAGATGTTGGCAATTTCATCTTCATCATCTTCTTCCTCATCTGAGTTGTTGCCCCATATTAATGAGATGTAAGCTCTTTTCTTCTTGCCTTTGTCTGCAGCTTTCTTTTCTTTCTCTTGCTTCTTGAGGAATTGTGGACAATCCCATTTGATATGTCCCTGCTTTTTGCACTCATAGCAAGTGACAAGTTCTTTTGCTTCTCTCTTGCTTTCTCCAGCTGCTTCTTTCTTGAAGATTTTCTTGTTTCTCTTCTTGCTGTAGAATCTTCCAAATTTTCTGACCATCATAGCCAGAGTTTCTTCATCTAGCTCATCTCCATCATCAGATTCTTCTTCTTTCTATTCAGCAGCTTTCAGAGCAAGACCTTTCTTTTTTCTATCTTGTCCTACCTCCTTGAGAGCCTTTATTTTTCCTTCATATTCCTCAAGGCTACAAAAAAGAGCTGTGACAGAGGCTATTGATTCTCCTTTGGCTTCCTCTATTGCTGTTACTTTGGGTTGCCATTCTAGAGGGAGAGCTCTTAGAATTTTTCTCACTTTTTCAGTTTGAGTGTACTCCTTTCCCAGACTCTTCAGTTGATTCACAATGAGAGTGCATCTCTTCTGTAGCTCTTTTACACTCTCTCCTTCAGCCATTCGGAAGCTTTCATATTCATCTATGCATGTATTCAGCTTGTTTTCCCTGACTCTAGTTGTTCCTTCATGAGCAATTTGCAAGGTGTCCCACATTCCCTTGGCAGTGGAGCATTGTGAGATCCTGTAGAATTCATCTTGATTCAAAGCACTGACTAAGCAGTGTTTTGCCTTGAAGTTCAGCAAGACTCTTCTTCTATCTTCCTCATTCCATTCAGCTTCTGGCTTTTCTATGTACTTCCCATCATCCTGCAACATTATTAGAACAAAATCTCCACTTTGGATGACCAACTAGATGTCCAGATTAATGGATTGGAGATAAATTTGCATCCTCATCTTCCAGTAACCATAGTGTTCTCTACTGAAGCCAGGTGGTCTATTTGTGTTGTTTCCCTCTGGTAGTATACTTTCTCTAAAGCCAGCCATTGTAAATCTGGACATACGTTAGAGACAAAATCTATCCATTGGAGAAGTTATCCAATGGTTATTCTGAGAAACTATCCGTTAACCAACCGCATTTAATGCTTTTGACATACTGAAATTTGAATTTCAGTTGGT
Source organism: Adenanthera pavonina (assembly GCA_026686845.1). Taxonomy (NCBI): domain Eukaryota; kingdom Viridiplantae; phylum Streptophyta; class Magnoliopsida; order Fabales; family Fabaceae; genus Adenanthera; species Adenanthera pavonina. The sequence goes on from JAIVEN010000009.1 coordinate 21,909,527, forward strand.
CAACAGACGAATTTCGCAAGAATAGAAGGTTAAAGATTCCAACGTTGAATATCTAAAGTTCGTCTGTCATGAAGCAAAGTTCGAATTTTGATCTTTGGAAAATGTTTTCATGTTGTGACATACGAATTTTCATATTTAAAGACGTTATGTTAAGTGTGAACAGTACTTTCAATTTGCTACAGTGCCTTCAAAATTTGAATTTTGGAATCCCAAAATTTGTCTGTCAGTAGTTGGTTTATAAGGCACAGTAGTTCATCTTATTCGAAATTTGAATTTTCAAAGGGCAAAGTTCATTTGTTAGAGTTACCTCTTTTCAGACTTACTTCAAAATTCGAATATATGAATACTATCATTCGTATGTCAACATATCATTGAAACAGACTCACAACCTTAGTTTCTGAAATTTGAATTTTCATATTTAAAGTTAGTCTGTCAGTGAGCAACTTTGAAACTCAATCTAAACTTGGTTTCAGATGAACTTTGACATAATTTCAGACGAATTTCTTTAGTTTTCATAAGTTACATTTTGTCCGAAATTCAAATTTTTAAAACCCAAAGTTCATCTGTTGCTGAAAGCTCCTTTCAGACACTTATCAAAATTCAAATTTTCCCAAGTCAAAATTAGTCTGTCAGAGAAGCATCTCTTCAGACTTATTCAATTTTAATACGAAATTCGAATTTCCAAAGCCAAAGTTCGAATTTCCAAGATAACAGTTTAGTATAAACCTTTCAAACTTCGTCTGTTGATGGGTGATTTTCAAATATTCCATTAATTAACATAGAATCAAGGTTTTAAAACATCTTTTCACCAAATCAAAGTCTTTTACTCAAATTAAAACACAACTAAACCTCTTACATCTATCCTTGCACAGATTTCTCCAGAATTTCTTCACTTGAAACCTTTTGAGCACCTTTAATATCTTTATTCCAAACTCTTGAAGGTTAGTTTGGAATCATCAAAACTCTTAATTCAACATTCCCCATGGGCCAAAACCTTATGAACAAGTGATGATTTCATGAAAAAGCTTAAGATTCAGAAAGTGCAATTTTTAGGTTTGTGAGGCTTCATTCAGAATGAACAGTAACCATACCTAGAGATGGAATTTAGTAATTATAGGCCATATTTGGATTCCTCATGAAAATTACATGGAATAGAGGTATAATTCATCATTTTTGTGCTAGGAATGAATTTTTGAAAAATTAGGGATTCATGAACACTTTTTGAAGAAAGTCGTGGAACCATTAGCTTGAGTAATTGTTTGATAATATGTTTAGATTTGAGGAAGTCTAAGAAAGCTTGGAGAAGTGTTAGAAGATCCAAGAAGTGTTTGATAAAGTGTGGGAAGCAAGGAAGTACTATAAGGTAGATAATTCTCTTTACTAACATTACATTGTCATTATCGTTCCTTTGATATTTGACATCATGGCATATATATGAAATGTTGATTTGTGACATTTCTATGTTGTTGGATGAGTTGTATGAGGGGATTGGAGGCCTGGGATGTCCATTTCACAAAATGAAATTTTGCCAAAATTTTTATAAAATGTATATGTTTCCAATGTGCCTATGTGATGAAATATGTTTACTTGATGTTTTGAAGCTCAATGTGATGATATGATGGCATCTATGGGATTTATCTACTGAGATTCTTTGAATCTCACCCTCTCATATATTAACAATGATTAGGTAGCAACAATGGCAAGGCCTCCAAGGAAGAGAAGGGAAAGGAGATAGAATTTGGTATTTAAATTAATAAAGCTAGCATTGGCCATGAATTTTGAGCTTTTGTATAAATTTGTAAATGTTATGATAAATATGTTTCTCGAAGTTTCAATGTTCCTTTATGTCCTAGCTAATGTATAGCATGATATGAAGATGAAATATGGTCATGTGAATATCTTACAATTTTTACATTGTAAGTATTAGGATACAAATAGTCATTCTAACTATTGCTGAATGATCATGCTATAGTATGGGTTTTTTGATGTATAAAGTATGAATATTACATATGCTTAAAAACTAGATAGAAATATATTTTGTATGGTCTAAAGATCACTCAATTTGGATGAGTGTACGATATATAGTGAATTTTCAAATTTAGCCCAGAAAACTGGAATTTCTGAAATTGACCATATGAATAGTAGAAATTCATTAAATTTACTGTGTAAATGGGCGAAGTAATTGTTCTGATTGATATTTTTCCCATGTAGATAATGTTTTAAGCTATCCACAAAGACTTGAATCACTTTCATATGATTAAATGAATAGAGGTGTTATATTTTTTAGTATCAGAGCCGAAGGTTTAGGCTGTCATAGCATTATATTTGGGTCAAAATAGTTAACTTTAGATAAAGGAATGTATAAATTATTAATATTCCTTTGTTTCAATTTATTGACAAGGATTGCTATTGTATATGGAGGCAGATAAGATGTTTCCTCAAATAATAGCCGGGGTCCTGACCATATGAGATGGGTAATCCCTAAGCCATAAATGGAAGAAAATGATAAAACTATTAGCTCAAACAAGTTATCAATAGGAAGTTCAGAAAAGTTCAAGATTAATTTAGGATTGTATCCAACTGGATCTAAGCTTGATAAAACAATAACGTCCCAAATTGTTTTAGCTCTTCTTATTCAAGTTTAGAAAGTAGGAATTGAAGCTACAGAAGGTGGGGACTATAAGGTGGGTTTTACTAGATCTAGATAACCCTAGTTATGACAATCCGATTAATACAGAGGATAAGGTATGCTGGATTGTTCATAAGTGTCTCAAGAAAAGTGAGGCATATCACGAAGGGCCTACATATGTGCTAGATTTCCTATATGAAGTTGTTAAAGTCCAGTGCTTTCTAGCAAGTAAAGGGGTACATTACTCGGAGTCATTATGGATTGATACACTAGTTAATAAAATCCCCAATGATTTCTTTTGGGCTGATATTAAAGCTAAGTTAGAGAGTGCACAATTTAACAGTCTAGAAGAATGTCCTGCAACCTATTGCTTACAAGGGGATATTTGACTAAATCGTCAGCCAGTATGAGCTAATGATCAAGTAATGACACCAAAAGACTTTAGCCCTATTCCCCAATCTGCTGATGCCGCAAAACTAGAACAATGGTTATGCAGCTATTCTGGGAAAGCTAAGAGCATTTTATAGAATCTAGAATCTTGACCTTTCTGGATAAAGTTAGAGATGCTAGGCAGTCTTGAAAACCCTAAACTACTTCTATATAGAGGTAGCTTGGATCAATGTAATGAAGAATGTACTACCAGGTGACGAGTATTGGATGTCGTATAAAGTTAGACTCCAAGAAGAAATGCCAGAAATATTTCAAGATTGTATTAAAGAGCTAGCATATTTGGAGGTGATCTGACTGGAACAGGAGGATCCTGTTATAGACATAGAAGAAGAAGATTATAAGGACTCGGAAGAGCATCTAGAAAAGAATTTCGATGAAGCTTTTATTAGAGGTGAAAGTACTCTAGTCTCTCTGTAATGGAATAATGAATGAGACTATGTGTAAATATGTATAAATATGTGAATGTAAAGAACAATGATGACTACAAGTTTTGAGTGTATCATAAGTAGGAAGTATAATAAAATGATAATGTAATATGATCATAAGAACTTATGTACGAAGTTTGCTTATATAAATAAAGGTATTATGTTTATAAATGTTATCTGAGTAGAATGATCATGCATTGTGAATTTATTATTATAAAAATGGAATGAAGATGAATGAAAAAGTTCGCATTAGAAGAGAAATAAGAGTAAAGACTCCTGAGCAAGGAAAGACACCACAGGGTGATCCTTTGCAAGTTGTTATAAATAAATGAGATTAGAAACAAAAGATTTTTGAAAATTTACAGCAAACCTTAGACACTCAGAAACAACTTCAAGAAACTATAGTTGAAATTTCATCTTTGAGGCAATATCAGCCGTAGGTACCCCAGGTTGTACTAAAGAACCTGGTAGTGAGAATAAAAATTGATCATGCTAACCCGCAGTATGTAATAGCCCAGTTCTAGAAATGATGTCCTCCCTTATTTTAAGGTTTGAAGTACAAATGGTTGAGGACTGGAAACTGAGTTTAGAAAAGATTTTCAGATTAGTGGGATATTCCTTTGAATTGAAAGCCCTATAGGCTATCTATGTACGCACTTAAGAAAAAGACAGATAGATGGTGGATTAGTTAGTAAGTAAGTACGAAGCCACCTTCATACAGTTAATGCGGAACTCCACCTAGTTATAATAGTATGATGACTAGAGGTGGTAGACAGAAAAGCTACGAAGAGGAATAAAGCTAGTCATTAGGGAAAGGAAAACCTCAATACAAAGTTTAAAATTTAGTATACTAGTAGAAGCTAGCAAATGTTAGAGAAGCTGTTGCTAATAAAAGTGAGAAAAAAAATAGAAACAGAATCAAGCTATGAAATAATCGTAGCAAGAAAAGAAAGATACTCTTCTCCGTTATAGTTTTTCCTACAAGTATAAAGTATCGTTGTATGAAAATCTGTCCTAAGAATATTATTGCAGCGTAAGGGATTAGTCTTAAGGATAGCTAATTGTAGTTGTTGGACTAGTTAAGGATGTTTTACATATTATTTATTTACCTTAGGTCTCAAATACTTTCTGAGTTAGATCGTAGTTAGATTCTATCGGTAAAAAGATAATGTAGGATCACAGAGGATCCTAGTAGGGCTTAGAGATCACAGTAGATCTTATGGTCACAGTAGACCAATAACGAGGTTGCAGTAGACCTCCACAGAGAATGAGATGATGAGCCCTACAGTACTAATAGCTCTCTGAAAGAGGACGAATGACCTAGGATGATTTTAGAAAGATATGAAGCCTTATTAATTAGCAGCTAGTATGAATGTTCCCTAAGGCTTTTCTTGAATGCCAAGCCACTAACTAGAAAGTAGCAAAGAAATGTGATGGTGGGTGATGACAACGAATATGAAAGTAAGTACACCACCCAGAAATAAGTTTAGTGGCAAGATGTTTTCAGTAATGAATGAAAATGCCAGTAAGGTATGAATGATAGAAATAAAGAAAAGTAATTATAAAAAGAATTAGTGCAAAGAAACTAATGTATAAAGGAAGATAAGTTAGAAGAAGAAGTAGTCATAAGAAAGGAAATAAGAAGACTAATGTATGATCAAGGAAAAAGGTTAATCAACCCATGAACTGTGATAATTCCAATCAGTCGGGGCTAGATGAATTCTTTAATGAGGATGGTACTTTCTTACAAATAAACTAAGGACTCCAATCTCAAATAAATGTTAGAAGTTTCTGTGATGAATGTCATGTGGGATTTGGAGGATATGTTTCAGCTTTGCATTCCATAAGTATTATACTGGAAGTAAAGAAATTTATAGAAGGGCATCATGACCTTAAGCTCCCTGGGAATTAATGGGGTGAGCAAGTACTTGATGCCATAAGTGGATTACAAGCTCTAGAATGGGTATCAAGAATTGTTTAGAATTAAGTATACCATATTTTGGGAAATTGTCTCATTGCCTATATGTTCTAGGCAGTATGTTATTGTAGAAAGAAGAAGTTGAAGTGTTAGAAGTGTCAAAAAAGGAATTAGAGAAGGATCCAAAAGGAGATTCCATGGAGATAATAGATGATAATAATAGGTTTACCATTAGCACTGAAACCCCATAAATTCAGTATAACAAGAGATGATACAAGTATAAAGTAATGCAAATGTAGATATGAGTTAAAGGAAGATTATGTATGTATGATGTTCAAGATATAAATTATGAACAAGAAAGGAGAAAATAGTGGCAAGCAATTTAGGGAATTACAAAACCTTAAGATTGTAGATTGCTAATCTTGGTATGAAATCTAGCTATAGAAAGAAATGTTTATGGCCGGAAGATCTCACAATGAATGAAATCTTTCATCAGCTACCAAGGTGGGAAAAAGGGAGGTAGCTCTTGGGGAAAAGCCCAATTGAGCCAAGATAGTAGCTCTTGGAAAGAAGCCCAATTGAGCTAAGAAAAATTAAATCCTCCATATGATAAAGGCCACCGAGGTGAGGTAGATGAAAGATAGCTCCTAGGGTGATGCCCAAATGAGCCAAAAATGGTGAGAAACCAAAGGATAGATTCTATCTGGGTTAGCAAGAAACTTTTGAAAGGTTGAGAAATCTCCCTTAATTTGTTAAACCACAAATTAACCTTGACTAAGTAGCTAAGGAGGTTATGTATGAAAATTATAAAGTAGAAATATGAGAAGTAATAAGGAGTAAAGAGTTAATGATCACTGCCTTAATACCATTAAGATTCCAACCCATAAAAATTAAGAGATTTTAAAGGTTATGCCAAGATAAGCAAAACTATTGGGTTCAAGAATATGTTTATATATGAAGGCAAAATGATAAGTTAAGACTCTAAGTTGACACAAATTAGAGTAAAGAACAGAGAAGCAGAATAAGTATAAACAATGAATGAAAATGAAAATGAATGGTGATGAGATGCCATTATTGGATAACAAACAAATTGATAGAAGAAAGATTAAAGCAGTGGTTAAATGACTTAAAAATTAAAGCAGTGAAAGTATTCGAAGGTTGTGTATATAAGTTATGGCTTCAAATGAAGCCCATTGCCAGTATTCTATAAGACCAGTTTTAGCTAGAGTACAAGCAGAACCCCTAAGCATTCTATAGTTATATGAGTTCAAGTGAGGAAAGTACCAGGATAGTAACCTACTAAGAAGCATTGAAAGATAAGAAAAATGTAAAAGAGTAAGAAAGAAAAGATGTGCTAATTGTTAGATAAGGGCACTATGAAGTTATGATGAAGCCCAATAATCTTACTAATGCACTTGCTAAGACTACATGAATAAAAGTATAAGCAGTATAATGATGGTTCTCATGAATGATATGTTAAGATACTCCAAATCTGTAACGAGCATGACAGATGACTAAGAATGTTTAAAATATTTTAAATAAAATTATTGACTTACTAAACTCAGTAAATGTAGTTCATGAAGTATGGTCAGTAGGTTATAGAATCTCCCAAGGGTAGCAGTAGATCCTAGTGAAGCAAGTAAAGTTATGAGTGGGAGAAACCGAAAACTGGAATAAGATGAGAAATTGACTAAGTCTAGTAAGATGTTATAAAATTTTATTGTGAAAAATTTTTCTTAGATTGTCTTACTACTTGATTAGAAGAAAAGTTGTGGGAAAAGTAGTAAGAAATGAGTTGAAAGAGGCTAAACCCCTTCCCCTGTGATGATTAGCCCTAATCCAATAATGACCCTAGGGGCCTATAATAATGAAAGAAAGTGTGGATCAACATATGAGTAATCAAATAGGGTTGAGTTGAGGATAGTAGCCTATATTTCATATGATAAATTCTTATATAAAAAAAAATATGTTCCCACACATAGTAGCAGTGATTAATGCTCTTAAAATATAGAGTGTGATAAGTTAAAGTAAGTTATAATCTCTAGGGTTTTACCATAGAAGTATAATGAGACCATGAAGAACTTCGAGTCACAATGAAATAAAGGATAAGTGGACTTGAAGTAAAGAAAAAGAAAAGAAGAAAAAGATGGCTTCGTAAGTGCCATACAAGCAAAGCTAATATAGTTAGCTTATGCTTAGTAGAAAGATTATTCATGTAAATAGCATAAAGTTATGAAAAGTAAAGAAAATGAATGATGTCAGGTGCTCAAGAAGAGACTATAGCATGACTAAGAAAAGAAAGTTATGAAAGCAAGGATAATGATTAAGAATGGGTATGTTACGTGGAACTTCTGATACCCCTAGGGTAAAATAAGATTACGATGTCCTCAACATTTCCCAACATGAAAAGCAGTAGCCAAATCTTTTAAATGTTATGAATGGAGGAATGAGACTAAAGTGAAAAGGTAGACTTCTAAGTTAGACAACTAATATATGAAAATGCTCCTCTATTGAAAATGGTCTGGAAATTAAGAATAAAAGGAAGTAAAAGATACAAGTATATATCTAAATTTCGAGGATAAAATTTATTTTGAGGGGGTTAGAAATGTAATATTCTAAAATTTTACTGAATATAAAGTAATAAAAGAGGAAGAAATAAACGATAACATGAAATGTACAATGAACTCACAAAAATGGATAGACACCGTTTTACGTGAAAAAGGGCAAAGGGGTCATTTTTTCTGGTTAGATGGAAAAATGAGAAATTATATTTTTACCCCTAAAGAATTTCAAATATGGCATCCGTGTCCCTAAATTTATAAAAATTATGCGGAGAAGAGATAGAAAAGTTCTTGGGAAAAATTACACCTAATGATCCGAAAGTTTCAAAAATTATAATTTAACCCTGGGTCAAGGGCAATTTTGTAAATATAAAAAATTACTATCAGAATGAAGCCCTTGATGAGAGAAGTCCAATGGTATATGGAACTAAGGGTTAATGTTCAAGAATAAAGAAACAATCAGTGCCGAGTGTCTAAAAGTAACAGTAAACTAATAAAGTAAACTATGGGCCCTACCGATAGTTAAAAAGTAACTAGGACAGGATATGGGCCATACATAGATATCATTTGATACAGGATAATTATGGACATATAAAAATAAAATTAGAATAGTCCTATAGCCCAAAAATGCTAAATTACTATAAAAAGCAGTTTTATCAGTATAGTTAAAAGTTACCCGGTTTAAGATATATCTGGACCAGCAAAAATTGAACAATTTTGGACACTTAAACACCACTTATTCTCTTCTGAATTGGGAAGCTTGGACAGCCAATTTTTTCCCCAAAACTTCCTCAAGAAGGAGTTGAAATTTTGACCAAAAAGTAACCTAAGCTTAATTAAGAGTTAATCATGATTAAGCTACATAATTAAGTCCCCTAATCACCCTCTTTCTTATGCACTTTCACGAGCATTCAGTGATCAAAATAGAGGAACAAAAATGATAGAGAAAGAAGAGAGAAAGAGAGAAACGAGAAGAGAAAACTCAAGGGAAAAATTGAAAGCTCAATTGGTAAGTTGCTTCTCTACTTCAAGCTTGTTAGTTGTAAGGCTTGAAGCATGGTTCATGGATTAGAAATTATTCTCCATTCTCTTAGGGTTTCATCCAAACCTTGATATAGCAAGAAAATGAGTTTTCCAACCATCAAATTTAGGGGAAATGCTAGAATACTCATTTAAAGCTTGAATAAGCAAGTAGTTTGTTGTATAACAAAGTATAGTAATTTTTCTTAAATTCCCCTGATTTTGGATGAGCTATTGTTCACACTTAGGGTTGGAATTTCATAAATATAACCTCAAAAAATGGTTCCCCATGGGCCAAAACCTTAGGAACAAGTGATGATTTCATGAAAAAGCTTAAGATTAAGAAAGTGCAAGTTTTAGGTTTCCGAGGCTTCATTCGGAATGAACAGTAACCATAACTAGAGATGGAATTTGGTAATTATGAGACCATATTTGGATTCCCCATGAAAAATTACATGGAATAGAGGTATAATTCATCATTTTTGAGCTAGGAATGAATTTTTGGTGAATTTTTGAAGAATTAGGGTTTCATGAACACTTTTTGAAGAAAGTCATGGAACCATTAGTTTGAGTAATTGTTTGATGACATGTTTAGGTTTTAGGAAGTCTAAAAAAGCTTGGAGAAGTGTTAGAAGGTCCAAGAAGTGTTGGACAAAGTGTGGGAAGCAAGCAAGTACTATAAGGTAGATAATTCTCTTTACTAACATCACATTGTCATTATTGTTCCTTTGATATTTGACATCATGGCATATATATGAAATGTTGATTTGTGATATTTCTATGTTGTTGGATGAGTTGTATGAGGGGTTTGGAGGCCCGGGATGTTCATTTCACAAAATGAAACTCTACCAAAATTTTTATAAAATGTATATGTTTCCAATGTGCCTATGTGATGAACTATGTTTACTTGATGTTTTGAAGCTCAATGTGATGATATGATCGCATGTATGGGATTTATCTACTGAGATTCTTTGAATCTCACCCTCTCACATATTAACAATGATTAGGTAGCAACAATAGCAAGGCCTCCAAGGAAGAGAAGGGAAAGGAGAAAGAATTTGGTATTTAAATTGATAAAGCTAGTATTGGCCATGAATTTCGAGCTTTTGTATAAATTTGTAAATGTGATGATAAATATGTTTCTCGAAGTTTCAATGTTCCTTTAAGTCCTAGCTAATCTATGGTATGATATGAAGATGAAATATGGTCATGTGAATATCTTACAATTTTTATATTGTAAGTATTAGGATACAAATAGTCATTCTAACTACTACTGAATGAGAAAGTATGGGTTTTTTTATGTATAAAGTATGAATATTACATATGCTTAAAAACTAGACAGAAATATATTTCTTATGGTCTAAAAATCACTCAATTTGGATGAGTGTAAAATTTATAGTGAATTTTCAAATTTAGCCCAGAAAACTGGAATTTCTGAAATTGACCATATGAACAGTAGAAATTTACGTAATTTACTATGCAAATTGGCCAAGTAATTGCTTTGATTGATATTTTTCCCATGTAAATAATATTTTAAGCTATCCATAAAAGCTTGAATCACTTTCATATGATTTTTATTAAATTAGTTATAATTTTCTGAATTCAATCGGGAAAAAGAAATTTGATTAAATGAATAGTACTCGAAATTTGGAAAATTTTATTATAACATTTATGTTATTTAAGCTTCTAATTAAGTATAAATAGGTCCCTAATGAGGCCTAATACATGGAAGATGGTCATAAATAGAGGTGTTACAGTGTGCATACCATGATATATAGAAATCCATACACGTACACGTAACAATATCATGGTATAAACGGAGACATGCATATGTATATATATATCGACATATAACATAGATATACAAACACCATGATACCTTGGATTACCGACTCCATGCACATAGGGGCTTAACAAGCCTCCGGAGCACCCATCCCGAACCATGTGCTTCCGATTAGCCAATCAACCATTATAATATCATAATATTTCAATTAGTATCATGCACATATTAACCATAATTCACAATCCAACGATTCAAACTTAACTCATTGTTCCAAGAGCATTAACACATCTCAATAATCCTCAATTACACATTCTAACCATGATTATCCACCTATATTTCAGATTTCACATACCCCTAACCAATTCCAACCTAAGGTTTAGCTTAAATCACACATACTCCCTCTAAAACTCATACCAAAGCATTATTAACATAAATCACACTTCCTTAATCCGTTTTTACACATTTTAATTGGTAAAAATTGCTCAAACATGAAACCCCAAGCTTCAACTCAGATTCCCACCAAAAATAGAGAAGAAAAGAGAAGAGAGAAGACTAGGGATCACTTACTAACAAAGATCGAGGTCTCTTGAGTCCAAAAATGATCTCCCTTGGTCAGATTTCTCATGCCCTAGTGGAGCTCCTCCATTTTCCCTCCATTTTTTCCTTCTATGTTCGATTGAAATGTTTCTAACTTACACAAATTTTGTGCCCCTCACCGCGGTTTTAGATAAGCCTGCCATGGCACTAGCGTTCTCAATCCCAATACTCTCCAAGTTGTTACACGTGTCTTGTCGCGGCAACCCTGTATCTCGTCAGGACATGACCTCTTCTTTGCCTCAAATATTGAATTTCTTCTATTTTGCTTCTTTCTCTGGTCATTTTTCCTCCAGTCCTACACATATCACGTGGTTACTTCATGTCAGCTCGGGACTATGTTCATAGTAATGTAATGAGAGTTGTTACAATATTCAACTTTGGGAATGTTTAAGTAACTCTGAAACTTCAAAGACATTGAAACTCAAGCTTCAGAGTAATATCCATTTGAAGCTTGCTCTTGATAAGAAGTTATTAGAAAAAGTTGAAGACTTGCATTTAGATGGATCGAATGGGTTTACAAATGTTCTCATGACCAGGTATGTTTCATATTACCAACTTAATGTTTATTTTTGAAAATAAGTATATATTAAAGAAATATGATTTTAAGCATTAAAATGAAAACATTGAAGATTTAAAAAATATATATATCACCAAGATTTCATGTAAATGGAAAAAGTAAAGAAAAAAAAGCTATCTTATAAAATATTATAATCAATGGACATATTAAAACATTGGATTTAGCTAGCTACCCTGACTAAAAAAAACTACATTCAAAACTTTTCATAAATCTAAATTTACGTTCAAAACCTTTCATAAATCTAAATTTTATTCATCTTGGAGTTCTTATGAGTTCTAGTTATAGTGTCCTTTTCTCTAGCCATTATATTTAAGTAGAAGATGAACACAATTAGGCACATACTTTATATGGTTCAGGCTATTCCTAACTTGGAGAAGTTCACATTGAATGGAAGACAAGCTGAGATGATATGGAATGATCAATTTCCAACGTATCACTTTGACAAGGTGAAATTGCTTTTCTTTTTAGGATTGGGAAATAATACAGCTACTTTCCCATATGGTTTGTTGAAAAGGTTTTTGAATTTAGAGGAACTCCATCTAACAGGTGAAATGTAGGAGATATTCTCATGTAAAGAGTCTATTTGGGATGATGCTATGCAAATTGCTCTATTTTGAAAATTGCGCCTTTCTGGCTTGAGGAAGGCAAAGTACATATGGAATGAGCAAACTCCACTGTATGCTCTTCAACATCTTGAAACTCTACTTCTTTCTTGTTGTCATGAATTCATAAGCTTGGGACCATCATTCATTTCATTAGCAAATCTAACAAATGTCGATATAAGTCATTGCTCAGGATTGACCAATTTGCTCACATCATTAACAGCTACAAGCTTGGTTTATCTCATTAGGCTAACAATAAGTGACTGCAAACAACTACAGGAAATTATAATAAATCAAGGAGAGGATGTAACACCCTACTTCCAGACATCCTAACTTGACCAAAGAACTTAAAAAAGCAACAAAACACAACCTAGACATCTCAAAACAACTTCCAAAACTTCAAAGTAGCGGAAAAACACCTGAAAGACACTTGAATAGGATGAGGCCACGGCCTACTACAGTGGTATCGCAGCTCCAACCCTTCATAGATTCACTGACGCCCACTGACTTGCTACGGTTTGGCTTTCTGGCACCGCGGTCCCAGCATCAGAACTTGTATTAGCAAATTGCTGATTTGCTGGGCTAACTTCCGACATGTATATCTTTATGCTCCGATCTTCGATTGACCTAATTCCAACTCCTATAGGTCACTCTCACCATTATCTAATCATGGACATTAATTTCACTCGAATCCAACTCCATTTGGAGATTCTGGATGCCCAACACTATTTTGGCCACCTTTTGACCAAAACTCACAACCTATCACCTCCAATTGCCATCAAAGGCAAATGGACACCCAGAGACCCTTCACGTAGGTCATATTTGGCCAAACCAACATGTCTAAGGAGGATTTACCCCAAAGAAACATTTCCTTGTACCCCAAAACCACATAATAGGCTATGTGCCCAAACTCACATATATGGCCCAAAACCACCTTTGGGCTTACATTCAACGATTCCAGCATACAAATACTTGCTCATACATTAAAGACCTATACCGGGGTCCACTATCAACATCACACATCATTACATCACATGCATCTCTATACTCCTAGGACACTCATCTAGGCAACCAACTATATCAACCTACTTGGCACAAAATTACATAACTAAATTATAACCACTAAATATACTTGGAATTCCCGAGGACGAAAAGACCGTTAACTCCTTGATCCTTCCGAACTAGCGCCAGAGTCTTCACCGGAAAGGTTAGTCATGGAGGGAAGGGGTGTGAGACAATGTCTCAGTAACCGGGATCAACCACATGCATATACACACATATATAACTCATACAATCAATGAATATAATGCATGTCTCCCTCGCACACAGCTAGAACCACGGGTTATCATCATAACAGGACATTTCGTATAGGTAATTCCCTTCCAACAGTCGGTGAAGACTGATTCCGGGACATTACCAAGTTCACCTCCCATTAGTGTATCCAGCCAAAGGTAACACTAATATTCAGATTGTGGCCCTCTTTCCTCTTTCCCACCACGAATTGACAGCAATTTAAGGAAGGTGCAGTCCATTGCGTGTCTTTCCCCTCCTAGCCATAGAAGGCAATTCAACAGCAGGAATCCCATCTTTATCCTCCCTAATATATATAATCCATCCTTATCCTCCCTAACACACATATATATATATCATCATATATCATATCGTTATAACATCATCACCACCCAATCCACCATATATCATAATCTCACAATGTCATGTGGTGATCCTCATATATCATCATATAGTAATCATTATCATCATCATGATCTCAATGTCAAGTTATGCATCATGTCATATCATATCAATGTCATTATCACATAAGTAATCATCATAATCATAATCATAATCATAATCATAATCATAATCATCATCTAGCGGTGTGCATACCACAATATATAAAAACAGTACACATAAACACACCAATATTGTGGTATGAAAGAAACATGCATATATACTCAAATATATGTACTATCATACAATATAACAGTACAATACAAACAAACACCCAGTTACTTCAAGTTGTCAGCACCATGCACACAGGGGTTAATGCAAACCTCTAGAGTACCCCAATTACGAACTATAAGCCTCCGATTAGCCATTCTACCATTACAACAATATAATACCTTTAATTAACATAACTCCCATAACACTACAATCCACAATCTAGCTGTCCAAGCTTAACCCAGAATTCTAACAACATACACACATACCAATAAACCTTAAACAACCATTCAAACACACGCCAACACATACCATTTCTGATTTCTATTTCTTTTCCCAAATTCCAACCTAGGGTTTAACTCAAACCCATCATAATCAAATCAAAAATCATACCGAAAGCTTCTTAACACCACAAAACACTCCTATAACACAAAATCAAGCATTTTAGTCAGTGGAAATTGCTCAAACCAGAAACCTTAAGCTTAAACTCAACTTCCCACCAAAAATAAAGAAGACAAGAGAAGAGAGAAGGCTAGGGATCACTTACCAAAAAAGATCAAGGTCTCTTGAGTTTGAAAATGATCTCTCTTGGCCGGATTTCTTATGCCCTAGCGGAGCTCCTCTATTCTCCCTTCGTTTTCTCCTTCCGCGTTCAACTGAAATGTTCCCGATTTAAACAAATTTTGTGTTTCACCATGGCCCTAGAATAGCTAACTGTGGTGCCACCACTTTTCATCCAAAAAATGCCACTAGAATTGGCTCTTCTTGCGGCGGCCCTGCTTCTCACTGTGGCATGGAACTCATTTCTTCTTTTCTTGAACCTTCCTCCGTCTTGCTTTCTCCAGTTTTGCATATAATGCCAAAACAAAGTCATTAGGGTTGTTACACTCTCCCCTCCTTAAAAAAGATTTCGTCCTCAAAATTTAAGAATGCTAACCTCAACCACATACAACCATACTCCTTCCACCATAATCCCTCAACTTTTAGGCAAGTTTCTCGATTTCTATCTTCTGTTGTGCACCTCGTGAACAAACAACTCTCTTATATTTTACTTCTATCTTCACTAATTTATGCAATTTACATTAAAAATCAATCTTAGTGCTGAATCTTCCATATGTTCTCAGACATAAGAAAGGCTGGATAACCACCTCGACCTGAGTTCTTTCTTCCCAAAACAAACTTTTCACGTAGTTGTTTCATCAAAACTTCTAGGATATACCATCATTCTCCTTAACTTTTGATTTTCTCCCTTATTTATGCACATCATTACTTATTCTCTCAAATGGTTAATCACTTTTAACCATTTCTCTTAAAATTCAGATCATATCGACTGTCTTATTTACATTGACGAGGCTCCATTGACCAACCACCATTGATTTCCATAATTTATTTTTTTCAGATTATAATATCTAATATGCACCCCTTATTACCATATTAACAGGAAAGCCTCATTTCCTTAAAGCTCCTTTACAATACCAACTATTTGTCCAAGTCTCACCATAAGATATACTCACTCCATATGCAACTCCTTATACATTGACCCTTTGTGGTGTTCCTTATTAACCAAACTTCTTCCTTGCTTTATCGTCATAATCCTTTTCAGTCGACAACCTTTTCCTATCATACCTTTTACCTTAAGATTCCTTAAGCCATGGTTACCCTGTATAACGTCCAGCTATTCGAACTTCTCACGACCACTTCTTCTATGATGCAGATTATTGCTTCCTTCACACATTCCTTCTTCAACTAATAGTTCTCTCTCTCTTTGAATACCATTATAGACGGGATTTGTCAAGTAAGATGATTCACTGCTGGACAATTCAAAACATCCAACTCAATGTCACCATTTCTCTTACTACACCATTTACTGTTCAAAATTTTACAACATCACTTCTTGGTCTCCATATCACTATCTCTCTTAGTATCAATTTGCATGTCAATACTGTACCTTCCTTAACTTAGTAGTATACACTAGATTAACCATGCTTATCACATGTCATGGAATCCATTAGCTACACCTTTGGCATTAACTAATTAAAAACCATCACCGGACATTCTGAAAGTCATTCTTATTGTACTGTCCAAGCTCATACCATATAAAAACTCTCTATCTTACACTTCTCAACCAAATGGCACTACCAAAGGTATAGGCAAAGCCATCACATCTTTAAAGTCCACCAAAATTCCCTTGGTCTCATTAGCATTAAAACAACTTCTCCAGTGACCGAACTATATTTCCTTATAGTAAGGCCACTTTCCAAAATGATTCCGTAACCTCATAAAACCTCCATACCGACAACCAATCATTAACTTCTTATAGTCTTTAGAAAGGTCCTTCCAGTTTTCTTTTCACTTCCATCACCATTTTCTTATTCCCTTCTTACTCATCCTTTCATCTTTAACACTATATACTTGTTTCCACTTAATTATATCCTTTAAATTCCATGTTGTTTCTTTTTTCACACGCGTCTTATTACACTGCGTCTCTCCAACAATCTTGCTTATGGATGAACCTCTCCAATTGTATGGCTTATAGCCTTTCTTTAATCCTATTCGTGTACTCCTTACGTTTGCTTCTGCTGCGCACTCTGATTTCTTTACTTTTGCACATAGGATTGTACAATGCACTCGCATCCCCCATGTACACCTCCATCCTACTGTTCAAGTTTCATTTCTCTCTGTGGACCTCACAGTCCTGATGCTTATGGCAAGAGGCTATAAGCCACCTAATACCCCTCATTGTTACACCATAGTTACAACTTGTTTACCCTTTACTAATAATGTTTGGGTCCTTACTCATGACTCAAATTTCTTTTTCCAATCCAACTCTATCATTACAATACACTACATATCTCGATCTTTATTAACCCCATACAAGCTCTACTTTTAGGCCTTTAATCCTCTTCTCCTTCTCATTGTTATTAAAAGATTTCAAATTCCTTTCATTAGATGATAAACCGCTTATCTCATGATTAATGAATATCGCTACAACGTACGGATTGATTGGTCAGCTATACCCAATCAATCTTTTAAGAGATAGACATCCAAGACCATGAATTAAAGCAGAATTGGGTTCCTGTAGATATCATCACCAAGTCTTTCACTCTCAGTCTACTAGTGCCTCGCACTTCGAGTAACTGGTGCGTCAACCACGTAACCAGCTGGCATTAAGCCTCAACTAGTTAATTGATAGTTCTAGACTCGTGATTTCATATCACACGGGATTGTCTCATGCTTCCTAATAACAATGACTTCCCATATTCTCCAGAGATGTTACTAGGAAAAACCAAGGGGAAAAAGCATATGTAAAGGAGTTAGCTCTATGACTTCTACCTTTACGCATCCTGAAGGGAACCAACACATTACATTTGTAATATATCATCCTATAATTCATGATATGACAAGGGAATGTACCAAGAAAGAAACTTCCTTTAGTCCATACCCATGACATTTCAATACTTGAATCACTTCCACAAACTACTGCCATCAATCAAGTCAACTTCTAGTCCACAACTAGTTGACAACACATCCCCCTTATCGACCTGACTTTAAATTAGAGAGAGAGAGTTACGAAAACTCTTTCATCAACTTCATAATTCTTACTTGGTAGTCGTTTTCTAATCTCCTTATAGCTTAAACATCTCTTGTAATTTGTTTTTACTTGTAAAACTCACCTTCGATCTCTTGCAATTTAAACTTTCAACTCATTCGCCACATACTACTCTTCATGGGGTATCACGATAGTCCTTGTCCAAACCCACACTGGCCATCCTCCAATTTACAAAACTCATCAATGCCTTAAATTTCAAATAGACTTCCTACCTCAGAGTTCAACTCCACCTTCTTCCAAACCCCTATCCACCATAGAATAGATAAGAGTCACTTTCTTAACTTGGATTCAGCCCAAAGGACTCTGGTGACCTTCTTAACCATAACTTATATCCTTTCAACATTGCTTAACCATCTTATTTATTCCAAAATTATCCATCCAGTTTTTTCACAATCCGTAAACATGACACTCCAGATGACAGTCACCATCTTTTCATTATCCTCCTTGATGGCACTCAGATCACTATCACCATCACTGCCATATCCTTCATCGTGCAGTACTATGTTAACTATTGGGCACCTGTCCTTTACCTCAATTACAAATCTAGTTGATTAACTAGTTCTCCGCCATCACCGCATCCAACTTGGTATCCAAACCAATGGATTGGATTCATTTCCATATCCACTCTCTACAAGTTCCATCACTTATAATACTTAACAACTTACCTTATCTCTTACGATTGGGTTTTTTCCACTTCCTTTGCTAATTTTCTCTTGGGAATGCCCTAGAGGAAAAAGCACAGATCATTGAAATTCTCCTATCTTCATCAGTCTCCCACATTCGTTGAGACAAAGCATATATCTTCACATGCTAGTCCTCAAAGGATGTATATGACACCACCAATAACTACTGCTTGATTTCCGGGTGAGCTCCTGAAGCCTCAGCACTCAGTATGACTTGCCTCCTCCATTGCTCAGCCTCCTTTTCCATCTTGAGTATTACAAATTACACCTTTTACTTAGAGGTACAATCCATAGCACCAAATATAGTTTTTAATTGATCCACCCATTCTTTAGGCATCGCATGTTTCAGCATACTTTCGAAAGCTGGTGGCTTAACTTTTGAAAGTCTTTCAGTTGAAAGAACATACCTTTTCTTCAAACTCTTAGGGCCCCTTTGGCTCCATTATATCCACATCGATTCCATCAGTCATATTACCTTATACTTGTCAGCATGACATCCCTAGCATTGAACTTCATATACATACTAAGTTCTTCATTTACATCACCATACCTTTGCCAGTTAACTACTCTGCATTCTATTCAATGTTCTTCCTTAATCAATAACTCAGTCATTCTGTATAAACCATTTCTCATGCATCTCTCTCTAGATATCACTATTACTTTGATTACCTCCTACAATATATCTTTCCCTCTAAACACCCATGGCAATATAATTAGTTATATGACTCTGGACTAGTATTACATCGGGAATATACGAGTTTATGCAATCCATATTGTGCCAAGTATTTCCATAAGAAGAAACAATGGCTTGAACCATTGCTTTGATACCAAAATGTATCACCCTACTTTCAAACATCCCGACTTGACCAAAGAACTTCAAAAGCCAACCAAACACAACCCAGACATCTCAAAACAACTTTTCAAAACTTCAAAGTAGCGAAAAAACACCTGAAAGGCACCTGAACAAGATGAGGTCATAGCCTACTACAGTGGCCCACGGTTCCAACCCTTCACAGATTCAATGACACCTACTGACTTACCCGTGCCACGGCCGGGCTTTCTGGCGCCGCGGCCGCAGCATTAGAACTTGTAATACCAAATTACCAAGCTAACTTCCGACCCGCATATCTTTATGCTCCATTCTTCGATTGACCTAAATCCAACTTCTATAGGTTACTCTCACCATTATCTAATCATGGACATCAATTTCACTTGAATCCAACTCTATTTGGAGATTCTGGATGACCAACACTATTTTGGCCACCTTTTGACCAAAACTCACAACATGTCTAAAGACCAATTGCCATCAAAGGCAAATAGACACCCAGAGACCCTTCACACAAGTTATATTTGGCCAACCCAACATGTCTAAGGAGGATTTACCCCAAAGAAACCTTTCCTTCGAGAGTTGACCCCCCTTGAACCCCAAAATCACACGATGGGCTTTATGCCTAAACTCACACACATTGCCCAAAACCACCTTTGGGCTCGCATTCAACCATTCTAGCATACAAATACATGCTTATACATTAAAGACCCATACCGGGGTCTACTATCAACATCACATATCATTACATCACATGCATCTCTATACTCCTAAGACACTCATCCAGGCAACCAACTATATCAACTTACTTGGCATAGAATTACATAACTAAATTATAACCACTAAATATACTTGGAATTCCTGAGGACGAAAAGACCGTTAACTCCTTGATCCTTTCCGAACTAGCACTAGAGTCTTCACCTGAAAGGTTAGTCATGGAGGGGAGGGGTGTGAGACAATGTCTCAGTAACTGGGATCAACCACACATATATACACATATATATATCTCATAAAATCCATGAATGCAATATGAAATGAATGCAATGCATGTCTCTCTCAAACACAGCTAGAACCACAAGCTATCATCATAACAGGACATTTCATATAGGTAATTCCCTTCTAATAGTTGGTGAAGACTGATTCCGGGATATCACCAGGCTCACCTTCTATTAGTGTGCTTGGCCAAAGGCAACACTAATGTTTGGACCATGACTCTCCTTCCTCTTTCCCACCATAAATTGGCAGCAATTTAGGGAAGGTGTAGTCCACTACGTGCATTTTCCCCTCTTGGCCATAGGAGGCGATTTAGCTGCAGGGATCCCATCCTTATCCTTATCCTCCATAACATATATATATTATCATATATCATATCATCATCGCATCATCACCACCAAATCCACCATATATCACAATCTCACAATGTCATGTAGTAACCCTCATATATCATCATATAGTAATCATCATCATCATCATCATCTCAATGTCAAGCTATGCATCATGTCATATCATATCAATGTCATCATCACATATGTAATAATCATCATCTAGCTGTGTGCATACCACAATATATATGTTGAATCAAGAGTTTTGATGATTCCAAACCAACACTCAAGAGCTTGGATTGAAGATATCAAAGGAGATCAAAGTTGTTTCAAGTGAAGATTTTCTGAGTATTTGCTATTAGATCTTTTGTAGGATCTTTAGTTTTTGTTTTGATTGGGTAAAAGATTTTGATTTGAGAAAAAGATGTTTTCAAACCTTGATTTGAAGTTAAATCTTTACTTATTTGAAAAATACTCACAAACAGACGAAGTTTGAAAGTTTAACTGAACTGTCAAGTTGGAAATTCGAACTTTGCCTTTGAAAATTCAAATTTCGAGCTAAAGCTGAATAAGTCTGAAGAGGTGTCTCTCTGTCAGATGAATTTTGGTGTTTCAAAATTTGAATTTTCATCAAGTCTGAAAGAAGCCTTTTAGTGACGGACGAACTTCACAGTTTCAAAATTCAAATTTCAGACAAAATGCAATTTGTGAAAACCAAAGAAATTCGTCTAAAACTACGTTAAAGTTCATCTGAAAGCAAGAAGAAATTGAATTTGAAAAATGCTCTCTAACAGACGAACTTTGACTTTGCAACATTCGAATTTTCATATAAGTCTGAAAGGAGCTTCTTTGTGACATTCGAATTTCACTCTTTCAAAATTCGAATTTCAGACAAAACAAAACTTGAGAAAATAGAAGAAATTCGTCTAAAAGTTTTATAAAGTTCATATGAGATCAAGAATGATTTAAGTCTCAAAACTGGTCTCTGACAGACGAATTTCACCCTTTCAAAATTCGAATTTCGAAGAAAGTGAACTACTGTGCCTCTTTGAACGTTCAATGGACAGACAAATTTTGGGCATCCAAAATTCCAATTTCGAGGGTACTGTAGAAAATTGAAAACACTGTTCACGATTTACAGAAAAACTTTCTTCTTGAAAATTCGTATGTCACATTGTGAAAATGTTTTATAAGTTTCAAAATTCGAATTTCACTCTATGGACAGACGAACTTCGTATTTTAACGTTGGAAGCTTTAACCTTCGGTTGCTTTGAAATTCGTCTATTGACCAACCAAAATTTGAATTTCAGTGTGTCAGAAACAATAAATACGGTTGGTGAACGGATAGTTTTTCAGAATAACCGTTGGATAACTTTCCCAACGGATAGATTTAGTCTCTAACGGATATTTGAGACCTAAATCTATAAATACAACATCATTTGAAGTTGTGGGTAACGAATCAAACTTGTATATACCGAATTTCTGCTGAATCTTCATCTCAAAAGCTTTTACCCTCTCAACTTCATTATTTGTACTTAAACCTTCATATCTACTCTATTCAAGAGAGTTATTTCATTGTAATTAATCTATTCTTCATCTGGGAGATAGATTTACTTGTGAGGGGTATTCACAAGGGGATTGGGAAGCACATAGTGAAAGTGCTTGGAGAGTTTGAGAGAGCTCAGAAATAGAGCATACTCGTGTACTGTGGCATTAGCAAGAAGCTCGTTAAAATTCTTGCTAGATAGTGGATAAATCTCAAGAGTTGTCTTGGGGACTGGATGTAGGTCAAGTGGATAGACTGAACCAGGATAAATCACTGAGTTTTCTTCTCCTTATCTCTACTTTTCAGCTTGCTCTGTTTTACACGTTGTTTACATTATACTATAATATCTTTACTTGCTTCACTTTGTGCAGAAAAATTTCAATCTTCCCAATTCACCCCCCTCTTGGGAAGTCAGCCTTGCTAACAAGTGGTATCAGAGCCTGGATTCCCATTCAAAGGAACTCACAGTCCGGGAATTAAGATGGCTGGCTTTGGAGAGAGTATACTTCCTGAAGGAAACAACACTAACAGACCACCAGGCTTCAGTGGAGAGCATTATGGATATTGGAAGATGAGGATGTAGATCTACCTCCAATCAATTGATCTTGACATCTGGTCAGTCATTGAAAAAGGAGATTTCGTCCCAATGGCTCTAACTGAAGATGGAAGACACAAAGAAAAGCTGGAAGCAGAGTGGAATGATGAAGACAGAAGGAGAGTCCTACTGAACTTCAAAGAAAAGCATTGTTTGGTTAGTGCCCTGAACCAGGATGAATTCTAAAGAGTCTCACAATGTACCATTGCAAAAGGGATGTGGGACACTCTGCAGATTGCACATGAAGGAACATCTGGAGTCAGGGAGAACAGACTCAATACATGCATTGGGGAGTATGAGAGCTTCAGAATAACTGAAGGAGAAACTGTAAAGGAGCTCCAAAAGAGATTCACTCTTATTGTGAATCAATTGAAGAGCCTGGGAAAGGAATACACTCAGTTTGAGAAAGTGAGAAAAATACTCAAAGCTCTCCCTCTGGAATGGCAACCCAAGGTGACAGCAATAGAAGAAGCCATAGGAGAATCAATGGCCTCTGTCACAGCTCTCTTCGGTAGCCTTGAGGAGTATGAAGGAAAAATCAAAGCTCTCAAGGAAGCTGGGCTAGATAGAAAGAAGAAAGGCCTTGCTCTCAAAGCTGCTGATGAAAAGGAAGAAGAATCTGACAAAGAAGAAGAATTGGATGAGGAAACTCTGGCTATGATGATCAGAAAATTTGGAAGATTCTACAGCAAGAAGAAGAACAAGAGGTTCTTCAAGAAGGGAGCTGCTGGAGAAAGCAAGAAAGAGGCAAAAGAACCTGTAACTTGCTATGAGTGCAAGAAGCAGGGACACATAAAATGGGACTGCCCCCAATTCCTCAAGAAGCAAGAAAAAGAAAAGAAAGTTGCTGACAAAGGGAAGAAGAAGAAAGCCTACATCTTATCCATATGGGGCAACAGCTCAGATGAGGAAGAAGAAGATGAAGATGAGATTGCCAACATTTGTCTAATGGCACTTGCTTCTGAAGAAGCCACTCCCTCATGTAGCAGTGATCAAGAAGAAGAGGTATATGAATCTGAACCTTCCTATTCTGAGTTACTGGATGCATTTCATGAGCTTCATGATGATTTCACTAAAATTGCTAAAGAACTAAAACTGGCAAAGAAGAAGATGAACAAGCTAGAATCATAAAGCACAATCTCTGAAATTACTTCTTTACCTACTGCTGAATCTGTTTGCTGCACTTCGTGCACTGAACTTAAGCAAACTAATGATTATCTAGTTAAAAGCATGTCTAGGCTCACTAGAGGTAAAGATATGTTGTTTGCATTGATGGGGAGCCAAAGAATATCACAAGGAAAAGCTGGTCTTGGCTATGATCCATGTGCTATCAAGGAAAAGATTAGGAAGAAAAATCAGAATGCTTATATGAGATATTTTGTGCATGCTGAGAACAATAAAAAGAAAACTAATGCATCACATCACATTGAAACATATGATCAACCAAGGAATGCTAGACAAAAGTATTATCTGCACTGTTTTCTTCCTGCATCTCAATCTAGCAGTCCTTTAACTACCTGTCATTTTTGTAACAAAAAGGGACATATTTCCAGTTCTTGTGCTTTGAATAAAAATGAACTTGGCAGGAAAGTTGAATGGGTTCCCAAAGTTGCATCTACATCTAGGGAAATACCTACTGACCGAAAAGGACCCAAGCAAATTTGGGTACCTAAAAGGAAAACATAAACATTATTTTGCAGGTCTGTCTCAAAGCTAAGAAAAGCAACAAATGGTATATGGACAGTGTCTGCTCAAGTCACATGACTGGTGATAAGGAGAAGTTCATCACCCTTAGAGACAAGAAAGGAGGAAAGGTGACCTTTAGAGGTGACCAATATGGTAAAATTGTTGGTATTGGCATTGTGGGGAAAAATCCAAAAACATCCATTGAAGAGGTGCTGTTTGTAATTGGCCTCAACCACAATCTGCTGAGCGTGAGTCAGACCTGTGATAGAGGAAACTGGGTGCTGTTTGACTCAAAGTTTTGCCTGGTCATCAGAAAAAGTGATCACAAAGTAATCTTAAAAGCTCAAAGGGATGGTAACTGCTATACTATTGACCTTGATGAACTTCCTCCTTTAGATTCTGTATGCTTAATCAGTCAAAATAAGGATAGTTGGTTATGGCATAGGAGATTAGCTCATGTTAATATGAATCAATTGTCCAAACTGGTTAAAAATGAGCTAGTTATGGGATTGTCAACAATATCTTTTGAAAAGGATAAAGAATGTGATGCATGCTTAAAAGGAAAACAAATTAAATCATCCTTCAAATCTAAGAACATAGTTACCACAACTAAACCACTTGATTTGCTGCATATGGATTTAATTGGACCTTCTAGGGTAAAGAGTCTTGGTGGTAATCTGTATGTGCTTGTAATTGTAGATGATTATTCTAGATTCACTTGGACATTATTTCTTTCCTCTAAGAGTGATACCTTTGATGCATTTGTAACCTTAGCTAAGAAAGTGTAAAATGAGAAAGGTATTTCTATTGTGTCTATCAGGTCAGATCATGAAGGAGAATTTGAAAATGCATACTTCCTGGAGTACTGCAGTGAGCATGGAATTGACCACAACTTCTCAGCTCCTAGGACTCCTCAACAGAATGGAGTAGTAGAAAGGAAGAACAGAACTATTGGGGAGATGGCCAGAGCTATACTGAATGAGAAGGAACTTTCTCAAGTGTTTTGGGCTAATGCAGTGAACACATCAAGTTACATCATCAACAAAGCATACATCAGACCCATCCTTGGAAAGACTCCATACGAGCTGTACAAGGGGAGAAAGCCAAATCTGTCACACCTCCATGTGTTCGGGTGCAAATGCTTCATTCACAACAATGGCAAAGAAAACCTAGGTAAATTTGATGCCAAATCCGATGAAGGTATATTTCTGTGCTATTCAAGTAGGAGTAAGGCATATAGAGTATATAACAAAAGATCAAATGTGATAGAAGAATCTGTGCATATGGTTTTCATTGAAAATGAAACTGCTTCAAAACATAATGCCAATGAGGATGATCTTGCTTTCAACTTTGAAAAACTGGGCATTTCTGATAAAAATAAAATAGAATCTCCAAAGATACCTGAATCTGTTAACACAGAGGAAGATATCCAGGAACAAGAGTTTGATGAAAATGAAGAAACATCTCAAGAACTCCCTAGAGCTTGGAGATATCAAAGGAATCACCCTGTTGATCAAGTGATAGGGGATGTTCAAGAGAGAGTCAAAACCAGAAAATAGTTAAGGGATCAAATGTTAAACTATGCTTTCATTTCTCAAATTGAACCCAAATGTGCTGAAGAAGCCTTAACTGATGATTACTGGATTTTGGCTATGCAAGATGAACTAAATCAGTTTGAAAGAAATCAAGTTTGGGATTTAGTGCCAAAGCCTAGAAATCATCCTGTTATTGGTACCAAATGGGTTTTTAGAAATAAACTTGATGAATCTGGAACAATAATTAGAAATAAAGCTAGACTGGTTGCTAAAGGGTATAACCAGGAAGAAGGCATTGATTTTGAAGAAACCTTTGCACCAGTAGTTAGACTAGAGGCCATAAGAATACTGCTGGCATATGCATGCATGAAAAACATTTTACTATATCAAATGGATGTAAAGAGTTCCTTTCTGAATGGATATATCATGGAAGAGGTCTATGCAGATCAACCTCCGGGCTTTGAGGATTCTACAAAACCAAACCATGTTTATAAACTAAAGAAAGCTCTTTATGGTTTAAAACAAGCCCCTAGAGCATGGTATGAGAGACTGAGCAATTTTCTAAGTGAAAAAGGATTCAATAGAGGCAAAGTTGACAGAAACTTATTTACTAAGAAAGAAAATAGAGATCTACTAATTGTTCAAATTTATGTTGATGATATTATTTTCGGTGCTACTAATGAGGCTCTTTGCAAGAAATTTTTTGAGTTAATGCAGGGAGAATTCGAGATGTCTATGATGGATGAACTCAATTTCTTCCTTGGACTGCAAATCAGACAGCAAGATGATGGCATCTTCCTCAGCCAATCCAAGTATCTAAAAGAGCTATTAAAGAAGTTTGGAATGGAGAATGCCAAGCCAATGGGAACACCTATGGCTACTGCAACCAAACTGGACATGGATGAGAATGGGAAGATATTTGACATTACTCAGTACAGAAGAATGATTGGATCCCTGCTGTACTTAACTGCCAGCAGACCTGACATTATGTTCAGTGTCTGTATGTGTGCAAGGTTCCAATCATGCCCCAAAGAGACCCATGCAACAGCTGTGAAAAGAATTTTCAGATATCTCATTGGAACATCACATATGGGTCTTTGGTATCCAAAAGGCAATGGAGAAGATCTCAAAGGATACACTGATGCTGATTTTGCAGGATCCAAAACTGACAGAAAAAGAACAAGTGGAACTTGTCAGTTTCTTGGAGGATCCCTGGTTTCATGGTTCAGCAAAAAGTAAAACAGTGTGGCTCTATCCACTGCAGAAGCTGAGTATGTTGCAGCTGGAAGCTATTGTGCCCAAGTCATCTGGATAAAGCAGCAGCTTGAGGATCTTGAGGTTAAAATGAAGGAGATACCCATCATGTGTGATAATCAAAGTGCCATAAATATCACTAAGAATCCTGTCATGCACTCAAGGACGAAACATATTGAGGTTAGGCACCACTTCATAAGGGATCACATTCTGAAAGGAGAAGTTAAGCTTGAATACATCCTAACAGAGGATCAAGTAGCTGATATACTCACCAAACCTCTACCAGAAGACAGGCATTGCAAAATAAGAAGAGAATTGGAAATGGTAAATCCCAATGAATTGTAAGTTATTCTTATGAAATTCTCTTTTTAGAGTTTTAAATCTTAAAATCAATTCTAACTTCTGCATCGGAGAGTGTTTAATTTAAGTTGCAGGTGCTCCTTATGAAAATCAATGGCTAAAAGTTTGAAAGATTGGAGCACTACAGAGTGAAACAACCAGAAAGTGAAGTAAATAACGAAAATCCTAAGTTCTGGATCCATTCTGTAAGTTTTTAAAGTTGAAATTTGTATGTTGTTTGATTGCTAGATGAATTTCATTGATAATCTGTGTTTTTGAACTGGTCAACGTGGTCAACATTCGAATTTTGGTTGACCAACAGACGAACTTTGGCCTGTTATGCCTTGGAACAGTTCTCGGTAATGCCTCGAAATTCGTCTGTTGAAGCTTGAAAGTTCAAATTTTCAAAAACAGAAATTTCAAAGTTATGATTGTCCATCACTGTTATACGAATTATTACTTCTTAACATACGAATGTTGGACAATCTTTACAAAAGTTGAAAAATTCGAATTGTCAAGTTCAAAATTCGTCTGTTGAATCATGTTCTTAATAATTGAATGATTGAAAGATGAAGTTCTGCATGCTTAATTCGTCTATTGATTGATGGTTTGATTCCTGCTTGCCTTTTTCTTTTCAACATTTGAATTTTGTTGGAATAAAATTTGCCTGTTGTGTATGTATTGCTTGTTTCAAGCCACTGTCAGACGAACTTTCAAGATGAAAATTCATCTATCAGTAAGCCTTGCTGAACAATTTAACTTGTAACTGCCCGAAGTTCAAATTTTGACCCCCCAAAATTCGTCTGTCAGACGGTTACATACGTTAAAACCGACGATTTTCCACAGAACAGACGCAACCCTATTTGTAACTCCTCTAAGTCTGTTCTGATTCTTTCTTCAATCCTCTTAACTCCTGTCCAAAAACCGTCATTCTTCACCATTTAAACTTCCATTCGCATCCCTTAAATCTATTCTCAGCCACATTCTGCATCATTCAACCGAAAAATGGCGAGAGTGAAGATTCCTGGAACAGGACAAGCTGGAACTCGGCCAAAAAGGACGGTCAAATCTCAATATGCTACAAAGGAAGGAGAAAAATCAAAGAGAAATGCCGAACCCAGTAAAACTACTCCTTCCAAATGTCAAAAATCTTCATCCAAGTCTGAATCTCAGAAAGCTGGGCCCTCATCTTCAAAATATGCAGTTCCTTCGGCTGATACTGCTGCTGTGGCTTCCTCTTCCTCTACTGAATCTGGAGAGTTCGAATTGACTACACTGCCACTTTGAAGCACTCCTGAGATTCAAGAAGAGTATACTACCAAGTTTTCCAACAAAAAGGTAATCAAGCCTCACTGTGTAAATATGAAACAATTTCTGATATCCAACAACTTTGATGCTGCAATATGGTTGATAAGATATAGAAATCTGTTGGAAATTGCTGAGAAATATGATGATGAGGTAGTGAAGACTTGGTATGCCTCTCTTCAATATAACAGCAAGAAAAGGAAATGGGAGGTCACCTTGAGATCAAGGACCATTTGGCTTGCTGATGAAACAATCAATGAGGTGCTAGAAATTCCAGGACAAGATGGGCTGAAAGTTGACATTACAGTCTCTGGATATATGGATGAGGCTAGCACAGCTGATGAGGAAGGTGGCTCCTTTGTGAATTACAAAGAAAGCACCATCTTAGATACCTTATTCAGAAGAAGGGAGAATAGGCCCACAATAAATCTGTTGAAGCCCACAGACCTAAGTGTACAAGTAAGGATCCTGCACTACATTGTGTCCAGGATCATTTTCAATAAAGGTGGAAGCTTCAATTTGATAACAAGGGCAGAGGCTCATGTGATGACTGCTATCATTCGTGAGAAGCTGATCAACATGGGTCATATCATCCTCCAGCGAATGATAAAGGCAAGGGATCAGATGAAGGATTCCACACTCCCCTATGCAGCAATTATTTCAAGAATCCTGCAGCATGCTAGGATTCAACACATTGAAAAGGGGAAAGGGAAACTCACTGAGGCCTTCAAAGAAGAGAAATTGCAAAGGATGGGCATTGAAAGAGATGAAGGACATTGGGTTGGAAAGGGAGCAGGGAAATCTGAAGACTTGTTCTTTGTTGCTGATGCTTCCCTCTAACAAGAAGGCACTTCTGAGGCTCCTGGCAGATCTATACCTCAGCCTTCTCAGCCTATTCCATCTCCATCCAGGCCTACACACCCTCCTTCCACTCCCTCCTCACGAGCCAAGCCAACTAAGATCACTGAGTTATTTGACAGTCTGTCAACACTCATTCTCAGCATTAGGGATGAGCAAAATGCCAAATTTGCTCACCTACAAGATCAGATCCATCAGTTCGCTGTGAATATGAAAGTGGTAGCTGATGCTTATGAAGAAATCAGAAGTGCAATTCCTACCACTTCAGCTCCACCTCAGCCTGGTGTTCCTGAGCCAACTCTGTATCCATCTCCTGTGCCTCCTAGTCCATTTGAGTTGGATTCTCCTATCCCTGGTGTTGGTGTGCAAGAGACTGAACCAGCTGGTACTCCAAAGGCCTCCAGCAATGAGCCAAGTCCTGGTCCACCCTTGGACTATGGATTAGAAGAAGAAGGTCTTCAAGAATCAAGCCCTCTTGAGCCTATGCAAGAAGATGCTCTGGATTCAATTCTGTCCATTCAAGAATCAGAGCAAGTTGAAAGACTGGTTGCAGCCATTTCAACCTCTTCTGTGCCAGAAGGAGCAAGCAATGAGGAAAGGAGCATTGCACCTGTTGTTGACTATGTAGCCATTGCTCACAATGCTATGCTGCTAGCTCAAAGGAGAAGGCTGGAAGAAATGTTTCCTCCTGCTCAACCAGCCTCTCCTCCTCTTGCTGCTTATGGGCTTTCAGAGGAACAGAGAGCTCGACTAGCTCTTTCTAGGCAGGAAATGCAAGTGCTGCTTGAGGTCTCTGATGATGATGATGAAGAGCCTGCTGAGCCCCCTGCACCAGTTCAGCCAAAGATTCCTTTTGCTCCTGTCCCTCTTCGTGCTGTTCCTCTCACTCAGATACCTCCTCCAATGGATTTTGTTGGGCTTTCTGATGATGCCAAAAAAGGGGAGAAAATAAAGCAAACTGGGACTAAGCAAGCTGAAAAATCTGCTGAGTCTTCTGGGAAAGGAAAGACATACAGCAAGAAGACTAAGCCAAAGAAGAAGTGATTGTTTTAGATCTTAGGCTGAATCTTCCTGTTGTATCTTGTGTTAAATTGTATTTGCTTGTTTGTTGTTTTAAGAACTGATCTTAAAATGAAATATGTATTGCAACAATTTGATTAAGTAAATTATGTTCTTGGTTGCAATGTTTTGGGCTTTGAATCTCTTCACTTAATCTATTGAAAATGATATCTTATGAACTGTAATGCATATGTTGAGGGGGAGCTTGTGTAAGCAAACCCAAGTACTAATCCAGTTTGTGAGTTGTTTTATCATCATCAAAAAGGGGGAGAATGTTGAATCAAGAGTTTTGATGATTCCAAACCAACACTCAAGAGCTTGGATTGAAGATATCAAAGGAGATCAAAGTTGTTTCAAGTGAAGATTTTCTGAGTATTTGCTATTAGATCTTTTGTAGGATCTTTAGTTTTTGTTTTGATTGGGTAAAAGATTTTGATTTGAGAAAAAGATGTTTTCAAACCTTGATTTGAAGTTAAATCTTTACTTATTTGAAAAATACTCACAAACAGACGAAGTTTGAAAGTTTAACTGAACTGTCAAGTTGGAAATTCGAACTTTGCCTTTGGAAATTCGAATTTCGAGCTAAAACTGAATGAGTTTGAAGAGGTGTCTCTCTGTCAGACAAATTTTGGTCTTTCAAAATTTGAATTTTCATCAAGTCTGAAAGAAGCCTTTTAGTGACAGACGAACTTCACAGTTTCAAAATTTGAATTTCAGACAAAATGCAATTTGTGAAAACCAAAGAAATTTGTCTGAAACTACGTTAAAGTTCATCTGAAAGCAAGAAGAAATTGAATTTGAAAAATGCTCTCTGACAGACGAACTTTGACTTTGCAACATTCGAATTTTCATATAAGTCTGAAAGGAGCTTCTTTGTGACATTCGAATTTCACTCTGTCAAAATTTGAATTTCAGATAAAACAAAACTTGAGAAAATAGAAGAAATTCGTCTGAAAGTTTTATAAAGTTCATCTGAGATCAAGAATGATTTAAGTCTCAAAACTGGTCTCTGACAGACGAATTTCACCCTTTCAAAATTTGAATTTCGAAGAAAGTGAACTACTGTGCCTCTTTGAACGTTCAATGGACAGACAAATTTTGGGCATCCAAAATTCCAATTTCGAGGGTACTGTAGAAAATTGAAAACACTGTTCACGATTTACAGAAAAACTTTCTCTTGAAAATTCGTATGTCACATTGTGAAAATGTTTATAAGTTTCAAAATTCAAATTTCACTCTATGGACAGACGAACTTCGTATTTTAACGTTGGAAGCTTTAACCTTTGGTTGCTTCGAAATTCGTCTGTTGACCAACCAAAATTCGAATTTCAGTGTGTCAGAAACATTAAATACGGTTGGTGAATGGATAGTTTTTCAGAATAACCGTTGGATAACTTCCCCAATGGATAGATTTAGTCTCTAACGGATATTTGAGACCTAAATCTATAAATACAACATCATTTGAAGTTGTAGGTAACGAATCAAACTTGTATATACCGAATTTCTGCTGAATCTTCATCTCAAAAGCTTTTACCCTCTCAACTTCATTATTTGTACTTAAACCTTCATATCTACTCTATTCAAGAGAGTTATTTCATTGTAATCAATCTATTCTTCATCTGGGAGATAGAATTACTTGTGAGGGGTATTCACAAGGGGATTGGGAAGCACATAGTGAAAGTGCTTGGAGAGTTTGAGAGAGCTCAGAAACAGAGCATACTCGTGTACTGTGGCATTAGCAAGAAGCCCGTTGAAATTCTTGCTGGATAGTGGATAAATCTCAAGAGTTGTCTTGGGGACTGGATGTAGGTCAAGTGGATAGACCGAACCAGGATAAATCACTGAGTTTTCTTCTCCTTATCTCTACTTTTTAGCTTGCTCTGTTTTACACGTTGTTTACATTATACTGTGATATCTTTACTTGCTTCACTTTGTGCAGAAAAATTTCAATCTTCCCAATTCACCCCCCTCTTAGGAAGTCAGCCTTGCTAACAATATAAAAATAGTACACACAAGCACATCAATATTGTGGCATGAAAGAAACATGTATATATACGCAAATATATGTACTATCATACAATATAATGGTACAATACAAACAAACACCCAGTTATCTCAAGTTGTCAACACCATGCACATAGGGGCTGATGCAAGCCTCTAGAGCACCCCAATCACGAACTATAAGCCTCTGATTAACCAATCTACCATTACAACAATATAACACCTTAAATTAACATAACTCCCATGATACTACAATCCACAATCTAGCCATCCAAGCTTAACCCAGAATTCTAACAACATACATAGATACCAATCCTTAAACAACCATTCAAACACATACCAACACATACCATTTCTGATTTCCACTTCTTTTCCCAAATTCTAACCTAGGGTTTAACTCAAACCTATCATAATCCAATCAAAACTCATACCCAAAGCTTCCAAACACCACAAAACACTCCTATAACACAAAATCAAGTATTTTAATTGGTGAAATTGATCAAACAAGAAACCCTAAGCTCAAACTCAACTTCCCACCGAAAACAGAAAATAAAAGAGAAGAGAGAAGGCTAGGGATCACTTACCAACAAAGATTGAGGTCTCTTGGGTTCAAAAATGATCTCTCTTGGCCAGATTTCTCATGCCTTAGTAGAGCTTCTCTGTTCTCCCTCCATTTTCTCCTTCCGCGTTTGACTGAAATGTTCTCGATTTAAACAAATTTTTCAACTTTTACCGTGGCTCCACCAGTTTTGGCTGAAAAATGCCACTGGAATTGGCTCTCACCGTGGCAACCCTACTTCTTACTGCGGCGTGGAGCACATTTCTTCTCCTCTTGAACCTTCCTCTGTCCTGCTTCTTCTGGTTCTGCATAAATTGCCAAAACAAAGTCATGAGGGGTGTTACAAAGGATGAGGAAAAGGAGATCATTTTCAGCAAATTGAGGCATATGAGACTTGAAGACTAGCTAAGTTTAAAGAGCTTTTGTACCCATAATCATACCCTCATGTGTCTATTGTTGGATCGAGTAATTATAGAAGAGTGTCCTAGATTTAAAATGCTTTGTGTGGGTGACATAGATACACCATTGCTTAAAGGTATTCAAGTGGCAGATGATAAGTACTTTTTAGACACTAATCTTAACAATACAATCAAACAATGGTTTACTACACAGGAGGTATATCCAAAATACTGACATTCTTGTTATTTCTAGTTTGTAGAGAAATCCTCAACTACAGAATTTAGGATAAGATAATAATTATTTAATATAAATGTATTAGGAAATTCAATTTTAAAACATTATTTCAACCTAGCTATAAATTATAAGCTTTCCATATTACATAACTCTAATTACAATCACAAAATGCTATAAAAATGATAATCAATGAATGCCATGAATTCATCTAGTGTTTGGTTCAAATAAAAAAGAATTGTCATAAACTAATGCAAACAATCTTATTATTAATATTGTAGTATGTTTCTTGCTGTTAATATTGTTATTTTAACTCCAAAAGTATAAAAAAATTAAAAAATATTAGGTAGATATCTAAGTAGAAAGATAACGGGGGCAATAAAATTATGCAAAGGATTATATATATATTATTTAGAGAATGGATATGATTTTAGGGGGAAATGTTGAAAAAAGATTTAATTTGTAGAAACTAAGAAATTATTGTTTGAAATAATATCTTGATCTAATTTATTTAGCCATCTACCTATAAATAATAATTTTATTAATTACCATTTTATAGGTGATTTCTACATTTAGAACACTGGTGTTAGATATGTGAGATGGCGCCATGATAAGGAATGACCAATTTCTCTTGTACATCTTTCCTAAAGTGCACACTCTTTATGTGGAAGGCTTCCTTGATGATTGGGTAACATTTCCATATAACATACTTGAAAGATTCCTAAATCTCCAAAAACTTCATGTAGACCATAGTTCCTTTGAAGAAATATTCCCATCACATGCACCACTTGCGACGCCAACCTTTGCTTCATTTGAAAATTTAACAGAGCTGAAGTTATCAAGGTGTCATCAGCTCATCTATCTGCTAACAAATTCAATGGCCAAAATTTTAGTAAATCTAAGAATATTTGAGATAATGGATTGCAAAAAGATGGAGGAAATTGTAGCAAATGAGACTACTGAAGATGTAGAAGGTGGAATCACATTCGAGAAGTTGTTAGAGTTGGAACTCAGTGATCTTCCATGCTTGAAGAGATTTTGTTTGCAGATTCACTATAAGTTCTGAGAGTTATATAAGATATTTATAACTAGATGCCTTCAAATGAAGATATTTTGTTCAGGAGTCTTAGAAGCACCAAGGTTGTTCAGGGTGAAAATAGAAGAGTACATTATGTATTGGAAAGATCAAGGAGACCTTAACGAAACAATAGAAATGCTATTCTCACGAAGGTATGAGATACACACATTTATAAAATTTATTTTATCCATGAAATATAAAATTGATAATCTCCTACTTATGCCAATGCATTTTTCTTCTGAAGGTTAAATACTTTTTTCAGAAGTTAAGTAAGTTTATGATGTGGTATTGCAGGATGGAATGAATATATAGAAGGCTTGGTCTATCATCTATCTTTTCATGTTCAGGTTCATTGTTTAAGTATTTTGTTGTTAAAGCACTTCCCTTTTCTATAAACAATATGTTGTTTGTTATATTGTTTATACTTTTTGTTATTTAAGTTGATCTTTTCCCTTCCTCGTGTTTAATTTGATGAATTGATAACATGTCGTGTGTTCTTTTCTTTCTTAAAACTAGAAAAAATATTTATTTTTCCAAAATTCCATCTCATATTTTTGGCTACAAGTCCATTTTGTTCTTTCTCCTTGTATATTCTTGATTTAAACATGAGGTGGAGGGCTAGGAAAAATGTAACACCCTACCTCCTGACATGACCAAAAACTTCAGAATTCAGCCAAACACAACCCTGACATCTCAAAACAACTCTCCAATGCCTCAAAACAATGGAAACGACCTTAAAACACCACAAACTGGGCTTGGGCTACAGCCGCTACAGTACCGCCGTGGCTCCGGCCTCCCCTATTTCTACATCACTTCTGGATTCACTGGCACTGCAGCCTGGACTCTGGAGCTGTGGTGCCCCATGCTGATATGCCATATCAGAAACTTTCATACTGCTGGACGAACTTACGACGCGCATATCTTTATGTTCCTACCTCCGATTGACTTGATTCCAACACCTACAAGTCAATCTAGACCCCATCTATCCGAAGAGACCACTTTTACCTCAATCCAACTCCGTATGGAGATTCTGGATCTCTGACACTGTTTTGGCCACTTATTGACTTAAACTCACCACTAATAACCTCTAATTGCCACCAAAGGCAAATGGACATTCACAGACCAATCATACAGGTCCAAAACTCCCAAACCAACTTGTCCAAAGAGGCTTCACCTCAAAGGAACCACTCCTCTGAGATTTGACCCCTCAGAACCCAACTTGACAAAACGGGCTACAGGCCCTAAAACATACCAACAAGGCCCAAAACCACTCTGAGCTCACCAACACTAACATACAGACTTCACAACATCCAAAACCATGCAATCATACATACAACATACATAGCCATACCATCCATCCACAATAATCCTTAACAATAACCATACGTTCATTACAAATCATTCTCTATCCTACTTGGCACAAAATACATTATCCAAAATATATACACTACATAGACTATTCCCACGTACATAGCTACTCCCGTATCTTCACCGGACTAGTGCTAGAACCGTCACCTGAAAGGTTAGTTCATGGGAGAGGGTTGTGAGACAATGTCTCAGTAACCGAGGACAAACACATACATATATATATTCCATACAACTCATGAATGCAATGTGCAATGAATGGTATGCATGTCTTCCTCGTACACAGCTAGAACCACGGGCTATCATCATGACAGGACATTTCATATAGATAACTCCCTTCCAATAGTTAGTGAAGACTGATTCCGATACATCACTAAGCTCACTTCCCATTAGTGCACCAGGTCAAAGGTAACACTAATGTTCAGACTGTGGCTCTCCTTCCCCTTTCCCACCACGAATTGGCAGTGATTTAGGGAAGGTTCAGTCCACTATGCGTCTTTCCCTCCTGGCCATCGGAGGTGATTTAGCTGCAGGGATCCCATCCTTATCCTCCCTAACATATATCATTATATATCATACCGTCATCATATCATCACCACCAAATCTACCACATATATCAAAGCCTCACGATGCCATGTGGTGATGCTTATGTATCTCATATAATCATCATCATCATATCACAATCATATGTATGCATCATGTCATGTCATGTCAAAGTCATCATTATAATCATAATCATCATCATAAACATCATAGCTATCATCTAGCTGTGTACATACCACGATATATAGAAAATAGTACACACAATCACATCAGTATCGTGGTATGAAAGAAACATGCATATATATATACATAATATATTTACTAGTATACAATATAATGCAAATAAACAAACACCCGGTTACTTCAGCTGTCATTACCACACGCACACGAGTTCCACAAGCTTCCTTGAACTGTTCAATCCATGTGAACCCCTCTCGATAGCCAACAACTTTCATAATACCACAATTCTTCCATTAACACAATGTACCAATAAATCAATCATCACAATTCAACTACATTAACCTAACCCAAGGTTCCAACACCCTTTTTATGTATCAGTAAGCTCTTAGGGATCACTCAAACACTACACAACCTCATACACTTCGGATTCCCAAGAGCTCTAATTGAAAACAACCTAGGGTTAAGCTTAAATCATACATACACCCTTCAAAACTCACACCCAAGCAACAAGAATACTAAAACACACTTCCTTAACCCCAAATCATCCATTTCAATCGGTGGATTTCACCTCAAACCGGAAATCCAACCTTAACACCGAAAATCTCAAACTTCAACCAAAGAAAAATGGAGATGGGAGAGTAGATAACACTTACCAACTTGAATCCAAGCTCTTGAGGTCCAAAAATCACTCCTAGACACCGGGAATCTCGAACCCTAGCACTGGTTCTCGGTCTCCTCCATCGCTCCCTTTGTTTTCTTTCTTTTTTGTTCTTTCAAAATGATCTGGTTTTAAACAAAAATTTTGAATCTGGAACAATGCCACTAGAAGGGTTCTCACCGCGGTGGCCCTTCTTCTCGTTGTGGTGTGGAGCTCTTCCAGACTCCACTTGAGCCTTTCTTCGGTCCAGAACACAAAGCCAAGAAAAATAACACATGATACTGAATAAGAGAATAAATTTTTCCTAATTTTTCAGAGGTGGAGGGCTAGTAAAAAAACAACACATGATACTGAAGATTTGGTTTCTTGATCGTTATAGAAATGAAGTTCGCAGTTTTAAATGGTTACATTTGGAC
Organism: Adenanthera pavonina; assembly: GCA_026686845.1. Classification (NCBI taxonomy): domain Eukaryota; kingdom Viridiplantae; phylum Streptophyta; class Magnoliopsida; order Fabales; family Fabaceae; genus Adenanthera; species Adenanthera pavonina. The sequence continues at coordinate 21,948,078 of JAIVEN010000009.1, forward strand.
AAGAAATGAATCTAAGTGGAAACTTTTATGTTATTATAAATATCAAACTCCTATGATTTATGATTGATTTGTGTGTATTGTTTGCAACCAAATTCAAGTGAAAATTTATTCAATTAACCCTTCTCCCTCATCATAATTTCCATCACTGCTCAATTTCAGTTCAAATTCTGCACCTACATTATTATGAGCATGATGAAGTTAGCAAAATCAACTTGAAAAATCTTGAAACATTCCAGATCTCATCATAAGGGTCTTATATATTTGTTATTTAATTTTCATATAAAATTTGTGTTTTTCACCCTCCAACTAGCAGAATTCCTAATATTGCCCTTGTTTGATCTAAATCTCATACCAGCACTGTTTAGAGTTCATTAGAACTACCTAAGGACCTTAGAAAATTATGTATTTATTACACTGTCCCAAAACATGTTCTCTTTAAGCCACAGCCAAAACTCATAAAATTTTAATAATTTCTAATTAAACAATATCATTCTTTGTATTTTATTAATTCAACGTCATTGATATTTATAGAATGAGTTATTAACCTGTAAGTTTATAAATTGGAGGTGATAATGGTATTTTCCAAACAAACATCCTTACAAATGAAGCATTAACTGATTATGATTCAATTTCTTTGTGAGGAATTTCATTGTTTATCTTTGTTTCTATGCATGTATGTTTTTTTGTGAAGTGTTAACACCAACTGTGTAGAAATCTCTGAAGTTGAAAGTTGTTTATAGTTAATTAGATTGGCACATCTTTTTTGTTTGAAAATTTGAAGAAGCTAAAAGTGTTACATATTATACTTCCTAAGCATCCATAATAAATTCTCTATAAAATAAATATACAGAGTAGGAATTAATGCAAACATAATATTATATAAAGCAAAAATTTATTACTATATCTGGATGCACTTTCTTTGGTTGGATAGAATTCTTTTTTCCTTGGAGTTCTTGTCTTGCTCTTAATTTTATTTACAACTTAATAGTTTTCTTTCCTCTCTCGATAATGTAGGTGTTATTGGTGGTGGTGTTGATATGATTTCAACCAAATATATAAAGAATGATGATACTTTTGTTGAATTCTCAGTTACATATTCAGTAGTTATGTTGAATTATTTGATACATTGTAGTGTATTATTGTTTCGAGTCATTACATGATTTCAACCAAAACATGTAGTTTGTTATGCATGAAACCTTCATTTGGCTATATAATGTGTAATTTGTTTTATGATGGAATATGAATTGTATAACACCCTAGAGATCAAAACCCAAATACACACCAAAAAGAGACCAAACAATACCATTTGAATGAAAATAGAGAATGGCCCAGTGACCTACTATAGTGCCACCGTGGTGTGTTAGCTTACTGCCTGAAAACTAAAAAGAAACAGAGGAGTATGGTGTCATGGCCTGGACATTGATGCCACGATGCCCTAAACTAATCTGACATAAGAAATTCACTTATGCCCCGAGCGGACTTCTGACACACACAAAACCTAATTCCAACATTCGATTGACTTGATTCTAGCTCTTACATGTCACTTTATTCCTGTTCTATTTATAGACTTCAACCATACTTTAAAATGCCTTTATATGAAAGTTTTGGATGTCTAAGACCAAAATGGTCAGTTTTGGACCAAAACTTGGGAGTTGGGCCTCTCAATTCCAAAGCTTATGACCAACATCAAAACTAACACCTGACCCAAGTCCCAAATACCTTAAGCACTGGGTTTAGGGTAATCTTGTTATAAGGAAACCATTCTTGTAGACATAATGCACATAAACCAAACACAAACTAACTCATATAGGGGTTTACAAGTACATAACATTGCATGTCAACCAGGCCATCATGCATCTAGTCACATCAACGGATTTCCATACCCATCCATAGAGTACATGAAACATATACAATACGAAATACCTAAGGCATAACTGTTATAAAGGGCAAATACTACAAACATACTATTTGGCACAATACATTACATAAACCAAATATATAATAGCTACCAACTATTAGCTTGAATGTCCTTGTGAAACAGAGTGAGGTAAGACTCTTTTGTCTTCTCTGGGCTAGTACTAGAGTCTTTACTTGAAACATTAATCAGAGAGGTGTGAGACAACGTCCTAGGAACCGAGGGAAGACAACAACAAATCACATGATAGAATAATACATGATGATACATAAACTATGATGCTATGCAAATACAATGATATGAATGTCCCTTAAACATACATGGCTAGAACTATGGGCTAGTTACCATTGCAATGTATATCCAATAACTGATTCCCTGCTAAAAACTAGTTAAGATTGATTCTGGATATTATTAAGCTCTCCACTCACTAGTATGACTTGGACAAAGGTTATACTAATAATTGGACAGTGGTTCTTCTTACCCTGAACCACCTGAATTGGTGGTGATTTAGGAAAGGTACATCCTTAACCCATTGTCACCTGGCTTTCCTCACCATAGGAAGAGGAAGTAGTGGCAAGGATATATATAAATCAACCTCACTACTTGGACACGAGGCTTTACATGCTCCCCTAGTGGATTGATATACCACATGGTATTATATGACTTCATCACTATAACCATCAATGTACACATGCTTAATTATGTGATGATGTCCTCATGCTATAATGTTTCATGCTCACATATATGTATATGCTCATTACTATCATCATCATATTAACATACTATCACAAATGGTGGGGATGCTAATGAATCACATATCATAAGTCAATACAAAATCTCATGTATCACATACATAGGATAAGGAAAAGATTTACCATTTCCATTACTAGCCATGCCCTAGGACACATTATGATATGAAAGAAACAAACACAAACATATATATATATATAACAAGAAATCTATATCATACATAATCATACACTTCAGTTACCTTAGATTGTCTATAGACACAAATATGCATACATGGGAGTTAGTAAGCCGTAGGAGTATCAAGACCGAATACAAAACTTCCAAATAACTTCTTAGGATGCCACAAAACTCAATTAGTGATCTTAAACACTACAATACCATGATACCTTCAATTAACACAATATACATATATCCCAACAACTCACAATTTAACCAATTAAGCTTAAGAATAATAAATCCATGGTTTCAATAGCACAAACATATATCAAGGAGCCCCAAACGCTAATCCAAACCTTAAACAACCATAGAAAGTTAGATCCCCAAGCTTCCTTATTGAATTCAAGATAAGGGTTTTAGATAAATCATACATAAGCCCTCCAAAACTCATATCCAAGTCATAGGAAGACCAAACCATACTTTAATAACCCCTATATAACCATTTTAATTAGTAGAAATTTTAACCAAAATGAAACTCAACATACTCCTATAGATTTCTTCCAAAAAAAGGCAAAAAAGAGAAGAGGGAAGATATAATCTCACTTACCAATTTAGAATAAAGCTTCTTGAGTTCAAAAGTTGATCTTCAAGATTGAAAATCTCAAACCTTAACAGAGCTCCTTCTTTTCTCTTTGTTTTCTTCTTTTTCGCTTAACTAAAATGCATTTTGATTTACACAAAATTTGTGACTTGCGTCATGGTATGTAACACCTTACTCCCAAACACCTCCTGACTTGATCAAAAATTTCAAAAAAAACTAACCAAACACCACCCAAACATCTCATATTTACCTTTTCACAACATCAAAGCAGCAGAAAACACCGCAAAACACCTCGAGGAACACTAGAACAGTAGAACAGAATGCAGGGCTACGACCACTATAGTATTGCTGCGGCTCTGGTGCCCTCTGGTTCAATAAAGCCACAGCCTGACTTCCTGAAGCCTCGACAACCCTCTGCTGATGCAACATCAATAAAATTCAACTTCTAGGGTGAACTTCCGATATGCAAAACTTTATGCTTCGACCTCTAATTGACCTAATTCTAACTCTTTCAAGTCAATATTGTCTTAATCTATCTATAGACACCAATTTCATCTCAATCCATCTTTGTACAGAGATTTTGGACACCTAACATAGTTTTGGCCACTTTTTGACTAAAACCTACCTTTAACCACTTCCATTTGCCACCAAAGGCAAAATAACCATCCGTGACCATTCACACAAGTCCAAATCCACTTAACCAACTTGTCCAAAGGGGTTTCACCTCAAAGAAACCTTTTCTCTGAGATTTGATCCCTTTGAACCCCAAATTGACAAAGTGGGCTATACACCCAGAACTCACACACTTGGCCCAAAACTCCCTTTGGGCTCACATATACCATCATACAGACTCCTCAACACCCCAAATTATACAAGGATCACAATACATAATGCACATCACATACCATACAACTCCATATCCATATTATACCAACATAATCATTACAAGCATTAGGATCCCCGTATTCATTACAATCATACTATCCTCCTTGGCACAAGTACACAATCCGACACAAATACATTACATAGACTTGATATTCTCATGTTTGGTATACTACTCCCTTGTCTTCTCCAAACTAGTGCTAGAACCTTTATCTGAAATGTTAGTTCATGGGAAAGGGGGTGTGATACAATGTCTCAGTAAGCAGGGACAACACACACACATATATATAACTCATATAATCTTATGAATGCAATATGAAATGGAATGCATGTCTCCTTGTACACAGCTAGAACCACAAGTTGTCATCATAATAGGACATTTCGTATAGGTAATTCCCTTCCAACTATTAGTGAAGACTGATTCCGAGACATTACCAAGCTCACCTCACACTAATGCAACCCAACCAAAGATTATACTAGAACTTAGATCATGTCTCTTCTTCCCCTGGACCACCTCAAATTGGTGGCAATTTAGGGAAGGTACATTCCACTGCCACCTGGCTCCCCTGACTATAGGGGAGGATTTAGCAACAAGGATCCCATCTTTATCCTCCCTTATCATATATCATCATTACCACTCAATCCACCATATATTTCACAATGTCATGTGGTGATGCTCATGTCATATCATCGTATAATCATCATCATCATGTATCATAATGTCATGCATACATCATATCATGTCACATGAACATCATCATCTATAATCATCATCATAATCATCATACCCTATGTGTTTAGCCTTGTGCATACTACGATACAAAGACAAACCATACACACACATATCTATATTGTGGTTTGAACGTAAACATGTATATATACATACACACAAATATATACCACAACATACAATACAATAATACAAACACACGGTTACCTCAGGTTGTCAATACCACACACACGTGATTCCACGAGCATCTTGAGTTGTCCAGTACACTCGAACCCCTTTTCGGTCAACCAAACAACCTTTGCAATATCATAATACCTCAATTAACATGCAATCAAAATATCCCAATTTCCACAATTCAACTATTTAGGCATAACCCAAGGTTTCAATACCATTTCCATGCATCATTAAACTCCTAGGGCCCACTCAAATACTACTCAACCACACACACTTCGGATTTCATACTTCCACACACAATACCAACCTAGGGTTAAGCTCAAATCATTCATACTTCTTCTAAAACTTATACCCAAGCAACATAAACACCAAATCATACTCCATTAACCCCATTTCATCCATTTTAATTGGTGGGATTTGACAGAAACCAAAGATCCCAATATATACCTGAGAAAACCTAACTCAAAACTGAAGAAAATAGAGAGAGAGGAATAAGGATCACTTACCAATCAAGATCTACTTCAAGAGGCTGAAAACCACTCCTAATGGTTGAAAATCATGAACCCTAACATTGCTTCTCTGTTGCTTTCTTCGTTTCTTTCTTTTTTGTCCAACTAAAATGTTATCAATTTATACAAAATTACCTTGTTCACCACGGCTCCAAAAAAGCCCGTCACGATACCGTTACTTTCAGTCCAAAAAATATCTTTGAATCTGTAGTTCTCTCACTGCAATGGCCCTACCTCTCACCACGGGATGGAGCTCTTTCTGTCTCCACTTGAACCTTTCCTCAATTTTAGCCCTCCGATGTTGTATACAATGGCAATTACATTTGGTTAGCTAGGGCCAAGTTAGGGACGATGTAATGAGGGTTGTCACATGGTACAAGATAAGCTCACCACTGCGTGAGACCCTTTTGTCTAAAAAATTTGAATTCCTCATCAAGTATCTCGCTACGGCATAAGAGGCTTTTGCCTCTTTTCTCTAACTTGGTCTACTTTGGTTCTTCCTCCAATGTTGGTCCCTCCAGTACCACACCAAATAATAGTTATACTCCTTATTAGCTCAAGGCTAAGTCTAGGACAATACTTTGAGGGTCGTTACAAATCAGAAGTATTTATTCAATATAATATACTATGGTTCATTTACACTATAGTATTCTTTATGTTTTAATTTTCAAAGTAGTGTGGATTTTGTGTGTTACACAAAATTTGAGAAATGATTAGGTATAATGTTCAGGACTCATGAATTGTGCACCTTGTTAGAGTTTTTACATTATATATAGATATATAAATTAACAATCATATGATTTTAATATTTTTATTTAAGTATAAGGTGACAATACAAGGCATGATTTTGGACTAAGGTTATGAAAACCAAACTGATAATTAAACTAATTTAAACACTAATTCATAGTTTGGTCGGATCCTAGTTAGTTAAACCATGATTGAATTGGTTGTAAATAATTTCAATGATTATACAAAAGTTTGAAATTCAATAACAATAACATATTTTTAAGTGACAAACTACAAAAATATCTTGTTTTTACCTTCCCCCTTTATCCTCTCATATAATACTCAGTGAGTAGAGCTAGATGCGACATATACAATTAAAAATATATTTTTATCTTTTACCTATTCGGGAAAGAGAAAAAGTCAAACATGTTGTAAAGACCTCTATGATTTTCCAACCAACAAGAAAACAAAACAAAGATCTATTTGGATTTAATGGGTCTTCTATTTTTTCATTGTCTTTGGGTTTTTTTTTTCATTTTTGGGTTTTTCACTAATGTACATTGTAACAACCTACCTTCAGGAACCCCAAAGATAACTCCCAAAACATCAAAACAATGGACAACACTAAGTAGGACAAGAACTGTACAGAGTCGTGGTGAGCTACAGTACCATTGCAGTCTCAACCAGGCAATAGCAAGTAATATCCTAATTTTCAGTGTTATATAAAATGAGATTATATCATGAGGATGTATAGGGCCATGTGAAAGATGATTATGATATGCGCAAAGAATGATTATTAAGTATTTAAGAGGATAAGTATGATGTGTTTTGGCTGAAATTAAAGAATAGCACAAATGAAAAAGATATGACATGAAAATATGATGCCATAATATGAAAATGTGATAAATAATCTAACATATATTTTTGGAATAAGAAAAATGGTAAAAAGATAAATTTTCAAGCTATAGTCATAAGAAGTACAAAATTGCAAAATTGTCCCTAGAAGAAAATTTATTTACAGTTTGTGCCCTAGGAAAAAATTACAGCTAATACCCAAAAGTTTTGAAAATTTCATTTTTGTCCCAAATTAAGGGTAATTTCGAAATTTTGTAAATTTTATTTCAAAATGAAGCTCGCGACGAGCTAAACCTAATAGTATAATGCATTGAGGTCAACAAAATTTATGTGAAGAAAAATTTTGTACTAAGCATCAAAAAGTGCACAGTGCATGCAAAAAAGGGCACCGTGGGCCCCATAAAAGGCAGATAAAGTAAGAAAAAGATATGTGGGTCCCATATTTGTAGTAATTGATATAGGATATTGTGGTAATTTTATATCCTAATGTAGTTAAGACTGGTGTTCCAATTGTAGTAAAATATATTGCTAAAGTAGCTTTAATTGTCTAAACCAGTATAAGATATATCTAGATAAAGAAGTATGCAGTAATTTTGGATAGAAATGCCCTCAATTTAATGGCTAACAAGCTACACATGGGGAAAGTATATTAATTTAATATTTTCTCATATTTTCTTAACTTTTCAAGAATATCAAGAAGGCAAAATGGCAAATTGTGATTGGTTGGCTTTGTTTACATATACTCCCCACTTTTGGACATCCTTGGCACATGAGAAAGGGAGGGAGCGGCTGCTGGACACTCACAAGGAAGAGGAAAAAATGTGAGAAGAAGAGGAAGCCAAGAGAGGAAGGAAAATCAAGCCAAGTTAAGGTAAATTTCATCTTGTGATTTCTATAATTTGTAGCTTAGATTTTTGAGTAGTTTGGTATGGTTCCTTTAAGTGTTATTCTCCTCTTCCCTAAGTTCAGATCTTGGCCAAGCACGAGAAGAGAAAAGGAAGGTCCTTTCATGTATAGAAATTAAGAGAAAGTGATAGAAAGTGCAAGAAAGCATGACTTTGGCAAAGTTTGAGCAAGTTGATGGAAAAATCCTTTTCTTCTCTTCTATGCATAGTTTCAGCCAGACCTAGGGAATTTAAGGAGTGAGATTTTCATGGTTTTGATGTTAAAAATGGATTCCTTGGGTCCAAATTAGCTAAGAACAAGTGTTGGACTCAAGAAAAATCCAAAGATAAACTATATGAGTTTTTAGGATCCAAGAATGAACTTTATGAGAGCCATGAAGAATTAGATGACTTAGCATGGTTATATGATTATTTCTTAGCATGGGAAGATGTAAGAAAGTGAGCAAATGGATTAAAGTTTAAAGTGAAAAGGGTAAAAGCTCCAAGGTAGTCTTCTTACCTCGCTTTTATGTTTTGTACAATTATGCTTTATGCATGTTTTATGAAATGATTGTGTTACCATGTTATTGCTTTGATTGTTTAATGAATTGGTTGGCTTTTATGTATTGAGGGCTTTGCCTGAGATATCTTTTAAGCTGTTATGCTACCAAAATTTTTATAGTGAACATGGTATTTTCATATATTTTTAATAAATTGTGCAATGTCATAAATGTTTTATGAATTGTAATGATGTTTAAGCATGTACAAGTTTACTACTGAGATACCCAATCTCATTCTCCTAAGTTACTAGCCATGTAAGGTAATGGAAAGGCTATGAAGGAAAGCAAAAGAAAGGAGAAAAATATGAAGTAGCAAGTTAAAGTTTAAAGTTATTAACAATGTTTGATTATGAAGCAGGCTTTATGTAATATATTATGATTATGTATAAGTAATATATTATGATCCTATGTGATGTATGGGTAAGCATGCTAGATATGGAATATGAAATGATATTAAGATTTACAAAGTGTAAATGATTCCCTTATAAACCGTTTTGCCATGTCAATATTTAGGGATATACAAGAATATAGTAAGGGAATTGAGCCAGATTATGGTTCCTCTAGTTAGAGGATATGGCATGCTTTATGAGGAAGCATGTTTTATATCATTTACCCATGTATAAATTAAGTTATGTTTTAAAGAAGTATAAGGACTAAAACTAGACAGTTTTTGGAAAGTGTAAATTTATTATGAATACTCTTTGAGTTTTAAAGGGTGTATAAAATTTTATAGTGCTCCAAAAATTTAGTGGTTATACTTATGGAAAGATTTATGTCTTGGATTTAATATGCCGCTAGTTTGATTACATTTGGAGTCATATAAATGAACTTATATATGTTTCTCCAAAACTGTTTTAGTAGAGAATTATTCTAACCTTAGAAGATTTAAAAAGACGCTTTGCTTTGTATATGTTAAATAAATGTACAAAATAAATATAAGTAGGCATACATTACTTTAAAATGTTATAAATATAGCATGAAATAGCTTTGTGTATGTTGAGAAATGAATTTTTAAATTTAAGGTTCAGAAATAGGATAAAAACTAGAAATAGGGGAATGAATAATAAATTAAAGAAATAAACTGTACAAATTCATTTGATGAAATTCCAGTTTCATATTTTTCCCATGAAATTCAAGATGTGCTACACTTTTATAGACTTGAACCATAGTGAAATAATTTTTGTGCATTTAGTTGTGAATTTCAAAATTTACTGCACAATAGTGTGAATAGTGCACGAAAATAGAATTTTCAGTTTTGAGATTTTTAGTTTGTTTAAGTTCTCAAGAGCCTTTTTGATAGTTCCAAATGAGGTAATATTTATGGGAAAAGTATCCAAAGATGAGGTGTGATATAGCGTGTGGCGCTGCAGCACCCCATGCTAATATCACATCAGCAAATTTCAAGTTTTTGGGTGAACTTCTAACGAGTACAACTTCGTGTTCCGACCTCCAATTAACTTGATTCCAACTCCTACTGATCAATCTTGTCCAAATCTATTCATAGACACCAGTTTCACTCAAATCTATCTATGTATGGAGATTTTGGAGACCCAATACTATTTTGGTCTCTTTTTGACCAAAACTCACAACTCATAACCTCCATTTGCTCTCAAAGGCAATTTGATACTTGGGGACCATTCACATAGGTCATATTGGGCTCAACAAACTTGTCCAAGGAGATTTCATCCCGAAGAAACCATTCCTTCAAGATTTGACCCTCTTGAACTTCAAATTCACATAATAGGCTATGTGCCTCGAAACATGGAACTTAGGCCCAAAATCACTTTGGGCTCACATCCATTGCCAATATAACTTATCGACACATTCTTCATTTATACATTACCCATATAATCACTATCATCATTATACGGTCATCATATATCATTCATCAACATTAATGTCATCACATCAACATCATTACAATCATCCATAACGTCACATTCGTGCATGTCATTACATAACATCTACCATCTCAGTCCCAAGATAATCCAACTATATCCACATACATACTCTACTTGGCACAATCATTACATAAACTGAGATGGTAAACTATCGAATGACAATAGAAACTCTCAAAAATGGAGGGGCCTACGATTCTTTGGTTTTCTTTGGACTAATACCAAAGTCTTCACTTGAAATGTTAGTCATGAAAGGGGGGTGTAAGATGAAGTCTCAATAACTGGGAACAATCACAGGCAACATATATAATAATTCACACAATAATGCATGTGGTGCCATGAATGGAAAATGTAATGGAATGCATGTCTCCCTTAACAAGGCTATAATCACGGCCTAGCATCATAATAGGACATTTTCTTATAGTTGATTTCCTTTCAATAGTTGGTGAATATTGATTCTGGGACAACACCAAGCTCACCTCATGCTAGTACACCTAGCCAAAGGTGACACTAATGCTTGGACCATGGGTCTCCTTCCCCTTAACCACCATGAATTGATGGTAATTTAGGGAAGGTGTAGTCCACTACCACCTTGTTCTTCTGGCCATGGGAGAGGATTTAGTGACAAGGATCCCTTCCTTATTTCACCATATCATATATCATATATCATATCATATCATATCTCACCATTACTACCCGATCCATCTTTCTCACAATGTACATGTGGTGATGATGTTTGTGCCATGCCGCTACGTACTCATCATCATTATCATATTTCTAAATGTCATGCTAGCATGCTATGAAATCACAAAATGCCATGTCAACATATGTATATTGCTCTGTAATTATCATCATATACATACCATGATATATAGAAAACCATACACATATACAACCAATATCGTGGTATGAACAGGGACATGTATATATGCATATATATATCAACGTATAACACATATGATACAAACAACAATATCATGGTATGAACGGAGACATGCATATATACATATATATCAACATATAACACGTATAATATAAACAATACAAACATCCAGTTATCTTAAGTTGTTAATATCAAACACATACGGATCCACAAGCTTCTCGGATTGCTAACCACGACTTACATTCCTCTAATCAACCAAATAACCAGTATAATACCATAATATCTTCAATTAATATATAGCATAATTATCCAAAATTCCATAATTGAACTAATTATGCTTAATCTGAGATTTCAACCACACAATTACACACTAATAAGCTCTAATTGAATATTCATACCATAATCAACCTCATACTTTTCAGATTCCATACACTCTAAACCAAACTTAACCAAGGGTTCCACTCAAACTCATCTCAATCCAACCAAAATTCATACCTAAAGCTTCTTAACACTACATAATACTTCTACAATACCAAAACAAACATTTTAATAGGTGGAAATTACAATCTAACTGAAATCAAGCCTACTGTCATGGATTTCTAACCCAAACCAAAGAGAAAATAGGGGAGAAAAGGTTAAAGATCACTTACCAACTTGTAATCAAGCACCTAGAGTTCGAAATCACCCCAAAAGCAGGATTTCGTGAAACCCTAGCAGAGCTCTCTGTTTCTTCCTTCAATTCTTTTTGCTTCCATCGAATCAAATGTTTCAAATTTATCAGAGTTCAGAGTTTGGCACTGCAACAGCTGGTAAGTTCGCTATGGCATGAGACCGTGCCATCTAAAAAATTTATCAAAGTTTTGGATTGTTCGCCTTGGCATCACTATTTCTCACCATGGCATGGAGTGCTTCTGTCTACACTTTGCTTTTCCTCCATCCTAGTTCCTTCAGTCTTGTACACATCATCAAGTATACTTCCCATTAGCTCAAGACTAATCTAGGATATTATACTGAGGGTTATTACATATATTGCATCTAGTTTTGAATTAATTTTGGACTGCATCAAGCATCAAGCATTGATTAATCAATTTTCTAGTTCATCTAGTTGGTCTGGTTTGTCTTTTAACCTTGGTTTGGACATAGATCTATTTAGGCTAAGCCCATCATACCAAAAATAAAGTAGAATATGTAACACTCGATATTCAAAACCCCAGAAGCATACCTAACATAACTCATAATAGCAGAGAGAAGACAAAATTGTTAGGTTGGCCGGTCACCCAAGAGGGGGTTAAATTAGGTGATGCAAGATTTTCATTCTTTTTGTATCCCAACCCAATTTCACTATGAGTGTAGTAAAACAGACATAAACAGAGAGAGTTGAGTGCAGCAACTGAATAGAGAAGATAAAGAACAATACATAATAATTTATACTGGTTCAGCCTAACCACTTGGCCTACATTCAATCCCCAAACCACCGCTTGGGATTTTTCACTATATCCCACAGGTTTGATCCGGGCACCTGTAAAGCCTCAGTACATCCCACAAGTTTCAGTAAGCACTTGTGAAGCCACTCTCCCCACACCCTTATACGATGTGTAAATTCCTTAGTGTTTCCCCGCACTAAGATTCTACCCAGAATATGTAGAAAGAAATGTTTACAGAATGAAAACTCTCTTGAAGAGTAGATAATACATTGAAGACTCACTCTATTGAGGTGGGTTTTTCAAACAATACTGAGATAGAAAGATTTTACAAATTGTTGCAGCTTTTTTGCATAAACTCTCTTAAGATTGTTACCCATAAGCTCAAATGATGTTCTATTTATAGAATTATGGTGTAACTAGACGTTAGACACAAGATCTAGTCATTAGAGACGTTACCCAATGGTTACTCTGTAAAACTAGCCGTTCACCAATCACATTTAATGTGTTGACACTCTGAAGTTTGAATTTCAGTGTGTCAACAGACAAATTTTGCAGAGACTGTGAGCTAAAGACTTCAACTTTGAACCTCGAAGTTCATCTATTCTAAAGCAAAATTCGAATTTTCATCTTTGACAAATGTTTCTATGCTAGAATATACGTATTTTCAAGTTTAAAGTTCTTCTGGTAAGTGTGAACAGTTATTCCATATTGCTATAGTGCCTTTAAAGTTCAAATTCTTGTGCCTAAAATTCATCTGTCAGTAAGCAACTCAATATGACACAAGTTCTTCCTTTCAAAATTTGAATTTTGGATGTGGAAATTCATCTGTTGGTTATTCTAGAAGTATTTACACATTCTGGAGATTTGAAATTCAAATTTTCAAAGTTAAAATTCATCTGTTAGACTTGAAGTTCAAATTTTAGATGTGGAAATACGTTTGTTGGCTATTCCATAAGTATTTTCACATTCTGGAGTTTCAAAATTTGAATTTTGAAAGCCAAAATTCATTTGTTAGACTTGAAGCTCAAATTTTAGAAGCTAAAATTCATCTATCAGTGGCAAGCTCAACATGGCACAAAGGTTCTCTTCGAAATTTGAATTTTGGAGGCCTGAAATTCGTCTATCAATGATAGAACCTCCGTAACTTCAAACTTTATGCTGTAGACAATTTTGTAGAAGCTATAACTCTCTCATTTTAACTCCAAATTAAGCAAATGACCTATGGTTGGAAAGCTCTCAATGTCTATTTTCAAATGCAATAAGTTTAACTTCAAAAACAAATATATTTTGTGGGATATTATCAAAATAATAATAGGAGGTTAAAACTAAAAATCCATATCTCACTACTTAACTTTAAATGCCCATAGCTTTTTCATATGACCTTTATTTTAAGTGAAATAATCTTCTTTGAAAATATTATTAAGTCTACTTTCATATGAAATAAGTTTTATATCAAATCCATATGTATTTTGAAAGATGTGTCAAAAGAACTAATCAAAGGTCAAACTCTAGATTCTTGAAAACTAGATTTCACTATGTTTAAAAGTAAGGATATGTTACTTTGATACCCAAAACTTCTTAAGTTAATCAAATACAATTGTAAATCATTAAGTTTTATTTTAAACTTCAAATTTTGAAATCCAAAATTCTTCTGTCAGAGGGAATGTTTTTGAACCCTTTTAGTGCTTAATTATCAGACAAACTTTGTCATGACTTCATATGAATTTTGCACATTTTATTAACTATACTTGACTCGAAATTCAAATTTAAATAGTTGAAATTTGTTTGTCAGAGGTGATATCTCTGGAACTTCAAATTTCAGTCAGCAAAGTTCATATTTTCACAAAGTATATGAAGCATTAACTTCAAAATTCATCTTTTAGTCAGTGTTTTTCAACTTTAACATATGCTAACATCAGATTTATTTGATCTGACTCATTTAAAACATATGGTAATAAGTTTAAGTAATTTTCAAAGATTAATCCCATCTCAAGACCTAAGTGGAAACAAAAATATACCTAGTGACTAAGTCTTCAAATGTTGAGTTCCATTTCCACTTGGTCATTTCCTTCTTGGCATGCTTCCTTCTTATCTTCAATTTTTAGAGCATCCTTTCTCTTCTTCTTTCTTGAGTGAGGCATGATATTGATTTCTATTTCTGTATTCCAATGCTCACTTTTTTTGCTTGGACCATACTACATTTAATATATTACACTTACAAACCAAGTAGTTGGTCTAGTTTATATGTCCAACTTATATTATTTATTATAAAAGTACAGTAGATATATTTGCACATAGCATGATATATACATTATAACCATAATTAAATATATGCTAATGCATATTTTACTTCTATAAGGAACATTATATAGGTTAGACACATATGATACTTTTGTTCCTTATTTCTCTATATTTGTGATCATCAAAACTTATATTACATTAAACCTAACAATGTCCTCCTTTTTTATGATGACAAATCACTAGTGAAAAATATGCTTAATAAATGATTAACACATATAATGCAGTTTAATTCAGATAATTCTAGATTAAGTTTATGCATATTTTTCACACAACCTCTCCTCCTATTTGATATCAAGAAAAAGGTTTGAAGAATAACAAGTATTTCTTCTCCCCTTATTTGTAAGGTTGTACCAGTAACCATAGATGTCTAGGGTGTTTCAAGTATACATAAAAATATAGACTGAAATGTAAATCATCATCAAAACTTATTATACAAAGTATGTTTAGACTATGTCTAATTTTACTGATATTAAAATTGATACCCATTGTTACCAATCATCTTCAAAATTGATACTAATTGTTGGTGATATTCAAAACTGGCATCAGTTGCTGCTTGAAACTATTATTATACCAAATGTTATGATGTTTCTTGTTAAGATGATTATGATATGCACACATCGCAAGAGGTATCTCAAAGTTATAGAGTTGTTACCTTCTTCCTTTAGGATCAAGGAGAGATATTGAGGCATCATTTGCTTCTTTTAGCAAGTTAAGATCAAGCAACAGAACTCTTTACAATAAAATTAGGTGAGCTAAAGCATAAGCAAATTAATTTCAAAAAATGCTCCCCATCAACCTATGCATTTCATAAAGATAAAACCAAAAAAGTATAATGCATCAAATAAGCATGTTCATTCAATCAGTATATGATATAGGCATTATGATTGAAGTTTTTCTTTTAAAATCAGAAAGATCCTTTTTTAAAAAAAAATATTTACATGAAAATTTACAAGCTCCCGCTAAGCATGAAGATTTATTCAAATATGTATGCTTTTCAAATCATGGCTTAAATCAAAATCAATATACAAGGAAAATTTTGAAAAGCACACAAGTTTGGTTATACAAATATTGAACTTTACAGTAAGGACCATCATATTCAAATAATTAATCATTTGAACAAGGACCATACTTTATTTTAATACCCTCAAATAATAGCACCAACCAAGCATACATATATATATGAAAATTTGTTAAACACTTACAAACCAGCTTGGTTAATAGCTAATTTCTTCCCTTTTTAGTATGATTCCAATTGAGCACATCAGATACTTCATCTTTATAAGGCTTTCACCATTTAGCCTAGGGAGTACCTGTGAAAGCAAAAGGGAAAATCCTTTTTCTTTCTTTGGTACCCTTTCTGACTTGGGTCCACTAAAGGTCAGTTTGAACATATAGGACCAAAGTTCAATCTTACCCAATTATATATATATATAATGCAATAATTGAAAAGGATAAGGATCAAAGGTTACCAAAGATTATTTCCTTGTTATTCTTGGCTTGTATGCAATGTAGTATTCCTCATGTCTTCTTTTTGCATACAGGCCAATGCCTCTTGAATTTCTACTCTTTCTCTTCTCAAGGTAAGTAGTATAGTTTCCATTTGAGTTGCTTCCTTGAGATGAGTGAGAGAATTGCTTCTAGTGCTTTTCCAAGTGATTTACAGTTACAGTTTTGGAGTTTTGAGAAGCTTTCCTTTTCAACATCCTCTTTCTTGCACCAATATATTCTTTCTTCTTGGATTGGTTTTGTATACATGAAACACTAGAAGAATATTTTGGTACCCACTTGTTTCTGGGTCTAGGAGGGTTAGTGGTATTCTTTGGAACCCATTTCATGCTTTTACTCAAACCATTTGTCCTTATGCTGCACAGATAAGCAATATGACCATTTTTACCATAATATGTGCATGATGGTGAGCTAGGCATTATATTAGGCACAAAGAATTTTGAATCGGATTTATTTTTCCCTTTGAACTCACTCCTATAGCCAGCACCAAACTTGTCAAACTTAGAATTCTATTTGCAAGGGAAATATTAAACTTATCCTTTTCTTGGGAGAAATTGGCTATTACTCTAGTCAATTCCTCTTTTTCTTTATTTAATATATCACATGTAACACAAGAGGAAGTGTGTGTGTGGGCTTCACAAATATTTTCTAAATCATTTATTTTCTGTTTAAGTGCTGCCTTTTCAGTCTTTTCAAATTGCAATTTATTTTCTAAGAAAATCACTTTCTTTTGACTGAGTACAAGTTCTTTAGCTAATCTAATCAGTTCATCATGCATTTCATTGTAAGCAACATGCAACTCATTAACAGAGAATTTAGAATCATATTCAAAGTCAGAATTTGATACCTTATCATTGGATAGTACCATCAAGCATGGATAGATATCCTCATCATCTTCATTTGAACTATTACCCCAGATTGCAGAGGTATATGCCACTTTTGCTTTTTCACTTTTCTTTTCTACATATCTTCCTCCTTGCTTCTTTGACTGGTACTTCAGCTTATTTGCATGGTAGGAATGCTTTTGTTCCTGAAGCTCCTTCTTTTTGATTTTGAGGAATTTGCCAAATTAGATGGTCAACTCTTTTAGCTTATCCTCCTCATCATCACTGCTACTATCATCACTTTTATCATCAGTATCATCATCTTCTGAGCTCTGTGATGTGGTAGCTTTGAACATCTGCATTTTTCATTTGTTTTGCTGCTCCCATAGAAGGTCTAATCTCTCTTCATGTTCAGCAAGGCTTCCAAACAATGCAGTGACAGATTGAAATGATTCTCCTTTTGTTTCTTCAATAGCTGTCACTTTTGGTTGCCATTCTTTAGGTAGAGCTCTGAGTATTTTACATACTTGCTCTCTTTGTGTATAGCTCTTTCCCAAAGCTGCCAAATGATTAACAATATGAGTGAAACGAATTTGAAATTCTTTAATGGGCTTACCATTGTTTATCTTAAAGGTTTTATATTTGGCTGTGAGAGAGCTAAGCCTGTTCTCTTTGACTCCCTAGGTTCCTTCATGAGCAATCTCCAGAGCAACCCACATTTTCTTTGTTGTGTTGCAATTTGACACTCTGAAGAAATCATCTTGTGAAAGAGCACTGACCAAGGAATACTTTGCCATGAAGTTTAGCAAGACTTTTCGCTTATCTTCACCTTCTCATTCTGCTTCTGGCTTCTTTCTGTATGTGCCATCATTTTGCAGTTTCTTGGGCATAATGTCACCATTCTATATAACAGACTAGATATCTATGTCAATGGATTGAAGATAAATCTGCATCCTCATCTTCTAGTATCCATAGTGTTCACCATTGAAGCCTAGAGGTCTATTGACACTATTCCCCTATGGTAGTATATTTTCTCCAAAACCAGCCATTTTGCTCCCAGATGATTAGATCCTTTGCTGCGATTTCTAGCTCTGACACCAATTGTTAGGTTGCCTGGTCACCCAAGAGGGGGGTGAATTAGGTGATGCAAGATTTGTATTCTTTTTGGATCACAACCTAATTTCACTAAGAGTGCAGCAAAACAAGGATAAATAGAGAGAGTTATGTGCAGCAACTAAATAGAGAAGATGTAGAACAATACACAACAATTTATACTGGTTCAGCCCAACTACTTGGCCTGTATCCAATCCCCAAGCCACCACTTAGGATTTTCCATTATATCCCAAGGTTTGATCTGGGTACCTGTGAAGCCTCAGTATATCCCACAAGTTTCAAGAGGTACTTGTGAAGCCACTTTCTCCACACCCTTACAAGATGTGTAAATCCCTTAGTGTTTCCCTACACTAAGATTCTACCTAGAATATGTAGAAAGAAATGTTTACAGAATGAAAACTCTCTTGAAGAGTAGATATTACATTGAAGGCTCACTCTATTAAGGTGGGTTTTTCAAACAATGCTGAGATAGAAAGATTTTTACAAATTATTGCAACCTTTTTCACATAAACTCTCTTAAGATTATTACCCATAAGTTCAAATGATGTTGTATTTATAGATTTGTTGTGTAACTAGACGTTAGACACAAGATCTAACCGTTAGAGATGTTACCCAATGGTTACTTTATATACCTAGCCATTCACCAACCACATGTAATGTGTTGACACTCTGAAGTTCGAATTTTGGTATGTCAACAAATGAATTTTGCAGAGACCGTAAGCTAAAGACTTTAACGTTAAATCTCAAAGTTCGTCTGTTCTAAAACAAAATTCAAATTTTCATCTTTGATAAATGTTTCTATGTTGGAACATACAAATTTTAAAGTTTGTAGTTCTTCTGGTAAGTGTGAACAGTTGTTCCATATTGCTATAGTGCCTTCGAAGTTCGAATTGTGGTGCCCAAAATTCGTCTGTCAGTGAGCAATTCAATATGGCACAAGTTCTTCATTTCAAAATTTGAATTTTGGATGTGGAAATTCATCTGTTGGCTATTCCAGAAGTATTTCCACATTCTGGAGATTTGAAATTCAAATTTTCAAAGCTAAAAATTCCTTTGTTAGACTTGAAGTTCAAATTTTAGATGTGGAAATATGTCTGTTGGCTATTCCAAAAGTATTTTCACATTCTGGAGTTTCAAAATTTGAATTTTGAAAGCCAAAATTCATTTGTTAGACTTGAAGCTCAAATTTTAGAAGCCAAAATTCATCTATCAGTGGCAAGCTCAACATGGCACAAAGGTTCTCTTCGAAATTTGAATTTTGGAGGCCTGAAATTCGTCTATCAATGATAGAACCTCCGTAACTTCAAACTTTGCGCTGTAGACAATTTTGTAGAAGCTATAACTCTCTCATTTTAACTCCAAATTAAGCAAATGACCTATGGTTGGAAAGCTCTCAATGTCTATCTTCAAATGCAATAAGTTTCACTTCAAATACAAATGTATTTTGTGGGATATTATCAAAATAATAATAGGAGGTTAAAACTAAAAATCCATATCTCACTACTCAACTTTAAATGCACATAGCTTTTTCATATGACCTTTATTTTAAGCGAAATAATCTTCATTGAAAAGTTTATTAAGTCTACTTTCATATGAAATAAGTTTTATACCAAATCCATATGTATTTTAAGAGATGTGTTAAAAGAACTAATCAAAGGTCAAACTCTAGATTCTTGAAAACTAGATTTCACTATGTTTAAAAGTAAGGATATGTTACGTTGATACCCAAAACTTCTTAAGTTAATCAAATACAATTGTAAATCATTAAGTTTTATTCTAAACTTCAAATTTTGAAATCCAAAATTCTTCTGTCAAAGGGAATGTTTTTGAACCCTTTTTGTACTTAATTATCAGACGAACTTTATAATGACTTCAGACGAATTTTGCACATTTTACTAATTATACTTAACTCAAAATTCAAATTTTAAAACTTGAAATTCATCTGTCAGAGGTGATATCTCTGGAACTTCAAATTTTAGTCAGCAAAGTTCATATTTTCACAAAGTATATGAAGTATTAACTTGAAAATTCATCTCTCAGTCAGTGTTTTTCAATTTTAACATATACTAACATCAGATTTACATGATCTAACTCATTTAAAACATATGGTAACAAGATTAAGTAATTTTTAAAGATTAATCCCACCTCAAGACCTAAGTGAAAACAAAATATACCTAGTGACTAGATTTTCAAATGTTGAGTTTCACTTCTACTTGGTCATTTTCTTCTTGGCATGCTTCCTTTTGATCTTCAATTTTTGGAGCATCATTTCTCTTCCTTCTTGAGTGAGGCATTACATTGATTTCCATTTCTGTATTCCAATGCTCACTTTTTTTACTTGGACCTTCCTACATTTAATATATTACACTTACAAACTAAGTAATTAGTCCA
Organism: Adenanthera pavonina; assembly: GCA_026686845.1. Lineage (NCBI taxonomy): Eukaryota > Viridiplantae > Streptophyta > Magnoliopsida > Fabales > Fabaceae > Adenanthera > Adenanthera pavonina. Next base: position 21,969,160 of record JAIVEN010000009.1, read on the forward strand.
GTTTATATATCCAACTTACATTTTTCATTGTAAAAGTACAATGAATATATTTGCACATAGCATGATATATGCATTATAATCATAATTAAATATATGCTAATGCATATTTTACTTTTATAAGGAATATTATATAGGTTAGACACATATGATACTTTTGTTCCTTATTTCTCTATATTTGTCATCATCAAAACTTATGTTACATTAAACCTAACAAAAATAGCATATTAGCATTGCAGCCACAATCTGTGGAGCCACGGTGGGAAGCATTTATGGGCAAGAATGAAAAAGAGATAGTGACGCATGGTGTTGCAATGCCAATGATAGCAGAATGCATTAACAGTTTGCTAATGCAACTGGCCAACTTTTGATGCGCATAATTTCACACTCCGACCTTTGATTAACTTGATTCAAAAACCTATAAGTCACTTTACTCTTACTCTAACCATAGACACCAACCCTCCTCCGTATAGAGATTTTGGACACTTAAAACCTAATTTGTCACTTTTGACCAAAACCAAGAACTAAACTCCTCCAATCCCTACCAATGGGCAATTAACAACCAATGACCATACCAACAAGTCACACAAAATACTAGGACCACATCCAAAAAGGTTTTATCCCAAACAAACCACTCCTCCAAGTTTTGACCCCTTGAACCTTAAATTGTGCTTATGGGCTATGTACCCAATTTACACAGCGAGGACATGTAAACTCAGTCAGACTTATAACATAACCAGTCACATCAATAGAGATTTGGGATCTTAGATCCACAGCCAAAAACAAGAGGACAACCACGCTTGGGACATCACAATCACGTAAAGGACATAATTATCAGTCATAGTACTACTGGCATAACTATAGTTCCAAGAATACAAAAAAGGCTACACATCAGTTCTATCCTAGAACACAAAGATACACTATGATACACGTAGTATTACACAACAAAACAGATGGCACTTTATTAATAACACAACAAAATAAGAATAACCAAAGGTGGATGACCCTAACAACCACAAGTACTCTTAGTTCTCCTTTCATTAGCCCTCCTTGGTCCTTTCCTTGTTAGAGCTGGATACTTCACCTGGGATTATTAGCCACGGGGTGAGACATATGTCCTAATAACTGGGGGGTTTTATATACAAACATATAAGCATAAAAAACATGGTTGCACAATAGTTTACATATGCAAATTCAATATGAATATAGTATGCATGATATACAGACATAGATCCTATCAATACACAGCTAGAACCATGAGCTAGCTACCATGACAAGATAGCTTTAACCAGTGGCCCCCTTCTAATGACTGACTGCCAATTCCAAAGTCACCACCCAACTCTCCTCCCAATAGTCATGACTCGGCCAAAGGCCACTACACTAAAGGTGGGATCATTGCTCTCCTTTCCTTGAACTACCTAAATTGGTGGCTATTTAGAGAAGACACACCCTAATTCATAGCCACTTTGTAATACCCTACTAAAATGAACCCTTACACATCACTTAAAACCATGAAAACTAGCCAAATAAAACAAAACAGGAAAATCAGGATGCAGTACTAGGGCTACTACAGTTCTACTGCAGCATGAGTGCTCTCAGGCTTTGAAATTTTAGAAACAGAGGGGACTAGCGTCGTGGCACCCTTACCAATAACCATATTAACACAGTGCTAATTTTTTGGGCTAACTTCCGATGCTTACAACTTCATGCTCTGACCTTTATTAAGCTGATTCTAACTCCTACTGGTCAATCTTATCCTAATCTAACTATAGACACCGATTTTTGCTCAATCCATCTTCATATAGAGATTTTAAATGCCTGTGACCGTTTGGTTACTTTTTTACCAAAACACACAACCTATAGGCCACAATTGCCAAACCAAGCAATTTGGCACATGAGGACTATTCACACAGGTCCTATTTGACTCAACCAACTTGTCCAAGGAGATTTCAGCTCAGTGAAACCACTCCTCCAAGATTTGACGACCTTGAACCCCAAAACCACACAAAAGGCTATATGCTCCAAAACATATATGCAAGGCCCAAAACCCTTTTTGGGATCACACATATAGACAATTTGGTCACAGACACATGCATGAACAATAACGACCCATGTCGGGGTTCAAACCATTATCACACATATACAAACCTTACATGAGCATATCCATAACTTATCATCATCAATACTATCACAGCAACATCATCTTGATCATCCATATTATCATATAACATACACAACATTACTCTTAGGATATTAAGGCCATATATACATACACTCAAATCTACTTGGCATAAGTTATTATATAAGCCAATGCAATAATACTGCCAGATTACAACTGATACCCCCAAAGGTGAAAGGCCTATGACTCCTTCGTCTTCTTCTGACTAGTGGCAAAGTCTTCACCTGAAATGTTAGCCATGAAAGGTGTGAGACAAAGTCTCAGTAACCGGGAACACAAACACATGAAACCTATATCATCAGTCCATGCAAGTATGCATATGGTGCGATGCAATGTAAAATGTCATGATATGCATGTCTCCCTCATACACGGCTAGAACTACGAGCTAATGTCTTCACATAACATTTTCAATAGGTGATTCTCTTTCAACAATCAGTGAAAACTAATTCTAGGACATCACTAATCTTACCTCACACTAATGTAACACGGCTAAAGGTCACACTAATACCTGGATCATAGCTTTCCTTCCCCTGGACACCTAAATTGATGATTTAGGGAAGGTGCAGTCCATTGCCACCTGCTCTTCGAGCCATATGAGAGGATTTAGTGGTAGAGATCTTTCATCCTATCATCATATCTCATCTCATCATCATCTCCCAATCCATTATATCTCATTATGCTCATGTGGTGATGATGTTCACGCCATGTCAACATGTGGATGCCACTATGGAATCATTATTATACTCATCAATGTCATGCTAGCATGCTATGGAATCACATATAATATCATGCTCATTATCATCATATACTAATGCTAAGGATCTAGATTGATGACTCATCTAGCCGTGTACATACCACGATATGTAAAAGAAACCATACACATATGCATAACAATGGTATAAATGGGGATATGCACATATATACATATATAAATACAATCAACAATTAACATACAAACATAACACCTGGTTACTTGAAATCGTTGACATCACACACACAAGCAAAGCCCACCGTCTCAACACTAAACACAAGAAGATTCACCTCCGATTTTCCAATTGCAATACTATAATTACATAATACCTTTTGTTAATTCAATGCACAACCATTCTAAAACTCATAATTCTATTGCTTAAGCTTGACCCAAGGTTCCAACAACATAAACACATACCAATGAACCTTGAACAACCATTCAAACATTCACCAAGATATACAATTTGGATTTCATACTCCCTCAAGCAATTCCAACCTGGGGTTCCTCATAATCATACATAATCATTCTTAAATTCATATCTAAGCATCAATAACAATAAACAATACTTCTTTAATCCCATTACATCTATTTTAACTAGTAGAATCTTAACCTAACTGAACCCTCAAGCATAAATTCAAATTTAAACCCAAAATTAGAGGCAAAAGAGAGGAGAAGAGAAGAGAGATCACCTATCAACTTGTAATGAAGCTCCTCGAGTCTGAAACTTGCTTCCCTAGCTCAGATTCATGAAGCCCTAACAAAGCCTTCTTCTTCCTCTTCAATTTTTCTTCTATTTTGACATATTAAAACTCATCCAATTTAAACAAATTTTGCAAATCTCACCGCGGCTCCAATAAGCTCACCTTAGCACAAGTGCTCTTTGCCCAGAAATTTTTAGAATTTCCATTAGTGTCTTGTAGCGGTAGCCTTGTACCTCACCTCGGTGTGACCCTTCTCTGTTTCTATTATCAAATTTTGTCCCGTTTGGATCCTTTTGTTGGTCCTGTTTCCTTTGGTTCTACATGAAATATAAGGTAACTTCTTATTAGCTTAAAGCTAAGTCCAGAATAATGGTTAGAGGGTTGTTACACACTTAAGCCTCCTAACTATAGGACAACTATTTAGTGACTGGAATAACATCAGTTGCACTGCCTGAACATAAGTCCTCATGTACTATTTAGCATATTGGCATACCACGTGGTATATAAAGCATTGTTGCCCAAGCCATATGTCCCAACAAAATATATCATGGGATAATGCCCAATGCATACTAACATATCAACATATGTTATCCCCTATAGTGATAGCATGCCATAAGATCATGCATGACAAGTCATGGAGTGCATAATCATCATTACCTATCAACACCCATCAATATGTATATGTCATGTTCACTATCACTAATATCCATTTCAACACAATATAAAGTAAAGAAAGAAAGCCTACTAGTCATGTAACCGTACATATCATGATATGAAAAGGGATGACCATGATTTATTTTAGACACATATCTTGATATGAAAAGGTGCAACATATTACATAAAGCATGCATATCATGATGTAAAAAGGGTTAGCTATATGTATATATAAAATCATTCAAAGATATAGGAAAAGACACCTTGGTTACCTTAACTGTCTGAACCCACTTGACACCACGGTAGGTCAAGGAAAATAGCAACCACTACAATACATCAAGATTGCAAGAATTATGTCACCACTTTGTCCTAAAACAAAATACACAACCAATACACGATAATTCAACCAATCCAACCAAGGAATTCATTACTCAAACATCAATATAACCAGTTACCAACTAATTCAATAATTTCCAATTACTTTCCAGAGTCAAGAGATCCCTATTGAGCAAGTAAACAACCTTTGCAACACTAAATTCCCATTACCAACACAATTTCTCCATACTTAGTATATTCAATGGTCAACCTAAAGCACAACCCGGCTGAAACAAAGCTTTCCAATGCAAACTCATACATCAAAATGCCCTAAACAACTCATAGATCCATAGTTTAACCTATACAACTTTGGATTCCAAAAATTATCAATGGTTGAGGGATAGGGCTTGAGAAATACACCACTTAAACACTTAAAAACCTTAACTCAGAGCTTGTACACATCCAATAATACATTAATAAGGCATTTAAACACTGATTAATCAATAGAAATGCAACCTAAGTTGGAACCCTAACAACCACTATGAAAAACTAATAAAATTCATGAGGAAAGATAGGGAGGAGAGATGAGGGATGACTTGCCAACAAGAATCAAGCCTTAAATGTTCCAAAAATCGAGCCACAAAGCTGAAACTTTGAAACCCTAGAAAAGCATGTCACTTTTCTTTCATTTTCTTTTCGTCTGCCACTGGGTTTGACTTTTGACTTAAACACAATTTGCGGCTAGCATTGCGATGTTAATGCTTACTAATAGCTAAAGCCCAAAATTTTGAACTTGTTCACCGTGGCGGCCTTGCATCTCATCATAGCATCAATGCAAAAATTTGCTTCCTCTTCTCTCTTGGTCAATTTAACCTTTTCTTTAGGCTTAGTCCCTTCGATCCTATACCAATCGACAAAGTCCTTTGGGGAAATAATGCTTACGGTCATTACAGAGTAAAATGTTAATTTTCAGAAAAAATTAAATTTAACTCTAACTGAATTTTGGTAAAAAAATTTCAAACATTATGATTTTTTTAGGCCAAATTTCTAACATTATGTGGTTTCTATATTTCCAATGAATTTAGATAAATTTTAATGTTAAAATTCAAATAAATTCTAGATTGTTAGATTTTTTTTAACGAAAAATAACTTTTTAATTAGTTTTAATTTAACATGGCTCTTGGAATGCTATCCATGGATGAAGGATCAGTAATCATTTGGCTGAACTTGTATTATTCATTTATTATTATTTTCAAATTATATTTATTTTTTAATTGATAGAGATATCATTCAAGATTCTGTCATCACATCATCGTTTGTAAATAAAATGATAATAGAGATTTTGTTTTCTTATATTACAGAACAATTTCAAACATTAGATGGCAACATTTAATTGAAAAAATATATTAAAAAATAAAAGAAGAATATGCACATAATTGGCAGTACTTACATAGATATTTATAGATTACCCATTAATGAGATACTCATTTCAGAAATATAATTCAAACCTATGATTTTATAGGGTATAGGTTACATTCTTACCAACAAGTCCAACATATGTTGGTAACACATATTTAAACATAAGTGCATCAACCTATCAAGTAATAGAGAGGGTGCGTAAGACTAACCTTCTCAAAAACATTTGGTATTGAGATTTGATACCAACTTGATTGAGTATTAACATCACACTTTTGCTTAATTTGAGTAAGTCACAAAAAAATTAATGAAAATAAAATAAGAATTAAAATCTAAGCTATATTTAATGTTAGTGGTGATCCTTAAACTTAGATGATAATTTGGATTATTATAACTTTGATTATTTTTTAATGTCAAACTTTCCCCTTTAATTATAATTAAAATTATATTTGCTAGTTTAGGTCCTTGAATTGCCAAATAGTATCTTTTGAATTACTAAAAGACATTCTAATTATATTAACCTCTTATTTCTTAGGTGATTAATTAATTAGATTAAAATAAGTGCAAAGCATAATAGGGTTATGTAGAACTGATAGATACATTAGCAAATCAAGCTCTTAGGTAATTGTATATCTGGTCTTACAATATTCAATTAATTGAAAAAAATTTCCTAAATCCCCTACTCCTAGCCTTATTAGGAAATTGAAAAGTAGTCTCAATTATATTCCTCAATGTTTCAAGGCAATAAGTATACAATTGAATCCACACATAATTATCTTCCCAATTGCAATGCAAATTCATCAAATTAATGCAATATCCATTCCATAGAATGCAAAAAACTCTTGAAACTCACCTAATTTCTCCCCAACACCCCAACTCATATAATTAATCAATTGATCAAATAATATGCATTAAAACTGTAATATCTCAAAATTTTACTGAATACTAAGTAATGAAAAAGGACATAATCAATGATAATATAAAATATATAAGAAATTTGTGAAAATGGATCGACATTGTTTTGCATGCAATAGGGTAAAGAGGTCATTTTTCCCGGTTGGATGGAAAGTAAAAAAATTATATTTTTGTCCCTAAAAAATATAAAAATGACATCCACATCCCAAAATTTATAAAAATTACTTTGGATGAGAAGAGAAAAACTCTTAGGGAAAATTACACCTAATGACTAAAAAATTTTAGAAATTATAATTTAACCCTAGGTTAGGGGCAATTTTGTAAATATATAAAATTATTGTTAGAACAAAGCCCTCAACGAGAGAGGTCCAATGGTATATGACACTGAGGGTTAATGATTAAAGATGAAAAAATAATTAAGTGTTCAAAGTAACTTAAAACTGATAAAGTAAATTATGGGCCCCATGGACTGTTAAAAGGTAACCAGGACAAAATATAGGTCATACACAGATACCATTTGAAACAGGATAATTAAGAAAATATTAAATAAATTTAGAATAATCCTGTATCCCAAAAATGCTAATTTACTATAAAAAGCAATTTTATCGATATAGTTAAAAATTAGTCGGTTCAGGATATATTTGGACTAGAAAAAATTGAGCAATCTTGGACACTTGAAACACCCTCATTAGCATGGAAAATGGGCAGTTTTGGCAGTATAGATTTTTGGAGAAAAACTTCTCTAAGAAGTTGATAATTTTTGGCCAAAAAGTAACTTTAGTTAGGTTAATATGTTAACCATGATTAAGCCACCTAATTAGCCACTTAATCACTCATTCATTCTCATTATTCACAAGTCTGAAACAACAACCAAAGGGAAGAAAAATGCAAAGAAATAAGAGAGAAAAGAGAGAAAGAAGAAGAAGAAATCCAAGGGGAATTGAAAGTTCAATTTGTGGTAAGTTGCTAATCTACCTTAAGCTTGCTATTTGTGGTATTTAAAGCATGACCCATAGATTAGATTTCCCTCTCTACTGTCTTAAGGTTTCAGCCAAATATGGATTTAGCAAGGAAATGAGTTGTTCAACCATAAAACATATTTTAAAGCATGAATATGTAGGTAGTTTGATGTATCATGAAGTATATCAATTTCTTCCTATTTTCTCTTAATTTGGGCCAGAAAGGAATTATTCCTAGAGTTATAATTTCATGTTTTTGACCCCAAAAATGGATTCCTTGGGTCTAAATTAGTCAAGTACAAGTGTTGGATTCAAGAAAAACTCAAAAGGAAAGCTAAGTGAAAAAATTAAGGTTTAAGGTGTATAGTATTGTGTAATTTTGAAAATTAGTGGCTAAGGTAGTTAAATGTTGATATGGTTAGATTTAAGAAAGTTGTGGAAAGCTTAAAAAGTGGTGGACCAAGTGTGGAAGTCAAGGGGACACATAAAGGTAGTTAATTCTCTTTACTTGCATCACATTGCCATGTTTGTATTCCTTCCTTGGGATGTCCATTTTCTAAAGCGAAACTTTGCTAAAATTTTTGGAAAATGTATATGTTTCAATGTGCCTATGCGATGAATTATGTTTTCTTGATGTTTTCATGCTCAATGTGATAATTTAATGGCATGTTTGGGATATTAGCTACTGAGATTCTTTGAATCTTACCCTCACACATATTAACCATGATTAGGAAGCATTCATGGCAAGGCCACCAAGGAAGAGAAAGGAAAGGGGAAAGAGCTTGGTGTTTGAGTTGATATGGCTTGCAAAGGGCATGAACTTTGACCTTTTGTGTAAATTTGTAAATGTGATATTAAATATATTTCTCCAAGTTTTTATATTTCTTTAGGTCTTAGTGAAAGTATGGTATGATATAAAAATGAAATATGGCCATGTAAATATTTTATAGCTTTTGTTTGGCAAGGTACTAGGACAATAAAAGGTTATTCTGACCACTACAGAGAAAACCTGCCATTATTTAGACTTTTTGTAATGTAAAGTATGAATTTTATATATGCATAAAAACTAGATAGAAATAGATTTCATATGGTTCAAAGAGAACTCAATTTGAATTTATGTACTAACTATAGTGAATTTTCAAATTTAGCCAGAAAACTGGAATTTTTGAAATTGACCATATGAATAGTAAAAATTCACAAAATTTATTGTATTAATTGGCAAAGTAATTTCTCTGTTTGATATTTTTTTCATGTAGATAATATTTTAATATATTTGTAGAGACTTGAATTACTTGCATATAATTTTTATAAAATTAGTTATGATTTTCCAAAATTTGGTCAAGGAAAAAGAATTTGGTTAAATGAATAGTATCTAAAATTTGGAAAATTTTATTATAACATTTTATGTCATTCAAGCTTCTAATTAAGTATAATTGGATTCTAATGAAGTCTAATACATGGGAAAATGGTTCTAAATCAAGGTGTTACAACTAGAACCATAGGCTAGTAACAACAAAATAATACCTAATAAGTAAACCCCTTCCAATGGTCGGTAAAAATTGATTCTGGGACATTATCAAGCTCACCTCACACTATTGCAAAAGGTCACACTAGTGATTGGACCATGGTTCTCCTTCCACTAGACTAAAATTGGCGGTGATTTAGGGAAGGTGCATCCCCTAAATTCACTCCACCTGGCTCTCCTGGCCATAAGAGAAGATTTAGTGGTAGGGATATTTTATTATATTATCATATCATTGTCATATCTCATATCATCATCGTATTACATCTCATCATCATCATGGTCATGCTAGCATGCAATCATATGGGGATGCTACAAAATCCCATATACAAGTAAGAAGATTAGGACTCATACCTCAAATAGCCATAGACATGCATAAACAATATCATGGTATGAACAGGAACATGCATACAAACACACACACATATTACAAACACTCGGTTATCTGGAATCACTGACACCATAGACATGGGCTAAACCCACCATCTCAACACCGAACATGAGACAAATTACTTCCGATTATCTAATTAAAGCACTATAATTACATAACTGCTTTAGTTAATCCAATGCATAACCATTCCAAAACTCATAATTCCATGGCTTAAACTTGGCCTAAAGTTCCAACAACATATTCATGCTCCAATGGGCCACATACAACCATTTAACTCATGCATCAACACATATAATTTGGATTCTATACTTCCTCACCCATAATCAACCTAGGGTTTGACATAATTCCCACATACTTCCTCTAGAACTCATAACCAAGCATCAATATCACTAAATAACACATCATTGATCTCTTAACAACCATTTTAATTGGTGGAATCCGACCAAATCAGGATTCCCATGCATATACCCAAAAATCCACCCAAAAACTAAAGAGAAAAAGGAAAAAGAAGAGATGGGACCACAAAGCAACTTGTAATCAAGCTCTTAGAGTTCAAAAATTGCTTCCCAAGGCCAAATTTTCAAAGCCCAAGTAGAACCTTCTTCTTTCTCTTCAATTTTTCTTCTATTTTGGCATACTGAAACTCGTCCGATTTAAACAAATTTTATGACTCTTGCCATGGTGCAAGTAAACTCGCCGTGGCATGAGTGCTTTCAGCCTAGAAAATTTTTGAATTGACATGAGCATCTTGTTGAGGTGGCCTTGTACCTTGCCGAGGCATGACCTTTCTCTATTTCCATTATCAAATTTTGTCCTGTTTGGATCCTTTCTATGGTCCTAGTTCCTTTGGTCCTCGAATTTTCAAATGCTTATCTCACACAAAAAGCTTAAAACACCTCCTTAGCATGGATTTGTTTGTCTCTAATATGATGTCATTCAATATCAAGCTGCTCCACAATACCTTCACCAATTTCATAGTCTTATTTCTCAACTGCTTCACCTTTGCATCAATAATTTGTAGCGGTATGACCTCAAAAGTCATATCTTCTTGTAGTTGAACTTCCTCATCATCTATTATGTGGGACGGATCAAGATTGCACTTCTTAAGTTGAGGCAAATGAAAAATATCATGTAATCCTACAATATTGGGTCATAGCGACACCTAATACGCCATAGGCCTAATTTGCTCCATGATTTGGTATGGACCCATATATGAAGGAGTGAGCTTCTTTGCTCAAATTGATCTTCCAATACCTATGGCTGGAGTTGTAATATCCCAAAATTTCACTAGATACTAAGTGATAAAAGAGGATATAATTGATAATAACGTAAAATATACAAGGAATTCGTGAAAACAGACAGACACCGTTTTGCGTGAAATAAGGTAAAGAGATCATTTTTTCTGGTTGGACAGAAAAATGTGAAAATTATATTTTTGCCTCTAAAGAATTTGAAAATGACATCCACATCCCAAAAATATTAAAATTTAAGTGGAGAAAGAAACAGAAAAGCCTTGGGGAAAATTACACCTAAGACCTAAAAGTTTCAGAAATTATAATTTAACCCTGGGTCAAGGGCAATTTTATAAATATGTAAAATTACTGTCAAAATGAAGCCCTCGATGAGAGAAGTCCAATGGTATATGGCACTAAGGGTTAATGTTCAAGAATAATGAAATAATTAGTGCCGAGTGTCTAAAAGTAATAGTAAACCGATAAAGTAAACTGTGGGTACTACCAATGGTTAAAAAGAAATCAAGACAGGATATGGGCCATACACAGATACCATTTGGGACATCATAATTATGAAAATATAAAAATAAAATTAGAATAGTCTTGTATCCCAAAAATGATAAATTAGTATGAAGACGATTTTATCAGTATGATTAAAAAGTACTCGGATTAAGATATATCTGGATCAAGAAAATTGGGCAATTTTTGGACATTCTCTTTCCCCTCTCATGCGTGATTTGATGTAGTCTAAAAGTCCCAAATATTTAATGATTTTTGGAGGAAAACTTGTTAAGGAAGGAGACAAAAAAAGAAATTTTAGTTAATTAAGTGATTAAGCCACTTAATTAAATCATTTAGCCACTTTATCCCTTCTCTTTCCTCACCATTTTACGTGCGAACTAGTAGCCCAAAACAGAGGAAGAAAGCACAAGAAAAGGGATGAAGAAAGAAGAGAAAAAAGAAGAGAAACCAAAGGAGAATTGAAGCACAAATTGATAAGCATCTACACTACCACCATAAGCTTAATATCTATGGCTTTCAAAGCATGTTCTATGGTTTAGTTTACTTCTTTTCCATCTTAGGGTTTTGGCCAAAATGTGATTTAGCAATAGGAATGAGCTTTGAACCATTAAACTTAGGAAAAAGTATAGACTAGATACTATAACCATGAATGCATTGATGGTTTGAAGTGATTTGAAGGAAATCTTTTCCTATCACTTAGGTCAGATTTCGGTCAGAACAAGGGGATTACTTAGAGTTGTAATTTCATAATTTTGACATCAAAATTGGATTCCCCATGGTACAAAACTTTAAGAACAAATGTGTTGTACAAAGAAAGATCAAAAGAAAGGTAAGTGAAAAATTTGGGTTTTAGTGAGTAATGTCTTGTATAATTCTGAAAAACAATTGGCTAAATTGGTTCAATGATGATATGATTAGGTTCAAGGAAGTTTTAGGAGGCTCAATAAGTGGCATACCAATTTTGGAGAGCAAGGGAGGATCATAAGGTAGTTAATTTCTCATACTAGCATTATGTTATCATGTTTGTTTTCAATGTGCTTTATGCCTTGTCATTTGATTGCAATGATATTTTGAGATGATTTATGTGCATTGGCTGGGTTGATTGAGGGGCATTGAGACCCTGGGATGTATATTTTTCAAAATGAAACTCTGCCAAAAATTTTATGAATTCATATGACGTAAATGTGTTAATGTATTCAAAATGTGTTATCTTGATGTTTTCATACTTAATGTGATGATGTGATGGCATGTTGGGTGTTAACTACTGAGATTATTTGAATCTCACCCTCCCAAATATTAACCATGAATAGGCAGCAATAATAGCAAGACCACCAAGGAAGAGAAAGGAAAGGAGGAAGAATTTGACCATTAACTTGATAATTTTAGCATTGGCCATGAGCTTTGACCTTTTGCGTAAATTTGTAAATGTGATGTTAAGTATGTTTCTTCAAGTTTTTATGATGCCTTAGGTCTTTGTTAAAGTATGGTATAGTATGAAAATGATGGATGGCATGTAAATATTTTATGGCTTTTGCTTGGCAAAGTAGTAAGATATAAATGGTCATCTTGACCTATGTAGAGTAAACATGTCACTATTTAGACTTTTTGATGTATAAAGTATGAATGATGTATATGGTTTAAAAGTAGATAGGAAGAGCTCTCCAATGGTCTAAAGAACACTCAGAATGGATGTGTGAATAATATTTGGCAGATTTTTATATTTAATCCCAATTAAAATGATTATTTTGCAGTTTTCGTATAAATTGTGAAATTTTACAGAGTTTTATTTACAGATCAGTACTATCATTACTCAAACTTATATTTTTCCCATGTAGATAAAGTTATAAGTTATCCTTAGAGACTTGAATCACATGCATACAATTTTTTATTGATTTAGTTATGATTTTCTAAAATTTAATTGGAATAAATAAATTTGATTAAATCAATAGTGCCCAAAGTTGAAAAAATTTTGTTATGGCATTTATTGTGATTCAAGATACTAATATGATACAAATGGACTTTATAATGATTAAATACATAGGAAATATGCCCATAAGAGAGGTGTTACAGGAGTGACCTTCAAAAATTCATGATCTTTGACATCAAATTCCATCAGTTTCCTCCTCCAGTTCACATAACTCTTCTGTTAGCTCTGCGTGGTCAGAAGCTTTTGTCAAATTCTCTCTATTTGTTGAGAGGTTTGATCCATGATATCTAGGCTCAATAAACTTTTTTCACCCAATTCAACCCAACATAATGGCGATCTACACTTTCATCCATACAAAGCTTCATAAGGAGCCATTTGCAAACTTGAGTGATAGCTATTGTTGTAGAAAACTCAACCAATGGTAGATATTGATCCCAATTGCCTTTTTTTTCCATAACACAAGCTTGCAGTATGTCTTCTAGAATTTGAATTGTTCTTTTAGTCTACCCTTCAGATTAAGGATATGTACTGAAATTGAACCTCGTCCTCATGGCCTTCTAAAGGGACTTCCAGAACCTTGATGTAAACCTAAGGTCTCTATCTGACACAATACTCATTGGAACCCCATGCAATCTCATGATTTCATTTACATACAATTGGGTCAACTTTTCCATCATAATGGTCTCCTAAATCAGAAGAAAATGAGCTGACTTCATTAATTTATCCATAATCACCCACATTACATTGTGCCCTATAGAGGTCCTTGGTAATCCTATCACAAAATCTATGTAGATGCTATCCTATTTGTACTTCGGAATCACCAAAGGTTGCAATGAAACTATTGGGAGTTGATGCCCAATCTTTATTCTTTGACAAACTAGACATCTTGCTACATACTTTGCAATACCCATCTTCACTCCTAGCCACTAGCACCCTTGCTTCAAATCTTGGTACATCTTAGTGGTATTTGAGTGAATAGTATACCTACTCTTACGAGCTTCTTCCAGAATAGTTTCTTGCAACGCCATAGCATTTGTTACATAGATTTGACCATGGTACCGGATGATACCATCCTCTAATATATCAAAGTGCCAGGTTTCTGCCATTTCAATCCATTCTTGAATGCCCAAAAGATAGTTATCCTCCAACTATGCAAAGTAAATGTCCCTCCGCACTTCACTTTATACTTTAACAAACCCCACTACTAGAACTCCAAGGTGCACATTGATGGGTAGCTTTAGATCTTTTAGGCTTTCTAGTAACTACTGTTCTCTCATCATCATGGTTGCTATAAGGATTTACTTCCTAATCAGTGCATCTGCCACTAAATTGGCCTTTCTAGAATGATACTTGAAAGCAAATTCATAATCTTTCAAGAATTCTACCCATCACCTTTGTCTCATGTTCGATTTTTTCTGATCAAAAAGGTATTTTAAACTTTTAGGGTCATTGAATACCTTGAACTGAGTGCTATAGAGATGATGCCTTCATCACGTTAAGACAAACACTATAACTGCTAGCTCAAGGTCATGAGTAGGATAGTTCTTCTCATGAGACCTTAACTGCCATGATGCATAGGCCACAATTCTTCCCTATTACATCAACACACACCTTAAACCCTTCTTAGAGGTGTCCATGTAAATGATGAATGACTTGAATGGGTTAGGAATGATTAGCACTGGGTTGGATGTCAAATGAATCTTTAGTTCTTGGAATACTCTCTCATACTTGCCATCCCAAATGAAAGGTCTATCCTTGTGTGTTAGTCTAGTCAATGACATAACAAGTTAAGAGAATCCTTTAATGAACTTTCAATAGTAACTTGTCAATCACAAAAAACTACAAATTTCGATCACTAATTGTACTCTTTCCCAATTTAACACTACTTCTACTTTGTTGGGGTCTATCATAACACCCTCTTCAGAAATCACCTGACCCATGAATTTACCTCCTATAGACAAAACTCACATTTTCCAAGTTTGGTATATAATTGGTGATCCCGTAACACTTGCAGCACAATTCAGAGATGAAGTGCATGCTTCTCCTCACTCTTAGAATATACTAGAATATCATCAATGAACACTACCATAAACTTGTTGGGAATTTCAGCACACACACAGTGGAAAACTATCAAGAAATTCCCTTCCATAGATCTGCCAATGTTGTTTGGAATGAGATGTAGAAAAAGAATTTACCTCTAGTGCATCCCTTCGTGTTCTTTTTGTTTTGTCGGACCCCAAGAGCTAACACAACTAATCATCTCCCTCTACTGGTATCCACATGATCGGTGAGTCTAACTCGAATGGTGTGCTAACACATTTGTTTGTGAATGTCCATACATCTATACGCCCTTACTGTTCGTCCATACAGTTTTGCTATTCGTTCGTATAGTCCTACTGTTCATCCATACAGTCTCACTGTTCATCCATAGAATCTCGCTCTCTGAGTGTATGGCTACTCTCTCTTTATGCTGGATCGAAATTCTATTGATTCTGTATTAAATAATCCTAGTCTCTATCAATATGTAGATAGGATTGGATATTTGTTTAATTTAAATTAATAATTTAAACTAAATCAAATATTAATTAAATAGATTAGTTTGAAGTTAAATCTATCTAATAGAATAAATTTAAACTAGCTATCTAATCTATATCCAGAATCAAATTTAGTTTTAATTTATCATCTAAATCAAATTTAGATTATGACATTAGTTTAAATTTAAATCTATCACATATAATTAAATTTAAAACTAATTCATTTAAATTAATTTGAATAAAATATATATCAAAATAATATAATATATATAATATATCAAACATATATATATAATTTCAATTTATAATAATATATATATATATCAAATATATATGTATAAAATTCAATCACCCTAATTTGAACTTTAAATTCATTGAATCTAAACACATTTTAGATTTAATGAATCTGGACATTATAGCTCGAGTTGGTCCATTCTTGTGTATAACCCTGTAGGCTCATATGATGTTGGCAGTGAACTAATAATGCTATTAGACCCACAAGTCACAAGTGGCCTCTGGTAAGATATTGTGACTACCCAAATCATATGAGATTGGTGATCCGATGTAACCTATCATATAACCTGATCATATCCCTTTTGTCTCAAGATATATAGGTTAAGTATGAGGCATGGAAATGTCATCCTCATTTTACTCGATCATCACTTTCTTGATCTCCAAGCAGACTGACAGAACAAATCGAAACTCTTCCATTAAAGCACGGCCATGTATTTCTCAGTCTCACTCATCCGGGGGCTCATATATATCTCTCCATTAATTAGAGGGACAAATTTCATCTTGACCATTTATCTTCCTCTACACGAGTTCCACTATACCCGATCATAGCCTTTATGATCTCCTGATTCAAGGTGACTTTCGACTATGCCAAAGTATAGTGTTCCCTATGTAGGAAGTCATGGTGATCTCATATCTAAGGGCTTAGTGACACAATTATATATGAGATATGCTTATGACTTGATCCATGCAGCTATCTCATGACGGGTCGATCCAGCGCCTATTCCCTAACAGGAGCTTATGATTATGATTTGTATCTTAATACATAATTATCACATAATTATCAATTAAAATCATAATAGCCTTAATTCATCACTGTTCTCATAAAGATGATTGACTAGGGACATGTAGGATAACATGATTTATCCGAGGATATTATTATAAAGATAAACATGTAAACAATATAATAATGTAATAAAAGGAAAAATACCTTCTTTTTTATAATGACATACAATGTTCATAATACAATGATTGACCTAGGGCACAATTTCTAACAAAACTTGTCCAAATACAGCTAAAACACCCTGTTCATATAATCCATGAAGATTGCTAGGGTATTGGTCAACTTGAAGGGCATCGCAAGGAACTCATAATGCCTTTATTGAGTCTTAAAAGCCGTCTTGGGCACATCCTCAACATGCACCTAAAGTTGATGGTATCCCAACATCAAATCAATTTTGGAGAAAATTGAGGCACCAGCTAATTGATCAATCAAGTCATCAATACGAGGTAAGGGATAGTTGTTCTTAAATGTCACTCAGTTTAGCTACTTGTAATCAATGTGCAATCATAAACTGCTATCATTCTTTTTAACAAACAACACTAGAGCTCCCCAAGGTGACACACTGGGTCTAATAAAATACTTCTTCAACAATTCCTCAATCTGCTTTTTTAGTTCTTTCAATTCAGAGGATGCTATTCGATATGGAGTCTTAGAAATGAGACTTGGTCAAGGCACCAAATCGATGGAGAACTCCTATAACACCTTAAATTAAGGCCCATTTTCCATGTGTTAGATCATTATAGATACCTTTCATCATGGTTTAAAGACTAAAATCATAATATACTAAAATCAAAATTTTTCAAAATTCGGGTTACTGTTCATTTGGCAATTTCCCTTTTACCCAATGAATTTTGAAAATTCATAACTAAATCTGTAAAAATCATTTTGAGGTGATTTAAGTCTCTAAAATTTTATTAAATTCAGATCTACATGGGAAAAATATACAACAGTAACTTAATTGGGCCAATGTGTACAGTAATTTCGTTAACTTTTACTGTTCATTTAGTTATTTTTCTATCTTCCAGTTTTCTGACCTCAAATTTGAAAAATCATATTTCATTCTATCCATGGCCAAATCATGCATACTCTATGTCATTTGAAAGCTATATGTGTATAATTATAGAAATATTTTTCTTATATATTTATTTCATTTACACAGGTCATAACATTAACTTAAAATGTGAAGGGTCAGATTCCAACTCTTACTAAAATAGTTTTGGGAAAAACTCTATATCTCCTATTATATAGCTCCAATTAACTCCAAATCAATGGTATATGAAACTTAAAACATAGAAATTTTTAAACATATAAACAACTGAATATTTGGAGCTTTGTACGATTTTATATTACTTTTTAAATTTTCCAGTACTTACTTTTTAGTTTTCAGTTTTCCCATTGTTACCCTATTATGAACCCTAAATTTAAAACTCACTATAATTCGTACATAATTCAAAATGGGGCGTTCTTTCAACCATTTTAAAGATATTTTTGTGTATTTTAAGAAAATATATAATGTTTATATATTCTTTGAAATTTCATCTAGATAGTAATAGTATAACTGGACAGAGGTCAGAATTAGCATTTATATCCCTTAACCTTACCAAAATAATTTTCCATACATATTCACATGGTCAAATCATGTTCCAACTTAGACTAATCATCTCAAAAGACTTTGACGCATGTGATTGCCTACAAGCATAGGCTCAAAATTTCATATAAATTTTACATGATTTAACAAATAAACAATACATCATAGTAAATAAAAGGTAAATTATTGAAATCCCTCTCCTTGCTCTTTGCCTCCCTTGGATTTCTTCCGTAACATGCCTTTAAGGAATTCCACCATGGGGAATCCATTTTTAACATCAAAATCTTGAAATTCTCACTCCCTCATAGACTTTCATGCTGGCCAAAACTCATAGCACAAGGGGAGAAAAGGAAATTTCTTTGCAACTTACTTTATACTCATGAAATCTTGCTTTTCTCAAAACCTTTCTATGCTTTCTCATAATTTCTTGCAAAGAAACTCTTTATTCCTCAAACCCTTAGCTTGGCCAAAACTATTACTTAAGAAGGAGGAGAGGAGTACTCAAATAAACCATACCAAAACCACATTAAAACATAAGCTAAAAATCATGAAAATACCAAGAGAAAATCTCACCTCAATATAGCTTTCTTTCTTCTCTTCTTTTCTTCATTCTTTCTCAACGCCTCATGCTCCTTTCTTTCCTATTTTTTTCAGACTTCTTGCTCCCTCTTTCTTTCCTCTATGTGTCAGCCAAAAAGAGTTGAATGCCCACATCAAACTTGTGTCCAAAGTTGCCATGTGTCATTAATCTTCTGGTCCAACACCAAATACTTCTTAGGGAAGTTTTTACCAAACAAATATTAAATTATTAAATTCTCACATGTGCCTAGTTGCTGGACATCCAAATGAGAAGGAAATTGAATAATTATCCCATTTAATTAACTACTTAATAATGGCAAGATTAACTTAATCTGCAATTAGCAAAAGTAACTACTTCTTGAAGAAGTAGTCTTGGAAATAATAAAATATTATTATTTCTCTCACATGGGCTGCTGAATGTCTTCTCTAAGAAAGGTATTTGAGTGTCCCTATATTGCTCAATTTTTCTTGGTTCAGATATATCTTGAACCGGGCAATTTTTAATCGTACCGATAAAACTGCTTTTTATGGTAAATTAGCATTTTTATGCCATAGGACTATTCTAATTTTATTTTCATATTTTCTGTAATTATCCTATCCTAAATGATATCTGTGTATGACCCATATCCTGTCACAGTTACCTTTTAACCATCGGTAGGGCTCACAGTTTACTTTATCGGTTTACTATTACTTTTGGACACTCGGCACTAATTATTTCTTTATTTTTGAATATTAACCCTCAATGCCATATACCATTGGACTTCTCTAATCGAGGGCTTCGTTTTTACAGTAATTTTACATATTTACAAAATTACCCCTGACCCAATGTTAAATTATAATTCCTGAAACTTTCAGATCTTTAGGTGTAATTTTTCCCAAGACTTTTCTCATCTCATCCCACGGGATTTTAGTAAAATTAGGGATATAGATGTCATTTGTATAATTCTCTAGGGACAAAAACATAATTTCTCTTTTTTCCGTTAGATCGAGGAAAATGACCTCTTTGCCTTTTTTCATGCAAAATGATGTTTGCCCATTTTTGTAAATTCCCAAAATATTTCTAGATATTTTAACTTCCTTGGGATGTTACATCTTCAACTCTCATGGTGGCAGCAAACTAGTAATCTCATTTAAAAACACGTCGGGGTATTCTTAAATAACTGGATATCTTTCTATTTCTCCTTCTACATTAATGAGAATAAAACTAGAAACCTTTGACATCTTTTTCGCAAAAATCCTATCAGCTTAGGCAAAAGACAAATAAACATTTTTATCCACTTGAAGACTGAGGATATTCATGGGCAAGAACCACACAATTCAAACAAGCTTGAGTGGTTCTTATTGAAACACCTATTAGTGTAGAAACTGACAATTCAAAAGGCAACTCAATTGCCACAATTCTCAGTCTCTGTGGATAATCAAAAGATATAAAAGAATGTGATGCACCAGAATCAAACAAGGCATGATTAAAAAAACCATTAAGTTTTATTTTACCTCCAATCATGTTAGGTGCTCCAACTACCTCCTGTCTGATTATGGCAAAGACTCATATGGGCATTGTTGTCTTCCTCATTGCATTCTCACACCTTTGTTAGCAGGGCTGACTTCCCAAGAGGGGGGGTGAATTGGGAAGATTGAAATTTTTCTGCACAAAGTGAAGCAAGTGAAGATATCACAGTATAATGAAAATAACGTGTGAAACAGAGCAAGCTGAAAAGTAGAGATAGGAAGAAGAAAACTCAGTGATTTAACCTGGTTCGGTCTATCCACTTGACCTACATCCAGTCCTCAAGACACCTCTTGAGATTTATCCACTATTCAGCAAGAATTTCAACGGGCTTCTTGCTAAAGCCACAGTACACGAGTATGCTCTGTTCTGAGCTCTCTCAAACTCTCTAAGCACTTTCTCTATGTGCTTCCCAATCCCCTTGTGAATACCCCTCACAAGTAATTCTATCTTCCAGATGAAGAGTAGATTGTTTACAAATGAATAACTCTCTTGAATAGAGTGGATATGAAGGTTTAAGTACAAATAATGAGGTTGGAAGGGTAAAAGCTTTTGAGATGAAAATTCAGCAGAAATTCAGTATATACAAGTTTGATTCGTTACCCACAACTTCAAATGATGTTGTATTTATAGATTTAGGTCTCAAATATCCGTTAGAGACTAAATCTATCCATTGGGGAAGTTATCCAACGGTTACTCTGAAAAAACTATCCGTTTACCAACCGCATTTAATGTTTCTGACATACTGAAATTCGAATTTCGGTTGGCTAACAGACGAATTTGGAGGGAACCGAAGGTTAAAGCTTCCAACGTAAAAATGCGAAGTTCGTCTGTCCATAGAGTGAAATTCGAATTTCGAAACTCATAAAATCTTTCCACAATGTGACATACGAATTTTCAAGAAGAAAGATTTTCTGTTAAGTGTGAACAGTGTTTTCAATTTGCTACAGTGCCCTCGAAATTCGAATTTTGGATGCCCAAAATTCGTCTGTCCACTGAATGTTTAAAGAGGCACAGTAGTTCACTTTCTTCGAAATTCGAATTTTGACAGAGTGAAATTCGTCTGTCAGAGAACAGTTTTGAGACTGAAATCACTCTTGATCTCAGATGAACTTTATTAAGCATTCAGACGAATTTCCTATATTTTCTCAAGTTTTGTTTTGTCTGAAATTCGAATTTTGAAAGAGTGAAATTCGAATGTCACAAAGTAACCCCTTTTTTGACTCAGGTGAAAATTCGAATTTTGCTAAGTTAAAGTTCATCTGTCAGAGAGCATTTTCAAACTTAGTTTCTTCTTAATTTCAGATGAACTTTAGCAAAGCTTCAGACGAATTTCCTTAGTTTTCATAAATGACATTTTGTCTGAAATTCGAATTTTGAGACTGTGAAGTTCGTCTGTCACAAAAAGGCTTCTTTCAGACTTGATTGAAATTCGAATTTTGAAAGACCAAAATTCGTCTGACAGAGAGACACCTCTTCAGACTTATTCAGTTTTAGCTCGAAATTCGAATGTCTAAGGGCCAAATTCGAATTTCCAGCTTGACAGTTCAGTTAAACTTTCAAACTTCGTCTGTTTGTGAGTATTTTTCAAATAAGTAAAGATTTAACTTCAAATCAAGGTTTGAAAACGTCTTTTTCTCAAATCAAAATCTTTTACCCAATCTAAACAAAGACCAAAGATCCTACCAAAGATCTAATAGCAAATACTCAGCAAATCTTCACTTGAAACAGCTTTGATCTCCTTTGATATCTTCAATCCAAGCTCTTGAGTGTTGGTTTGGAATCATCAAAACTCTTGATCCAACATTCTCCCCCTTTTTGATGATGACAAAACAACTCACAAACTGGATTAGTACTTGGGTTTGCTTACACAAGCTCCCCCTCAACATATGCATTACAGTTCATAAGATATCATTTTCAACAGATTAAGTGAAGAGATTCAAAGCCCAAATCATTGCAACCAATAACATAATTTACTTAATACAAATTGTTGCAATACATATTTCAATCAGTTCATCAAACAATAAAACAATTTAAAACTGGATACAACAAGAAGATTCAGCCTAAGATCTAAAAACAATCACTTCTTCTTTGGTTTTGACTTCTTGCTGTATGTCTTTCCTTTTCCAGATGACTCAGTAGATTTTCCAGCTTGCTTAGTCCCAGTTTGCTTTATCTTCTCCCCCTTTTTGGCATCATCAGAAAGCCCAGCAAAGTCCATTGGAGGAGGTATCTGAGTGAGAGGAACAGCACGAAGAGGGACAGGAGCAAAAGGAATTTCTGGCTGAGCTGGTGTAGTTGAAGGCTCTTCATCAGAATCATCAGAGACCACAAGCAGCTCTTGCATTTCCTACCTGGAAAGAGCTAGCCGAGCTCTCTGTTCCTCTGACAGTCCATAATCAGCAAGAGACGGAGAGACTGGTGCAGGAGGAGGAAACATTTCTTCAAGCCTTCTTCTTTGAGCTAGTAGAAGGGCATTGTGAGCAATGGCAAAATAATCAATAACAGGAACAATGCTTCTTTCCTCATTGCTCATGGCTGCAACCAGTCTTTCAACTTGCTCAGATTCTTGTATAGACAGAATTGAACCCGGAGCATCTTCTTGCATAAGTTCAAGAGGGCTTGATTCTTGAAGACCTTCTTCTTCTAATCCATAGTCCAAGGGTGGACCAGGACTTGGTGTTCTCATTGCACCAGCACCATTAACATCATGGTCAGAGGAAGCAATCTCGAAGGGACTTGGAGGCACAGGGGATGGAGACAGAGAAGGCTCAGGGATACCAGGCTGAGGTGGAACTGAAGTGGTAGGAATTGCATTTCTAATCTCTTCATAGGCATCAGCCACCACCTTCATATTTACTGCCAACTGATGTATCTGATCTTGTAGGTGAGCAAATTTGGCATTTTGCTCATCCTTAATGCTGAGAATGAGTGTTGACAGATTGTCAAACATCTCAGTGATCTTAGTTGGCTTGGTTCGAGAGGAGGGAGTGGAAGGAGGGTGAGTGGTCCTGGATGGAGATGGAATAGGCTGAGAAGGCTGAGGTACAGATCTGCCAGGAGCCTCAGAGGTGCCTTCTTGTTGGAGGGAAGCATCAGCAATAAAGAACAAATCTTCAGTTTTTCCTGTTCCCTTTCCAACCCAATGTCCTTCATCTCTTTCAATGCCCATCCTTTGCAATTCCTCTTCTTTGAAGGCCTCAGTGAGTTTCCCTTTCCCCTTTTCAATGTGCTGAATCCTAGCATGCTGCAGGATTCTTGAGATAATTGCTGCATAGGGAAGGGTGGAATCTTTCCTCTGATCCCTTGCCTTTATCATACGCTGGAGAATGATATGCCCCATATTGATCAGCTTTCCACGTATGATGGCAGTCATCACATGAGCCTCCGCCCTTGTTATCAAATTGAAGTTGCCACCCTTGTTGAATATGATCCTGGACACTATGTAGTGCAAGATCCTTACTTGTACGCTGAGGTCTGTGGGTTTCAACAGATTTATTGTGGGCCTATTCTCCCTTCTTCTGAACAAGGTGTCCAAGATAGTGCTTTCCTTGTAAAATAGGAAGGGCTCACCTTCTTCATTAGTTGTGCTAGCCTCATCCATATACCCAGAGGATGTAATGTCAACTTTTAGCCCATCTTGACCTGGGATTTCCAACACCTCATTGAATGTTTCATCATTAAGCCAAATGGTCCTTGATCTCAAGGTGACCTCCCATTTTCTTTTCTTGCTGTTATACTTAAGAGAGGCATACCAAGTCTTTACTACCTCATCATCATATTTTTCAGCAATTTCCAACAGATTTTTATACTTTATCAACCATATTGCAGCATCAAAGTTGTTGGATATCAGAAATTGTTCCATATTTACACAGTGAGGCTTGATTACCTTTTTGTTGGAAAACTTGGTAGTGTACTCTTCTTGAATCTCAGGAGTGCTCCATAGTGGCAGTGTAGTCATTTCAAACTCTCCGGATTCAGTAGAAGAAGAGGAAGCTACAGCAGCAGTACCAGCCGAAGGAACTGCAGATTTTGAAGAAGAGGCCCCAGCTTTCTGAGATTCTGACTTGGACGAGGATTTTTGACGTTTGGAAGGAGTAGCTTTACTGGGTTCGGCTTTTCTCTTGGATTTCTCTCCTTCCTTTGTAGCATATTGAGATTTGACCGTCCTCTTAGGCCTAGACCCAGCTTGTCCTGTTCCAGGAATTTTCACTCTCGCCATTTCTTGGTTGAATGATGCAGAATGTGGCTTAGAATAGATTTAAGGGATGCGAAATGAAGTTTAATCGGTGAGAAAAAGACGGTTTTTGGGCAGGAGTTAAGAGGAATGAAGAGAGAATCAGAACAGACTTGAAGGAGTTACAAATAGGGTTGCGTCTGTTCTGTGGAAAACCGTTGGTTTTAACGCATGTAACTGTCTGACAGACGAATTTTGAGGGGTCAAAATTCGAACTTCGGGCAGTTACAAGTTAAACCGTTCAGCATAGCTTGCTGACAGATGAACTTTCATCTTGAAAGTTCGTCTGACAGAGGCTTGAAACAAACAATACATACACAACAGACGAATTTTGTTCCAACAAAATTCGAATGTTGAAAAGAAAAGCAGCATCAACAAACAAAACTTCAAACAATAGACGAATTAAGCATGCAGAGCATTGTCTTTCAAGCATTCAATTATCATGAGCATAATTCAACAGACGAATTTTGAACTGAATCTTCAAATTTTTCAACTTTTGTAAATATTGTCCAACATTCGTATGTTAGGAAGTAACAATTCGTATAACAATGATGAACAATAATAAGTTTGAAATTTCAGTTTTCGAAAATTCGAACTTTCAAGTTTTAACAGACGAATTTCGAGGCATTACCGAGAACTGTTCCAAGGCATAACAGGCCAAAGTTCGTCTGTTGGTCAATCAAAATTCGAATGTTGACCACGTTGACCAGTTCAAAAACACAGATTATCAATGAAATTCATCTAGCAATCAAACAACATACAAATTTTTTTTTAAAAAAAAAAAAAAAACTTACAGAATGGATCCAGAACTTAGAACAATTATTATTCACTTCATTTTCTGGTTGTTCCAATCTGAAGTGCTCCAATCTTCAAAAGTATAGCCATTTAGACTTGTGAAGAGCACCTGCAACTTAAATTAAACACTCTCCGATGCTGAAGTTAGAATTGACTTTAAGATTTAGAATTAAAAAGAAGAGAATTTTATAAGAATAACTTACAATTCATTGGGATTTACCATTCCCAATTCTCTTCTTATTTTGCAATGCCTGTCTTCTGGTAGAGGTTTGGTGAGTACATCAGCTACTTGATCCTCTGTTGGGATGTATTCCAGCTTAACTTCTCCTTTCAGAACGTGATCCCTTATGAAGTGGTGCCTAACCTCAATATGTTTCATCCTTGAGTGCATGACAGGATTCTTAGTGATGTTTATGGCACTTTGATTATCACACATGATGGGTATCTCTTTCATTTTAACCTCAAGATCTTCAAGTTGCTGCTTCATCCAGATGACTTGAGCACAACAGCTTCCAACTGCAACATACTCAGCTTCTGCAGTGGATAGAGCTACACTGTTTTGCTTTTTGCTGAACCATGAAACCAAGGACCCTCCAAGAAACTGACAAGTTCCACTTGTACTTTTTCTGTCAGTTTTGGATCCTGCAAAATCAGCATCTGTGTATCCTTTGAGATCTTCTCCATTGCCTTTTGGATACCAAAGACCCATCTGTGATGTTCCAATTAGATATCTGAAAATTCTTTTCACAGCTGTTGCATGGGTTTCTTTGGGGCATGATTGGAACCTTGCACACATGCAGACACTGAACATAATGTCAGGTCTGCTGGCGGTTAGGTACAGCAGGGATCCAATCATTCTTCTGTATTGAGTAATGTCAAACATTTTCCCATTTTCATCCATGTCCAGTTTGGTTGCAGTAGCCATAGGTGTTCCCGTTGGCTTGGCATTCTCCATTCCAAACTTCTTTAACAGCTCCTTTAGATACTTGGATTGACTGAGAAAGATACCATCATTAAGCTGTCTGATTTGCAATCCAAGGAAGAAATTGAGTTCACCCATCATAGACATCTCAAATTCTCCCTGCATTAACTTAGAAAATTCCTTGCAAAGAGTTTCATTAGTAGCACCGAAAATGATATCATCAACATAGATTTGGACAATTAGTAAATCTTTATTCTCTTTCTTAGTGAATAAAGTAGTGTCAACTTTGCCTCTGTTAAATCCTTTTTCAGTCAGAAAGTTGCTTAATCTTTCATACCATGCTCTAGGGGCTTGTTTTAATCCATAAAGAGCTTTCTTCAGTTTATAGACATGGTTTGGTTTTGTAGAATCCTCAAAACCTGGAGGTTGATCTACATAAACCTCTTCCATGATATATCCATTCAGAAAAGCACTCTTTACATCCATTTGATATAGCAAAATATTCTTCATGCATGCATAAGCCAGCAATATTCTTATAGCTTCTAATCTAGCTACTGGTGCAAAGGTTTCTTCAAAATCAATACCTTCTTCCTGATTATATCCTTTAGCAACCAATCTAGCTTTATTTCTGATTATTATTCCAGATTCATCAAGTTTGTTTCTGAAAACCCATTTGGTACCAATAACAGGATGATTTTTGGGTCTTGGAACTAAATCCCAAACTTGATTTCTTTCAAACTGATTTAGTTCATCTTGCATTGCCAAAATCCAGTAATCATCAGTTAAGGCTTCTTCAGCACATTTGGGTTCAATTTGAGAAATGAAAGCACAATTTAGCATTTGATCCCTTAAATGTTTTCTGGTTTTGACTCTCTCTTGAACATCTCCTATCACTTGATCAACAGGATGATTCCTTTGATATCTCCAAGCTCTAGGGAGTTCTTGAGATGTTTCTTCATTATTTTCTTCATCAAACTCTTGCTCCTGGATATCTTCCTCTATGTTAACAGGTTCAGATATCTTTGGAGGTTCAGTTTTACTTTTATCAGAAATGCCCAGTTTTTCAAAATTGAAAGCAGGATCATCCTCATTGGTAACATGTTTTGAAATAGTTTCATTTTCAATGAAAACCACATGCACAGATTCCTCTACCACATTTGATCTTTTATTATAAACTCTATATGCCTTACTCCTACTAGAGTAGCCAAGAAATATACCTTCATCTGATTTGGCATCAAATTTACCTAGGTTTTCTTTGCCATTGTTGTGAATGAAGCATTTGCATCCGAACACATGGAGATGGGACAGATTTGGCTTTCTCCCCTTGTACAGCTCGTATGGAGTCTTTCCCAGGATGGGTCTGATGTATGCTCTGTTGATGATGTAACTAGCTGTGTTTACTGCATCAGCCCAAAACACTTGAGAAAGTTCCTTCTCATTCATCATAGCTCTGGCCATCTCCCCAATAGTTCTGTTTTTCCTTTCTACTACTCCATTCTGTTGAGGAGTCCTAGGAGCTGAGAAGTTGTGGTCAATTCCATGCTCACTGCAGTACTCCAGGAAGTATGCATTTTCAAATTCTCCTCCATGATCTGACCTGATAGACACAATAGAGATACCTATCTCATTTTGCACTTTCTTAGCTAAGGTTACAAATGCATCAAAGGTATCACTCTTAGAAGAAAGGAATAATGTCCAAGTAAATCTAGAATAATCATCAACAATTACAAGCACATACAGATTACCACCAAGACTCTTTACCCTAGAAGGTCCAATTAAGTCCATATGCAGCAATTCAAGTGGTCTTGTTGTGGAAACTATGTTTTTAGATTTGAAGGATGATTTAATTTGTTTTCCTTTTAAGCATGCATCACATTCTTTATCCTTTTCAAAAGATATTTTTGGCAAACCAGTAACTAGCTCATTTTTAACCAGTTTAGACACCTGATTCATATTAACATGAGCTAATCTCCTATGCCATAACCAACTATCATTATTTTGACTGATTAAGCATACAGAATCTAAAGGGGGAAGTTCATCAAGGTCAATAGTGTAGCAGTTACCATCCCTTTGAGCTTTTAAGATTACTTTGTGATCACTTTTTCTGATGACCAGGCAAAACTTTGAGCCAAACAGCACCCAGTTTCCTCTATCACAGGTTTGACTCACGCTTAGCAAATTGTGGTTGAGGCCAATTACAAACAGCACCTCTTCAATGGATGTTTCTGGATTTTTCCCCACAATGCCAATTCCAATGATTTTGCCATATTGATCACCTCCAAATGTCACTTTTCCTCCTTTCTTGTCTCTAAGGGTGATGAACTTCTCCTTATCACCAGTCATGTGGCTTGAGCAGGCACTGTCCATATACCATTTGTTGTTTTTCTTAGCTTTGAGACAGACCTGCAAAACAATGTTTATGTTTTCCTTTTAGGTACCCAAATTTGCTTGGGTCCTTTTCGGTCAGTAGGTATTTCCCTAGATGTAGATGCAATTTTGGGAACCCATTCAACTTTCCTGCCAAGTTCATTTTTCTTTAAAATACAGGAACTGGAAATGTGTCCCTTTTTGTTGCAGAAATGACAGGTAGTGAAAGGGCTGCTAGATTGAGATGCAGGAAGAAAATAGTGCAGATAATACTTTTGTTTAGCATGCCTTGGTTGATCATATGTTTCAATGTGAGGTGATGCATTAACTTTCTTTTTATTGTTCTTGGCATGCACAAAATGTCTCATGTATGCATTCTGATTTTTCTTCCTAATCTTTTCTTTGACAGTACATGGATCATAGCCAAGACCAGCTTTTCCTTGTGATATTCTTTGGCTCCCCATCAAGGCAAACAGCATATCTTTACCTTTAGTGAGCCTAGACATGCTTTTAACTAGATACTCATTAGTTTGCTTAAGTTCAGTGCATGAAGTGCAGCAAACAGATTCAGAAGTAGGTAAAGAAGCAGTTTCAGAAACTATACTTTGAGACTCCAGCTTGCTTATCTTTTTCTTTGCCAATTTCAGTTCTTTAGCAACTTTAATAAATTCATCATGAAGCTCATGAAATGCATCCAGTAATTCAGAATAGGAAGGTTCAGATTCATATACCTCTTCTTCCTGATCACTGCTGCATGAGGGTGTGGCTTCTTCAGAAGCAAGTGCCATCAGACAAATGTTGGCAATCTCATTTTCATCTTCTTCTTCCTCGTCTGAGCTGTTGCCCCATATGGATGAGATGTAGGCTTTCTTCCTCTTCCCTTTGTCAGCAACTTTCTTTTCTTTTTCTTGCTTTTTGAGGAATTGGGGGCAGTCCCACTTTATGTGTCCCTGCTTCTTGCACTCATAACAAGTTACAGGTTCTTTTGCCTCTTTCTTGCTTTTTCCAGTAGCTCCCTTCTTGAAGAATCTCTTGTTCTTCTTCTTGCTGTAGAATCTTCCAAATTTTCTGACCATCATAGCCAGAGTTTCCTCATCTAGTTCTTCTCCTTCGTCAGATTCTTCTTCCTTTTCATCAGCAACTTTGAGAGCAAGGCCTTTCTTCTTTCTGTCCAGCCCGGCTTCCTTGAGAGCTTTGATTTTTCCTTCATACTCTTCAAGGCTCCCGAAGAGAGCTGTGACAGAGGCCATTGATTCTCCTCTGGCTTCTTCTATTGCTGTCACCTTGGGCTGCCATTCCAGAGGGAGAGCTCTGAGAATTTTTCTCACTTTCTCTGATTGAGTGTATTCCTTTCCTAAGCTCTTTAGTTGATTTACAATGAGAGTGAATTTCTTTTGGAGCTCCTTTACAGTTTCTCCTTCAGCCATTCTGAAGCTTTCATACTCTCCAATGCACGTGTTTAGTCTGTTCTCCCTGACTCCAGATGTTCCTTCATGTGCAATCTGCAGAGTATCCCACATTCCTTTTGCAGTGGTGCATTGCGAGACTCTGTAGAATTCATCCTGGTTCAGGGCACTGACTAAACAATGCTTTGCTTTGAAATTTAGTAGGATTCTCCTTCTGTCTTCATCATTCCATTCTGCTTCCAGCTTCTCTTTGTATCTTCCATCTTCAGTTGGAGCCATTGGGACGAAATCTCCTTTATCAATGACTGACTAGATGTCAAGATCAATTGATTGGAGGTAGATCTGCATCCTCATCTTCCAGTACCCATAATGCTCTCCACTGAAGCCTGGTGGTCTGTTAGTGTTGTTCCCTTCAGGAAGTATATTCTCTCCAAAGCCAGCCATCTTTGTTCCCGGACTGTGAAATCCTTTGAATGGGAATCCGGGCTCTGATACCACTTGTTAGCAAGGCTGACTTCCCAAGAGGGGGGGTGAATTGGGAAGATTGAAATTTTTCTGCACAAAGTGAAGCAAGTGAAGATATCACAGCATAATGAAAATAACGTGTGAAACAGAGCAAGCTGAAAAGTAGAGATAGGAAGAAGAAAACTCAGTGATTTATCCTGGTTCGGTCTATCCACTTGACCTACATCCAGTCCTCAAGACACCTCTTGAGATTTATCCACTATTCAGCAAGAATTTCAACGGGCTTCTTGCTAAAGCCACAGTACACGAGTATGCTCTGTTCTGAGCTCTCTCAAACTCTCTAAGCACTTTCTCTATGTGCTTCCCAATCCCCTTGTGAATACCCCTCACAAGTAATTCTATCTTCCAGATGAAGAGTAGATTGTTTACAAATGAATAACTCTCTTGAATAGAGTGGATATGAAGGTTTAAGTACAAATAATGAGGTTGGAAGGGTAAAAGCTTTTGAGATGAAAATTCAGCAGAAATTCAGTATATACAAGTTTGATTTGTTACCCACAACTTCAAATGATGTTGTATTTATAGATTTAGGTCTCAAATATCCGTTAGAGACTAAATCTATCCGTTGGGGA
The DNA here is from genome assembly GCA_026686845.1 of Adenanthera pavonina. Lineage (NCBI taxonomy): Eukaryota > Viridiplantae > Streptophyta > Magnoliopsida > Fabales > Fabaceae > Adenanthera > Adenanthera pavonina. Next base: position 22,000,748 of record JAIVEN010000009.1, read on the forward strand.
AGTTATCCAACGGTTACTCTGAAAAAACTATCCGTTTACCAACCGCATTTAATATTTCTGACATACTGAAATTCGAATTTCGGTTGGCTAACAGACGAATTTCGAGGGAACCGAAGGTTAAAGCTTCCAACGTAAAAATGCGAAGTTCGTCTGTCCATAGAGTGAAATTCGAATTTCGAAACTCATAAAATCTTTCCACAATGTGACATACGAATTTTCAAGAAGAAAGATTTTCTGTTAAGTGTGAACAGTGTTTTCAATTTGCTACAGTGCCCTCGAAATTCGAATTTTGGATGCCCAAAATTCGTCTGTCCACTGAACGTTTAAAGAGGCACAGTAGTTCACTTTCTTCGAAATTCAAATTTTGACAGAGTGAAATTCGTCTGTCAGAGAACAGTTTTGAGACTGAAATCACTCTTGATCTCAAATGAACTTTATCAAGCATTCAGACGAATTTTCTATATTTTCTCAAGTTTTGTTTTGTCTGAAATTCAAATTTTGAAAGAGTGAAATTCGAATGTCACAAAGTAACCCCTTTTTTGACTCAGGTGAAAATTCAAATTTTGCTAAGTTAAAGTTCGTCTGTCAGAGAGCATTTTCAAACTTAGTTTCTTCTTAATTTCAGATGAACTTTAGCAAAGCTTCAGACGAATTTCCTTAGTTTTCATAAATGACATTTTGTCTGAAATTCGAATTTTGAGACTGTGAAGTTCGTCTGTCACAAAAAGGCTTCTTTCAGACTTGATTGAAATTCGAATTTTGAAAGACCAAAATTCGTCTGACAGAGAGACACCTCTTCAGACTTATTCAGTTTTAGCTCGAAATTCGAATGTCTAAGGGCCAAATTCGAATTTCCAGCTTGACAGTTCAGTTAAACTTTCAAACTTCGTCTGTTTGTGAGTATTTTTCAAATAAGTAAAGATTTAACTTCAAATCAAGGTTTGAAAACGTCTTTTTCTCAAATCAAAATCTTTTACCCAATCTAAACAAAGACCAAAGATCCTACCAAAGATCTAATAGCAAATACTCAGCAAATCTTCACTTGAAACAGCTTTGATCTCCTTTGATATCTTCAATCCAAGCTCTTGAGTGTTGGTTTGGAATCATCAAAACTCTTGATCCAACAACCTTGGCTCATGACAACTCTATGCCATATGACAAGGCTTCCTATACTTGTAGCATATTAGGCACAGTCGATTGCCATGATTCATTTCGTATTCAATGCAAGGAGTTAAGGTACTACCTCAATTTGGTTGAAAGGGAACTAAATCTCTTCTTGCTAACTCATTCTGACTAGAGCTACCTTGGTCAAAGCCTCATCTAGAGAGTTGCCCTCTGCCAAACCGAACTCTGTTGGACTGATTTCAACCAAACCTACCTCTACCTCTGCCAAAATGGCCTCTGTTATACTGGCCTCTTCCCCTACTAGAACCACCACTGCCACTACTGCTCCAAGATCCACTTCCATTGTTAATACCTTTGGTAGTTTCTTAGTGAGAAAAGGCACGGATCATTGAATTTTTTTTCTCTTCCTCAGTCTCCTACATTTGCCGAGAGAGAACATGCATCTTTGCACAAAAGTCCTTAAAGTATATGAATTCAACCACCACCAACCGCTCTTTAATTTCCAGATAGGCTCCCTCAAATAGATGTTAAGCCTTCTACCTGTCATCAGGATGATTCTTCAAGTAGGTGGAATATTTGGCTAGATCCAGAATTGGTTAATATAGTTGTCAGTTGACAAGTTCCCTAACTAGAAAGTTGGAATTCAGCCTCCTTTTGCATCATTAGGGTAGGAGGGAAGTAATGTATGAATAATCTCTCCTTAAACTGTTCCCAACTAATTGGGCCAACCATAGCTTCAACACTTGGTAAGATACTCCTCCACCACCACTTAGCCTTTTTTCTAGCTAAAACATTACCAGTTGTACCCTTTACTTAGAGGTTCAATCTATCACATCAAAGATAGTCTTCGATTGGTCTATGCATTCTTCGGCCATTGTAAGGTCTATTTTGCCTTCGAAAGCCAAAGGATTGAACTTTTGAAAGCCCTTGAGTTGAGAAGAGATACCCTTCGTCCAGATCTTAGGGCCCTTTTTGGTTTCACCTCATCCTTATCATTATCATTTTCAGTGTTCAAGCCCATATAAATGTCAGCTCCTCATTAACATCACCATACCTTTACCGGTCCAGTCGTTCTTGCATTCTATTCAGTGTTTCCCCTGGGTATTTACTCGATCACTTAGCCCAGCCAACATCTCATGCATCTACCTCATTAGATCATTACTACTCTATCTTCCCCTATGAGACATCCTTTCTTATACATAAGTAGTAACATGTTCAGTTACTATGGACTAGTATTGGAAGGAGAATATACAAGTCAATGCAAATGAAACTGTGCCAAGTATCAAGTATTACCATAGATAGAAATAATGGCCTGAACCATTGTTCTGATATGAAAGTGTAATACCCTACTAAAACAAACCCCCATACATAACTTAAAAACTCAAAAACTGGCGAAAGAAGACAAAAGAGGAAAATCAGGATGTGGCGCTACCACAACAACAGTATCACCATGGTACAAGAGCTCTCAGGTTCTAAAATTTGAGAAACATAGGGGACGGGCACCACGGCCTAGTTTCTAGCACTGCAGTGCCCCTATTAGTAACAATATCAACAAATTGCTAATTTTTTTGGGTGAACTTCTAATGTGCACAACTTCATACTCTGACCTCCAATTGACCTGATTCTAACTCCTACAAGTTAATCTTGTCCTAATCTAACTATAGACATTAGTTTCATCTCAATCCTTCTCCATATAAAGATGTTGGACACCCATGAATGATTTGTCCACTTTTTGGTCAAAACTCACAACTTACAAGCCCCAATTGCCATCCAAAGCAATTTGGCACCTAGAGAACCTTCACATAGGTTCCATTTGACTCAACCAACTTGTCCAAGGAGGTTTCACCCCAAAAAAACCACTCCCCCGAGATTAAACCCCCTTGAACCCTAATTCCATACAATGGGTTACATGCCCAAAACACACATCCTAAAACCCCTTTTGGGCTTGTACATATGGCCAATCTGACTCACAGACCCATGCACTAATAACAGTGACCCATATCAGGGTCAAAACCATCATCACACACACAACCCATACATAGTACATATCCAGAACTCATCTTCACCAATATCATCACATCAACATCTTCACAATCATCCATAATATCATATAACATACTCAACATCACTACCAGGATATTATGACCATATATACGTACAAGCAACTCTACTTGGCATAGGTCATTACATAAACCAAAGTGGTAAACTACAGAAATACAACTAATACTCTCAAAGGCGGAAAGGCCTACGACTCCTTGGTCTTCTCCGGACAAGTACCAAAGTTTTCACCAGAGAATGTTAGTCATGGGAGTGTGAGATAAAGTCTCAGTAATTGAGAATACAACACATACAATAGGTATTGACAATTCACACATATATGCATATGGTGCAATGCAATACAAAATGACATGGTATGCATGTTCACCCTCTCATATGGATAGAATCACGGGCTAGTAACAACATAATAATACATGATAGGTGATCCTAGTAACACCTTATAATAGGGCCTATTTTCCATGTAAAGATCATTTTATAGTTCAAATATGCTTGAAGAGAAGCTTGAATCAATTTAATTTCAAAAACAGAATTTTCATAAATCTTGGGTACTGTTCATATTGTCATTTCGATTTTACCTGTTGAAATTTGGAAATTCATAACTAAATCTAAAATTATCATCTTGAGTTGATCCAAGTCTTTAAAAATAGATAAAAATATTCTATACGTAGAAAAAATAGGCAACAGGGTAAATATTTAGCCAAATTGTATAGTTTATTCCTTCACAAACTAGTATAGGTTTAGTCATTTCTGGAAATTCCTGATTTTGGCAACAAATTTGAAAAATCATATTTCCTTATATTCTAGACTAAATCATGCATAATCTATGTCATTTGGAAGATATATATGTCTATTTTATAGGCATATTTTTATTATACATTTATTTCACTTACACAGGGCATGAAATTAACTTAAATTATAAATGGTCAAAATTCAACTTTTACTGGAATAGTTTTGGAAAAACCTCTATATCTTCTATTATATAGCTCCAATTACCTCCAAATTAGTGGCATATGAAACTTAAAATATAAAAATTTATATAAATATAAACCACTGAATTTTTGAAGTTTTATACAATTTTATATTATCTTTTGAAATTTCTAGTACCTAACTTTCAATTTCCAATTTTCCCAATATTACCCTGTTCTGAACCCTAATTTTGATAATTTACCATAAATTGTATACTTATCCAATTTAGGTGTTCTTTAGCTCTAAGAAAAGTTTATTCCATCTAGTTTTAGAGAATATAACTTACTAAAATTTATTTCCCTGTTTTGAATGAACAATATCCATGTTATCATTAGAGTGTTTAAAATGAATTTTTCCATATATCACTTGGCAAAATAAGCTTCATAACTTGTTTACATAACTATTCCTAGTTCCAAATCTGTACTTATCATTTCATGATACTCAAGGGAACATAACATCATTGAGATACAAATCTAATAACTTATACGTGATTTTCATAATATATCAAAAGATGACATCATAGCTTGATTCATCAATGCAAGTAACAATTTCCTTCTTCCTTCTCCATAGCTTCCTTATCATCCTTGCCATGATTTGAGCCTATCATGTTAATTATTTAGGGAGGGTGAGATTCAAAGAATCTCAGTAGTTATAACCATTTATGTACATATATCAATAATAATATTTCATAAACAATCATTGGAAACCGTATATTCATAATATGTCATACTATGTCATAAAATTTTTGACATGGTAACACTTTGAAAATTGGGCATCCATGGGTCATAAACCCTTCATACAATCAGCCAATAAAACAATTTCAACACAAATCATTCAATTCAAAGCATGCCATAATCAAAGAAATATAAAAACTCAAGTTGATAACAATAGGCATAAATGAGATTATAATTACCTTCAAGCTTTCCTAACTTTTCCAAATTTGGTGCACAATTCCCTTGGCCTTTAGACATTTCTTGGAACCCTATCAAATCATAAAATGAGGTCATTTGCCACTGGTTTATGCTTAAACTTCACAAAGTACTCATAAAACCTAAAATTTCCATATTGCTTTCCTTTCAATATTTCTTAAAATCAACACTTGTTCTTGACTAATTTGGACCCAAGGAATCCATTTTTGAGGTCCAAATTATGAAATTCCAACTCTAGAAATAACCCCTAGCTGACTGAAATTCAAGGGAAATGGAAGAAAATCATTATACTTCATAATACTTCAAACTAGTACCATCTTCATGCTTAAGGTTACTTGTTTAGCATTTCCCCCAAGTTTGGTGCATGAAACTCATCTTTTTCCCATGGCCAATGGTTTGGCCAAAACCCTTAGAGTGAGAGGAGGAAAAACCACACCATGAAATAACTATAAACACTAAGCCTAAGATAGTGAAGAAACTTACCAACAACTTGAGCTTTAGATTTCTTCAAGTTCCTTCTTCTTTTTCCTCTCTTTTGTCTCATTTTTGGAAGCTCTCTCTCTCTCTTTCTATTTTCTACAGAAAATGTGATGTCCAAATGAGAGGAAAGAAGGGACAATTAGCTCACCAATTAACTTGCTAATCCTTAATCACTTTTTGATTAATCTTACTTACTTTATTGAATACTTCTTCAAGAAGTATTCTCAAAATAATAAAATATTTATTTGCAGCACATGGGCTACTGAAAATGGTGACAATTCATGCTAAAGTATCTGCAAAATACTATATATTTTTCATGGAACAGATACACCCGGTGTCAAATACTTTTTACAAGTACCAACAAAGTCACTTTTTATAGTAAATTAGTATTTTAGAGATATAAGACTATTCCAAATTTATATCTATTGTTCTTTAATTATCTTGTTCAAAAAAATATCCGTGTAAGGCCCAAATCCTATCCCAATTAACTTTTAACAGTTTGTGGGGCCCACAATATACTTGATTGGTATTAAGTTACTTTTGGACATTCGACACTGATTATTTCTTTATTCTTAAATATTAACCCTCAGTTCCATATACCATTTGGCTTATCTCATCAAGAGCTTCATTTTGATAGTAATTTTACATATTTACAAAATTACTCCTAACCCGGGGTTAAAGTATAATTTCTGAGACTTTCAAGTCATTAAGTGTAATTTTCCCCAAGGACTTTCACACACTCATTCCACAAGCATTTTTAAGCTTAAGGACATAGATGTCATTTTTATAATTCTTTAGGGGACAAAAATAAAATTTCTCATTTTTTCTATCCAACCAAGAAAAATTACCGTTTTGTGCTATTTTACGTAAAATGATGCCTGCTTGTTTTTGTAAATTTCCTATGCATTTTTAGATATGTTAGTTTTTCTTTGGATATTACAATCCCCTTTCAACAGTCAGTAAAAACCAATTCTGGGACATTATCAAGCTTACCTCACACTAATGCAACTCGGCCAAAGGTCACACTAGTGATTGGACTATGGTTCTCCTTCCTCTAGACCACCTGAATTGGTGGTAATTTAGGGAAGGTGCATCCCTCAAATCCACTGCCACCTAGATCTTCCGGCCATAGGAGAGGATTTAGTGATAAGAATATTTCATCATATCATCATATCATATCATATCATTATCATATATCATATCATCAGTATCACATCTCATCATTATCCCAACTTCTACCTCACAATATGCATCAAATGGTCATGCTAGCATGCAATGATATAGGGATGCTACAAAATCACATATACAAGTAACAAGATTAAGACCCATACCTCAAATGGTCATGTGCATACCACGAATATATAGAAGAAACCATACACATACACAAACAATATCGTGATATGAACAGGAACATGCATATATACATATGTATATATCAACATAACATACATATATCATAAACACCTGGTTACCTGGAATTGCCGACACCACACACATGGGCTAAACCTACCATTTCAATGCTGAACAAGAGCCGAATCACCTCTGATTATCTAATTAAAACACTACCATTACACAATACCTTTAGTTAATCAAATGTACAATCATCCTAAAACTCATAATTCCATTGTTTGAGCTTGACCCAAGGTTTCAACAACATATTCATGCACCAATATGCCACATAAAACCATTCAACTTATGAATTAACACATAATTCGGATTTAACACTTCTTCACCTATAATCAACCTAGGGTTTGGCATAATTCACACATATTCCCTTTAGAAATCATACCCAAGCATCAATAACACTAAATAACACCTCATTATCCATTAACAACCATTTTAATCAGTGGAATCTAGCCAAATCGAGATTCCCATGCATATACCCAAAAATTGAAGAGAAAAAGGAAAGAATAGTGGAAGGATCTAATACCAACTTGTAATCAAGCTCCTACAGTCCAAAAAGTGCTTCCTAAGGCCGAATTTTTGAAGCCCTAGTAGAGCCTTGTTCTTCATCTTTAATTTTTCTTCTATTTTGGTCAACTAAAACTCATCTAATTTAAACAAATTTCATGACTCTTGATGATGTGCAAGCAAGCTTACCACGGTACGAGTACTCTCGACCCATAAAACTTTTGAATTACCATGAGTGTCTCGCTGTGGCTGGCTTACACCTCACTATGGCATGACCCTTATTTGTTTCCATTATTAAATTTTGCCCCATTTGCTTCCTTTCTCCAGTCTTATTCCTCTGGTACTTCACAAAATACAAGGCAACTTCATATTAGCTCAAAGTTAAGTCCAGGACAATGGTTAGTGGGTTGTTAAATTGGTGGGGATCAACATCTATCAATGTAGGATGATATCTTTCATGTATTTCATCACATAGTGCCCTTAATCATTATCATTAGGTTGTATTGGATATTGAATAAAATTATATGAATATTAGATTACAAGAAATGTTAGCCTTTCATTTTACATCAGAGTGAAATCAGAAAACTATTAGAAGCATATTGTAGATTTCTAAATTCCTAAAAGTAGCAACCTCTAAAATTTAACTAAATTATATTTGATTTTTCTCTCTTTTATAAATTGTGTTGTTCTAACTTTGTTACATATTCCTAAAATCTAAATCTGCTAGCTAGCAAATGGATCAATGTTGCCATTCTATTAAATAGCTTGAGGGCATCAATTTTGGCAAAAAATCATGCCCTTTACCATGTATTCAAACCAATCCCCACGTAGGGTTTCCAAGATAATGTTTAAGGAGCAATGAAGTCCAAATTGCAACATTTATTCACTTGTCCACTAGTAAGGTCTAGAAAAATGCCACAAATTTCAGCATAACATAGTTTTTAGTTTCAAGTATATTCCTAGAAAATTCAATATCAAATAGAAATAAAGCATTAAGGATGCAATATTATATAACAGCTCCTACCAATTTAAGATCATTGCTTCAACCAATTGATTAGGATCTAAAAATTTATGATCTTGATAATACAAAAGTGCATTCTATAACAACCCTCACTACATTATCCTAAACTTTTCATCTAGCTAATGAAGTGTAAATGGAATTATGTGCAGTACTGGAAGGGCCAAGACAGAGGAAGGCACCAAAAAGAAATAGAGGAGCTTCACGCCGTAGTGAGCTCACTGGTGCTGCAGTGAGCATTGAAATATTTGTATAAATCGGAAACATTTCAATTGGCCGAACACGAGAGAGAAAGAGAGAATGGAGGGAGCAACAAAGAAGCAGTGTTAGGGCTTCAAATTTTTGGCTTGGGAAGTGATTTCTGACCCATTGGAGTTTGCTAAATTGTTGGTAAGTAATCTCTACTTCTCCCTCACCATTTTTCTTCGGTTTTGAGTTGGATTTTTGGAAGTATAGTTGGGTTTTCAGTTTTTGATCGAAATCCATCAATTAAAATGGATGAAATGGAATTAATGAGGTGTGATTTTGGGTGTATGATCCTTGGGCATGAGTTTCAGAGGGAGTATATATGATTTAAGCTTAACCCTAGGTAGAAATTGTTAGAGGGAGTGTGGAATTCGAAATGTATGTAGTTGATTTGAGTTTAAATGGGTTTTTAGAGCTCAATGATGTAGGAAAATAGTGTTGGAACATTGGGTTAGGCATAAATAGTCAAATTATGATTTTTGGTCAAGTGGTATATTGTGTTAATTGAGGTATTATGGTATTGTAGAGGTTGTGTGGTTGACCGAAGGGGGTACAAGTGTGTTAGACAACTCAAGAAGCTCATGGAACCGTGTGTGTATGGTATTGAGAACCAGAGGTAACTAAGTGTTTGTATTATGTGATTATATATTGATATATATATATGTATTTTTTTTCATCCCATGATATTGGTTGTGTATGTATATGGTTTTTCTACATATCATGGTATACACATGGTTAGTTGAGATAGGATGATAGTATATGATGTGTATGTATGATTTTGTAGTATCCTTATATCATTGCATGCTGGCATATCCATATGATGTTTCTGATGATGATACATATATATATATATGTATTTTGAGGCATATTGGCATGACATTGGCTTCATCACTATATGATTGCATGGTGAGAGATTGATGTGAAGGTGATGATGATATGATAAAGATCCTTGTCACTAAATTCTCTCCTTGGGAGAGCCAATCGGCAGAGGATAAGATGATATGACAAAATATCTTTATCACTAAATCCTCTTCTATGGCCAGGAGAGCCAAGTGGTAGTGGATTGGGGATGCACCTTTCCTAAATCACCACCAATTTATAGTGGTTTAGGGGAAGGAAAGCCACAGTCTAAGCTCTAGTGTAGCCTTTGGCTAGGTTGCATTAGGGTAAGGTGAGCTTGGTGATGTCCCGGAATCAGTCTTCTCCGACTATTGGAAGGAAAACATCTATTGAAATGTCTTGTGATGACAACAGCTTGTGGTTCTGGCTGTGTATGAGAGAAAACATGGATACCATTCACTAGTATTTCATTGCACCATGTGCACGATGATATGGACAAATATACATATTGCATGTGGTTGTTCCCGATTACTGAGACTTTGTTTCATGCCCCTCCTATGACTAATATTTCAAGTGAAGGTTCTGGCACTAGTCCAAAGAAGACAAGGGAGTAATGTCCTCGACATGGGAATATCTAAGTCTCAGTAGTATTTGTAACATCTATGTTATATGTTGTGCCAAGTAGGTTAGGGTGATTGTAATGGATGTATGTTATTGATGATGATTGATATGAATGTAGTATGTATGTTTATGTATGGTGAATGGATATGATGATAGTGTCGATATTAGTTGTACATGGTTGGTGTGCATATTTATGGGGATAATTAGTCATGTATATGAGCCCAAATGTGGAATTGGCCTTTATTGGTATGGTTTAGGGCAAATAGCCTATTATGGAAATAGGGGTTCAAGGGGGTCAAATCTCATAGGAGTGGTTCCTTTGAGATAAAACCTCTATGGACAAGTTGGTTAAGTCAATTAAGACCAATATGGATGGTCCCTGAGTGCCCATTTGCCTTTGGTGGCAATTGGAGGTTGTAAATGGTGAGTTTTAGTCAAAAAGTGGCCAAAATGGTGTCAAGTGTCCAAAATCTCCAAATGAAGATGGATTGAGATGAAACTAGTCTCTGTGTATAGATTGGGATAAGATTAACTTGTAGGAGTTAGAATCAGGTCAATCAGAGGTTTGAGCATAAAGTTAGGTGTGTCGAAAGTTGAACTTTTGCTATTATGGCATCAGCAAGGGCGCTCTGCGGTGCTAGAAGTGAGGCTGCAGTGCAATCTATTTCAACAATTCTAAAACCTGAGAGCACCAGCACCGTGGTAGTACTGTAGCTGTCATGACCCTATACTCTGTTTCGGCTGTTTTGGTGTTCTCGAGGTGCTTTGTGGCATTTTCCGCTACTCTGATGATTTGGAAGGTAAATTTAGGGTGTTTGGGCTATGTTTGGTTCATTTTTGAAGTATTTGGTCAAGTTAGGAGGAGTATTAGAGTACGGTGTTACATATTCCTTATGTAATGACCTTAAACTTTAATTATAAGAAGGACCTTATTGAATAGTGTTAGACCAGAGAGACTAGGACTATAGGAAAGGATAAAAAAAAGAGAAAAAGAAGAATAAAGGAAACAGAGTAGTAACACTGCAGTGATAGACAGTGATGCCGTAGTGAATGAGTTTAGGTTGGACTTCTAGGTTGACATAGTAGTGTCTAACACCGTGGTGAGCATAAGTGGCATCATGACACTAGACGTGAATCTAGTTTAAATCAAAATATTTCCAGCTCGTCAAAACAAAAGGAAATGGAGGAGATTTTTTGTGTTCTACTAGACCAATCTTGTCATGTAACAACCATCAACATGTTTTCTTAGACTTAGTCACAGGCTAATGAGAAGTTACCTTGTATCTTATATAGCACTAGTGGGACCAAGACTGGAGGAAGGATCAAAATAAGACAAAGTATGAATTTGAATCAAAAATAGCATCACACCGCAGCAAGGTGCAGGGCCGCTATGGTGAGATATTCATGACAAATTTATTAGTTATAGGCCGAGAGGTCTTATATTGCGATGATATTAAAGGTGTCATGAAAATCCTTTAAATTAGAACACGAATCAGTCAAACAAATGAATGAAATGAAGGAAGAATGAAGAAAGCTCTGTTAGGGAAAAGAATTTCTTAGAGGCAATTTTCGGACCTTAAATGCTTAATTCTTAGTTGGCATGTGGATCTATACCCTTCCTTTTTCCTTTTTCTCTTCAGTTTTGGGGTGATTTTCATTGGTATGCATGAGGATTGGGGTTTGATCAAATTCCACCAATTAAAATGGTTGCAAATGGGTTGTTGAAGTGTTGTTTAGTGTCCTTAAGGCTTAGGTATGAGTTTTAGATGGTTAGTGATTGATTTGTTTTAAACCCTAGCTTGGTTTTGACTATGGGAGTTGAAATTCAAATTGTAGGTAGATGTTTTTGAGTTGGATAGTTGTTTAGAGTTCATTGGCATGTGTTTATGCTATTGGAACATTGGGTCAAGTTTGGATGGTTGAGTTATGAGTTATGAATTGATATTGTGTGTTGTGTTGATTGAGGAAATTGTGATATTATAGTTTAGAATCGATTGATTAGAAGTGTGGTTTATGATTGGTGCTTCAGAGACTTGCCAATCCCCTGTATGCATTGTGTCGGCAACTCGAGGTAACCGAGTGTATATATATGTGTATTAGTTATTGGTTTTGTGTTTATATATTCATGCATATTTCTTTTCATACCACGATATTATTGTGTGTATGTAGTTTCTTTTCATATCATGGTATATACATGGCTAGTAAAGATATGTGAATTTTGTCCCTTGATGCTTTTGCGTGCTAATGAATATGATGTTATAAATATATATATATTTATTTATTTGTGCGATTCTATAGCACGCCCACATGACAACATGCTAGTATGACATTAAGGATGATTAGGATAATGATGATGATTGTATAGTAACATAGACATGTGGTATGGCATTGAACATTATCACCGCATTGAGCATAGTAAGATATGGTGGATTGGGTGATGATTATGAGATGTGATATAATGATCTGATGATACTACTAGGAATTTTGGTACACATGCAATGGAATAACACAACCGAATCCCTCTCATAGATCCGTCAATGTTGCTTAAATTGAGATGTAGAAGAGAATTTTACCTTTGATATGTGGCTTTTCAGGTTCTTCTTCTACCGTTAGACCTTAGGAACTGATGCTACTGATCAGCTCCATCTACCGGTATCCACACGAACAGTGAATCCAACTCAAACAGCGTACTAGCACCACTATTCATGAATGTCCTTATGCTTAAGGGGAGCGAAGTCTCTCTTCTTTCTCTACGTGCATCTGTATACTTTTTCTCTATGAATGTGCGGCTACTATCTCTCTCTAAAGTGGGAGAAGACTCTCTTTTTGAATTATATCTTAGCTAACCCTAGTTTCTATCCTTATATAGATAGGATTTTTTATTTGATTAATTTAAAATGATTATTTAAATTAAATGAAATCTTAATTAAATATATTAGTTTAAATTTAAATCTGTCTAATAGATTAAATCCAAACTAATTATTTAATCTAAATCTAGAATCAAATTTAAATTTAATTAATCACATAAATCAAATTTAAACTATCACATTAGTTTAAATTTAAATCTATCACATAGAATTAAATTTAAAACTATTTCATTTAAATTAATTAAATGATATATATATATATATTGAAGTATATTTGATATATCAAATATATATTTCAAACTTTATAATATATATCAAATATATTTATTTATAAAATTTCTCCACCATAAATTGAATGTTAAATTCATCGAATCTAGACATATTTTAGATTCAATAAATTTGGACATTTTAGTTCGAGTTGGTCAATTCTTGTGTTTGACCTTGCAGGCTCATATAAAGTTGGTAATGAGCCAATGATACTATTGTACCACAAGTCATAAGTGACCTCTAGCAAGACATTATAACTATCCAAATCATATGAGATCAGTGATTCGATGCAACCTATTATACAACCCTATCACATCCCTTTTGTCACACGATATCTAGGTCAAGTATAAGACCTGGAAACATCATCGTCATTTTACTCGACCATCACTTTCTCAATTTCTGAGCAGATTGACAGAACAAATGAAAACTCTTCAATTCCAGCACAGCCATGCATTTCTCAGTCTCACTCATCGAGGGACCCAGATATGTCTCTCCATTAATCAGAGGGACAAATTTCATCTTAACCATTTATCTTTCTCTACGTGAATTCCACTCTACCCGATCATAGCCTTTGTGATAACCCTATTAAAGGTAACTTTTGACTATGTCAAAACACAGTGTTCCTCATGTAGGAAGCTTTGGTGATCTTAGGTCTGAGGGCTCGGTGACACGGTTATATATATGAGATATGCTTAAGACCTGATCCATGCAGCTATCTCCTGGCAGGTTATTCCAGCACTTGTTCTCTAATAGGTACCTATGATTTTGATTTGTATCTTCATACATAATTAACACATAATCATCAATCAAAATCTTACTTGTCTTCGTTCATTATTGTTCCCATAAAGATTATCGACTAGGGATGTTTAGGATAAAGTGATTTATCCAAGGATATTATTATTATAAAGAAAAACATGCAAACAATGTAATAATGTAATAAAATAGAAACTCCTTCTTTTGCATAATGAAGTACATTGTTCATAATACAATGATTGGTTTAGGGCATAATCTCCAATAGATACATCTCTGCCACTAAATCCTCTCCTATAGCTAGGAGAGCTAGGTGGTATTGGATTTACCTTTCCTAAATCACCACCAATTCAGGTGGTCCGGGGAAAGGAAAGCCACGTTCCAAGTATTAGTGTGACCTTTGACTAGGTTATACTAGTGTGAGGTGAGTTTGGTGATATCCTAGAATCAGTTTTCACCGATTATTGGAAGAGAATCACCTATTAGAAATGTCATGTAAGGGAGACATATGCCCGTGGTTCTAGCCATGTATTAGGGAGACATGCATACTATGACATTCTGCATTGCATTATATCATATGCATATATGTATAGATTTGTGGATATCTATTATATGTTGTGTGTCTTCCCAGTTTCTAAGACTCTGTCTCACACCTCATGTAGTCAACATTTCAGGAGAAGATGCTAGTACTAGTCCGGAGAAGGCTAAGAAGTCTTAGTTCCCTCCGTGGCTTGGGAATAGTGCATTGGTAGCGAGTGTGTATAATAGTTTGTTTATGTCTCATTTTGTGCCAAGTAGTCTAGTTCTATGTATTGCTTGTTCTGAGTATTTCTAGGAGTATGGTTTTGTATGTGGGTGTGTATGTTGGCTGAGTAATAATGAGCTTTATTGGAAATGGTAGGATGTCATTTTGTGTTGTCGTCGTGAGATATGAAATGTGGTTGTTGTGGAAATGTCAAGTTCGTGGTTAATGGTTTAGATGGTAGTGTGTTCCTAGACCTTGGTATGGGTCAATTTGTGCAGATGCATGTTTGAAGGTGTATGTTAAGCCTGGTAGGTTTTGTTTGATAGCCTAAAGTAGGTTTTATAATATCCCAAATTTTACTAGATATCAAGCAATAAAAGAGAAAATAATAAATGATAATGAAAAATATACAAGAAATTTGTGAAAACGAATAGAAACCATTTTGCATGAAATAAATCAAACAATTATATTTCCCGATCAGATAGAAAAATGGAAAAAATTCATTTTTGCCCCTAGAAATTTTGATAATTAAATTTTAGCCCCTCAAGTGGAAAAGTCACGTGATATACATGTGATTATATATTTTAGGAAAAATTACAGCTAATAACCTGAAAAGTTTCAAAAATTATAATTTAATCCTGGGTTAGGGGTAATTTTGTAAATATGTAAAATTACTGTCAGAATGAAGCCCACGTTAGGATGAGTCCAATGATATATAGTATGGAGGTTAACTAATTAAAAATAAGAAAATAATTGGTGTCGAGTGTCCAAAAATAACTTTATACCGACAAAGTAGATTATGGGCCCCATGGATAGTTAAAAGGTAAGTGGGATAGGATATAGGCCTCACACAAATGCCATTTGGGATAGGATAAATAAGAAAATATAAATATAAATTTGGAATAGTCCTGTAGTCTGAAAGGGCTAATGTACTATAAAAAGTAGTTTTATCAGTACAATTAAAAATTACCCGGTTCAAGATATATTTGTATCAGAAAAAATTGAGCATTTTTGGGACACTCAAATCTCCCTCTTGGCATCAGAAATTGGGCAGATTGGGCAGGGAATTTTTGTCCAAAACTTCCCTTAGAAGGCTTGATTTTTGGCACCAAAAAGTAACCTTAGTTAGGTTAATTCACTAACCATAATTAACCATGTAATTAAGCCATTAATCTTTCTCTTTCCTCTTCATTCTACATGAGTTATTTAGCGGCAAAAACATAGGGTGAAAATGCAAGAAAGAAAGGGAGAAAAGAGAGAAAGAAGAAGAGGAAGCTTGAGGAAACTTCAAGGATCAAGTTTTGGTAAGTTGATCTACCACCTCAAGCTTGTTGTTTGTAGTATTTGGTGCATGATTCTTGGTGTAGTTTCTCCTTCTCTCTCCCTTAGGGTTTTGGCCAGACCTTAATCTAGGAAGAAAATGAGTTTTCCAACCACTAAACTTGGGAAAAATGCTAAACTAGTAACCTAAAGCATGCAAATGGAAGTAGTTTGAGGTATTATGGAACATAGCAATTTCTGTCTAATTCCCTTGATTTTTGGCCAGATAAGGTTTATATTTAGAGTTGGATTTTCATGTTTTTGACCCAAAAAATGGATTGCTTAGGTCCAAATTTATCAAGTACAAGTGTTGTTTCAAGAAAATTTCAAAGGAAAGAAAAATGGGAATTTTAGGTTTTATGAGTATTGTATAGTGTTACTCTTGAAACCAGTGGCTAAGATGCTTAAATGATGATATGGATAGGTTCAAGGAAGTTGTAGAAGGCTCAAAAGTGGTGTACCAAGTGTGACAAAACTAGGGAACACTCAAAGGTAGTTAAATTTCCTTACTTGCATCACATTGTCATAATTGTTTCTTTTATATTTAACACTAGGGCATATGAATGAAATGTTATCTTGTGATGTTTCTATATTGTATGAGAGGTTTTAAGACCCCAGGATGTCCATTTTCCAAAATGAAACTTTTTCAAAATTTTTGTAAAATTTATGTCTTAATGTACCTATGTGATGGGTTAAAGTTTATATGATATTTCCATGCAAATTGTGATGATATGGTTGCATGTTTGGAATTTACCTTCTGAGATTCTTTGAATCTCACCCTCCCCATACTAACCATGTTTAGGAAGCAATTATGGTAAGGCCACCAAGGAAGAGAAAGGAAAGGAGAAAGAACTTGGTGATTAATTTGATATTGCTTGCAATAGCCATGAGTTTTGAACTATTGTGTAAATTTGTAAAAATGATTTTAAATCTAGTTCTTGAACCTTCTATGTTCCTCTAAGACTTGAGTAATATATGTCATGATATAAGGTTAAATTACAGACATATGAATAGGGATCTTTACTTTGGAAAACTAGAGGATGGAAATGGTTACTCGCACCTCTTCATGGTAAACCTGCCATTATTTGGACATTCTATGGTGGAAGTATAAATGTTATATATGGTTAGAAAGTAGACAGAAAGAAATTTCAAATGGTTGAAAGAGCATTGAATTTGGATGTGTTTGCGAATTATAGTGATTTTTCAAATTTAGCTCTAGAAAATTGAATTTCCTGAAATTGACCATATAAATAGTAGAATTTCACAAATTTTACTATACAAATTGGCCTAGTCATTGCTTTATTTTATATTTTTCATATGTAGATAATCTTTTAATCTATATTTAGAGACTTCAGCCACTGAATATGTTTTTATGGAATTAGTTATGATTTTTCAAAGTTCAATCAGTAAAAGGATTTTGTCCAAATGAATACTAACGACAAATTTTGAAAAATTCTGTTTTGCTATTTTCTTGATTCAAGCTTCTCATAAAATATAAATGGACTCTATAATAGTCTAGTACATGGGAAAAAAGGTCTAAAATCAAGGTGTTACAGGTTTTGGGCCTTGAATGTGTGAATTGGGCATATAGCCCATTGTGTTGATTTGGGGTTTAAGGGGGTCAAAACTCGGAGGAGTGATTTCTCCAAAGTGAAACCTCCTTTGAGAAGTTGGTTGTGTCAATTAGGATTATATGAATGGTCATGAGATGCCAAATTGACTTTGTGGCAATTGAAGAGGGTAAGCGTTGAGTTTTGGCCAAAAAGTAACCAAATTAGTCACAGGCCCCCAAAATCTCCGTACAGAGATGGATTAAGGTGAAATTGGTTTCTATGAATAGATTGGGATGAGGGTGACCTATAGGAGTTGGAATCAAGTTAATCGGAGGTCGGAGCACAAGTTGTATGCGTTAGAAGTTTGGCCAAAAAATCAGCAAATTACTGATATGGATTGTGATATGGGTGCCGTGATGCCAAAAGCTTGGTTGTGGCACCATGTGTCTTGGATTTATTCTTACTTTTAGGACTTGCATGGGGTTTTGTTTTAGTAGTGTGTTACATGTCATACATTGATCTTAGGCCCATTTCCCCACATATTAGACTATTATGGTGTAATATCCTGAACTTTCTTGAATAGTATAAAATGCATAAGAAAATAAGAAAATCTAAGATACATAAATAGAAGTGAAAAAGGGCAAAAAGATCAATTTTTGGATCAAGGAAATAAAATGTAAAATTACATTTTAGCCCTCAGAGAAAGAATTTATTGCATTTTAGTCCTTGGAGAAAATTACAAGTAAGTACCTGAAAGTTTTGAAAATTGCATTTTTCCTAAATTAAGGATAATTTTAAAATTATACAAATTTTATATCAAAACGAAGCTTGTGATGAGTCAAACCTAATGGTATAATGGTTTAAGGTTAACAGAATTTATGTTAATAAAATTTTCATGCCGAGTTTTAAAAAGCGCACAGTGCATCGAAAAAGGGCATTGTGAGCCCTACAAAGACAAATGAAGTAAGAAAAAGGTATATGGGCCCCACATTTGGACCAATTAGGATAAGATATTATGGTAATTTTATATCCCAATATAGTTATAACTGGTGTCTCAATACTAATAAAATATACTATTAAAGTAGCTTTAATTGCCTAAAGTAATATAGGATATATCTAAATAAAGAAATATATAGTATTTTTAGACCAAAATACCCTCTAAGTCATGGCCAACAAAGAGCACATGATAAAATTGCACTATTTAATTATTTATGTCATTTTCATGAGAATTTTCAAGAATACTCAAGATGAAAAATGGCAAAAATTGATTAGTTGCAATTTTTATTACATACACCCTTTATGACCGACTTTGGCAAAAATTGATAGGTTAGCTGAAGACATAAGGCCTTTAGATTAGATTTTGATCCAACGACTCTTAATTATTTCATATTAATTTATTTAATTCATCATGTGAGGATTTTATAAGGCTGTCACCTTGCCTTTTTCTAGATGTTTTCAATTGATATTTTCAAGCCAAAAATATTTTTTATTTGGTTTTATCATGTGTCTAATTCAGATGGTGCCATGTGTATGTTGGAGTTCGAATTGATTTTCGCTTCTTATCCTCTCAATTTCATCACTTTCTTGTTTGATCAGCCCAAGGAATATATTTTTATGCAATTTAGGCTTTATATATCTCATTCTGAGCCTTAGTTCAGGGTATATGGGTTTTTGGGCTCATTTTACTGATTTCGAGTCTAATCTTCCTTATACAGGGTTTTAGAATCTAAAATTAATTCAATAATGTAATTATATATTTTGGGACTTAGAACATTATTTTTTTAAATTTCAATATATCTGAATTAGTGACTAATTTCCTCATATAGAGTTACTTAGGTCTTAATGTCGTTTTCTAAGTTTATTTGTTTATTATTGCCAAAATTAGAGTCATATAAGTTATCTATTGCTAAAAATATTCTGGTTGTTTAAAATGAATCTAGATATGTTACTGAGTCATATTCGGTCTCTGATGAATCTAGACTTGATATTAAACTACATACATTTTCTAATTCGCTGATTAATTTAATTATTCAAAGACTGATCCTATGGCTATTTAAACTCTGTAAAAAAAATCTAGTGTCTTATTCTGAGTCACAATATACTTGGATTTCCTAATACAGACTTATTTTCTATTTTTTAGAAATTTCTAAATTATAGAATTTTGGTCCTCTTTTCTGTCTAATATATGTATTTTCTGGTTCTACTTATTAGAGGATAATTTTTTGCAATTATTTTTCTAATTCTATTCCTACAACCAGTATTGTCAAACACTGAACATATAATTTGTTTGGAAAAATGACATCTATGTCCCATTATTTTGTCTTTTACTGTCTACTACATCAATTTTCACCTTGACCTTATGACTTATCTTTCTTTGGAATTTGGTCCCTAAGTACTACTACTACTACTACCATGTTTCCCAAGGTATAGAATCTCAATCTATAGCTTCATAAGATTTCTGATGTCATACAGCACACATTCACAGTTGATTACTAAGTCAAATTTTATCTAGATTTATATATAATGACATATGAATTTTTAAATGGTCGTAGGTTCTAAATAGTATATCCAACTTATTTAGTTCTAGTTAAAGATTCCATATGGTTTCTAATGTCATATAATGCATGTTCATAGTTCAACCAAAATCTAACAAGAAACATAGATTCAAAGCATGTGAAGTTCAAGTTATGTTATGAGTTTTATAGTTAGTGAAAATCAGAATATTACAAAGAGCACTTGATTTGCATAACTATACAAATTGTTGTGAATTTTTGAAAATGGGGCAGAAAACTTGGAAAAATTATTTTGACCATTTAAACAGTAAATTTTGGTCAAAATATTGTATGAATTGGTGTAGTAAAAGTCAATTTTCATATTTTTCCCAGTAGAAGATGTTTTAGAATCGTATTCATATGATTTTTCTGAAATTAGTTATGATTTTTCAAATTTCAACCAGAAAAATTGAGTGACCAAATGAATAGTATTTTAAATTTTGAAAAATTTCTAGTTTGGTCTTGTAATGATTCAAGCTTCTAAAATAGTCAATTTAGACATTATATATGCTATTATACATGAGAAATAATGTATAAAAGTAAGGTATGACATATGGAGTCCTATCAACATAATTTAAAAACTTGAATCAAAGTATGTTAAAAACAGAATTTTCAATTTTTCATGGTACTGTTCACATGACATTTTTCATTTTTACTGATAAACTTTCAAAATTCATAATTAATTCAACAAAAATTGTATTAAAGTGATTCAAATCTTTAAAAATAGCTAAAATGATTATCTACAAAAATAAGAAATAGGCAATTTCTAACCCGATTCATACAGTTTATTTTTCCTAATGCTACTATAGAAATGGTCATTTTCCTGAAAATCCTGATTCTGACCCTTACTTTGGAAAATCATAACAATTCGTACTTAACTCCAAATTAAGTGATCTTTAAGTCTATACAAAGTTCTTTCCATCTAGATCTCAACTATATAAAAAACTTTACATATTAATCAGAGAAAGTTCTAAACAGTACTCAAAATCCCATACTAGGGTCATATTGACTATTTACATCCTCAAACTTGCCAATATAGTAATCATACATCCTGCAACTAGTCAAAATTTGGTCTCAGACTTTGTCATACATTACTTACAGCCTAAGGGAATATATTGGCATGAAGGTACAACATTAACATATGCCATTCAATTTTACATAAAATCTCATAATATACAATATTTTTAAGTAATAATAATTTAAACATCAACTTGCTTCTCCTTGCCTTTATCTTTTTAGGCAATCTTGCCATGACTTGATCCTAAAATAATTTAACATTTGGAAAGAACAAGATTTATGGAATCTCAGTAGTTATGTCCAATTATGCGCATATATTTTCTTTATCAATTCATAAATTATCATTAACAATCATGAGAACAATTTATGCCACTATATTTCATAAAAATTTTGGTATGGTAACACCTTGTATAATGGACATCCTAAGGTCACAAGACCCTGCAAATAGCACATAAATAAAACATTACAAAGCAATCATTCAAGTATATGGCATCATCATAATTTCATGAAAATCACAGTAACTACATTTTGGCTTTCCAATCCTTTCCAAACTTCTTAGAAACTTTCTTTGGTCTTCTACCACTTCTTGGAATCTTATGGTATCATAAAATGATGTCATTAGCTACTGATTACAAGACCTTATTCACAATGTGTAATACCTGATCAAAAAATTTCATTTAGCCATCCTTTTGTATTTTATTGTACAGCACACTTACTCTAAACTATTTTGGACCAAAAGAATCCATTTTTGGGGTCAAAACTTTGTAATTCCATTCCTAACACAAACCTAAATAGGTAGAAAATTGTATGAAATTGGAGAAAAAGATTTACTCCATGAAACTTGAAATAACTTGTACATCCTTACTTCTTATTAGGACATTTCTAAACTTTTCCATGGATTTATTTCATCATAGCTCAACTTTCTTTCTCTAGGGTTACCATGACTAAAACTTAAAATAACAGAAAAGAGGAAAATACTGCATGGAAACTAGCTTAAACCTTAAGAGAACAAAAGCTAAAGTCCAAAAATCATTACCTTACAACTTGTGCTTGATTCTTTGTCTCTTGCTCCTTCCTCTTGTCTTTGTGATTTTGCTCTCTCTCCCGTACTTCCCTTGTTGTTTTAGACATGTTATGAAGGTAAAGAAGTGGCTTTCAAAGCTTAACCAAACCACAAGACGAAAGAAAACTAACAAGGGAATAGTGACATCAAGTTTACTAGCTAATTTGGTTAACTTTATTAAAAGCTTTTTCAATATCTCCTCCCTTGTCCCTCCAGCATTTGTCAAGCCATTTTGGAGTATTTTTGGCCAAAAATTGTTTTATAAATTTTAATTGACCAATATATCCTTTACTGATTAATTTTACCCGTATCGAATAATTATTTTTGTCGTAATTGTCATTAAATTAATATAGAATTATCCAAAAATTACTTTGAGACTAAAAAATCTTCTTGACCCAAAATATATTTGGGTATGGTCCATTCACTATCCTTGACACTGCTCTAATTTTTATGTTGTTTAAAATAACCTTTAATCAATATAATATTAACTTTTATTTCAATTGCCCGCAACAAATTCATATTAAATTCATTAGCTTCCAAATAATATTTCATTCGGCTTAACTTCTCAAGAACTTCATTTTGACTATAATTTTTCATATTTATAAAAATACTTTTGACCTGCTGTAAATTTATAATTTTTGAAACTTTCAAGTTATTAGCTATAATTTTCCCAAGGTGATTTGGACTTCAATTCCAACGTGCCTTTCTTCTCCAAGGGACTAAATTGAAAAATATTTTATTCCCAGGGACAAAATTATAATTGCCTCCTTTATAGTTCTAATCTGGAAAAATAACCTTTTTACCCTTCTCCGACTATTTCTACATCTCTCTGTTTTCTGTAATTCTAGACACATTTTTAGATATCCTCTATTTTATCATTCTACAATATTTAACATCCTGTAAAATTCAAGATATTACAAATTTGCAGCTTGGGAACATGATTTTGTCCTCGGAGAAGTTTAAATCTTATGGGTAAGTGATACACATATTCCTTCTCTCCATTTTCTTCAATTTAAACAATGGATTTCCTTGGGAGTAACTTAGGGTTTCGGTTGGGATACTTTTTTACCAGTTAATCTATGTCTAAATGCTTCATTAATGTGTTATTAGATGTATATAAACTTTGGGATAAGGATTTTAAGTGTTTAAGTGGTATATTTCCCAAACCATAACCCTCAAACCTTGATATTATTGGGAATATGAAATTGTGGTGTTATAATTATAGTTTTATAAGTTGTTTTGGGTGTTTGGATGTTTAGGTATGCTTGAGAAACTCTATTTCCATTCATTTGTATTTGGGTTGGTAATTGTGTATCCTATGGATTGAGATTTTCTGATGGTAATGAGAATTTGATGTTGCATAGGTTGTAATATTACTCAATTGGGATCTCTTGGCTGTGGGTTGTAATTGGAAAGCATTGAATTAGTTGTGGTCGCTCTCTTTAGCCTACCGGTGTATCGAGTGGGTTAGATGGTTGAGGTAACTGGGGTGTTCTTTTCATGCCTTCTAATTAATTATATATGTTTTGTCATTTTCATTTCATGATATGCATGTTTTATGTATGTGTTTTGCTCTTTCATATCATGATATGCTTCAAAGCTTAGATATAGTCGTTTCTTTTCATATCATGATATATGTAGTTACACGACTAGTGAGTTTCCTATCTTTATCCTATT
The DNA here is from genome assembly GCA_026686845.1 of Adenanthera pavonina. Lineage (NCBI taxonomy): Eukaryota > Viridiplantae > Streptophyta > Magnoliopsida > Fabales > Fabaceae > Adenanthera > Adenanthera pavonina. The sequence continues at coordinate 22,024,753 of JAIVEN010000009.1, forward strand.
TTATGATGAAAATGACTGTTAGCATTTATGAATATGTAATAATGCAAATATGATGATATTGACATGTTAACGGTTATGATGCACCCCATACTTTATTGAATATATTCTAGGAGCATGCTAGCATGATGGAAATTATACATATGTTGATATGTTAGCATGCATTAGGTATTGTCACATGTCACATGGTTTTGGGTGATGATGCTTTATATACCATGTGGTATGCTATTCCACTAAATAGCACACAAGGACTTGTGTTCAAGTGGTGCAGATTGTGTTATTTCAGTCACTAAATAGTCCTCCTCTAGCCGGGAGACTCAGGTGGCTGTGAATTGGGGTGTACCTTCGCTAAATAGCTATCAATTCAGGTGGGTCATAACCATTGGAAGGAGAGTTGGGTGGTAACCCTAGAATCAGCTGTCATGGGCTGTTGGAAGAGGGCCACTACTTAAGGTTATCTCATCATGATTACTAGTTCATGGTTCTAATTGTGTATTGACGAGATTTGTATCTGCATATCATGCATATTGCATTTATATTGATTATTAGATTTGATTATTGTTATGGAAGCATGTCTGTATATTTGTATATGTTTAAACCCCTACTTACTGCGACATATGTCTCACCCCGTAGCTAATGTAATATCCTGACTTTTTATTGGATATTAAATAATATAGAAGGATGAAATGGAAGATATCTTGAAATATACAATAAATTATAGAAAATAGAGAGACAAAGAAGAAAATGACGATGGGTAAAGAAGTCATTTTCTTGGTTAGACTAAAAATGAGAACATTATAGTTGTACCCCAAGTATTAAGAATTCTTTGCAAAATGGTCCTTAGAATAAATAATTCTATTCATGCTAGTCCTTGTGCAAAATTACAAGATAGGACTTAGAAGTTTTAAAAATTATAAATTTACCTTGATCAAGGATATTTTTGTAGATATGAAAAATTATAATCAAAATAAAACTCTTAACAAGCTAAGCCCAATGGAATATTGTTTAAAAACTAGTTAGATCAATATGATTTTGTATTGGGTGTTAAGTTCTAAAGTTAAAATTTAACTGGAAAAAAGGTAATTTTAAACTGCAGAAAAAATAGTACAATGTCAAGCACAGTCGATAGACCCTACTCAAATATATTTTGAGAGAAGAAAATGAATTTTAGTCCAAAAATAAATTTTGGATAATCCTATATCAATTTAATGATAATTACATCAAAATGTATTTAATCAATATGGGTAAAATTAATCAATAAAGGTTATATTGGTCTATTAAAAATTATGAAGCAATTTTTGGCCAATAATTCTCCTATATGGCATGATTTACAGCTTGAAAGGATAAGGAGGGAATTAAGTGAAATGTTTAATAAAGTTGATTCAAGGTGGTTAGTAAATTTGATATCACTATTCACTCATTTCATCTTTTTCCTCTAAGTGTTGGGTTAAGCTTCATTAAGCCTTCATTCTCCTTCATTTTGGTCAGTTAGAACTAGTGGAGAAAGAGAGCATGAAAAGCTTAGAGGAGAAGAAGAGTTGGAGGCAAAGGAACAAGACCAAGCAATTAGGTAAGCTTCTACCACTCCCACCTTGTATTTTCCTGCTTTTAGTGAAGGTTTAATGGAGTTGTCTGTCGATAAGGCTGAGCACCAAAGAAGGGGGTGAATTGTGCGATCTAAAATTTTTTGCCCAACCTAAAGAAATAAATAAAATAGTAAAGTGGATAGAAAAAACAAGGATAAATAGAGTATGTAAAGTGTAGAGAAATAATTGTGGGAAATAGAGAAGGCACAAGAGAGTTATCCTTGTTTGGCCTACATCCAGTCCCCAAGTTATTACTTGAGATTTTTACTATGTCCACAAGTTTTGAACTGACATTTGTGAGCCTCAGTATAATGCTTTGTTTTTCATGATAAAAAAACTCTTTCAGTACAAGGAGTAATTCCAAAGCCCACTCAAGATAACCTCTATCTTGAGTCTACTAAAATGATAAGAAATTAAAGCTGAATGCTTTTCAGTAAATTATCCTCTCAATGAGGTAAATATGGTACCACAGAAGTACCAATGTGGTTGAGCATATTTATGAGCTAAGAATAGCAATCAAAATGCTCCCTTGTTCTTTTCTGAGTAAATGTACTACTATTTATAGGTGAAACTCATTAACTAGCAGTTAGACACAATTAATTTGTCGTTACTCGGAGATTAATTGACAATTGAGAGTGCATTTAACGCTTACTTACTTAAATTAAGTGATTACAAGTAAGTAAGAAGTAATCGATTATACTGAGTATGTGTTCTCATTGTAAAGTGTTTCACCATAAATTAAAGTGATTATTTATGCTAGAAGAAAACATTTTTAATATAGAGGAAGAAATTAAGTTCATTTTCTAGCTTGCCCAAAAGAAAAGAATGACAAGATAAACGTATATGGAGATTATGAAGAAGTAACCAATTGTATTAGTAAAGAAAATCGATTATCGTAGAGGAAAACAAGAAGGAAATAGAACATAATTGATTTATTTTTCTACAATTTTCTCATTATTTTTGGCCAAACTAGGGTTTTATATGAAGAGGGGATTTTATAATTTTGACCATAAAAATGGATTCCTTAGGTCCAAATTATGTAAGAATAAGGGTGTTGTATAAGAGCAATTCAAAGGGAACCAAAGTGAATTTTTGAAGTTCAAGTACATACTTTATGTAGGAGCTCATGTAATTAGAAGCTTAAGGCCTTCTTTTATGATGCAATAGGATCAAAGGAAGTGTTAGGAGATCAGAGGAAGGGTCTACAAAGTTTAGAGAGCAAGGGAAAGCTATAAGGTAATTCACTAACCTAATATTGCATTATATTGTCATATAGTTTGCAGTGACTTTGATGTTGTGCCAATTGTTTATAATGTTGATTTGTGGTAATTTTTTAATGTTGGCTAAATTATTGGATGGGTTTTGAGACTCTGAGATGTCCCAAATATAAGGGGAAACTTTTCCCAATTTTCTACAAATGTTTGAGCATCAATGATTTTAAATGATTGAATGATGATTTGATGATGTATGCTTGCAATATGTGATGATATGTTTGCTTGATTGGTGATAACTACTGAGATTTCATGAATTTCATCCCTTTCAAATGTCAATTTATTTTAGGTTTAAGTTATGGCAAGGTTGCCTAAGAAGACAAAGGTAAAGAAAGATAAGTTATTAATGCTTAGGATGGTTTTACTTTATGAAATATTATGTAAAATCATATGGAACATGTTATGTAACACTTGGACCTTTAGACTCAATTCCCATGTAATAGATCATATTTAAGTTAATTGAAATCCATTCGATAGCTTGAATCACATAAAAGACCATAATAAATTTTTTGAAGATTTGGTCATTATTCATTTGGTAAATCTCATTTTACTAAGAGAAATTCATAAAATTATAACTAATTCTATAAAAATTGTGTGCAAGTGATTCAAGTCTCTAAAAATACCTAAAAATATTATCTAAATGAAAAAAATATGAACCACAGTATTCACTTGACCAATTAATATAGTAAATTTTGAAAATAATCACGATTCATTTGGTCATTTTCAGAATTTCCTAATTTTTGGTCCACTTTTGAAAATTCAAATAAAATCACACAGTTATTCAAATTAAACCTCTTTCTATCTAGTTTCCCTATAAAACACCAACTAAAGTATATGTTTAATTGGCATTCCCTTAGGAAATGCCAACTTTTGTCATTTAAAAAAAAACAATTTCACTTGGCATTTTCTGGAAATGCCAAATAATTCTTTTTTAAATATTACTTTACTTTGTTCTTTTAATCTATACTTACAAACTGTAGCAAGCAAACAACAAGTATTTTCTTTCCAATTAGTATGTCCAGCAGCATCATCAACAACTAAGATAGTTTCTAATATTTTCAACAACCAAGGCAAACTTTTTAATATTTTTCAACAATTAAGATATAAACTATACATACAAAATTATACTCAAGTTTTAAACAACTATAACAACAAAAACAATACGTCCAAAACTAACAAGAATAACATGCTCAAAAACTACCAACAATAATATAAAGAATATGTCCAAAACTACCAAGTCCATCTTACTTTATCAACAAGTTAGCATATAAGCAAAAGTTATATCCACCAAAATTATTACCTTCTCTTGTTGTTCCATCACACTACCATATCTTTTGATGCTTCACCTTTTCCTCACAACATCCACACCTGCATCATATAAGCAAAAGTTATATTGACATTATGTAGATCAATTTTTTCACAAAGTTAATCATAATAAAAACAAGTTAAGCAGTTATCTCTCTATTCATAAGTACTTATCAAGGATGTACTTACACTATTCTTCGATAAGTTTCTCAATTTGAGTATCAGAGTATTCAGAATAAGAGGTATTAGGGAAGTACTATAAATTAAAATATTTTACATAAGTGAAATTGGCAAAATTTTATAAGAATTAATGTAAATATGGAATTACATACCATGTTTGGGATTATGCTATGACTATGTGTGATGATATCCTTCATGAATAATATCACATAGTATCCACAGTCATTATCATTTGGTTGTTTTGGACACTAAAGAGAAAAATTATATTAATTACAATAAAGAAATGTTAATATCAACAATTGTTGATTGAAACTAAAGTTATACATACCCATATTTTCTTCCATTTATATAACAAGGAAGCTAGGGGTTTTACTATTTTTCCCTTATGATTATCTCTACACCCCATGCCGTTCAAAATATTGACACAACACTATTTAACCATAAAAATTAAAAAAGCTTAATATAGTAGGAAAAAAAACTTAATTTAAGCAAAACCTAATTTTAATTATTACATAAAAGTGTAAAAACTTTAATACACCAAAAATAAGTAATTATTCTTACTTATTAATTATCCCTATCATTTGTTCACGAGGTTCTGGATCATGATTCAAAGGATCCAAAAAATATATAGTTGGCTATAATGAATTGATTGCAATTAAGATATAGTGTGAGCTATGAAAAAAATAACTAGTGTCATTAGCAAATTGTAATTAAGGAAATCACATCAAATACATGAAAATTTGAAAGTTTACTTACACATTATTATAAGCAACCAAGAATAAGACATCTTTGTTGACCTTTGTAGTGAATGCATTCACAATTAACTACGAATGTTCAGTAATCTTAGTGTCCAGCAATTTTTGAACAATAGCAGCTACCTCTTCGAGATGGATGAATATAAATTTGCTTGTAAGATTACGAGGCACCAACAATGTCTTGTATAGGTATATTGAATAGAAAAAAACATAACAAAAAACATAGGTTAATATGAAGGGGCTAAAGTGAAAAAAAAAATTAAAACAAATAGATTAATATCAAGTACCTTATATACAAGTTAACATTCGCGACCCTGATCTACTTACAATGGTTGATGTAATCAACAATTTTAGCATTGATACTTTCAAATACTACCTTATTATAAATTGTTTTGTCAAATTTCATACGTTTGTCAACTTTGCCCTTAAGCGATTTTACAGTAGAAACTTGAAAATCATCCTTTGAAAAGTGTCTTGAACTATATGCTTGGGTGGTTGCTTGAATGGTTGAGCTACTGATTCCTTTGATTATCCTGACCCTTGGACATTACTCTTCCCCTTCAACTAAGCAACAAAGTGGGAAACTTTGAGATTAACCACCTTAATATGATTTCAAAAGTTAGGGCAAAGTAAGAGAAGAGAGTTACTTGGGAGGAAGGCATATGCTTTCAAAAGGCTCACACTATCAATTTTCAAAATCTTGTTCATCACATATTCCAACGGTATTCATATTATGAAATTTCATATAAAGATCATGCATATAACAATAATATATCTATAGGTCCTCTAAACACAACCTCAGTATCTAGTGGCTCATTTAATACATCTAGTATCAATTTAGTATCACATCAGAACTAAAGATATATTTTAACAAACAGATAGCATACATCTAGTTTTCTATGAAAGTGTACACCAGAGCTGAAAGCATAAAATAACAATTGCAGGAAATAGCTATGCCTTTTATTTTGGTTTTATAATTAACAAACTCTTAAGTCTTATAATTTTAATACAAGAGAAAAATTTCCATATACATTAAAATCAATAGAAAATCCACCCAAATCAGCCCTTAATCATCAAAATAGCTACAAGAATTTCTAAATACATGGCAAGCAAACATTAGAAATAGTACAGCACAGAATGTGATATTTTAATCCTTTTAGTTGCCACAAACATTAAAACGTAAAGCCAAAGCTGGTCTAAAAAGGTCCAAGTCATGTAGTAGCATGACACAAAAAGTTTTACACGCTGTCAACTAACATACCTTTACTAATAGAGCAACAGTGATAGGTGTGTAGGCCATGCTATGAAGTTGCTCAATGCCATTTCTACTGTTTCCATGTCCCCCATAGGAACATTCAACCTAGCACCCTCCTCACTAACTACCTCAATCGACACTTTTAGATGGTTTATAGGTACAGGTGCCTTGTGAAGCATCTCTTCAGGGCTATTATGCACATGCCCCTTTGCAACCACGTGCCAAGTAAGTGTATCTAACCATAACTGACAATATGATTGACCCTATACCAATCAATGCATTAGAAATCAAAAATTTATTAGGGTAAAAAAATTATCTCTGAACTTAATTATTAATGAGAGCAATTACCTGAGGGAGTTCCTGAGGGGCAACAATGCAACTGTTTTTGGCACTAGCCGCCACTGGTTGTGTCCCTTGCACTGACTACATTTGAAGCACCATGCTCATCAGTTCAGTTAATTGGAGTTGCATCTGAGATTGAGTGTGATGTTATTCCTCAACAATTGCCTCCAATCGAGGAGGCTTTGCAGCATCTGATGATAGTCAAGGCCTAAAAAGGCTTTGTGTGTCACACCAAACCTTACACCCCTAATACAACTAGGATACTTAGGGACCCCCGGTGCCTTACCAAGTATATCTTACCCAAAGCTTTCCTCCTCATTAGCTTAAGGCATGGAATTGGAGGGTTCATTCTGCGGAAGAAAAATAAACAAAATAAAAATATTTGCAAATAAATAATAAGAATTTGAAAATACATGAAAATAAAATATATAATAAAATAATACTAACCACTTACTTGGCAACTTTCCGAATGTCCTCATTGTCGATTATCCCATTCTTGTTCTTGCGAGATTCTATCTATAGCTCATGGCGTTCTATTTCCTTCCCTTGTGACAACTCCTTTGATTGCTATGTATGATCACAAATAAACAAATGTGTAAGTATTTGAACAGAAGTGTCATTCATATAAATAAGCTATAAAGCATGTACCATCTTATCCTCTATACCATGGTATCCTTGACAACCCTCTCTATAGGGGTATTGCTGCTTCTTGGCTCTGTCACTATTGGCTTGGTTTAATTTCTGTAAAATAGTGCACCAAATCAGCTCTAGTCTAACAAAAAATAAGGTACATATGATTAGGTTTAGTGTAACAAAAATCTTGCAATGAGATTATAATCAAATGACATACTATGTTATTAATGTACACACCAAACCAGAATTTTATTCAACAACTAAATATACGTATTAAAATTAAATCACGAACAATAATGAGAAAAATGGTTCACCTGAAAAGATTCTTCACGGCATCTCGCAACAAAAGCATCCTAATGTTCCTATGTTATGAATAACTCAAACAATCGAGGCTAATGAGCAAGGAAGTTGCCTGCTTTATCTCTCATGAAGAATCTAGTGAGAATGGACTAGAAATTTCAAAGTGCCACTCTAGCCTTTATATACATGTGACACCTGTGACTATTATTTATGTCAAAAGCAGACAGCAACATACATTACCCAAAAGAATTATTGTCTGTATATATATACACACATTATAATGAAATGACATACTATGTTATTATCTCTATATCTTTGAAAATGCTATTCTTCACAGGATCAGGGACTTTCCCCAATCCTTGTGAGGATAGAAGATTGGAACCTTGAACTTTGTAGTGACCCCAATGTAGCTGCTTAATTTTTGTCCATTCTTTCGTATTACATTTCCTTTACAATTCCACTCTACATGAATCTTTTGGCGAGTATCTCGAGCGCATATCACTTCTTTCAACATGGTCAAGCCACGCCAGTGCTTTTCAATATATTTCTGTAACTCTTTTTGACCATGATCACCACCACGATCATCACCATGATCAGAAGGAGATGCCATTTACCTACAATAAAATTCTAACAAACATGTAAGATATCAAAGATGGAAAAAGAATTTAAAATAAATATAAAATATACAAAGAAAATTAGAAGACCAAAAAGTTATACATGTTAAAGGAAATAAAATTCACACTAAAACAAACAATAAATTATCTTCGATAAATCAAACCTGTTCCTCTTTCCTATCAGATGTTGACTAATTTGTCTCCTTTTTACAATCCAAGTGCCTTCTTGATGGTCATCTCTAATGTAAAAAGCATAATCTCCACCAAGATCAGTATCAAGTGATGTCCCACGGAAAGGATCATCCTCAATATCTGTATCTTGATAGTCTTGGCCATCATCTAGGTTGTCAATTACTTGGTTCATAAGCATAACAATGGATCACTTCTTATTAGCAAGATCAGGGATAGAAAACACTTGTTAAGCTTGGGATACTAAAATAAAAGGCTCATCTTTGTACCCCACTCTATTAAGATGCACCTGAATGAACCCTAAATTATCAACTCGAAGGCCATTGTTATTGTTAACCCACTTACAACTGAAGGCAGGTACTTGGAATGAGATATAGTCCAATTCCCATATGTGCTCAATTACCCCAAAGTATGACATGTTTGCAAAAATAGGGTTTTTGTCTTTGACACTAGAAATATACATTGATCGAGCTATAAGATTTACCCTACTATTTTGCATTGTACTTTTATCATCTTGCTTTTTTTATAGAACGTGTACCCATTGATGAGATTACCAATGTAAGAGAGTACACCATGCTTGGACCCATAGCTAACTTGTCTGAAACTGAACTAGAATTCCTATCCAACTCCAAGATAATGTGATTTCACAACCAATCTATAAAAAATTGATTATGTTTTTTCGATATCCAACTCTCATTCTTATTAGGGTTCAAGCTTCTAATTCTCTCCTTGTGCATGTCCATATATTCATCAACCTCATTTGAGTTGTGTAAGACATACAGGTGAGCTTGCTTCCATTATGTCCTGCAGATACTAACTATTTCATTTCCCCGAATTCCTTCACCACTTGTTCTCCCCAAGTGACAAGACTTTGGAAGCCCAATGTTATCAACATTTGATAAGTATTTAGTATAAAATTCAGCAGCTTCTTTGGCTACGTACCTTTTAACAATGCAACCCTCTAGTCTACTTCGATTTTCACATGCCCTTTTAATATCTTCATGTAGCACTCAATCGGGTACATTCACCTCATATAAGCTGGGCCGCATATTTGTATTTCCTAAATGAGGTGAATTGTTAGGTGAACCATCATGTCAAAGAATGAAGGTGGAAAATATATTTCAAGCTCACACAAAGTGACAATAATTTGTTTTTGAAATATGGGCAACTTCCTAAGGTTGATGACTTTACTGTAAATAGACTTGAAAAAGAAACATTGATTCATGATTTCCCCTTGTACCTTTTTTGGTAAAATGGATCGTGTACCCACCGGTATCATATGCTCTATCAAAACATGGCAGTCATGAGACTTTAGACCCTTTAACTTCAAATCTTTCATAGATACAAGGTTTCTGATGTTTGAGGAATACCCCTTTGGAATTTAACTCCATGAAGCAATTTTCTCTTTCCTAGATAAAGTATAAGCTGCCCGATATAGATAAGTATGTCATTTCTCCTTAACCGGTGTCAATTCTCTTCTAATTCCCATAGCAACCAAATCCAATCTTGCTTTCTTACTATCTTTAGTTTGCCCTTCACATTGAGTAACATACTGGTAATGCTATCACATACATTTTTTCTATATGCATCACATCAAGGAAGTGCCTCACATACAAGGACTTCCAATATAGCCATTCAAAGAAAATTGACCTTTTCTTCCACCCACTTGTCCTAATATGTCTTACAAAAGGTTTCCTAAAGTTATTATTTCAAACTTGTACCTTGGAAAACAAGTCCTCACCGTTTAACGGCATAGGTTCTCCTCCTCCTTCTATATTCCCATCAAAGGCTTTTCTCTACCCCCTGTAACGATGTCCTCAACACAAAAATCTCCAATGCCTGAGTAAGACAAATTTCTCTCCGTGTTCCAACCAAATGGATTATGTGCCTTCTTCACATATAGGGCACCCAATTTCTCCTTTGATGATGTATCCAGACAAATTACCATACGCCAAAAAATCATTGATCATACCAAACGGCATAGCTCTCAAATTGAATGATTTCTCCCTATAACTATCATACACCTCCACACCTATCTCCCATAATAGCTTCAAGTCTTCAATTAATGGAGCCAAGTATACATCTGTATCATTTCCTTGTTGTTTAGGTCTAGAAATTAACATAGACAGCATCATAAATTTTTGCTTCATGCATAGCCATGAAGGCAAGTTATAAATCACCAAAATCACGAGCCACATATTATGAGTACTACTCTGCATACCATGCGGGTTCATTATGTCAGTAGATAATGCAAGGAATAAGCTTCTATCTTCTACCCCAAAGTCTTTATAGTCATGATCAATTAATTTCCATTGCAAAGAATCTATAGGATGTCTAAGCTTCCTATCTTTAATTCTTTTATCCGCATGTCATGTCAAGAGCTTTGCATTCTCCACATTGTTGTACATGCATCTAAATCTAGGTATGATAGGAAATACCATACCACCTTCACCGAGCTCGATTCTTTCTTCTTATATCATAGGGCATTGCATTTAAGACACTTGTCTAACGATGCAAATTCTTTCCAAAATAAAATGCAATCTTTAGGACAAGTGTGTATCCTCTCGTAGCTCATCCCAGTAGAGCTTAGTATTCATTTAACCTCATATGTTTAGCTAGGAAGCTCATTATCCTTTGGTGGAATTTCCTTTAAAAGTGCAAGTAATTCTGTGAAGCTCTTATCACTCTATCCATTGCTTGCTTTCAAGTTGTATAGGTTCAACGCCGCGGACAATATTGTAAACTTAATACAACCAGAGCACAATGGTTTTTCTACATCACTTTTCAACTTGTCAAACATCTTTGGACAATCTTGAAGTTCATCCTCAATCACATTTGTCATCTCTTCAAGACGATCACCCTTGAATGTACTTGTGTCAAAATATTTCAATCCAAAGCTCCCACTATACCTATTACTGCTATACTCATTATTCCTCTCACCATGCCTTGTCCAATGTGTGTAACTTTGGTCAATTCCATTAACATTTAAATGTGATTGCAAGTCAACAGCACTAACTAGCCTCCTAAAGCAACACTTCAAGCAAGGGTATATAATTTTGTCGGGGTTATTAGCATGCTTAATTGCAAAGCTAACAAACTCTTTTACTCCATCCCAATATTCTTGAGTCAAATGATTTGTAAACATTCATTTCCGATCCATGCTTCTATTTAAGTTGGGTATAAATTTCAGCAAAGCCTCCCTTAGATTTGAGCCTCCCAATAATTCTACAATAGCAAATCACAAGAAGTTAAATATGATGACCATATGACTTGTTAATTGTACTACCAATTACTAATTTTCAAGTAAACCATATAATAATTTCAAGCAACCATATACTAAAATTAAGCTATTTCAAGCAACTATATGCTAATTGACTTTTATATAAATATCAACCAATTACAGCAATAATATAGATTAACATCATCGATTTCAGGGAGTTAAAGTAAGATTAATGTACCTTATAAGCTCTAAACTTGATCACCAACCCCAAAGACTTGAACCTTTCCAAGAGTTATTGATCACACTTTAATTGAGCTAAAAGTAAATTTTAAAGTTAGATTGACCATTAGATGATTTAAGTATGCCCTCGAATGAACTTGATAAAAGAATATTATAACTAATATCTAAAAAGAATTTTCAAACTAATATCTAAAGAATTTTAGAAATTAATGATCTAATGTAAGAGAAATTGAGAAACTCTCACTTGAAATTTATATATAAATCAATGCTCTAAAAAACACAATAAAAATCAAGATAAATGTCTAACTAGTAATGGCCATCTATTTTTTAAACAATGTTGAAATTTTTATTTAACTAAAAATGGCCATATACAGGAACTTCACCCCCTTTAGGATTTTACTACACCAAAGACATTGGTCCAATGCCACAGTACAACTCTATGCTCTGTTCCAAGAGCTTACAATTTCTCTCTTTGTACTCTATCTTAGTGCTTCCCAAATCCCTTGTGAAATCCCCTCATAAGAATATATATCTTCTAGATGAAGATAAGATTATTTTACAGCAAATGAACTCTCTAATTTACAGTATATATGACAGTTGAACTATAAAATAAGAAGTGTGTGAGAGCAGAAGGCTTTGACTAAACAATTTAGCAGAGTTTTAGTATATACAATGAAAAATCATTACCCATAACTTCAAATTAAGTTCTATTTATAGATTTATGTCTTAACTATTCGTTAGAGACAAGATCTAGCCGTTAGAGACGTTACCCAATGGTTACTTTGCAAAAACTATCCATTCACCAACGGCATTTAATACGTCTAACATCCTAAGTTCAAACTTTAGAGTGTCAACAGATGAATTTCACAGAGACTATAAGTTAAAGACTTTAACATTGAACTTCAAAGTTTGTTTATTTTAAATAAAAATTGGAATTTTCATCTTTGACAAGTATTTCCATGTTGGAACATACAAATTTTCAAGGTTAAAGTTCTTCTGATAAGTGTGAACAGTTGTTCTATATTTCTACAGTGCCTTCGAAATTCAAATTTTGGTGCCCAAAATTCGTCTGTCAGTGAGAAACTCAATATGGCACAAATGTTTTTCTTTTCGAAATTCAAATTTGCAAAAATGAAAGTTCATCCATCGAAGAGTAATTTTTATCAGACTTATACTAAAGTTCAAATTTCAAAAGACCGACGTTCGTCTATTATAGGGACATCTGAACTGACTTACACATTGTTTTTCTAAAATTTGAATTTTCAAAACTAAAGTTCATCTGTCAGAGAACTAATTTGAGACACTTTTTAAACTTCACTTTTAGATGAACTTTGACATATCTACAGACAAATTTTCCAATTTTCATAACTTGCGTTTTCCCAAAATTTGAATTTTCATGGTCTGAAATTCGCCTGTCAAAGGTAATAACTTTGTAAGCTCAAATTTTGGCCTTCAAAATTCAAATTTTCAAGGTAACAAATGAAGTTTAACACCTCAAAATTCATCTGATAGTGGGTATTTTTCAAATATGTCATAAGTTAAGATAAGATTGTTTGAAAAACACATTTTGAAAGCATTTGGGTGAAAGATCAAAGCCTTTTACTTATGTAAGCATAGTGTGAAATCCTACAACTAATCTTGTATTCATTTTTCTTGGATTTCTTCACTTGAGATCTTTTGTACACATTTGATATCTTCCTTCCAACCTCCAATTCGTTTGGAATCATAAAAAACATTTGATTCAACATTCTCCCCCTTTTTGATGATGACAAAGCAACTTGCAAACTAGATTAGTACTTGGATTTGTTTTTTAAGAGCTCCCCCTCAACATATGCACTAAAATTTGAAAATGAGTGTAGCATGTACAATAGATCAGAAGGAAAGACAGAGAATCTCATTGAATTCATCCAAAGTTTCAGTACAGATATATGACATTGCAAACACAAAATTCAAAGGCAAGACTGTCATTCATCATAAAAGAGATATAGAAAACATAAATAGCAATACAAGAAAGAACAAGCAATCTAATCACTTCTTCTTGGGCTTGGATATCTTGCTGTAGGTCTTGCCAGATGGCTCTGTAGTAGTTTTCCTAGTTTGTTTAGATGACTTATCCCCCGTTTTGGCATCATCAGGAAATTGAACATGTATAGTAGGAGGAGGTATCTAGGTTACTAAAATAGCTCGAAGAGGCACAAGGACAAAAGGCAATTCAGGATCAAGCTAAGGAAAAGGTGCAGAAGGTTCAGGGCATGCTTCATCATCATTAGAGACCTCAAGAAGCTCTTGCATCTCTTGTCTAGAAAGAGACAGTTGAGCCCTTCTTTCCTCGGAGAAACTATTGGCAGAAAGTGGTGAGGGAGCAGGAGGACAAAACATTTCTTCAAGCCTTAGTCTTTGGTCTTTCAAAATAGCATCATGTGCAATAGCCACCAGATCCACGTATGGTACAATGCTTTTCTCCTCATTCAGAGCAGCTTTAATAATTAGTGTAGAAGTTATGGCTGCTACCAGTTTCTTCATTTGCTCAAATTCTTGAGTAGAAAGAATTCAATCCTGAGCATCATCAGCAACAAGCTCACGGGAGCTTGGTTCTTGAGGAGCCTCTTCCTCCATGCCATAGTCCAAGGGTAGAATAGGGCTTGCCTCATTATTGGAGGCCTGTGGAGTGTTCAAAGTGTCAGCAGCCTCAGTAGCAGCATGTGCATCATCATCTAGTTCAGGAGAGGCTAGCTCAAATGGGCTTAGAGAATTAAGAGTAGGAGACCTGATAGGCTTAGAGGGTCCTAGTTGAGATAGAGCTAATATAGATGAAAAAGCACTTCTGATGTCCTCATATGCATCAGCAACCATTTTTATGTTCTTTGCCAACTGGAAAATCTGATCCTATAGATAAGCAAGCTTAGTATTTTGCTCATCTCTGATACTCAACATGAGTATAGATAGACAATCATACAACTCAGTGATCTTGGTTGGCTTGGCCCGGGTAGACAGAGTGGATGGCACATGAGTCTGAGATGTGGGGTAACAGGCTAAGAAGGTTGAGGTGTAGGCTGAGAAGATGGAGTAGCCTTAGAGGTTCCTGCTTGCTTGAGTGAGCCCCCTTGCTCAAAGAACAAATCTCCTGACTTCCCAGCTCCTTTCCCAATCCATCTACCATCATTCTTTTCAATGGTCATTCTCTACAGTTCTTCCTCCTTAAAAACTTCAATAGGCTTGCCCTTTCCTTTTTCCAGGTGTTAAATTCTGGCATACTAAAGAATTTTTGAGATAATTGAGGTATAAGGTAGAGTGAAGTCTCTCCTCTATTCTCTTGCTTTGATCATAAGTTGAAGAATGATATACCCCATGTTTAATAGCTTCCAACGCATGATAGCAATCATCGCATGTGCTTCAGCCCTCGTGATTAGATTCAAAATTCCCCCTTTATTGAATAGAATCCTAGACATAATGTAGTGTAGCATTTTGACTTGGGCACTAAGATCAGTGGGCTTCAACAAACTCAGAGGAGGTCTGTTTTCATGCCTTCTAAACAAAGTATTCAGTATAGTACTTTCTTTATAGTTCAAGAAGGCACCACCTTCCTTATCAGCAGCTTCATCCTCATCCATGTACTTTGAGTTCGTGATGTCAATTTTCAATCCATCTTGCCCGAGGATTTCTAACACCTCATTGAAGGTCTCATCAGTTAACTAGATGATTCTAGACCTTAAATTTACTTCCTATTTTTCCTTTTTTCCATTGTACCTCAGGGCAGCATACCAAGTCTTAACAACTTTATCATCATATCTTTCCATAATTTCTAACAAGTTTTTGTATCTCATCATCCATGGCCTAGCATCAAAATTACTAGAAATAAGGAATTCTTTCATATTTACACAATGAGGCTTAATTACCTTTTTACTGACAAACTTGATGGTATATTCTCCTAGAATATAAGCATTGCTCCACAATGGCTGCGTGGTCAACTGGTATTCTCTAGACTTAGTGCTGGAGGAGGAAGAAGAAGCAAGAGGAACAGGAGCAGCAGGTTCAGGTTTCTTCGAGGGAGTAGGAGCAGTTTTCTTCGAATCTACCTTGGGAGTTATTTTCTGTTTCTTGGAAGGAGTTCCCTTGTGAGATTCACCCTTCTTTTTCTGAGTTTCACCTTCGTTGGAGGCATATTGAGATTTAACTGCTCTCTTTGGCCTTGACTCCCCTTTCCCATCTTCCAGATTCTTAACTCTTGTCATTCTCATAGATGAATGATGCATAAAGATACAAGGAATGGATTAATAAGGTGCAAAAAGAAGTTTAACCAGTGGGAAAAGAGGATTCGTGAATGGAGTTAATGGGAATTTAAGAAAGGACACGAACAGACTGGACAGAAAGATGAATAAGGTTGTGTCTGTTCATAGGAAGACCTTTGGTTTTAACTTCCATAACCGTTCAACAAACAAATTTTGAGGGGTCAAAATTTGAATTTTCAATAGTTACGAGTTATCCCACAAGGAGAGACTTGCTGATAGATAAATTTTCATCTTAAAGTTCATCTGACAGAGGCTGAGATTAATGCACAAGAAGCAACAGACGAACTTTGAATCATCAAAGTTCAATTTTCACAAATTCACATAACTAACAAATATGAACAATACAGGCAACAGGAAAATTTTGCCTTTGAAAGTTCGTCTTACAGAGACTTAATCAACAGAGCAAATTTCAACAGACAAATTTTGATTCAAAACTTTGAATTTCAATATTTTGTAAAGAGTTTCATAAATATGAATATTGAGATATAGAAATTCGTATAGTAAGCATTTTGAACAGAAACAATATTCACATTTTACTTTTGAAATTCGAATTTCCATTGTTCAAAAGACGAATTTTGAGGGTTATGAAAGTACTATTACAATGTGTAACCAACTGAAATTCATCTGATGAGTATCTAAGTTCAAATGTTGAGCAGGCTAATTCATACAAAAACACAATTTAACATGGAAATTCATCTAATAATCATTTAAAGTGCGAATTTCAAGTTTCTGAACATACATATATGGTCTGAAAGTTTGAATTTTCAGCTTCCTTCAGTATCATTTGTTTGTACAGGTCTGATTAGCTCCAGTATACAAATTTGTTATGATCTAACCTCATGTGGAGCACCTGCAACATATCTTAAACACACTTCGATGCTAAAGTTAATATTAATTCAATGTCAAAAAATTTAAATGGATGTATATAAGAGCTTTCTTACAACTTATTGGGATTTACCATTCCGAATTTTCTTCTGATTTTGTAGTGTCCATCTTCTGTAAGCAGCTTAGTTAGAATATTTGCAATTTGATCTTCAGTAAGGATGTATTCCAATTTGATATCTCCTTTCAAAACATGATCCCTTATAAAGTGATGCCTTACTTCAATATGCTTTGTCCTTGAATGCATGACAGGATTCTTTGTGATGTTGATAGCACTTTGATTATCACACTTTATTGGTATTTCCTTCATCTCATCTCAAGATCTTCAAGTTGCTGCTTCATCCAAAGGACTTGAGTACAACAGCTGCCGGCTGCTACATATTCAACTTCTGCTTTGGAGAGAGCCACACTGTTTTCCTTCTTGCTGAACCATGAAACTAAGGATCCCCCTAGAAACTGGCATATTCCACTTGTGCTTTTTCTATCAGTTTTGGATCCAGCAAAGTCAGCATCAGTATATCCCGTGAGTTCTTCTCCATTGCCTTTTGGATACCATAGTCCCATTTGTGATGTTCCAATTAGATATCTGAAAATTCTTTTCACAGCTATTGCATAGGATTCTTTAGGACATAATTGGAACCTTGTACACATGCAAACACTGAACATAATATTAGGTCTACTAGCTATTAGATATAGCAAGGAGCCAATCATTCTCTTATATTGAGTTATGTCAAAGTTCATTCCTTCTTCATCCATATCAAGCTTTGTTATAGTAGGCATATGAGTCCCCATCAACTTGGCATTTTCCATGCCAAACTTTTTCAGCAACTCTTTCAGATATTTTGATTGTTTGAGGAAAATGTCATCATTTCATTGCTTAATTTGTAGTCCAAGGGAGAAGTTGAACTCACCCATCATTGATATTTCAAATTCACTCTGCATTAGCTTAGAGAAGTTCTTGCAAAGATATTCATTAGTAATACCAAATATAACGTCATTAACATAAATTTGAACAACAAGTAAGTTTTTATTTTCTTTCTTGGTAAACAGAGTTGTATCTACTTTTCCTCTATTAAATCCCTTTTCAGTTCAAAAATTACTTAGTCTTTCATACCATGCTCTAGGAGTTTGTTTTAATCCATAAAGAGCTTTCTTTAGTTTATAAACATGATTTGGTTTTGTTGAGTCCTCAAAACTTGGAGGTTGATCAATATAAACCTCTTCCATGATATATCCATTCAGAAAAGCACTTTTTACATCCATTTGATATAACATTATGTTTTTCATGCATGCATAAGCCAAGAGGATTCTTATAGCTTCTAGTCTTGCAACTAGAGCAAAAGTTTCCTCACAGTCAATACCTTCTTCTTGATTATATCTTTTGGCAACTGATCATGCTTTATTTCTAATGATTGTTCCTGATTCATCAAGTTTATTTCTAAAAACCCATTTAGTTCCAATAATAGGATGATCTTTAGGTCTAGGCACTAAATCCCAAACTTGATTTCTTTCAAATTGATTTAGTTCATCTTGCATAGCAAGTATCAAATATTCATCAGTTAAGGCTTTTTCAGCACACTTAGGTTCAATTTGAGAAATGAATGCACAATTGTTTATTTGATCCCTAAGTTGTCTTCTGGTTTTAACTTTCTCTTGAACATCCCCAATTACTTGATCAACTGGATGATTCCTTTGATATCTCTAAGCTCTAGAGAGTTCTTGAGACATTTCCTCATCGTTTTCAAATTCAAGATCTTTCTCCTGAATATGTTCCTCTACATTAGTAGATTCAGATATTTTTAGAGGTTCAATTTTATCTTCTCCAGAAAGATTTAAGTTCTTAAAGTTAGAAATAAGATCATCTTCATCAATGACATGCTTGGAAACAGTTTCATTTTCAATAAACACAGCATGCACAGATTCTTCTATAGTTTCAGTCTTTTTATTGAAAATACTATATGCCTTATTTCTACTTGAATAGCCAAGAAATATACCTTCATCTAATTTGGCATCAAACTTCACTAGATTCTCTTTTCCATTATTGTGAATGAAGCATTTGCAGTTGAAAACATGCAGGTGTGAGAGGGTTGGCTTCCTTCCTTTGTACAACTCATAAGGTGTCTTCCCCAGAATTGTTCTTATATAGGCTCGATTAATGATATAGCTAGCTGTGTTTACTGCATCAATCCTAAAAACTTGAGGAAGCCCCTTTTCATTCAGCATTGCTCTTGCTGTAATATCCTAAAATTTCACTAGATATTAGGTGATAAGAGAGGACATAATTGATGATTACATAAAATGTAGAAGGAATTCACGAAAATAAACATACACCGTTTTGCGTGAAATAGGGTAAAGAGATCATTTTTCCAGTTGGATGGAAAAATATGAAAATTATATTTTTACCCTTAAAGAATTTCAAAAATGACATCTATGTCCTAAAAGTATTAAAATTTACATCGAGAAAGAAATAGAAAAGCCTTAGGAAAAATTACATCTAATGACCCAAAAGTTTTAGAAATTATAATTATCCCCGAGTCAAGGATAATTTTGTAAATATGCAAAATTAGTATCAGAACGAAGCTCTTCATGAGAGAAGTCCAATGGTATATGGCACTGAGAGTTAATGTTCAAAAATAAGGAAATAATCAGTGCCCAGTGTACAAAAGTAATAGTAAACTGATAAAGTAAACTCTGGGCCCTACCGATAGTTAAAAAGAAACCGAGTCAGGATATGGGCCATACACAGATACCATTTGGGATAGGATAATTATGGAAATATAAAAATGAATAAGAATAGTCCTGTATCCCAAAAATGCTAAATTAATATAAAGATGGTTTTATCAGTACGGTTAAAATGTACTCGGATTGAGGTATATCTTGATCAGGAAAATTGGGCAATTTTTGGACACCTCAAGCTCTCCCATGCGTGACTTCCTGCAGCCATGTGATTAGTTCAATGATGATATGATTAGGTTTAAGGAAGTGTTAGAAGGCCCAAGAAATGGCATACCAAGTTTGGAGAGCAAGGGAGCATCATAAGGTAGTTAATTTCCCATACTAGCATTATGTTATCATAGTTATTTTCAATGTGCTTTATGCTTTGTCATATGATTGCAATGATATTTTGAGATGATTTATGTGTATTGGCTGAGTTGATTGAGGGGCATTGAGACCCCGGGATGTCCATTTTTCAAAATGAATCTCTGCCAAAAATTTTATGAAATCATATGACGCAAATGTGTTAATGTATTCAAAATATGTTATCTTGATGTTTTCATGCTTAATGTGATGATGTGATGGAATGTTGGGTGTTAACTACTGAGATTCTTTGAATCTTGCCCTCCCAAATATTAACCATGAATACGTAGCAATAATGGCAAGACCACCAAGGAAGAGAAAGGAAAGGAGAAAGAATTTGGCCACTAACTTGATAATTCTAATAATGGACATGAGCTTTGATGTTTTGTGTAAATGTGTAAATGTGATGTTAAGTATGTTTCTTCAAGTTTTTATGATGCCTTAGGTCTTAGCTAAAGTATAGTATGGCATGGAAATGATGTATGGCCATGTAAATATTTTATGGCTTTTGTGTGGCAAAATAGTAAGATATAAATGGTCATCTTGACCTATGTAGTGTAAACATGCCACTATTTAGAGTTTTTGATGTATAAAGTATGAATGAAGTACATGGTTTAAAAGTAGACAGGAAGAGATTTCCAATGGTCGAAAGATCACTTAGATTGGATCTGTGTACAATATTTGACGGATTTTTATATTTAATCCCAATTAAAATGATTATTTTTGCAGTTTTCATATAAATTATGAAAATTCACGGAGTTTCCTGTACAGATCAATACTATTATTGCTCTGACTTATATTTCCTACGTAGACAAAGTTATAAGCTATCCCTAGAGACTAGAATCACATGCATATGATTTTTATTGATTTAGTTATTATTTTTTGAAATTTAATCGGAATAAATAAATTCTATTAAATGAATGGTGCCCAAAGTTGAAAAAATTTTATTATGGCATTTATTGTGATTCAAGATCCTACTACGATATAAATGGACTTTAGAATAATTAAATACATGGGAAATGAGCCCAAAAGAAAGGTGTTACAGTTTTTGGTATCAAAGCCGAAGGCTTAGGGCCTCAAAGTTGAAGGTCTAGGCTCTGAGAGCAATAGTAATGGACTAGTACAGTTTAAGCTTAGGAAAAGGAATAGTAATAAATAAATTATTCCTTAGTATTATTCTACTAACTAGTTGTTATTGTGTTTGAAGGATAGTACAGATGTCTTCAACAAATAACAGCTTAGTTGTAGATGATCATGAAAAGCCTGAGATGGTACTAGAGGTACACCATCAAGAGGAAAGTATAGGCTCCAATGAGGTTCCTGTCGAGAATATAGAAGAAGAATAGTATGAAGTAGAAAATCCTCAACCAATACAGGAGGCTATTCCAGCAGTGGCCATACAAGCAGTTCCTCTTGTAGATGCCCCACCATAAGAAAGAGCAATTGAAGTATATGAAGATATGGACTATATAGCAGGATTTCTATTGGATCTTGATAATACCCCGGATGATAGACTGGCAGATGTAGAACTTATAGTTTACTGGATCATACATAAGTACTAAAGAGAATATGGTGCTTATTCAGAGTAGGTGTCATTCATGAGTAGAGTGTCAGGAGTTAAGAAATTTCTGGAAGGAACAGGAATAGAATACCCTGAGCCGATCTGGATCACCACCCTCCTCAATGAAATACCAGATGATGAGTTTTAGACACCCATTAAAGCAAAGCTAGAAGGGAGGGAGTACCAAAACTTAGCTCACTGTGTTAAGAATTACATGATAAAGGGGAAAGTCAAGAAGGCTAAGAAGGAGAAGATACAAATGGGTGATTCAGGGAAACAACAAATTGTAGAAGTTCCTGAAGTTCCCACTGACTAAGCTTAAAGAGTATGGGAAATTGTAGCTAGATTTTATAATGAAAGTCTCTGAAGTTATTGGGACTCCCTAATGACTACTTTCCTGGATATGTTAAGGGATGTAAAAGAATTTATGAAATCTCAAGGCCAACCATTCTTTGAACTAGCATGGATAGATACAGTCCTCACCATATTGCCTGATGATGATGACTATTGGGCAATAGTAAAGGATGAGATGAGAAGAGAGTGGCCAGTGAGTTTTTAGGAATACCTTCGAGAATTGAGGCATCGTGAAAGCTAAGGATGGAACTGGAGAATACTGAACGTGCTAAGACTGATCCTGTAGATCTCCCAAACCATGAGAACCCGATAGAGGGACAATATGAGGAACAGCCATAACTAGAAGAGGATCCAGAGGAGGAACCAGAGAAAGAACCATAAGAGGATCCAGAGGAGGATCCAGAAGAGGACCTGCAAGAGGACTCGGTGTCAGCCTATGTTCATGACAGTCCTAGTTCCTCATAGATGATAGTCAATTGTATGCATATATGAACATGTATATATGTAAAGAATGCTGACTGACTACTAATTTTGAGATGTAATATATAAGCAGTCATAACAAGTATAAGAGGTAGAATAGAAAGACAGATGTATGATGATGTAGAAAATACTATGAAGGAAAGCATGTGTATAATGACTACAACAACAACAACAACAATAGCCTTATCCCACTAAATGGGGTCGGCTACATGGATCAAACGACGTCAATAAGCTCTATCAAACGCCATCTCTTCAGATAGATCATATCTCAAAAGGTCATTCCTTATAACTTCCCTTAAAGTCCTTTTTGGTCTTCCTCTACGCCTTTTGATCGGGCTCCAGGCCATTTGATCAACTCTCTTCACTGGCTCCTCTTGCCCTCTTCTTTGTACATGCCCAAACCACCTTAAACGATGTTCCACCATCTTCTCCTCAATAGGTGCTACCCCAACTTTTCTTCGTATACAGTCATTTTGTATCTTATCCAATTTTGTATGACCACACATCCATCTCAACATTCTCATCTCTGCTACTCCCATCTTATGCTCTTGTTGTCCTTTCAAAGCCCAACATTCACTACCATATAGCATTGCTGGTCTTATAGCTGTTCTGTAAAATTTACCTTTAAGCTTAGTAGGCACCTTGCGGTCACAAATAACTCCTGTAGCTTTCCTCCACTTTAACCACCCAGCTTGTATCCTATGCATAACATCTCCATCAATTTCACCATTATTCTGTAAAATCGACCCCAAATATTTAAACTTTGACACCATATGAATGATTTGCTCTCCAATTTTTACCTCTGAATCCTCTATAATTGGCCTCTTATTAAATTTGCAATGCATATATTCCGTCTTACTCCTACTTAGACAGAAACCTTTTGATTCCAAAGTATGTCTCCATAATTCAAGTTTAGAGTTGACCTCTTCTCTTGAGTCCTCAATTAAAACTATATCATCTGCGAAGAGCATACACTTTGGAATTTCTTCTTGTATATGTTCTGTAAGAACATCCAAAACCAGATCAAACAGGTATGGACTCAAAGAAGATCCTTGATGTAAGCCTATTGTTATAGGGAAGTCCTTTGTCACACCTCCAGGAGTCCTCACACTTGTCGTTGCCCCCTCATACATATCCTTTATGACTCGAATATAAGCCACCCTGACACCTTTCTTCTCCATTGCTTTCCACAAAATATCTCTTGGTACCCTATCATAGGCTTTTTCCAAATCAATGAAAACCATATGCAAGTCCCTCTCTTTACTCCGGTATCTTTCAATCAAACCCCTTAAAAGATAAATAGCCTCTGTTGTAGATCGTCCTGGTATAAATCCAAATTGGTTTTCTGAAATACGAGACTCCTTTCTGAGTCTATACTCAATCACTCTTTCCCAGAGTTTCATGGTGTGACTCATGAGTTTTATCCCCCGATAATTAGCACAATTTTGGATATCCCCCTTGTTTTTGTATATGGGCACTAGAGTTCTCTTTCTCCATTCCTCTGGCATTTTCTTGGACCTTAAAATCTCGTTAAATAACTTAGTGAGCCACCAAACCCCTTTCTCTCCTAAGCACTTCCAAACTTCGATAGGAATACCATCGGGGCCAATGGCTTTACTATTATCTATTCTCTTCAGAGCTTCTTTCACCTCTCCAGTCCGAATCCTACGATAGAAATTCAAATTGAGATCGTTTTCATGGGTTGTTAGTCCTTCAATATCAATAGTCATATCCAATCCATTATTGAACAGCTTATAAAAGTAGCTCCCCCATCTTTCATTGATATCATCATCTGCAACTAAAATTTTTCCTTCTTCGTCCTTAATACATCTTACTTGGTCCAAATCTCTTGACTTTCTTTCCCTCATCTTAGCAATTTTGTAAATCTTATGTTCACCATTCTTAGTTCCTAAATCCTGGTAGAATTCCTCAAAAGCTTTAGATCTAGCCTCACTCACTGCTTTCTTAGTCTCCTTTTTAGCCAACCGATAACATTTCCAATTTTCATCGTTATTGCATAGATATAAGGCTTTGAAACACTCTTTCTTATATTTGACCTTCTCCTGCACACTCTCATTCCACCACCAAGATTCTTTATCCTTAGGTCCAAAACCTCTAGATTCACCCAATATTGCTTTAGCGGTATCTCTGATCCTTTTAGCCATCTCCTTCCACAAAATATTAGCACTTCCTTGCAAGTCCCAATTACTTTCCTCCATAACTTTCCTCGTAAAGATCACTTGTTTCTCACCTTTTAGTTGCCACCACTTAATCCTGGGATTAAAAACTTTTCGACTTTTCAGTTTACGGTTTTTAACTATCACATCAAGGACCAAGACCCTATGTTGTGAAGTTAAACTCTCACCAGAAATTACTTTGCAGTCTTTACAAGTTGATCTATCTGAGTTCCTTACCAAAAAGAAGTCAATTTGCGACCTTTGGACTCCACTCTTATATGTAATTAAATGCTCCTCCCGCTTCTTGAAACATGTGTTTACAATCGTAAGATTGTAAGCCATAGAAAAATCAAGGATGGAATGTCCCTCCTCATTTACTTCTCCAAAGCCATAACCGCCGTGAACTCCCATATATTGCCTTGTCTCTTTTCCAACATGACCATTAAGGTCGCCCCCAATAAGGATCTTTTCCTCTTGTGGGATATCTTGAACCAAGCCCTCCAGATCTTCCCAAAACTTTTCCTTAAAATGTGCTTCCGACCCTACTTGAGGTGCATAAGCACTAATAACATTAAGTGTATCATGTCCAATAGTCAATTTTAAGGATAGGATCCTATCTCCAATCCTTTTGACTCCTACCACATTCTTTTTCCAGTCTTTATCCACAATAATACCAACTCCATTCCTTCCTCTAACCTTCCCCACATACCAAAGTTTATAACCAGTAGTATCCAACTCCTTAGCATTTTCTCCCACCCATTTAGTTTCTTGAAGACATAAGATGTTAATTCTCCTTCGAATCATAACATCCACCACCTCCATAGATTTACTCGTTAACGTACCAATATTCCAAGAACCAAATCTAATCTTGCTTTTCTGGGCTAGCTTCTTTACCCACATCCGTCCAGCATGATGTGGGAACCCTTGCTCATTTAACACTACATCCGGGCGCCGATGTAGCGGCTCTAACTCATTTGACACTGCATTCGAGCCATACAACGCGTTACTTCCGGGCAACGACCTAGCCTTAGCACATATATGTCTTTGATCCATGTCATGAGATTCGACAGGTTTTTACGTTGGCTGTCGAGGGCCTAACACAACCCTCCTCCTTTACCCGGGCTTGGGACCGGGCTTGGGCTCTAACATATTATTTTATTCACATAGTCATTATGTGTATAATGACTATGTGAATAAAATAATATGTTTATATACATTCTCTGAGTATGATTATTATATGAACGTGATTTTAATATTGTGTAGATTAAAATGGCACGTACCAGAAGACAAACTAAAGAAGCAACTCCTGAACAGGGAGGAGCTCCACAGTAAGATATTCCGCAACAAGGTGCTCCACGGTAGGTTGATCCCCTGTAAATCATTATGAATAGATTGGATCAATAGCCAAGAATTATTAAGGACTTACAGAAGACTATAGCAGATCAGAGAGAACATCCCAAGGTTTGAACTGAGGTGCTAGTTCAAAGTCCACATCAGCAAGTAGAAACACCAACTGTGTCACACCTTAACCTTAGGAACCATTTACTATTCATTATTAGTAGTTTAGGTTCCAATTAGATGTATTTGGAAGCAAATTTGGGCCAAATTCGAAAATTCCAAAAATTTACCAAAAGTCACTATTCATTTGGTAAATATAAAAATTTGGCTGAACTTTGAAAAATCATATCTAATTCTAGAAAAAACGTTTAAAGGTGGTTCAAATTACTAAATTCATCTCTTAAAATAATCTATGAGAAAAAACATATTAATTTGGAATTTTATTTGGAAAATTACTACCGTAAATTTCATGAAATTACTTGCAATTTTACCCTAATTTTTCCAAATTTCATTCCCTAAAATTCCATAATACCATACTTTCAATGGTAGTCACATAACAGATATAAAATTGATCCAAAACATTCTTTTATTCATCATCTAGGAGTCACACATAATTTACATAATTATAACATAAAATATCATTATACTTGATATTACATAAGAATCCAAAATACCCTTCCTATTTCTAAATATTTCTTCATGGATCCTCCTTTATCTCCTTGCCTTTCACATGATTTGAACCTAATCATGGTTAGATATTTGGTGGGGTGAGATTTAAGAAAATCCCAATAACATCATAATCTCATTCTTAGCATAATATTTAAAAATAATTTTCATTTTGGCATGGTAACATTTAGGATCAAAAGGCATCTTTTAGCATGTTCATCATGTTCTTCACATGTTCATGCTTGTTCATGCAAAATTCATAGCATATTCATCATTCTTTCACCATTTTGATCCAACATCATCATCATATTCATAACATAAACATGTTTTCTACCAGCTAATTATAGAAATACAAGATCTAAACAACCATTTAGAAATAAAATGCAAGAAAGGGAAAAGATGTTACCTTAAACTTGCAAATTTTCCTTTCCTCTTCTCCTCCTTCTCTCTATAACTCACTCTCTCACTAATATATAAGGGATTTTCGTTTTTTGGTGTGAATAATGGAGGGGAGGAAGATCCTATTTAAAGACAACAAGAAGCAACTCCATCCATTTGATTAACTTTTGATCCAAGGGCTAAAATTGCACTACATCATCTATTTTCTCCACCATACACCTAATTTCTTCACATAATTGTTATCTAATTAATTTTTCCTCTCTTGTCATTAATTTGGATGCCACTTTTATCTCCAAATAAGGTAAATATTGCATCATTATGCTTACATAAGCTTACTTCATCCAAACTTCCAATTTTGACACCTAATCTTTGAAATAGTATCATGTATGGTGGTTAACTCTTCTCCACTCCTTTTCCTTCTTATTTGCACAAAATTGTGAGTGATAATTCAGCCCCAAGATAGTGCCTTTAATTATTTGGGCTTAAACCATTTAATTATAGGCCCAATTTCAACATATACCGGGTTTTCGGGCTCTAATTATGTAAATTTTGTCTGGTAAAATTTTTCATGCATAAATATATTTAAAATATGAATTTCAAACTCATTATGACCTTAATTAATCATTTCTAAGCCCATATAATTTATTTTAGAAGATATTTTACCTTATTGGGCTCTAACCGAAAACATCAATAAAATTAGTGCTGATTAGTTTTTCCTGTAACTTCTCTGCATAGAGGATTATTATAAACCTTCTAATATTATTTTGGACTTATTCTTGATTTTTTCATAGTCTACTAGGTCACCTATAATTTAATTAGTCTGGAAATCGGGTGAATTGGGCTTATTGGGCTCTTTATCCTTTCTTGACATCGTTTGAGCCATTCTTGTCAATAATACTTCTGGGCTTCCTAAAAATCATCCCTTGCCTATTAGGGTTTTCTACATCTTTATTGGGCCTTCATGAATAGTACTTTTGGCCTATTAAGAAACCGATGCAGTCTTACTGGGCCCGGACTCCGATTTTAGCCCAATGTCCATTAGATCGATTATATGGCTATTTAAACCTTATAGAAAAATCCAGTATCTCTTTTTATACCCTAATATATCTGAGTTTCCTGATCCAGACTTATTTTCTAATTCTTATTAATTTACAGATTATGGAACTTCGAATCAATTTTCTGCCCAATATATCTATTTTCTAGTTTTGCTTATTAGAGTATAATTTCTTACGATAATTTTCCTGACTCATCTCCTATAACCAGTCTTAGCAAATACTGGATAGATAGTTTGTTTGAGAAAATGACATCTATGTCCCCTTTTTTGTCTTTTTGCTAATAATTAATATTTTCAATTATGCCATCCAACTTTCTTTGCAATTTGGTCCTTGATTATCCTTTGCAATTTAGTCCCTAATTTGATTTTCATAAGATATTTAAGATCTTTTAATTGTATTTATGCAATAATTCTCTAAACTAGAATTTAAATAAAATCATAGAAATTTAGATGTTACAAACTGCAGTGATGAATCAGGCAATGATTGATTTTGCCAATCAACAGAATGTTATAGCTCAGTTCAGGAAGCATTGTCCTCCTTCCTTTGAAGGAAAATTTGATGTTCAGGCAGCGGAGGATTGGATACTGAGTCTTGAAAAGATATTCAGACTAATGGGATGCACCTCTGAGATGAAAGCTTTGTTAGCCACTTACATGTTTGAGAAAGAGGCAAATCGATGGTGGCGAAACACAGAGCTAATTCTGCAAGCACGTAACATACCTCTGACATGGGAGATATTCTTAGAGTATTTCTATGATAAGTACTTCCCATTGTTAGTAAGAGATAAGAAGGAAATGGAATTCATTATGCCTCAACAAGGAGAAAATCAGTCTGTTGATGAGTACATAGCTACTTTTATACAGTTAGCAAGGTATTCTACGTACTTACAGCAACATGATGATGAACGATGGAAGACTGAGAATCTGGAAAGAGGTTTGAAACTGGCTATAAGAGAAAGAGTAGCACCTAGAAGGATTAAAGAGTTCATTATACTAGTTAAGGTCAGTAGGATCACTGAAGGAAGTTTGAATCATAAAGGCTTTATGCCTTCTATCCCAACTAGTACAAGAAAAGTTACATATGAAGAAGGAGAATCAAGCAAGAAACAAAAAAGGTCATGGAATAATAGAAGAGGTAGAAGGGGAGGTAGAAGAGGAGTAGGACGATTTGTCCAAAGAGATATGTAGAAAGACGTACAGAAAGAAGCTCCAGTGTGTGAGCAATGTGGCAAGACACATGGTGGAAGACCATGTTTAGCTAGGCAGAATGTATGCTTCAGATGTGGAAAACCTGGACACTTTACAAGAGATTGCCAAGTAGATATAGCAAGGACTAGACCACAAGCACAAGGAAGAGTCTTCGCTCTTATGCAGCAGGAGGCTCGACAATCACCTGATCTCATTCAAGGTATGATTAAAGTAAATGATTGTCTTGTGCATGCCTTATTTGATTCAGGTGTTAGTCATTATTTTATTTCCTATAAATGTGCTAGTCTAATAATCATTTAGTTACCATATGATTTGCATGTGTCCACACCTACTGGTAATCAAGCAACCACATCTCATGTTTGCTTAAATTGCATTGTACAATATGAACATTGCTGCACCACACTAGATCTTATATGCATGCCATTCCTAGATATAGATGTCATGATAGGCATGAACTGGCTCTCTGCCAATAATATTCTCTTTGACTGCAAAAACAAAGTTTTAATCTTGCCTACCCTAGAAAGTATTCCAATTATTGAAACTAAGCTAAATTTTACATCGACTGCTCAAGCAGAGAGATGCTTGGGAAAAGGATGTTCAGCCTACTTAGTTTTCTTTTCAGTCAATGTGGGAATTGATGTAGGAAATTGAAAAGATATCAGTGGTAAAGGAATTACCAAAAGTATTTCCAATGGATTTTAAAGATTTACCACCAAAAAGAGAGGCTGGCTTTGTTGGATTTGCCATAGACTTAGCACCAGGAACGGGCCCGATATCCAAAGCACCATATAGAATGGCCCCACCTGAGTTGGCAGAATTAAAGAAGGAAATTGAGGAGTTATTGGAAAAAGGATTCATTAGACCTAGCATTTCTCCATAGGGTGCTCTAGTATTATTTGTAAAAAAGAAAGATAGGAGCCTCCGAGTATGTATTGATTATAGGGAACTGAACAAAGTAACTATAAAGAATAAATATCCCTTACCTAGAATTGATGACCTATTAGATCAGTTGGCTGGTGCCACTATGTTTTCAAAAATTGATTTACGATCAGGGTATCATCAATTACGGGTAAAGGCAGAAGATGTTCCCATAACTGCTTTTAGAACTCGTTATGGGCACTATGAATTTTTAGTGATACCATTTGGTCTAACCAATGCTCCAGCAATTTTTATAGACTACAAGAATAGGATTTTTCGGCCATACTTAGATAAATTTGTTGTGGTATTTATTGATGATATATTAGTGTACTATAAGTCTTTAGAGGAGCACCAAATGCATTTGAGAATAGTCTTGACAATTTAAAAGAAAGAAAGTTGTATGCTAAACTAAATAAGTGTGAGTTTTGGCTCATAGAGGTACAGTTCTTAGGGCATGTCGTCTACAAGGATGGGGTTGCAGTAGACCCGAGTAAAGTTGATGCTGTCCTAAAGTGGGAGTAACCCAAGACTAACCGAGATAAGAAGTTTTGTTAGTTTAGTTGGCTATTACAAATGTTTCATACAAGACTTTTCTTGAATTGCATTACCGCTTACAAAACTTACTCGAAAAGACAAACCTTTTGTGTGGGATAAGAATTGCAAAAATATTTTTTACAAACTAAAGCACAGGTTAACTACTCCACCTATATTAACTATACCTAATCCCAAAGAATCTTTTATTCTTTGTACAGATGCAAGTAAGCACGGATTGGGTTATGTACTAATGCAAGAAGGTAGAGTGGTAGCTTATACTTCTAGACAATTAAAACCACATGAAGAAAACTATCCCACTCATAATTTAGAACTTGTGGTTATAGTGCATACTCTCAAGACCTGGAGACACCATCTTTATGGTGGAATAGTAGAAGTGTTTTGTGACCACAAGAGCCTTAAATATTTAGAAGATCAAAAAGAATTAAATGTGAGGCAAAGAAGATGGATGGAGTTGTTAAAAGATTATAACCATTCTATTAAAAACCATCCAGGAAAGGCTAATGTAGTGGCTGATGCATTGAGCAGAAAAACTATTCACGTAGCCTACATGATGATTTGTGAAATGAAACTGCTAGAGGATTATAGAGACATGCATTTATTTTTACAGCTGCATGAGACCAAAATTGGCAATGAATTTTTAAATGATTTATTGAAAGCCCAGCAAGAGGATGAGTTCGTAAAGCTAGTTAAAGAAAAGCAAAGGCATGGAGAGATGTAGGGATTTAATGTATCAGAAAATGACTTAATGAGATTTCAAAAGAGAGTTTATGTACCACCAATAGTAGAGATAAGAGAAAAGGTTTTGGTAGAGGCACATCAGAGTAAATATACTATCCATCCAGGTATTACAAAAATGTATCATGATTTAAAGAAATTATTTTGGTGGCCTGGTATGAAAAGGTATATTACTCAATATGTGTCTAGATACCTGGTGTGTCAAAAAGTAAAAAATAGAGCACCAAAAGTCTGCTGGATTATTACATCCACTAGAGATCCCAAAATGAAAATGGGATAGTATTTCAATGGATTTCATAATGAGATTACCTAGAACTTCGTCTGGATATGATGCAATCTAGGTAATTGTGGATAGGCTAACGAAGTCAGCACACTTCTTAGCCGTGAGGTCAACATATACACTGGATAGATTGGCGCAACTGTATGTAAAAGAGATAGTAAGATTACATGGAGTGCCAAGCAGTATTATATCAGACCGAGATCCAAGATTCACTTCAAATTTCTAGAAATCATTACAGCAAACCCTAAGTACTAAACTGAGTTTCAATACAGCATATCACTCTCAGACTGATGGACAGACTGAAAGAACAATTCAAACATTAGAAGATATGCTGAGGGCTTGTGTGCTAGAGATGAAAGGAAACTGGGATGTATACTTGCCTTTGGCAAAATTTGCCTATAACAATAGTTATCATTCTAGTATTTAGATGGCACCTTATGAACCATTGTATGGTAGGAAGTGCTGGTCCCCACTCTGTTGGACAGAATTGAGTGAAAGGTAATTGATAGGTCTGGAGATTGTAGACCAAACTTCCAGACAGATTGAAATGATAAAGAAAAATTTATTAACGGCTAAAAGTATACAAAACAGTTATACATATCGAAGAAGAAAGCCGTTGGAATTTGAAGTAGGAGACCATGCATTTATTAAAAAATCTCCTACAACTAGAATTGGTTGATCACTCAAAATGAAAAAGCTTAGTCCCAAGTATATTGGACCTTTTGAAATCCTTTCAAAAGCTGGACCTATAGCTAACCAGTTAGCCCTACCACTAAATCTAAGCCAAATTCATAGTGTCTTCCATGTCTCCTAATTAAGGAAATATCAGACAGACCCTTCACATATTATAGAATATGAATGTATTGACTTACAAGATAATCTTTGCATTAATGTATTATCTAAAAGAATAATAGATTATTGAGTCAAACAGCTGAGGAATAAAGATATTCCTCTAGTGAAGGTGGTATGGAAAGGCTTATCTACGAAAGAAGCAACATGGGAGATGGAGTCACACATGCGACAGAAGTATCCAGTACTGTTTACATAAGGTTTGTTTTAAATTTTGAGGACGAAATATAATTTAAGGGGAGTAGAAATGTAATATCCCAAAATTTCACTGGATACAAGATGATAAGAGAGGATATAATTGATGATAACGCAAAGTGTAGAAGGAATTTATGAAAATAGATAGATACCGTTTTGCGTGAAATAGGGCAAAAAGATCATTTTTCCTGATTAGATAAAAAATGTGAAAATTATATTTTTATCCCTAAAGAATTTAAAAAATGGCATCTATATCCCAAAAGTATTGAAATTTACGCGAAGAAAGAAGTAGAAAAGCCTTGGGGAAAATTACACCTAATGACCTAAAAGTTTCAGAAATTATAATTTATTTCCAGGTCCAAGGAAATTTTGTAAATATGCAAAATTAGTGTCAGAACAAAACCCTCGATGAGAGAAGTCCAATGGTATATGGCACAGAGGGTTAATGTTCAAGAATAAGGAAATAATCAGTGCCGAGTGTCCAAAAGTAATAATAAACCGATAAAGTAAACGTGGGACCTACCGATGATTAAAAAGAAACCGAGTCAGGATATAGGCCATACACAGATACTATTTGGGACAAGATAATTATGAAAATATAAAAAATAAAATTAGAATAATCCTGTATCCCAAAAATACTAAATTAGTATAAAGACAGTTTTATCGGTATGGTTAAAAATTATCCGAATTGAGATATATCTAGATCAGGAAAATTGGGCAATTTTTGGATGCCTCAAGCTGTCCAATGCGTGACTTCCTGCAGCCACATGACACAAAGCAATATTATATTATTTTTTTGGAATACTTCTTGAAGTATGTAAAAAGGTAATCAAGGATTAGCAGAAGTAACCATGATTAGCTACATCATTAGCCACTTAATTAACCAGTTAAACTCTTCTCTTTCCTCACCATTTCACGCGTGACCAAAAGCCAAAACAGACCAGAAAAAATCACAAGAAAAGGGAGGAAGAAGGAAGAGAAAAAGGAAGAGGAACCAAGGGAAAATCAAAGCACAAATTGGTAAGCTTGCATACTACTACCCTAAGCTTACTATCTATGGCTTTCAAAACATGATTTATGGTTTAGTTTACTTCCGTTCTATCTTAGGGCTTTAGCCAAAAATGTGATTTAGCAATAGGAATGAGTTTTGGACCATTAAACTTAGGAAAAAGCATAGACTAGACACTAGAAGCATGAATCCATGGATGGTTTAAAGTGATATGAAAGAAATTTTTTTTAATCATTTTGAGACAATTTTGGCCAGAACAGGGGGAATATTTGGGGTTGGGATTTCATGATTTAGACCTCAAAAATGGATTTCCCAAGGTCCAAAACCTTAAGAACAAATGTGTTGTACAAAGAAAGGTTAAAGGAAAGCTAAGTGAAAAATTTGGGTTTTAGTGGTATGGCATTATATAATTCCAAAAAACCAATGGCTAAATTGGTTCAATGATGATATGATTAGGTTCAAGGAAGTGTTAAGAGGCTCAAGAAGTGGCATACCAAGTTTGGAGAGCAAGGGAGCATCATAAGGTAGTTAATTTCCCATACTAGCATTATGTTATCATAGTTATTTTCAATTTGCTTTATGCCTTGTCATATGATTGCAATGATATTTTGAGATGATTTATGTGTATTTTCTGAGTTGATTGAGGGGCATTAAGACCCTGGGATGTCCATTTTTCAAAATGAAACTCTACCAAAAATTTTATGAATTCATATGATGCAAATGTGTTAATGTATTCAAAATGTGTTATCTTGATATTTTCATGCTTAATGTGATGATGTGATGGAATGTTGGGTGTTAACTATTGAGATTCTTTGAATCTCACCCTCCCAAATATTAACCATAAATAGGTAGAAACAATAGCAAGACCACCAAGGAAGAGAAAGAAAAGGAGAAAGAATTTGGCCACTAGCTTGATAATTCTAGCAATGGCCATGAGCTTTGACCTTTTGTGTAAATTTGTAAATGTGATGTTAAGTATGTTTCTTTAAGTTTTTATGATGCCTTAGGTCTTAGCTAAAGTATGGTATGGCATGGAAATGATGTATGGCCATGTAAATATTTTATGGCTTTTGTGTGGCAAACTAGTAAGATATAAATAGTCATCTTGACCTATGTAGAGTAAACAAGCCACTATTTGAACTTTTTGGTGGATAAAGTATGAATGATATATATGGTTTAAAAGTAGACAAGAAGAGCTTTCCAATGGTTGAAAGAACACTTAGATTGGATATATGAGCAATATTTTGCATATTTTTATATTTAATCCTAATTAAAATGATTATTTTAGCAGTTTTCGTATAAATTGTGAAAATTCATGGATTTTCCTGTACAGATCAGTACTATCATTGCTCTGACTTATATTTTTTCCATGTAGATAAAGTTATAAGCTATCTCTAGAGACTTGAATCACATGCATGTAATTTTTATTAATTTAGTTATTATTTTTTAAAATTTAATCGGAATAAATAAATTCGATTAAATGAATAGTGCCCAAAGTTGGAAAAATTTTATTATGGCATTTATTGTAATTCAAGATCCTACTATGATATAAATGGACTTTAGAATGATTAAATACATGGAAAATGGGCCCAAAAGAAAGGTATTACACTTGCCATTTCTCCAATTATTCTATTTTTCCTCTCCACCACTCCATTTTGCTGAGAAGTTCTTGGTGCTAAAAAGTTGTGATCAATTCAGTGCTCTTTACAGTCCTCTAGAAAGTTTGAGTTTTCAAATTCTCCTCCATGATTAGACATGATAAACACAATGAAAATATCTTTCTCATTTTGCTCTTTCTTAGACAAATTTACAAATACATCAAATGTTTCACTTTTGGAAGAAAGAAACAAAGTCCAAGTAAATCTAGAGTAATCATCTACAGTCACAAGTACATATAAGTTTCCACCAATGTTTTTTACTCTAGAAGGACCTATCAAATCTATATGCAACAATTATAGTGGTCTAGATGTGGTGATTACATTTTTAGATTTGAATAATGATTTAGTTTGTTTCCTTTTGAGGCGTGCATCACATTCTTTATCATTTTCAAAAGAAATTTTGTTAATTCGTTCATGTTAACATGTGCCAGTCTTCTATGCCATAACCAGCTACCATTATCTTTACTGATTAAGCATACAAAATCTAAGGAGGGAAGTTCATCAAGATCAATGGTATAGCAGTTACCATCCCTTTGAGCTTTGAGGATTATTTTATCACTTTTTTGGATGACAAGGCAGAACTTTGAGACAAACAATACCCAGTTCCCTTTGTCACATGTCTGACTCATACTCAGTAGGTTATGGTTGAGTCCAATTACAAATGGCACATCTTCTATAGATGTTTCAAGATTCTTACCTATAATACCAACGCCAACTATTCTGTCATATTGGTCACCTCCAAAGGTCACCTTTCCTCCTTTCTTGTCTCTAAAAGTGATAAACTTCTCTTTATCACCAGTCATATGACTTGAGCAAGCACTGCCTATATACCATTTGTTACTTTTTCTTGCTCTAAGATAGACCTGTAAAACAAGGTTCAGTTTTTCTTTTTAGGTACCCAAATCTGCTTGGGTCCTTTTCTGTTAGTGGCATTTTCCCTAGATACAAATGTACCTTTGGGAACCCATTCTACATTTCTGTTATGTCCATTTTTCTTCAATAAACATGAACTAGAAATATGTCTCTTCTTATTACAAAAGTGACAATGGTAAAGGGACTGCTAGATTGTGATACAAGAAGAAAGCAATGCAGATAATACTTTTGTTTCACATACTTTGGCTGGCCATAGGATTCAATACGTTTTGAAGAGTTACTTTTCTTTTTATGTCTAACAGCATGCACAAAATGTCTCATATACAGATTTTGATTTTTTTTTTATTCTTTTCCTTAACTGCACATGGATCATAGCCAAATCCAGCTTTTCCTTATTCAATTCTTTGACTTTTTAATAAGGCAAACAACATATCTTTACCCTTAGTGAGTTTAGCCATGATTTTCAAAAGATGTTCATGGTTTTTCTTTAGTTTAGTACATGATGTGCAGCAAACAGATTCAGTTCCATGCAGAGATGTAGTGTCAGATAATTTGTAATCAGATTCTAACTTGCTAATCCTTTTTTTAGCTAGTTTTAGTTTTTTTGTAGTCTTAATAAACTCATCATGCAGATCATGGAATGCATCAAGCAATTCAAAATAGGAAGGTTCAGGTTCATATACCTCATCTTCATGATCACTGTTGGATGAGCTTAGAGTTTCTTCAGATGTGAGTGCCATTAGGCAAATATTGGCAATTTCTTCCTCATCTTCATCTTCTTCATTTGAGCTATTACCCCAGATTGATGAGATGTATGCCTTTTTCTTTTTTTTCCCTTATTAGCAGCTTTCTTTTCTTTTTCCTACTTTTTCAGAAATTGAGGATAATCCCATTTGATGTGCCCTTATTTTTTACATTCATAGCAGGTGATAGGGTCTTTGCCTTCTTTCTTGTTATCTGCAGCTACTCTTTTCTTAAAAAATCTTTTATTTTGTTTCTTGTTGTAGAACCTTCCAAATTTTCTGACTAACATAGTCATAGTCTCTTCATCCAGGTCTTGTTCATCATCAGACCATTCTTTTTCTTCTGCAGCTTTTAATGCAAGACCCTTTTTCTTCTTGTCTTGACCAGCTTCCTTAAGAGCCTTCATGTTAACCTCATAATCCTCAAGACTACCGAAAAGTAATGTGACAGAAGTCATTGACTCTCCTCTAGCTTCTTCAATTGCTATCACTTTTGGTTGCCATCCTAGAGGAAGAGCTCTAAGGATTTTTCTGACTTTTTCTGGCTGTGTGTACTCCTTGCCAATACTCTTCGGTTGATTCACAATAAGAGTAAATTTCTTTTGCGTTTCTTTAATGCTTTCTCCTTCCACTATTCTGAAGCTCTCATACTCACCGATGTAGGAGTTTAACTTATTCTTCCTTACTCCAGTAGTTCCTTCATGAGCAAGTTTTAGAGTATCCCACATACCCTTGGTAATGGTACATTGTGACACTCTATAGAATTCATCCTAGTTTAGTGTACTGACCAGGCAATGTTTTACCTTAAAGTTCAACGGGACTATTCTCTTATCTTCTTCGTTCCACTCATCTTCTGGATTCTCTTTGTATTTGCCATCATCCTGCAACTTCATTGGGACAAAATCCCCCTTTTGGATGACTGACCAAATGTCCAAATCAATAGATTGGAGATATATTTGCATTCTTATCTTCCAGTATATATAATGCTTTCCATTAAAGTTAGGAGGTCTATTTGTGTTGTTTCTATCTGGTAATATACTCTCTCCAAAGCCAACCATTGATTTTTCTAGATTGTTAGATCCTTTACTTGAGAAACCGGGCTATGATACCACTTGTTAGGTTAGCTGGCTTCCTAAGAGGGGGGTGAATTAAGATGATTAAAAATTTTCTGCAAAAGTGTAAGAGAGCAGTGAAAGTAAGAGTGATAGAAAAACAGAGTATAAAATATAACAAAGTGGAAAGCAAGGTAAGGGAAGAGAAGACACAAATGTTTATTCTGGTTCGGTCTCTTTCTCTTGACCTCCGTCCAGTCCTCAAGCTACCACTCAAGATTTTCCACTATCTTACAAGAATTCGTTGAATCAAGTGTTTTGATGATTCCAAACCAACTGGAGCTTAGAAGAAAGATATCAAAGGTGGACAAAAGATCTCAAGTGAAGAAATCCAAGAAAAATGAGTTTAAGATTAGATGAAGGATTTCTTATAGTATTATCATAAGTAAAAGGCTTTGATCTTCTACGCAAATGTTTTAAAAAATGTGTTTTTACATTAACCCATGAAGTATTTGAAAAATACCCACTATCAGACGAATTTTGCAGTCTTGAACTTGATATGTTACTTTAAAAATTCGAATTTTGATATCTGAAATTCAAACTTCGGATTGAAAAAATATTACTCTGAAAAGAAGTCCCTCTGATAGATGAATTTCATCATTGAAATTTTGAATTTTGGGTAAAACATAAACTATGAAAAATGAAAAATTCATTTGAAGATATGTCAAAGTTCATTTGAAAGTAAAGTTTGAAAAGAGTTCCAAGTCAATCCTCTGACAGACAAACTTTGGAAAGATAGTTTATAAGTTTGTTCAAATGCTCTTCTGATAAATGAATTTCAGTCTTCAAAAATTTGAACTTTGAATTAAGTCTAATAAGAGATCTCTTTGATAGATGAACTTTGGTATTTGAACATTCGAATTTCGAAAAGAAGAACTTCTGTACCATATTGAGTTACTCACTGATAGATAAATTTTAGACACCAAAATTTGAACTTCAAAGGCACTGTAACTATATGGAATAACTATTCACACTTACTTGAAGTACTGTAGACTTGAAAATTCAAATTTTCCAACATAGAAACATTTTTCAGAAATGAAAATTCAAATTTTGTTTTAGAATAGACGAACTTCAAAGTTCAACAATAAAGTCATTAGCTTACAGTCTATGCTAAATTCGTCTATTGACTCCTTAAAATTTGAACTTTAGATGTCAGACTTATCAAAGGCGGTTGGTGAATAGATAGTTTTACAGAGTAACCATTGGGTAACATCTCTAACAGCTAGATCTTGTCTCTAACGAATAGTTAAGATATAAATCTATAAATAGAACTTCATTTGAAAGTGTGGGTAACAATTTTACATTGTATATACTGAAACTCTGCAAAATTCTTGAGCCAAAGTCTTCTGTCCTCACACACTTCATATCTTGTATTTCAACTTTCATATACACTCTAAATTAGAGAGTTCACTTGCTGTAATCAATCTTATCTTCATCTGGAAAGAAAGATTTTCTTGTAAGGTGATTTCACAAGGGATTTGGGAAGCACTTAGCTAGAGTATAGAGAGTGAGATTATAAGCTCTTGCAATAGAGCATCAAGCTGTACCGAGGCATTGCAAGAAGCCTACCAAATTCTTGCATGATAGTGAAAAATCTCAAGTGGTAGCTTGAGAACTAGTGGTAAGTCAAAGGAAAGAGACTGAACTGGGATAAATATTTGTGTCTTCTCTTCTCTTATCTTGTTTTTCACTTGGACATATGTTATACTCTGTTTTACTGTCACTTTTGCTGTCACTGCTCTCTTACACTTTTGCAGAAAATTTTAATCTTCCCAATTCACCCCCTCTTGGGAAGTCAGCATATCTAACATTCAGTAGGCTCCTTACAATGCCACAGTACAACTTTATGCTCTATTCTAAGAGCTTACAGTTTCTCTCTTTGCACTCTATCTTAGTGCTTCCCAAATCTCTTTTGAAATTCCCTCACAAGAATATCTATTTTCCAAATGAAAATAAGATTATTTTACATCAAATGAACTCTTTAATTTAGAGTATATATGACAGTTGAAGTACAAAATAAGAAGTATGTGTGAGCAAAAGGCTTTGACTAAAGAATTTGGCAGAGTTCAGTATATACAATGTAAAATTATTACCCATAACTTCAAATTAATTTCTATTTATAGATTTATGTCTTAAATATACGTTAGAGACAATATCTAGCCATTAGAGACGTTACCCAATGGTTACTCTATAAAAACTATCTGTTTCCCGATCGCATTTAATGGGTCTAACATCCAAAGCTCGAATATCAGAGTGTCAACAAACGAATTTCGCAGAGACTGTAAGTTAAAGACTTTAACGTTGAACTTTAAAGTTCATCTGTTCTAAAGCAAAATTGGAATTTTCATCTTTGACAAGTATTTCCATGTTGGAACGTATGAATTTTCAAGTTTAAAGTTTTTCTGATAAGTGCGAATAGTTGTTCCATATTTCTACAGTACCTTTGAAATTTGAATTTTTGTGCCCAAAATTCATCTGTCAGTGAGTAACTCAATATGGTACAAAATTCTTCTTTTCGAAATTCAAATTTGCAAAAGTCAAAGTTTCTCTGTCAAAGAATAACTTTTATCAAACTTATACCAAAGTTCAAATTTCAGAAGACCGAAGTTCATCTGTTAGAGGGACATCTAAATAGACTTACACATTGTTCTTCTAAAGTTTGAATTTTCAAAACTAAAGTTCGTCTATTAGAGAACTACTTTGAGGCTCTTTTTAAACTTCACTTTCAGATGAACTTTGACATATCTACAGATGAATTTTTCAATTTTCATAACTTGGGTTTTACCCAAAATTTGAATTTTCATTGTCTGAAATTCGTCTGTCAGAGGTAATAACTTTGTAAGTTTAAATTTCAGCCTTCAAAGTTAAAATTTTTAAGGTAACAGATGGAGTTTAACACCTCAAAATTTGTCTGTTAATGGGTATTTTTCAAATATGTCGTAAGTTAACATAAGATTGTTTGAAAAACACATTTTGAAAGTATTTGGGTAAAAGATCAAAGCCTTTTACTCATGTAAACATAGTGAGAAATCCTACAACTAATCTTGTATTCATTTTCTTGGATTTCTTCACTTGAGATCTTTTATACACCTTTGATATCTTCCTTCCAAGCTCCAGTTTGTTTGGAATCATCAAAAACACTTGATTTAACAGAAAGGTTATGGAGGAACTGAGGAAGTGGAGTGTAATACCCCTCTTATGGGCCCATTTCCCCTATATATTAGTCACTCTAAAATCCAATTATATCGTAATAGAATCTTGAATCACAATAAATGCCATAACGAATTTTTTCAACTTTGGTCACTATTCATTCAATCGAATTTATTTATTCTGATTAAAATTTAAAAAATTATAACTAAATCAATAAAAATCGTATGTATGTGATTCAAGTCTATAGGGATAGCTTATAACTTTGTCTACATGGGAAAAATATAAGTAGAGCAATAATAATATTGATATGTATAGCAAACTCTGTGAAATTTCCCAATTTATATGAAAACTGTAAAATAATCATTTTAATTGGGATTAAATATAAAAATCCGCCAAATATTGCATACACACCCAATCTAAGTGATCTTTGGATCATCTTAAAGTTCTGTTTGTCTACTTTTCAAGCATATACATCATTCATACTTTATACATCAAAAAGTCTAAATAGTGATATGTTTACTCTACATAGGTCAAGATGACCCTTTATATCTTACTACTTTACCAAACAAAAGCCATAAAATATTTACATGGATGTACATTATTTTCATACTATACCATACTTTAGCTAAGATCTAAGGCATCATAAAAACTTGAAGGAACATACTTAACATCACATTTACAAATTTACACAAAAGGTCAAAGCTCATGGCTGTTGCTAGAATTATCAAGTTACTGGCCAAATCCTTTCTCCTTTCCTTTCTCCTCCTTTGTGGTCTTGCCATTATTACTACCTATTCATGGTTAATATTTAGAAGGGTGAGATTCAAAGAATCTCAGTAGTTAACACCTAACATGCCATCACATCATCACATTAAGCATGAAAACATCAAGATAACACATTTTGAATGCATTAACACATTTGCGTCATATGAATTCATAAAATTTTCGGCAGAGTTTTGTTTTGAAAAATGGACATCTCAGGGTCTCAATGCCCCTCAATCAACTCAACCAATACATTTAAATCATCTCAAAATATCATTGAAATCATATGACATGGCATAAAGCACAATGAAAACAAACATGATAATATAATGCAAGCATGGGAAATTAACTACCTTATGATGCTCCCTTGCTTTCCAAACTTGGTTTGCAACTTGTTGGGCCTTCTAATACTTCCTTGAACCTATCCACATCATCATTGAACCAATTTAGCCATTTGTTTTTCGGAATTATACAATACTATACACACTAAAATCCAAATTTTTCACTTAGTTCTCCTTTGATCTTTCTTTGTACAACACACTTGTTCTTAAGATTTTGGACCATGGAAAATCCATTTTTGAGGTCAAAATTATGAAATTACAACTCTAAATACTCCCCCTGTTCTGAC
This sequence comes from Adenanthera pavonina, assembly GCA_026686845.1. Classification (NCBI taxonomy): domain Eukaryota; kingdom Viridiplantae; phylum Streptophyta; class Magnoliopsida; order Fabales; family Fabaceae; genus Adenanthera; species Adenanthera pavonina. The sequence goes on from JAIVEN010000009.1 coordinate 22,067,594, forward strand.
CGAAATTGTCTCAAAGTGATTGAAAAAAATTTCCTTCAAATCACTTCAAACCATCTATCGATTCATGCTTCTATCTAGTCTAAGCTTTCCCTTAAGTTTAATGGTTTAAAACTCATTCCTATTGCTAAATCACATTTTGGCTGAAACCCTAAGATGGAAAGGAAGCAAACTAAACCATAAAACATGCTTTGAAAACCATAATAGCAGGCTTAGGATAGTAGTATAAAAGCTTACAAATTTGTGCTTCAATTTCCCTTTGGTTTCATTTCCTTTTCTCACTCTTTTTCCCCTTCCTTTTCTTGCATTTTCTTGCTGTTTTTTAGTTGCTGATTCACACATGAAATGAAGAAAAAAGAGAAGGGATTAAGTGGTTAATTACACCTTAACCATGGTTAATCAAATAAATTAACTAAAGTTACCTTTTTGTCTCCTTCTTTAAGAAGTTTTCCCCAAGAAATATTAAAATATTCTTTGGCCTCATATGCTGCAGCAATTCACACTTGGGAGAGGGAGAAGAATGTCCAAAAATTGTCCAATTGTCTTGATCCAGATATATCTTAATCCAGGTACTTTTTAACCATACCGATAAAATCGTCTTTATTCTAATTTAGCATATTTGGGTTGTAGGACTATTCTAATTTTATTTTTATATTTTCATAATTATCCCGTCCCAAATAATATCTGTGTATAGTCTATAGCCTGATCTGGTTTCTTTTTAACCATCAGTAGGGCCCACAGTTTACTTTATCGGTTTACTATTACTTTTGGACACTCGGCACTGATTATCTCTTTATGCTTGAACATTAACCCTTAGTGCCATATGCCATTGGACTTCTCTCATCGAGGGCTTCGTTTTGATAGTAATTTTTTATATTTACAAAATTACCCCTGACCCAAGTTTAAATTATAATTTCTAAAATTTTCGAGTCATTAGGTGTAATTTTCCCCAAGACTTTTCTATTTCTTTCTCAATGCAAATTTTAATACTTTTGGGACATGGGTGCCATTTTCATATTTCTTTAGGGGCAAAAAAATAATTTTCTTATTTTTCATCCAACAGGAAAAAATGATCTCTTTACCCTTTTTCATGCAAAACAGTGTCTGTTCGTTTTCATGAATTTCTTGTATATTTTACATTATCATCAATTGTGTTCTTTTTTATCATTTAGTATTCAGTGAAATTTTGAAATATTACATGAAGGATAGTAAAAAGCTTTAGTTGTTTGGTCTGCGTGATGTTGCTCGATTTGCAACTCTGAAGGTTTATGTTTTCAAATTTTTATTTTATTTTTAAATTGCTTTAGATGGCATTTAACTAATAAACACCATCTAAAGTTTAGTTTTACTCAGCTTTTTTCATCAAAATGCTAACTATAAATTTTAATTTTAATTTTTTTTCAAATTGCCGCCAACTTTTAGTTGGTGTTTCACCTGTAAATGCCAACCAATATATTTTAACATTTTTTTTATTTTATCAGTCGTCTTAGATGGCGTTCAAACAGAAACACCAACTAAAGCTATAACATTAGTTGGCATTTTCCTAATAAACGCTAACTAAAACACCAACCAAAAATTTTAATTTTATTTTTTTGTTTAATTTTTTGCTAGCATTTAGTTGGCGTTTCATTTATAAATGCCAACTAAATGTTATAGCTTTCTTCTTAGTTGGCGTTTAAGCTGAAACACCAACTAAATATATAATATTAGTTGGCATTTTCTCAATAAATGCCAACTAAGTTAAGGCTTTAATTGGCATTTCCTAATAAACGTCAACTATTGAGAGCCAATATATGTCAAAATTGGCGTAGATATAAAATATATTTTATTCCCAATTAAATAAATGTAAATTAATTTTTAGTTCAAGAAAATTAAATTAATTATAGGATAAAATTTAAATTCAATTTGAAGGAAAATTATGAGTCAAAATGATAAAAAAAAAAGACATTAAAAAAAAATTTCCAAAGTTCTTTAAAAATTTTGCCCGTAAATGGATCAATTCTGAATCATTTCTTTAATCACAATTAAACCACAAATAACCCATAATCACATTGAGAATTATTAGATAAAATAAAATGGAAGAATTAAATTTTTGGAATAATTTGGAAAGTAAAAATAATCAAAATTAAGCTTAATTTTGAAAAATTATCCCAAAATTCTTATTTTTTACAAATTAAGACTAATTACCAAAATATCATCTAAATTACATAAAATTAGCCAAAATTTAATATTTAAAATGATTAAATAAGGGGAATAAAAATAATAAAAATTCATCATTATTAGCTACCAAATGATGAGTACTGGATGCCTCATAAAGTTAGACTCCAAAAAGAAGTGCTAGAAACATTTGAAGATTGTATCCAAAAACTGGCATATTTGGAGGCAATCCAACTAGAATAGGAAGATCTCAATGTAAATCTAGAAGATCCTAAGGAAGGCTTAGAAGGGAATTTAGAGAAAGATTTTGATGAAGCCTTTAGTGAAGACGACAGTAGCTCTAGTCTTCCTTGAGTGAAATGATGAATGAGATTAAATATAAATATGTATAAATGTATAAAAGTAAAGAACAATGATGACCGCAAATTTTGAGTGTCATCATAAGTAGTCATAAGGAGAAAGTATAATGGAATGAAAATGTAATGAGACTATAAGGGCTTATGTGTAAAGTTTACTCATGTGAATAAGAGTGTTACATCTATATATGTTATCTGAGTGCAATTGTTGTATGTTATGAATGGTTTGCATCAAGAGATAAATAAGAGTAGAGACTCCTGAATAAAGAGAGACGCTATGGGTTGATCCTTTGCGAGATATTACGAAAGATGAGATTAGCAGCAATGGATTATTGAAAAGTTACAGTGAACCTTAGATACTTAAGGACAGCCTAAAGAAACTAGAGTTGAAGTTTCATCTCTAAAGTAGTATTAGTAGTAGGCACTCGAGGCTGCACCAATAAACTAGGCAGCAGGGACAAAGATTGATCTTACTAACCAATGGTATAAAATCACTTAGTTTCAGAAATGGTGTCCCTCCTCATTTAACGAAAGGTTTGATGTACAAATGATTGAGGACTGGATACTGAGTTTAGAAAAGATTTTCAGGTTAATAGGTTGTTCCCCCTAATATGAAAGCCCTGTTGGCTACCTACGTGTTTGAGAAAGAGGCAGATAGGTGATGGCATAATACTGAGTTGATCCTGTAAGCTTAGAGCATACCCTCAACATGGGAGCTATCTTTGTGATATTTTATAATAAATATTTCCCATGAATAGTTAAGGATGAGAAACAAAATGAGTTCATCATGCTCCAACAAGTGAAGGATCAGTCAGTAGATAAGTACAAAGCCAATTTCATACAACTAGCCAAGGACTCCACCTAGTTATATGCTGGTAAAAGATAGAGGAGCTAGAAAGAGATTTAAAGTTAGCCATCAAGGAAAGGGAAGCCCCAATGCGAACTAGATAATTTAATATGCTGGTAGAGGTTGACAGAACTACGGGAAGTAGTTTGAATTATCAAAGTTTTATGTTTGTTGCCTAGTAAATATCGAGAAAGCTACTGCTGATAAAGGTGATGTTGGGAATTTCAACATACACGCAGTGGAAAACTATCAAGAAGTTCCCTTCCATGGAAGATGTAGAAAAAGAATTGACCTCCAGTGTGTCTTTTGGTGTTCTTTTTCGTTTCGTTGGACCCAGGAACTAACGAGATTAGTTAGCTCCCTCTACCGGTATCCACACAAACGGTGAGTCCAACTCGAACGACGTGCTAGCAACTTTGGTTGTGATGTCCGTACGATGCTGTATAAATTCGTACAATTCCATACAAGTCCGTACGCCTTCACTGTTCATTTGTACAATTTTTCTTTCTAAGTGTATGGCCCTTCTCTCTTTAGGGTAATTCGAATTCAATTGATTCTGTATCCTAGTCTATATCAATATATAGATAGGATTTAGTATTTATTTAATTTAAATCAATAATTTAAAGCAAATCAAATGTTAATTAAATAGATTAGTTTGAATTTAAATCTATCTAATAGATTAAATTTAAACAAACTATCTAATATATATATCCTGAATCAAATCTACATTTAATTTATCATATAAATCAAATTTAGAATCCAATCTAAATCAAATTTAGATTATGATGTTAGTTTAAATTTAAATCTATCATATAGAATTAAATTTTGAACTAATTAATTTGAATTAATTTGAACAATATATATATATTTTGAAATATATATCAAATATATAATATATCAAACATATATATATATATTTCAAATTTTAATAATTCTATCACCCTAAATTGAACATTAAATTCATTGAATCTAGACACATTTTAGATTCAATGAATCTGGACATTCTAGCTCGAGTTGGTATGTTCTTGTATGTGACCCTGTAGGCCCATATGATGTTGACAGTGGGCTAATAATACTGTTGGACCTACAAGTCACAAGTGGCCTCTAGCATGACATTGTGACTACTCAAATCATATGATATCGGTGATCCGATACAACCTATCATATAACCTGATCACATCCTTTTTGTCTCATGATATATAGGTCAAGTATGAGGCATGAAAACGTCATCCTCATTTTACTCGACCATCACTTTCTCGATCTTCGAGTAGACTGACAGAACAAATGGAAACTCTTCCATTCGAGCACAGCCATGTATTTTCTCAATCTCACTCATCGAGGGGCCCAGATATATCTCTCCATTAATTAGAAGGACAAATTCCATCTTGACCATTCATCTTCCTCCACACGAGTTCCACTATGCCCGATCATAGCCTTTATGATCTCACGATTAAAGGTGACTTTTGACTATGCCAAAGTATAGTGTTCCCCATGTAAGAAGCCATGGTGATCTCAAGTCTGAGGGCTTAATGACATGGTTATATATGAGATATGCTTATGACTTGATCCATGCAGCTATCTCATGACAGGTCAATTCAGCGCATATTCTCTAATAGGAGCTTATGATTTTGATTTGTATCTCTATACATAATTATCACATAATTATCAATCAAAATCATACTAGCCTTAATTCATTATTGTTCCTACAAAGATGATTGACTAGGGATATTTAGGATAAAATAATTTACCCAAAGATATTACTATAAAGAAAAACATGCAAATAATATAATAATATAAGAAAAAACACCTTTTTTTGCATAATGAAATGCAATGTTCATAATACAATAATTGGCATAGGGCACAATCTCCAACAGGTGAAACAAGCATAAAGAGAATGAGGTTAGGAAGTAATAGTAATAGGAAAGAAAGATATTATTTTCAATTATAGTTTCCCCCTTCAAGTATAAAGCATTGTTTTATGGAAGTATGGCTTATGAATGTTTCAATAATATAAGAGAATAATTCTTGAGGATAGTAGTTGCTGGATTGGATAAGGATATATTACAGGTCATGAAACCTTTCAGAGTTAGATCAGGATGGATCTTATTAGTCACGTAATATTGTAGGATCATAGAGGATCCTAGTGGGGCTCTGAGTTTGCAGTAAATCTCATGGTCATAGTAGACCAATTGTGAGTTTACAATAGACCTCTAGAGAAAATGAAAAAGATTGATGAATGCTAGAGTTCTAATAGTTCTCTAAAAAAGAATGACACAGGATGATTGTTTTAAAGAGACACGAAACTTTATTAACTAATAGCTAGAATAAATGATTCATATTAGACTTTTTTCTAACATCAACCCACTAATAATTAAAGCTAAAAGAAGGAAAACTTTATATGAATAATAATGATTATGAAAGGCAATGAAATGAAGTAAGATCAATGGCAAAATGTTTTTAATGACAAATGGAAGAGGCCGTGAAGAAATAAATGAAAGTAATGAAGAAAAGTCATTTTCAGAAAAACCAGTGTGGGAAAACTAGTGTATAAACGAAAATAACGTAAGAAAAGAGATAATCACGAGATAGGAAATGAGAAAACTAAGGTATGAAGAAGTTGATCAGCCTATGGACTATGATAATTCCAAAAGAATAGATTAGATGAATTCATTGACGAGGACAAAAGCTTTTTTCAACTAAACCAAGGATCCAAATCCAAATGGTTGAAGAATTATTACAATGAATACCATGATTTGGAGAATATGTATATGTTTTAGATTCTCATAATTCCATATTAGAAACGAACCAATTCTTTGAAAAGCATCATGAACATAAGCTCCCTGGAGACAAATGGGTTGAGTAAGTATCTAACGCCATAACCAGAACATGAGTCTGGAATTGTATCAAAGAATAATTCCATAATTAAGTACATCGTGTGTGGAGAAATTGTGTCATTACCTATATGCTCCAGGCAGCATACTACTGTAGGAAGATAAAGCTAAATCGATAATAGCCTTAGAAAAGGAACTAGTGAAAAATCTAGAAGGAGATTCAATGGAAATATCATATGGTATTGATAAGTCTACCAGTAGTACTGAAACCCCATAAGTTAAGTATAGTAATGAATAATGCAAGTATAGATGTAGGTTAAAGGAAGAATAAGTATGTATGAAGTTCAAGGTAAAAATTATGAACCAAGCAAGATGAAATTAGTGGTAGGCAATTTAGGGAATTATGAAACCTTGAGATAGTCTAAGCTTAGTATGAAATCTAGCTTTATAAGAAAAGTTATTGGCCAGAAGACCTTATAATGAATGAAGTCCTTCCTAAGCTACTAAGGTGATGAAAAAGGAAGATAGCTCTTGGGAAGAAGCCCAATTGAGCCAAGATAGTAGCTCTTAGGGATAAGCCTAATTAAGGTAAGAAAGATGAAATCTTATATGTAATGAATGCCAACGAGGCGAGGCAGATGAGAGGTAGCTCCTGGGGTAATGCCCAGATAAGCAAGAATGAATGATAGTAAGAGGCTGAGGACTAGATTCTAACTGAGTTGATAAAAAAATTTTAAAGGGTTGAGATATCTCCCTTAAGTTACCAAGCCACTAATTAACCTTGACTAAATAGTTAAGAAGGTCATGTTTAAGCACGGATAGAACAACAATATTAGGAGTAAAGAGTTAATAGCCACTGCCTTGATATCATTATGACCCTAACCCACAAAAAGTCAAGAGATCCTAAAGGCCATCACAAGATAAGTGAAGGTATTGGGTTCATGAATATGTTTATACAAGAAGACAGAATGGTAAGTTAAGACTCTAAGTTAGTGAAAACTAGAATAGGAAGCAAAGAAGTAGGATAAGCAATGAATGAAAATGAGAATGGTGATAAGGCGGCATTATAAGATATCTTGCCAATTGATGAACAAAAGAAGAAAGTAGGGATTGGATATCTTGAGGTTAAGCAGTAAATTGTCTAGAGGTCATATAGATAAGTCACGGCTTGAAAAGAAGCCTATTGTTAGCATTCTATAAGACCAATTTTGGCATGAGTACAGTGAAACCCCTTAGTGTTCTATAGTTAAACGTACTCAAGTATGGGAAATTCCAGGATTGGTGACCTACTGGAAGCAATAAATAATAAGAAAGATGTAAGAAGTAAGAAGGAAAAGATGTGCCAATTGTTAAAAAGGACACTACAAATTTATGATAATGCCAAATAAGTTAGGTTAAGGCATTTGTTAAGATTACAAAAAAAAAAGCATTGGTAGTCTAATTGTGGTTATCAAGAATGATGAGTTAAAATACTCCAAGATGTAAAAGAACATGAAAGACAACTAAGAATTTTTGAAACAATTGAAATGAAATAAATGACTTCATAAGCTCAGTACATGTAGCTCATAAAATTACAGTTAGTAGGTTATAGAATCTCTCACAAGATCGCAGTAGATCCTAATTAGACAAGTAACTTTATGAAGTGAGAGAGACCGAAAGTTAGTATAAGATGAGAAATTTACTAAGTTTAGCAATATATTATGAAAAATTTCTCTCAATTTGTCTTACCGCTTAGTTAAAAAGATAGTTTTGTGTGAAAGTAATTATGAAATGAATATTTATGAACTAATGAGGCTAAACCTTCTCCCCTATGTTAATATTCCTAATCCAATGATAACCCAGCGAGTCTATAACTATAAAAGTAACTATGGATCAGGGTATGGGTAATGATACATGGTTGAGTTGAGGGAAATAGCCTATGCTTTATATGATAAATTTTCTATGAAAATTTTATCCCCACCTATTGTAACGGTAAACATGCTCTCAAGATGTGGAGTTATTAGAAGTTAATAAGAGTAATAATCACTATGGTATTACCATAAAAGTTTTATGGAAACACTAAATGTAACATCCCAAGAAAGCTAAAATATATAGGAATGTAAAGGGATTTGGCAAAAATGGGCAAATACCGTTTTGCGTGAAATAGGGTAAAGAGGTCATTTTTCTCGATTGAACAAAAAAATGAGAAAATTATATTTTTCTCCCAAAGAATTATGAAAAGGACATCCATTTCCCTAAAGTCATAAAAAATTACTAAGTATTAGAAATATCTTTGGAAAAATTACACCTAATGATTCAAAAGTTTCAGAAATTATAATTTAACTTCTGGTCAGGGGTAATTTTGTAAATATGAAAAATTACTGTCAAAACAAAGTCCTCGACGAAAGATGTAACATCCCTAAAATGTTAGATAACTAAAAATGCATAAGAAATTTACAAAAATGGGCAGATAACGTTTTGCGTAAAATAGGGCAAAAAGGTTATTTTTCCCAATTGGACGGAAAAATGAGAAATTACATTTTTTCCTGAGAATTATGAAAATGATAATTTTATCCCCAAGCATATAAGAATTCACGTGGGGAGGAAAAGTCAAATATTTTGGCAAAAATTTCACCTGATGACCTAAAAGTTTTAAAAATTATAAATTTGCCCCGGGTCAAGTTTAATTTTTTTGATATGTAATATTACTGTCAAAACAAAGCTCTTAATGAGAAAAGTCCAATGGTATATGGCACTGAGTGTTAATATTCAAGAATGAGGAAACAATCAGTGCCAAAGGTTAAAAATAACTTTATATCGATAAAGCTGCTTTTTGATCTGCAAAAGCTAAAAAGTCAAAAAGAAAGGCTATTGGACATCACAAAATGAGCTTTTTAAATATTGTATATTAAAGTAATATCATATACAAATTCACTTTAACCTTGTATCAATAAAGTGAATTTACACTGTAAAAAGTAACTTTACCAGTCCAGGTATAAAGTAACGAACATAGGGTAATACTGGACTGGAAAAATTATGCAATGTCTTGTACAAGTGTACCATTATTAGGATGCCACATGTTAGCCCATGTGTCCAAATTGGAAGTCTTGGTGGGTAAGAAAAGGGAAGACTTAATGATTAAGTTTTCTTACTTAATCATGATTAGCTAAAAAGCAAGTGTAATTAGTGACATATTATATATACTCCCTCATGACTTGGCCGAACAAACACTACAGAGAAAGAGGAAGAAGTGGTCTGCAAAGTTGAGAGAAAGGAGGGAGCACGTGAAGAAGGAAAGAAAAAGAGAAGAAAAATAAGGAAGAAAAGCAAGGAAAATTGATAAGCAAACCTCTTGTGTTCTTTTAGTGTTCTAGTATAGTTTCTAAGCTCTATGAGTTAGTTCCCTTGAAATTTTCTCTCCTTCATCCACTGTTCTAATCTGGCCAAGCATGATTAATTGGAATAAAAGTTGTTTTTAAACCATAAAATCAAGAGAAAGCATAAGATTTTTCTAAAGGAAACAAGTATGGAATGTTTTAAGCAAGTTTGTGAAAGAACTATTCTTTTTCCTTTGGAGCAGATTTTTGGCCAGATCATTTGAGTGTCTTAAGGTTGGAATTTCATTAATTTGATGGCAAAAATGAATTTCCCATGATGAAAAACCTTAAAGATAAGGGTTGGCTCAAAGATAGAGCTTAAGATAAAGAGTTTGGGAATTTAAGGGTTTCAAGAGTTTTATGAGAACTTTTTGTGGTTAGCCATGAAATCAGTCACTTGAGCATGTGTTGAATGATGTTTAGGGACTTGAGGAAGCTTGGAAAAACTAGGGGAAGCTTTGGTTTAAAGAGGAAAGCCAAGTGCAAGCACCAAAGGTAGCTAAGTTTCATATTCTTGCTTTATGTTCTTTCATTGTCTTTCTATGATTAAATTGTGTTGTCATATTGAAATTGTGATTTCTTTGATTGGTCTTGGGTGTAAAATGAGGGGTTTTATTCCCTGAGATGTCTATTTTCTAAGCCGTTATGCTGCCGAATTTTTTATGACCAATGTGACAATTTATTGTTTAAATATGATTGATGTGATTAAATATAATCAAATGTGAGTTTTTTTAACATGATTGACATTATTGCATGAAATGTAAATTGCTATTGAGATTGCCCCCAATCTCATCCCCTCAAGTATCCTAAATGACTAGGCACAAGCTATGGCAAATGAGTCCAAAAAGCTAAGGAGAATGAAGAAGAGGAAGATGCTTAATGATGTCTTCAAGTTATGATTGTATATTTTGAAATTATTTATAAAACCATGTATATGCTTTTAGATCTATACCATTGTGCTATTATGTCCTTATGAGCATTATGAAATGTTTGGCATAGATTTGAAATATAGAATGATCATGTGAGCTTTTTATGAAGTCTACTTTGCCATGATATATTATTAGAAGTTTATTTTACAGCAATAAAAGTAAAGTTTACACGGTTTGACTGAAATAGGGCAAGTAAGTCAAGTGTTATATATTATCAGAAACAAGAGAGAACAATCTTTCCGATGAGCTAAAGAACACATAATTTAGATGTATGTACAATTTATAGTATAATTTTGAAGTTCATGATCAAAACTGGACAGTGATGTGAAGGCTGCGAATTTTACTAAATATATTACTTCTCTTTGAAAAGTGATTTAAAATCGTACAGAGCTTCAAAAATTTAGTGGTTCCCATTTATCAAAATATCTACCTTTTGAGGTTAATATGTCACTGGTTTGAGTTCAAATGGAGCTGTATAGTGAGAGATATACAAGTTTACCTAAGACTGTTCCAGAAAAAGTGATGTTCTGATCCCTAGTGATTCAAATTGAAGTCGTGCCCTGTCTAGACTAATTAAATGTATAATAAAAATATGAAGGCAATTAAACATATATATCTTTCCAATTTCATATAGAATACATGATTTGGATCAATATAGAGTTAGATATGAATTTTTAAATTTATGGCTAAAATCCTAGAAAAGAGAGAAATGACCATTTGTATAGTGTAAGTTTGAGTAATAAATTGTACTAATTGGTCAGGTTAAAGGAAATTTTCATATTTTTATATTGTACATCAGGTTTCTATCTGCATTTAGAGATTTTAACCAAATTGATACGATTTTTCTGAATTAAGTTATGATTTTTCAAAATTCGTTCAGAAAATTTAAGAACCAAATGAATAGTACCACATTTTTTTTTATTTAAATATTTTGGTTCTATTAATGGTTCAAACTCTTAATATGAGCTATTTGGATATTGTACATACTATAGTCTATGGGAAAATAAAGGAAATAAGTAAAGTGTTACAAAAGAAGTCCAATGGTATATGGCACTTAGGGTTAATGTTCAAGAATAAAGAAATAATCAGTGCCAATTGTTTAAAAGTAATAGTAAATCGATAAAGTAACTGTGGGCCCTACTGATGATTAAAAGAAACTGGGATAGGATATGAGTCATACACAGATATCATTTGGGACAGGATAATTATTAAAATATAAAAATAAAATTAGAATAGTCCTATAGCCAAAAAATGCAAAGTTACTATAAAGACGATTTTATCGGTATGGTTAAAAAGTACCCGGTTCAAGATATATCTGGACCAGGAAAAATTAAGCATTCTTGGACACTTAAACCACTCATTTCCTGCATTTTTGGGGCAGCTTTGGGTAGCATGTTTTTGTTTGAAAACTTCCTCAAGAAGTTGTCACTTTTTAACCAAAAAGTAATGCAACTTTAATTAAGGGTCAATTATGATTAAGCCACAAAATTAACCACTTAATCACTCACTTTTCCACTTCATTTTCACAAGCAAGCAGCAATAAAACAGAGGCTAAAAAACACAAAGAGAGAAGAGAGAAAGAGAGAAGGAAAACAAGAAAGCACAAGGAAATCAAAGGTTCAAGTTGGTAAGTTAAATTCTACCACTTCAAGCTTGTAATATATGGTGTTTAAAGCATGATCCATGGATTTTATTTCCCTCCTCCTTATCTTAGGGTTCTGTCCATGGCATGATTTAGCAAGAAATGGAGTTTTCCAACCATAAATTATAGGGGAAATGCTAGACTATACATTTAAAGCTTGAATATGCAAGTAGTTTGTTGTATAACAAAGTGTAGCAATTTTTCTTGAATTTCCCTGATTTTGGATGAGTTACTATTCACACTCAGAGTTGGAATTTCATGTTTTTGATGCCAAAAATGAGTTCCTCATGGTCCAAAACCTTAGGAACAATGGATGATTTCATGAAAAAGCTTAAGATTAAGAAAGTGAAATTTTTAGATTTTTGAAGCTTAATTTGGAATGAAAAATTGCCAAACTAGAGATGGAATTTGGTAATTCTAAGGCCATATTTGGATTCCTCATGAAAAATTACATGGAATAGAGGTATAATTCATCATTTTTGAGTTAGAAATGAATTTTTGGTGAATTTTTGAAGAATTGAACACTTTTTGAAGAAAGTCACGGAACCATCAGCTTGAGTAGTTGTTTGATGATGCATTAGGACTTGGAGAAGCCCAAGGAAGCTAGTGGGAGCATTGGTATCTAGTTGAAGAGTAAGAGAAAGAATGAAGGTAGCAATTTACCTATTCTTACCTTATATTGTCATGTGATTTTCAATGAGTTTGATGACTTGCCTATTATTTGCTATGATCAATTGTGATACTTTGAGAATGTTGGCTGAGTTAATTGATGGTTTTGAGACCTCAGGATGTCTAAAATACAAAATGAAACTCTGCTAAAATTTTTGTAAAATATGATGGCATAAATGCTTAAAAGTATTCACATGATATTTTGTGATGATTATATGCTTAATGTGATAATATGATTGCATGAATGGTGATTGCTACTGAGATTCTTTGCATCTCACCCCCCTTCAATGACTAACCATGCTAGGGAGAACCAATGCAAAAGAGCTAAAGAAGGAGCAAAAGGCATGAAGAAGGAAATGATGTTGCAAGCCATTGTGTTATAATGTGAATGATTATTTGTGCCTTGTTTTGTATGAAATGGTAAAATAGTGAATATTATGTTAATGTTGTAGAAAATGTATGAGAATTTCCAGTTCTGAATTTTGGAATATGAAGTTATATTCTACCAATTTACATGCTAAAATGAGTTCATGTGCATGGGTTTTGGCAAGTAAATTTTAATATAGGTTGAAACAGGGCATTTTACAGGTGAGTCTACTTAACTCATCCATGTTCTGCATTTGATATGAGTTTATATTTCTGGAAATTTTTAAGCCAGATAGAGGACAAGTCAAGCTTTAGAATGACACCTAACTCACACCAATTGGAGTCGTATACAATTAATGGTGAATTTTCAAAATCAAGGTTCAGAACAGGGCAAGAATGGGAAAACTGAAAGCTAAAAAGTAAGTACTAGAAAATTCAAAGCTAATATAAAATCGTACACAGCTCCAAATATTCAGTGGTTTATTAAAAAAATTTCTATGTTTTAAGTTTCATATTCCACTGATTTGAAGTTAATTAGAGCTATAGAATAGGAGATATGGAGTTTTTCCCAAAACTGTTCCAGTAAGAGTTGGATTCTGACCCTTCATGATTTAAGTTAAATTTATGCCCTATGTAAGTAAAATAAATGTATAATAAAATATTTATATAAGTGTACATGTAGAGATTTACAATGACATAGATTATGTCCATAAAACTGTAAGATAGAAAAATGACCAAATAAATAGTAAATGTCCATAAAATTACTGTACAAATTGGTCCAATGAAGTTACTGGTTTATATTTTTCTCATGTAGATATGAATTTAAGAAAATTTTAGAGACTTGAATCACATCAAGATGATTTATTTAGATTTAGTTATGGATTTTCAAAGTTTATTGGATAAAATGGAAATTGACAAGTAAACAATACCCCGAATTTTGAAAAATTCTGTTTTTATTATATTATTATTCTAGTCTCTAAACCATAATGAAAGATATCTAAAATAATATAATGCATGGAAAATGGGTCATAATATAAGGTGTTACACTAAAAACCTCAAATGACTTTGAAATAAGAGAAAGTGGACTTGAGGTAAGGAAAAAAATTGAAAAGAAGACAGAGATAGTCTTATAAGTGTTATTTAAGCAAAGCTAATACAGTAAGTTTATGTTTTAGTAGATAAATGATTTATGTGATAGTCTAAAGTTAGACAAAGGAAAGAAAGGAATAAAATCAAGTGCCAATAGAAAGATCATAGTACAAGCAAGATAAAGGAAAATCATGGAAGTGAAGATAAACACATTATATAGAAGTTTATAATACCCTGAAATCAAGTGAAGTTATAATGTATATGATATTTCCTAGTATGAAAATTATTAATTAGACCTCATAAATACAGTAAATAAGTAAAAGATACCAGAGTAAAATGTTGACTTTTAAGTCAAGTAAAGAAGAAAGAAAGTACTTATGCTAGTAAAAATGGTCCAAAAATAAGAAAATGGAAGCTTAGGTGAAGCAAAGATATCTAAAGTTATGTCAACAAGGGATATCTCTAAATTTTAAGGACGAAATTTATTTTAAGGAGGATAGAAATGTAATATCCTAAATTTTTATCAAAAATTTAGTAATATAGAATGAAGAAATAGAAGATATCTTGAAATGTATGAGGAATTATAGAAAATAGAGAGACACAGAAAAAAACAGTGAACAGTAAAAGGTCATTTTCCAGGTTAGATTGAAAAAAGAGAAAATTATAGTTGTGCCCTAAGAAATAAGATTTCTTTCCGAAATTGTCATTAGAATAAAGAATTTTATTTGTGCTAGTCCCTGGGTAAAATAACAAGAACGGACCTGAAAGTTTCAAAAATTATAAATTTATCCCAAGTTAAGCGTATTCTTATAAATATGAAAAATTGCAGTCAAAATGAAACTCTTGATGAGCTAAGCCCAATTGAATACTGCTTAGAAGTCAGTTAGATCAATATGATTTTACATTGGGCATTAAGTTCTAAAGTTAAAATTTAACCGGATAAAAGTAATTTTATACTGCAAAAAAAATAGTATAGTGTCAAGGACAGTGAATGAACCCTACTCAATTACATTTTGAGACAAGAAAATGATTTTTAGTCCAAAATTAAATTTTGGATAATCCTGTATTATTTTAATGACAATTACAGCTAAAAATATTCAATCGGTATGGGTAAAATTAATCGATAAAGGTTATATAGTGTGTACTTGAACTTTGAAAATTAACTTTACTTTCCTTTGAGTTTTTCTTGTAATTAGAAGCTTAAGGCCTTGTTTTATAATGCAATAGAATTCAAAGAAGTGTTATAAGATCAAAGAAGTGTCTAAAAAGTTTGAGAGCAAGGAAAAGCTATAAGGTAGTTCACTAACCTAATCTTGCATTATATTGTCATATAGTATGCAATGACTTTGTTGTTAAGCCAATTTGTGATGATTTGTTAATATTGGTTGAATTATCTGAGGGGTTTTAAGACACCAAGATGTCCCAAATACAAGGGGAAACTCTGCCCAATTTTTGACAAATATTTGAGCATAAATGATTTTAAATGATTAAATGATGATTTGAGATGTATGCTTGCAATATGTGATGATATGTTTGTTGAATCAAGAGTTTTGATGATTCCAAGCCAACCTTCAAGAGCTTGGAATAAAGATATCAAAGGTGTACAAAACGTTTCAAGTGAAGGAATTCTGGAGAAATAAGTGCAAGGATAGATGTAGGATGTTTAGTTGTGTTTTAATTTGAGTAAAAGACTTTGATTCGGTGAAAAGATGTTTTAAAAGCTTGATTCTATGTTAATTCATGGAATATTTGAAAAACACCCACCAACAGACGAAGTTTGAAAGGTTTATACTGATCTGTCATCTTGGAAATTTGAACTTTGGCTTTGAAAATTCGAATTTCGTATTAAAATTGAATAAATCTGAAGAGATGCTTCTCTGACAGATGAATTTTGACTTGAGAAAATTTAAATTTTGATAAGTGTCTGAAAGGAGCTTTTAGTAACAGACAAACTTTAGGTTTTGAAAATTCGAATTTCAGACAAAATGTAACTTATGAAAACTAATGAAATTTGTCTAAAATTATGTCAAAGTTCATCTGAAATCAAGTTGAGATTGGGCTTCATAATTGCTCACTGACAGACGAACTTTGAACATGAAAATTCAAATTTCAGAAACTAAACTTGTAAGTCTGTTATAATGATATGTTTACATACAAATGACAGTATTCATATATTCAAATTTTGAAGTAAGTCTGAAAAGAGGTATCTCTGACAGACAAACTTTGCCCCTTGAAAATTCAAATTTCGAATAAGATGAACTACTGTGCTTATAAACCAGCTACTAATAGACGAATTTTGGGGTTTCAAAATTCAAATTTCGAAGGCATTGTAGCAAATTGAAAGTACTGTTCATACTTAACAGAATGCCTTCAAACATGAAAATTCGTATGTCACAACATAGAAACACTTTCCAAAGATCAAAATTCAAATTTTGCTTCATGACAGACGAACTTTGGGTATTCAATGTTGAAGTCTTTAGCCTTTGGTCTCTGCAAAATTTGTCTATTGGCCAACTGAAATTTGAACTTCAGAATGTCAGAAGCATTAAATGCGGTTAGTTAACGAATAATTTTTCAGAGTAATTGTTGGATAACTTCTCCAACAGATAGATTTTATCTCTAACGTATAGTTGAGACCTAAATCAGTAAATATAACATCATTTGAAGTTGTGGGTAATAATTTTAACTTTGTATATACTGAAACTCTACCAAATCATCTACTCAAAGTCTCTTACTCTCACACTTCAATATTTGCACTCCAACTTTTATATTCACTCTGTTTAAGAGAGTTTATTCATTGTAAACAATCTTATCTTCATCTAAAAGAAAGATTTACTTGTGAGGAAATATCACAAGGGATTGGGGAAGCACTTAGCAAGAGTGCATAGAGTGAAAGAGTGAGCTTTAGAAACAGAGCATCAACTTTGTACTGAGGCATTTGCAAGAAACCCACTGAATTCTTGCAGAATAGTGAAAAATCTCAAGTTGTGACTTGGGGACTAGACATAAGTCAAGTGGAGAGACCGAACCAGGATAAATATCTGAGTTTTCTCTTCCCTACTGCTACTTTTACAGTTTGTTCTTTTATACTCTATTTTACCATAATACTTTGGTTCCTTCACCTTCTTGACATTTTGCAGAAAATTTGCAATCTTCCCAATTCACCCCCCTCTTGGGAAGCCAGCTTATCTAACAATGTTTGCTTGATTGGTGGTAACTACTGAGATTCCATGAATCTCATCCTTTCCAAATGTTAATTTATTTTAGGTTCAACTCATAGCAGGGTTGCCCAAGAAGACAAAGGCAAAGAAAGAGAAGTTAATGTACAAGTTATTAATGCTTAGGATGCTTTTACTTTATGAAATGTTATGTAAAATAATATGGAACTTGTTACGTTATTTTCCCATTAATTGCCCTGTTTCTTACTTTTCCTATGTAGACAAACTTTTTAGCTATTTTAGAGACTTGAATCACCTTGACCTAATTTTTGTAGAATTAATTATAAATTTTCAAAGTTTGTTGGTACAATGAAAAATGCCAAATGAGCGGTACCCATGAAAAAAGAAAAAACTGTTTTTATTATATTTTTATTCAAACTTCTAAACTATTATGAAAGGACTCCTTATTAGTCTAATACATGGAAAAATGCGCCTAAGATTAAGGTATTACAGCTAACAATCCCTGGTGAAGAATCCAACACTAGTAAGGAAGGGACCAAGGAGGGCTTGGGAAAGGAGAATTGAGAGTACTTGTATGTGTTGGGGTCATTTCCCTTTTGTCATTGTTGTTTTGTTGTGTTTGTAGTAAAGTTTCATTTGTATTATTGTACAATACTACATGTATCTTAGTGTACCTTTGTTATGCTAGGGTTGAACTGTTGTATGGCCCTTCTTATACTCCAAATGCTTGATGTATGGGCCTTGTGTATTGATTGGCCTATGATTATTGTAGCATTCTAAGGAAGTTAGATAACTAAAATGCATAAGAAATTCACAGCAACGGATAGATACCGTTTTACGTGAAATAGGGTAAAGATATCATTTTTCCCGGTCAAACAAAAAAATGGGAAATTATGTTTTTTCCCCTAGAGATTATGATAATTACAATTTAGTCCCTTAAGCATAAAGAGTTAGGGTTAAAGAAAGTTGAAAATTTTGGAAAAAATTACAGCTGATGACACAAAAGTTTAAAAAAAATAAATTTACCCCGAGTCAAGGGTAATTTTGTATATTTTGTAAATAGACAAAATTATGTCAAATTGAAGCTCTCAATAAGATGAGTCCAATGGTATATGATACTGAGGGTTAATATTTAAGGATAAAGAAATAATCAGTGCCGAATGTTAAAAAGTAACTTTTTTACTGATAAATCTGCTTTTTTATCTGCAAAAGCTAAAAATGTAAAAAGAAAAGCTATTGGACATTGTAAAAGGAGTTTTTTAGAGACATGATAATAAAGTAATATGAGACACAAGTTTACTTTATTCCTGTTCCAATAAAGTGAAATTATACTGCAAAAGTAACTTTACCGATCTAGGTATAAAGTAACTGATACAAGGTATTACTGGACTAGAAAAATCATGCAGTATTTTAAAGGTAATTATCTCTCAATTAGACACCACCTGCCAATCCACAAATGACCAAAATGGTGTCTTAATGGTTAAGGAAAAAGGGAACTTAATTATTAAGTTTTCTTAATTAATCAAGAATTAGCAAAAGTAATCTTAATTAATTGCCTTTATATATACTCTCTCCTCCACCATTTGTACGAGACACAGACTTAGACAAGAGAAGATGAGCAGTCTAAACAATTGGAGGAATGGAAGGCCGCTACCTAGGTGAAGGAAAAAAAAAAAAGAAGAAGGGAAAGAAAATCCAAGGAAAATGGTAAGTTTGCTAATTTGCAATCTTCAAGTATTCTACCATAGTTTCTTGGTAGTTTGAGCTAGTTTCCTTGAATTTTATCCTCCTTCACTTGTAGTCCAATCTTGGCCTAAGCATGATAATAAGAGGGAAGGAGTTTTTGAACCATAAATTGATAAGGAAATATGGGTTTTTACCAAAGAAAGCAAGATATGTGAGTTTTGAAGTAAGTAGTTGAAAAACCCATTTTTCCTCTTGGGTATAGATTTTGGCCAGCTCAAAAGTGTGTCTTAAGGTTGGAATTTCATTAATTTGATGGCAAAAATGAATTCCCCATGATTAAAAAACTTAAAGATGATCTAAAAAATTAAGCTTAGGATAAAGAATTGAGACTTTAGGGTTTTATATGAGACTTTATGAAGTAGTTACTTGTTCTAGTGGCTTGAACAATTGTTTGATGATGTTTAAGGACTTGAGGAAGCTCAAGAAACTAAAGGAAGCTTTGGTTTAAAGATGAAAGCCAAGAGATATCATCAAAGGTAGTTAAGTTCCATGCACTGTATCGTCATCTTGCTATGTTAATGTTTTGAAATGTGCCATATTGTTTTCTTATTGTTTAATTAGTTATTTGACTACTTAAAAGAGGGTTTTTGTTCCCTGGAATGTCCATTTTTTAAGTTGTTATGCTGCTGAATTTTCTATGAACAATACGGTGTTATATGTTTAAGCATGATTTTTATGATGCTTTCATAAGTTGCTTGATAATGTAATGTGTGGAATGTGGCTTGCTACTGATATTATTATATATAATCACCCCCCTCAAGTATCCCAAATGCTAAGTTCAAGCTATGGCAAGGCCATGGAGAAGTTCAAGAAATAAGCAAGAGAAATGAGAAAATATTGAAGCATGTTTATTTAGAGAGTTATGGCACTCTAGTTTGTGACAATTTGTATACAATAATATGTGCCTTTGTAAGGCTATGCTTTGCTACCATTATGTTTATGTAAATCTATGGTAATGTATGGTTATAGCATGAACAAGTTTTGAGCAAAGTATGTGATGTATATGAATGTTTTTATCATGATATGATGAAAGCGGGCTATTCTGAACATGTCCTAGTTATGCAATTACTGTTCATTTGAATTGCATTAAGGCATAAGAGTGTTTCATACGTTCAGAAACTTGACAAATTGGGCTTCCCAACAAGCCAAAGAACACCTGAATTGGGCATGTATACAATTTATAGTATATTTTGGAAATTAAAGGTCAAAATTGGATAGTGTTGTGAAAACTATAATTTTTACTGTAAGTATTACTTTTTTTTTTAAAGTGATATAAAATCATACATAAATCCCAAAATTCAGTGGTTTGCATTTATGAAAAACTCTATGTTCTAAGTTTAATTTCCCACTAGTTTATAGTAATTGGAGCTACACAATGAGAGTTATATATTTCTAGAACTATTCCAATAAAAGTGAGGTTCTGACCCTTAGTGATTTAAGTTAGAATCATGCCCTACACAAGTTAAATAAATGCACAAGAAAAGTATGGTTGTAAATTAGATATACAAAGCTTTTCTACTGATGTAAAGAAAGCACGAATTGGCCTAGGATAGAATATGAAATAAATTTTTGAAGTTAAACCAAAAAACCTGGAACAGAATTATTGACCATTTAAACAATGAATCTTTAAGAAATAAACTATACAAATTGGTCCAGTTAAATTCAAGTTTCATATTTTTCCCTCACAGAGCATGCTTCTACCTCCACACCAATATGATTTTTTTGGATATTATTATGATTTTTGAGAGTTCGTCCAGAAAACTTGAGTACCAAATGAAGAGTACCACATTTCTTATTTTAATTATTTTGGACCCTTTGATGATTCAAGCCTCTAATATGATCTAATTGGACAACGAATATGCTATACTACTTGGGAAAACATGTTTTGAAAGTAAGGTGTTACAGTTATGCTTGTGGTTTGATTAATGTCAATCATGTCCTATGTGTGGTATGTAATGTTTCAACTAGAAATGTTTGGTTGTGTTGGAGTCAAGATTGGTGACTCTAAGTCCCTTTGGATATGTATGTTTGCTTGTGAGCTTGGTATTGTTTTCGGGTTCTTGATTTAGGGTTCACGGGAGTCAAAACTCAGAGGAGGGCTTTCTTTGGGTTGAAGCCTTTTTGGACATACTCCTTGTGTCTTGTGTGATATGTTGGTATGACCTTTGGTTGCCAATTGCCCTTTATTAGCAATTGGAGGTTTTTGGTTTTTGGTTTTGCTTGACCAATTTTGTTTCGAGTGTCCAAAATCTACATACGAAGGCGTTTTGAGGTGTGGTTGGTGTCAATAGTTAGAATGGGATTAGAGTGACTTGTAGGCTTTAGGATCAGGTTAATCAAAGATTGGAGCATGGACGTTCATTGATTGGATCAGCAATTTGCTTATGCAAGTTATGTCATTAGTGTCACAACGCCATAACCGGGGCTGCATCACTGAGTTTTTCTATCTTACTTTCTTTTTTGTCCAAAATGCTTGCATGCCACAACACCATAATTTAGGTTGCAACTCCACTATTCCATCTTGTCTCCTTTTTTCTGTTTCTATGCATGTTGGTTATCTATAAGGGTTTTTGAGTATAGGGTATTTCACCTTAACTCTTATCATGTTTAAACAATACAAAATTCATGTCATATGGATATTCCTTAGCTAGACAATAATGAATCAATAAGCTGTTTCAGTAATCCCTCTATTGCCATCCAAGCTGAAGATAAGTAAATTCCCAATTTATTCCTCCCAAAATCGAGTTTACTTGCAACATAAAAGAAAGTAGGAATGAAGGATAAGCAGGAGCCATTATATTATAATCTCAAAAGTGCTTTAGCACAGGAGATGGATTCATTTTGTGTGAACCTATAATCATATAATGCATGCTATCTATTAAAGTATACACACAGCAAATAATAAGAGCCCGGAATTTCCACAGTAATACTAATACAACACTTAAAAAAAAAGAAAGAAAATTGACCAAATCTTATGAGGAAGCTACTTTGTCTTAGATTTTAGGATTAAACATTGATGTTAATAATTTAGTTGACTCTCACACTGAAATGAAGGGCAATCTTGAATATCAAAGTACTCAAATTAACAAATGAATCATTCCAAATGTACTTAAGTAAACCAGACCACTTTCCCTTGTCATCATTAACTTGAAAAGGCACAACAAGTCTTTGACAAAGAGTTACAAATTAAATATAACCCAACAATCTCATGCATGAAATGTTACGTCACTTTCACATCAATTGCTAAGCCATTAAAGCAAATTCACCATCATCCAACCTTAAATTTTTTTATCTAAAACAAGCATGATGAAGGACCCACTAACTTGTCTTAACGTTGGTGCATAGACAAACCTAAATAAGGAAGCTAAAATGCAACCATATGTGTGTGTGTCTAATGACAATTTGCATTCCCATCAATATAACACAGCAGAAAATGGGGAGAAATTTCCTATTCTATCAACAAAGCAAATCAAGCCAACAAAGCATGTGTCCAATACAGTCCTTCCAATAAAGACTTAAGAGGATCTCCTATAAAAAACACAGAAACAATTTCAAAATTAACCTCAATGCAACCCATAATGCAGCCACCTCAGAAAGAATTTCAAGGGAATATGAAAGACTCAGATTGGTCATGACAATGTAATGGAACTATATCAGTTAAGACACTTTCACTTAAGAATAAGAAAACAAGGCATAACAATCCAAGAAGTTATCAAAATCACAAAGTACAAACAACTTAAAGAGCCTCAGTTCTGCACCATTATCTTAGCCCCTCAACCAATTAAAGAGAATCACCAAAATTTTCAGCAAAAATTACTTGTGAGCATGCTAGGATTCACAATTTTGCAAGAGCAAATTGAATGCACAAATCAAAAAAATCTCAGGGCAACTTTGAAGGACAAATTTGAACTATTCAATAAACTCTAAGAACAATTTAATCTGCCCAGAAATTTTAGAAACTCTTGCTAAAATTAGCAAAAGCCCATTTCCCACAAAGACCCAAAAAAATATGAAGATGTATAGTGTAATCTCCCAATAACAGAAAAGAAATGATGAACTTGGATGATGAAGGAGGGGGCTTACATGAATAGAGCACAGTAGAGATTGGACTTGGGGACGGTATGGACTTGCTGAAATGATAGAGAAGTGATGAACTTGGAGAACCCATGAAGAAGCCCCATGCCGTTTGGGATGATACAAACTTAGGAAGCTACGAAAAAGCAATATAAACTTGGGGAAGCATGGAGAAGCCACAGACTTCATGAAGTGATGACCGGAGGCAGAGATCTTTAGATCAAATGAACTAATTTGACAAGAAACAAGAAGATTGTGTGAAAAAACAAGAAAGAAAAGAGGAGGGAAAAAGTTCATATGTGGCCAAAGACTTGAGAAAAAGAACGAATCAAACAAATGGGTATATGGAAAGCAAATTTTTTTTTTAAACATATGTAACCGCCTATAATCTTTTGTAAGTGTAGGTGGTTATTTCAAATAACCTCTTACCTTTTTATAATTTTTTTTAAATTAAATGTAGGCAATTATTCCAAATAATAATAGATTTGTTGACGGTTACTTAAATAACCGCCTAAAAAATTTTTTTTTTATTAGTGGTTATTTAAACAAACTCTTCTAAATCCTCCCACCTAACTTTTCTTTGAGTTTTTTAACTGCCTACGTAAATGTGTCCAGAAAATTCATTTTTGTACAAGTGAATTAGGGGCCTGTAGTTTAATATGAGTGGGGCGTGATCTATTATATTGAATTTCAAGCTTAATACCATCGTGGCAACTTTTAATATTATAATAAATATAAGATCTCTTTTTTATAGTATGAAAAAAGTTAACTTTTTTTTACTACAAGAGTTAATTGTATTTCATAATTATAAATACATTAAATGGAATATTTTAAAATATATATCAAAATATGTTGAGAAATCACTATATTCCAAAGAAGTGTTTTAAAAATTAAAGATATCAATGTTCTAAATTTGATATGATATGATGATCAAAATTATTTTCATCTGATTCTTATATTCCATTTTTTTTTTTACTTTTGTATGCTATTTAAGTCTTTTTAGAAAACATTGTGATAAGGCAGAAGTCTTTTTTTTTAAAAAAAAAAAGGGGGGCAAAACGGATGGCCCTTTTAACACGTGGACTGACTGGGGTTGCGGACCTAAATTGGCTCATTTGAAAAAGGGTTACTCTTTCAGGCGCCAGCCCACTTTTTTTTTTATTTTAACAGGTGAAATGGGCTCGACATATTTCACTGACTCTATCTAAATATAAGCATACTAATTCGATCAAGTACAATAAAACCTTTCATTGACTGAGAACTGAAATAAAACACAAGATATTTTTCTGTCGATAGAACAAGAAGAAAGCACTTAAAAATTCCACCAAAGAGTGTTGAAGAAACTCTGGTAGCCAACGATGGATATATATATATATATATGGGCATGGCAAGATCACTCTACACAACTCAATGACTTGTAACTCTATAATATACATGCATACAAGCATCCATGCATGTAAGCATATACAAATACATACATATACATAGGTGTACGTCTGTGTGTGTTTTTGTTTAAGTGATTTAGTTTATTAATAATAATATTTTAAAAAAAGTCATCAAACTAGTAAAGATATTGATTCAAAGATTCATTAGTAGTCAAATCAAAATTAAATTAGTTATAATTTAATAATTTATTTTTTAATTTTCCATGTCTCACTTACTGGAATAATATTTGTTGTTGTCTTATTTTCTTTGTAAAAAATATTATATCCAAAATAAAAAGAAATAGCTTGTATTGGTTCTTAATTAACTTTATCAGTTTTTGAATTCTTTTTAAAATACTCCGAACTAGGCTAAAGTTCAATTTATCGGTGTATCCATTAAATTATGTGTTGCAATAGAATTGCTATGTCAATTTTGACCTTTATTAACACTTAATAGTTAACATTTAAAAGAAAAAACCAACTAAATTGGGGTGCAAACATGGACATAGGCACGAAGCCATAAACATGAAGGTAACAAAAATTGTTGTTTTTAAAAACACCAATTAATATAAGAAAAGTTGACATTTGTATTTAATGGCCAACTTTAGTTTCCATTTTTAACACCAACTAAAGTCCTCATCTTTATTGGCACTGAAATAATTGGTATTTCTAAAATGCATATAAAGGTAATAAAATAAACTCCAATTATTATTTTTTTTTGGTGTAGTGAATTTTCTTACCGTTATTTTTCAATTACATTTTTTTAATCTTTTCAATTACTTTTGGTCTATTATTCTATATTTGTTTGTGAGAAGTATTCTATATTCTTTTGCATTGATGTATTCCTGCTTTATCAGATTTTATTTGTCATTAATTGTACTTTGACGTTACTCTTCTAGTACTCTTACTCTAGGATCCTGTTTAAACAAAAACGTTGCCATTCTAGTATCCATTTATTTCTTTTCTTCTTTCTTTTTATATTTATGAGATGCATTTAATATTTATAATATGCTTAACTTATTTTTTTTGCACTAAGGGTACCCCCATTTGATAGTCAAAAATTGATATTTTTTAGATATAGAGATTATTGAAGTAGGTTTTGTCTCTCATAATAAAGTTTTTTCTATACCTTGAACAACATGCAACATGCTGAAATTATTTTAACCGAATTAATTAAATAAAAAAATATATATAAGAAAATAAATTTTATTTGGCAAAAAATTGCATTTATTGAAAGTGGACTTATTTTTATTTTTCCTTTCATCAATATTCTACTCATTCTGTTTCTTTTCAAAATTTTCACAAAAGTTGAGAAAAATCATATATGTCACTTATTCTTTCCCTCATTAAGTCTTAACACTTTATAGTATTCTAATTTTTTAGGATGGGTCTGAGTCTCTAGAATTAAGGAAGAAATTGAAGCCTTTTGAGAAGGTCCCTTACGAGAAATGCCAACAGCCAATTGGTGACTTTTCTCATCTGATTGCAATCAACGAAATGGATTGAATCTAAAAATGATAAAAAATGACGAAGAAAACTGAACAAGCAACATATTATTACACGATGATTATTTAATATAAAGATATATATACATCTGTACTTATAATTTATGTATTATTCATATAGTTTTGACATAATTCAAATAGTGGAAAGCTTCTTAATTATACCTAACACAAAGCCCTCCATTTTAAAGCACTTTTTAATGCAATCTTTTTGCTTTAACATATAGCTCTTGGCACACCATCCTGGAACAGAAATCCCTCTTCCTAGCTGGACCGGGATTATTTATTCAGCAATTTTTTAAAAATCAAATCAACCAATATTGAACATTTTGGTTAGAAAAAAATTTGAACATTGAGATATTAATTTAAAAATAATTCACCACGTATTATCTTTCTTAAATCTTGAATTGAATAGCTTAGCAATACTGTTTTTTTTCCATATATTTAGAAATATTTTCAAATATTTGACCAAAACAATAAGAAACCTTTTATTGATTGAGAATTGAGATCAAACATAAAATATAGTTACCTGAGGCTGAAGCAAAAAGAAGAAAGCCACCAAAGAGTGAACCTTTCATTGCTCTTTTAAGAAAACAATAAGATCAAAATCAGTAGAGCAGTAATGCATATAACAATCCCGATAGGCGTTGAGCGAAACCATTCTACCACAATTTCCATTTAATTTTCTCTTTTAATATCTGATTCCTAATGCTTTGACTGGTATATATATATATATAAGAGCTCTATGACATGGAAACCATTATATATTTAGTGAATGGTTAAGGTGATTAACATGCTTTAGGTGGTTGGGGGATTTAGATTCGTCTAAAATCTTTTTTGTTTATTTGGTATGAAAATCAATTTTTTGGAAGAACTTTTTTCTGACTAATTTATCACCTTATGTGCTTCTTTAATATCCATGTCCTCTTAAATAGTTTTGAAACATCAACCAAAAAAGAAAAGGAAAAAAGAAAAAGGAAAAAGAAAAAGCAACATGCGAATTTAAAGCATATAAGAATATCATCATGGAGATAGGCTTCATGAATATTGGTAACCATTTACAGCTCTCTGAGCTGTAATCCTACGTTTGATATACAATACAGAAAAATATGAAAAAGATAAAAAAATAGAAAAAAAAAAAGAAAGATACACCTAATTGAGGTAGGAAAGAGAATTGGCATTAATTACAATAAAATTCCTTTAGGGTTTAAGTCATTGAGGGAATGGGGTAATACCAAACATAACGTAAGTGATTATACGTTTCCTAAAACGTTAAAGTGATCAAAATTCCTTATGGGTTAAGTTTTATAGGCTATTTTGATCTACCTGAAAATAATCTTTTGAAAAAAATTTGAAACAAGTTTTAGCAAAAGCAATATATATATATTCAGAAGAAAAATTTGTAATTAGCTGTTTCGTAAAAAAATCATGTTGTTTAGATTACATGAAATATACCGGCGGCAACAATAAGTCTAATGGCATTGATGCCAAATAACAAGATGTAGCAAGATGGATATCATCATCATCATATTGGAAGATAAACATAATCATGAAAAATGGTAGCCAGGTCTTTTTGAAGAAATAAGTTTGGGTTAATTTAATATGATTTTGTCTTACAAATTAAAAAACTAAAATTATTTATCTTTTTCTATTGCTTATTAGTGTGATATCAACATAAAACCAAATAATTTATTATTATCCTTCCACTATTTATTGAAAATATTTTTAAATATACCAATACTATATTTTTTTGGGTTACATATTTTAAAAAACTGAAATATTATTGTACAATTCACTGCTTTTAGTTCCTTTCGAAAAATGAGCGTGTGCGTCCAATGAGAAAATTGAGTCCACCATATGAAGCTCATTTTCAATTAAACTTTCCCTTTCAACCAAAGTTTGGCTGCATATAAATGTTTAATTATGAATTTAAGCTCAGCTAAAAATATTACACAATTCGAAAATTTTTTTTACTGGGGCAATTTGAAATTGTTGGCTTCAGCACGCTTAGTACAAATTATTGTACGTTCGTATGAAAATTAATGGTTTTCTATTTATTTCAGGAAGTACATTTTAAGGGAAATCAAAGAGCATTAAATTGCTTGAAAAAGATTTTATCATCCGGGTACCGTATTACGCATTGTTTTGCATTCCCACGTCGCATATTACCAAGTGTTTATCCCTTATATATAGATATATATATGGCCATTATTTGTTTAATATTTCCCATCATTCTTATGTATAGCAAAAAATACATAAATTTTATCAATATTCATAATATATATTTATCTTTTTGAAAGGACTAAGCAGTAAATATTTGGTTATGTCCACGCAAGTACCATCTGAAGGACTGTGTTCGAATCAAGTCGAAGAATATTAGAATTTAGGTCTTTTCTTATTTCATTTTACAGCCCATTTTTTTTCTATAATTATTTGATCGAACCATTTAGATCTAAAGCAAGATACCCAAATTTTTTTGAACTGAAAATTTTAAAAAATAATATATAAACCGGCCGCTCAAACAAAATTTGTAACTTACATGACTGGATTCAAATTACTTAGAATAAATGTGACTTTCAAAAATTGGTTGGTATCATAAAAAAATGTGCAGAAAATCAATGAGAATATAACTGATACGTACATAAATATATGAAGAGATATACTTTATTATATATTCATATAGCTAGAAACTTCTTTTGCACTGTATGTAGTGCAACATTTATTGGTCATAATTCAACCTAAACTACATATTGGGTCTGCAGCAACATTGAAAATATTGAAAATAATAAGTACATCTTCCTCCTCTCTTATACCCATTCTTAATGCAAAATTGCCCACATTCTGAAGGATCAGGACAGTCCCATCCATTACAATCTAAATATTCCTGATCAGGAATATTGCCACCTGCTGACCCTGCAATTTTATTATTTATTAATCTCACAACTATTTAATGAAATCCATTCTTTTTAAATATAGAGTATTTAAATATTATTCACCAGAATAAAGAATCATTTTTGTCAATGCAAAGAGTAAACTTCTATTTTCTTGAGAGAAGAAATGAAAAAGAATAAATTTACCTGAAGCCAACATCAAAAGAAAGCATATAAGAACCCCAGTAAGGAGATAGGTTTGAGAACCACTGGCAGCCATTCTCCCACAACTTCGATTTGTTTTCTTTTAATATATAATTTCAAATGCTTTGGTTGAGGGATATATATAGATGGAGAAGCTTGGATGGAGCTTATGACTTGTAAGCCATTATATATTTCTTAAATGGTAAAAGTAATTAAAATTCACAAATTAAGTGGTTGGGTGGTTTAGATCAATTCCTCTGATATGCTTGTTTGGTTGGAATGAAAATCATCAATTTTTGAACAACCATTTTGATCAGTTTATTGCAAGATTTGGAAAGAGAAGAATGCGATATGAAAGTTAAATTTTTTTTTTAAGAAAAGAGAAAAAAAGAAAGCTCATAGTACCCAGTGTTGTCAGAATAAGATTAGATAAGATATTAGTTCAATGTTTGATGGTTCAACCATGATCTAATTGAAGTTGGACTCGTGGTGATTATGACAATATATTTTAAATAAATAACACAAGTTTACACAAATTTTATGACTCAATTAAGTCTTAAATTAAATAATACTGAATTATCAATCTGTTATTCATTATAAACAAATTATTAGTAAGTTTCATAACTCAATATTTAAATCAAAATAAGTTAATGTTCATTCATAATCATATTTTGAGTTCAAAATAATCAATTAATAATCCAATATTATATTATTTATTGAGTAAATTTATAATTTTCAATAATTATATATATATATATATATATTATAATAATACTTATATAATATTATAATATAAAAAATATTTTTCACTAAAATTTATATTATTTTATATTAAAAACTAAAAAAGTATTTTAAAAAATAATTTAAAATAAAACTAGTTGAAATTGGTTTATAACTGGTTTATGGTCATTTTTACTGGTTTTTGACCAATTCTAGATTCTACCAATTTTTTTTTGTCTGGATAGAATTAGGCACTGGTTCCTCGTTCAATCGGTCAAATTGACTAGTTTGATCTAGTTCTGGCAATACTGTATGCACCATCACCTACCTTTGCTTTGTCATACAAGTTTTATGCATTTGCATTGCAGTCCTACGTCTCATATTATGAATGGTTTGTCATTAGTCACTTTGCATACCTTCTAGACTATATCCTCTCATTCCGGCTCTTTCTTATTTTTGGCCATTATATATTCATAGAATATATATTGCATAGAAAAATGAGCCTTAGCTTTTTTTTGTGAGGCTAAAGTCTAATTCTTTTCAAAGTATAGAGATCATGGGGGTAGGATTTAATTATCTCAATAAAGTATTTTTCACACATATAACCAGAATTCAAATTATATAGCATTGTTAATAAACTCAACTATTTGCCAACTATATCAAACTAATAATAGTGTGTCATATGCAACAAACTCCTTTGGGCCTCATTATTTTAGGCCCATTGTTTTCCTGGTATGGACTGGGTGTTTTGATTTATTTTGTTATGCTGTAAATAAATGATATTTATGTAGTCAAAATCAAAATAAGCCTTTTTAAACATAAAGTAATTGCTTCAAGAAAATTAAATTAAAATCGATCCCAACATCGACATTCAAATTAAGTTGCTCCTTGTCATGACTTTTATTTAGACATGGTGAAGAACATCAAATGAGCAAATGATATCGATCAAGACACATGAATATATAGAAATGCATGCCATTATTCTTTTATTATATAATTTCAAATGCTTTCCTTGAGGGATATATATATATATAGGTGGCCAAGCTTGGATGGAGCACTATGAATTATAAGCCACTATAAATTTTTTAAATGGTAAAAGTAATTAAAATTCCTCTAAGTTCCATTCGTCTTTTTAGCATGAAAATCAACTTTTTGAATGACCTTTTTGATCTGTCAATAATTGCAAGGTTTGGAAAGAAAAGAATGTAATGATGAAGTGAGAAAAAAAAAAGGAAAGAAAAATCTTATGACCAATTAACCATATTGATTTGTCGTACAAGTATTATAGTTTGTGTTGCATTTCTACGTCCCATATTACGAATTTTTTGTCATTAGTCATTAGTCACTTTGCATATTCCTTCTAGCTAGTGCTTTCCTATATCCTCTCATTCTTTGTCTTATTTTTGGCCATTATCTTGACAGAATATATACGTCACAGAAAAATCAGTCTCACTTTCGTTTTGTAATTTACTCTCATTTTCGTTTTAACCTAGACATGTGGTGCGTAATGCAACGAACTCCTTGGGCCGTTTTATTTTAGACCAATTATTTTCCTGGTATGGACTTGGTATATTGATGTCTTTTGTTATGTTGTAATGAAATGATATTTATGTAGCGGCCAAAACAAAGATATTTGTGTGGCCACAATTAATAAAATAAGCCTTTTAAAACATAAGGTTAATTGGTTCAAGAAAATTAAATCAACATGGTCTCGAACATCCATATATTCAAATTGCACCTTGTCATTTCATTTTTTTCTCAGTATTTAGGAGTTGCACTACGCCAGATTTAAGTCTTATTGGTGCTCAATAGTTGACATTTATTTTTAAAGATTCCAATAAAAATTTGAACTAGATGATTAGTAGGCATTCACTACAAAAAAAGAGGCATTTAGCTATGACCAAAATCCTTTTCTAAATGGCCAGAAATCAATCCATAAATACTTATAGATTGATTTAAAGATGAAAATGCAGGCATCGCAAAAGTGGTGTCGCCAAATCACTAGAGATAAATTTAGAAATCCGTCTCTAATTAGAGATGGCTCCTTTTCATCTCTAAATTGATCCACAACCATCTCTATTCCCCGAAATAATCAGTCACCCAGAATGTGTTATCTGTCACCAAAATATTGTTGACATAGAGAGAGACCATCTCTAAATCCATCTCGAAAGCTTGAGATGGAATGATTTTTCTATCTCTAATTAGAGACAGACTTGTAATGCATCTTTGCATTAGAGACGGAAAAATGTCATCTCTAATTTAGAGATGGATTTTCTATCTATCTCTAATGCGTTGTACAATATTTAGAGACAGATTTGAGCTGTCTCTAATTCTATCTATGTTTACATTATCTTTTTAATTCAATATCTCTATTTTTCCACCTTTCTTGTTATCCTCATTAAAAAAAAACTTGTCAAATTTTCTATAAAATTTCCACAACAATCACAAATGTAATTTAAATATTAACAAGCAAAGATCCATAGATATAAACCAAATTCCTCCAAAATACAACATGTGTCAAATACTAAGTCCTCCAAAATATAACGTGTGTCAGATAAAGTACATAGTCAACATATATAAAAATAGGTCCTTGACCATGTCTAGAATATAAAAGTTTGACATATCAATTCTCATCTTCCATATCATCATGCAAGTCATCATCCAATTGATGGTTGCTATTGAAGTCACCTATAGCAGATGTAACATCCTACCTCATTTCACCTCTAGACTTAACCAAAAACTTCAAAATTCAATCAACCACAATCCTTGACATTACAACACAACTCTCCAATGTCTCAGCACATCGGAAACGACTCACAAAACACCAAAAACTGGGCTGGGGCCGTGGTCGCTACAGTACCACCGCGGCTCCAATCTTCCTGTTTCTCCCTCGCTACTGCCTTCTTTGGCTCCGCGGCCTACCTTACCACGCCGCGGCGCCCCCTGCTGATATCCTATAGCAGCAAATTCAACATTCTGGGGTGAACTTCTGACGAGCATAATTTTATACTCTGACCTCCGGTTGACTTGATTCCAACTCCTACAAGCCAATCTAGTCCCCATCTATCCATAGACACCACTTTTACCTCAATCCAACTCCATATGGAGATTTTGGACCCTTAACACCGTTTGGCCATTTATTGACCAAAACTCCCCACTAATAACCTCCAATTGCCACCAAAGGCAACTGGTCGCTCAGAGACCATTCATACAGGTCCAAAACCCCCAAACCAACATGTTCAAAGAGGTTTCACCTCAAAGGAACCACTCCTCTAAGATTTGACCCCTTGGACCCCGACTGACCAAACGGGCTATAGGCCCCAAAACATACCGCTCGGGCTCAAACCATACACGGGACTCACAAATACTGTCATACAAGCATCTTAACACCATTCAACCATACATACCACATACATAAACATACATACATAACCAGTCTCAATCATATCATTTATCCATTACAAACCATTCTCTATCCTACTTGGCACATGATACAATATTCAATACACAATTTCTACATAGACCTAGTATTCCCACGTTCGCTGCTACTCATGCGTCTTCTCCGGACCAGTGCCAGAACCATCACCTGGAAGGTTAGTTTATGGGAGAGGGGGGGTGAGACAATGTCTCAGTAACCGGGAACAATCACATACAAATTCACATATATATAGATATACATATATCTCACACAACTCATGAATGCAATATGAAATGAATTGTACGCATATTGCCCTCGCAGGGACCTCATCCTTATTCTCCCTAACACATATATCATCCATCCTTATCCTCCCTAACATATATATATATATCATATATACAGCATCCACCCTTATCCTTCCTAACATATTTATATAATCCAACCTTATCCTCCCTAACATATATATATCATCATACATCATACCACCATCACGTCATCACCACTCCATCCACCATACATCGCAGTCTCACAATGTTATGTGGTGATGCTTATGTATCACGTATCATCATCATAATGTCATGTATGCAACATATCGTATCATCATCACACATAGCATCATCATAGTCATAACCATCGTCTATCAGTATACATACCACGATATATATATAAATAGTATACACACCCACATCGATATCGTGGTATGAAAGAGACATGCATATATACACAAATACATGTACTATCATATAACATAATCAATACAATACAAAAAAACACCTGGTTACCTCACTGTTGTTACCACAAGCACATGAGTTCCACAAGCTTCCTTGAACCGTCCAATATGCGTGAACCCCTCTTGATTAGCCAACAACCTTTACCATATCACAATTCTTCCATTAG
This sequence comes from Adenanthera pavonina, assembly GCA_026686845.1. Taxonomy (NCBI): domain Eukaryota; kingdom Viridiplantae; phylum Streptophyta; class Magnoliopsida; order Fabales; family Fabaceae; genus Adenanthera; species Adenanthera pavonina. Next base: position 22,101,867 of record JAIVEN010000009.1, read on the forward strand.
TACAATGTACTAAATGACCAAACATCACAATTCAACCATATTATCTTAACCCAAGGTTCCAACCCCCTTTACATGCATCAATAAGCTCTTAGGGATCACTCAAACACTATACATCCTCATACACTTCGGATTCCCAAGAGCCCTAACCGAAAACAACCTAGGGTTAAGCTCAAAACACATATAATCCCTTCAAAACTCACATCCAAGCAACAAGAATACAAAAACACACTCCATTAGCCTCAAATCATCCATTTCAATCGATGGATTTCACCCTAACTCGAAAATCCAACCTTACAACTGAAAATCTCAAACTTCAACCAAAGAAAATGGAGAGGGAGGAGTAGAGAACACTTACCAACTTGAATCCAAGCTCTTGAGGTCCGAAAATTGCTCCTAGACACCGGAAATCTCGAACCCTAGCTTAGCTCCCTCAGTCTCCTCTGTCGCTCCCTTCATTTCTTTTCTTTCTTTCGCTTCCAACTGATCCGAATTTAAACAAATTCCTCGACTCTTGCCGCGGCTCCAGCACTCCTCGCCGCGGCTCCACCAAATTATCTGAAACAATGCTACTGGAAAGCTTCTCGCCGCAGAGGCCCTTCTTCTAGCCGCAGCGTGGAGCTCCTTCAGACTCCACTTGAGCCTTCCTCCGTCCTGTTTCCTCCAGTCCTGAACACAATGCCAAGAAAAATATCATGAGGGCCATTACAGCAGAAGCTTCATTATGTCCTGGATCATCAATTGTGTAACACCCTACTCCAACACACCTCCAAACTTGACTAATTACTTTAAAAACTAACCAAACAAAATGAAAACACTTCAATGTTAACTCCCAAAACATCATTGCAGTGGAAAAATACCAAAAGACACCAGAATAGGCTGGGGCCGCAGTTTACTATGGCATTGCTGTGGCCAAGTTATTAGCAATGCAGCGCCAGTATCAGTATCTATATCAATAAATTGCTCATTTTTCGGGCCTACTTTCAACACTCATAACTTTATGCTCCGACCTCCGATTGACCTGATTCCAATTCGTACAAATCAATACTGTCCCAATCTATCGATAGACACTAATTTCACTCCAATCCAACCCCATATGAAGATTTTGGACATCTGACACAATTTTGGGCACTTTTTGACCAAAACTGATCACTAACACTCTCCAATTGCCACCAAAGACAACTTGGCCATTATGGACCATTCGTACAAGTCCTAATTGACTCAACCAACTTGTTCAAAGAGGTTTAACCTCAAAGGAACTACTTATTTGAGATTTGACTCCCTTGGACCCTAATTCCACTTGATGGGCTATATGCCCAATTCATACCATCCAAGCCCAAAACTCTCTTTGGGAGCACATACAACCATTCTGACTCCTCAACATGCTAAAACATACATCCATCACACCACATCATTCCATATCAATCACCATCATCATTCATATGCATATCATATCATCCTCCTTATTACAATCATCATGATCCTTATATTAATTATAATTGTACTATCCTACTTGGCATAAAGTACACATAGACATTACACACATACTTCCGTGACTTGAATATTCCCTCATCCGAGGCACTACTCCCTTGTCTTCTCCGAACTAGTGCTAGAACCTTCACCTAAAAATTTAGTTCATGGGAAAGGGGTGTGAGACAAAGTCTCAGTAACTAGGGACAACCATAATCAACATATATATATATCTTAGACAATAGTGCACATAAATGCAACATGTAATGGAATGCATGTCTCCCTTGCGCACAGTTAGAATCATAAGCTGGCGTTATCACAGGATATTTCATATAGGTGACTCCCTTCCAACAGTTAGTGAAGACTGATTTCAGGACATCACCAAGCTCACCTCATACTAGTGCACCCATCCAAAGGCAATACTAATGCTTGGACCATGACTCTCCTTCCCCTTGATCACCACAAATTGGTGGTGATTTTAGGGAAGGTGCAGTCCACTATCGTCTTTCTCTCCTGGCTATAGGAGAAGATTTAATGACATGGATCTGTTCCTTATTTCACCCATATTATATATCATCATATCGTATCATATATCATTATCACCACCTGATCCACCTTTTCTCACAATATCATGTGGTGATATTCATGTCATATCATCATGTAATCATCATCATCATCTTGTTTCTCAATGTCATGCTATGGACTCATGTAATGTCACATCATCATCATATAAAATCATCATCATCTACTATAATGTATGGCCGTGTGCATACCACATTATGTAGAAAAACCATACACACACATAGTAATATCGTGGTATGAATGGAAACATGCATATATACACATATATATACTAACATATAATACACACAATACAAACACTCAGTTACCTTAGGTTGTCAATATCGTACACAGATTCCATGAGCTTCTCGGACTGTCCAATACAACTTGTACTCCTCCAGTCAACTAAACAACCTCTATAATGTCATAATACCTTCAATTAATATAATATACAACTTGACCAAAATCCATAACCTAACCAATTTTACTTAACTCATCATTCCATTAGCATAATTGTGTTCTAATAAATCCCAAACAACTATCCAATCCTTATCCTATCAAATAAAATTCAGATTTTCTACTCCCTCAAGCAATTCTAGCCAAGGGTTCCACTCAAACCTATCATAATCCAACCAAAACTTATACCAAACATCATAAACACTAAATCACACCTCATTAATCCCATTTCATCCATTTTAATCGGTGGATTTTGGCCAAAACCGTAAACCCAAATATATATCCAAAAAATGCAACTTAAACCTGAAGAAAAATGGAGAGGGGGGAGCAAGGATCACTTACCAACCAAGATAGAAGCTCTTAGAGGTCAAAAATCACTCACAAGGGTCAGATTTCATGGACCTAGCTGCGCTTCTTTGCTCTTTCTCCATTTCTTTTCTATTTCATCGTTTGGTATTCCTCTGATTTATAAAATCTGAGGGCTGGTGCTGCAGTGGCGAGTAAGTTTGCTGTGGCGTGAAGCTCTTATTCTAAAAAAATTCATGAAACTCAGCTCATTTGCCTCGTCGGTCCTATGTCTCACCACGACGTGGAGCTTCTCTGTCTCCACTTTAATCTTTTCTCCATCCTAGTTCCTTCGGTCCTGCACACATCATCAATTGTATTTCATTAGCTAAAGAGTAAGTTCGAGGTAACGTGATGAGGATTGTTACAAATTACAGCTACTTGATTACGTCTAGAGTCATCAACTGAAAGGGCTTAAGTAGGTATATTTGTAGAAGGATTAATTCCAAGATGTAGGAAGACTACACACAACATCTCCCTACTTTCTTGTAGCTCCTTAGTCAACAAAGAGACTTGATTTTGTAAACTCTCATTAGTCTTGGATTGGGAAGTTGCCTGGTCACTATCATTAGTATAATCTCCGGCATATAATTGGTTTTTGCTCTACTTTCCAAGACCAAATATCTGTCCTTTCTTATGTTTTCCTCCAACCACTGAAAGAAATATTAGATAATATATAGAAGAGAAATCATTTTCAGAAGTTCCTTCTCTGGACATGTTTGACATTATGTCTTCCTTCTGCTTCATAAACTCTACCTGAAAAACAAACCAAATATCTAAATAGTGGCTAAAACCCCAAAACAATAAATACATTAGAGCATTGTAAAAGAATAATAGACCACATATTCAAATACTTATAGCAATGTCTCCAGCCATATGAGAGATCCAAGTATCACTTTTCTTGTAATGTTTAATTTTCTTAAACAGTTCAAAACTAGTGAGTACCCTAATCAATTGTTTCTGCTATAAACATGTCAATCAAAATGTATGAGAAATTTCACTTTAGTTAATTTATAAAAATATGATAATTTTTTTAGGAAATTACTAGCCTTTTCTTGTGCTCTCATGCAAAGATGGAACCACCTATGTGAAGTGAGGTACCTTAATTAGAGTTTCTATTTTTGCTATTATGTTGACTTTTAGACTGCCACTTTGGTTCCTCCCATTTTGCTTGAAGTTGTTCTCAAAGATCTTCATGGATCCATACCCTTTTGTCCTCTCTTCATCTAAACTTGGACATTCTATTTATTAAGCATCTTTTAGCCTTGTTATTGAAATGCTTCCATACTTTCAAATCATCTTGAGGGAGCCATTTACAATGCTTATGCATTAATGGAAATTCAAAAGAAATGTTACATAAGACATAATTTAGGTAATAAATTAAGGAAAAAATAGGGGCAATACTTTACCTTGAAGTCATCAAACCACATCCCTTTGACTTGTGGATTGACATCAGACTAATTTATCCATGTTCCTTCAAACTTGCCTTCGATTATGGTAGTTATAACAACTGATGGTCCATACATTGGCTCAAAGCTATATGAGGGAATAAAAAATTTTGGTTTGCATATTTAGTTTTAAATAACTAAGAATATATTATTTTAACCAAGAGCATGAAACATGATTATATGACTTATAACAATATATAATTCCCTATTTTTTCTCATTTTCCTTCTCAAATGATCATTTCCTTATAAGTCATGCAAACAAAGACTAGAAAGACATGTCTTTAAGCCTAAGTCATGCTTCACACATACTAAAATTAATGCACCACCCTACATGCACTGTGTTATAACTTACTCCAAAGTAGGGATTGGCTTAATCCATATGCATCCTTCTATAGGATCCACTTTTCAATATGTAGGCTTACCAAAACCTACCTTAATGGAGGTAGTGTTAGGGGAAGGGAATGTTTGAGGAGTATTTGGAGCATTTGGTCTAGAAGATGGCTGAATAATGGATGCATTTGTGGATGGGGTCGAATGACAATCAGAACTAGCTATCTTTGAGGTTGTAGGTGATGTACCATTGCCCTGACCATAGCCTATATCTCATCCCAGTCCTCATCCTCGTCTTGTTCTTGTTATCTATATGAATGCAATAAACTATATTATCTTAAATAATTTGTAGTTATAATATCCTAAACAAATCTTAATTTATGAACTAAAGAGACAAAATTTGAACAGGAATATATGAAAGCACAATATGCTAACATAAATCAAGGCTAAATGTTATAAATTCAAATGTCAAAATACATGCATTAACTAACATATACTAGACTATGTGATGATAATAAATTACTCCTTTCATCTCTTCTAATTGGCTAAAAACTTAAAGCTTTTATGGAGAAGATGGAGCATATTTTAATAATCTGATACACCTTTACAATCATTTTGCAGAACATAATTGAAAAATGAGATGGAAAAAAGTATATGTCAAAGAAGAATAGGGATGCACATGATAAAAAGGAACCCACAATGCATAAGCAAGCCAAGAACTCCAATGACAACCCAACGACACAATATATGTTGACATAGAAAAAGAGAACGGACCCATAATGCATAATCCCATATATGTTGACATATCATTAAATAACACACACACACACATATTTATATAAGATGAAAAGGGGACCACAAAACACAATCAAACAAAACAATAAGCAAGCCACAATTAAAATAATCGAATAGGACAAAAGATGAACGTGGCTGAAAATTAGGGATTGCAATTAAAAATAATAAGACAAAATTTACCTTGTTGTATGCACAAACTCCTATGAGAAAGAAGCAAGCTACTAACAAACGGAAAGATACTGGTGTAATAGTGAGTGAAGCACCTGCAAGGATGAAAGAAGAAGAAGCAGATTAGTGAAAGGAGGCTTTCAAAACAAACCAAGAGAACCAAAGAGAAGACAAAGGAAAGCAACCAAACCAAATGAACCAAAGATATGGTGAGGCTGAGCAACTAGACCATGCGAACTAAAGAGAAGACAAGGGCGAGCGATTGAGCGGACAAGGTGATTGATTCAAGACTGAAAGGGAATAGCCTAACTTGGTATTTTTGGCATAAACACTTTGCGGGTTTTGGGATTTCATTTCACGGGTTCAGACTTTAGAATAATTTTGGGCTTTTAGAATTTTACAATTAATAAATTAGTAATAACATTAATAATTAATAAATAAAATATGTATATAAAAGTTTATAAATATATAAACATAACATAAACACCTAATTACTAAAACTAAAGAGCACATTTTTAGATATACTTATAAATTTATAAATATATATCATAAATATAAAATATATTTAAATGTGTTAATATATTTATATTATAGTATACATAATATATAAGTATATAATATACTTATATATAATTTTACATATTTATATATACTTATATCACAATTAAATACATTCGAGATATACCTTAAAATGAACGAAACATGCTACTATGGTGAATATTATATAGAGTTAGATGAAGTTTATAACAACCCTTAATATACTATCTTGGACTTAATCTTGAACTAACAGGAAGTGTACTTGGTACTATATATGTGCAGGACCAGAGGAACTAGGACTGGAGAAAAGGATTAAACGAGATAAATTCTAAAATTTGAAATAGAGAAGGGTCACGTCGCGGTGAGGTACAAGGCCACCATAGTGAGACACTTGAGGCAACTTGAAAAATATCAAGACCGAGAGCACTCAAGCTATGGAAAACTTATCACCCGTCATGGTGCCATACCATGAATTTCTGTAAATTAGAAGTCATTCCAGTTGGCTAAGACGAGAGGAACAAAGGGATAAATGGAGGAGCATCATTAGGGCTCCAGTTTTCAAACCCTTAGAGGGGATTTCTGGACCAAGGAAGATTGATCAATTGTTGGTAAGTGAATCTTGCTTCCACTCCTCTCTTTTTCTTTCATTTTTGGCTTGGAATCGATGGAACTATGTTAGGTTTTCAAGTTAGGGAAGAATCCACTGATTGATTAAAATGCTTGGTTTGGTATTATAAAAGTGTTATATAGCATTAAGAAGGTTTAAGTATGAGTTATGAGGGGATTATGATGAGTTCAAGTGGAACCCCAAGTTGGAAATTGTGAAAAGAGTATAAAATTCGACAGGTATGAGGTTGATTATGATGTGAATGGTTAATTAGAGTTCACTAGTATAAAAATTTGCTGTAGGAACTATGGGTTAAGCCTGAATGGCTAAATTTTGGATTTAGGTTGTTATGAGTATGATGTTAATTAAAGGTGTTATGAAGTTATAGTGGTTGATTGGCTAACTGGAAGTGTATAGTTCGTGATGGGTGATCTGGAGGCTTGCCAAGTTTACCTTTATGTATGGTGTTGGTAACTTGATGTAACTGGGTGGTTATAATTCGTGTTATATGTTGATATATATACGCATGTCTCCGTTCATACCATGATATCGTTATGTGCATATGTATGATTTTTCTATATATCGTGATATACACACAGCTAGATGAGGTGTTTGTATTTGATGATGATGAATATGATAATGTATATGCGCATTTGTGATTGTAGCATCCACACATGATTGCATGCCAGTATGACCATGATGATGACTGTGATGATGATTATATATATACAGTTAAAGGCATGTTAGCATGACATATACATCACCACCCATGAGCATAGTAAGATATGGTGGATTAGGAGGTGGTGATGAGATGAGATATGATGATATATAATATGATGATATGATAAATGATCCCTACAACTAAATCTACTCCTATAGCTAGGAGAGCTAGGTGGTAATGGAAGAGATGATATGGTGACAAGATCCCTACCACTAAATCCTCTCCTATGGTCAGAGAGCCAGGTGGTAGTGGATTGTTATAGAATATGTTGACAATATGATTTGGTAATAGGATGGAACATCCCTGCTACTAAATCCTCTCCTATGACCAGGAGAGCCAGTTGGCAGTGGATTGTACTTTCACTAAATTACCACCAATTTGCGGTGGCCTAGGGGAAGGAAAGACATGGTCTAATCACTAGTGTGAGGTGAGCTTGGTGATGTCCCTTAATCTGTTTTTACTAGCTATTACAAGAGAATCACCTATTTAAAATATCTTGTGATGACATCAACTCATGGTTCTAGCCATGTACGAGGGAGACATGCATACCATAGCATTTTGCATCACACAACATCATTACATATATGTGTGATATTGATGGTATTATATATGTATGTATTTGTCCTAGTTACTGAGACATTGTCTCACACCTACTCCCATGACTAATACTTCAAGTGAAGACTTTGGTGCTAGGCCTCTCTACATTTGGTAATCTCAAGTATAATTGGTAGTCTATAATTTAGTTTATGTAATATTGTGCTAAGTAGGTTGAGATGGTCTGGTTGCCTGTATAAACATCCTAGGGTATTGCTTGTGATGAGATAATGTTTGGATGGTATAGATGATTATGTGATGATAATAAAGATGATGGATGATGGGTGAGATGTGGATATGTGTCATGGATCATTCATATGTGTGTGATGATGATTTGGACCTAGGTATGAGTCACTATTATTAGAGTGTGTGTTTGAGAGCCAGAGTGGTTCTATATAAGAAGAGCCTAAAGGTGGTTTTGGGCCTTATATGTGTGTTTTGGAAATATAGTCCATTATGTTGTTTTGGGTTTCAAGGAGGTCAATTCTTGAAGGAGTGGTTTTTTCAGGATGAAACCTTCTTGGACAAGTTGGTTGAACCAAACGGGACTTGTGTGGATAGTCTATACGGGCCAAATTACCTTTGGTGGCAATTAGAGTGCTTAAGGTTTGAGTTTTGGCCAAAGAGTGGCCAAAAATAGTGTAAGACAACCAAGATCACAACCAAGATCTCTATACGAAGTTAGATTTAAGTGAAATTGGTTTTTATGGTTAGATTGAAATGAGAGTAAATTGTAGGAGTTGGAATCAGGTTAATTGGAGGTCAGAGCAAGAAGTTATGCATGTTGGAAATTTGCCCAGAAAATCAGCAAACTAGTGATATGAATACCGAAATAGGTGCCACGATGCCAGTGCCCTCTGTTCGAAAAATTGTTCAACCTAAGAGCACTCAGGCCTGCTACACTACTATAATGGCCGCAGCGCCATGCTTTGAATTTCCTGTTTTGCTGTATTTAGCCGGTTTCCTCAAGGTTTTAAGTGATTGATGGAGGTTCTTTTTGGCAGGGTGTTATATTTTGGTGTCAAAACAATGGTTCAGACAAGTGTTTCTACTCATTATAGTACTTGGCACATTTTGAATTACATAAACTTATATAGTCCCATTGTAATTGTAACACCTCTCTTATGTGCCCATTTCCCATATATTTAATCATTCTAAAGCCATTTGTATTGTATTAGGATATTGAATCACAATAAATACCATAATAAATTTTTCTCAATTTTGGGCACTATTTATTTAATCGAATTTATTTATTCCAATTAAACTTTGGAAAATCATAACTAAATCAATAAAAATCATATGCATATAATTCAAGTCTCTAAGGATAGCTTATAACTTTATCAACATGGGAAAAATATAATTCATAGCAATGACAGTACTGATTTGTATAGCAAACTCTGTGAAATTTCATGATTTATACGAAAACTGTAAAATAATCATTTTAATTGGGGTTAAATATAAAAATCCGCCAAATATTACACAGACACTCAATTTGAGTGATCTTTAGACCATTGGAGAGCTCTTCTTGTCTACTTTTAAACCATGTATACCATTCATACTTTATACATCAAAAAGTCTAAATAGTGGCATGTTTACTATACATAGGTCAAGATGACCATTTATATCTTACTACTTTGCCAACAACAGCCATAAAATATTTACATGGCCATACATCATTTCCATGCTAAACCATACTCTAGCTAAGACCTAAGACATCATAAAAACTTGAAGAAACATACTTAACATCACATTTACAAAATTACACAACAGGTCAAAACTCATGGCCTGCTAGAATTATCAAGTTAATGGCCAAATTCTTTCTCCTTTCCTTTCTCTTCCTTGGTGTTCTTGCCATTGTTGCTACCTATTAATGGTTAATACTTGGAAGGGTGAGACTCAAAGAATCTCAGTTGATAACACCCAACATGCCATCACATCATCACATTAAGTATAAAAATATCAAGATAACACATTTTGAATACATTAACACATTTGTGTCATATGAATTCATAAAATTTTTGGCAGAGTTTCATTTTAAAAAATGGATATCCCGGGGTCTCAATGCCCCTCAATCAACTCATCCAATACACATAAATTATCTCAAAATATCATTGTAATCATATGACAAGGCATAAAGAACATTGAAAACAAACATGATAAAATAATGCAAGCATGGGAAATTAGCTACCTTATGATGCTCCCTTGCTCTCCAAACTTGGTATGCCACTTCTTGAGTCTTCTAACACTTTCTTGAACCTAATCATATTATCATTTAATCCATTTAGCCACTGGTTTTTTGGAATTATACAATACCATACACACTAAAACCCAAATTTTTCACTTAGCTTTCCTTTGATCTTTCTTTGTATAACACACTTGTTCTTAAGGTTTTGGACCATGGAGAATCCATTTTTGAGGTCAAAATCATGAAATTCCAACTCTAAATACTCCCTCTGTTCTGGCTGAATTCTAACCTAAGTGATTGGAAAAGATTTCCTTTAAATCACTTCAAACCATCCATGGATTCATGCTTCTAGTAGTTAATCTAAGCTTTTCCCTAAGTTTAATGGTCCAAAACTCATTCCTATTGCTAAATAACATTTTGGATAAACCCCTAAGTTGGAAAGGAAACAAACTAAACCATAGAACATGCTTTGAAAATCATAGATAGTAAGCTTAAGGTAGTAACATAGAAGCTTACTGATTTGTGCTTAAATTTTCCTTTAGTTTCTCTTCCTTTTTCTCTTCCTTCTTCCTCCCTTTTCTTGCATTTTTTTCTGGTCTATTTTAGGCTGCTAGTTCATGCGTGAATGGTGAGGAAAGAGAAGGGATTAAGTGGTTAAGTAATTTAATTAAGTGGCTTAATCACTTAATTAACTAAAGTTACTTTTTGTCTCCTTCTTTAAGAAGTTTTCCTCCAAAAATCATTAAATATTTAGGACTTTTGGGCTGCAACAAATCACGCATGAGAGAGGGAGGAAAATGTCCAAAAATTGCCCAATTTTCCTGATTCAGATACATCTTAATCCGAATACTTTTTAACAATACCGATAAAATCGTCTTTATACTAATTTAGCATTTTTGGGCTGCAGGACTATTCTAATTTTATTTTTATATTTTCATAATTATCTTGTCCCAAATGGTATCTGTGTATGGCCTATATCCTAACCCGATTTCTTTTTAACCATCAGTAAGGCCTACAGTTTACTTTATCAGTTTACTATTACCTTTAGACACTCGGCATTGATTATTTCTTTATTCTTGAATATTAACTCTCAGTGTCATATGTGTTGAATCAAGAGTTTTGATGATTCCAAGCCAACCTTCAAGAGCTTGGAATAAAGATATCAAAGGTGCTTAAAAGGTTTCAAGTGAATAAATTCTGGAGAAATCTGTGTAAGGATAGATGTAGGATGTTTAGTTGTGTTGTAATTTGAGTAAAAGACTTTGATTTGGTGAAAAGAAGTTTTTAAACTTTGATTCTATATTAAATCATGGAATATTTGAAAAACACCCATCAACAGATGAAGTTTGAAAGGTTTATACTAAACTGTCATCTTTGAAATTCGAATTTTGGCTTTGGAAATTCGAATTTTGTATTAAAACTGAATATGTCTGAAGAGATGCTTCTCTAACAGACGAATTTTGGCTTAGGAAAATTCAAATTTTGATAAGTGTTTGAAAGGAGCTTTCAGTAACAGATGAACTTTGGGTTTTAAAAATTTGAATTTTAGACAAAATGTAACTTATGAAAACTAAAGAAATTCGTCTGAAATTATGTCAAAGTTCATCTGAAACCAAGTTTGGATTGAGTTTCAAAGTTGCTCACTGACAGACGAACTTTGAATATGAAAATTCAAATTTCAGAAACTAAGCTTGTGAGTCTATTACAATGATATGTTGACATATGAATGATAGTATTCATATATTCGAATTTTGAAGCAAGTCTGAAAAGAGGCAACTCTGACAGACGAACTTTGCCCTTTGAAAATTTGAATTTCAAATAAGATGAACTACTGTGCCTTATAAACCAACTACTGACAGACGAATTTTGGAGTTCCAAAATTTGAATTTCGATGGCACTGTAGCAAATTGAAAGTACTGTTCATACTTAACAGAATGTCTTTAAACATGAAAATTCGTATGTTACAACATGAAAACATTTTCCAAAGATCAAAATTTGAACTTTGCTTCATGACAGAAGAACTTTGGATATTCAATGTTGGAGTCTTTAACCTTCGGTTCCTGTAAAATTCATCTGTTGACCAACCAAACTTTGAATTTCAGTATGTCAGAAGCATTAAATATGGTTCGTTTACAAATAGTTTCTTAGAGTAACTGTTGGATAACTTCTCCAACAGATAGATTTTGTCTCTAATGTATAGTTGAGACCTAAATCTATAAATATAACATCATTTGAAGTTGTGGGTAATGATTTTAACTTTGTACATACTGAAACTCTACCAAATCATCTACTCAAAGTCTCATACTCTCACACTTCAATATTTGTACTCCAACTTTCATATTCACTCTATTTAAGAGGGTTTATTCTTTGTAAACAGTCTTATCTTCATTTGGAAGAAAGATTTTCTTGTGAGGGGATATCACAAGGGATTGGGAAAGCACTTAGTAAAAGTGAATTGAGTGAAAGAATGAGCTTTAAAATAGAGCACCAACTTTGTACTGAGGCATTTGTAAGAAGCCCACTGAATTCCTGCAGAATAGTGGAAAATCTCAAGTGGTGACTTGGGAACTGGACGTAGGTCAAGTGGAGAGACCGAAATAGGATAAATATCTGAGTTTTCTCTCCCTACTGCTACTTTTACAGCTTGTTCTTTTATACTCTATTTACTTATCATACTTTGCATTCTTCACCTTAACTTTTTACAGAAAAGTTTCAATCTTCCCAATTCACCCCCTCTTGGGAAGTCAATCTATCTAACAAGTAGTATCAGAGCTCGGATTCTCAATCAAAGGATTTACAATGGCTGGCTATGGAGAAAGCATATTACCAGAGGGAAACAACACAAATAGACCACCTGGCTTCAGTGGAGAACACTATGGTTACTAGAAGATGAGGATGCAAATTTATCTCCAATCCATTGATCTGAACATCTGGTCGGTCATCCAAAGAGGAGATTTTGTTCCAATGGTATTACAGGATGATGGGAAGTACATAGAAAAGCCAGAAGATGAATAGAATGAGAAAGATAGAAGAAGATTCTTGCTGAACTTCAAGGCAAAACATTGCTTAGTCAGTACTTTGAATCAAGATGAATTCTACAGGGTCTCATAATGCTCCACTACCAAGGAAATATGGGACACCATGCAAATTGCTCATAAAGGAATAACCGGAGTAAGGGAAAACAAGCTGAATACATGCATAGGTGAATACAACAGCTTCCGAATGGCTGAAGGAGGGCGTGTAAAAGAGCTACAGAAGAGATTCACTCTCATTGTGAATCAACTGAAGAGTCTGGGAAAGGAGTACACTCAAACTGAAAAGGTCAGAAAAATTCTTAGAGTTCTCCCTCTAGAATGGCAACCCAAAGTAACAGCAATAGAGGAAGGCAGAGGAGAATCAATGGCCTCTGTCACAGCTCTTTTTGGTAGCCTTGAGGAATATGAAGGAAAAATAAAGGCTCTCAAGGAGGCAGGACAAGACAAAAAGAAGAAAGGTCTTGCTCTGAAAGCTGCTAAAGAGAAAGAAGAAGAATTTGACGATAGAGATGAGCTAGATGAAGAAACTCCGGCTATGATGGTCAAAAAATTCAGAAGATTCTACAACAAGAAGAGAAACAAGAAAATCTTCAAGAAAGGAGTAGCTGTAGATAGCAAGAGAGAAGCAAAAGAACCTGTCACTTGCTATGAGTGCAAAAAGCAGGGACATATCAAATGGGATTGTCCACAATTCCTCAAGAAGAAATAAAAAGAAAAGAAAGCTGCAGATAAAAACAAGAAGAAAAGAGTTTATATCTCATCAATATGGGGTAACAGCTCAGATGAGGAAGAAGATGATGAAGATGAAATTGCCAATATCTGTCTGATAGCACTTGCCTCTGAAGAAGTTGAAATCCCATGTAGCAGTGATCAAGAAGATGAGGTATATGAATCTGAACCTTCCTATTCTGAATTACTGGATGCATTTCATGAGCTGCATGATGAGTTTGTTAAGGTTGCTAAAGAACTGAAATAAGCCAAGAAAAAGATTAACAAACTAGAAGCTCAATACAACATCTCTGAAGTTGCTTCTTTACCTATTGCTGAATCTACCTGCTGTGAATCATGCATTGAACTAAAGCAAACCAATGATTATCTAATGAAAAACATGTCTAGGCTTATTAAAGGAAAAGATATGTTGTTTGCTTTAATGGGAAGCCAAAGAATTTCACAGGGAAAGGTTGGACTTGGCTATGATCCTTGTGCAGTCAAAGAAAATATTAAGAAAAAGAATCAGAATGCATATATGAGACATTTTGTGCATGCTAATGGCAATAGTAAGAAAGAACATAATTCTCAGCATATTGAATCTTATGATCAACCTAGGCATGCAAAACAAAAATATTATCTGCATTACTTTCTTCCTGCATCTCAATCCAGCAGTCCCTTTACCACCTGTCACTTCTGTAACAAAAAGGGGCATATTTCCAGTTCATGTGCTATAAAGAAAAATGGACTTGATAGAAAGGTTAAATGGGTTCCCAAGGGTACATCTGTACCTAGGGAAAATACTACTGATAGAAAGGGACCCAAGCAAATTTGGGTACCTAAAAAGAAAATATGAACTTTGTTTTGCAGGTCTGTCTCAAAGATAGAAAGAGCAATAAATGGTATATGGACAGTGCCTGCTCAAGTCACATGACCAGTGACAAGGAGAAGTTCATCACCCTTAGAGACAAGAAAGAAGGAAAGGTGACCTTTGGAGGTGATCAATATGGCAAAATAGTTGGCATTGGCATTGTGGGCAAAAATCCTGAAATATCCATTGAAGAGGTGCTGTTTGTGATTGGCCTCAACCACAATCTGCTAAGTGTGAGCCAGACATGTGACAAAGGAAATTGGGTGCTGTTTGACTCAAAGTTTTGCATGGTCATCAGAAAAAGTGATCACAAAGTAATCCTCAAAGCTCAAAGGGATGGTAACTGCTATACTATTGATCTTGATGAACTTCCTCCCTTAGATTTTGTCTGATTGATAAGTCAGGATAATGATAGTTGGTTGTGGCATAGAAGATTAGCTCATGTTAACATGAATCAACTTTCAAAACTGGTTAAAAATGAGTTAGTCACTGGCCTGTCAAAAATCACTTTTGAAAAAGACAAAGAATGTGATCCATGCCTAAGAGGAAAACAAACTAAATCTTCTTTTAAACCCAAAAACGTAGTCACCACAACTAGACTACTAGAACTATTGCATATGGATCTAAGTGGTCCATCTAGGGTAAAAAACATTGGTGGAAATCTGTATGTGCTTGTAATAGTGGATGATTACTCTAGATTTACCTGGACATTGTTCTTTTCCTCTAAAAGTGATACCTTTGATGCATTTGTAACCTTAGCCAAGAAAGTGCAAAATGAGAAGGGTATTTCCATTGTTTCTATCAGGTCAGATCATGGAGGAGAGTTTGAGAACTCATACTTCCTGGAGTATTGTAATGAGCGTGGAATTGATCACAACTTCTCAGCTCCAAGAACTCCTCAACAGAATGGAATAGTAGAGAGGAAGAACAGAACAATTGGAAAAATGACTAGAGCAATGCTGAATGAAAAGGAACTCTCTCAAGTATTTTAGGCTGATACAGTAAACACAGCAAGCTAAATCATAAATAGAGCCTACATCAGACTAATTCTTGGGAAGACTCCTAATGAGCTGTACAAAGGAAGAAAGCCAAATCTCTCACATCTATATGTATTCGGCTGCAAGTGCTTCATCCACAACAATAGAAAGGAGAATCTGGGTAAGTTTGATGCCAAATCCGATGAAGGTATATTTCTAGGCTAGTCTAGTAGAAGCAAGGCATACAGAGTTTTTAATAAGAAATCTAAATTAGTAGAGAAATCTGTGCATGTTGTATTTATTGAAAATAAAACTGTTTCCAAACATGTCACCAATAAGGATGATCTTATTTCAAACTTTAAAAACTTAAATCTTTCTAATGAAAATAAAATTGAACCTCCAAAAGTATCTAAATCTGTTGACATAGAGGAAGATATTCAGGAGAAAGATTTTGAGAATGAAAATAATGAAGAAATGTCTCAAGAACTCCCTAGAGCTTGGAGATATCAAAGAAATCATCCTGTTAATCAAATGATAGGGGATGTTCAAGAGAGAGTTAAAACTAGAAAGTAGTTAAGGGACCAAATGATAAATTGTGCTTTCATTTCACAAATTGAACCCAAATGTACTGAGGAAGCCTTAACTGATGATTACTGGATTTTGGCTATGCAAGATGAGTTAAATCAATTTGAAAGAAATCAAGTTTGGGATTTAGTGCCCAGACCCAAAAATCATCCTGTCATTGGCACTAAATGGGTTTTTAGGAATAAACTTGATGAATCAGGATCAATAATCAGAAATAAAGCTAGACTGTTTGCAAAAGGATATAATCAAGAAGAAGGTATTGATTTTGAAGAAACCTTTGCTCCAGTGGCTAGATTAGAAGCTATTAGAATTCTGTTAGTATATGCATGCATGAAAAATATTATGTTATACCAAATAGATGTGAAGAGTGCTTTTCTAAATGGATATATCATGGAAGAAGTCTATGTAGACCAACCTCCAGGCTTTGAGGACTCTACAAAACCAAACCATGTTTATAAACTGAAGAAAGCCCTTTACGGTTTAAAGCAAGCCCCTGGAGCATGGTATGAGAGATTAAGTAATTTTCTAACTAAAGAGGGGTTCAACAGAGGAAAAGTATATATAACTTTATTTACTAAGAAAGAAAATAAGGATTTACTTATTGTTCAAATATATGTTGATGATATTATATTTGGTGCTACTAATGAATCTCTTTGCAAGAATTTTTCTAAGCTAATGCAGGGAGAATTTGACATGTCCATGATGGCTAAACTCAACTTCTTCCTTGGATTGCAAATCAGGCAGTGTGATGATGGTATCTTTCTCAATCAATCCAAGTATCTGAAAGAACTGCTAAAGAAGTTTGGAATGGAGAATGCCAAGCCAATGGAAACACTTATGGTTACTATAACCAAACTGGATATGGATGAAAAGGAAAAAATGTTTGATATAACTCAGTATAGAAGAATGATTGGATCTCTACTATACCTAACTGTCAGCAGACCTAACATTATGTTTAGTGTCTGTATGTGTGCAAGGTTCCAGTCATGTCCCAAGGAAACCCATGCAACTGTTGTGAAACGTATCTTCAGATATCTTATTGGAACATCACAGATAGGACCTTGGTATCCAAAGGGCAATGGAGAAGATCTTAAAGGATACACTGATGTTGACTTTGCAGGATCCAAAACTGACAGAAAAAGCACAAGTGGAACGTGTCAGTTTCTTGGAGGATCCTTGGTTTCATGGTTAAGCAAGAAGCAAAACAGTGTGGCCTTATCGACAGTAGAAGCTGAATATGTTGCAACTGGAAGCTGTTGTGCCCAAATCATCTGGATGACACAGCAGCTTGAAGATCTTGAGGTTGAGATTAAGGAAATACCAATCACATGTGACAACCAAAGTGCCATTAACATCACAAAGAATCCTGTCATGCATTCATGGACAAAACATATTGAAGTTAGTAACCACTTCATAAGGGATCATGTTCTGAAAGGAGAAATCAGATTAGAATACATCCCAATAGAAGATCAAGTTGCTGACATCCTGACAAAGCCTTTATCAGAAGATAAACATTGCAAAATCAGGAGAGAATTGGGTATGGTAAATTCCAATGAACTCTAAGTAAATCCTTGTGCAATCCTGTTTTTAGATTTTCTAACTTTAAATTAATTCTAACTTTAGCATTGGAGTGAATTTAATTTAAGTTGCAGGTGCTCCTTATGAGATTCAATGGTAATAAATCTGAAAAATGGAGCACACCAGAATGGAATGATCAAAAGGTGAAGAAGAAAGCAAGAATTCTAAGTTTCTGATCCATTCTATAAGTTTATAAGATTAAAATTTGCTTTTCAGATGTTTGTTAGACAAATTTGCTTGATAATTTGTGTTTCTAAAAAAGTCAGCATGGTCAACATTCAAATTTAGATGTCAAACAGACAAACTTCAGCTTGGTATACACTGTAACAGTTCTCGGTGGTCTCTCAAAATTTGTCTGTTGGTCCTTGAAAGTTTGAATTTTCAAGAATAAAAATTTCATTGTTATGATTGTCTAACATGATGATTATACAAATGAGTATTTCTCAACATACGCATGTTGAAGAACCTTTACAAAAATGTAGAAATTTGAATTTCTGATTCAAAATTCGTCTATTGAATCATGCTCATCATGCTGAATGTTTGAAAGATGAGTTTCCATAAGCATAATTCATTTGTTGTTTACTGTATTAATTATTGCTTGATGCCTGCTCTTCAAAATTTGAACTTTGTTGTAACAAAGTTCGTGTGTTCATCTTGTGTTGCTTGAACTAAGCCACTGTCAGATGAACTTCCATAAGAAAATTCGTCTGTCAGTAACCTTTACTGAACAGTTTAACTTTTAACTGCTCAAAATTTGAATTTTGACCTCTCAAAATTCATCTGTTAGGAGGTTACTTACGTTAAAATCGACGATTTTCCATAGAACAGACGCAACCCTATTCATTTCCTCTTTGAGTCTGTTCCAATTCTCTCTTCAATGCTCTTCAATTCTGACCGAAAACCTTCATTTCCCACTTTTAAACTCCTTTTCGCATCCTATAAAACCATTCTCTGCTTCATTCCGTAACATTCATCCATGAAAATAGCAAGAGTAAAGAATCCAGAAGCTGGGAAAGGAGAGGCACGACCAAAGAGAACAGTTAAATCCCAATATACCTCAAAGGAGGGTGAAAAACTGAAGAGAAAAGCCAAATCAAACAAGGCAACTCCTTCTAAATGACAGAAAACAACCCCAAAGGCTGATTCTAAGAAAGTTGGACCTTCTTCAACGAAGAAAATAGAACCTTCAGTCCCTATTCCTCCTGCTATTGTTGCTTCCACTTCCTCTTTCAATACTGAATCTGGAGAATACAAACTCACTACACTGCCATTATGGAGCACTCCTCAGATTCAGGAGGAATACTCGACCAAGTTTGCAAATAAAAAGGTAATTAAGCCTCATTGCGTGAACTTGGAAGAATTCTTAGTCTCTAACAATTTTGATGCTAAGATATGGATGTTGAGATATAAGAATCTGTTAGAGATACTGGAGAGGAATGATGATGAAGTGGTTAAGACATGGTATGCCTCCCTGAAATACAATAGCAAGAAGAAGAAGTGGGAAGTCAATATGAGATCAAGGACCATCTGGCTCACAGATGAAATGTTTAATGAAGTTTTGGAAATTCCAGGGCAAGATGGCCTTAAGATTGACATCACTGCTTCGGGGTATATGGATGAGGCAGAGACTGCTGATGAAGAAGGTGGACAGTTCCTGAACTGCAAGGAGAGCACAATCCTGAACACTTTGTTCAGAAGAAGAGAAAATAGGCCAACCATAAATTTACTGAAGCCAACTAACCTCAGTGCTCAAGTGAGGATCCTACACTGCATAGTGTCTAGGATTATCTTCAACAAAGGTGGTAGCTTCAATCTGATCACAAAGGTAGAGGCACATGTGATGGCAGCAATCATGCGTGGGAAGCTTATAAACATGGGACATATCATTCTCCAACGCATGATTAAGGCAAGAGATCAGAGAAAAGATTCTACACTTCCCTATTCAGCAATCATTTCCAGAATTCTACAGTATGCTAGAATTCAGCACCTTGAGAAGCGAAAAGGGAAGCCCACTGAGATTTTCAAGGAGGTGGAACTACAAAGAATGGGCATTGAGAAGAATGAAGGAAGATGGGTTGGAAAGGAAGCAGGAAAATCTGAGAATCTTTTCTTTATTGAGGATACCTCCCTACAGCAAGAAAGTACCTATAAGGCACCTGTAAGACCTACACCTCAGCCTTCTCAGCCAGTCCCATCTCCATCTAAGCCTAATCACATTCCATCTACTCTCTCCTCTCGTGCCAAGCCAACCAAGATCACTGAGTTGTATGACGGTTTGTCTACACCCATATTGAGCATCAGGGATAAGCAAAATACCAAGTTTGCTCATCTGTAAGATCAGATCCACCAGTTGGCTCATCTGTAAGATCAGATCCACCAGTTGGCCAAAAACATGAAAGTGGTTGCTGATGCATATGAAGATATTCGAAATGCAATTCCTGCCACATCAGCTCCACCTCAGCCAGGTTTCTTTGAGCCTGTTGTGTCACCAACTCCTGAGCCTCCAAGTCCTTTTGTGATGGCCTCTCCTGTTCCTGATGTTGCAGCATGAGAAACTGAAACTGTTGGCATATTAAGCACACCACAGGCTTCCAGTAACTGGTCCTCCCTTGGACTATGGCATAGAGGAAGAGGGTCATCAGGAAACAAGCCCTCATGATCCTATTCTAGCAGATGCTCAGGATTCAATTCTTTCTGCTCAAGAATCTGAGCAAGTTGAAAGACTAGTGGCAGCCATCTGTGCTTCACCATTCTTGCAGACTGCCCTAAATGAAGAAAGAAGCATTGTGCCTTTCGTTGATTTGGAAGCCATTGCTCACAATGCTCTCTTGCAAACTCAGAGGAGAAGGCTTGAAGAAATATTTCATTCTGATGACCCTGCTCTTCCTTCTCTCATTGCTTATGGTCTTTCAAAAGAATAGAGGGCTCAATTGGCTCTTTCCAGGCAGGAAATGCAAGAGCTGCTTGAGGTCTCTGATGATGAAGATCCAAGTCATAAGCCTCAAAGATATTCCAGTTTCTCAAATCCCTCCTCCGGCTGATTTTTCCTGATAATGCCAAAAAGGGGAAGAAAAGTAAGTAAACTGGAAAATCTACTGCTGAGCCATCTGGAAAGACTTACAGCAAGAAGACCAAGTCAAAGAAGAAGTGATTGTAGAAATGATTAGAACTTAGGCTTGGGTCATCTTGTAGTTCTGTATTTTGTTTCTGATATTTGTTGCTTGTGTTTTGTGTTTGTTTTGTGTTTTGTATATTTCGAAGTACTTTGCATTAATTGGTTCCTGTAAAGCAACATTTGATAAAATGAAAGAATTCCTTGGCTGCAATGATCTATTCTTATTACTCTTTGAATCTCTTCACATGATCTACTATATATGATATATTTTGAAATATAATGCATATGTTGAGGGGGAGCTTGTTAAAGCAAACCCAAGTACTAATCTAGTTTGTAAGTTATTTTGTCACCATCAAAAAGGGGGAGAATGTTGAATCAAGAGTTTTGATGATTCTAAACCAACCTTCAAGAGCTTGGAATAAAGATATTAAAGGTGCTCAAAAGGTTTCAAGTGAAGAAATTCTGGAGAAATCTATGCAAGGATAGATGTAGGATGTTTAGTTGTGTTTTAATTTGAGTAAAAGACTTTGATTTGGTGAAAAGATATTTTTAAACCTTGATTCTATGTTAAATCATGGAATATTTGAAAAACACCCACCAACAGACGATGTTTGAAAGCTTTATACTAAACTGTCATATTGGAATTTCGAACTTTAGCTTTGGAAATTCGAATTTCGTATTAAAATTGAATAAGTCTGAAGAGATGCTTCTTTGACAGATGAATTTTGGCTTGGGAAAATTTGAATTTTGATAAGTGTCTGAAAGGAGCTTTCAGTAACAGACGAACTTTGGGTTTTGAAAATTTGAATTTCAGACAAAATGTAACTTATGAAAACTAAAGAAATTCGTCTGAAATTATATTAAAGTTCATCTAAAACTAAGTTTAGATTGAGTTTCAAAGTTTCTCACTGACAGATGAACTTTCAACATGAAAATTCGAATTTCAAAAACTAAGCTTGTGAGTCTATTATAATGATATATCGACATACGAATGACAATATTCATATATTCAAATTTTGAAGTAAGTCTGAAAAGAGGCAACTCTGACAGACGAACTTTACCCTTTGAAAATTCAAATTTCGAATAAGATAAACTATTATGCTTTATAAACCAGCTATTGACAGACGAATTTTGGGGTTCCAAAATTTGAATTTCGAAGGCACTGTAGCAAATTAAAAGTACTTTTCACACTTAACAGAACGTCTTTAAACATGAAAATTCGTATGTCATAACATGAAAACATTTTCCAATGATCAAAATTTGAACTTTACTTCATGACAGATGAACTTCGAATATTCAATGTTGGAGTCTTTAACCTTCAGTTCCTGTGAAATTCGTCTGTTGACCAACCAAAATTCAAATTTCAGTATGTCAGAAGCATTAAATGCGGTTGGTTAATGGATAGTTTCTCAAAGTAACCATTAGATAACTTTTCCAACGGATAGATTTTGTCTCTATCGTATAGTTGAGACCTAAATCTATAAATATAACATCATTTGAAGTTGTGGGTAATAATTTTAACTTTGTACATACTGAAACTCTGCCAAATCATCTACTCAAAGTCTCATACTCTCACACTTCAATATTTGTACTCCAACTTTCATATTTACTCTATTTAAGAGAGTTTATTCTTTGTAAACAATCTTATCTTCATCTGGAAGAAAGATTTTCTTGTGAGGGGATATCATAAGGGATTGGGAAAGTACTTAGTAAGAGTGCATTGAGTGAAAGAGTGAGCTCTAAAATAGAGCACTAACTTTGTGCTGAGGCATTTGCAAAAAGCCCACTGAATTCTTGCAGAATAGTAGAAAATCTCAAGTGGTGACTTGGGGACTGGACGTAGGTCAAGTGGAGAGACCGAACCAGGACAAATATCTGAGTTTTCTCTTCCCTACTGCTAC
This sequence comes from Adenanthera pavonina, assembly GCA_026686845.1. NCBI lineage: Eukaryota > Viridiplantae > Streptophyta > Magnoliopsida > Fabales > Fabaceae > Adenanthera > Adenanthera pavonina. The sequence continues at coordinate 22,124,851 of JAIVEN010000009.1, forward strand.
TTTTACAGGTTATTCTTTTATACTATTTTTTACTATCATACTTTGCATTCTTCTCCTTCTTGACTTTTTGCAGAAAAGTTTCAATCTTCCCAATTCACCCTCCTCTTGGGAAGTCAGTCTATCTAACAATATGCCATAAGACTTCTCTCATCGAGGGCTTCATTTTGATAGTAATTTTACATATTTACAAAATTTCCCTTGACTCGAGGTTAAATTATACTTTCTGAAATTTTCAGCTCATTAGGTGTAATTTTCCCCAAGGCTTTTCTATTTCTTTCTCCACCTAACTTTTAATACTTTTGGGACATAGATGTCATTTTTATATTTCTTTAAAGAAAAAAATATAATTTTCACATTTTTCCATCCAACCGGAAAAAATGATATTTTTGTCCTATTTCATGTAAAACGGTGTCTGTCTGTTTTCATGAATTTCTTGTATATTTTACGTTATCATCAATTATGTCATCTTTCATTACTTAGTTTCCAGTGAAATTTTGGGATATTACAGTAATACTAGTCCAAAGTAATATAATTGAATATGTTACTACTAGTGTATATGGGAAAGATATATCTTGCACAAGGTAAGCAAAGTGATGATGATCTCATGAGAGAGATCTTATTGAATGACTCAGTTAGCAATAAGGGAGAAACATTAAATAGAATATAAGAATAGTTAAGTCAGCAAAGACAAGGTAGTATGAATGAGGAAGCTGAAGTATATATGGATTTGAAAGATAGAAAAGATGCGAATGTGATGGAGCCTAAGAAGGCCCCAAGGGTTGAAAGAAGAGATATCTTCTTTCAACTGAAAGACTTTCAAAAGTTTATTTCAGTAGCTTTCGAAGGTAAAATAGATCTTGCGGTGGTTCAAGAATGGGTGAATCAATTAAAAACTTTATTAGATGCTATAGATTGCACCTTTGAACAAAACGTGTAATTTGCAATGCTTAAGTTGAAAAATGAGGCTGAATAGTAGAGGAGGTGAGTCTTGCTGAGTGCTGAGACTATAGGAGCTTGCCTGGAAATTAGGAGTAGTTATCGGTTGTGAAGTATACATCCTTGAAGGACCGACATGTGAAGATCTGTAATTTATCCCAACAAATGCGAGAGGCTGAGGAGGAAGAGAGAATTTTAATAATCCGTGCTTCTTCCATTTAGGATCCCCAAGGGGAAGCTAGCAAGGGAAGTAGAATAGCCCTAATTATAGGAGATAAGGATAAGTTGTCGAGTAATATAAAGTGGTACGCATTGTAAGGATTGAATATGGAAGTGATGATTGAATCCTGAAGGATGAATGTTGAGGTATTTTGAAATAGTAGAGGAACCGTGAGGGAATCCAATCTATTGGTTTGGATGCCAAGTTGGATACAACGATGGTGAATAATGACTTAAGTGGTGGGAGTTTGTATTTAGAGTAAAGAACATGCGTCCTGGAGCCAAGATAGTGTCGGAAGATGAAGGCATTGGTAGTGATGATGACGGTGATTTCAGTGCCATCAAGAAAGATAGTGAAGAGGTGGTGACATCTAGAATGTCATATTCATAGATTGTGAAGGTAGTAGTTGGATGTTTTCAGAGTGAAAAAGAAGGCCATGCTGTGTTAGAAGAATGAAAGATATAGTTGGAAGGTCACTAGAGTCTTTTAAATTGAACCCAAATTAGGAAAGATATTCATCTTCTTTTTCTTGATAACATGAGTCTAGAAGAAGGTAGAGTTGAACTCTAAGGAAGGAGGAGGTCCGCTTGGAAGTAAATGCATCGATAAGTTTTGTAATTTGGAGGACGGCCAATATTGTAATATTCTGATTCTCACTAACTATAGATCTCATAACATAACTTGAACTTCACATGCTTTGTATCTATGTTTCTAGTTGGATTTTGGTTGAATTGTGAACATGCATAATATGACATTAGAAACCATATGGAACCTTTAGCAAGAACCAAATAAGTTGGATATGTTGTTTAGAAACTATGACCATTTAAAATTTCATATGTCATTATATACAAATCTAGATAAAATTTGACTTAGTAGTCAACTGTGAATGTGTGATATATAACATCAAAAATCCTATGAAGCTATTAGTTGAGATTCTATACCTTGGAAAACATGGTAGTAGTAGTACTTAGGGACCAAATTGCAAAGAAAGTTAAGTCATGGGGTCAAAGTAAAAATTGATGTCGTAGGCACTAAATGACAAAATAATGGGACGTAGATGTCATTTTTCCAAACAAATTATTTGCTCAGTATTTGACAATACCAATTGTAGGAATAGAGTCAGAAAAAATAATCACCAGAAATTATCCTTTAATAAGCAGAACCAGAAAAAACATATATTAGACAGAAAAGAAGACCGAAGTTCTATAATTTAAAAATTTCTAAAAAAATAGAAAATATTTCTATATTAGGAAACCCAGATATATTATGACTCAGAATAAGACACTGAATTTTTCTACCAAGTTTAAATAGCTATAGGATCATTCTATGAATAATTGGATTAATCGGTGAATTAGAAAATGTATGTAACTTAATATCAAGTTTAGATTTATCAGGGACTGAATATGACTCAGTAACATGTCTAGATTCATTTTAGACTACCAGAATATTTTTAGCAATAGATAACTGATATGACTCTAATTTTGGTAGTAATAAACAAATGAACTTAGAAACTGACATTATGATCTAATTAACTCTGTATGAGAAAATTAGTCACTAATCAGGATATATTGAAAATTAAAAATAATGTTCTAAGTCCCAAAATATATAATTACATTGGTGAATTAATTTTAGATCCTAAAACCCAGTATAAGGAAGATTGGACCTGAAATCAATAGAATGAGCCTAAAAACCCGTATACCCTAAACTAAGACCCATAATGAGATATGTAAAGCCCAAATTGCATAAAAGTATATTCCTTGGGCTGATTAGACAATGGAGTGATGAAAATTGAGAGGAAAAGAAGCAAAAATCATTTTGAACTCCAACACACACATGGCACCATTTGGATTAGACACATGATAGAACCAAATAAAATATATTTTTGGGTTGAAAATATCAACTGAAAACTTCTAGAAATAGGCAAGGTGGCAGCCTCATAAATTCCTCAGATGATGAATTAAATAAATTACTATGGAATAATTAAGAGCCATTGGATCAAGATCTAATTCAGGGGCCATTATGTCTTCAACTCACCTATAAATAGAAGCTCGTCCTTCCCCCATTTAGCCATCAAATTTCATTCAAGGTAGAGAGAAGTTAGAGTGAGAAGCTCTAGGAAAGAAGGTGTGATCTGAGGGTCTGAAGTTATGAAAAAATATTTATAGGTAATATGCTTTTCCTTTTCTTCCATTTATATTTTAGTTCAACTATTTGATTTATTAAGAGTAGTCATTATGCTTGTAGAAACATGTTTTTGGGAGTTGCCATGCTGAAATATTGGATCAAAGTTGAGGTTTTGTTACAATAATGTTTTGAATGTCATGACAGTTATTTAAACATGTATGATCATATAGAACATGATTTTAAGTTTGATTCTTAGTAATTATGGTTGTACTGTTATGCTACTGAAATTAAGTGTGGAAAAATGAATTGTCATATTATTGAGATTTTGTCCGAATCTCACCCCCAATATCTAACAATTTTAGGTCCTGGTTCTGCCCAAGGAAATGAAATGACAAACTGATGAGGGAATGATGTCAAAGACATTTTAGAATCATATTATGTTTTGTATTACAATACATAGGATTAGATGATATATTACAATATATAATGTAAATTATAACGTTTTGATAATGAAATATTATATCCCTATACTTTGGTGCTGATATTTTCCTTATTCTTTGTTTATACTTCATTATTAACATGGTAGAGTCTATAAATTTGAAATTTACTGTATCAATAAAAGTGTGAATCAACATTTTTACTTTAAAATAGACATAATAAGCTTTCCATAGAACTTAGAATCACCTCAATACGATTTTTGTAGATTAGTTATGAATTTTCAAAGTTCAGTGAAATTTTACGACTTAAGCTTAGTCTATGCAAAATTAAGGGCTCATTTGTTTTCAAATCACTTTATTTTGAACCTTAATTATGAAATCATACATGTTTAATGGTTGTATAGTAAGGTGTTACAAATATAGGTTTGGACAGGACTGTTTTGATATCCCATGAGGAGTAGTATGCGGCAAGTAAATGGAATTTCAAGTTGTAAGAGGTTGAATATGGGTTTTATAGGTAGAAACAAATTGCAGGAATGCTTGGTCTAGGAACTGAATGTCAAGTAAGAATTCCAAAGTTGATAGAGACATTTTCATAACTCTCTCTCTATGAATTAAGTGAGGACAGTGAGAGGAATGTGTTATTGGTTTATTGTAGAAGAGAAATTACCCCAAGTTAGTGAAATTGATCAATGATGATGATTTAAGCATTGAAATACCATGGGTATAGACTAAAGGAAGTTCTTTCTTGGTATGTCCCTGAGTCATAAGAAGAATGGTAGAACGCTGTATCATAAATGTAATGTGTTGGCTACCCTCGAAGATGCCTAAGTATAGAAGTTGATGAGCTAACATATTTCTATATGCTGTTGTATCTAGGATTCCCCAGTAATAGCTTTGGAGAATATGGGGAATTTGTTGCTATTGAGAAGTATGAGAAAACCTCATATGACATTGAATCATGAGTCTAGAACTAGCAGTTAACTAGTTGAGGCTTAATGCCAGCTAACTAAGCATTTGACGTACTAATTACTCGAGGTGGGAGGCACTAGTAGACTGAGAGTGAAAGACTTGGTGATGATATCTACGGGAACCCAATTCCACTTAAATTCATGGTATTGGATGCTTATCTTTTAAAAGATTGATTGGGTATAGCTGACCAATCGATCCATACGTGGTATCAATTCACTGATCATGAGATGAGCAATTCTTCATTTAATAGAAACAATTCCTAATCTTTAAATGACCATGAGAAAGAAAAGGGATTGAAGACCTGAAAGTAGAAACAGTATGGGATTCATAAATATCAAGGCAGGTAGTTGTAATATAATGGTTGAATCAGATTGGAAGAAGAGATTTGAATCATAAGAATGAACCCCAAACATTGTCAATAAAAGATCAGTAAGTTGAAAACATAGTGTAATAATGAGTGATACATGGCGGTTCATAGCCTCTCGCTATAAGCATGAGGACTGCGGGGTATATAGTAGAAATGAAATTAGAATGGTAGGATGAAAGTAGGATGGTGATATTCATGGGTGATGAAGTGCACCGTATGACCCTATATGCAAGAATGGAGGAATTAAAGTGCACAGCAGAAGCAAACCTAAGGAGTACGTGGATAGGATACTGGGAAGTCTATAATAAGCCCTCAAAAATTAGAGGTTTATCCATAAGTGAGATTGTCAGAGAAATATAGTGTAAATATAAAGCATGTGGAAAAGAATAACATGAGATTAAAAGGATATGTGTGGATGGAAACAAAAATATTATGCTGAAGGTTAAAAGAGAATTGAAAGAACTTTTCTAAAGTGTATAAGTAATTAATCATTGGCTTGCTGGTATGGAGGTTTTGTGCGATGACGGAATTATTTGGAAAAGTTTCCTTACTACAAGGAAACATAGTTCGGTCACTGGAGAAGTTGTTTTGATGCTAATAAGGTCATGGGAATTTTTGTGGACTTCAAAGATGTGATTATTCTGCCTATGTCTTGGTAGTGCTATTTGGATGAGAAGTGGAGGATAAAGAGTTTTTATATAGTGTGGCCGCATGTACAGTACAATAGGAATAACCATCAAATTGCCTAGTAGTGGTTTTAAATTGGTTAATGCCAAAGGTATAGTAAGTGGATTTCACGAGGTACGGTAAACATGGTTAATCCAGTGTATATTGGTAAATTCTGGAGTGACTCATGCTAGCAATAAACAAATTGATCCTAAAGCGAGATGTGATTATGGAGATTAGAAGGTGATAATGTAAGTTTTTCAAGAAGCAATTCAAGTATTGAAGAAAATGATGATGAGAAGTTAGATTGGTTGAATATTAAGTGAAGTAGGAGAGAGCAACTCGTTCACAAGAGGCATTATGGAAAGTAGAAATTGAGAATGATTACTCAAAAGTGGAAGAATTATGTGGAAGGAGAATGTTTGTTTATAGTTGAGGTAGTGTTTCCAAATTTCAAGGATGAAATTTCTTTCAAAGAGGGAAGAATGTAACAACCCTCAATATTTTATTTTGGACTTAGTCTTGAACTAACAAGAAGTATACTCGGTACTATGTGTAAGACTAGAGGAACTAGGATCGGAGATAGGATCAAATAGGACAAATTCTAAAATTTGAAATAGAGAAGGATCACGACATAGCGAGGCACAGAGCCTCCATAGTGAGACACTTATGGCTACTTGAAAAATATCAGGACTAAGAGCGCTCGCACTATGGTGAACTTATCGTTCACCACAGCTACAAGCCATGAATTTCTATAAATCAAAAGTCATTTCAGTTGGCCTAGACGAGAGGAATGGAGAGAGAAATGGACGAGCTCCATTAAAGCTCTGGTTTTCCAACCCTTAGAGGTGATTTCTGGACCAAGGAAGCTTGATCAATTGTTGATAAGTGAATCTTGCTTCCTTTTCTCTCTTTTCCTTTTGTTTTTAACTTGGAATCAGTGGGAGTACGTTAGGTTTCCGAGTTTGGGATGAATCCACCGATTAAAATGCTTAGTTTGGTCTTATAAAAGCATTATGTAGCATAAGGAAGGTTTGGGTATGAGTTTTGAGGGGATTAAGATGAGTTCAAGTGGAACCCTAGATTAGAAATTGTGAAAAGAGTGTGAAATCTGAGAGGTATGAGGAAGATTATGATGTTAACAGTTAATTAGAGCTCACTAGTGTATAATTATGTCATGGAAACTATGAGTTAAGCCTGATTGGCAAAATTGTGGATTTTGGTTGTTATAAGTATTATGTTAATTAAACGTATTATGATGTTGTAGTGGTTGATTGGCTAACTGGAAGTGTATAGTTAGTGATGGGTGCCTTGGAGGCTTGCCATGTTCCCCTATGTGCATGGTGCTAGTAACTCGAGGTAATTGGGTGGTTGTAATATGTGTTATATGTTGATATATATATATACATATCTCCATTCATACCACGATATTGTTATGTGTATGTGTTTGATTTTTCCCTATATTGTGGTATGTAAATGACTAGACGAGGTGTTTGTATATGATGATGATGAGTATGATAGTGTATATGTGCATATGTGATTATAGCATCCACATATGATTGCATGCTAGCACTACCATGATGATGACTGTAATGATGATTATATCTATATATATTGTTAGAGGCATGCTAGCATGGCATGTATATCACCACCCATGAGCATAGTGAGATTTGATGGATTAAGAGGTGGTGATGAGATGAGATATGATGACATAATAAAAGATCCCTAAAACTAAATCCTCTCCTATAGTTATAAAAGCCAGGTGGTAGTGGATAAGATCATAAGATGAAAGATCCCTGCTATTAAATTCTCTCCTATGGTTAGGAGAGCCAGTGGCAATTGTAACACCTTGATTTAGGACCATTTTCCCATGCATTAGACCTTATTAGAGTCCAACTATACTGAATTGTAAGATTGAATCATATAAAATTCAAAAAAAAAAATTTCATTTTCGGAGTACTATTCGTGTGGGAAATTCCATTTTTCCCAACACAATTTAAAAAAACATCAGTAATTCAATAAAAATTGTATGCAAGTGATTCAAGTCTTTAAAAATAGCTTAAAAAATTATCTACATGAAAAAAATATAAAACAAAGGAATTACTTGGCCAATTAGTACAGTAAAGTTCATGAATTTTACTATTCATATGGTCCATTTCCGAAAATCCAGTTTTCTAGGCTAACTTTGAAAATTCACTATAATTCTTACACTCATCCAAATTAAGTGCTCTTTATACCATTTTAAATCCCTTTCTGTTTAGTTTCTAAACATTTATAACATTCATACTTTACATCACAAAAAGTTCTAATAGTGGCTGGTTCACTCTGTAGTGGTCAGACATCCTAATACTTTACCAAACAAAAGTTGCAAAATATTCACATGGCCATAATTCATTCTCATATCATGCCATACATTCACTAAGACCTAAATGAACATAAAAGCTCAAAGAAATAGATTTAACATCACATTTACAAATTTACACAAAAGTTCATATTCCATGATCATTGTTATCATTATCAGGTCAATGATCAAATTCTTTCTCCTTTCCTTTCTCTTTCTTGGAGGTCTTGCCATTGTTGCTATCTAAACATGGTTAATATGTGGGAGGGTGAGATTCAAAGAATCTCAGTAGCTAATATGCAAACATGCCATCATATTATCACATTTTCCATAAAAACAACACATAAACTTTAACTCATCACATAGGCAAATTGAAACATATAAATTTAACAAAAATTTTAGCAGAGTTTCATTTTAAAAAAAGGACATTCTAGGACTCAAAACCCCTCATACAACTCAGCCAACATCATAGAAATATCACAAATCAATATTTCATTCATATGCCATAATGTCAAATATCAAAGAAACAATAACGACAATGCGATGCTAGTAAGGGAAAATTAACTATCTTTGAGTGTTCCAAAGGTTCCCGTACTTGGTACACCACTTCTTGGGCTTTCTAACACTTCCTTGAACCTAGCGATATCATTATTCAAGCACTTTAGCCACTGGTTTCAAGGATTACATAATACTATTCAGCTTAAACCCTAACTTTTTTACTTAGCTTTCCTTTGAGTTTTTTGTGAATCCAACACTTGTATTTGACTAATTTGGACCCAAAGAATCCATTTTTGGGGTAAAAAACATGAATCTGAATACTTTTTAACTATATTGACAAAATCGCCTTTATACTAATTTAGCATTTTTGCGCTACAAGACTATTTTAATTTTATTTTTATATTTTCATAATTATCTTGTTCCAAATGGTATCTATGTATGACCCATATCTTGACCCGATTTCTTTTTAACCATTGGTAGGACCCATAGTTTATTTTATTGGTTTACTATTACTTTTAGACACTCATCACTGATTATTTCTTTATTCTTGAATATTAACCCTCAGTGCCATATACCATTGGACTTCTCTCATCGAGGGCTTCATTTCGACAGTAATTTTATATATTTATGAAATTACCCTTGACCCGAGGTTAAATTATACTTTCTGAGATTTTCAGGTTATTAGGTGTAATTTTCCTTAAGGCTTTTCTATTTCTTTCTGGACTTAAATTTTAATACTTTTGGGACATGGATATCATTTTTATATTTCTTTAGGGGCAAAAATATAATTTTCTCATTTTTCCATCTAACTGGAAAAAAAGATCTCTTCACCCTTTTTCACGCAAAATGATGTATGTCTATTTTTATGAATTTCTTGTACATTTTACGTTATCATTAATTATGTCCTCTTTCATTACTTAGTATCCAGTGAAATTTTGGGATGTTACAGAATCTATAAGCACTTGGAACAGAGCACAAGATTATACTGTAGCATTACATGGAGCTCACTAAATTCTTGCAAGATAGAGAAAAATCTCAAGTGGTAGCTTAAGGACTGGACGTTAGTCAAGAGGAAGAGACCGAACCAGGATAAATCCTTATGTCTTTCCTTCCTTTACTTTGCTTACTACTTTGTTACATTTTGCACTCTGTTTTTCAGTTACTTTTGCTTTCACTGCTCTTTCATACTTTTGCAAAAAATTTCAAACTTCCCAATTTATCTCCCTCTTGGAAAGCCAGCAGACCTAATAAGTAATATCAGAGACCGGACTCCTAAGTAAAGGATCTGACAATCTAGGAGAATCAATAGCTAGCTTTGGAGAGAGTATTCTTCCAGAGGGAAACAAAACAAATAGACCTCCTGGCTTTAGTGGAGAGCATTATGGATATTAGAAGATAAGAATGCAAATCTATCTCTAGTATATTGATCTGGACATCTGGTTAGTCATCCAAAAAGGGGATTTTAAACCAATGAAACTGTAGGACGATGACAAATACAAAGAGAAGCCAGAAGAGGAGTGGAATGAGGAAGATAAGAGAAGAGTCCTGCTCAACTTCAAGGAAAAATACTGTCTGGTCAATGCACTCAATTATGATGAATTCTATAAGGTGTCACAGTGTACCACAATCAAAAATATTAAGGACACTCTAGAAATTGCTCACGAAGGAACTACTAGAGTAAGGGAGAACAAATTGAACTATTACATCGGTGAGTATGAAAGCTTCAAAATGATGGAAGGTGAAAGCATCAAAGAACTGTAAAAGAGATTCACCCTCATTATGTATCAACTGAAGAGTCTTGGCAAGGAGTACACATAGCCAGAGAAAGTCAGAAAAATCCTTAGAGCTCGTCCTCTGGAATATCAACCAAAAGTAACAGCAATAGAAGAAGCCAGAGAAGAGTCAATGGCTTCTGTCACAGCTCTCTTCAGTAGCCTTGAAGAGTATAAGGGTAAAATAAAGACTCTCAAGGAAGCTGGTCAAGATAAGAAGAAAAAGGGCCTTGCATTAAAAGCTGCAGAAGAAAAAGAAGAGTCTGATGATGAAGAAGAACTAGATGAAGAGACTCCATCTATGTTAGTCAGAAAATTTGGAAGGTTCTATAACAAGAAGAGAAATAAAAGATATTTTAAGAAAGGAGTAGTTGCAGACAATAAGAAAAGAAGGTAAAAAGTCTGTCACCTGCTATGAATGCAAGAAGTAAGGGCATATCAAGTAGGATTGTCCACAATTCCTGAAAAAGCAATAAAAGGAAAAGAAAGCTGCTAACAAAGGCAAAAAGAAAAAAGCATACATCTCATCAATCAAGGGCAGCAGCTCAGATGTAGAAGATGAAGATAAGGAAGAAATTGCCAACATCTACTTGATGACACTTGTATCTAAAGAAACTCTAAACTCATCTAATAGTTATTATGAAGATGACGTAAATGAATCTGAACCTTTCTATTTTGAATTGCTTGATGCATTTCATGATCTGCATGATGAGTTTATTAAAACTGCAAAAGAACTAAAACTGGCTGAGAAGAAGAATAGCAAGTTAGAATCTGATTGCAAATTATCTGACACTACATCTTTGTATAAAACTAAATCTATTTGCTGTATATCATGCACTGAACTAAAGAAGAACAATGAATATCTTTTGAAAAGCATGGCTAAACTCACTAAGGGTAAAGATATGTTGTTTGCTTTATTAGGAAGTCTGAGAATTGCACAAGGAAAAGCTGGACTTGACTATGATCCTTGTGCAGTTAAAGAAAAGAATGAGAAGAAAAATCAAAATCTGTATATGAGGCATTTTGTGCATGCTGATGGACATAAAAAGAAAAGTTACAACTCAAAATGCATTGAATCTTCTGTCCAACCAAAATATGTGAAACAAAAATATTATCTGCATTGTTTTCTTGTTGTTTCACAATCTAACAGTCCTTTTATCACCTGCCACTTCTGTAACAAGAAGGGACATGTTTCCAGTTCATGTTTGTGAAAGAAAAATGGACTTGGCAAGAAGGTAGAATGGGTTCCTAAAGGTACATCTGTATCTAGGGAAAATGCCACTAATAAAAACAAGACCCAAGCAAATTTAGGTACCTAAAAAGAAAAACTGAACCTTGTTTTGCAGGTTGTCTTAGAGCTAGTAAAAGCAACAAATGGTACATGGACAGTGCTTGCTCAAGATATATGACTGGTGATAAGGAGAAGTTCATCACCCTTAGAGACAATAAAGGAGGAAAGGTGACCTTTGAAGGTGACCAATATGGCAGAATAGTTGGCATTGGAATTGTAGGCAAAAATCCTGAAACATCTATTTGTAGTTGGACTCAACCACAACTTGCTGAGTGTGAATCTGACATGTGACAAAGGAAACTGAGTACTGTTTGACTCAAAATTCTGCCTAGTCATCCAAAAAAGTGATCGTAAAGTACTTCTCAAAGCTCAAAGGAATGGTAACTGCTATACTATTGATCTTGATGAACTTCCCACTTTAGTTTCTGTGTGTTTAATTAATAAAGATAATGACAGTTGGTTGTGGCATAGAAGATTGGAACATGTTAACATGAACCAACTAACAAAATTGATTAAGAATGATTTAGTCACTGGTTTACCAAAAATCTCTATTAAAAAGGATAAAGAATATAATGCTTACGTCAAAGGGAAACAAACTAAATTAGCATTCAAACATAAAGATGTAATCACCACATCTAGACTACTGCAATTATTGCATATGGATTTGATAGGACCATCTAGATTGAAAAACATTGGTGGAAATATTTATGTGCTTGTGATTGTTGATGATTACTCTAGATTCACTTGGACTTTGTTCCTTTCTTTCAAGAGTGAAACATTTGATGCATTTGTAACCTTGGCTAAGAAAGTGCAAAATGAGAAATGTATTTCCATTGTGTCTATCAGGTTTGATCATGAAGGAGAATTCGAAAACTCAACCTTTCTGGAGTATTGTGAAAAGCATGGAATTGATCACAACTTCTCAACACCAAGAACTCCTCACAAAATGGAGTGGTGGAGAGGAAGACCAGAACAATTAGAGAAATGGCTAGAGCAATATGAACGAAAAGGAGCTTCCTCAAGTTTTTTGGGTTGATGTAGTAAACACAACAAGCTACATCATTAATAGAGCCTACATCAGACCAATTCTGGGGAAGACACTTTATGACCTATAAAAAGGAAGGAAGCCAAACCTCTCACACCTGCATGTATTTGGCTACAAGTGCTTCATTCACAATAATGAAAAAGAGAATCTAGGTAAGTTTGATGCCAAATAAGATGAAGGTATATTCCTTGGCCATTCAAATAGAAGTAAAGCATATAGGGTTTTCATTAAAAAGACTAGAATTATAGAAGAATCTGGACACGTTTTTATTGAAAATGAAATTGTTTGCAAGCATGTCATTGATAAAGATGATCTCATTTCTAGCTTTAAGAACTTAAATCTTTCTGGAGAAGATAAAATTGAACCTATAAAAATATTTGAATATACTAATGTAGAGGAAGATATTCAGGAGAAAAATATTGAATTTGAAAATAACGAAGAAATATCTCAAGAACTCCCTAGAGCTTTGAGATATCAAAGGAGTCATCTAGTTGATCAAGTGGTAGGGGGTGTTCAAGAGAATATTAAAACCAGAAGATAACTTAGGGATCAAATAAATAATTGTGCTTTTATTTCTCAAATTGAACCTAAGTGTACTGAAGAAGCCTTAACTTATGAATATTGGATACTAGGTATGTAAGATGAACTAAATCAGTTTAAAAGAAATCAAGTTTAGTATTTAGTGCCTAGACCCAAAGATCACCCTATTATTGGAACTAAATGGGTTTTTAGAAATAAACTTAACGAATCGAGAGCAATCATTAGAAACAAAGCAATATTAGTTGCCAAAGAATATAATCAGGAAGAAGGCATAGATTATGAGGAAACTTTTTCTCTAGTTGGAAGATTGGAAGCAATAATAATCCTCTTAGCCTATGCATGCGTAAAAGACATAAGGCTATATCAAATGGTTGTAAAAAGTGCTTTTCTGAATGGATATATTATGGAAGAAGTTTATGTTGATCAACCTCCAGGTTTTGAGAACTCAACAAAACCAAACCATGTTTATAAACTGAAGAAAGCTCTTTATGGCTTAAAACATGCTCCTAGAGCATGGTATGAAATGTTAAGTAATTTTTTGACTGAAAAGGGAATAGAGAAAAAGTAGATACAACACTATTTACTAAGAAAGCAAATAAATACTTACTTATTGTTCAAATTTATGTTGATGATATTATATTTGGTGCTACTAATGAATCTCTTCGAAAGAATTTCTCTAAGTCAATGTAGAGTGAATTTGAAATGTTAATGATAGGTGAGCTCAACTTCTTCCTTGTACTACAAATTAAACAATGTGATGATGGTATCTTCCTCAATCAATCAAAATATCTGAAGGAGCTGCTGAAAAATTTTAGAATGGAAAACGCCAAATCAATAGGGACTCTTATGGCTACTACAATAAAACTTGACATGGATGAGAGAGGAAAGCTCTTTGACATAACTCAGTATAGAAGAATGATTGGCTCCCTACTATATCTAACAGCTAGTAAACCTGACATTATGTTCAATGTCTGTATGTGTGCAAAGTTCCAATCTTGTCCCAAAGAGTCTCATGCAACAACTGTGAAAAGAATTTTTAAGATACCTAATTAGAACATCACAGATAGGACTTTGGTATCCAAAAGGGAATGGAGAAGAGCTCACAGGATATATTAATGCTGACTTTACTGGATCCAAAACTGACAGAAAAAGCACAAGTGGATCTCTAGTTTCATGGTTTAGCAAGAAGCAAAATAGTGTGGCTCTCTTCACAATAGAAGCTAAATATGTTGCAGCTAGCAGCTGTTGTGCTCAAGTCCTTTGGTTGAAGCAGCGACTTGAAGATATTGAGATTGAGATGAAGGAAATACCAATAAAATGTGATAATCATAGTGCTATCAATATTACAAAGAATCCTATCATGCATTCGAGGATACAACACATTAAAGTAAGATATCACTTCATAAGGGATAATGTTTTGAAAGGAGACATCAAATCAGAATACATCCCTACTGAAGATCAAATTGCAGACATTTTGACTAAGCCTATTTGCCAAAGATAGACACTGCAAAATTAAAAGAGAATTGGGAATGGTAAATCCCAATGAATTGTAAGCAAGCTTCTATCTAAACCTATTTAAAGTTTTTGACATTACATTAATCCTATTTAGCATCGAAGTGTATTTAAGAAGTTTTGTAGGTACTCTACATGAGTTTACCGGAGTTAATCTGACTTGCACAATCAAATGATGCTGAAAGGAGGCTAAAAATTCAAACTTTTAGGTCACATCTACAAGTTCAGGAATTTGAAATTGGCGCTTTAAAAGGTTATTAGACGAATTTCCATGGTGAATTGTGTTTTTGAATAAATTAGCATGCTTAATATTCAAACTTAGATGATTATCAAATGAATTTTAGTAGCTTACATGCTGTTATAGTACTTTCATAACCCTCAAATTTCATCTATTGGATGATGGAAATTCAAATTTCAGAAATACAATGTGAATAATGACTTTGCTCAAAATACTTTCTGCGTGAATTTCCATATCTCAAAATACGCATTTTAGAGACTCTTTATAAAACTTTGAAATTCAAATTTTGAATCTTTAAATTCGTCTGTTGAAACATGTTTTCATGCTAAGTCCCTGTAAGATGAACTTTCATAAGTGTAATTCATCTATTGCTTTTCTCATTCTCTGATTGCTTATTGTGTGATTTCTCAAAATTCAAACTTTGATGATTCAAAGTTCATCTATTGGTATTTGTTCCTTAAACTTAGCTTCTATCAGATGAACTTCATGAAGAAAATTCATTTGTTATAAAGCCTCCTTGTGTTGGTTAACTAGTAATGCTCGAAATTCAAATTTTGACCTCTCAAAATTTGTCTATTGAATGGTTATAGAAGTTAAAAACAAGGGTCTCGCTCTGAATAGACATAACCCTATTTGTCTCTCTCTCAAGTCTATTCACATCCTCTCTTAATTTCCCATCAATTCCATTCACGAATCTTCATTTCCCACCATTTAATCTTCCTTTCGTACTTTATAAAGTCATTCCTTGCATCTTTCTAGAACATTCATTCACGAGAATGGAAAGGGCAAAAAATCCAGAAGTTGGCAAAGGAGAGTCCAGACTAAAGAGGACAGTTAAGTCTCAAGACACCTCCAAGAAAGGTGAGACTCAGAAGAGGAAAGGTGAATCTAGCAAGGGTACTCCATCCAAAAAGGAAAAAACTACTCCCAAAGCAGATTCGAAGAAACCTATACCTGCTCCCTGATAAGAGGTCTCTCTGACAAATGAACTTTGAAGGCTCAAAATTTAAATTTTGAAAAGAAGAACTTTTGTGCCATATTAAGTTGCTCACTGGCAGACAAATTTTGGACCCCAAAATTCAAATTGAGTGTACTGTAGCAATATGGAATAACTGTTCACACTTATCAAAAGAATTTTAAACTTCAAAATTCATATGTTCCAACAAGGGAAACATTTTTCAAGATGAAAATTTGAATTTCACCTTTGAAGTTCAACTTTAAAGTCTTTAACTTATGGTTTCTACGAAATTTATCTGTTGACACCCCAAAATTTGAACTTTAGATGTCAGACGCATTAAATGCGATTGGTAAATTGATAGTTTTGCAGAGTAACCATTGTGTAACATCTCTAATAGCTAGATCTTGTCTCTAACGTATAGTTAAAACATAAATCTATAAATAAAACTTCATTTGAAGTTGTGGGTAACAAATTTTTGTTGTATATACTGAAACTTTATCAAAATCTTTAGTCAAAGTCTTCTACTCTTTCACACTACATTAACTGCACTTCAATTGTCGTACATACTTTAAATTAGATAGTTTATCCTGTTGTAAATTATCTTATCTTTATCTAAAAACAGATTTTCTTGTGAGGGGATTTCATAAGAGATTTGGGAAGCACTTAGCTAGAGTGCAAAGTGAGAATCTGTAAACTCTTAGAACAGAGCACAAGATTATACTGTGGCATTGTAAGGAGCCCACTGAATTCTTGCAAGATAGTGGAAAATCTCAAGTAGCAATTTGAGAACTAGACGTAGGTCAAGAGGAAGAGACTAAACCAGGATAAATCTTTGTGTCTTTCCTTCCTTTACTTTGCTTACTGCTTTGTTACATTTTGCTCTTTGTTTTTCTGCTACTTTAGCTTTCACTGCTCTTTCATACTTTTGCAGAAAATTTCAAACTTCCCAATTCACCGTTCCTCTTGGGAAGCCAGTAGACCTAATAGAAGTAGAGTTGGCTTGTCTTTGCTTCACACTAGATCTAGGTTTGTTCTTGCTGGCCAATATCTTTTGTTCATTGCAAGGGGACTAGAGAAAGCAGAGGAAGGAGCCAAGGAGGCTGTGAGAGAGGACTTCAAAGTCACGATAGAGATTCTAGTTTGAGATTTTTTATGGTTTTTCCTTTTGATCTAATTTTGGCTTTTTTTTCTTTTTTCTTTTTGAAAAAAAATTTATAGAACCTAAAGCAATTTAATCTTCATTGTACACTAATGTTGTTAGTTTATCTGAGAAGACTCTATTTCCATTTTGTCAATTAATATTGTTGGATTGTCCCTATTTGGAAATTGTATGGTGTTCTTTTCTTCATCTTCACAGCTCTAGTAAGATCCAAGCAAAAGATATGAAATCTGGTAGATTTTAATTCTAGTAAATTGGAATTGTGATGCCTAGGGATAGAACAACAATTGCAAATTTTTTTTAAAAAAAGAAAAGTTGTCATTTGTTTGTAAATTGCCAACTAAAGCTAGTTTTGATTGGCATTTTCACAAACACTGAAAAAATTATCTCACCTTTATTAGCACTCAAATACATGGAATTTTTGAAACGTTGAGTGAGGGGAAAAATAAATGCCAAGTATTTTTATTTTGTTGGGATCTCTATCACCTTTGCTAATATATTGTATGTATTCTGGGCATTAGTCCCCTTTTTCTATCCAAAAAAAAAAATTACACCTTGCCATGGTTTTAATTAAGACATGTGAAAGAACATCAAATGGGCAAAAGAGTGATTAGGACACATAAATATATTGAAATGCATGTCATTATTCATATAATTTTAATTTTAATTAAGGTCATATTATTCAATGCTACACAGCATTCTTTTTGTAGCAACATTGAAATTGAATAAGATACACAATACATCTCCCTCCTTTCGTATAGCCCTTGGTAAAGCAAGTTTGATCACATTTTGAAGGATCAGGACAATCCCAACCATTACAATCCATATACTCATCAGGAACAATATATATCACTTGTTTGCCCTGCAATATTCAAAACACATCACCCATATCGTCTTGTAAGGATTTTTTTCCCATATCAATATAATGTAAAATCTATGGCAAATGTCTGGTAAAAAGAAAACAAATCTATTGCAAACTATACTGCTTATAAGTTATTAATAGTATGATTCATTTTTCAAACTTAAATGTGCAATAGCCTAATTAGTTATTTGAATGCATTAACACTTCAATTGTGTGTGATACTTAAAAAGTTATTTTGAAAACATCATTCTTCAAAAATATTTTCAATATTGAGTAGTCACTACTATAGAATTGGGATTTAGGAAAGCACATTCTAGAAATTTATTGGAAAAATGTTCCAAAAAAGGATTTCAGAAACGTGTTTCTAAAAAACTTACCAGAAAGATATTATTAAAAAACGTTTGTTTTACAAAGCGTTCCTGAAAGTTCAACATGTGACGCAATTATTTATTTGAAGGACCTTCTGGAACATTTAATTAAGCACGTGTTCTTGAAGGATTAGTCGATTGGGGAACGTTGTTTTCTATTACATGTTCCCTTTTCTTATTTTTACTATTATTCTTTTTTTATTTTTAGTTAAACCTCCATAAAATGAGAACAAAGGCATCCAAGAGGCTAGGTCTTCTCGATCTCAACTCTCTTGCCCTCCCCTTTCTCACCCATTGACCCTTCTTGCCTAGAGATCTCTCACGCTTCCTTCTCTCACCCATCGCCATCATCATTGATAACCTCTCCACCAAGATTCGATTGAGCTTTAGGTTCATGCCCCTAACACGAACTCAACCCATCCCTTTCTCTTCGACTTCTCTTATCGATGAGGCTCCACCAAACTCCACCGGCCAATGACATGAGTTCCTTCTCACCGCCGTTGAAACCCAAGCTAAGGCCATCTCCATCTCCTCAGCAAAACAAGGCGATGCTTGTCTAACCATAACTGATTTACTATGCGAGTTCACCAACAAAGCACCTAATTTACTTCTATAGTGTAATATATATTTTTCTTGCTTACTCTCTATGATATTTGTTTCCTTTCTAAGAATTTTTTATGTTCTATAAGTTTACATTTGTTATATTGATTTAGGGAGTTAATGATGGTCTGTTCGATGCTCCTGTTAGTTAGATGCCAAGCTTTGTCAAAGGGAAAAGCAAAAATATGCTAATGTAAAGGCAGACCAAAGCAAGAGGTGTGAAACTGTTGTGGTAGATTTCAGCTATTCCTATTGTTTCCATATCTAGTGATTAATTTTTAAAAAGCATAACTTCTAGTATTATTTGAAATGTGTGTTTTTTCTACGGCTATATTCTCTACATTATTTACTTTAGTCTCTTTTGAAAACTTTTTCCTCCTTTAATGAAAATATTGGATTACTTAAGTATTGGCACCTTTGAGTTTGGCTGAAAAAGTTGCCTAGCCACTGTATTCCTTTAAGTTTGAATGAGCTCCTTTTTCATTTTTCTATATATAAAAGTAACAGCGTTAACCATGTACTTTACATAACCTACCATGTAGTTTTCAAAAGATATAACTTGCTAGAAATGCATAATAAAAAATCTGGTTCACCTACACAAGAAAATGGTTGATAGTCCATGACCAAAATTTATTCTATAGCTAATGAAAAGAAGAAGCATAGAAAATTATCGCAAGACCTTGATACTACAAATTAGGAAGTTATACTGAAGCTTGCTTGGGATGTGATAGCAAAAAGGAAAGGAAATAGATTGCGTATGTCATTTTGCTTATGTATGTATCTTTGACAAAAGTCCTCTTTAATTCAAACTGAGTTATGTATGTTGGGAATTTCAGCATATACACAGTGGACAACTATCAAGAAATTCCCTCCCATGGATCCGTCAACATTGCTTAAATCGAGATATATAAGAAGAATTTACCTCCGGTGCATCCCTTAGTGTTCTTTTCGTTTCATCGGACCCCAGAAACTAGCACGTCTGATCAGCTCCCTCTATTGGTATCCACACGAACGGTGATTCTAACTTGAACGGCATGCTAGTACTTCTATTTGTGTATGTCCGTACGTCCATACAGTTTCGTTGTTTGTCCATACAATCCCATTATTTGTCCATACAATTCCCGTTGTTCATCTGTACCATCCTATTGTTCGTCCATATAGTTCTTGATGTTCATCCGTACATTCCTATTGTTACTCCATACAGTCCTGCAGTTCATCCGTACAATCTTGCTATCTGAGTGTATGGCCGTTCTCTCAGTAGGGTGGGTCTAAATTCTATTTATTATGTGTCTAATAATCCTAATCAATTTCAATATATAGATATGAGTTCATATTTGTTTAATTTAAATCAATTATTTAAACTAAATCAAATATTGATTAAATAGATTAGTTTGAATTTAAATCTATCTAATAGATTAAATCTAAACTAACTATCTAATCTACATCCATAATCCAATCTAAATTGAATTTATCATATAAATCAAATTTAGATTATTAGTTTAAATTTAAATCTATCACATAGAATTAAATTTAAAACCAATTCATTTAAATTAATTTGAATAAAATATATATATCGGAATAATATAATTTATATCAAATATTTAATATATCAAACATATATATACTTCAAATTTTATAATAATATATATACCAAATATATATAATTCAATCACCCTAATTTGAACTTTAAATTCATTGAATCTAGACATATTTTAGATTCAATGATTCTGGACATTCTAACTCAAGTTGGCCCGTTCTTGTGTGTGACCCTGTAGACCCATATGATATTGGCAGTGGGTTAATAATGCTATTGGACCCACAAGTCATAAGTGGTCTCTGGCAAGACATTGTGACTATCTAAATTATATGAGATCGATGATCCGATGTAACCTATCATATAACACGATCACATCCCTTTTGTCTCATGATATATAGGTCAAATATAAGGTATGGAAATGTCATCCTCATTTTACTCAACCATCACATTCTCTATCTCCGAGCAGACTAACAGAATAAATGAAAACTCTTCTATTCGAGTACGGCCATGCATTTCTTAGTCTTACTCATCGAGGGGCCTAGATATATCTCTCCATTAATTAGAGGAACAAATTTCATCTTGATTATTTATCTTCCTCGACATGAATTCCACTATGCCCATTCATAGCCTTTATGATCTTTCGATTAAATGTGACTTTTGACTATGCCAAAGTATAGTGTTCTCGATATAGGAAGCCATGGTGATCTTAGGTCTGAGGGCTTAGTGACACGGTTATATATGAGATATGCTTATGACTTGATCCATGCAGTTATTGTTAATAAGACTGACTTCCCAAGAGGGGGGGTGAATTGGGAAGATTGAAATTTTTCTGCACAAAGTGAAGTGGGTGAAGATATCACAGTGTAATGAAAACAATGAGTAAAACAGAGTAAGCTGATAAGTAAGGATAAGGAGAAGAAGACTCAGTGATTTATCCTGGTTCGGTCTATCCACTTGACCTACGTCCAGTCCCCAAGATAACTCTTGAGATTTATCCACTGTATAGCAAGAATTTCAACGGGCTTCTTGCTAATGCCACAGTACACGAGTATGCCCTGTTCCTGAGCTCTCTCAAACTCTCTAAGCACTTTCTCTATGTGCTTTCCCAATCCCCTTGTGAATTCCCCTCACAAGTAAATCTTTCTTCCAGATGAAGAGTAGATTGTTTACAAATGTATAACTCTCTTGAATAGAGTTGATTTGAAGGTTAAAGTACAGATAATGAATTTGAGAGGGTAAAAGCTTTTGAGAAGAAGATTCAGCAGAAATTCGGTATATACAAGTTTGATTCGTTACCCATAACTTCAAATGATGTTATATTTATAGTTTTAGTTCTCAAATGTCCGTTAGAGACTAAATCTATCCGTTGGGAAAGTTATCCAACGGTTACTCTGAAAAACTATCCGTTTACCAACCGTATTTAATGTTTCTGACACACTGACATTCGAATTTTGGTTGGTCAACATACGAATTTTGAAGGAACTGAAGGTTAAAGCTTCAAACGTTAAAATATGAAGTTCGTCTGTCCATAGAGTGAAATTCGAATTTTGAAACTTATAGACTATTTTCACAATGTGACATACGAATTTTCAAGAAGAAAGCTTTTATGTAAATCGTGAACAGTGTTTTCAATTTTCTACAGTACCCTCGAAATTTGAATTTTGGATGCCCAAAATTCGTCTGTCCATTGAACATTCAGAGAGGCACAGTAGATAACTTTCTCCGAAATTCAAATTTTGACAGAGTGAAATTCGTCTGTCAGAGATCAGTTTTGAAACTTAATTTATTCTTGATCTTAGTTGAACTTTAACGTTGTTTCAGACGAATTTCTTCTGTTTTCTCAAGTTGTGTTTTGTCTAAAATTCAAATTTTGAAAGAGTGAAATTCGTATATCTCAAAGAAGCTCCTTTCAGACTTATATGAAAATTCGAATGTTGCAGAGTCAAAGTTCGTCTGTCCGAGAGCATTTTTCAAACTCAATTTCTTCTTGATTTCAGATGAACTTTAACATAGTTTCAGACGAATTTCTTTGGTTTTCGTAAACTTCATTTTACTTGAAATTCGAATTTTGGAAGTGTGAAGTTCGTCTATTACAAAAAGGCTTCTTTCAGATTTGTATGAAAATTTGAATTTTGAACAATCAAAATTCATCTGACAGAGAGCCATCTCTTCAGACTTTTTCAGTTTTAGCTCGAAATTCGAATTTCCTAAGGCAAAGTTCGAATTTCCAACTTGACAATTCAGTTTAAACTTTCAAACTTCGTTTGTTTGTGGGTGTTTTTCAAATAAGTAAAGATTTAATTTTCAAATCAAGGTTTGAAAATATCTTTTTCTCAAATCAAAATCTTTTACCCAATCACAACTAAAACTAGAGATCTAACAGCAAATGCTCAGAAAATCTTCACTTGAAACAACTTTGATCTCCTTTGATATCTTCAATCCAAGCTCTTGAGTATTGGTTTGGAATCATCAAAACTCTTGATTCAACAGTTATCTCATGACGGGTCGATCCAGCGCCTATTCCCTAATATGAGCTTATGATTTTAATTTGTATTTTCATATATCATTATTACATAATTATCAATTAAAATCATACTAACCTTAGTTCATCATTGTTCCTACAAAGATGATCGACTAGGGACATTTAAGATAAAATGATTTATCCAAGGATATTATTATAAAGATAAACATACAAACAATATAATAATTTAATAAAAGGAAAAACACCTTCTTTTTCATAATGAAGTACAATATTCATAATACAGTGATTGGCCTAGGCCACAGTCTCCAATAATGTAGATTTGTGGAATATGATGATGTTGATTTGATTGAGATATAGTTAATATACCAATTATGCGTGTGTTTCAGTGGTGTCCTAAGAAACCATCTGTGTTTGGCACGTTTGGTGATGATGGATTGTTAACATTTGGGACTATGAAAAGGTTTGTACTCTCAATTATTTTAATAATTATTAATTACTTTTAAAATTGTTTATTTGCTTAAAGATTAATTATAAGTTTATGTTGGGAACATTGTTTGTAATCTTTTGATATTGGTGTATTCATTCAAAGAAAGAGACTCCATTAATAAATTGTGTAATGAATTGTACGAATCATTGGGTCTAAGAATACTTTAAAGATTATCAATCTAACATGATATTGTCTTCCTTAAAGTTTCTCACGACTAGATAACAGTAAGTTTGCAAAAGAATAGAGTAATGGAATTTTTATTTTATAGATCACTAAAAAGTTGGATTCAATATTGGCAAGTTTTATTTTGAGTCAAACACCCTTTAAATAATCCCAAACTCTGTATGTATCAATATTGGATGGTAATTGAAATTTTAGTCTATTAACAGTAAAATTTAGAAATAGGCCGAGCTTGAGAACTCCAATCATATTGCATTTGGCAGTGATTGATATTAAAAATATTTTATGATCTAGGACATGGAAGGGCTACTAACTATGCTTCGGGAAGAAATAAAGTTGTCATTTCTTTTTGTTGGTGGAGAGGTAATATTCTTGATGCATATCTATGAATAATTCACATTGAAATTTTGATATTTGCATTTCTACTTTACTTTGACATGGTTCCTTTATCTTTTGCATATCTTTTTCACAAGATCCAACTTTTCCATGGCATTCACTTTTAATTAATGAGAAATGGAAAATGTGAGGTAGAGAATGAAAAATGCTAGTTGTGCATATCTCTTTATATGGATGCTATGTTTGGGTTGGGCTCTATTGGATTAGCAATATGTATTACACCAAACATATACAGGTTTTGTTTGGCCTTTTTTTTTTGGCATATTTGCCACTAGGTATTTTTATTTTCTTTTCTGATAACTACTTTAGTTCTAGTAATGGAGTACGGTAGTTACTTTGGCTTTTGTTATGGTGTGATTTTAGCCAATATCTCCATTGATTTGATCATGGATGTTGCTTGAGAATAAATTTAAATATTTGAATGAGTGTTCTTGTAGAGTTTCCTAGTTGTTCTGATTATCCATATTGGGTATTTTCAGATTTACTGTCAACTCTTGCATTAATAGGAATTTCAAAATATTCGTATGTTCATTTGTCATTTTCAGTTGTGAAACCTTTAGTTGTGGATGGCAGTGCAAAGTCACACAAATTATTTCTTGCTTATAATGAATCCTCTCTTTCAGCACTTGAACCTCCATTGATTTTGCAAGAGGTTTTCAATCATAATTTGTCAACTGATATGGAAGTCTTAGTAATTTTATATGGTTAGTTTAATGCTAACATGCCAATTTATCCCCTGTTGGAAATGGGACCCAAAATGGATTGATATCACATGCTATGGCACTGTTGATCAGTCTGTTTGGAAATTAATAGGGCATAATTTTTTTAATGTATGAGCAATGTGTATATATTAGGAACTAAATTGTTATTGATTGCTAAAATGTTTACTTTTTAATGTAATATTTATGCATTCTTATCAACGTGTATACAATAGTAATGTTTTTGAAATTTTGAGTGCTTGTGTGAAACAAGAAACAATTGCTATTTCTTACTTGAAGTAAGAAACAATTTACCATCCTTGAGATTGTTTGTACCTCAAACGTAGGTTTTTAAATTGCTCCAAATTTATTTAACTACATTTTATTGTATGTGATGCTTCATTTTGCAATGCTTGTCAAACAAGTAACGTGGTTTCTACTCCAAAGAAGACATACAAGAAGTTATAGAAGAGTGGGTAAAGTATGTGTTAAAATAATATAATTTATAGATTGTTTATAATGTTTAGACATTATTTAGAGATATTTTGTAATGAATAACTCTTATTTATTAGTCATTTGTATGTTTGTATTGATAGATTAATAGTAATAGATATGGACTTTTTTGGTTAATGTATCTTTAATTTCTATACATGTGTAATAGAATTGTCTAAATGGTTGGGTGATATGATTTTGTATTTTGGGTATGCTAGAATGGTTGAAACAGGATAACAAGAAAAATGAAATTTTATATTTAAAAAAATGGAGTTTGGGGAATGCTCCACATGTGTGCTAGAAGTTTAATCTTCAGGCATGCTTCTTGTCAAGAAATGTTCCTGAAAACTAGTGTTAGGGAACGTTTTGTAGTAAGAAGTGTGCCACAAAACTAGTATTCCGGAACGTTTTGTAGTATTAAGCGTGCCACAAAACTGGTATTTTAGAACTTTTCATAATAGAAAATGTGCCCCAAGACTAGTTTTTGGGAACACTTTCAACAAAAAAATAAACATTTCAGAATTCTTGGGGAACGGTCACATATGAAATGTTTCAAAAACATTCCGGAAGCTAAAAAACAAACGTCCCAGAAGCCTATTTCTGTAGTAGTGATTATAAAATGTATGAATGTAATTGAATTGTTTTCTTACTTTTTTTGTGAATATTGTCTTTTACTTTTGATTCATAGGAAATTAGTGTGAACAATTTGACTTATTTTTAGACTTCATGCGATGTATACAGGAGACCTACATGCCTAGTCTTATAAAACAAGAAAAAAGATGAATATATAACTATAAATTTGGCCGACGACATGAGAAACATTACCTAACTTGATAATTGTGATCAAACTAGAATAATCATCTGAGGCTGAAACAAGAAGAAAGCATATAAGAATCCCACTAATTAGATAGGCTTGAGAAACTCTGGTTGCCATTTTGTGCACAACTTCAGTCTACCTCTCTAATCTTTCAAAAATTACTTGGTTTATAGATAATAAAACTCCGTGAACTATAAGCCGTTGTGTATGAAATTAAAATCACAAATTCTGGAGAGCATCCATATTTGTATGTTTCCAAACCATGTGTAATTCTAATTGACTGCTGGAAAAATACAACGAATCTTTGTGATCATTTTAGTAAATGCAATTAATCCTTTGTTTAATTTGCCTTATAAGGTCAAAGATAGAGCTAATGGTGAATCATCATTTACCAAAGAAGACAAGTTATAATAATTTTCAGAATAAATTCTGTAGATTTTTCAAAATCTTACTATAGTTATATAAACTTTTTATTTTTAAATTAAATGTGCATAAACCTAGACGAAACCAAAAGAAAATGTACATATCACCATTGAGTTTTACAAAATTAAAAACATCATTTCTTTTTAATACTACACTTGATCTTAGCCAAAAGGCCGAGATCATATATTTTAAATTCACACAAGCCTCTCTTCCAAACAAATTGATTGATTTGATCTTTATTTCTGTTTAGTATCATATAAGTCTCATATTTTTTATTTTTTAGTTTTTTGTTTCTGTGGGGATTATAAGCTTTTGAAAATATGACAAAAGTTTATTTAATTTATAAAATTTTGGGAAGTTTTTTACTTGTTTTGGAAATTGTTTGGGAGCGTCTGCTTCATTTCAACAAAGTTTAAAAAATATATATTATTAAAAAGTTTGATATAATGTGTGTGGAAAAAAAATTAGAAAGACAGTTATCTTGTACCAATGTCAATAATAAGTAAGTAAAATTCTAATTTAAAATAAAAAACGTGAAGCTAGAGAATGAAATACATAGAAGAATAATATATGACATTAATATTTTTGAGAAAAAAGTCTAATACAGATATAGGAACTTTGAAAAGAAAAAATGAGCTTGGTTGTTGCCATGGTGCATAGTCATCATTAATGAGGAAACTTGGCAACTGGATTATTCTGCATAATTTATTTTCTTTTTTGAGAGAGAACTGTATAAATTTTAAAAATAAAAAAAGATTTCTGAAATTTAGCAAAATTCAAAGGAGGTCTATGATTGTGGCAAAAAAAAAAAAGAGGTTTATATGATAAGCTTTTACTTTTATAGAATTTCGTACGATTTTTTAAAATAAAAATTCATATAATATAGACACAATTTAAGTGAGGTTCCTACAATGTCTTTTTTTTTTTCCTTCTAAAATTCTATTAAAATTATGTAAGCTTTTTTCTTTCTTAATTTTTTTAAACACATTTCCAGTTGTAAGAATGATGTGATCATGAATATCTGGGGAAAAAAAATCAGGGCCTTCCTAAACTTGATAGACATTAATAGATTAGGTAGCATATTTCATCAAGTTTTCTTTTGATTCCCTACAACAGGAATGGAAAATTGGTGGAAAAGTTAATGTTTGTAATTAATATAATAAACTTACAACTTATCATTTATGTGCACAATGGTTTTTAGTCTATTGTCTTATAGTTGTTTATTGATCAATACACTACAAAAATAAAAGTTCTTAGTGGCTTTTTTTTTTTGGTGGCTTTTTTAAAAACGCCACCACTAAAACAAAATTTAGCAGTATTTTTTACTAGCTACCGGCTGGCGATTTAAAGTTTAAAGGCCAACACTACTGGTATTTATACGGCTGCCACCAATGGTGGTGTCTTTTTTGGAAGGCGTATGTCTTCTTGCATTTTCTAAGAAAATTGCCATGATTGGTGGCACCATCTATTTTCTATAAATAGAAACCTCGCTTTCATTCGTGTATTATTATGAATTAAATTTGTATTTATTATCAATTTAAATATTATAATCTAATATAAAATAAATCATAATCTTTTTAATTTGAGATAATTTTAAATTTAAATTTAAATTTTATTACAACAAATTTTTTAATTAGTTTAACTTCATAATACTAATTTAAAAAAAAAAAACTTATCACTAAAAAAAATAATAATTGGCATTTTTTTTTGGCATGTCTTGACGTTTCAAAAACACCACCAATTCCAAAACTAATAAAAAGAAGGAGATTTTAGTTAGCATTTATAGTACAAACACCAACTAAAGTGGGTATTTTAGTTGGCATTTGTACTATAAATGTCAACTAATGTAATATCCTTAATATTTGACTAGATGACATCCAATCCTTGTGGATGTAACACTTTAGCCTTAGACTATATTTCTCATATATTAGACTTAAAAAAACCCATTTAATCATCTTTAGAATCTGGAATCACATGAGGGACCAAAACAAAAAAAAATTAAAATTTCAAGTTAATGTTTATTTGATCAACCTCTTTTCTAAATAAAACTTCAAAAAATCATAATTAAATCTAAAAAAATCGTATAGAGGTGATCCATAGCTATAAAAATAGTTTAAAACATTCTTTACATGGAAAAAATATAGAACAGAACTTTGTCCATGCCAATTGATACAATATTTATTATGAAACTTACTATTTAAATGGTCATTTTATAACTGCCTAGGAATTTAGCCTTAACTTTAAATATTTATATCTCATTCTATATTGAGTCAATTCATTTATTTTAATGGAACAAGTCATTCTTTATATCATTTGAAGGCCTTATGTGTCTACTGTTCAATTATATTTTTCTTGTACATTTATTCTAATAGAACAAGGCATGCATTATCTTGAACTATAAAAAGTTAAAACTTAACTTTAACTAGAACAATTTAGAGAAAACTTACATATCTTTATTTGTGTAGCTCTAATTAATTTTAGATTAGTGGTATATTAAACCTAAGACATAGAGCTTTCTAAACATACAAACTATTGAATTTTTGGAGCTTAGTACGATTTTATATTACCTCTTAAAGTGAATCATACTTATAGTGAAAATCCCAATATTCACACCACTATCTAGTCATGATCTCAACTTCTAAAATTTACCATAAATTATATACTTATCCAATTTAGGTGTTCTTTAGCTATATGAAAAGCTTTTTCCATATAATTTTAGAACATATAAATCACTTAAACTAGTTGTCATGTTTCACATGAACAGTGCTAATGTCTCTATTAGGATATTCAAATTATGCCTTTCCATTCATAACTTGGCAAGATAAGCCTCATAACATGTTTACATCATCATACTTATTTCTAAATCCATGCATAACATCATAAGAAGACTTGAAGAACATAACAATGAACGGTGGCAGCCTCATAGATCCATATTGTCGCACCTTAACCTTAGGAATCATTTACTATACATCCTTAGTGGTTAAGGTTCCAATTAGATGCATTTAGAAGCAAATTTGTGACAAATTCAAAAATTCCAAAAATTTACCAAAAGTCACTATTCATTTGGTAAATATAAAAATTTGGCTGAATTTTGAAAAATCATAACTAATTATAGAAAAATCGTTTAAGGGTGATTCAAATTGCTAAATTCATATTTTAAAATACTCTATGAGGGAAAAATATTAATTTGGAATTTTATTAGGCAGATTGCTACAATAAATTTCATGAATTTACTTGTAATTTTACCCTAATTTTTCCAAATTTCATTCCCTAAAATTCCATAATACCATACTTTCAATGGTAGTCACATAACACATATAAAATTGATCCAAATCATGCTTTTATTCATCATCTAGGAGTCACGCATAATTTACATAATTGTAACATAAAATGCCATTATACTTGATATTACATAAGCATCCAAAATATCTTTTCTATTTCTAAACATTTCTTCATGGATCCTCATTTATCTCCTTGCCTTTCACATGATTTAAATCTAATCATAGTTAGATATTTGGTGGGGTGAGATTTAAGAAAATCCCAATAACATCATAATCCCATTCTTAGCATAATATTTAAAAATAATTGTAAGAAACACGATTTCATTTTGGCATGAAAACATTTAGGATCAAAAAGCATCTTTTAGCATGTTCTTCATGTTCTTCACATGTTCATGCTTGTTCATGCAAAATTCATAGCATATTCATCATTCTTTCACCATTTTGATCCAACATCATCATCATATTCATAGCATAAACATGTTTTCTACCTAGCAATCATAGAAATGCAAGATCTAAACAACCAATTAGAAATAAAATGTAAGAAAGGGAAAAAATGTTACCTTAAACTTGCAAATTTTCCTCTCCTCTTCTCCTCCTTCTCTCTATAACTCACTCTCTCACTAATATATGATGGATTTTCATTTTTGGTGTGAATAATGGAGGGGAGGAAGAGCCTATTTATAGACAACAAGAAGCAACTCCATCCATTGGATTAACTTTTGATCCAAGGGCTAAAATTGCACTACATTATCTCTTTTCTCCACCATACACCTAATTTCTTCACATAATTGTTATCTAATTAATTTTCCCTCTCTTGTCATTAATTTGGATGCCACTTTTATCTTCAAATAAGGTAAATATTGCATCATTATGCTTACATAAGCTTACTTCATCGAAACTTCCATTTTTGACACCTAATCTTTGAAACAATATCATGCATGGTGGTTAACTCTTCTCCACTCATTTTTCTTCGTATTTGCATGAAATTTTGAGTCCAAATTCAGCCCAAGATGATGCCTTTAATTATTTGGGCTTAAACCATTTAATTCTATGCCCAATTTCAACATATACCGGGTTTTAGGGCTCTAATTATGTAAATTTTGTCTAGTAAAATTTTTCATCCATATATATATTTAAAATATGAATTTCAAACTCATTATGACCTTAATTAATCATTTCTAAGCCCATATAATTTATTTTAGAAGATATTTTACCTTATTGGGCTCCAACCGAAAATACCAATAAAATTAGTCCTCGTTAGTTTTTCCTGTAACCTCTCTGCATAGAGGATTAGTATAAACCTTCTAATATTCTTTGGGACTTATTCTTGATTATTTCATAGTCTACTGCGTCATCTATAATTTAATCAGTCTGAAAATCGGGTGAATTGGGCTTATTGGGCCCTTTATCTTTTCTCGACCTAGTTTGAACTATTCTTATCAATAATACTTCTTGGCTTCCCAAAAATCATCCTTGGCCTATTAGGGTTTTCTACACCTTTATTGGGCCTCCATGAACAGTACTCTTGACCCATTAAGAAGCCAGTGTAGCCTTACTGGGCCCAGACTCCGATTTTGGCCCAATATCCATTAGACCGATTTTATGACTATTTAAACCTTATAGAAAAATCCAGTATCTCTTTTTATGCCCTAATATATCTGAGTTTCCTGATCTAGACTTATTTTCTAATTCTTATTAATTTACCAATAATGAAACTTCGGATCAACTTTCTGCCCAATATATCTATTTTCTGGTTTTGCTTATTAGAGTATAATTTCTTACGATAATTTTCCTGAATCATCTCCTATAATCAGTCTTCGCAAATACTGGATAGATAATGTGTTTGAGGAAATGACATTTATGTCCCCATTTTTGTCTTTTTGCTAATAATTAATATTTTCAATTATGCCAACTTTTTTGGCAATTTGGTCCCTAATTATCCTTTGCAATTTAGTCCCTGGTTTGATCTATATAAGATATTTAAGTTCTTTTAATTTTAATTATGCAGTAATTCTCTAAACCAAAATTCAAAGAAAATTATAGAAATTTAGATGTTACACATATACCATTTTATGCAAATTATACAAAATCATTGAAAAACATAGTATAATATTTTCTAGTCTTCACCATTCACCTCCTTACCTTGGTCTCCTTTGTATTATTGCCATATCTTGTCCCTAGGCATGTTAGTAATTTGGAAGGGTGAGATTCAAAGAATCTTAGTAACAATTATTATAAAGATATACATATAATCACAGTTATCATAAAAGATTTATGAAAGCAATCAAGAAGCGATTTGAGCAAATTAAGCCACATAATTTTGTAAAAAAATTTGGTAGAGTTTCAATTTGCAAAATGAACATCCACAGATCACAAACCTTTTTATTTAGCTTAGCCAATAATCACAAATCATCCAAAAGGGGACACCAGCTATGAGAGAACAAGAGAGGAGACTCAGAAAATAGGGCTAAACATGAACCAAGGACTTCAAACTGCAACTAGGTGACATGAAAAATGAAGGAGAAAATTTTTCCTTGTGGCATTGCGGCCTGGGAATATCGAGCCTTGGTGCAATCTATTGCTTTTTTGATAGAAACTTGCTATCAAATTGGATTAATTTCAGACATGCATATCTTCCTACCTAGACTCCAATCGAGATGATTTCAAAACCTATAGGTCACTCTATACCTCTTCTAACCATAGGCACCGACTTGTCTCAAAATTCCTCACATGGAGGTTTTAGATACCCATGACTGAAATGATCACTTTTGGACCCAAAACTAACCACTAACATCTCTCAATCCCTAACCAATGACCTGCTGGTCATCTAATCTTTTCCAACAGGTAATAAATCATGTGACGACATTGTCAAAGGTAGTCATACCTTAATGAAACCACTTCTATAAGATTTGACCTCCTTGAATCCCAAACTGAACGAATGAGTTACCTATCCATTTTCTCCAAAACATGTCAAAACTCAACCAAAACCTCATAAACTACTCACACATAACAAAGCATACTTGGGCCAGCCATTGCTTGGGGCCCAAACTCACTATGCCAATAATTAGTCATAACCCCAAGCATACCAAATAACTACTACAACCAGCCTCACCAAAAAATCAAGATGAGTATACTATCACATCATTCATGCACCTATCTACACATGAGCTTATCATACATCTCTATACCTAAGATAGCCTTATCCATCATTGAGATCATAAATAACAAAGATCATACATAAAGGCCATAGACACACCATTGGTTAGAGGGAACACACGTACATCAATTACACATGGTATCAAATCATGATCCTACACTTGACACAATACTATAATATAACATGTGTTCTTAGATAAACGCATACCACAGAGGTACTTAGATATCCCACATGTCCCCTCCCGCCCGAGGGGACTCATCCGCCTCCACTTCTCCTTACTAGAACTAGATTCCATTCCTGCAAATACCTTTCCATGAGGGGTGAGACAAAAGTCCCAATAACCAGGGAGCGACCAAACAAACACAAGCAATGGTTTGAAAAAAGGAGGTACAAAATGTTAGTTAGTCACAAAACACAACACCAATACAAATACAAGAGAATGATGCAAGCTCATACATATATATATATATATTACATATGCAAGTTTTGCAATGCTTAATGAAATGCTCATGAAATGTGATGGAACCCCAGATCAATCATAGCCAAAATCATAAGCTAATTACCATCACAAGGTAACCTTAACAAGTAGTTCCCTTCCAATGTTAGGTGAGCAATGATTCCAGGGCAACCACTATGCTCACCTCCCACTAGTCATGACTCGAGTCAAGGCCATTTCACTAATGTTTGGACCATGGTTCTCCTTCCCCTAAACCACCTAAATTGGTGGCTATTTAGAGAAGGTGCATCCCTAATCTATTACCACCTGAATCTCCTAGCTGAGGATGACTATTTAGTGGCTAAGATATTATAAACCGCATCATCTAAACACAAGGCTTCATATGTTGTTTAGTGTATTGACATACCACGTGATATTAAGGTATCATCACCTAATAATATCATGCCCTCACAATGTACAACTCATGAAAATGCCCAATGTATACTAACATGTCATCTCATGCTGTACGTATATGATTATGCTAGCATATCATCATCATCATAGAAAATGTCTCATGGGGATGTACATTAATCATATATATACATCAGTGTTAGTCATTCTTATAGGCTTACACATATATGTATACATCCTCATTGGCTGGTTTCATTCAACATTATCATAGTCATGTAGAAACAAATGGGGTTGCATTGTATTCATAATCAACGCTCACTATATTCATCATCACATACTTATATATATATACATACACATTTTTTCACATTAGCCACTCTCATCCATTATCATCATTTTGTCATCATCATGCTATCTAGCTCTCATATCCAAATTCGTTATCATTAACATCATCATTATCATCATTACCAAGAACATATTAATATTACACTATTACACATACATCAATGAGTACATGCAACAATTTGAGGCCACGCCTTTTCTCACTTACTTAGGCATACACACACACACACACATATACATATGCTTGCATAAACATATACAACTAGCTATATCCATTAATTACCACAATTCTTTCCAAAAAGATATAAGGTTTGAGAAAACTTACTAGCCATGATATAAAACACATATTATGATATGAAAAGTTTAAAACTCATTAGACAAACAAAGTTACTCCCCAGTTACCTCAGGTTGCTCAACTCGCATTTTAGCATGATAGGCTATAGAGTCTCTATGACAAATACACACAAGAAAACATGCAAGTTGGAGTCAAACCAATAGTATTCAATGCCCATCAAGCTCAAACATTCATCAAAACTTCAATGAAACCATTAGAATTGCCCAATACAACTTAGTACCTATAAGGCCAATTTCCATTATTCAACAAGTTGGCCACTTACTGATGAGTTTGCCACTTCCAAACAACATCTTGAAGTATAAATCCCTCAACAAAGCAATTACAACCTTACATAATCCACCATACACACAAATTACATAAGAACATAACCTCTAGTAATCCAAGCTCAAACTCAACAAGACCATGAATCTAACACCATACCCACTTATCAATATACTCAAATCAACTCCCAAAACTAACCTTAGTTTTTATAATTTGAATTCCATGAAGATTCCCAATATTAGAGGCTAAGGTTTGCATCAACAACAATATAATAAACATCCATAATCCATAACCCAAAGCTTGAAAATGCCAAATAACATCTCATTGAAGCATTTAAACACAAATCAATCGTAGAAACTCAACCATTTCTCTTTTTGCTCCATTTCTTGCTTGCTCCCCCGATCTTGGCCCCTTCTATAAAACACACACATGTCCAAAATGATTGAATGTGGGTTGTTATAGAGAAAGAAGATGACTCCCTTAACACACCTTAATACACTTGGAAACATAAGCTAGAAACCATAAAATCTTAACTCTGGTCTTGTATCTTCAAGCTTGTACCTTTGGCTTCACTTTTTCTTCCCCCTTTCCTCTCTTCTTGTCATGCTACTTTGCCTCTCTTTTATGCAAATTCAGCTTCTCATCCTCATTTAAACACCTTAACTCAAGGTTTGGAGGAAAGAGATCTAATGTGAGAATAGTAAACTCGGGTTAATTTAACAACTTGGTTAACTTAATGAATTAAACAAATTCCATCCTTGTCTCAAGCTGCTGCATATCACTCCACTTCAAGGAATTTTCAACCAAAAGTTATTTTATAATTTTTATTAGTCCAAAATAACCCTTACTGATAACTTTTACTTGTATCGATTAATTACTTTATTGTAATTGACACTTAATTAGTACAGGATCATTCTAAATTTAATTTTAGACTAACTTCATTATTTTGATCCCAAAATATATATGTAAGGATTCACATCTTGTTCTTTTGACCTGTCTACTTTTATAGAGCTCACAAACCTTTTTATTTCGGTTTAAATATCACTTTTGACCTTAAACTTGAATTGTAAATTCATATGAACTCAATTAGCCTTTAAACAACATTACATTGAGTTTATCTCATCAAAAGCTCCATTTTGATAGGGTTTCTAAAAGTTCCGAAATCACCCTTGATCAGGGTAAAATTATAATTTTTAATTTTTTGAGTCATTTTTCATAATTTTTCATAGGGATTAACCTACACTAAATTCTTTCTTGGGGACTAAATTGTGAATAATTCTTTTTCTTTCAGGTTAAATTATAATTTTCTCATTTCTTTTTCTAACCTAGGAAATGATCTTTTTACCCTTAGATCAGGTTAACAATGTAAATATTGATTCTTGCATATACTTTCTCATAATTTTCCCCAAATAACATTTTTTTTAATAATTCTTTTCATTATACTTTAAAATTGATCTATCATTCAACCTATACCTTTTGGCTATGTAATACTTATATTGTTGCGCTCAGCTCGAGACAAGCTTCCATTAAACAGGTATATTGCATTCGGGTCAGTTCTGAAATTAATTCCTACTAAGAACCTTATGAAAAATTAATTTTAACTAAGGACCAAGCATAATTCTTTCTAAGAACTATATGGGAAATTAGCTTTAATGAAGGACTGAGCATAGGCAATTATCGTCTCCCTTTGTTTTCCATCTTTTTCAAGCATATTTTATGATTTCCAATAAAACTAGGGATATTATAACATCACTACAAAGTAATAGGGGACCAGACTGCTAGAAACACAAGGGCTCACCATGGCGAGAGATAATGACGCCACAGTGGACATCAATATTGTTAGAGAATAAAGTAACGATAGTGAAGTATGGCGCTATGGTTAAGGTCATTGGTGCCACTGCGCCAATAACAGCAGAAGCATTAGCTTTTTGCTAATGTTTTCGATGAACTTTTGATGCGCATAACTCCTTACTCTGGCCTCTAATTAACATGACCCTAAAGCCTACAAGTCACTCTATACCTTATTTAACTACAAATGCAAACAACACCTCAAAATTTCCTTGCATGGGGAATTAAGACTCATGAGACCAAAATGGTCACTTTTGAACCCAAAACTGTACTCTCACACCTCCAATTCTCAAACCAAGAACTCTTTAACTTCCAAACCAACTCTAGCAAGTCACAAATGACCCAAAAACATTATCCAAGGAGGTTTCACCCCAAGAAAATCGTTCCTCAAGGACTTGATCCCCTTGGACCCCAAAATGACAAATGAGTGACATACTCAATTTTAATGGAACCAATTCTTGAGCCCCAAACAAGACATAGCTACGAATGGGTTATACACCATATAACAAACAAGGAAGGAAACCCTATACAACCCAAGTGTCTTTGTAACATCCTGAAGATTTTGACCAAATGAAACCCCTAAACCTCAAAGGCATCATTAAGGAGCAACACAAGAACAGGGTGCAGGTATAGGGTTCTTGTTGTTGTAACACCTTAAACTTAAGTCCATTTCCCATGTATTAGACTCCAATTATGTCTATTATTGCATGATTAGATACTTGATTGTATAAAAATATCAAAACAGATTTTCCTTTATTTATGGTACTGTTCATTGTGCATTTTCCATTTTACCTAATGAAATTTGAAAATTCATAGCTAATTCTAGAAAAATCATCTCAAAGTGATTCAAATATCTAAAAAAATCTAAATTGGTTCTCTACATGGAAAAAATATAAAACAGAGCATTTTCTAGCACAATTCAGGCAGTTTATACATTTGGGCATTTAGAAACTTCCCAGGTTTTGGCCTTGTCTTTTAAAATTTATAACTCATGATATCCTAAGCCAAATCATGCATTCTTTATGTCATTGGAAATTCATGTGTATCTATTTTTTAGAAATATTTTTCTTATACATTTATTCTATTAGAATATGGCAGGGCATTAACTTAAATCAATAGGGATTAGAGCTCAACTTTAACTAGAACAGTTTTAATAAAACTTACACATCTTTCATTATATGACTTTAATTACTACCACATCAGTGGCATCATAAACTTAACATATAGAGCTTTCCATAATGTAAACCACTGGATTTTTGGAGATCTACATGATTTAAACCACTGAATTTTTGGAGATCTACATGATTTTATATTGCCTTTTGAAACACCAAATTATAGTGGAAGTTCTAGATTTTTTTTCCATATTTCCCTGTTCTGAACCCTAAATTCAAAAATTCATAACAATTTGCACCCACATCTAAATGAAGTGCTTCTTGAACCATTTAAAAGCTCTACTTGTCTATTTTAAGAGCATATATAGTACAAACATAAAATACCCTGTTTTGAATAAAGTACCTCTATTCTACTTTCAATTGGTCATCTTGGACAAAATCATATTATAACTCATCAAAATAAACTTATAAACCAAAAACTTCATCATACATTGCTCCAAATCCATACATAACCTCATGCAAGGATCATAAAATAAAAATCATGCTGAGTTATAGGATCATAACATGATACATGATTTTATACAATTTGCCAAAATAATACATCCCAATTGGCTCCGTTTATTCTATAATTGTGCCCCTCCTTGATCCTCTTAGATTTGCCATGAAATTTATCACATCTTGGCCCTATCAAGGTTAGTCATATGGAAAGGAATGAGATTCAAAGAATCTCTACAGTTACTTCCATTTATACATACATATTATCATGATATTTCATAAAATCATCTTTCATAAAAATTTAAGTGCAATAACACTTTGAAATATTGCACATCCAAGGGTTGTAAAGCTCTTCATACAACCAGCCAACAATACATTTACATCATAAAACATTCCAACAAATACATGGCATCAACAACGAATCATGTGAATCAAGTTTGACAACATTGAGCATAAATAGAAAAATAAATAACTGCTTACTTTCCAATAATCTTCAAACTTTGTAGATATTTCCTTTGGCCATTAAACACTTCTTGCTATCCTATAGCATCATAAAATATGGTCATTAGCCATTGATTACAAAATCCTCTTCACAAAGTGGCATCTTGAACCTTAAAATTCTATTTAGTTATTCTTTGGGAATTTCCTGTACAACATACTCATTTTAACTTATTTTGGACCCAAGAAATCCATTTTTGGAGTGAAAGTCATTAGATTTCCTTCTTAAATCAACCCCTAGATTAGCAAAAATTATAGAAAAATATTTACTCAACTATCTTGCAAACTAATGATATATTCTTGCATCTTGGAATATCTAGAACCCTTTTCATGGTTTGTTTCCTTCATGGCATCATTTTTTCTCCCTACTCTCTCTCTAGATAGAAAGTTTTAGAGCAAAAACAAAGAGGGATGCTTCATGAAAGCCTAACAAACACTTAGAAACACAAGATACTAGTCATAGAACTTACCTTGAGCACTTGTGTCCTTAAACTTTACTTCTTGCTCTTGCTTTCTCTTCTCCAAATTTTTGTGCACTCTCTTCCTCAAGGATGTTGTTCAGACATATTGAGGAAGGTGAAAATGAAGGCCAAATGGCTTAACCAAGCTTATCAGGGAAGATATCAAATAAAAATTGTTAGCAAGGCTGACTTCCCAAGAAGGGGGTGTATTGGGAAGATTGAAATTTTTCTGCACAAAGTGAAGTGGGTGAAGATAGCACAGTGTAATGGAAGCAACGTATAAAATAGAACAAGCTGAAAAGTAAAGATAAGGAGAAGAAGACTCAGTAATTTATCCTGGTTCGGTCTATCCACTTGACCTACGTCCAGTCTCCAAGACAACTCTTGAGATTTTTCACTATACAGTAAGAATTCAATGGGCTTCTTGCTAATGCCACAGTACAACGAGTATGCTTTGTTTCTGGAGCTTTCTCAATCTCTCTAAGCACTTCTACAATGTGCTTCCCAATCCCCTTGTGATTTCCCCTCACAAGTAAATCTATCTTCCAGATGAAGAGTAGATAGTTTACAAAGATATAACTCTCTTGAATAGAGTAGATATGAAGGTTAAAGTACAGATATTGAAGTTGAGAGGTTAAAGGCTTTTAAGAAGAAGATTTGGCAAAATTTTGGTATATACAAGTTTGATTCATTTTCCACAACTTCAAATGATGTTATATTTATAGATTTAGGTCTCAAATGTCCGTTAGAGACAAAATCTATCCGTTGGGAAAGTTATCCAACGGTTACTCTGAAAAACTATCCGTTAACCAACCGCATTTAATGCTCCTGACATACAGAAATTTGAATTTCAGTTGGCCAACAGATGAATTTTGAAGGAACTGAAGGTTAAAGCTTCCAATGTTGAAATACTGAAGTTCGTCTATTCATGAAGTGAAATTCAAATTTTGAAACTTAGAAAATGTTTTCACAATGTGACATACGAATTTTCAAGAAGAAAGTTTTTGGTTAAGTGTGAACAGTGTTTTCAATTTTCTACAGTGCCTTCGAAATTCAAATTTTGGAAGCCCAAAATTTGTCTATCTGTAGAACGTTCAAGGAGGCACAGTAGTTCACTTTCTTTGAAATTCAAATTTTGAAGGAGTGAAATTCGTCTGTCAGAGAGATTCTTTTAAGACTAACTTCAACATTCGAAGTTACAAAACTTTGTCATTTGCATGTCAACATTTCATTCTAACAGACTCATAACCTTAGCTTCTGAAATTCAAATTTTAATGTTCAAAGTTCGTCTGATAGAAAGCAGTTTTGAAACTTAAATTATTCTTAATCTCATATGAACTTTAACATTGTTTTAGATGAATTTCTTCCATTTTCATAAGTTTTGTTTTGTCTAAAATTCAAATTTTGAAGATTCAAAGTTCGTCTGTTTCAAAGAAACTTCTTTCAGGCTTATATGAAAATTCGAATGTTGGAGAGCCAAGTTCGTCTGTTAGATAGTATTTTTGAAACTCAATTTCATCTTCATTTCAGATGAACTTTAGCATTATTTCAGATGAATTTCTTTGGTTTTCTCAAACTACATTTTATCTGAAATTCAAATTTTGAAGATCTAAAGTTCATCTGTCACCAAAAAGGCTTCTTTCAGACTTAGATGAAAATTTGAATTTTGAAGAAGAAAATTCATCTGACAGAGAGACATCTCTTTAGACTTGTTCAGTTTTAGCTCGAAATTCGAAATTCCAAAGGCAAAGTTCGAATTTCCAACATGCCAGTTCAGTTTAAACTTTCAAACTTCATCTGTTTGTGGGTATTTTTCAAATAAGTCAAGATTTAATAAAAAATCAAGGTTTAAAAATATCTTTTCTTCAAATCAAAATCTTTTACCCTCTCATAACTAAAGCTAAAGATCCTATAGTAGATCTAGCAGCAATTACTTAGAAATCCTTCA
The DNA here is from genome assembly GCA_026686845.1 of Adenanthera pavonina. NCBI lineage: Eukaryota > Viridiplantae > Streptophyta > Magnoliopsida > Fabales > Fabaceae > Adenanthera > Adenanthera pavonina. The sequence continues at coordinate 22,165,874 of JAIVEN010000009.1, forward strand.
CTTGAAACACTTTGAGCTCCTTTGATATCTTCAATCCAAGCTCTTGAGAGTTGATTTGGAATCATCAAAACTTCTTGATTCAACGAAAAATAAATTATGGTTAATTTTCCCTTAACCTTTAGTTACTTTTTCTCAATAAAGCTTTTCACAAAATTCCCACGATGTCCCAGCAGCTGCTCAAATGTGCTCCACCTAATTTTTGGCCAAAAAATTTCTCAATTGTTTAAATGGACCAAAATACCTTTTACCATTAAATTTTACCCGTATCGATTAACTATTTTTACTGTAGTTTCCATTAAATTGGTACAGAGTTATCCTAAAATAAATTTTAGACTAAAATCATTATCTTAACCCAAAATATATTTTATGAAGGTCTATTCAGTGTCGTTGAATTGATATTACCTTTTCTATAGTCTAAATTGATTTTTATCAGTAAAAATATTAATAATAAATCTTTAATGGCCAATCAATATTTTATTAATTTCATTATGTTTCATATTGCATTCCATTAGGTTCGTCTCATCAAGAACTCAATTTTGACTATAATTTTTTATAATTACAAAAAACCCATGATCGAGATAAATTTATAATTTTTATAACTTCTGGGTTTTTTCCGTAATTTTACCCAAGAACTAAAACAAATAAAATTATTTATTCCAAGGACCATTTGCATAGAATTCTCATTCTTTGGGGTGAAAATATAATTTTTACATTTTTTTACTTGAAAAAAATGACCAATTTACCCTTTACTAAATCTTTCTATGTCTCTCCATTTTCATTGTTTCTTTGTACACTTTATGATATTAGCATTTTTTCCTTGAGGCTTAAATGCAATTTTCACATTTTACTTTTAATATAGGAAAAAACCATTTTGCCGCTAAGTTAAGTAAAAAAGTAATTACTCATTCTTTCGGGTACTTTCTTGTAATCTTTTCCAAAGAATAATTTTTTATTATTTCTTTTTTTACTATTCACATTAACTTTCAAATTGATCTATCTCTCAATCTAGACCTCCCAGCAATACAATATTTATACCCTTGCGCTCAGCTCAAGACGAGCTTCCATTCACGTGGTATATTGCATGCTTTCTGAGGTTAGTTATAGAATTAATTCTTATTTAGATACTTATGGAAAATTAATTTCAATTAAGGATCAAACATAATTTCTTTTAAAAACAATATGGATATCTAATTCTACCTAGAGATTGAGCATGCAACTTCTCTGTCTCACTTCTTTCCTATCTTTTCTTGTATTTTGTGGTATCCCGTAAGAATAGAGATATTACAGCGGAGGCCTAGGGTGCTATGGTAAGGAGCAACTTTGGGCACAATGGGAAAAGAGACAGGGTTGAACGGCACCATGGACCTGGCCATCGTGATGTCGAAAGCTGATATAATATTAGCTAGTTGTTGATATTCTGACCAAGCGTCCAACATACATAACTTCTCACTTTGGTCTCCAATTGATTTGATTCTAAAGCCTATAAGTCACACTACACCTCCTCTAACTACGGTCACAAACCACATCTCAAAATTCCTCCTTATAGAGATTTTGGAACCTCAAGACCAAAATTGTTACTTTTGGGTCAATCCAAGACACCAACCCCCTCAATGCCAGGCCAACAATCCAATGGCAACCACAACTACTCCTGCAAGTTACTGTAGGCACAAGAACCCTATCCAAGGAGGTTACATTCCAACGGAACCACTCCTTTAGAATTTGACCCCCTTGAACCCCATTTAAACCAATGGGTTATATGCGCTTTTTAGGCATAAACCATCAACAATCCAAACCAACTCCAAGACATAACCAAATTCATCAAAATACACATAGGGTAACCAACCTTGAGCCCGAAAAGTAATAATAAAGAAGATAAAATTATGGACTCATCACTAACTATGCTAATCATTCAATAAGTAACATGAGGGCTCCTAAGAAGTCCATAGACCAATTATAACTAATAATACATAATGGTAAGATTAACAGGCATTCCAAGACTAGAACTATGCAGATAACATGCAAATAAACAAATTATACCTAATACCATAAAGTTACTATACTTGGCACTTCATTAAAAAAAAAATAGCACATGTTTCACAAAGGTTAACAACCCAAAAACAACAAAGATGACTCTAATATCCCCAAATCACCAAGAGAGCTAAGTTGCCTTAGCCTTTTCCTTGCTAATGTTAGATCTTTCACCTGAAATTATTAGCTATGAGGTAAGACATATATCATAGTAACTAGGGTTAACAGAAAACAATAGTTCAAAAGTCTCGAAGCCATAAACAGATGCAAACAACCAATATGCAATGTGATATCCTTGATATACAATGAAATCCTGACAAATCATGGCTAGAACCATGGGCTAGTTACCACCAAAAGGTAACCCAACAAGTAGACCTATTTAAATGACCCATGAAGTCCAATTTCAGGGTACCCACTAAACTTCCCTTTCATTAGTTATGACCCAGCCAAAGGCCACTACCCTAATAGTTGGACCATGACTCTCTTTCCCTTGAACCACTCAAATTGGTAGCACTTTAGAAAAGGTGCATCTCAAATCCATAGCCTACTGAGTCTCTTGGCAAAAGGACAACTATTTAGTGATAAGGACAACATAAGCCTTACTACTTGGACACAAGGCCTCATTTGTCATTTAGTGGATCGGCAAACCACATGGTATTCATATATTGTCACCCAATAATATCATGCCTCATCAATGTACAAATAGTGACAATACTTAATGCATGCTAACATGTCATCATCTACCATTTACCATCATGCTAGCATAATAATATCAACATATAAAATATCTCATGGGGATGCACAATAGTCATGCGTATAATAATATTCATTTTGTTCATAAACATATATGTACATTAGCCATTCTCATTCTCATCATTAGTTTGGAGTAGAGTTAGAAAACTTATTTGTTGTGTAAGCATGCATATCATGAAATGAATAGTTTTAAGCATATATTTCATGCAAAATGCAAAGATAATTACACCTTGGTTATCTCAAGTAGCTTGAACACACACAAAACCTCGGTAAGCCATTGGAGGACCAACTATACATATATAAGAGGGATGCAAAACCTGTTAGGTTTAGCATAATATAAGTTTTGATGATGACAAATATAGAGTGATAAGAAACAAATGCATCATAGTTATTTAACATATATATTGTTCCTAAAATAAGTAAAATATGCATTAGTATGTGTTTAATTATGTTTATAATGCATATATCATGCTAATATATCCACTATGCTTTTATAACTTGGATATGTAAATTGCACTGACTACTTGGCTTGTAAGTGTAATACATTAAATGTAAGATTGTCCAAGAAGACAAAGTAAGCATTGGAATAAAGAAAAGAAAATCAACATTATGGCTCACTCAAAGAAGAAGAATTAAAATGATGCTCCAAGATGTGTAGAATTCAAGTGTCAAAGAATAGAAGATTTGGAAGCTTAGTTGCATCAAGATAGCCTTTCGACTTTAATAGGTATATACTTTATAGGCTAAGAGTTTTCATGTGAAACTCAATGATTTACAATTGCATTTTATTGGCTCAAGAAGTTTTGGTTATCAATGTAATACATCCTTACATTTAAACATAGTGAAATCTAGTTTTCAAGAATTTAGAGTTTGACCTTTGATTAGTATTTTTTAGATATCCCTCAAAATACATATGCATTTGATGTAAAACTTATTTCATATGAAACTAGACTTAATAAAATTTTCAAAGAAAGTTATTTTACTCAAAATAAATGTTATATGAAAAAGTTATGGTCATTTAAAGTTGAGTAGTGAGAATGGATTTTTAGTTTTGACCTCTTATCATTATTTCTCACAAAATATGTTTTTTTTAAGTGAAACTTGTTTCATTTAAAATAGACATTGAGAGATTTCCAACTGTAGGTCATTTGCTTAATTTGGAGTTAAAATAAGAGTTATAGTTTCTGGAAAATTGCCTGCAGTACAAAGTTCAAAGTTACAGAGGCTCTCCAACTGATGGGCAAATTTTGGCTTCTGAAATTTGAATTTCAAGTTTGATAGAACAATGTTGGTCTTCAAAATTCAAAATTCAAATCTCCAAAATGTGAAAATACTTCTAGAATAGCCAACAGTCAAATTTTCACATCCAAATTTTGAATTTTGAGCCTGATAGATGAATGTTGGCTTTCAAAATTCAAATTTCAAATCTCTAGAATGTGAAAATGTTCTCTGGAACAACCAACAATCAAATATCCACGCCCAAAATTTGAATTTCGTAATTCCAGACATGTTGTAATGGCTAGTAATGATTAGTTTTTGTATCTAACGGCAATATTTCATCATTTCCTATAAATATGATCTTAGAATGTGATCCAAAATGTCATTTTGATTCTTACAAAGAGAGAAACACAAATCTTAAGCCAATCCTTGCAAAATTTACATTTTTTTAGTTCTTAGAGCTACATTGTATCTATCCACTCTTAGAGAGAGTTTAATCACGATCTATTCTTTACTCAAGGTGTGGTATCCTTGAGGGGATTTGGGTTACTCTTGTAAGGGAAGAGTAAACCCAGGAGGTGAAGACTCAAGAGGAGTCTTAGCTTGTATTATGGCAGCAAGAGCCCACTGAATCTTGTAGAGATAGTAGAAAATCTCAAGTAATAACTTGAGGACTAGACGTAGGCCAAGCGATTTGGACCGAACCAATATAAATTCTTGTGTCTTGCTCTTTATCTTCTCGTTTCATTTATTTACTTTATCATACTCTATTCATCTTTGTTTTGCTATAATAGTTGGTGAAATTGTGCTGTACTTCAAAAGAGGTGAAAATTTGCATCACCCAATTCACCCCCTTCTTGGGTGACCAACCAACCTAACAAAACCAAGTCACAATAATATACCAAGCAAGAATAAAGCCCAAACAAGTATTGCAATCCAATCAAACCACTTTAACCAACCAAGACCACTTAATTCCCATAGCTCCCAACAGCTATGGGAGTTGTTATAACTAATTACCAATATATTTGCTCCTTTTCATCAACTCCTTATAGATACCCAAATCAAGATAGGTTATAACCTCCGCTAAAGCTCAAATTGAAATCTCAAGCATAAACCCAACAAAAACGAGATAAAAATGCTAAGCCATATAATAAAATGCCCAAAATAACTCACATAATTAGCTACTAACACAAATAGTTCAAACTTCATGAAGAACCCTCAAGCATGAGGTTAGCATTTAGAGAAAACACAACTCAATTACCCAAAAACCACTGCCTAAAGCTTGTAAACTCCATTCAACATATCATTGAGGCATTCAAACTCACTTTGAATCAGTGGAAACTCAACCAAATTGGAACCTGTAACATCCCTAAGTTTTTGAATGTTATTATAAGAACAAAAAAGTGATGATAAAAACCTAATTGGAAAAGATATAGCATATGATATAGTGTTTGAATGCTATAAAGGGGAAAATGGTAATTTTCTATGTTTGATCCTTAATTAGAATTAATTTTCCCTAAGATCCTTAAAAGGAATTAAGTTTGGTTCTTAATTGGAATAAATTCCAAATTTGGTCCTTAAATAGAATTAATTCTGGACATTTTAGAAAAATGATATATATGCCAAAATAGACCTCTTGACCTACTAAACTTATTGGAAGAGTGTATTGAGTTCAAAAGGTTCAGTTTGAACTGATGTAGATGGTAGAATGCAGTAAAATTAACAGTATAAAGAAAAGGTATTGTGGGCCCCACAAATACAGAAAAAGTAAAAAGGAAAAGTATACGGGCTCCACACAAAATACAGTTTGTGACAATTATTAAAATAAATGCAAATCACAAACTAGTGTATTCCGGTATGCATAAATAAATAAACAGTATTAGTATATAATGTAAAATACTAATAAACTATCCAGGCATAAAGTAACTAGTATATGATATATCTGGACCAGAAAAAATATGCAATATAAGGGGCACTCCGTTTCCTCCTATTGGCCAAAATTATAAGCTTGTAAGGGAAAGTATTATTTTATTAATTATGATGTCATGGATGATGTTTTCGGAGGGATACTTGGGACAATTTTCATGAGCATACTTTGTCTATTTATACTTCCTCTTTATCAAACTTATAGGAGGAAAGAAAGAGAGGAAACTATATACAAAAATTGGAGAGAAAGAAAGGGAGGAACCGTGAGAAGAAAAGGAAGAAAGAAAAGAAGAAAAAGGTAAGCCCCAATGTAAGTTTCTTCTATCAACTTCTAGGGTTTTCTAGCTCAAGTTTTAGGTTACATAAGTTAGTATGCTTGAGTTTCTATTGTAATATCCCTATTTTTACGGGATGTCATAAAATGTATGAAAAGATGGGAAAGGAAGTGAGTAATTGGAATCAATTTTTCATAAAGTCATACGCATAAATTAATTCTAGAACTTATCCCGAAAGGTATATAATATACCACTCTAATGGAAGCTCGTCTCGAGCTGAGCGCAACAATATAAATGTTGCATTCTCGAGAGATCTAAGTTGAGAGATAGACAAATTTAAAAATTAATGTGAATAGTAAAAAAGAAATAATAAAAATTGGTCTTTGGGAAAATTACCAGAAAATGCCCAAAAGAATAAGTAATTACATCTATGACCCGAGTTAAGGGAAAAATGGTCATTTCTCAGGTTTGGAAATAAAATCTGAAAATTTCATTTAAGACCCAAGGAAAAAATGCTGATGGCATAAAATATACAAAGAAGTAGCAAAAACTGTGGGACTCGAAAGAAATGGAAAGGGGCAAATTGGTCATTTTTCACATTAGACTAGAAAATGAGAAAATCATAATTTGCCTGACAAAAAAGAAAATACTTTGCAAGTTAGTCCCCAAAAAGAAGGAATTTTATTGCAAATTAGTCCTTTGGGAAAATTATGAAAAAGAACTCGAAAGTTTCAAAAATTATAAATTAGCTCGGGTTAAAGGTAATTTTTGTAAATATGAAAAATTATAGTCAAAATGAAGCTATTGATGAGCTAAACCCAATAGAATGCTGATTGGTCTTTAATAAAGTCAACATAAGTTTATTATTGGTAATTGGAATAAAAGTTTAAATTTTACCCGATATAGGTTATTTTAGATTCCAGAAAAGTAGTACCGGGCCAAGGACAGTAAATGGACCTTTCCCAAATATATTTTGGGATAAGATAATGTTTTTAATCTAAAAGCAATTTTTGGATAATCCTATATCAATTTAGTGACAATTATGACAAAAGTATTTAATCGGTACTGGTAAAAGTGATCAGTATAGAGTATTTTAATCCATTAAAAATTAGGAAACAACTTTTAGATAATAATTTTCTCTATATGTCATGACTTCCAGCAGTAAGGACATGGGGGGAATTTGTTAAATTGCTTTAATAAAGTAATGCATAAAGTTAACACAAGTTAGCTAATTAAAGTAAACATGATTAGTCAAGTTAATTAAGCAAGTTAATCTTTCATTCTCCTCTCATTTTGACGTGGTTGTAGCTGCCCATGTGGGGGAATTCAATTATTTTATTGATTTATGAAACTGGTTCTCCAAGAAGTTGTCTAGGAAATAACTAAAGACAAGCCAATTTTATCATGAGTTGTTATGCCTACTTTTTCTCTCTCCTTGGTCAACACTTGCAACTGTTAAGGCAAGAAAGAGAGGTCTAAAAACAGAAAAAAAAAGGGAGAGAGACATGAGAGGATGAGAAGAAAAGGGGAAGAGGAAGATATAACTAAAGATCAAAGCTTGAAGACTTGAGTTGTTGGTAAGTTTCAAAGCCTTAAGGTTGTGTTTCCAAATAGTTTGAAGTAGTTTAATAGAGTGTTCTTCTTCCTCTTCCTATCATGGAGTTCATCCAAAACCTAGAGGAAGCAAGGAATGAATTTTTATGCAATAAACTTAGGAGAAACCATCAACTAGTCAAGAGAACATGATTTCATGGAGTAGTTTGTTGTATTGCAAAGAAAATCTTTTTCCTCCTTCTTCCATGGGTTTTGGCCAAAACAGAGTATCATGTTAGAGTTATAATTTCATTATTTTAATGCCAAAAATGAGTTCCCCATGGTCTAAAACCTTAGGAACAAGTGTTGGATGAAAGAAAGACTAAATGAATAGTAAGATGAAAAGTCAGAGTTTTAATCAGTACTTTGTGGTTGAGTCAATGAACCAGTAGCTTATGACCTTGAATGATGATATGTTAGGGTTCAAGAAAGCTTGGAGAAGTGTTTGGAAGAGACAAAATTCAAAGGAAAGCAAAAGGGAAGCATAAGGGTAGCATATTACCAATTCTAGCTTTATATTGTCTTATGATTTAGCATTGAAATCCATGACTTGCCACTTATTTGTTTAGATGTTTTATGATGCTTATGAATATTGGTTGAGTTGAACGAGGGATTTTGTGACCCCGGGATGTCCAAAATATAAAGAGAAACTCTATCAAAATTTCTATAAAATTTATTATGGCATGTTATGTTTTAATGAAATTGATTGGTATTACTATGGAAAATATGATAATATGAATGTATGAATGGTTAATGCTACTAAGATTCTTTGAATCTCATTATTCCCAATGGCTACCATGTTTAGGGCCAAGTAATGCATGGGAGACAAGTGAGCTATGGAGGAAGGAGAGGGAATTGATGCTTGATATTTAAGTTCAAGTTATGATATTATATTTTGAAATATCATGTAAAATCATGTATATGTTTTATTACATTCATAAAAGAACCATGAAATGCTATGTATGGATTTTGACCAATGGATGATGATGTGAAAAAGTTATGAAGCTTATTTTGTCAAATTATGAATGGAAAAGCTCATCTTAAGCAGTCAAAGAGAACGTAGGTACTGTTTATGCGAAATAGGGCAACTAGTTTTAGTAATTTACATGTTGTAAAAGTAGGTGGAATAAGCTTTCCATAGAGCCATAGAACACTTAAATTGTATAAGTGAGTAATTTATAGTGAATTTTTAATTAGGGTTGAAACCTGGACAGTGAGTGGAAAGTTGCAAATTTTATTGCAAGTACTAGAAACTTCAATAGGCAATATAAAATTATACAAAGCTCTAAAAATTTAGTGGTTTATATTTATGAAAATATATTTGTCTTAGGTTTAATATACCACTGATTTGGAAGTGATTGGGATTATATAATGAGAGATATGTAAGTTTCCCTAAGACTATTTCAGTAAAAGTTAAGTTCTGACTATTGATAGTTCAAGTTAATGCACACCCTGTTCCAATAGAATAAGTGTACAAAAAACTATAGTTAGAAAGTCGACACATAGATATTTCCAATGATATAAATAACACATGATTTGGCTCAGAATAGCATGAAATATGTATTTTTAAATATATAGTCAAAATCTTGGGAAGTTTCAAAATGACCAAATTTAGAGTAAATATTTGAGGAATAAAATGTATAAATTGGTCAATAAAATGCTTTGTTTCCTATTTTTACCATGTATGAAATATTTTTATCTACTTTTAGAGACTTTAATCACTTAGATATAATTTTTGTAGAATTAGTTATGAATTTTTAAAATTTGGTAAGCAAAATAGAAATTACCATATGAACAGTAACTAAAAATTTTAGAAATTCTAATTTTCATTCTTAAGTGATTCAAGCTTTGGATTAAGTATAAATAGACTTAAATAGAGTTTAATACATGGGAAATAAAGCTAAAAGTAAGGTGTTACATCTATCCTCTCATTTCAAGGGTTTTTTTTCACCTAAGTAAGGAAAAAGAAGGAGGAAGTGTTTCATGCATAGAAATCCAGAGAAAGCATGATTACATGAGTTTGGAAAAAGATGCAAGGAAATTTCTTCTTCTCCCCCAAGATAGTGTTTTTTGGATTTATGAGAAAGTAGGGAATGAGTTGAAATTTCATGAATCCAATGGTAAAACTGGATTTCATATGCATGAATTAGCAAAAACAAGTTATGTTTTCAAGAAAATGGCTAAGAAAAATATGAAATTTTAGGGTTTATATGGTTCTTTAAGAGTTGGCCTAAGAAATTGGTTGATTTTAAGTGTTCGATGATGTATTTAGGTTTGTATATGCCTAAGAAAGCAAGTGGTAAGGTTGAATCAAAGTAGAAAAGCAAAAAGATTTGAAAAGGTGGCAAATTTACATTTCTTGCATTATGTTATCTTGTTATATTTTATAATGATTTATGACTTCCCATATTATTGTTTTGATGATTCTTGGTTGGTTTTGATTGTTTCTAATGTGAGGGCTTTGCTTGGATGTCTATTATCTAAAGGAAAACTCTACGAAAATTAATATTAACAATATGGTATTATATGTCTTGGTATAATTTAAATGATTTTTTTATGGCATGCTTGATGATAAAAATGTTTGAAATGTAAATACTATTGGGATTTTATAATCTTCTTATCCCAAACACTAACATGATAGGACCAACACATGGCAAGGATCAAAGGAAGGCATAAGGCAAAAAAGAGGATCGTATGATTAGAATGTTAATGACAATTATGCTATATTTCTTTGTCTTATTATGCAAAATTTTGTATGAACTTTTCAAGTTGTACAGTTGTGTATTTATGTTTCTTTGAGCTTCTTATGATGTTAAGTATGAATTATGAACATGTTTTGGCAATGTAATTATGTAATGGAATTAGTTTTGCTAAGTATTACCCAAAACTATATATCCATTATAACATGCTGAGGATAAAATAGTGTGAATTAGTGCAAAACAATATATGCATTGAAAGTAAACATGATGAGCTTTCTAGGAAGTGAAAGAACGCTTAATTCAGATAAGTGTGAAATTTGTTATGAATTTTCAAATTTCAGGTAGAAAATCTGGGAAGTTACAAAAATTACCAAATGAACAGTAAAATTCGTACTAAATACTATATGAATTGGCACGTTCAAAATTCTATTTCATATTTTTTTCACGTAGAAAATATTTTAAACTATATTTTAAGTCTTGAATACCTTAATACAATTTTTCTAAAATTAGTTTTTTTTAGAGTTCAACTTAAAAAGGAGGTGACCAAATGAACAATACCACCAAAATTTAAATTTTTTTATTTTGCTCCCTCAAGTGATTCAAGCCTCTAAAATAATTGAAATGGACATTATAAAAGGTATAGTACAAGGGAAATGGTAAATAAAGGTAAGGATTTATAGAACACTAAGAACATTAATGAAGATACACCTTCAAAACATGGAAAAAGAGGAGAGGAGTAGTCAAAAATAATGTTACCTCAAAGATTCAAGCTTCCCAAGGCTCAAAATTAAATTCCTCAACCTCTGAACCAGGAACAACAAAACCTTAGTAGAGCCACCCCTAAAACCATAAAAATATATAGTTTTAGTTGTCTAGTCGTGCTCTTTATAATCTAAAATCTTGACTTAGTGCTGCTATGAGGTGTACTAGTACTGTGCCGCCAATACCCTTTGTCCCAAAAATCAACAACAACATTCTGACTTACTGTTATGGCATGGAGAGCCTTTGCTCTCTCTCTTTTTTTATTCCTTTTTCCTCCCTTCCTCTAGTCCTAACCCCTTCATTCCTGTACAATTCCAATTGTATCCTTCCCATTAGATCAAGCACATGTCCTAAATAACTTATTTGAGGTCATTATAGTCTCAACAACAATTCTCATCACATAATAACCACCAAGTTCTCCTCCTACTAGTTATGACCCACCAGAAGGCATTCTATAAGGGGTTGGACCATGGTTCTCCTTTCCTTGGACCACCTGAATTGGTAGCCATTAAGAAAATGTACATATCTAATCCACAACCACTTGATTCTCCTAGCCAAAGGATGATTATTTAGTGGCAAGGATATCACATGCCTAACCATCCATACACAAGGCCTCGTGTGCCATTTAATGGATCCACATACCATATGGTATTCACTAACATTGTCACCCATCATTATTGTGCCTCAATAATATTAATTGGTGACAATACCAATATGCCATGCGAACAAGCCATCTCATGCTATATACCATCATGTTAGCATAATATCAATATTTAAGGATAACTCATGGGGATGCACAATAGTCATAATCAATGTTCACCATGCTCATAAACATATATACATACACAAGACATTCTCATTCATTGTCATAAGATTATAGTAGAGTTAGAAAACTTACTAACTGTATCAATGTACATATCATAATATGAAAGTTTCAAGCATAGATACACACAGAACAAAGAGAATTACACCCCAGTAACCTTAAGTTGCTCGTATACACAAAACCACTGCAGGCTGTCAACGCACCAACCACGTATACATAAAATTGATGCTACCAAGTTATCATGTGGCTTCTCAAGGAAGAGTTAGAACCCAAAACAAACATCAAGCCCACATTAAACAAATCAAACTTCCAAAGCCACTTACTTCCTACAAGGCCTAATTTCTAAAAACAATATAATAGCCACTTATCAATGAATTCGTTGCTTCTAAAAGTCTCCCTGGAGTTTGGAACTTCAATTAAATAGACTCGCACCCTACACAAACAATGTATACATCAATCAAGTAGTAATATAGTGTTTGGTAGAACTCGCTTGGTGACCCCAGCTTAGACCCAATAGATTCAAGCTACTAATACTACACCTACTATCATTGAGCTCAAATCAACCTAAGAGACCAGCCATGAGCCCACAAGGTTTGGATATCATGAAAATCGCAAAGTTAGAGATTATGGTTTAGAGAGATTATCACTTAAACACACAAAATCCTTAACCCAAGGCTTGCAAACACCCAACAATTTGTCATTGAAGTATTCTAACACAATTTAATTAGTGAGAACTCAACCAAATTGAAACTCTAAACCAACAACACAAAAATCACTCACAAGACACAAAGAAATGAGAGGAAAAGGTGGAAATCATCATACCTTCAAGATTTCAAGCTTCCCAAGGCCTTAAATCATGGCCTTTGACCTCAGAAAAGTAAAACCCTAGCAGAGCAACTGTTGCTCCTCGTGTTTCACTATTTCGGTCATCTGGGTTAAGGTTCTTTAAAACTAAATTCCTAACTTAGTGCTGTGGCACTAGTGCCTTCTATCCCTAAATCTTTGTTTGCTTATTTTCCCTTATTCATCCAATACTGACCCCTTCTTGTCTTGTATAATTCCCATAATAACCCTTCTATTAGGCTAAATAAATTTTTAGGACAACTTGATTAAGATCCTTACTACTAAAGCCTACTTTAGTTGGCATTTATACATACAAATGCCAATTTTACTCTTTTTTATTTAAAAAAAAATCAAAATCAGAATAAGCATTTTAAGCTTTCTTGTAAAAGCATATTAGTACCAATAGAAGAGAAGAAGATAAGAAACTAAATTCACTACTGTATAGAAGAAGACACAGGAAGGAACAAATAGATCGAATCATCAATATTTATTGAATGTTTAATAATTAACTGGACAAAATCAATAGATAGAAATAGTAACAAATTTCACCAACAGTACAACAATCTCCAACCACCCATTCTCATTTCGGCCAAAGAAAAACCAAATAAAATCCATCCCTACATAGAAAAATAAATGGACCAAAATTTAGCTAACAAAATTTTTGCATAATCTAGATGTTACAATTTCTCCAGAATCATTAAAATTTCTACAAGAAAAAAATTTCTATTCATAAAAAAAAAGAAGCAAAAGGGTGAACATTACAAGAACAATTAAAAGCAGGTTACATGCTTGCTCATTAGATTTGTACATGTATAATGTAGAATCCGTCATTACATTGGACGAAATTGGACGATATGACACCATCTAAAGCCAAGTATGTAGTAGATGTGGGAAAATGGGCTAGCCTCGTTAGGCTAGCTCAAATAAGTTAGCCTGTGATGAGTTGTATGGAAAATAGATTGGGTTGGGCCATCTCATTTTTCTAATGGGTTGGGAAAACCTTAAACTAACCCATCAATGGTGGATTAGCAGGTTATAGAGGCCAACCTGCCAACCACCGATATATATATATTTTAAAAATTTTACATAAATCAATCTAAATTTTTAAAAGTTGGGTAAAAAAATAATTATTTTAAGCCTATGTTAACAAATGTCTGATGAATCATATATATAGTAAAATAAATTTTTATAATTTAACAATTTAATGAAAAATCTGTTATTGTTATTTATAATAGAGGGTGTTTCAAAATTTCATTTATTCTTAATTACATTTCTGCGAGGCATTTCTTAGTGTCATTATTTATCCAGTTTTTTTATATGTTCTTACAAGTCATGGAGCATTTTTTTTTCATTTTCGATTTACTTCAAATTTTCCTTTCTTCGATTGGCTCATGCTGAAAGTGTAAAAAAAATGATCAATCCATATAACTCACGAATTAGCCCATTTAAAGCACATGTTATATGATCTGGGTTGATTCTGGCATGTTTTAAATGGGTTGCATGTTTTGCAACCCAATCTGTACCTTTTCATGTGTTAAACTGGTTGTAACCCATATTCTCGACTCTAGCAAATAGTAAATCAATGCCTTGGTTGTTGAATGAAGGCCGTGAGGTGATCGTATATCTATATGTGTTTGAGATCTAATCTTATCATGGCCAAGTCCAATAGACGAGTCAAACCTAACTGTAGCAAATTAAGTATGAAGCCAATGGTCAAGTTGATTTTTACACTGTCATAGAAACCACGAAGTCAATCTCTCTCATAAGGCTTCAATGACTGCCATGGCTAAGTCAAACCCAGATTTGATCTACATTACTCTATCTCGTGGCATTCTTGTCTCTCTTTTGCTAACGATAGCGACAAGAATGGAAGGACTAGTGTGACAAAAGGATAAGGCTAGGTTGGAGATCGATGAGGGTTTCCTAGAAGAAAGAGGGAATGATAGGGAGAGAAGGGAGAAGAGCAATTTGCGTATGAGGATGGGTAAGAGAAACAAATGAAGATGTGTGGAAAAATCAAGCAACTAGAAGAGAAGAGAGTAAAGACTTATATGTGCATGTTTAAGCCATTAGATTATTTTTTATCAATGGCCTTGGTTATGCATCCGTACCTTATCTTTTTTTTTTAATTTTAAAACAATGAATAGTTGGCATCTATTTGACAAATGCCAACAAAAGCTTTTGTTGGCATTTGCTTTACAAACATCAACTCTAGTCTTCATATTGGTGTTCTTAAAACAAATGCCAAGAAAAGCCTCAGGCTTAGTTGGCATTTCTTAAAACAAACGCAAATAGATCTTCTAGTCCTTACTTTAATTGGCTTTTTCTCTTTTTTTTTAAAAAAAAGAGCCAACTATTTGGCACCAATAAAGCCCAGTTTTGGCATAATGCATATTGTAACACCTAGACTTTAGGCTCTATTCATATGTATTAGACCTTACTTAAGTTCATTAATGCCCAATTAGAAACTTGAGTCAAATAAAAATTGAAAAATAGAAGTTTTCAAGGCCATGGTGCAGTTCATATGGTAATTTTCCATTTTACCGATTGAACTTTGAAAATTCATAACTAATTCCATAAAAATCATATGTAAATTATTCAAGTCTCTAAAAAAAGCTAATATATTGTCTACATGGAAAAAACATGAAATAGAGCATTGATTAGGCCAACTGATACAGTACATTCCTAAAATAATTACTATTTTTGTGGTAATTTTTTAAAATTTCAGTTTTCTAGCACCAAATTTGAAAACTCATAAAAACTTCCATAGACATCAAAATTGAATGCTATGTAGTAAAGCTCTTTCTATCTAGTTTCCATCTATGTATAACACTCATATATGTAACATAAAAACATCCAAATAGAATAGGATTTACCAAATGAAGGTCAAATTGACCATTTACATATGCTAATATTGCAAATTAAAGGTCATAACTTATTTACATGGCCATATCTTGGCGTCATATCATACTTTACACTACATAAGACCTAAAGGAACATGTTTCCATGAAGAGACAGATTTAAGGCAACCCATATGATTTTACACAATAGCTCATAATAAAGGATCATTTGGAGTAACAATAACTTAATCATCAATCTTTCTCTCCTTGCTTTTATCCTTTTGGGTAACCTTGCCATGATTTGACCCTCAACATGTTAGCATTTAGGAATGTAAGATTCAAACAATCTCAGTAGCATTACCCAATCATACAATCATATCATCAAAATTGTTCATAAAAACATCAATGAAACATTAAAATATATAATGCCATAATATTTCATGAAAATTTTGGTAGAGTTTTGTTTAGTAAAATGGATATCTCGGGGTCACAAAACCCATCATTCAACTCAACCAATATCACAAAATCATTAAAAATTATCAACATAAATATATGGCAAAGCAACAAACTCATAGAAATCAAGTATGACAATATAATGCATAACTTGGTAATTGATACCTTGTGGATTTCCCTTGCTTTTCACCTTTTGTAGACCACTTTTAATCACTTCTCCAACTTCCTTGAACCTATACATAACATCAATGAAGCACATAAGTCACTAGCTCTGTGGTCCAACATCACACAGTACTCCCTAAACCCTTAAATTTTGACTTTGCTTTCCTTTTGGTTGTTCTCAACACCATCACTTGTTCTTAGCTTTTTGGACCCTAAGGAATCCTTTATTGTGGTCAAAATTATGAAATTTCATCTCTATCATAAACCTTAGTGTGGCCAAAATTAGCTTGGAAATGGAAGAAAAATATTTGCTTTCATTTTCTTCAAATCATTCATGGATTCATGCTTTAGGTCACTTGTTTAGGCTTTTCACTAAAGTTATTTGATGAAAACTCAACTCTCTCTCTCTCTCTCTACAAGTCATGGCCAAAATTTTAGGGAGAAAGAGGAAAAAAATATTCCATGAAACAACCTTTAACTAATTGGAAACAACCTTGCACTTGCTCTTCAACCTTTGCTCCTAGCTCTCTCTTTTCTCTTCAAAATTTTTAGCTCTCTCCCTCCTTTCTTGTTGCTGGTTTGTATGCCTAAATGCAGAGGATGAAGTGGTCTCACTCATTTAACTCAAGGCCTTAAGGAGAGAGATCAAATGGATGAATAGTGACCTTAGGTTAATTGACTAACTTGTATAACTTTAATAAAATAATTCACTTAAATCAAATAAATAAATTCCAAGAGTGTCCATCCAGCTGCTGTCACGCAACTCAAGGGGTATTTTTGTCTAAAAATACTCCATAGTTTTCAACAATAGTTTTCTAGAATTCTAAATATCTTTTATCGATAAATTTTACCTGTACCGATTAATTATTTTTGCCATAATTGTTACTTAATTGATACATGATTGTTCTAAATTTGATTTTGGACTAAACTCATTTTTTATCCAAAAATATATTTGTGTGGACTTCACACACTATTCCTGTCCCCTTACTTCATTTTGTGGGGCCAATGATTCCTTTTTAGGGTAAAATAATTAATTTTCAACTTTCGAAGCTAACTTTAAATTTATATTAACTTAGTTAGCCTTTAAGCAGTATTCCTTTGGGTCTCACTCGTTGGGAGCTCCATTTTGACAAAAAATTTTATAATTACAAAAAGGCCCTTGACATGGGTTAAATTATAATTTTTAATTCTTTCGGGTCCTTTCTAGTAATTTCTCCCACAGACTATAATGCATGAAATTCTTTCCTTTTATGGACTATCTTGCATAGAATTTGTTTATCTAGGGACAAAAATTTAATTTTGTAATTTTTCATTTTAACCTTGAAAAATGATATTTTTGCCTTTTTTCTCATATAATTGTGTCTCTTCGTTTTCTTAAATTCATATGCATTTTATGATATTCTTTGCTATTTCCTTTTGTATTATATGATATCAAACAAAATTAAGGATATTACATATATTTTGATGTGAGATAGAGAAAATGTTACCAAATTAAGATATGGTGTTAGTATAATAGGCTTCATAAATGCCACTATAGTAGTATTAATAGTGTGTTTTGAAGTAAGTACCACTAAAGCATCTTTATCAGTGTTTTTTAGAACTGCCACAAAGTAGCTTTAGTGGCATTTTAAAGCGCCATCAAAGTAGATAAACACCACAATTTATTCACAAACATGAAATTTTGATTTTTTTTTTAAATTTTGGCATTTTGTGGGGATTTAAAAATGCCACTAAAGCAAAATAAACCAATGCTAATTCATCTTCCGACTTCCTATATATTAATTTCCCTCCCCACCGTCTTCCTCTTATTTTTCATACTTTCTTTCTCCCATCTCACTACTGTTCTTCTACTCTTCTCTTGTAAGTTATCATTTTCTTCTTCCTCTATGCAATGCCAATCAAAGGGTGCTGCAATGCCAACCAAAAATGTATAAGGAAACAAACATTCAACTCGATAGAATAACTTATTTTGTGGGATTTTTGGTGGTTCTACTAGGGCTTTGTGTTCTTAGGCTAGAGATCGAGTTTTTGCTAGCTTGAGGAGCTTTAATAATCAATGTATGGTAGTTTCTTCCTCTTTTCCTTTTCTCTTTTCATGATTGGTGGGTGATTTTCATGTGGAAAGCCTGGATTTCATTGTAGGCTAGGTTTCCACTAATTATTTTAGGAGTTAATGCTTTAATGAGGTGTGGTTGGGTGTTTGCAAGCCTTGAGTTAGGGTTTTTTAGTGTTTAAATGGTGATTCCTCCAAGCCCTAGCTAACTTCTTTCGGGTTCTTAATGGAACTCAAGATTCATTAACTAATGACGTGTTTACAAAGTCATTTTAGGTGTTAGTGTGCGAGGGTATGTGGTGGATTCTATTGAATAAAGTGTTTTGATGATTCCAATCCAACCTTCTAGAGCTTGGAAAGAAGATATCAAAGATGCATGGAAGATATCAAATGAAGAAATCTAAGGAAAATCAGCACAAGATTAGATATAGGAACTCTCACTATGTTTAATTTGAGTAAAAGACTTTGAATTGGCAAAATAATGTTTTTAGAAATATGATTCCATGTTAATTCATGGAATACTTGAATAACACCTACTAACAGATGAAGTTTAAATTTTTATAGTTGATCTATTGCTTTGAAAATTCAAACTTTGACTTCTGAAATTCGAATTTTGAATTGAAAATTAGTTAGTTAGAAAATAGACTTCTCTGACAGACAAACTTTGAGTGCAGAAATTTGAACTTTGGCATGAATCTGACAAGAGCCCTTCTTGACAGACGAACTTTGAAGCTTGAAAATTCGAATTTCTGATATAACACAATTCATGAAAATGAAAAATTCATCTAAGGATATGTCATAGTTCATCTAAAAAATAAAGTTTAGAAAGCGTCCAAAATGAGCTCACTGACAGACGAACTTTGCTTATGAAAATTCAAATTTTAGAAACAAAACTTGCAAGTCTGTTATGATAGTCTGTTGACATACGAATGTTGATTTTCAGAAATCTGAACTTTGAAATAAGTCTAATAAGAGCTCCCTCTGACAGACAAACTTTGAATATTGAAAATTTGAATTTCGTAAAGATGAACTATTGTGCTTTATTGAGCTTCTCACTGACAGACGAATTTAAGGTACCAAAATTCGAACTTCAAAGGCACTGTAGCAATACGGGACTACTGTTCACACTTATAAGAAGAACTTATAACTTTAAAATTTGTATGTTCCAACACAGAAATATTTTTTAATGATGAAAATTTGAACTTTGCTTTATAATAGACGAACTTTAAAATTTAATGTTGAAGTCTTTAGCTTTCAGTTTCTATGAAATTTGTCTGTTGACCAACCAAAATTTGAACTTAGAGTGTCAGAAGCATTAAATACGGTTGGTGAATGGATAGTTTTTTAGAGTAACCGTTGGGTAACTTCTCCAACGGATAAATTTTGTCTTTAACATATAGTTAAGATCTAAATCTATAAATATAATATCATTTGAAGTTGTAGGTAATGAATTTAACATTGTATATTCTGAAACTCTGTCAAATTCTCAACTCAAAGTCTTTTATTCTCATACTTCATTCTTCCGTACTTAAACTTTCATATACACTCTAAATTAGAGAGTTCATTTTTTGTAATCAATCTTGTCTTCATTTGGAAGAAATATTTTCTTTTGAGGGAATATCACAAGGGATTTAGGAAGCACTTAGTTAAAGTGTAGAAAGAAAAGTTGTAAGCTCTAAGAACAGAGCATCAAACCTGTACTGAGACAATTGTAAGAAGCCCACTAATTCTTGCAGGATAGTTGAAAATCTCCAGTAGTTGCTTGGGGACTGGATGTAGGTCAAGATAGAGAGACCAAAACAAGATAAATATCTGTGTCTACCCTTCTCCCTTACTGCTCTTACATTGCTATTATATTGTACTTTATTTTACTATCTCTTTTGTCTTCACTATACTCTTGACTTTTACAGAAAATTTTAATATTCTCAATTCACCCCCCTCTTGGGAAGCCAGTATATCTAACAGATTCATAGTCTTGTACAGTTTTCGCTTGGGTTGCCGAGTTATGGGTTACCAAAGGTTATGTCACCTCTTGATCTGGGTATTCAATGGTTGTGTAGGGTGCAAGCTTAATTAAATTTTTCAAACTTTGAGAAGTCATTGGGAAGTATCAGATTTATTAGTAATTGACTACCTTATGATTTGAGGAAATTAGGTCCTGTAGGCCTTGAGTAGTTAATTGGTTCTATTGGGGTATTGACACTTGTTTTGGTCTAAATTCATGCTTAAGAAGTCATATGTTAACTTTATCACATCCTTCTTATGTATATGTAGTTGGTGCTCTGATAGTCTACCATGGCTCGTATGTGTGTGCAGGTAATTCGAGGTACTAGGGGTGTAATTCTTATTGTTTAATCATACATGAAATTTTGTATATCATGATATGCCTGTTAACACGACTAGTAAGTTTTCTCTGCATTCTTTACTTTGACCTTATCTCAAATAAATGAAAATAGCTAAGATACATGTATATATATAATTGTGAGTAATATGAACTTTGAATATGTTGGATCAAGAGTTTTGATGATTCCAAACCAACACTCAAGAGCTTGGATTGAAGATATCAAAGGAGATCAAAGCTGTTTCAAGTGAAGATTTGCTGAGTATTTGCTATTAGATCTTTGGTAGGATCTTTGGTTTTTGTTTAGATTGGGTAAAAGATTTTGATTTGAGAAAAAGACGTTTTCAAACCTTGATTTGAAGTTAAATCTTTACTTATTTGAAAAATACTCACAAACAGACGAAGTTTGAAAGTTTAACTGAACTGTCAAGTTGGAAATTCGAATTTGGCCCTTAGACATTCGAATTTCGAGCTAAAACTGAATAAGTCTGAAGAGGTGTCTCTCTGTCAGATGAATTTTGGTCTTTCAAAATTCGAATTTCAATCAAGTCTGAAAGAAGCCTTTTTGTGACAGACAAACTTCACAGTCTCAAAATTCGAATTTCAGACAAAATGTCATTTATGAAAACTAAGGAAATTCGTCTGAAGCTTTGCTAACGTTCATCTGAAATTAAGAAGAAACTAAGTTTGAAAATGCTCTCTGACAGACGAACTTTAACTTAGCAAAATTCGAATTTTCACCTGAGTCAAAAAAGGGGTTACTTTGTGACATTCGAATTTCACTCTTTCAAAATTCGAATTTCAGACAAAACAAAACTTGAGAAAATATAGGAAATTCGTCTGAATGCTTGATAAAGTTCATCTGAGATCAAGAGTGATTTCAGTCTCAAAACTGTTCTCTGACAGACGAATTTCACTCTGTCAAAATTCGAATTTCGAAGAAAGTGAACTACTGTGCCTCTTTAAACGTTCAGTGGACAGACGAATTTTGGGCATCCAAAATTCGAATTTCGAGGGCACTGTAGCAAATTGAAAACACTGTTCACACTTAACAGAAAATCTTTCTTCTTGAAAATTCGTATGTCACATTGTGGAAAGATTTTATGAGTTTCGAAATTCGAATTTCACTCTATGGACAGACGAACTTCGCATTTTTACGTTGGAAGCTTTAACCTTCGGTTCCCTCGAAATTCGTCTGTTGGCCAACCGAAATTCGAATTTCAGTATGTCAGAAACATTAAATGCGGTTGGTAAACGGATAGTTTTTTCAGAGTAACCGTTGGATAACTTCCCCAACGGATAGATTTAGTCTCTAACGGATATTTGAGACCTAAATCTATAAATACAACATCATTTGAAGTTGTGGGTAACGAATCAAACTTGTATATACTGAATTTCTGCTGAATTTTCATCTCAAAAGCTTTTACCCTTCCAACCTCATTATTTGTACTTAAACCTTCATATCCACTCTATTCAAGAGAGTTATTCATTTGTAAACAATCTACTCTTCATCTGGAAGATAGAATTACTTGTGAGGGGTATTCACAAGGGGATTGGGAAGCACATAGAGAAAGTGCTTAGAGAGTTTGAGAGAGCTCAGAACAGAGCATACTCGTGTACTGTGGCTTTAGCAAGAAGCCCGTTGAAATTCTTACTGAATAGTGGATAAATCTCAAGAGGTGTCTTGAGGACTGGATGTAGGTCAAGTGGATAGACCGAACCAGGATAAATCACTGAGTTTTCTTCTTCTTATCTCTACTTTTCAGCTTGCTCTGTTTCACACGTTATTTTCATTATACTGTGATATCTTCACTTGCTTCACTTTGTGCAGAAAAATTTCAATCTTCCCAATTCACCCCCCCTCTTGGGAAGTCAGCCTTGCTAACAAGTGGTATCAGAGCCCGGATTCCCATTCAAAGGATTTCACAGTCCGGGAACAAAGATGGCTGGCTTTGGAGAGATTATACTTCCTGAAGGGAACAACACTAACAGACCACCAGGCTTCAGTGGAGAGCATTATGGGTACTGGAAGATGAGGATGCAGATCTACCTCCAATCAATTGATCTTGACATCTGGTCAGTCATTGATAAAGGAGATTTCGTCCCAATGGCTCCAACTGAAGATGGAAGATACAAAGAGAAGTTGGAAGCAGAATGGAATGATGAAGACAGAAGGAGAATCCTACTAAATTTCAAAGCAAAGCATTGTTTAGTCAGTGCCCTGAACCAGGATGAATTCTACAGAGTCTCGCAATGCACCACTGCAAAAGGAATGTGGGATACTCTGCAGATTACACATGAAGGAACATCTGGAGTCAGGGAGAACAGACTAAACACGTGCATTGGAGAATATGAAAGCTTCATAATGGCTGAAGGAGAAACTGTAAAGGAGCTCCAAAAGAAATTCACTCTCATTGTAAATCAACTAAAGAGCTTAGGAAAGGAATACACTCAATCAGAGAAAGTGAGAAAAATTCTCAGAGCTCTCCCTCTGGAATGGCAGCCCAAGGTGACAGCAATAGAAGAAGCCAGAGGAGAATCAATGGCCTCTGTCACAGCTCTCTTCGGGAGCCTTGAGGAGTATGAAGGAAAAATCAAAGCTCTCAAGGAAGCCGGGCTGGACAGAAAGAAGAAAGGCATTGCTCTTAAAACTGCTGATGAAAAGGAAGAAGAATCTAACGAAGAGGATGAACTTGATAATGAAACTCTGGCTATGATGGTCAGAAAATTCGGAAGATTTTACAGCAAGAAGAAGAACAAAAGATTCTTCAAGAAGGTAACTGCTGGGGAAAACAAGAAAGAGACAAAAGAACCTGTGACTTGCTATGAGTGCAAGAAGCAGGGACACATAAAATGGGACTGTCCCCAATTCCTCAGAAAGCAAGAAAAAGAAAAGAAAGGTGCTGACAAAGGGAAAAAGAAGAAAGCCTACATCTCATCCATATGGGGTAACAGCTCAGATGAGGAAGAAGAAGATGAAGAAGAGATTGCCAACATTTGTCTGATGGCACTTGCTTCTGAAGAAGCTACACCCTCATACAGCAGTGATCAGGATGAAGAGGTATATGAATCTGAACCTTCCTATTCTGAATTACTGGATGCATTTCATGAGCTGCATGATGAATTCATTAAAGTTGCTAAAGAACTGAAATTGGCAAAGAAAAAGATAAGGAAGATGGAGTCTCAAGGCTTAGTTTCTGAAACTGCTTCTTTACCTACTTCTGAATCTGTTTGCTGCACTTCATGCACTGAACTTAAGCAAACTAATGAGTATCTAGTTAAAAGCATGTCTAGGCTCACTAAAGGTAAAGATATGCTGTTTGCCTTGATGGGGAGCCAAAGAATATCACAAGGAAAAGCTGGTCTTCGCTATGATCCATGTGCTATCAAAGAAAAGATTAGGAAGAAAAATCAGAATGCATACATGAGACATTTTGTGCATGCCAAGAACAATAAAAAGAAAGTTAATGCATCACCTCACATTGAAACATATGATCAACCAAGGCATGCTAAACAAAAGTATTATCTGCACTATTTTCTTCCTGCATCTCAATCTAGCAGCTCTTTCACTACCTGTCATTTCTGCAACAAAAAGGGACACATTTCCAGTTCCTGTATTTTAAAGAAAAATGAACTTGGCAGGAAAGTTGAATGGGTTCCCAAAATTGCATCTACATCTAGGGAAATACCTACTGACCGAAAAGGACCCAAGCAAATTTGGGTACCTAAAAGGAAAACATAAACATTGTTTTGCAGGTCTGTCTCAAAGCTAAGAAAAGCAACAAATGGTATATGGACAGTGCCTGCTCAAGCCACATGACTGGTGATAAGGAGAAGTTCATCACCCTTAGAGACAAGAAAGGAGGAAAAGTGACATTTGGAGGTGATCAATATGGCAAAATCATTGGAATTGGCATTGTGGGGAAAAATCCAGAAACATCCATTGAAGAGGTGCTGTTTGTAATTGGCCTCAACCACAATTTGCTAAGCGTGAGTCAAACCTGTGATAGAGGAAACTGGGTGCTGTTTGACTCAAAGTTTTGCCTGGTCATCAGAAAAAGTGATCACAAAGTAATCTTAAAAGCTCAAAGGGATGGTAACTGCTACACTATTGACCTTGATGAACTTCCCCCTTTAGATTCTATATGCTTAATCAGTCAAAATAATGATAGTTGGTTATGGCATAGGAGATTAGCTCATGTTAATATGAATCAGGTGTCTAAACTGGTTAAAAATGAGCTAGTTACTGGTTTGCCAAAAATATCTTTTGAAAAGGATAAAGAATGTGATGCATGCTTAAAAGGAAAACAAATTAAATCATCCTTCAAATCTAAAAACATAGTTTCCACAACAAGACCACTTGAATTGCTGCATATGGACTTAATTGGACCTTCTAGGGTAAAGAGTCTTGGTGGTAATCTGTATGTGCTTGTAATTGTTGATGATTATTCTAGATTTACTTGGACATTATTCCTTTCTTCTAAGAGTGATACCTTTGATGCATTTGTAACCTTAGCTAAGAAAGTGCAAAATGAGAAAGGTATCTCTATTGTGTCTATCAGGTCAGATCATGGAGGAGAATTTGAAAATGCATACTTCCTGGAGTACTGCAGTGAGCATGGAATTGACCACAACTTCTCAGCTCCTAGGACTCCTCAACAGAATGGAGTAGTAGAGAGGAAAAACAGAACTATTGGGGAGATGGCCAGAGCTATGATGAATGAGAAGGAACTTTCTCAAGTATTTTGGGCTGATGCAGTAAACACAGCCAGTTACATCATCAACAGAGCATACATCAGACCCATCCTGGGAAAGACTCCATACGAGCTGTACAAGGGGAGAAAGCCAAATCTGTCCCATCTCCATGTGTTCGGATGCAAATGCTTCATTCACAACAATGGCAAAGAAAACCTAGGTAAATTTGATGCCAAATCAGATGAAGGTATATTTCTTGGCTACTCTAGTAGGAGTAAGGCATATAGAGTTTATAATAAAAGATCAAATGTGGTAGAGGAATCTGTGCATGTGGTTTTCATGGAAAATGAAACTATTTCAAAACATGTTACCAATGAGGATGATCCTGCTTTCAATTTTGAAAAACTGGGCATTTCTGATAAAAGTAAAACTGAACCTCCAAAGATATCTGAACCTGTTAACATAGAGGAAGATATCCAGGAGCAAGAGTTTGATGAAGAAAATAATGAAGAAACATCTCAAGAACTCCCTAGAGCTTGGAGATATCAAAAGAATCATCCTGTTGATCAAGTGATAGGAGATGTTCAAGAGAGAGTCAAAACCAGAAAACAGTTAAGGGATCAAATGCTAAATTGTGCTTTCATTTCTCAAATTGAACCCAAATGTGCTGAAGAAGCCTTAACTGATGATTACTGGATTTTGGCAATGCAAGATGAACTAAATCAGTTTGAAAGAAATCAAGTTTGGGATTTAGTTCCAAGACCCAAAAATCATCCTGTTATTGGTACCAAATGGGTTTTCAGAAACAAACTTGATGAATCTGGAATAATAATCAGAAATAAAGCTAGATTGGTTGCTAAAGGATATAATCAGGAAGAAGGTATTGATTTTGAAGAAACCTTTGCACCAGTAGCTAGATTAGAAGCTATAAGAATATTGCTGGCTTATGCATGCATGAAGAATATTTTGCTATATCAAATGGATGTAAAGAGTGCTTTTCTGAATGGATATATCATGGAAGAGGTTTATGTAGATCAACCTCCAGGTTTTGAGGATTCTACAAAACCAAACCATGTCTATAAACTAAAAAAGGCTCTTTATGGATTAAAACAAGCCCCTAGAGCATGGTATGAAAGATTAAGCAACTTTCTGACTGAAAAAGGATTTAACAGAGGCAAAGTTGACACTACTTTATTCACTAAGAAAGAGAATAAAGATTTACTAATTGTCCAAATCTATGTTGATGATATCATTTTCGGTGCTACTAATGAAACTCTTTGCAAGGAATTTTCTAAGTTAATGCAGGGAGAATTTGAGATGTCTATGATGGGTGAACTCAATTTCTTCCTTGGATTGCAAATCAGACAGCTTAATGATGGTATCTTTCTCAGTCAATCCAAGTATCTAAAGGAGCTGTTAAAGAAGTTTGGAATGGAGAATGCCAAGCCAACGGGAACACCTATGGCTACTGCAACCAAACTGGACATGGATGAAAATGGGAAAATGTTCGACATTACTCAATACAGAAGAATGATTGGATCCCTGCTGTACCTAACCGCCAGCAGACCTGACATTATGTTCAGTGTCTGCATGTGTGCAAGGTTCCAATCATGCCCCAAAGAAACCCATGCAACAGCTGTGAAAAGAATTTTCAGATATCTAATTGGAACATCACAGATGGGTCTTTGGTATCCAAAAGGCAATGGAGAAGATCTCAAAGGATACACAGATGCTGATTTTGCAGGATCCAAGACTGACAGAAAAAGCACAAGTGGAACTTGTCAGTTTCTTGGAGGGTCCTTGGTTTCATGGTTCAGCAAAAAGCAAAACAGTGTAGCTCTATCCACTGCAGAAGCTGAGTATGTTGCAGCTGGAAGCTGTTGTGCCCAAGTCATCTGGATGAAGCAGCAACTTGAAGATCTTGAGGTTAAAATGAAAGAGATACCCATCATGTGTGATAATCAAAGTGCCATAAACATCACTAAGAATCCTGTCATGCACTCAAGGACGAAACATATTGAGGTTAGGCACCACTTCATAAGGGATCACGTTCTGAAAGGAGAAGTTAAGCTGGAATACATCCCAACAGAGGATCAAGTAGCTGATGTACTCACAAAACCTCTACCAGAAGACAGGCATTGCAAAATAAGAAGAGAATTGGGAATGGTAAATCCCAATGAATTGTAAGTTATTCTTATAAAATTCTCTTCTTTTTAATTCTAAATCTTAAAGTCAATTCTAACTTCAGCATCGGAGAGTGTTTAATTTAAGTTGCAGGTGCTCTTCACAAGTCTAAATGGCTATACTTTTGAAGATTGGAGCACTTCAGATTGGAACAACCAGAAAATGAAGTGAATAATAATTGTTCTAAGTTCTGGATCCATTCTGTAAGTTTTTTTTTTAAATTTGTATGTTGTTTGATTGCTAGATGAATTTCATTGATAATCTGTGTTTTTGAACTGGTCAACGTGGTCAACATTCGAATTTTGATTGACCAACAGACGAACTTTGGCCTGTTATGCCTTGGAACAGTTCTCGGTAATGCCTCGAAATTCGTCTGTTAAAACTTGAAAGTTCGAATTTTCGAAAACTGAAATTTCAAACTTATTATTGTTCATCATTGTTATACGAATTGTTACTTCCTAACATACGAATGTTGGACAATATTTACAAAAGTTGAAAAATTCGAAGATTCAGTTCAAAATTCGTCTATTGAATTATGCTCCTGATAATTGAATGCTTGAAAGACGATGCTCTGCATGCTTAATTCGTCTATTGTTTGAAGTTTTGTTTGTTGATGCTGCTTTTCTTTTCAACATTCGAATTTTGTTGGAACAAAATTCGTCTGTTGTGTATGTATTGTTTGTTTCAAGCCTCTGTCAGACGAACTTTCAAGATGAAAGTTCATCTGTCAGCAAGCTGTGCTGAACGGTTTAACTTGTAACTGCCCGAAGTTCGAATTTTGACCCCTCAAAATTCGTCTGTCAGACGGTTACATGCGTTAAAACCAACGGTTTTCCACAGAACAGACGCAACCCTATTTGTAACTCCTTCAAGTCTGTTCTGATTCTCTCTTCATTCCTCTTAACTCCTGCCCAAAAACCATCTTTTTCTCACCGATTAAACTTCATTTCGCATCCCTTAAATCTATTCTAAGCCACATTCTGCATCATTCAACCAAGAAATGGCGAGAGTGAAAATTCCTGGAACAGGACAAGCTGGGTCTAGGCCTAAGAGGACGGTCAAATCTCAATATGCTACAAAGGAAGGAGAGAAATCCAAGAGAAAAGCCGAACCCAGTAAAGCTACTCCTTCCAAACGTCAAAAATCCTCGTCCAAGTCAGAATCTCAGAAAGCTGGGGCCTCTTCCTCAAAATCTGCAGTTCCTTCGGCTGGTACTGCTGCTGTAGCTTCCTCTTCTTCTACTGAATCCGGAGAGTTTGAAATGACTACACTGCCACTATGGAGCACTCCTGAGATTCAAGAAGAGTACACTACCAAGTTTTCCAACAAAAAGGTAATCAAGCCTCACTGTGTAAATATGGAACAATTTCTGATATCCAACAACTTTGATGCTGCAATATGGTTGATAAAGTATAAAAATCTGTTGGAAATTGCTGAAAAATATGATGATGAGGTAATAAAGACTTGGTATGCCTCTCTTAAGTATAACAGCAAGAAAAGAAAATGGGAGGTCACCTTGAGATCAAGGACCATTTGGCTTGATGATGAAACATTCAATGAGGTGTTGGAAATCCCAGGTCAAGATGGGCTAAAAGTTGACATTACATCCTCTGGGTATATGGATGAGGCTAGCACAGCTGATGAAGAAGGTGAGCCCTTCCTATTTTACAAGGAAAGCACTATCTTGGACACCTTGTTCAGAAGAAGGGAGAATAGGCCCACAATAAATCTGTTGAAACCCACAGACCTCAGCGTACAAGTAAGGATCTTGCACTACATAGTGTCCAGGATCATATTCAACAAGGGTGGCAGCTTCAATTTGATAACAAGGGCGGAGGCTCATGTGATGACTGCCATCATACGTGGAAAGCTGATCAATATGGGGCATATCATTCTCCAGCGTATGATAAAGGCAAGGGATCAGAGGAAAGATTCCACCCTTCCCTATGCAGCAATTATCTCAAGAATCCTGCAGCATGCTAGGATTCAGCACATTGAAAAGGGGAAAGGGAAACTCACTGAGGCCTTCAAAGAAGAGGAATTGCAAAGGATGGGCATTGAAAGAGATGAAGGACATTGGGTTGGAAAGGGAACAGGAAAAACTGAAGATTTGTTCTTTATTGCTGATGCTTCCCTCCAACAAGAAGCCACCTCTGAGGCTCCTGGCAGATCTGTACCTCAGCCTTCTCAGCCTATTCCATCTCCATCCAGGACCACTCACCCTCCTTCCACTCCCTCCTCTCGAACCAAGCCAACTAAGATCACTGAGATGTTTGACAATCTGTCAACACTCATTCTCAGCATTAAGGATGAGCAAAATGCCAAATTTGCTCACCTACAAGATCAGATACATCAGTTGGCAGTAAATATGAAGGTGGTGGCTGATGCCTATGAAGAGATTAGAAATGCAATTCCTACCACTTCAGTTCCACCTCAGCCTGGTATCCTTGAGCCTTCTCTGTCTCCATCCCCTGTGCCTCCAAGTCCCTTCGAGATTGCTTCCTCTGACCATGATGTTAATGGTGCTGGTGCAACGAGAACACCAAGTCCTGGTCCACCCTTGGACTATGGATTAGAAGAAGAAGGTCTTCAAGAATCAAGCCCTCTTGAACTTATGCAAGAAGATGCTCCGGGTTCAATTCTGTCTATACAAGAATCTGAGCAAGTTGAAAGACTGGTTGCAGCCATGAGCAATGAGGAAAGAAGCATTGTTCTTGTTATTGATTATTTTGCCATTGCTCACAATGCCCTTCTACTAGCTCAAAGAAGAAGGCTTGAAGAAATGTTTTCTCCTCCTGCACCAGTCTCTCCTTATCTTGCTGATTATGGACTGTCAGAGGAACAGAGAGCTCGGCTAGCTCTTTCCAGGCAGGAAATGCAAGAGCTGCTTGTGGTCTCTGATGATTCTGATGAAGAGCCTTCAACTACACCAGCTCAGCCAGAAATTCCTTTTGCTCCTGTCCCTCTTCGTGCTATTCCTCTCACTCAGATACCTCCTCCAATGGACTTTGCTGGGCTTTCTGATGATGCCAAAAAGGGGGAGAAGATAAAGCAAACTGGGACTAAGCAAGCTGGAAAATCTACTGAGTCATCTGGAAAAGGAAAGACATACAGCAAGAAGTCTAAGCCAAAGAAGAAGTGATTGTTTTTAGATCTTAGGCTGAATCTTCTTGCTGTATGTCTTTCCTTTTCCAGATGACTCAGTAGATTTTCCAGCTTGCTTAGTCCCAGTTTGCTTTATCTTCTCCCCCTTTTTGGCATCATCAGAAAGCCCAGCAAAATATCTAGTTTTAAATTGTTTTATTGTTTGATGAACTGATTGAAATATGTATTGCAACAATTTGTATTAAGTAAATTATGTTATTGGTCGCAATGATTTGGGCTTTGAATCTCTTCACTTAATCTGTTGAAAATGATATCTTATGAACTGTAATGCATATGTTGAGGGGGAGCTTGTGTAAGCAAACCCAAGTACTAATCCAGTTTGTGAGTTGTTTTGTCATCATCAAAAAGGGGGAGAATGTTGGATCAAGAGTTTTGATGATTCCAAACCAACACTCAAGAGCTTGGATTGAAGATATCAAAGGAGATCAAAGCTGTTTCAAGTGAAGATTTGCTGAGTATTTGCTATTAGATCTTTGGTAGGATCTTTGGTTTTTGTTTAGATTGGGTAAAAGATTTTGATTTGAGAAAAAGACGTTTTCAAACCTTGATTTGAAGTTAAATCTTTACTTATTTGAAAAATACTCACAAACAGACGAAGTTTGAAAGTTTAACTGAACTGTCAAGTTGGAAATTCGAATTTGGCCCTTAGACATTCGAATTTCGAGCTAAAACTGAATAAGTCTGAAGAGGTGTCTCTCTGTCAGACGAATTTTGGTCTTTCAAAATTCGAATTTCAATCAAGTCTGAAAGAAGCCTTTTTGTGACAGACGAACTTCACAGTCTCAAAATTCGAATTTCAGACAAAATGTCATTTATGAAAACTAAGGAAATTCGTCTGAAGCTTTGCTAACGTTCATCTGAAATTAAGAAGAAACTAAGTTTGAAAATGCTCTCTGACAGACGAACTTTAACTTAGCAAAATTCGAATTTTCACCTGAGTCAAAAAAGGGGTTACTTTGTGACATTCGAATTTCACTCTTTCAAAATTCGAATTTCAGATAAAACAAAACTTGAGAAAATATAGGAAATTCGTCTGAATGCTTGATAAAGTTCATCTGAGATCAAGAGTGATTTCAGTCTCAAAACTGTTCTCTGACAGACGAATTTCACTCTGTCAAAATTCAAATTTCGAAGAAAGTGAACTACTGTGCCTCTTTAAACGTTCAGTGGACAGACGAATTTTGGGCATCCAAAATTCGAATTTCGAGGGCACTGTAGCAAATTGAAAACACTGTTCACACTTAACAGAAAATCTTTCTTCTTGAAAATTCGTATGTCACATTGTGGAAAGATTTTATGAGTTTCGAAATTCGAATTTCACTCTATGGACAGACGAACTTCGCATTTTTACGTTGGAAGCTTTAACCTTCGGTTCCCTCGAAATTCGTCTGTTGGCCAACCGAAATTCGAATTTCAGTATGTCAGAAACATTAAATGCGGTTGGTAAACAGATAGTTTTTTCAGAGTAACCATTGGATAACTTCCCCAACGGATAGATTTAGTCTCTAACGGATATTTGAGACCTAAATCTATAAATACAACATCATTTGAAGTTGTGGGTAACGAATCAAACTTGTATATACTGAATTTCTGCTGAATTTTCATCTCAAAAGCTTTTACCCTTCCAACCTCATTATTTGTACTTAAACCTTCATATCCACTCTATTCAAGAGAGTTATTCATTTGTAAACAATCTACTCTTCATCTGGAAGATAGAATTACTTGTGAGGGGTATTCACAAGGGGATTGGGAAGCACATAGAGAAAGTGCTTAGAGAGTTTGAGAGAGCTCAGAACAGAGCATACTCGTGTACTGTGGCTTTAGCAAGAAGCCCGTTGAAATTCTTGCTGAATAGTGGATAAATCTCAAGAGGTGTCTTGAGGACTGGATGTAGGTCAAGTGGATAGACCGAACCAGGATAAATCACTGAGTTTTCTTCTTCTTATCTCTACTTTTCAGCTTGCTCTGTTTCACACGTTATTTTCATTATACTGTGATATCTTCACTTGCTTCACTTTGTGCAGAAAAATTTCAATCTTCCCAATTCACCCCCCCTCTTGGGAAGTCAGCCTTGCTAACAGAATATATAGTTATTGCGCATTTGCATGATTGTATCCTATGTGTTGATACTATACTAGCATGATGATACATAGAGTGAGATGGCATGCTAGTATGGCATGATCACATTGTCACTGATGGTTATGCATGTTATATATTGGTTGAGTGATGATGTCATTGAAAGAAAATATCATATGTCATGACTCTAATTGATACACGAGGTCTTATGATTAGGTAGTAAGTTGTGTTATATCCCTGTCACTAAATTGTCATCTTTTGGCTAGAAGACCCAGGTAGTTGTGGATTAGGGGATGCAACTTCTTTGAATCACAACCAATTTAAGTGGTCCAGGGGAATGAGAGCTATAGTCCAACCACTAATGTAGTAGCCTTTGGCTAGGTCATGATTAGTAGGCGGAGAGCATAGTAGCTACCCTGGAATTGGTCTTCACTGGTTATTGAAAGTGGTCCACTTATTAGGCTTACCTTGTGATGGTAGCTAGTCCATGGTTCTAGCCATGATCATCATGGGAACTCATTGCATATCATTGCATTGCATTGCTGCATCTATACTTTTACATGTAAAGTTGTGTTTTAAAAGTGCCATGTTTATTTTGGATTAACTTTGGTTACTAGGACTTCGTCTCTCACCCCTCTATGGCTAACATTTTTAGGTGAAGATCCTACCACTAGTCAGGAGAAGACTAAGGAGACTCAGTCTATTTCTAATAGCGGGGATATTTGTTACCTTTATTTGGTATTGCTTTGGGTTGATGTATGCTATAGATAGTAGTATTGTACAAAGTATAAGATGTCTAGTTGATACCACATGTAATATTGTATTTGTATTGTTTAGAGTTGTCTTGAACTTTATACCCTCTTGTAGGCATGCCTCTTATCTTTGTTATTAATTGAATTAACCATCATGGTGAATGGTTAAAGGTATTTTGAGGCTATGTTAGTATTTATGATGGTGACTTATCGTTTGATATCTTTTGCTCCCTTGTGAAATGTTTGTTTGGTGGATATAAAGGGTGTGCCCCTTCCATTGAAATGTCTTGTCTGGGGCAAGGGTTCATTTCTCCATGTGTATATGCATGTGTTAAGATAAATTATGAGCAAGGTTTAGGTTATTGGTAGGTTTCATGAAAGATAGGTATATAACTTATTAGTCAAGATTGAGGTTCTAGGGGCTCAAATCCTAAGAGGATGGTTTCCTTGAGGTGTAATCTCCTTGGGCCAAGTCCATGTGTCATTTACAACTTATGGGAACTGAGTTTAGTAGTTAACTTGTGGTTTGAAATTAGGAGATGTCTAAATGCTAATTCCATGTGGTAGAATTTCGAGGTGTGGTTTGTGCTCAGAGTTAGAGGAAGTATAGTATAACTTGTAGGTTTTGAAATCATGTCAATCAGATGTTAGAGCAATGAGCTATGTGCATTGGACATTAGTTGAAAACATCAGCAAAAAGCTTATGCTGCTACTTTCATTGGCTTCGCAGCCCCCTTGACTCTTGTTGTGGTGAGCTCTCCTTCCTTGCACCCTATATTGCTTTGTGATGATGTCTCTAGGATCTGGAGCCCTGTCGAGTCAAAATCACAAGGATATTACATTCTACCACTCTCAACATATTTCTTATTTACTTATACATGTTTAACAATTCATTTATTTCTCCTTCTACATCTTTCCTTAACACCTTTTCCTTTACAATTGCTATTCTTCCTTTTTTTCATGTTCAATTTCCAAACACAATCTTCATTCTGTTCATCTCTCATCATATTTCAATTTTAATAACATAGTCTAACAAAATATTACTCTAAATTAATTAGGTTGAAATTTTAAAAGGCTATAGTTAAAATAAAAAATGAATAATATATTTATTAACTGAAAAAATAAATGAAATAGAAAATTTCATTATTCTAGAAAATGATAGAAAATAAGGGCCTATTTGAATATTGCTTTTTCAGAACAATTTTCTATTTTTGAAAAAAAAACTTATTTAATAAGCCTATTTTTTATAAAATATTATGGAAAATAGGAAAACACAATAACATAAAACTCAGAACATGTTTAAGGTATTTTATATCTTTTATTCTGTAAAACACAAGAAAATGCAAAAAAACACTCACCTCATTAATGGTGAAGTTTTAAATTTTGAATAACTCATTTAACGTATATCAGTCATGATTTTCGGAACAATTATTTAAAAATTTTTTTTATTTTTTCTCCAAAACTTGTTCTTGAAAAATACTTTTAGAAAACTGTTCTAAGAATATTAAAATAGAGAATATATTCAAACAAGCCCTAAGAATGTCAATCATGAATTCTAGCATTATTATTGGACAAAAAAAAACATTAGTGGTGTTGGTGGCATTTTTTTGCATATGCCAGCATTGGTGGTGCCTAGTTTTAGATGCCACGATTTGTGGAGCCTTTTAGGTGCCACCATTAACGCCACCATTTTGTCTAAAAAGCCACACTACAAGTGGTGATTTTTATGCTTAATTGGTACTCCCTCTGATCTTTAATATAAGACTATTTTAACCGAATCATGTAGATTAAAAATTAGAATTAAAACTAATTAACTACCTCGATTTCTCTAAAAATCTCAATAGTTTTTCAAAACTACCCTTATTTAATCTCTTCCTTTTTCTTTTTGGATACATTCAATAGGGGTATTTTTTATAAATGTATAATAAATACTGCCTCATATATTATAAAGGGTCTTATATTTAGGATCAGGATAAAAGATCTTATATATAGGGTTAGAGGGAGTAGTTTTTAAAAAAACACTACTAAAGCTGGTAATTAATGTCTTTAATGGGGTTAAAAATGCCACCAAAGCCCAACAAAAAAAAGGCCACTAAAGACCGCTTTTTTTTTTTTAGTGATATGTTTGTCAGTGTCCTAAGCCCTAAACAAGTCATTTTATTATCTACACACCAAGTGAGAGAGAGAGAGAGAGAGAGATTAAGGGTATGCCTTTTCATCAAAATAATGTAGGCATTTTTATACACACAAAAGTTGAGTGATTCCTTGGAGGAAAAGAATGTAGGACGATCATGTGTTTGAAGGTGCCGATACACCATTTGCTTCCATGATCTCGTTCATGCGGATATTAGTAGAGGCTGGATGTTCATAAAGCTACACCAATGATTTGATCATCACACTAAAGAGAAGTCAAAAGACCAGTTTTGAATTCACCAAATGTATATTTTTTTTTTCCTTTTCTATTTGGTTTAAGCAAGCTGCATGGATCCTTGGAGAGATTTTTTGGACTTTAAAGTTTTAAATTTCCCTTGTTATGTGCCAAAAAACCCAACAAAGGAGTGGAGAGCTAGCCAATGGCAGATTTAAGGGGGACCAGTAAGAGCCATGGTCCCCCCGGTCAGAAGTTTTTAATTTTTTCTTTAAGATTATATATATTTTTACCAAAATTTTACATCATATATATTATGTATTTTTCGTCTCCCAAAATTTATATTTGACTATAAAAGTAGATTTAAAGTCTAAAAAAATCAATAGTCTCTTTTACTTTACTAAAATAAAATAATGACATTTGGCTATAGTTCTTTTGGGTATTATATTTATTTTCTCTATAACTCTGTATCTCTTTAACTCTGTTTATTGTTGGATTTTTTGATGTAATATATTTTCTCAATTATTAGTTGTAAGAGTACTAGTTACATCATAAAATTAAGTGTTATAGCCTACAAATTTGTTTTGATTATATATTTGAAAAATTGATTATAGATATGTTGAAATATTTAGATATAATAATTTATTCCGTACTTTATTAGATGTTAAACATTTCATCAATTAGCATATATGCTTTTTAATCTCGGCCCCATTAACCAAATCTTGCTTCGCCCCTTGAGCAAGGCTTATAAAAGAGATGGGAAGGAAAGATAAATACTTGCTTTACATGAATGATTGAGCTATCCCTTTGCACAAAGAGCCCTAAGTTCAAATTGTTTATTATTTGGTATGATAAGGGCCATCTTGTTGAATATTTTTGAACCATATTTTTTGAAAGCTGTCCAGTTTTTATCTGATCCTTTTTTGTTTCTTGATGGTTATTTTTGTCCTCGAACGGTTTTTTCTTTTTCCTATTTAGGTGAAATTTCATACCGAACTAGGCATCGATTTGTCAATTTTTCATTCAAAGTATCAATCTGGCTACTCTGATCTGATTTTTATATTATTGGCTAAAACTATAGAACATATCTGACATTTAACTATGCGCAAATTCAAAATTTTTAGGGCTTCAGAAATTGATTGTCATGAAAGGAAGATGTCACTTGTTAGAGTACTCAACTTTTATGAAGTTGATGCAAAAAATAATTAGACAATTACTTGATTGATAGGATTTGGGATTAATTAATTACAATTTACTACGAGATGAAAATTTTATTACAAAATAATTTATCAAAAATCATTTCAAATTCTTATTTTAAAATAAATTAGATATTATGGGTTTTTAAAAACAGTGATAGATGGAACACAAATAATCTTTTACAGAAAAATTAATTAAAAATATTTTGATAAAATATCATTAAATCTAATCTATATATACTTTTATAGGAAATCATGGCTTGTAATCAGTATTGCCTCATATGCTATGACTTAAGAAAACAATTTTTAATTTTTAATTTTTATTAAATAAATATTGATTGTAGTAAATCCTTTGATGTATCAATGTATAATTAAAAGAAGGGTAGAGCCACACTTTACATTAGCTAAACTACGCGGCTACACCCTCTTGGGCTTCGTGCCCCTCTCTTTTTTCTTTTGTTTTTCTTTTTTATTTAATTGAGTCTCATTTTTTCCTCATTTATTTTTTTCTTTTGTAAGTGGATAACATTTTTTCCCAATTTTTTTAGATGGGCCCCATATTATTTCTTTTTTTCCCCCAAATTCAATCCTTTTTAAATGTAAAATTTATATTAATTTTAATTAATATCAATTAATATTAATTTTTTTAGGGATAGGGAAAGATAGTAATGATTTTTTTTTAAAATTTAATATAGTTTAGATCTAAATAAACGTTCCCTGTGTGCCCTCATACATTAGCGCGAGATGAGGAAAATCTAGTTATTTAAATTTTACATTTAAAAATTTAAAAATTTTTGTTTCGTTATCTTAACTTCCCTTTTTCTTTGTTTCTAACTTTCCCATTATTTCAACGTTGACATTATTTTTCTTTTAAATTTTAAACTTTTACTCCTTTGTTACATGGGTCAATTTTTCTAGTTTTATTATAATGTAGGTTATTTAACTGTTTAATTAGTCTAGGTAAAGAAAAAACCATAAGATAGCAATTAAACTGGGACGAAGGACCATTTGAGATACAAACTAATTAGTTACGACAATAGTATTTGTCTAATTTTTTTTATAAAAATATTTTTTAATATGATTTATTCTGATCTCTATGTAATTTTTTGGATCATGGATATAAATGGTTAACAAAATTATCAGAGCTCAATGAGAAATTTGGAACGAAACAATTGGGAAATTTTAGCTTTCTCTATTTATTTATTTATTCCTTCTCTGATAGGGGAAGATTCTTTTTTTTTTTTTTACCATTGGAGAAGATCCAAATTAAGTTTCTAATTCTAAAGCATTTTAATCACAACATTGACTTGAGAAACATAACACCGTTTAGTATATATAATACAGTGACATGAAATGACATTGAAAATAGAAAAAAACTGTTAAATAATAATTATAAGATTATAATAATTGTAATTTTTTCTTTACCCTTCTATCATCCATATTCATTTGCTCTCATCGAGTTCTAATTTAGACATAGGGAAAGTAAAAAATATTAAATCTGAGAAAAAAAATAATCAATATAGTATAGACACAAATATATTAAGACAGACACATTACTATTATTTGTAAAATTTGGAGTGCAAGTTCATACTTCAAGCCAACCCAGGGATATTGAGCCTGCAGCAACATTGATATTGAAAAATTATACGAACACATTGTCCTCCATTCGAATAACCCTGCTTAATGCAAAATTCATTACACTCTGGTGTACTAACACATCCACGTGATTTGCAGGTCTGGTAGATGGGCCTATCACCACCTTTATTTGGGAAATTTTCAGGAAAAAATTATTTCTTTTACATTTTTTCAAGGTAAAACATTCTACTTCAACTAATTCAAATTTGAATTTACGTGGGTAAGATTACATGAATGTCAAGCTCTTGTATTACCATTGAGATCAAAGATCCAAATAGAATAATTACCTGAGGCTGGAACAAGGAGAAAGCAAAGGAGAATTCCGTTGAATATATAGGTTTGAGAAAATCTTGTAGCCATTCCGTCACGATTTCAATTAGCCAAGCCTCTCTTATCCATCTATAAACACAATAACCTATAAACCATTATATATGAAGTTATATTGGTTCTATAATATCTTGAAAAATTTGGAATAGTATAAAATGCATAAGGAAATGAGAAAATATGAGATATATGAATAGAAGTGAAAAAGAGAAAAAAGATCAATTTTTGGGTTAAAGAAGTAAAATATGAAAGTTACATTATAGCCCTTGAAAAAGAATTTATGAATGGTAGTCCTTGGTAAAAATTACAGAAAATAGCCAAAAGTTTTGAAAATTATATTTTGACCCAATTAAGGGTAATTTTGATATTATGCAAATTTCATGTCAAAACAAAGCTCGCAATAAGCCAAACCCAATGGTATAATGCATTGGTGTTAATGAAATTTATATGAAAAAAGATTAGTGCTGAGCGTAAAAAAGTGTACACTGTGCGGAAAAAGGCACAATGGGCCCCATAAAAAGACAAATAAAGTAAAAAAGAGAGTATGTGGGCCCCACATGTAGATTATTTGGGAGAGAATATTATGGTAATTTTATATCACAATATAGTTATATCCAGTATCCCCAAAGTAATAAAAATACTGCTAAAGTAGCTTTAATTATCCAGACTGGTACATGATATATCCGGATAAAGAAATATGCATTATTTTTAGACAAAAATGCCCTCAATTTCATGGCCAACCAAGCTGCACATGGGGAAATATATTATTTAACTAATTTATGTCAATTTCCCAAGAATTTTCAAGAGAATTCAACA
This sequence comes from Adenanthera pavonina, assembly GCA_026686845.1. Lineage (NCBI taxonomy): Eukaryota > Viridiplantae > Streptophyta > Magnoliopsida > Fabales > Fabaceae > Adenanthera > Adenanthera pavonina. The sequence continues at coordinate 22,205,854 of JAIVEN010000009.1, forward strand.
AACAAAGTTGGCAAAATATTATTGGCTCTTACATTTTATATATACTCCCTCCTTTGCATGAATTGTGGCCTAAGAAAAGAGAAGGAGAGCAGCTGAAAAAAAAAAAGCAAGAAAAGAAGAAGAAAACCTGAGAAAAGAAGGGAGAAAAAAGAAGAAGAAATTCATGGAAAAATTAATAAGAAAATCTTCTCTTGATCTCTTGTGATTTCCTTCAAGTTTAGAGTAGTTTGGAGTTAGTTTTCTTGAGTTTCTCTTCTTTTTCCTTACTGTATAATTTTGGCCTAAGCATGATAATGGGAGGGAAGGTGTTTTTGTTCCTTAAGGTTTAGAGAAAGCATGAGATTTTGTGAAATAAACAAGTTTTAGAAGGTTTTAAAGCAAGAAAATGAAAATCACTTCTTCCCTCCTCAAACCCCTGTTTTGGTTACACTACTACAGAAATGACTTTTGTTAACACACAAAAGTAGGCGATTATTTTAAAAAACGCTAACAAACATAGGGCAGGAAACTTTTCTGGGTGGTTTTGAAACAATTGAACACAAAGATAGATAATAAAAAATAAAAAAAAATATTAAAAAAAGTAGTTGGTTTTTAGATATAACCATCTACTTTTCTTAAAAAATTTAAAGGAAAAGTAGGTGTTTTTTTATATAACTGCCTTCCTTTCTTTTGTTATTTTTTTTAATTCCCCTAAATCCTTACCATTTGAAATTGATGAACTAGAAACACTTCCCCATCTCTTAAACCCTTCCTCTCCGTTACTCTCCATTGGTTCTTTCCTTCCATTGGCACTTCCATTCTTGCTCTCACCGAGTTCACGTTGTCATCTCCAAACCTTGTTCTCGTTCTTGGTTCAACATGCTCACTTTCAAACCCTTGTTCACAATGTTGTTGTTTCCGTGGGTGTTGTTTGTCATCACCTCCATCTTGGTTTAACATGCTACTCTTCTTGTTCTCCCTCCTTATTTGCTAACTTTTTTTAGTAGCAGGTACACATTTCTTCTTTGTTTCATCATTTCTTCTTATTAATAGGTTAAGGTTTGAGTTTGCAGTCTATTTTTTTCCTCGTTTGTTCCTTTTCAATTTTGTGTAAATATTCTGCATTCTAGTTATATTTCTATTGTTTCCCCTTTGTTGGCCATTTGATTTCGGTGATTTCTTATATTTGTGGTTCTGTAGTGCTAGAGCTTAGTAGCAAAGAATGGTTAGCTCTCTTTCCCCATACTGATGCACTTCTTCTATTGCTCTCTCCATGTCTTGTTGGTCTTAAACCTTATTTTCTCTTTTGTATAGCCTTTTAAAAGATACGTCAATATCAGGAGGTTTGCTTCAATCAACTGTGGCAAAGATTATGGGAAGCTAGTGGTGATTGTTGTAACAACTATCATTACATTATCCTGAACCTAGTCTCAAGCTAATGGAAATTGTACTTGATAATGTGTGTAAGACCGAAGGAATTAGGAATGGAGAAAGGATCCAAATGAGACAAAAGCTAAAAATGAAACAGAGAAGGGTCATGCTATGACGAGGAACAAGGCTGTCGCAATGAAAGACATTCGGGATCTTTCAATTTTTCCTTGCTGAAGAGCACTCGCACCGTGTTAATCTTACTAGCATTGCGGCGAAATTTTGGAAATTTGTTTAAATCAAGAACATTTTAGACAGATGAACAAAAGGAAAACAAAGGAGAGAAGAAGAAGTAGCATTAGTGCTCGTGAGATCTGACCTTTGGAAGTAATTTCTAGCCTCTAGAAGCTTGGTTAATCATTGGTAAGTGATCCTTCCTCCTCCCTCTCCATTTTTCTTCAGTTTTGAGTTGGATATTCGGGTATATATGCTAGGTTTTTTATTTTGGCCAAATCGTAGTAATTAAAATGGATGTAATGGGATTAAAGAGATGTCATTTTATGTTAATGATGCTTAGGTTCGAGTTTTGGATGGATAGTGATAAGTTTAAGTTGAATCCAAGGATGATTTTGGTTGAAGGGGCATGAAATCTGAAATGAAGGAGATTGGTTAGGATTTGAATTATCATTAGGAACTTATTGATGTAAGAAACTGTGGTTAGAACCTTGGGTTAAGTATAATTAGTTGAATTGTGAAGTTTAGATAATTATGATATATATTAATTGAAGATATTATGACATTGTAGAGATTGCTTATTGATCGGAGGAGTACGAGTCATGGTTGGGCATTCCGAAGCTTCTGGAATCATGTGCATGGTATTGACAAACAAAGGTAACTAGATGTTTTATTATGTGTATTTTAATTCAATCGGTTTTGATGATTCTAAATAATAATAAGCTTAGAAATCAAATATCAAAGAAGTACAAGTCATATGAGGACCAAAGTTAGAGATTCCTGAAGGTTGAAGAGTTTATACACACATTTTAAGGAATCCATTTGTAAAAGAAGGTAGTTCAGCTTTAAATGCTACTTATTCTGCTTATTCTAATATTAAATGAGGCTTTTATTTTAATGATTAATGATTAGCTCATGCTTTCAAAATGGTTTTCATGAAAAGTTTTACCTTATGCATATAACACTCAGAAGTTATGGGGACAAAATCTCAATCTCATAGTTGTTTCTAAGTGTTCTATCTTCGTTTTCATGAAAAGGGTTGAGATTATCCACATAACTAAGGCCTGCACTATGTTCTCAGCTTTGTCTAGCTCGTTATCCTGATAAGGTGCTTACCTTATCCATATAAGGGGGTGAACAGTAAAGGTCACTTGTCCTGTGCTACCTGTTATTCACATAACCTAGGGAGGTTATCTACATAACATATGTTACAAAACTCTTGGACTTCCTTCTAATAAATGGGTTATCCAGATAACCTTGGGAGGTTATCTTGATAAATTTTTTTTTTGAAAACTTAGTTTGTGAAAATTTAATATTATCCAAATAAAGAATAACATCCTAAGAGGTTATTCTAATAATCCTCAAGGGTATCCAAGTTTGTGAGACGTTACTCGAACAACTGAGTAGGTTTTCATGAAAATGTTCTTGAGCTAAAACTTAGTCATTCTGGAATGATCATTATCCACATAACTTAGCTAGGTTATCCGCATAACGAAAGTCTAAGATTGAAACTAAGAGCCAAGGGTCACCGGTTATTCACAAAACCTGGGGAGGTTATCCGCATAACCTCTGTAAGACGCATTTAATAGGGTAGATGAATGACTATTTTTCTGAGAGTAATGGCTAATTCTTGCTCTCAACTGATAGTTTTGCTCTAAAACTATAAATAAGACCTCATTTAATTTGTTGAATAAGGAGGAAAAACATAAAAAAGCCAAAACTCTGTAGAATTGATCTCTGATTCATTAAAAGCCTACCTACATTCTGCTTAGTTCATTCATTGCTCTTAAACTTTCATATCTGCTCTTTTGAGTGAGAATTTCATACCTTGATTTGTATATTTCTACATGATTGTAGATAGCACTTAGTGTGCGAAAACACTAAGGGATTTGTTCTCACTCGTGAGTGAGAAGAGTGAGAGTTTTCTGTTAGGCTCAAAGTTTGAGCTACAGTTGTACAATGGTTTTTCCAAGAATCCATTTGAATCTTTCAAGATATAGTAGAGAAATCTCAAGTGGTGGTTTAAGAACTGGACGTAGGTCAAGTGGAGTAGACCAAACCAAGATAAATCTATATGTTCTCTCCTTATTTTCTTTACAACTATTCTTTATATTTTATACTTTATTTTTCAGCAACTTTTATTATCACTACAGTATTTCAATTTCATAGGAAACTTTAAACTTTGTAATTTACCCCATCTCTTGGGAAGCCAGCAAACCTAACAAGTGGTATAAGAGCCCGGACTCTTAATCGAAGGATCTAACAATCTGGGAGAATACATGGCTGGCTTTCATGAAAACATTCTTCATGAAGGAAATAACACCAACAGACCTCCTGGCTTTAGTGAAGAGCATTATGGATACTAGAAAATGAGGATGAAAATCTATCTCTAGTCTATTAACTTAGACATTTGGTCAGTCATCCAGAAGGGAGACTTTGTCCTAATGAAACTGCAAGATGATAGGAAGTACAAAGAGAAGTCAGAAGAGGAATGGAATAAGAAAGATAAAAGGAGAGTCCTACTTAACTATAAAGCTAAGCACTGCTTGGTCAGTGCACTCAACCAACACAAATTCTATAGGATATCTCAATGTACAATAGCCAAAGGTATATGTGACATTCTGGAAATTGCTCATAAAAGAACAAATGGTGTGAGAGAAAACAGATTGAATTCCTGCATAGGTGAATATGAAAGTTTCAAAATGAAGGAAGGTGTGAACATCAAAGATCTATAGAAGGGATTCACTCTCATTGTGAATCAACTGAAAAGCCTTAGGAAGGAAACACTCAATCTGAGAAAGTCAGAAAAATTCTCAGAGCTTTGCCCATTGAATGGTAACCAAAAGTGACAGGGATAGAAGAAGCCAAAGGGGAATCAATGACATCTATCACAGCCCTCTTTGAAAGCTATGAAGAATATGAAGGGAAGTTGAAAGCCCTTAAAGAATCCTCATCTTCTCACAAGAAAAGCCTAGCTCTCAAAGTAGAATCAGAAGATGATGATGATTATGAAGAAGATATTGAGCTAGATGGAGAAACAATGGCTACGCTAGTAAGAAGATTCAATAAAATGTATGGAAAGAAGAAATTTAGGAGGTTCATAAAGAAAGACGGAGCCACCAATAGCAAGAAAGAAAACAAAGACTCTATCATATGCTATGAATGCAAGAAACTAAAACATATCAAACGGGAATGTCCTCTACTGAGCAAAAAACAAGGAAAAGACAAGAAGGCTGACAAAGGGAAAAAGAAGAAAGCTTTCATGTCTTCCATCTGGGGAGATAGTTCAAATGAAGAGGAAGCAGCAGAAGATGATGAAATTGTCAATCTATGCTTAATGGCACAAGAGGTTGTAGAGGAGGAGAAGAATCATAACCAAGAGAGTGACAGCGATTCTAAGGTAAATGATTCTAAACCTTCCTACAATGAACTACATGATGCATTCAATGACCTTATGGCTACATTTATCAAAGTGTCTAAATAGTTAAATCAAGCTAAAAAGAAAATACAAAAGCTTGAAAATGTACCTCATACATCCTACACTACTTCACAGCCTTCTTCTTCTTCACTGGTACAAAAAGGCAATCCAGCTGTTATTGTTAAGTGCTATTTGGTACAACAGTGATTATTTCTATTTATCAGATGATTCATTTGTTTTTTCACTTATATGCTTTATAGTGGTTCAACCAATTGCATCCGGGGAGAATGCTTACTATGAGGGATCTCATTTCTTGGATTGCTTTTTTTAATGTGATGAAAGCAAGTTTAGGACCTGAATATGCAATTCTTCATGGAGCATTCCTTGTGTTGCTTGATGGATTAAGTGTAGGTACTCCTAGTTTCTTATGGAATTGTGGGACTAGTTTAGTTCTCTTTTCTATTTTCTAGTTTTTTAGAGCTACATGAAACATTTGGAAATGCTTCAGAGTGCATGGACATGTTTTGATAGTTTGTGTGTTATTCCCCAAAAATTCACATTATGGTTCCCTCTAGCCTACAATTGTGTAATGTATGCACTCCATTATGTTGTTAGCATGCACTAATTATTTTTAACATGCTATGAAGTTTGAGAGAGGTTAATTGTTAGCATGCATTTATTTGCCTCTCTTTTTGTTAACAATTTCTTTGTATAACATAACAAGGACTGGTATTTAAAAAATGGATGCTAATGATTTAAGGGAGAAATGTTTATCCTTCATTCTACACAAGCTGAGGGTATATTTTCTTTATATTTTTTGTTCATTTACATTATGGAAATATTTAAAAATTTAAACTAACCATTGAATTGAGAAAGGGATCGGTTGATGCTGAAGTGATCTGCTTGGGATTCAACTGTGAATAAGATGGAGTTTTAGATATAATTTTTAATTTTTAATTAATGGATATATTATAAGAGATATATAACTTATGTACTTGAATTGAGTTAGTTTTTGATACAGTATATTGTAAGAGATATTACTTTGTCCAAGTAATCAAGAGTTTGATCATTTCATTCTTTATGTCCTTCATTAAAATTTTTCAGCCCATGGGATAATGAGCATATGCTTTATCCATACTTCAACTCAAAGGGCTTTTATGGGAGGTGTAACATTCTGATTTTCACTAACTATAGAACTCATAATATAACTTGAACTTCACATGCTTTATATATATGTTTTAGGTTGGATTTTGTTTGAATTGTGAACATGCATTATATAACCATATAGAACCATTAGCTAGAACTAAATAAGTTAGATATATTATTTAGAAACTATGACCATTTAAAATTTCATATGCCTTTATATACAAATCTAGATAAAATTTGGCTTAGTAGTTAATTATGAATGTGTGGTGTATGACATCAGAAATCATGTGAAGCTATAGGTCGAGATTCTATGCCTTGGGAAACATAGTAGTAGCAGTACTTAGGGACCAAATTGCAAAGAAAGTTAAGTCATGGGGTCAAAGTAAAAATTGATATAGTAGACACTAAAAGACAAAATAATGGAACATAGATGTCATTTTTCCAAACAAATTATCTACTCAATATTTGACAATACCGGTTGTAGGAATAGAGTCAAAAAAATAATCACTAGAAATTATCCTCTAATAAGCAGAATCAGAAAATGCATATATTAGATAGAAAAAATGACCGAAGTTCTATAATTTAGAAATTTCTAAAAAATAGAAAATAAGTCTACATTAGAAAACCAAAATATATTATGACTCAGAATAAGACACTGGATTTTTCTACAAAGTTTAAATAGCTATAGGATCAGTCTATGAATAATTAGATTAATCAGCAAATTAGAAAACGTATGTAGCTTAATATCAAATCTAGATTCATCAAAGATTGAATATGACTCAGTAACATATCTAGATTCATTTTAGACAACCAAAATTTTTTTAGCAATAGATAACTGATATGACTCTAGTTTCGGCAGTAATAAACAAATGAACTTATAAACTAACATTATGACCTAATTAACTCTCTATGAGTAAATTAGTCACTAATTAGGATATATTGAAATTTAAAAATAATGTTCTAAGTCCCAAAATATATAATTACATTACTAAATTAGTTTTAGATCCTAAAACCCAGAATAAGGAAGAATTGGACCTGAAATCGGTAAAAGGAGCCCAAAAATCCGTATACCTTGAACTAGGGGCCCAAAATGAGATATGTAAAACCCAAATTGCATAAAAGTATATTCCTTGGGCTGATTAGACAAGAAAGTGATGAAAATTGAGAGGAAAAAGAAGTAAAAATCAAATTGAACTCTAACACACACATGGCACCATTTGAAGAAGACACAAGTCCAATGGTATATGGCACTGAGAATTAATGCTTAAGGATAAAGAAAAAATCAGTGTCGAAGGTGAAAAAAGTAACTTTTTATCAATAAAACTGCTTTTTGATTGACAAAAGCTAAAAAGGTAAAAAGAAAAGTCATTAGACACTGAAAAATGAGTTTTTTAGAGATAATATGATAAACTGATTCTAGATACAAGTTTACTTTAATCCAGTAATCAAAAAGTGATTTTATACTGCAAAAGATAACTTTACCGATTCATATGTAAAGTAACTAACACAAGGTGTTACTAGACTGGAAAAAATATGCAATATTTGGAGATGATCTTCCCTCTTAGTGGCGCCACATAATCAGTCGTATGCTCACAAAAGGAAGGCTTAATCGTTAAGAAAAGGGAACTTAACAATTAAGCTTTCTTAATTAAGGACAATTAGTAAAAGTAAGTTATTTAACTTGAGGTGAGGAGAAAAAATAGAAGAAAATAGGAAGAAAATCTGAGAAAATTGGTAAGTACCTAAGACTTCAAGTGCTCTAGCAGAGTTTCTTGCTTGTTTGGCTTGATTTTCTTGAAGTTTTCTCCCTTACAACCACTGAATAATTTCGGCCTAAGCTTGATTAAGTGAGGAATGATGTTTTTAAACCATAAAATGATAAGAAATCATGAGTTTTTTTTACAAGAAGAAGCAAGATAGGTATGTTTAGAGCAAGTTTTGAGAAAAATCAACTCTTCCCTCTAAGAGAATAGATTTCAGCCAGATCATAGGGGTGGAAGAAGTTGGATTTTCACTAGTTTGACACCAAAAATGGTTTCCCCATGATGGAAAACTTTAAGAACCAGTGTTGGGTTAAAGACTAAGCTTAAGATAAAATATTTGAGTTTTTAGGGTTTCATGGAAGCTATATATGATTAGCCATGGAATCACTAGCTTGAGCAAGTATTTAATGATGTTAGGGACTTGAGGAAGCTTGGGAAAGCAAAAGAAAGCCTTGATTTGAAGAGTAAAGTCAAGTACAAACACCAAAGTTAGCTAAGTTTACTATAATGCTTTATGTTCTTTCATTTTATTTGTGTGATGATAATATGATGCCAAAGTATGTTTATGATTTTCTTTAATTAGTTTTGACTATAAAATAAGGGGTTTTATTCCTCAGGATGTCCTTTTCTATGCCATTATACTGCTAAAATTTCTATGACTAATATGACATTTTATTGATTTATGTGATTAAGTGTGATTAAATGTAAGTTGTTTTTGTGAAATGATTGGCATAATTGCATCAAAATATAACTTTCTATTAAGATTATCCCAATCTCACCCTGTCAAGAATCCCAAATGTGAGGTTCAAGTTATATCAATGGAGGAATTCAAGGAAAGGCAAGAGAGATGAAGAGAATAAAGAAGCACGCTTATTAAGCAATTTGTATACATTTTATTGTATCAATACGACATTTGTGTAAAATCATAAGTGCCTTTGTAAAGCTGTGTTTAGTTGCTATTATGTTCTTTTAAGACTCTGATGATGTTATGAATATGGCATGATCAAGAATGGACAAGTGTGAGCGATGTATATATTGTATATGTACACTTTTGTATAGTTACAACAAATTCTAGCCAATATGCACATCTGTCAATGATCTAGTTACTGTCCATTTTACATGTCAAATAACATATATATGTTACATATTCCAAAAACTAGACAGACATGGCTTTCAAACAAGTAAAAGAACACTTGATTTGGATCATTGTCCGAATTCTCTTGAATTTTTGAAATCAGGGTTAAGATCTAGATATAGTTGGAAAATAGCATATTTTATCCATTAGTACTACTTATTTGAAAAGTAGCATAAAATCATTTTGAGGTCTAAAATTCATTGGTTTACAAGTATGAAAATATCTAAGTTTTAAGTTTAATATCCCACTGGTCTGAGAGTAATTGGAGCTATACAATGAGAGTGATGCATGTTTTCCTAGAACTGTTCAGCAGAAGTGAGGTTTTGACCTTTAGTAATTTAAGTTGGAATGATGCCCTATAAAGGTTAAATAAATGTATATGATAAATAGTTGTAAAGAAAATATATAGAGCTTTCCAACAATATAAAGAAAGCATGAATTAGCTTAAATTAGAATGAGAAATGAATTTTTGAAATTAGGCCAAAAAACCTGGAACAAAATTATTGACCATTTGAATAGTGAATATTTAAGTAATAAACTATACGAATTGGTCTAGTTGAATTCAAGTTTCATATTTGTTGCACATAGAGCATGTTTCAAGCTTCATTTAGAGACTTGAACCATACAAATATGATTTTTCTTGATATAGTTATGATTTTTCAAAATTCATCCAGAAAATATGGGTACCAAATGAACAGTACCACATGTTTTTTATTTTAATTATATTGAAGCCTTCAATGATTCAACTCTAATATGATCCAATTGGATGGTAAATATAATATATTACTCAAGAAAACATGTATTAAAGTAGGGTGTTACATGTTGTTTTGGTAGCCTCGGATGTACCCTTTTGTTATTGTGATTCTCCTCCTTCATAGGACAAGTCTTCTGATTTACTAGCTCATTTCCCAATCCACCTCCCTTTCAATCCCTATTTGCATAAACTCTTCCTTTCTAAATATCTCAGTTGGCTTCCCTTTGCTTTTTTCCAGATGCTGTATTTTGGCAAATCTGTGTAGCTTGGCGATGATGGAGGCATAGGGCAAGGTTGAGTCTTTTCTTTGATCCCTTGTCTTGATCATCCTTTGGAAGATGATATTACCCAGATTTAACAATTTTCCATGTATCAAGGCAATCATCACATGAGCCTCAGCTCTGGTGACCAAAATAAAGCTTCCACCTTTGTTGAAGAAGATCCTTGAAACTATGTAGTATGTGACACTGGCTTGTACACTGAGGTCTAATGGCTTTACCAGTCTCAGTAGAGGCTTGTTCTCATGCCTTCTGAAGAGAGCGTTCAAGATTGTGCTTTCCTTGTAATTCAAAAGCCCCTTAGCTTCCTCATTCATATCATGAACCTCATTCATGTATTTGGAAGTGGTGATATCAATCTTGAATCCCTCTTGTCTAGGAATCTCCAAAATCTCATTAATATTCTCATTTGATAATCACAAATTCCTAGACCTAAGTCTTACTTGGTACTTCTTCTTCTTATCATTGTATTTTAATGCAACATACCACGTCTTAATTACCTCATTATCATATCTTTTACTAATTTCCAACAAATTCTTATATTTGCTCATCCAAAACCTAACATCAAAGTTGTTGGAAACTAAAAATTCTTCCAAATTGGTGCAATGAGGAGTAATTATCTTATTTGCCACAAACTTCGTGGCGTACTCCTTCAAGATTTGGTCTGAGCTACAAAGAGGCTTTATTGTCAACTACAACTCTTCTGACTCAGTGCTGAATGCAAGGGCAGTAGGGATTGGCTTCTTTTATTCATTTTTGTTGTTGTTTTCTACTTCTTAAATGGAGTCCCTTTGCTGGATTCTGCTTTCCTTTTTTGGGTTTCTCCTTCCTTTGAAGCATATTAAGATTTGGTTGCATTTTTTAACTGGGGCCATTTTTGTGAGAGATTTGAGTTAAAAGATGCTTCGAAGGGGTTTATAAGGTTTGGATTGAAGTTTAATTGGTGGAAAATGGAGTTTAACCAAAGGAATTTAAGAATGATTAAGAAAGGAGATGAATAGCTTTAGTTGAAAGATGAATAGGGTTGCATCTATTCAGAGCGTGACCCTTTGGATTAGCTTATGTAACTGCTCGATAGATGAATTTTGATAGTCAAAATTTGAATTTCAGTCAATTATGTTGCCTATGTATTCAAAGAACTTATCTTGATAGATAAATTTTCAACCATAAAGTTCATCTGTCAGAGATTTAACGTACAAGAGATGATTTCAACAGATGAATTTCAGTTTTGAAATTCATCAGACAAAGACTTAATGTAATATCCCTATTTTTATGGGATGTTATAAAATGAATAAATGAGAAACGAAGTGAGACAAAAAGGTTATATACTTAGACTTTAGAAGGAGTTAATTTCTCATCTAATTTTCAGAAGAAATTATATTTGGTCCTTAATTATAATTGGTTTTCCATAAAGTTTTTAGCAAAAATTAATTTTAGAACTCACCCTGGAAGGCATATAACATACCACTTGAATGGAAGTTCATCCCAAGTTGAGTGCAACAATATAAGTATTGCGTAGCCCGGAGGCCTACGTTGAGAGATAGATCAATTGAAAGTAAATGTGAATAGTGCAAAAAGAAATAATAACAAATTGGTCTTTGGGTAAAATTACAAGAAAGAGCCTAGAAGAATGGATAATTATATTTTTGACCCTGCTCAAGGACAAAATGGTCATTTTTCATATTAGAAGTAAAATATGAATATTGCATTTAAACCCCAAGGAAAAATATTGATATCGTAAAATGCATAAGGAACTAGGAAAAATATTGATATCGTAAAATGCATAAGACACCATCAAGCGTGAAGAGAGGCAAAGAGATTATTTTTTCAGGTTAAACAAAAAAATGAGAGAATTTTATTTGGCAGCAAGAATAAAGAATCTTGCACTTTAGTCCCTTAAGAGTGAGTTCAACGTGAAGAGGAAAAAAGAAAGAGTTTAGGGAAAATTACAGCTAAGACCTAAAAGTTCTAAAAATTATAAATTTTCCCCAAGTCAGGGGTATTTTTGTAAATATGAAAAATTATAATCAAAATGAAGCTCTCAATGAGTTAAGCTCAATGGAATATAGTATGAAATTTATTAAGATTAAAATAATACTTATTGATTAGTTCGGGTTTAATATTAATATTTTGCCCTATAAAGATTATTTTAGGCCGCAGAAAAAGGTAGTATTGATTCAAGGACAGTGATTGGACATTTCTAAAATATATTTGGGGTCAATATAATAATTTTGGACCCAAAGTAATTATTAGATAATCCTGTACTAATTTAATGACAATTTTGGCAAAAATGCTCAATCGATACAGGTAAATTTCATCGGTAAAGGGTATTTTAATCCATTAAAATTTATGAAATAATTTTTAGCCAAAACAAAATGGTGAAGCATGCTGGATTCAGATTAGGACCAAAAGGGAATTTTTCAAAAATCTTTTGCAAAAAGACAGGCCAAAAATCAAAGATAAAAATTGTAAAAGTTAATTACTTGCTATTATTATATAATAAACCACTTGAAGCCTTCATCTTCTTCATTCTTCACACTGAACTAGTGACAAAAGAAGAGGGAGAAGTCATGCAGACAAGGAGAAAAAAGAAGAAGAAAAACATTACAAGTTTGGTCCCAAAAGTTCAACGTATTATCTTGCAACTATTTTCTTGTGTTCTATAGCAATTTTGAGGTATTTTAGTGGCTATTTTTTTCTATATTTTCTTGCTGAAATTTCTAACCTAGAGAGGAAGTAGAGAGAGAGAGTTGGGCCATGGAGAAACCAGTCCATGAGAAGTGAAATAAATGTTACAAGATGCAAGATTATCGCATTGGTTTCAAAGATTGATGAGTTATTATTTTTCTACAATTTTCTCTATTTTTTTGCTATTTAGGGTTTGTGAAAAAAAGGGAATTTTATGATTTTGACACCAAAAAAGGATTGCTTGAGTCCAAAATAGGTAAATACAAGTGTGTTGTACAAAAGAAAATCAAAGGAAAGTAAAGTGAAATTTCTAGGTTTTGTATGCACTTTTGAAGAGGACCATTGAAACAGTAGCTTATGACATTATTTTATGTTGCAAAAGGTGTCAAGGAAGTTGTTGAAAGCTAAACAAAGGAAGTACAAAGTGTGAAAAGCAAGGGAGACTTTCAAGGTAGCAAGCTTCCTATTTTTACTTTATGTTATCATAACTGATTTTCATGAAGTTATTGCTATGCCATAATGTCTTGTGATGAATTGGGATGATTGGCTGAGGTATTTGATGAGGTTTAAGACCTCTCGATGTCCATTTTATAAAATGAAACTTAGCCAAAATTTTTTATAAAATATTATGGCATTGATCGTTTCAAGTATTTGATGAATGATTTTATGATATTTCAATGTTTTGTATGATAATATGATTCTATGAACGGATTGCTGCCATTGAGATTCTTTGAATCTCATCTTTTAAAGTTACCAACATGCCAAGGGACAAGATATGGCAGTAGTGTAAAGGAGATAAAAGCAAGGAGAAAATTGTTGAAGACTAGAGATTATGATGTTATGTTTTGTTTTAATAGTTTTGTGTAATTTGTATAAAGTGATATATGGATGTATGAGGCTTCTATTGTTCATTAGTATTCCTTTCAAGTCCTTTTGTAATATTATGTATGGATTTGGTACCATGAATGATGATGAAACTGTGTTATGAAGTTGATTATGTATGTTATAGCATAAATTGGTTCAAGATGACCAATAGTGACTAGTACAAGATAACTTTGCTCAAATCAGAGTATTTAGGGTAAGTGTTATATATTCTTTGAAAGTGTATGGAACAAGCTTTAATGTGGTCCAAGGAATTCCTCAGTTAGATGTCTATACGAATTGTTATGAATTTTGCAATTTAGGGTTCAGAATAGGATAGTGTAGAGAAAAACTGGAACTTTTGCTATGAACACTGGAAAATTTAAAATGCAGTAGAAAATCGTACAAAGCTCCAAAAATTCTTTGGTTTGCATTTCTAGAAACCTCTAAGTCTTAAAAAACAAATTCCATTAGTTTAATAGTATTTGGAGCTATAAAGAAAGAGTTATGTAATTTCTCCTAAAACTATTCCAATACAAGTAGCATTTTGACCCTTAATTATTTACGTTAATTCCATACCCTGTCCAAGGTGAATAAATGTACAAGAAAATAATATATAGAAATCAGACATACTTTCTTTTCAATGACATAAAGAATGAATAATTTCACTCAGGATATCACTAGATATGAATTTTTAAAATAAGGTCAAAACCTGGGAAGTTTTAAAATAACCAAATGTACAGTAAATATTTAATAAATAAACTATATGAATTGGTCTAGAGAATGCTTTGTTTCATATTTTTATAATGTAAAAAAAATTTTGGCTATTTTTACATACTTGAATCACTCTGAGATGATTTTTTTAGAATTAGTTATGAATTTTTGAAGTTTGTTGGGAAAATAGAAAATGCACAATAAATAGTAACCAAAATAGAGAAAATTCTGTTTTAATATTTTTATGCAATCAAGTCTCTAATCATACAATAATAGACATAATTGGAGTCTAATACATTAGAGATAGATGTAATTTTAAGTTGTTACACTTAACATCAACAGATGTTTCAACAGACGAATTTTGTGCTCTATAAGTTTGAATGTTGAAGTCTTTTACTAAAGGCAAGTACTTAAAATAGTTTCAATAGATGAATGTTGGGATTCAAAGTTCGTATTTTGATACTTTATGAAGAATTGTCCAAAATAAGAATATTGAGCCACCAAAATTTGAAATGTTGTCCTCATGGACAAAGCAAACACTTATACTATCATTCAAAATTCGAATTTTAGTTTACCAACAGATGAATTTTGAGAGAACTTAAACGCTGGTACAACATGTGAATCACTTAAATACATTTGTTAAGCTTAAAGTTTGAATTTTAGCTAAGCAAAGTCACTCAACAAATTGGATAGAATATGGAAATTCATCTAATATCATTCAAAATGCTAATTTTATAGGATTTATCTTACAGATATTTGTTGAGCATTCAAATTTCCATATTTCTTTAGCAAATATTGACTGAGCAAGTTTGAGATACTTCATTTTATTGATTTTTCTATCACTTAAACTCATAAAGAGTACCTACAAAATACTTTAAAAATACTCTGAAGCTTAAGTTAGTGTGAGTCTTAACAAATTAACTTCAGAAAGTAAATAAATTTGATTAAAAGCTTGCTTATAGTTCATTGGGATTTACTATTCCTAATTCTCATATGATCTTATAATATTTGTCCTCTAGAAGTGGGTTGGTCAAAGTATCTACAAACTGATCTTTTGTAGGGACAAATTCCAACATAATATCTCTTTTCAGAATGTGGACCCTTATGAAATGATGTCTGACTCAATTTGCTTTGTCCTTTAATGCATCACTAGATTCTTCATGATATTGATGCCGTATTAATTATCACATCTTATAGATATTTCCTTCATCTCAATTTCAAGATCTTCAGGTTGTTGTTTCATCCAAAGAATTTGAGTACAACAACTTCTAGCAGCTATATATTCAGCTTCTGCTCTGGAGAGAGCCACACTGAGACTAGAGATCCTCCAAGAAATTGGCATGTGTCACTTGTGTTTTTTCTATTAGTCTTGGATATAGCAAAGTCAGCATCAATATACCTAACAAGCTTTTTTCCATTGCCCTTTAGATACTAGAGTCTCATATGTGATATTCCAATTAGATATCTGAATATTCTTCTTCTAGCTGTTGCATGGGATTATTTAGGACATGATTGGAAGCTAGCACACATGCAAACACTGAACATGACATCAGGTCTACTAGCTGTTAGGTATAGTAAGGAACAAATCATTCTTCTGTATTGAGTTATATGAAATGGTTTTCCTCTATCATCCATATCAAGCTTTATGGCAACTGCTAGGAGAATCCTTATTGCTCCAATCTTGCAACTGGAGCAAAAGTTTCCTCATAATCTATACCTTCTTCCTGATTATATCCTTTAGCTGCCAACCTAGTTTTGTTTCTAATTATTGTTCAAGAATTATCAAGTTTGTTTCTATACACCAATTTGGTTCCAATGATTGGGTGATCATTAGGCCTAGACACTAGGTCTCAAACTTGATTCCTCTCAAACTGATTTAGTTCTTCTTGTTTTGCTAATGTCTAGTATTCATCTATTAGAGCTTTTTCAACATACTTAGTTTCAATATGAGAAATAAATGTACAGTTATTTATTTGATCCCTAAGTTGTCGTCTAGTTTTAACATTCTCTTGAACATCCTCAATCACTTGATCAACAGGATGACTCGCTTGATATCTCTAAGCTCTTAGGTGTTCCTGAGAAATTACTTCATTATTTTCAAATTACACATCTTTTTCCTGAATATCTTCCTCTACACCAGTAGATTCTTATGTTTTTGGAGGTTCAGTTTTATTTTTCTTAGAGAGTCTCATGTTTTTGAAACTAGAAATTAGTTCATCTTCATCTAAGACAGGTTTAGAAATGGTTTCATTTTCAATGAATACTACATGCATAGATTCTTCTATGGTCCTAGACTTTTTATTAAATATTCTATATGCTTTGCTCCTACTAGAATAGCCAAGGAATATACCTTCATCTAATTTGGCATCAAACTTACTCAGATTCTCTTTTCCATTGTTTTGAATAAAGCACTTGCATTCAAACACATGTAGATGTGAGAGATTTGGCTTCCTTCCTTTGTAAAGCTCATAAGGTGTCTTTACTAATATTGGTCGAGTGTAAGCTCTATTGATGATGTAGCTTACTGTGTTCACTGCATCAACCTAAAAGTATTTAGAAAGTTCTTTCTCATTCAACATTGTTCTTATCATCTATCCCAAAGTTCTGTTCTTCCTCTCTGCCATACCATTTTGTTGGGAAGTTCTTAGAACTGAGAAGTTGTGCTCAATTCCATGTTCTTCACAACATTCCAAGGAGCTTGAATTTTTGAATTTTCCTCCATGATCAAACCTGATAGACACAATAGAAATACCTTTCTCATTTTGCACTTTCTTAACTAAGGTTATAAATGCATGAAATGTCTCATCTTTGGATGAAAGAAACAAAGTCCAAATGAATCTATAATAGTCATCTACAATTACTAGCACATACAAATTTCCACTAATACTTTTAACTCTAGATCAACCTATCAAATCTACATGTAGCAGCTGTAGTGGTTTAAATGTAGAGATGATATGTTTAGATTTGATAGAGGACTTAGTTTTTTTCCCTTTAATACAAGCATCACATTCTCTGTCCTTTTCAAAAGAAATCTTAGGCAAACCAATAACTAACTCATTTTTAATTAACTTGTTTAGTTGGTACATGTTAACATGTACTAGTATTCTATGCCATAACCAACTTTTATTATCTTTACTAATTAAGCATATAGAATCTAGGTTAGAAAATTCATCTAAATCAATAATATAGCAGTTACCATCCCATTGAGCCTTGCGGATAACCTTGCAACTACTTTTTCTGATGATCGAGCAAAATTTTGAGCTAAACAATACCTAATTTCCTTTGTCGTAGGTCTGACTCATACTCAGCAAGTTGTGTTTGAGCCTAATTACAAATAGCACATTTTCTATGGATGTTTCTAGATTTTTGCCCATGATGCCAACCACCTTGCCATGTTGGTCACCTCCAAAGGTCACTTTTACTCCTTTCTTGTCTTTGAGGTGATGAACTTCTCGTTATCACATGTCATATGTTTTAAGCATGTACTGTCCATGTATTATTTGTTCCTCTTACTAACTTTAAGGCATACCTGCAAAACAAAATTTAGTCTTTATTCTTAGGTACCCAAATCTATTTGAGTCCTTTTTTGTTAGTAGTATTCTCCCTAAGTACAGATGTACTTTTGGGAACCCAGTCTACCTTCCTACCAAGTCCATTTTTTCTTAAGGAACATGTACTAGAAATGTGTCCATTCTTGTTACAAAAGTGGCAGTTCATAAAAGGACTGTTGGATTGAGATGCAGGAAAAAAATAATGCAGATAATATTTTTATTTCACATATTTAGATTGGGTATAAGTCTCAATAGCTTTTGAAGAGTGACATTTTTTCTTATACCCATTTGCACATATAAAATGTCTCACATATAAATTTTAATTTTTCTTCTTATTCTTTTTCTTGATTGTACAAGGGTTATAACCAAGACCAGCTTCACCTTGTGCAATCCTTTAACTACCTAGCAATGCATACAACATGTCTTTAACTTTTGTAAGACTAGCCAAACTTTTAAGAAGATATTCATTGTTTTTCCTAAGCTTAATGCATGATGCACAATAGGCAAATTCAACTTTATGTTAAGATGCAACGTCAAGCATTTTACATTCTGATTTAAGCTTGCTAATTTTCTTCTTAGCTAGTTTCAATTCTTTTGCATTTTTGATGAATTCATCATGAAGATCATGAAATGCATCAAATAATTCAGAATAGGAAGGGTCAGAATCATTTATCTCATCTTCATTCTTGCTATTAGATGGATTCTAAGCTTCTTCTGTAGCACATGTCATCAAGCATATGTTGGTAATCTCTTCCTCATGTTCATCCTGTTCATCTGAGCTGTTGCCCTATATTAAGGAGATGCATGCCTTTTTCTTCTTGCCTTTATTAGTAGCTTTCTTTTCATTTTCTTATCTTTTCAGGAACTATGGGCGGTCCCATTTGATGTGCCCTTACTTTTTACATTCGAAGCAAGTTATGGTTTCTTTGTTTTTCCTTTTGTTGCTTGTTCCTGCTCCTTTCTTGAAGAGCCTTTTGCTTTTCTTTTTGCCATAGAATTTTTCAAATTTTCTTACCAGTATTATAAGTGTTTTTTTATCCAACTCTTCCTTATCATTGGAATTTTCTTCCTTTTCTTCTCAATTTTCAATGCTAGATACTTCTTCTTATTTTCTTGTCCTGCCTCTTTGAGAACATTCATCCTACCCTCATATTCTGCAAGGCTGTTGAAGATAGTTATGACAAAAGCCATTGATTCTCCCATAGCTTCTTCTACGGCTGTCACCTTTGATTGCCATTCAATGGGTAAGGCTCTAAGGATTTTCCTGACCTTTTTAGGTTGAGTGTATTCCTTCCCCAGACTCTTCAGTTTGTTCACAATAAGAGCGAACCTCTTCTGCAGATCCTTAATATTCTCTCATTTCTTCATCCTGAAGCTTCCATAGTCGCTAATGCAAGAGTTTAGCTTATTTTCTCTCACTCCAGTGGTTCCTTTATGTGCTATTTCCAGAGTGTCCCATATTCATTTAGCTGTAGAATAATGGGAGACTTTGTAGAATTCGTTATGGTTGAGAGCACTGACCAGGCAGTGTTTTACTTTGAAGTTAAGTAAAACTCTTCTCTTATCTTCATCATTCTACTCCTACTCAGGCCTGTTTTTATAAGTACCATCATCTTGTAGTTTCATTGGCATAAAGTCACTTTTCTGGATAACTGACTGAATCTCAAGGTCAATGTACTAAAGATATATTTGCATCCTCATCTTTCAATATCCATAGTGCTATTCGCTTCAGAGGTCTATTAGTGTTGTTTTCTTTTGGTAATATACTATCTCTATAATATCCTGAAATTTTTCCTGAATGTTTAATGCTTAATATTTTAAAATCTATAAAAAATTTGTAAAAATGGATATACACCGTTTTGCATGATAAAGGGAAAAATGTCAAATTTGGGGTCAAGGGAAAGAAATTTGAAAATGATGATTTTGTCCTTAAAAAAAAAGGCAGTAAACGTATGCTGGAAATGGAGAGACGTTTAGGAATTTTGGGAACAATCACAGCCAAGTGCCCGAAAGTTTTGAAATTGCATTTTCCCTCAATTAAAGGAAAATTTGAAATTATGCAAATTTTTTGTCAAAATGAAGCTCATGACGAGTTGTACCCAATGGTATAATGGTTTAAGGTTAATGAAATTTATATAAAGAAAAATTTTAATGCCAAGTATTAAAAAGTACACAGTGCGCAGAAAAAGGGCACTGTGAGCCCCACAAAGGCAGATAAAAGAGGGAAAAAATATAAGGCCCCATATTTTGACCAATTGGAATAAGGATATTATGGTAATTTTATATCCCAATATAGTTAAAATCGATGTTCCAATAATAGTAAAATATACTGCTAAAGTAGTTTTATTTGTTTAAACCGGTCTAGGATATATCTGAATAAGCAAATATTCAAAATTTTTGAATCAAAATGCCCTCCATTTCATGCCATCCAAGCTGCGGAATTCCAATTATTTAATATTTCCAATGATTTATCAAAAAAATTCAAGAAGTTTTGGAAGTACAATTTCATTGGTTATACTTTTTTATATGTACTCCCTCTTTTCCCTTGCTTTGGCCAACCTTGAGGAGCAAAGAAAAAGTGGAGAGAATTCTAAAACACGACTAAGAAGAGGGAGAAAACGTGAGAAAGGAAGGGAGAAAAAGAGAGAGAGGGAAATTCAAGAAAATTCAGTTAGAAATTTCTCTCTTGTTCTCTTGTGATTTTGTTGCAATTTTCAAGTAGTTTGAGGTTGTTTCCTTGAGTTTTCTTCCTCCACTCTTGCTGTAAATTTCGTTCAACACAAAGGGTTTGAGAAAGAAAGTGTTTTCTTATATGAAATTAGAAAGAAAGTATAGGATTAAGTGAAGGAAACAAGTGCTGGTATGGTTTAAAGCATGTTTTTAAAAAAATTTCCTTCTTCCCTCTTACACCCCTATTTTGGTTAGTTAGTATGATGGGAAGGAGTTGGATTTTTAAGGTTTTGATGTTAAAAATGAATTTTTTGGGTCCAAATTAGCTAAGAATAAGTATTAGACTCATGAAAAGCTCAAAGATAAACTAAGTGAAATTTTAGGGTTTAGTGAAACTTTGTAAGACAACCCTTGCTTGTAGTTAATTTAGTGAATATTTAATGATGTTTTAGGACTTGTGAGAGTTCAAGAAAGCTTGTGGAAGCTTTGATTTAAAGAGAAAAAACAAAGGAATACATAAGAGGTAGCTTGGTTTATTTTATTGCAAAATGTTATTCTTTGTTATATCCATGATTATATCTTGTTCCCATATTGTTCTTGTGTTATTTTATGATTGGTTTTGGCTATAAAATGAGGGGTTTTGTTCCCCAGGATGTCCATTTTCTAAGGCAAAGCTCTGTCAAATTTGAATGATTTATGGTATTTTAATGATTTATGTGAATATATGTGAAATGTTTGTGAAATTTGAATGATATATTTGCTTGAAATAAACTAGCTATTGATATTTTGCCAAATCTCACTTCCCAAACACTAACATGATAGGCTCAAGTGATGGCAAGGAAAAAGTTAATGAAGATTAAAATTTTAGTTGAAATTGTGACTTGTTTCCTTGCTATTATGTATAAATTATTGTGTAAACTTATGAAGTTATGCTTCACTGCCATCATGCTATTTTAAGTGCCTTGTAATGTTAAAAACTTAGTTTGAATAAGTTTGCGCTAGTGATGCTATGTATTTAGTTTTGAAAGTTGGTATACAAATCTGTCCATTGTGTGTACTGATTAGAAGTCCATGAATAAGTGCTAAGGGACCATCATCTAGTTGATACATTACAAGTTATTATGGAAAGGTTGGATCAACAACAACAAACTATTGAGACACAAAGATAACAACAAGAAGCTGAAGAAAGATAGCAACAACAACCTTCAGTATAACAACCCCAACAATAAATGTCTCAGGCTGCACTAGTAGAACAGGCAACTGGAAATGTTATTGATTTGGCAAATGAGCATAATATGATAGCAAATTTCAAGAAACATGAACCTCGTTCATTTGATGGTAGATTTGATGTACAAGCTACTGAGCACTGGATATTAAGCCTAGAGAAAATTTTCAAACTAATGAAATGCAGCTCAGAGAAGAAAGTCTTACTTACCACTTATATGCTTGAGAAAGAAGCTAACAGGTGATGGAAAAATACAAAATTGATCATGCAGGCAAGAAATATTTCATTGACGTGGGAAAATTTCCTTGAGCAATTTTATGACAAATATTTTCTAGGCTTAGTAAGGGATGAGAAAGAAGCAGAATTTATCACCCTAAAGCAAGCAGAAGATCAATCTGTAGATGAGTATATGGAAATGTTTATCCAACTATCCAGATACTCAACTTATCTCTAACAACAAGACAATGAGAGGTGGAAAACTAAAAAGCTAGAGAGAGGACTCAAGCCTACCATCTGAGACAAAGTAGCTCCAATGTAGCTCTAAACTTTTAATACATTGGTTAAAGTGAGCAGGATTATAGAGAATAGTTTAGATCATAAATTTTTAACTACTGCTTCACTAACCAATATTAGAAAAGCTGCAGTTGCTACTACTGAAGGAGGAACAAATCAGAAAAGAAAATAGCCCTGGAGTGGTAATAATAGAAAGTTGATTATTTCTAAAGCTGGACCTATAGCCTATAAACTAGCTCTTCCCCCTCATTTGAGTCAAATTCATAATGTATCTCATGTTTCCTAATTGAAAAAGTACCAGCCAAAACCTTCACATGTTATAAAATATGAACATGTTAATTTACAAGATAATCTGTGTTATAAGCTAAAAGCTGAAAGAATCATTGACTATCAAGTTAAGAAGCTGAGAAATAGGGACATACCACTAGTGAAGGTGGTCTAAAAAGGCTTAATTCCAGATGAAGCTACCTAGAAAATGGAAGCTGATATGAAGCAGCAATATCCAAAATTATTTATATAAGGTATGTTTTAAATTTTGAGGATAAAATTTATTTTAAGGGGAAGGAAAATGTAATATCCTAGAATTTTTCATGGATATTTAAGGCTTAATATTTTAAAATCTATAAGAAATTTGTAAAAATAAATATACACCGTTTTATATGAAAAAGGGCAAAAAGGGTCAAATTTAGGGTCAAGGGAAAAAATTTGAAAAAGATGATTTTGCCCTTGAAAAAAAAAAGAGACGGTGGACGTATGCTAGAAATGGAGAAAAGTTTAGGAATTTTAGGGAAAATCACAACTAAGTGCTCGAAACTTTTGAGTTTATCTCTTTTATTGAGTCCTCAATTAAGACTATATCATCTACGAAAAGCATATACTTAGGAATTTTCTCTTGTATATGTTTTGTTAGAACTTTCAAAACCTATCCTTATAGGAAAGTCCTTTGTCCACCTCCAGGTGTTCTCACACTTGTTGTTGCCCCCTCATACATATCCTTTATGACTCGAATATAAGTCACATGAACATCTTTCTTTTCTATTACTTTCTACAATATATCCCTTGGTACTTTATCATAGGCCTTTTCCAAATCAATGAAAATTATATGCAAGTCTTTATTTCTACTCTGATATCTTTTATTAAACACCTCAATAAATAAATAGCTTCTATTGTAGACTATCCTAACATAAATCCAAATTGGTTTTTTGAAATATGAGACTCTTTTCTTAGTCTATACTCAATCACTCTTTCCAAAAGTTTTATGGTATGACTCATAAGTTTTATCCTCCTATAGTTAGCAAAATTCTTAATATCCCCCTTGTTCCTGTATATGGGCACCAAAGTACTCTTTCTCCATTCCTCTGTCATTTTCTTGGACCTTAAAATCTCATTAAAAAACTTTGTTAGCCATACAAAAATTAGATGAACTTGACATACTTGTAGGTGATGATAACAATTAAGGTTGGAAGGGTTGAAGGCTAGAAGATCAAACTTGGGTTAGCTCCAAAAGCCGATGGTTTTAGATGCTTTTTAGTGGAGAGATGACTGAGTGACTAATAGTCGAAGACATTGCTTGATTTGAGAGGGTGTAAGGGTCACCGCTGGTCAAATAGATGAGACAAATTGATAAAGGTCACCATTGAGAGTTGACACCAATGAAGGCATATTTGGGTTTGAGACAACTATTAAGAGAGACTTGTTTCGTTTTGTGTTGTTAGAAGAGGATTTTTGTGTTGCTGGAGAGAAGATTATAGTAAGGAATGGTTCTGTAACATCTTGAAGATGATTTCTGTAATAGCTTGAGTGAAGATTACCACAAGCAAGGTTATTTTAATTCAAAATAAAGTTGGCATTTCTTAATTAAGTGTCAATTAAAACTAGAATAAATTGCATTTAAAGAGGAAACGCTATAAATATTTTAAAATTTTAGTTGACATTTCTTAAAAAAAGGCCAACTAAAGTTTTGAGTAAAAGTTAAAAAAATAATTTAAAATTTTTGTAGCTGTAACAACCTACCTCCAAATCATCCTAAAACATTGCCTTTAAGCCTCAAATTGAAGAAATACATTGAATTAGATCAAAATAGTGTGGGACCATGGCCACCTACAGTGTAGTGACGGCCTCAGAGAGGCAGTAGCGTGTGGTGCCATGACCAAACTTCTGGCTCACCAACACATACTTCTATGACAATGACCTATGTCGAGGTCCAAATCATCATCACACGCACATATATATATCTTACCTATCACTTGTCCATACCTATCACATATCTTCCCTTGTCATCAATATCATCACATAATCAATCTATATTATCCAAACATCATCGCCACAATTATCCTATTTGTTAATTCAGATGTTTTGATGATTCTAAACAAATGATCTTGGAAATTCAATATCAAAGGAATACAAGCAAAATGAAGAACAAAGTTAGAGTTTACTGAAGGTTGAAGAACTATTTCACATATTTTAGGAAGATATTTGTAAAAGAAGGTAGAAAAGCTTTGAATTTCAATTCACCCAACATTAAATGAGATGACTAATTGAATAATTAATGATTAGCTCATGATTTCAAAATGTTTTTTATGAAAAGCACTATCTTATCAGGATAAAGTTTTGATTTTATAATGACTCTAAGTGTTCATCTTGTTTACATGAAAATGTTCTAGCTTATGTGGATATAGTCTTAATTTCAAAGATGTTTCTAAGTGTTTACCTTGTATTCATGAAAATATTTTACCTTATGTGCATAACCATTGAAGGTTATAAGGATAAAGACTCAATCTCAAAGTTTTTCCAAAGTTCATTCTTCAATTTCATGAAAAGGGATTGAGGTTATCTGCATAACACAGCTTGGGAATCATGTTCTCAAGTTTGTTCAAATGGTTATCCGTAAAAAGTGGGCATCTTATTCATATAAGGGAGTGAATAATGAAGGCCAATTGTGCTCTACAACCCATTATTCACATAACTTAGAGAGATTATCCGCATAATCTATGTCACAGAGCACTTGGACTCTTCTCTAATAAATAGGTTATCCGCATAACCTATAGAGGTTACCTACATAACTTATGTTTCAGAGCACTTGGACTTTTCTTGGTTAAATAGGTTATCCGTATAACCTATGTTACATAATTCATAGCTCCTCATCAGCAAAATGGTTTATCCGCATAACCTTGGGAGGTTATCCTAATAACCTAAGTATTATAAAAACTCAGTTTAAGAAAAACTTAATATTATCCTAACAACTGAGTATGTTTTCATAAAAATGATTTTGAGCTAAAATTTATCATTCTGGGAAGCACGTTATCCTCATAACCTAGCTAGGTCATCCATGTAATGAAAGCTTTACATTGAAAACAAAAGTAAATAGTTACGCATTATTAGCATAACCTAGGGAGGTTATCCACATAACCTCTATCAAATGCATTTAATATGGTAGGTAAATGGCTATTTTTCTTAGAGTAATGGCTAATTTTTGTTTTCATTGAATAGTTTTGCTCTAAAGCTATAAATAAGACCTCATTTAAGATGTTGGGAAATGAGAAAAACAAGAAATAGGCCAAAACTCTGCTGATTTGATTTCTGATTCATTCAAAGCTTACCTACCCTCAGTTTAACTGATTCATTGTACTTAAACTTTCATATCCACTCTTTTAAGAGAGAATCTTTATCCTGTATTCTTTTACACACTTGTAGATAGTTCTTAGTATGAGATTACATTAAAAGAATTATACTTGCTCTTGAGTGAGAAGAGTGAGAGAGATTTGTTCAGCTCAAAGTTTGGGCTGGTGTTGTACTGTGGTTATTGTAAGAACCCATTCAAATATTGTAAGAGATAATGAAGTAATCTTAAGTGGTGGCTTGTGAACTAGATGTAGATCAAGTGTAGTAGACCAAACCAAGATAAATCACTATGTCTTCTTCTCATTGCTCTTTATTTTTTATATTCCATTTTTCAGTAATCTTTCATTATCAATATTGTATTTCTTTTTTACAGAAAAATTTCAAACTTCCCAATTCAACCCTTCTTGGGAAGCCAACAGAACTAACAAGTGGTATCAGAGTCTGGACTCTTAGTTGAAGGATCTAACAATTAGGTAGAAGACATGGGCTAGCTTTGGTGAAGGCATTCTTCCAGAGGGAAACAACACCAACAGACCTCCTGATTTCAGTGGAGAATACTATAGATACTGGAAGATGAGGATGTAAATCTATTCAGTCCATTGACTTGGATATCTTGTCTGTCATCCAAAAAGGAGACTTTGTCTTGATGAAACAACAAGATAACGGGAAGTACAGAGAGAAACCTGAGGAGGAATGGAATGAGAAAGATAAGAGAAGGGTTCTTCTCAACTGTAAAGCCAAGTACTGCATGGTCTGTGCCCTGAACCAAGATTGTTTCTACAGGGTATTCCAATATACAATAGCAAAAGGAATGTGGGACACTCTAGAAATTGCTCATGAAGGAACAACTAGGGTGAGAGAAAATAAATTAAATACGTGTGTAAGAGAATATGAAAGCTTCAAGATGAAGGATGGTGAAAATATCAAGGATCTGCAGAAGAGATCCACTCTCATTATGAATTAGCTAAAGAGCCTTGGAAAGGAATACTCCCAATTTGAGAAAGTCAAAAAAATTCTCAGAGCATTGCCTATTGAGTGGCAACCAAATGTGACAGCTATAGAAGAAGCTAGAGGGGAATCAATGACATCTGTTACAACCCTCTTTAGAAATCTTGAAGAATATAAAGGGAAACTAAAGGTCCTCAAAGAATCTACATTGCATAACAAGAAAAAGAAAAGGCTGGCTCTTAAGGTAGAATCAGAAGATGATGATGATTCAGAAGAAGATGCTGAGTTAGATGAAGAGACAATGGCTATGCTGGTAAGAAAATTTGGCAAAATGTATGGAAAGAAGAAATTCAGAAGGTTTGCAAAGAAAGATGGAGACACCAACAGCAAGAAAGAGAACAAAGATTCCATCATATGCTACGAATGCAAGAAACCTGGATATATCAAATGGGAATGTCCTCTACCGAGCAGGAAACAAGGGAAGGACAAAAAGGCTAACAAAGGGAAAAAGAAGAAAGCTTCATATCCTAAATTTGGGAAGATAGTTTAGATGAATAGTGTAACACCTCTCTTAGGGCCCATTTGCCATGTATTTAATTACTCTAAAGTTCATTTATATCGTAATATGATCTTGAATCACAATAAATGCCATAATAAATTTTTTTCCAACTTTGATTACTATTCATTTAATCGAATTTATTTATTCCGATTAAACTTCAAAAAACATAACTAAATCAATAAAAATCATATACATGTGATTCAAGTCTCTAGGAATAGCTTGTAACTTTGTCTACATGGTAAAAATACAAGTCAAAGCAATGAATATAATGATCTGAATATAAAACTCTATGAAATCTCACAATTTATACAAAAGCTACAAAATAATCATTTTAATTAGGATTAAATATAAAAATCCACCAAATATTACACACATATCCAATTTGAGTGATCTTTAGATCATCTGAAAGCTATTTTTGTCGACTTTTCAACCATATACATAATTTGTATTTATACATCAACAAGTATAAACAGTGGCATGTTTACTATACATAGATCAAGATGACCATTTATATTTTACTACTTTGCCAAACAAAAGCCATAAAATATTTACATGGCCATACATCATTTTCATACTATACCATACTTTAGCTAAGACATAAGACATCATAAAAACTTGAAGAAACATACTTAACATCACATTTACAAATTTACACAAAAGGTCAAATTTTATGGCCAATGCTAGAATTATCAAGTTAATGGCCAAATTCTTTCTCTTTTCCTTTCTCTTCCTTGGTGGTTTTGCCATTATTGCTACCTATTCATAGTTAATATTTTGGATGGTGAAATTCAAAGAATCTCAGTAGTTAACACTTAACATGCCATCACATCATTACATTAAGCATGAATCATCAAGATAACACATTTTGAATACATTAACACATTTGTGTCATATGAATTCATAAAATTTCTGGCAGAGTTTCATTTTGAAAAATGGACATTCCAGGGTCTCAATGTCCCTCAATCAACTTAGCCAATACACATAAATCATATCAAAATATCATTGCAATCATATGACAAGGCATAAAGCACATTGAAAACAAACATGATGATATAATGCAAGTATGGGAAATTAACTACATTATGATGCTCCCTTGTTTTCCAAACTTGGTATCCCACTTCTTGAGCCTCCTAACACTTCCTTGAACCTAATCATGTCATTATTGAATTAATTTAGCTATTAGTTTTATGGAACTATACAATACCATACACACTAAAACCCAAATTTTTTACTTAGTTTTTTTTTTATCTTTTTTTGTACAGCACACTTGTTCTTAAGCTTTTGGACCATGGGGAATCCATTTTTGAGGTCAAAATCATGGAATTCCAACTCTAAATACTCCCCCTGTTCTGACTAAAATTATCTCAAAGTGATTGAAAAAAATTTCCTTCAAATCACTTTAAACCATCCTTGGATTCATGCTTCTAGTGGTTAATCTAAGCTTTTTCCTAAGTTTAATGGTTCAAAACTCATTCCTATGCTAAAACCCTTATTTGGCTGAAACCCTAAGGTGAAGAGGAAGCAAACCAACTCATAAAACATGCTTTGAAAACCATAATTGCAAGCTTAGGGTGGTAGGAAATAATCTTACTAGCTTGTGCTTCAATTTTCCTTTGGTTTTCTCTTACTTTTCTTCCTCCTTTTCCCCTTCCTTTTCTTGTGTTTTCTTACTTTGTTTCAGCTGCTAGTTCACGCATGAAATAAAGAAGAAAGAGAAGGGTTTAAGTTGTTAAGAGAATTAATTTAGTGGCTTAATCACTTAATTAGCTAAAGTTACTTTTTGTCTCCTTCTTTAAGATGTTTTCTCAAGAAATAGTAAAATATTCTTCGGCCTCATAAGCTGCAGAAAAATCACGCATGTGAGAGCTCTAAGTGTCCTTCAATTGCTCAATTTTTTCTGATCCAGATATATCTTAATCCTGGTACTTTTTAACCGTACCTATAAAATCGTCTTTATACTAATTTAGTATTTTTGGGCTACAGGACTATGTTAATTTTATTTTTATATTTTCATAATTGTCCTGTCCTAAATGGCATCTGTGTATGGCCCATATCCTGATCCAGTTTCTTTTTAACCATCGATAGGGCCCACAATTTACTTTATCGGTTTACTATTAGTTTTAGACACTCGACACTAATTATTTCTTTATTCTTGAATATTAACTCTTAGTGCCATATATCATTAGACTTCTCTCATCGAGGGCTTCATTTTGATAGTAATTTTACATATTTACAAAATTGCCCTTGACCCAGGGTTAAATTATAATTTTTAAAACTTTCAGGTTATTAGGTGTAATTTTGCTCCAAGGCTTTTCGATTTCTCCCACCACATAAATTTAAATACTTTGGGACATGGATATCCTTTTTATATTTCTTTAGGGGCAAAAATATAGTTTTCTCATTTTTCCATTTAACCAGGAAAAATGACCTCTTTACCTTATTTCACACTATTCTATGTCTATCTATTTTCACAAATTCCTTATACATCTTACATTATTATCAATTATGTCCTCTTTTATTACTTAGTATCTAGTAAAATTTTAAGATATTACAAAGAGGAAGCAGCAGAAGATGATAAAATTATTAATCTATGACTTATGGCTCAAGAGATTGCAGAAGAGGAGAAGTATAATATCCCAAAATTTTACTAGATATAAAATAATGAAAGAGAAAGAAATACATGATAACATGAAATGTACAAGAAATTCGACAAAATGGACAGGCACTATTTCATGTGAAAAAGGGCAAAAAGGTTATTTTTTCCAATCAGATGGAAAAATGAGAAATTACATTTTTACCCCTAAAGAATTTCAAAAATAACATCCATCCCTAAATTTATAAAAGTTACGTGGAGAAGTAGAAAAACCCTTGGAAAAATTACACCTAATGACCCATTTTAGAAATTATAATTTAACTCCAGGTCAAGGACAATTTTATAAATATGTAAAATTACTGTTAGAATGAAGCCCTTGACAAGAGACGTCTAATGATATGTGGCACTGAGAGTTAATGTTCAATAATAAAGAAATAATCAATGCCGAGTGTCCAAAAGTAATAGCAAACTCATAAAATAAACTGTGAGCCCTACCGATAGTTAAAAAGAAACTGGGGTAGGATATGAGCCTTACACATATATCATTTTACATAGGATAATTATAAAAATATAAAAATAAAATTAGAATAGTCTTTTAGCCCAAAAATGCTAACTTACCATAAAAAGCAATTTTATCGGTACGGTTAAAAATAATGCGGTTCAAGACATATCTGGACCAGGAAAAATTGAGCAATCTTGGACACTTAAACCATTCATTTCCTACGTGTTTGGGGCAGCTTGGGCAGCATGTTTTTGTTTGAAAATATCCTCAAGAAGTTGTCACTTTTTGACCAAAAAAAAATCTAAGTGTAATTATGGGTTAATTATGATTAAGCCCTATAATTAACCACTTAGTCACTCACTTTTCCACTAAGCAGCAGCAAAATAGATGATGAAAAATGAAAAGAGAGAAGAGGGAAAAGAGAGAAGGAAAAAAAGAAAGCTCAAGGAAATCAAAGGTTCAAGTTCGTAAGTTAACTTCTACCACTTTAAGCTTATAGTATATGGTCTTTAAAGTATCATCCATAGATTATATTTCCTTCCTCCTTATCTTAGGATTCTGTCCATGGCATGATTTAGCAAGAAATGGAGTTTTTCAACCATAAATCATAGGGGAAATGATAGAATGTTCATTTAAAGCTTGAGTATGCAAGTAGTTTGTTATATAACAAAGTGTAGCAATTTTTCTTCAATTTCCCTAATTTTTTTTGAGCTACTGGTCATACCTAGAGTTGAAATTTCATAAATTGGACCTCAAAAATGGATTTGCCATGGTCCAAAACCTTAGGAACAAGTGATGATTTCATGAAAAAGCTTAAGATTAAGAAAGTGAAATTTTTAGGTTTTTGAAGCTTAATTTGGAATGAACAGTAACCACAACTAGAGATGGAATTTGGTAATTATAAGGCCATATTTGGATTCTTCATGAAAAATTACATGGAATAGAGGTACAATTAATCATTTTTGAGCTAGGAATGAATTTTTGTTGAGTTTTTGAAGAATTAGGGTTTCATGAACACTTTTTGAAGAAAGTCATGGAACAATTAGCTTGAGTAATTATTTGATAATATGTTTAGGTTTGAGGAAACCTAAGAAAGCTTGGAGAAGTGTTAGAAGGTCCAAGAAGTGTTGCACAAAGTGTGGGAAGTAAGGAAGTATTATAAGATAGATAATTCTCTTTACTAACATCACATTATCATTTTTGTTTCTTTGATATTTGACATTATGACATATATATGAAATGTTGATTGATGATATTTCTATTTTGTTTCCTAAGTTGTATGAGGGGTTTGAAGCCCTGGGATGTCCATTTCACAAAATGAACTCTGCCCAAATTTTTAAAAAATGTATATATTTCCAATGTGCCTATGTGATGAACTATGTTTACTTGATATTTTCATGCTCAATATGATGATATGATGGCATGTATGAGATTTATCTACTGAGATTCTTTGAATCTCACCCTCTCACATATTAACCATGATTAAGTAGCTGTTGGATCAAGAGTTTTGATGATTCCAAACAAACACTCAAGAGCTTGGATTGAAGATATCAAAGGAGATCAAAGCTGTTTCAAGTGAAGATTTGCTGAGTATTTGCTATTAGATCTTTGGTAGGATCTTTGGTCTTTGTTTAGATTGGGTAAAAGATTTTGATTTGAGAAAAAGACGTTTTCAAACCTTGATTTGAAGTTAAATCTTTACTTATTTGAAAAATACTCACAAACAGACGAAGTTTGAAAGTTTAACTGAACTGTCAAGCTGGAAATTCGAATTTGGCCCTTAGACATTCGAATTTCGAGCTAAAACTGAATAAGTCTGAAGAGGTGTCTCTCTGTCAGACGAATTTTGGTCTTTCAAAATTCGAATTTCAATCAAGTCTGAAAGAAGCCATTTTGTGACAGACGAACTTCACAGTCTCAAAATTCGAATTTCAGACAAAATGTCATTTATGAAAACTAAGGAAATTCGTCTGAAGCTTTGCTAAAGTTCATCTGAAATTAAGAAGAAACTAAGTTTGAAAATGCTCTCTGACAGACGAACTTTAACTTAGCAAAATTCGAATTTTCACCTGAGTAAAAAAAGGGGTTACTTTGTGACATTCGAATTTCACTCTTTCAAAATTCGAATTTCAGACAAAACAAAACTTGAGAAAATATAGGAAATTCGTCTGAATGCTTGATAAAGTTCATCTGAGATCAAGAGTGATTTCAGTCTCAAAACTGTTCTCTGACAGACGAATTTCACTCTGTCAAAATTCGAATTTCGAAGAAAGTGAACTACTGTGCCTCTTTAAACGTTCAGTGGACAGACGAATTTTGGGCATCCAAAATTTGAATTTCGAGGGCACTGTAGCAAATTGAAAACACTGTTCACACTTAACAGAAAATCTTTCTTCTTGAAAATTCGTATGTCACATTGTGGAAAGATTTTATGAGTTTCGAAATTTGAATTTCACTCTATGGACAGACGAACTTCGCATTTTTACGTTGGAAGCTTTAACCTTCGGTTCCCTCGAAATTCGTCTGTTAGCCAACCGAAATTCGAATTTCAATATGTCAGAAACATTAAATGCGGTTGGTAAACGGATAGTTTTTTCAGAGTAACCGTTGGATAACTTCCCCAACGGATAGATTTAGTCTCTAACGGATATTTGAGACCTAAATCTATAAATACAACATCATTTGAAGTTGTGGGTAACGAATCAAACTTGTATATACTGAATTTCTGCTGAATTTTCATCTCAAAAGCTTTTACCCTTCCAACCTCATTATTTGTACTTAAACCTTCATATCCACTCTATTCAAGAGAGTTATTCATTTGTAAACAATCTACTCTTCATCTGGAAGATAGAATTACTTGTGAGGGGTATTCACAAGGGGATTGGGAAGCACATAGAGAAAGTTCTTAGAGAGTTTGAGAGAGCTCAGAACAGAGCATACTCGTGTACTGTGGCTTTAGCAAAAAGCCCGTTGAAATTCTTGCTGAATAGTGGATAAATCTCAAGAGGTGTCTTGAGGACTGGATGTAGGTCAAGTGGATAGACCGAACCAGGATAAATCACTGAGTTTTCTTCTTCCTATCTCTACTTTTCAGCTTGCTCTATTTCACACGTTATTTTCATTATACTGTGATATCTTCACTTGCTTCACTTTGTGCAGAAAAATTTCAATCTTCCCAATTCACCCCCCCTCTTGGGAAGTCAGCCTTGCTAACAAGTGGTATCAGAGCCCGGATTCCCATTCAAAGAATTTCACAGTCCGGGAACAAAGATGGCTGGCTTTGGAGAGAATATACTTCCTGAAGGGAACAACACTAACAGACCACCAGGCTTCAGTGGAGAGCATTATGGGTACTGGAAGATGAGGATACAGATCTACCTCCAATCAATTGATCTTGACATCTGGTCAGTCATTGATAAAGGAGATTTCGTCCCAATGGCTCCAACTGAAGATGGAAGATACAAAGAGAAGCTGGAAGCAGAATGGAATGATGAAGACAGAAGGAGAATCCTACTAAATTTCAAAGCAAAGCATTGTTTAGTCAGTGCCCTGAACCAGGATGAATTCTACAGAGTCTCGCAATGCACCACTGCAAAAGGAATGTGGGATACTCTGCAGATTGCACATGAAGGAACATCTGGAGTCAGGGAGAACAGACTAAACACGTGCATTGGAGAGTATGAAAGCTTCAGAATGGCTGAAGGAGAAACTGTAAAGGAGCTCCAAAAGAAATTCACTCTCATTGTAAATCAACTAAAGAGCTTAGGAAAGGAATACACTCAATCAGAGAAAGTGAGAAAAATTCTCAGAGCTCTCCCTCTGGAATGGCAGCCCAAGGTGACAGCAATAGAAGAAGCCAGAGGAGAATCAATGGCCTCTGTCACAGCTCTCTTCGGGAGCCTTGAGGAGTATGAAGGAAAAATCAAAGCTCTCAAGGAAGCCGGGCTGGACAGAAAGAAGAAAGGCATTGCTCTTAAAACTGCTGATGAAAAGGAAGAAGAATCTAACGAAGAGGATGAACTTGATGATGAAACTCTGGCTATGATGGTCAGAAAATTCGGAAGATTCTACAGCAAGAAGAAGAACAAAAGATTCTTCAAGAAGGTAACTGCTGGGGAAAACAAGAAAGAGACAAAAGAACCTGTGACTTGCTATGAGTGCAAGAAGCAGGGACACATAAAA
The DNA here is from genome assembly GCA_026686845.1 of Adenanthera pavonina. Classification (NCBI taxonomy): domain Eukaryota; kingdom Viridiplantae; phylum Streptophyta; class Magnoliopsida; order Fabales; family Fabaceae; genus Adenanthera; species Adenanthera pavonina. The sequence continues at coordinate 22,240,556 of JAIVEN010000009.1, forward strand.
TGGGACTGTCCCCAATTCCTCAGAAAGCAAGAAAAAGAAAAGAAAGGTGCTGACAAAGGGAAAAAGAAGAAAGCCTACATCTCATCCATATGGGGTAACAGCTCAGATGAGGAAGAAGAAGATGAAGAAGAGATTGCCAACATTTGTCTGATGGCACTTGCTTCTGAAGAAGCTACACCCTCATACAGCAGTGATCAGGATGAAGAGGTATATGAATCTGAACCTTCCTATTCTGAATTACTGGATGCATTTCATGAGCTGCATGATGAATTCATTAAAGTTGCTAAAGAACTGAAATTGGCAAAGAAAAAGATAAGGAAGATGGAGTCTCAAGGCATAGTTTCTGAAACTGCTTCTTTACCTACTTCTGAATCTGTTTGCTGCACTTCATGCACTGAACTTAAGCAAACTAATGAGTATCTAGTTAAAAGCATGTCTAGGCTCACTAAAGGTAAAGATATGCTGTTTGCCTTGATGGGGAGCCAAAGAATATCACAAGGAAAAGCTGGTCTTGGCTATGATCCATGTGCTGTCAAAGAAAAGATTAGGAAGAAAAATCAGAATGCATACATGAGACATTTTGTGCATGCCAAGAACAATAAAAAGAAAGTTAATGCATCACCTCACATTGAAACATATGATCAACCAAGGCATGCTAAACAAAAGTATTATCTGCACTATTTTCTTCCTGCATCTCAATCTAGCAGCCCTTTCACTACCTGTCATTTCTGCAACAAAAAGGGACACATTTCCAGTTCCTGTATTTTAAAGAAAAATGAACTTGGCAGGAAAGTTGAATGGGTTCCCAAAATTGCATCTACATCTAGGGAAATACCTACTGACCGAAAAGGACCCAAGCAAATTTGGGTACCTAAAAGGAAAACATAAACATTGTTTTGCAGGTCTGTCTCAAAGCTAAGAAAAGCAACAAATGGTATATGGACAGTGCCTGCTCAAGCCACATGACTGGTGATAAGGAGAAGTTCATCACCCTTATAGACAAGAAAGGAGGAAAAGTGACATTTGGAGGTGATCAATATGGCAAAATCATTGGAATTGGCATTGTGGGGAAAAATCCAGAAACATCCATTGAAGAGGTGCTGTTTGTAATTGGCCTCAACCACAATTTGCTAAGCGTGAGTCAAACCTGTGATAGAGGAAACTGGGTGCTGTTTGACTCAAAGTTTTGCCTGGTCATCAGAAAAAGTGATCACAAAGTAATCTTAAAAGCTCAAAGGGATGGTAACTGCTACACTATTGACCTTGATGAACTTCCCCCTTTAGATTCTGTATGCTTAATCAGTCAAAATAATGATAGTTGGTTATGGCATAGGAGATTAGCTCATGTTAATATGAATCAGGTGTCTAAACTGGTTAAAAATGAGCTAGTTACTGGTTTGCCAAAAATATCTTTTGAAAAGGATAAAGAATGTGATGCATGCTTAAAAGGAAAACAAATTAAATCATCCTTCAAATCTAAAAACATAGTTTCCACAACAAGACCACTTGAATTGCTGCATATGGACTTAATTGGACCTTCTAGGATAAAGAGTCTTGGTGGTAATCTGTATGTGCTTGTAATTGTAGATGATTATTCCAGATTTACTTGGACATTATTTCTTTCCTCTAAAAGTGATACCTTTGATGCATTTGTAACCCTAGCTAAGAAAGTGCAAAATGAGAAAGGTATCTCTATTGTGTCTATCAGGTCAGATCATGGAGGAGAATTTGAAAATGCATACTTCCTGGAGTACTGCAGTGAGCATGGAATTAACCATAACTTCTCAGCTCCTAAGACTCCTCAACAGAATGGAGTAGTAGAGAGGAAGAACAGAACTATTGGGGAGATGGCCAGAGCTATGATGAATGAGAAGGAACTTTCTCAAGTGTTTTGGGCTGATGCAGTAAACACAGCCAGTTACATCATCAACAGAGCATACATCAGACCCACCCTGGGAAAGACTCCATACGAGCTGTACAAGGGGAGAAAGCCAAATCTGTCCCATCTCCATGTGTTCGGATGCAAATGCTTCATTCACAACAATGGCAAAGAAAACCTAGGTAAATTTGATGCCAAATCAGATGAAGGTATATTTCTTGGCTACTCTAGTAGGAGTAAGGCATATAGAGTTTATAATAAAAGATCAAATGTGGTAGAGGAATCTGTGCATGTGGTTTTCATTGAAAATGAAACTATTTCAAAACATGTTACCAATGAGGATGATCCTGCTTTCAATTTTGAAAAACTGGGCATTTCTGATAAAAGTAAAACTGAACCTCCAAAGATATCTGAACCTGTTAACATAGAGGAAGATATCCAGGAGCAAGAGTTTGATGAAGAAAATAATGAAGAAACATCTCAAGAACTCCCTAGAGCTTGGAGATATCAAAGGAATCATCCTGTTGATCAAGTGATAGGAGATGTTCAAGAGAGAGTCAAAACCAGAAAACAGTTAAGGGATCAAATGCTAAATTGTGCTTTCATTTCTCAAATTGAACCCAAATGTGCTGAAGAAGCCTTAACTGATGATTACTGGATTTTGGCAATGCAAGATGAACTAAATCAGTTTGAAAGAAATCAAGTTTGGGATTTAGTTCCAAGACCCAAAAATCATCCTGTTATTGGTACCAAATGGGTTTTCAGAAACAAACTTGATGAATCTGGAATAATAATCAGAAATAAAGCTAGATTGGTTGCTAAAGGATATAATTAGGAAGAAGGTATTGATTTTGAAGAAACCTTTGCACCAGTAGCTAGATTAGAAGCTATAAGAATATTGCTGGCTTATGCATGCATGAAGAATATTTTGCTATATCAAATGGATGTAAAGAGTGCTTTTCTGAATGGATATATCATGGAAGAGGTTTATGTAGATCAACCTCCAGGTTTTGAGGATTCTACAAAACCAAACCATGTCTATAAACTAAAAAAGGCTCTTTATGGATTAAAACAAGCCCCTAGAGCATGGTATGAAAGATTAAGCAACTTTTTGACTGAAAAAGGATTTAACAGAGGCAAAGTTGACACTACTTTATTCACTAAGAAAGAGAATAAAGATTTACTAATTGTCCAAATCTATGTTGATGATATCATTTTCGGTGCTACTAATGAAACTCTTTGCAAGGAATTTTCTAAGTTAATGCAGGGAGAATTTGAGATGTCTATGATGGGTGAACTCAATTTCTTCCTTGGATTGCAAATCAGACAGCTTAATGATGGTATCTTTCTCAGTCAATCCAAGTATCTAAAGGAGCTGTTAAAGAAGTTTGGAATGGAGAATGCCAAGCCAACGGGAACACCTATGGCTACTGCAACCAAACTGGACATGGATGAAAATGGGAAAATGTTCGACATTACTCAATACAGAAGAATGATTGGATCCCTGCTGTACCTAACCGCCAGCAGACCTGACATTATGTTCAGTGTCTGCATGTGTGCAAGGTTCCAATCATGCCCCAAAGAAACCCATGCAACAGCTGTGAAAAGAATTTTCAGATATCTAATTGGAACATCACAGATGGGTCTTTGGTATCCAAAAGGCAATGGAGAAGATCTCAAAGGATACACAGATGCTGATTTTGCAGGATCCAAGACTGACAGAAAAAGCACAAGTGGAACTTGTCAGTTTCTTGGAGGGTCCTTGGTTTCATGGTTCAGCAAAAAGCAAAACAGTGTAGCTCTATCCACTGCAGAAGCTGAGTATGTTGCAGCTGGAAGCTGTTGTGCTCAAGTCATCTGGATGAAGCAGCAACTTGAAGATCTTGAGGTTAAAATGAAAGAGATACCCATCATGTGTGATAATCAAAGTGCCATAAACATCACTAAGAATCCTGTCATGCACTCAAGGACGAAACATATTGAGGTTAGGCACCACTTCATAAGGGATCACGTTCTGAAAGGAGAAGTTAAGCTGGAATACATCCCAACAGAGGATCAAGTAGCTGATGTACTCACCAAACCTCTACCAGAAGACAGGCATTGCAAAATAAGAAGAGAATTGGGAATGGTAAATCCCAATGAATTGTAAGTTATTCTTATAAAATTCTCTTCTTTTTAATTCTAAATCTTAAAGTCAATTCTAACTTCAGCATCGGAGAGTGTTTAATTTAAGTTGCAGGTGCTCTTCACAAGTCTAAATGGCTATACTTTTGAAGATTGGAGCACTTCAGATTGGAACAACCAGAAAATGAAGTGAATAATAATTGTTCTAAGTTCTGGATCCATTCTGTAAGTTTTTTTTTAAAAAAATTTGTATGTTGTTTGATTGCTAGATGAATTTCATTGATAATCTGTGTTTTTGAACTGGTCAACGTGGTCAACATTCGAATTTTGATTAACCAACAGACGAACTTTGGCCTGTTATGCCTTGGAACAGTTCTCGGTAATGCCTCAAAATTCGTCTGTTAAAACTTGAAAGTTCAAATTTTCGAAAACTGAAATTTCAAACTTATTATTGTTCATCATTGTTATACGAATTGTTACTTCCTAACATACGAATGTTGGACAATATTTACAAAAGTTGAAAAATTCGAAGATTCAGTTCAAAATTCGTCTGTTGAATTATGCTCCTGATAATTGAATGCTTGAAAGACGATGCTCTGCATGCTTAATTCGTCTATTGTTTGAAGTTTTGTTTGTTGATGCTGCTTTTCTTTTCAACATTTGAATTTTGTTGGAACAAAATTCGTCTGTTGTGTATGTATTGTTTGTTTCAAGCCTCTGTCAGACGAACTTTCAAGATGAAAGTTCATCTGTCAGCAAGCTGTGCTGAACGGTTTAACTTGTAACTGCCCGAAGTTCGAATTTTGACCCCTCAAAATTCGTCTGTCAACGGTTACATGCGTTAAAACCAACGGTTTTCCACAGAACAGACGCAACCCTATTTGTAACTCCTTCAAGTCTGTTCTGATTCTCTCTTCATTCCTCTTAACTCCTGCCCAAAAACCGTCTTTTTCTCACCGATTAAACTTCATTTCGCATCCCTTAAATCTATTCTAAGCCACATTCTGCATCATTCAACCAAGAAATGGCGAGAGTGAAAATTCCTGGAACAGGACAAGCTGGGTCTAGGCCTAAGAGGACGGTCAAATCTCAATATGCTACAAAGGAAGGAGAGAAATCCAAGAGAAAAGCCGAACCCAGTAAAGCTACTCCTTCCAAACGTCAAAAATTCTCGTCCAAGTCAGAATCTCAGAAAGCTGGGGCCTCTTCTTCAAAATCTGCAGTTCCTTCGGCTGGTACTGCTGCTGTAGCTTCCTCTTCTTCTACTGAATCCGGAGAGTTTGAAATGACTACACTGCCACTATGGAGCACTCCTGAGATTCAAGAAGAGTACACTACCAAGTTTTTCAACAAAAAGGTAATCAAGCCTCACTGTGTAAATATGGAACAATTTCTGATATCCAACAACTTTGATGCTGCAATATGGTTGATAAAGTATAAAAATCTGTTGGAAATTGCTGAAAAATATGATGATGAGGTAGTAAAGACTTGGTATGCCTCTCTTAAGTATAACAGCAAGAAAAGAAAATGGGAGGTCACCTTGAGATCAAGGACCATTTGGCTTGATGATGAAACATTCAATGAGGTGTTGGAAATCCCAGGTCAAGATGGGCTAAAAGTTGACATTACATCCTCTGGGTATATGGATGAGGCTAGCACAGCTGATGAAGAAGGTGAGCCCTTCCTATTTTACAAGGAAAGCACTATCTTGGACACCTTGTTCAGAAGAAGGGAGAATAGGCCCACAATAAATCTGTTGAAACCCACAGACCTCAGCGTACAAGTAAGGATCTTGCACTACATAGTGTCCAGGATCATATTCAACAAGGGTGGCAGCTTCAATTTGATAACAAGGGCGGGGGCTCATGTGATGACTACCATCATACGTGGAAAGCTGATCAATATGGGGCATATCATTCTCCAGCGTATGATAAAGGCAAGGGATCAGAGGAAAGATTCCACCCTTCCCTATGCAGCAATTATCTCAAGAATCCTGCAGCATGCTAGGATTCAGCACATTGAAAAGGGGAAAGGGAAACTCACTGAGGCCTTCAAAGAAGAGGAATTGCAAAGGATGGGCATTGAAAGAGATGAAGGACATTGGGTTGGAAAGGGAACAGGAAAAACTGAAGATTTATTCTTTATTGCTGATGCTTCCCTCCAACAAGAAGGCACCTCTGAGGCTCCTGGCAGATCTGTACCTCAGCCTTCTCAGCCTATTCCATCTCCATCCAGGACCACTCACCCTCCTTCCACTCCCTCCTCTCGAACCAAGCCAACTAAGATCACTGAGATGTTTGACAATCTGTCAACACTCATTCTCAGCATTAAGGATGAGCAAAATGCCAAATTTGCTCACCTACAAGATCAGATACATCAGTTGGCAGTAAATATGAAGGTGGTGGCTGATGCCTATGAAGAGATTAGAAATGCAATTCCTACCACTTCAGTTCCACCTCAGCCTGGTATCCCTGAGCCTTCTCTGTCTCCATCCCCTGTGCCTCCAAGTCCTTTCGAGATTGCTTCCTCTGACCATGATGTTAATGGTGCTGGTGCAATGAGAACACCAAGTCCTGGTCCACCCTTGGACTATGGATTAGAAGAAGAAGGTCTTCAAGAATCAAGCCCTCTTGAACTTATGCAAGAAGATGCTCCGGGTTCAATTCTGTCTATACAAGAATCTGAGCAAGTTGAAAGACTGGTTGCAGCCATGAGCAATGAGGAAAGAAGCATTGTTCCTGTTATTGATTATTTTGCCATTGCTCACAATGCCCTTCTACTAGCTCAAAGAAGAAGGCTTGAAGAAATGTTTCCTCCTCCTGCACCAGTCTCTCCGTCTCTTGCTGATTATGGACTGTCAGAGGAACAGAGAGCTCGGCTAGCTCTTTCCAGGCAGGAAATGCAAGAGCTGCTTGTGGTCTCTGATGATTCTGATGAAGAGCCTTCAACTACACCAGCTCAGCCAGAAATTCCTTTTGCTCCTGTCCCTCTTCGTGCTGTTCCTCTCACTCAGATACCTCCTCCAATGGACTTTGCTGGGCTTTCTGATGATGCCAAAAAGGGGGAGAAGATAAAGCAAACTGGGACTAAGCAAGCTGGAAAATCTACTGAGTCATCTGGAAAAGGAAAGACATACAGCAAGAAGTCTAAGCCAAAGAAGAAGTGATTGTTTTTAGATCTTAGGCTGAATCTTCTTGTTGTATCCAGTTTTAAATTGTTTTATTGTTTGATGAACTGATTGAAATATGTATTGCAACAATTTGTATTAAGTAAATTATGTTATTGGTTGCAATGATTTGGGCTTTGAATCTCTTCACTTAATCTGTTGAAAATGATATCTTATGAACTGTAATGCATATGTTGAGGGGGAGCTTGTGTAAGCAAACCCAAGTACTAATCCAGTTTGTGAGTTGTTTTGTCATCATCAAAAAGGGGGAGAATGTTGGATCAAGAGTTTTGATGATTCCAAACCAACACTCAAGAGCTTGGATTGAAGATATCAAAGTAGATCAAAGCTGTTTCAAGTGAAGATTTGCTGAGTATTTGCTATTAGATCTTTGGTAGGATCTTTGGTCTTTGTTTAGATTGGGTAAAAGATTTTGATTTGAGAAAAAGACGTTTTCAAACCTTGATTTGAAGTTAAATCTTTACTTATTTGAAAAATACTCACAAACAGACGAAGTTTGAAAGTTTAACTGAACTGTCAAGCTGGAAATTCGAATTTGGCCCTTAGACATTCGAATTTCGAGCTAAAACTGAATAAGTCTGAAGAGGTGTCTCTCTGTCAGACGAATTTTGGTCTTTCAAAATTCGAATTTCAATCAAGTCTGAAAGAAGCCTTTTTGTGACAGACGAACTTCACAGTCTCAAAATTCGAATTTCAGACAAAATGTCATTTATGAAAACTAAGGAAATTCGTCTGAAGCTTTGCTAAAGTTCATCTGAAATTAAGAAGAAACTAAGTTTGAAAATGCTCTCTGACAGACGAACTTTAACTTAGCAAAATTCGAATTTTCACCTGAGTAAAAAAAGGGGTTACTTTGTGACATTCGAATTTCACTCTTTCAAAATTCGAATTTCAGACAAAACAAAACTTGAGAAAATATAGGAAATTCGTCTGAATGCTTGATAAAGTTCATCTGAGATCAAGAGTGATTTCAGTCTCAAAACTGTTCTCTGACAGACGAATTTCACTCTGTCAAAATTCGAATTTCGAAGAAAGTGAACTACTGTGCCTCTTTAAACGTTCAGTGGACAGACGAATTTTGGGCATCCAAAATTCGAATTTCGAGGGCACTGTAGCAAATTGAAAACACTGTTCACACTTAACAGAAAATCTTTCTTCTTGAAAATTCGTATGTCACATTGTGGAAAGATTTTATGAGTTTCGAAATTCGAATTTCACTCTATGGACAGACGAACTTCGCATTTTTACGTTGGAAGCTTTAACCTTCGGTTCCCTCAAAATTCGTCTGTTAGCCAACCGAAATTCGAATTTCAGTATGTCAGAAACATTAAATGCGGTTGGTAAACGGATAGTTTTTTCAGAGTAACCGTTGGATAACTTCCCCAACGGATAGATTTAGTCTCTAACGGATATTTGAGACCTAAATCTATAAATACAACATCATTTGAAGTTGTGGGTAACGAATCAAACTTGTATATACTGAATTTCTGCTGAATTTTCATCTCAAAAGCTTTTACCCTTCCAACCTCATTATTTGTACTTAAACCTTCATATCCACTCTATTCAAGAGAGTTATTCATTTGTAAACAATCTACTCTTCATCTGGAAGATAGAATTACTTGTGAGGGGTATTCACAAGGGGATTGGGAAGCACATAGAGAAAGTGCTTAGAGAGTTTGAGAGAGCTCATAACAGAGCATACTCGTGTACTGTGGCTTTAGCAAGAAGCCCGTTGAAATTCTTGCTGAATAGTGGATAAATCTCAAGAGGTGTCTTGAGGACTGGATGTAGGTCAAGTGGATAGACCGAACCAGGATAAATCACTGAGTTTTCTTCTTCCTATCTCTACTTTTCAGCTTGCTCTGTTTCACACGTTATTTTCATTATACTGTGATATCTTCACTTGCTTCACTTTGTGCAGAAAAATTTCAATCTTCCCAATTCACCCCCCCCCTCTTGGGAAGTCAGCCTTGCTAACAGTAGCAACAATGGCAAGACCTCCAAGGAATAGAAGGGAAAGGAGAAAGATTTTTTTTTTAACTTGATAAAGCTAGAATTGGCCATCAATTTTGAGCTTTTGTATAAATTTGTAAATGTGATTTTAAATATGTTTCTTCAATTTTTTATGTTCCATTAAGTCCTAGTTAATGTATGGCATGATATGAAGATGAGATATGGTCATGTGAATATCTTACAATTTTTGTATTGTAAGTATTAGGTTAAAAATGGTCATTCTGACTACTATCAAATGATCATGCTACAATATAGGCTTCTTAATATGTAAAGTTTGAATTTTATATATTCATGGAAATTAGACAGAAATATCTTTCATATGGTCCAAAGATTACTCGATTTGGATGAGTGTACGATTTATAGTGAATTTCCAAAGTTAGCCCAGAAAACTAGAATTTCTGAAATTGACCATATGAATAGTAGAAGTTCATGAAATTTATTGTGCAAATTGGCCTATTAATTGCTCAAATTGATATATTTCCTGTGTAAATAATGTTTTAAGCTATGCATAGAGACTTGAATCACTTTCATATGATTTTTATTGAATTATTTATGATTTTTTGAAATTCAGTCAATAAAAAGAAATTTGATTAAATGAATAGTACCTAAAATTTGTAAAATTTTATTTTAACATTTATGTGATTCAAGCTCTTAATTAAGTATAATTGGTCTCTAGTGAGGCCTAATACATGGGAAATGGTCCTAAATAAAGGTGTTACAAGAAGAATCACAACCAAGACAGTGACAGTGACTCTGAGGTAAATAATTCTAAACCTTCTTACATTGAACTACATGATGCATTCAATGAGCTGATGGTAGAAATTCTCAAAATATCTAAACAATTGAGTCAAGCTAAAAAGAAAATACACAAGCTTGAAAGTGAATCTCATACATCTTGTACTACTTCACAATTCTCTTCTTCTTCGACCACTTCTATCTGTGTTTAATGTATCTAGTTGAGAGATAAGAATAATTATCTTCATAAAACTCTAACTAAACTTACTACAGGTGAGGACATGCTAAAAGTGTTACTAGGAAACCAAATAGCAAGTCACAATAGAACTGGTTTAGGATATGACCCATGTGCGATCAAGGAGAAACAAAAAATCAAGAAACAAACCTTTATCTGGGAAATTTTATGTATGCTAATAACATTAAACCAGCTCAGAGTATAGAGTCATACCCAGCTCCTAGAAATCAAAAGGACAAATACTATCATCATTATTTCCAACATGCATCTCTTTCCTTTAGTTCTTTCTTTACTTGCCACTTTTGTAACAAGAAGGGTCATTTGTCCTCCACCAGTATATACAGGAAGGAAGGAAATGGCAATGGGATGAAATGGGTTCCTAAGGATTCGTCAACTAATAAGAAAGGACCAAAGCAAATATGGATACCTAAAAGAAAGAACTGAAATTTGTTTTACAGGTGTGTCTCAAGGCCAATAAAACCAATAAATAGTACATGGATAGTGCCTGTTCGAGACACATAACTAGAGACAAAGAAAAACTCATTATGATGAGAGATAAGAAAAGAGGAAGGGTTACTGTTGGTGGTGACTAGTCCAGCAAGATAGTTGGAATTGTAATTATTTGTAGAAACCCAGAAACATCAATTAAAGAAGTCCTATTCATTATAGGACTCAATCACAACTTATTAAGTGTGAGCCAAACCTATAATAGAGACAAATGGGTTCTATTTCACTCCAACTACTACCTAGTCATCAGAAAGAGTGGCCACAAAGTTATTCTCAAGGAAGAAAGAGATGGTAACTAATATACTATTGATTTAGATGAATTACCTTTTCTAGATTCAATATGCCTAAAAAGTTAAAATGATGATAGTTGTCTATGGCATAGGAGACTAGCACATATTAGCGTGTATCAATTAAACAAACTTATTAAAAATGAACTTGTTCTTAGTTTACCCAACATTAAGTTTGAAAAGGATAGAGAATATGATGCTTACCTTAAAGGGAAACAAACCAAGTCCTTATTCAATACCAAAAACATTATTTCTACAACAAGACCACCACAAGTACTTTATATGGATTTAATAGGTCCTAATTGTACTAAGAGTACTGATGGAAACTTGTATATACTTGTTGTAGTAGATGATTATTCTAGGTTAACCTGGACTTTATTTCTTCCCTTTAAAGATGAAACATATGATGTTTTTCTAATTTTAGCCAAGAAAATCCAAAATGAGAAAGGTTGCTCCATTATATGTATTAGAATAGATCATGATGGAGAATTTGAAAATGCCAAATTTGCTTACTACTGCGATGAAAATGTAGTAGAGCATAACTTCTCAGCCCCAAGAACACCTCAACAGAATAGAGTTATGGAAAGAAAGAATAGAGTATTGGAGGAGATGGCTCATTCAATGCTGAATGAAAAAGGATTACCTAAACAATTATGGATTGATGTAGTAAGCACATCATGCTACTTGATAAATAGAGCATACATTAGACCCATACTAGGCAAGACTCCGTATGAGCTATATAAGGAAAAGAAGCCCAACCTTTCTTATCTTTATGTCTTTGGATGCACTTGCTACGTCCACAACAATAACAAAGATAATCTGGGTAAGTTTGATGCCAAAATAGATGAAGATATATTTCTTAGCTACTCAAATAGAAGTAAAGCATATGGGTGTTCAATAAAAGGTCTCGAGCTATAGAAGAATCTGTACATGTGGTCTTTCTTGAAAATGAAACTTTGTCTAAGCATACTAAAGATGAGGATGATCTGATTTCCAGTTTCAAGAATTTGAATGTGTTTGAAGAAAATAAAACTGAATCTCCTAAACTATCTGAATCTGCTGATGTAGAGGAAGATATTCAGGAGAAAGATAATGAATGTGAAATAAATAAAGAAGTATCTCAAGAACTCCATAGAGCTTGGAGATATCAAAGGAATCATCCAGTTGATCAAGTTATTGGTGATATTCAAGAGATAGTTAAAACTAGAAGACAACTTAGGGATTAAGTGAATAACTATGTATTTATTTCTCAAATTGAACCTAAATGTATTGAAGAGGCTTTAGCTGATGAATATTGGACTTTAGCTACGCAAGAAGAACTTAATAGTTTGAAAGAAGTCAGGTTTAGGATTTAGTGCCTAAGCCTAAGCCTAAGAACCATCCTATTATTGGAACTAAATGGATTTTTAAGAACAAACTTGATGAATCATGAACAATAATAAGGAAAAAAGCTAAACTAGTGGTTAGAGGATATAATCAAGAAGAAGGCATTGATGATGAGGAAACTTTTGCTTCAGTTGCTAGATTGGAAGCAATAAAGATTCTTTAAGCCTATACTTGTATAAAAGACATTATGCTGCATCAAATGGATGTGTAAAGTGCTTTTTTGAATGGGTATATCATGGAAGAGGTTTTTGTTGATCAACCTCTAGGTTTTGAGGACTCAACTAAGCCAAATCATGTTTATAAACTAAAGAAAGCTTTATATGGCTTAAAACAGGCTCCTAGAGCATGACATGAGAGACTGAGTAATTTTCTAATTGAAAAAGGTTTTAACAGGGGAAAAGTTGATACAAACTTGTTTACTAAAAGAGATTTGCTTATTGTACAAATTTATGTTGATGACATTATATTTTGTGCTACTAATAAGTCTTTGTGCAAGAACTTTTCTGAGTCAATGCAAAGTGAATTTGAAATGTCAATGGTGGTGAGTTGAACTTCTTCCTTGGATTATGAATCAAGCAATGTGGTGATGGCATCTTTCTTAATCAATCAAAATATCTCAAGGAGTAGCTAAAGAAGTTTGGAATGGAACATGCTAAACCTATGGGAACTCCTATGGCCTCTGCAGTTAAGCCTGACATAGATGAAGAGCAAAAACCCTTTGACATAACTCAATATAGGAGAATGATTGGTTCCTTGCTATATTTAACTGCAAGTAGGCCAAACTTCATGTTTAGTGTCTATATGTGTGCTAAGTTTCAATCATATCCCAATGAGTCCTAATGCAATAGCTGTGAAGAGGATTCTCATATACTTGCTGGGAACATCACAAATGGGACTATGGTATCTGAATGGTAATGGAGAAAAGCTCATAAGTTACACAGGTGCTAACTTTGCTGGCTCTAAAACTAATAGAAAGAGCATAAGTGGAACTTGTCAGTTCTTAAAAGGCTCTCTAGTGTCATGGTTCAGTAAAAAGAAGAATAGTATAGCTCTCTCCGTAACAAAAGCTGAGTATGTTGTAGTAGAAAGTTGCTATGCACAAGTCCTTTGGATGAAGCAACAACTTGAAGACCTTGAGATTGAAATGAAGGGAATCCCAATAAGATGTCATAATCAAAGTGTCATCGACATCTAAAAGAATCCTGTTATGCATTCAAGGACAAAACCTATTGAAGTAAGATATCACTTTATAAGAGATCACGTTTTCAAAGGAGATGTCAAGTTAAAGTTTGTCCCTACTGAAGATCAGCTTACAGACATTCTGACAAAGCCTCTAGCAGAAGATAAACATGAAAAAATCAGAAGAGAATTGGCTCCTCTGTCTTAACTGGGTTATGAGGACAACCTAAGGACCTTATCCACATAACCCAACAAATCGTGGCCTTGCATACAGTTTCCAAAACTCGTTATTCTCATAACCTTCATACATTATGAGCAAAACCTCGAGACTATATATAGGATTCTCTAATTTTCATAAGAACCTTGTGTAGAAAACCTAACCTTATCCTAAAAATCTCCATTTGTAATTCTCAAGCTTTCCAAAATCTTCAAAGCCCTATTCAATGTCTAGAATTCAAACCATTTTTCATCCTAATATAAACCTCTTTCACCTTCCCAAATCATTTGGAATCACTAATATGGCTAAGACTAAGGGTGGAAATCAAGGGGAACGACCACAGTGTAACATGAAATCTAAATATGCTTCAAAATCTCCAAGTCAAGGGAAAAGAAAAGCTGAAGCTGGGCCAAATATTCTAACAAAGAACCCAAAACACCAAAACCAAAGGAAATTCCAGAATTTGAACTTTAGGCTAACACTAACGTAAGTTCATCTGCTGCTAAGTTTGAGCAAGCTTTAATTATAAATGAGCTTATTCGTATAAGAATTTTGAAGGAGTCATATGAGGCTGATTTTAAGAAGCGTAAAGTAGTCAAGCCTCACTTTGTTAGATTATAAGAATTTTTTGTAAGAAATAAGTTTGATTCTGCTGGGCTGTTAGAAAACTATAGAGGATTGATAGAATTAAACGAAGATTATGATGAGGAAGTTGTGCATGATTGATACAATTCTCTGAGGATTAACAATGAAAAAAAAGTTCTTGAAGTGAGACTGAGGAAGAGATGGATAGCATTGCACCCTGACCTTCTCACTGAAATTCTGAATTTACCTGCTGGAGGAATCAGGGTAAAAATGGATACTTCAAAGTATCCCCTTGAAAATGAAACTATTGATGAAGACACTGGGGGTGAAGCTAATTACAAATGGAGTACAATAGTCTCAATGTTGCTTAGCAAAGAGAAAATGTGCCTTCTAAGGGAAAAAAAGCTCCAACTCTTCTGAGTATTGAGAATAGGGTTCTGCATTACATTTTCACATATGTTCTTCAACAAGAGTGGGGGCTTCAATTATCTGTCCACATAAGAATTCCAAGTCATGCTACTGCTAATAAAGGGAAAACCAGTGAATGTGGTTGATATCATTCTGTAGAGGATATGAAAGGCAAGAACCTACAGGCATGACTCACAACTACCATATGGGCATATCATCACCAAAATCCTGAAGTTTCACAATATTTTGCATGTGGAGAGAAGCGACTTCTAAAAGAATTCAATGAGAAAGCTCTACAAAAAATGGGAATAAGTCTGGAAAATGGCAGATGGGTTGACAAGAAAAGGGATACTAAAGCAAGTTCTAAGTCCAAAGCTGCTTTAAAGAGTCTTATAGTTGGTGATTCCAATTTCTCTCAATCTATACCCTCTGAACCACCTCAATCCTTGCAACCTGAGCCTCATACCCATTCTCCCATACAAAGCAAACCTAATGAAACCCCAGCCACTGACCTGCCTACACCCTCTGACATTCCTACCCTATACCAAAACCTATTCTAAATTGCCATGGCCACCAGGAAAGAACATAGAAAAGACATGATCAATCTTGGGTATCTCATTGCTGAAATGCAAGAAAAATTTGAAACTAAACTTGAGAATCTCACCGAAGAAGTAAAATCATTAGGTGAGCAAATAGCATTTGGTGTTCCTCATCCTTTCTCATCTCCCATTCAACCACCTTCTCCTACCTGCACTAAACCTGCTGCTTTTCCTGAGACTTCCTTATCTTTACTAGCTGATATAGCCATTTCTTCAACCTCTAAGTCTCCTACTTTATCAGAGGATCTAGGTCCTAACTTGGATTAAGTACTTGAGGAGGAAACTAGCAAGGATTAGGATAGAATCTTAATTCCTTTACCTAAGGGTGACTTTATTCATCAGATTTATCTTTATCATCGTAGATAAGAGATTAATGCTATCTTTCCCCCTCTACCTGACCCAATTTCCTTTGAAGGGATTAGTTATCTTGCTGAGGCAACTATGTAAGAGATCATCACTATTCCCTTTGATTTTGATCCCTCTCCTACACCCAAGCCTACTGTCTTACCACCTCCTGTGATACCAGATATTCCCTTTATCCCTGTGTTTCCCTTTACTCCTCATGTCTATACTAGTGTGCCACTTCAAGCTATCCCAGTGTCCACTATTTCAGCTCCTTCTCTAACATTCCCTTTGTCCCTAGATGAGAGACTTCAACTGATCAGGGAAAGAAAATCCAGGATTCATCAAGAGATTGCTCAGTTTTATGCCGAAGCAGTCAAACACTCCCCAGTTACTAATGACAGAAAGAGGGAGAAAGAAGAGAAAGAAATGGAGGAAGAAGAGAAGAAGGATATAGAGAAGAAGAAAAAAAAGAAATCTAAGAAGAAAAAGACAAAGTCCACTCCTTCAAAGAAAGAAACTTAATTGGACTTGTTGCTCTGTTGTGTTTGTATGTTTTCTTCATTTGTGTTTTTATACCTGTATGTTTCTTTTAGTTGTGACTGAATGTAATTTCTCCTTTGTGTAATGACTGCTTATAATACAATGAATTCCTTTATATGAATCTTGTCCATGCTTGATGCTCTTTGTTTTGAATAATATCCATTACATTATTTAGCTCCATTTATACTATGCATATATTGAGGGGGAGCATTATGCAAACTAAAGTACTAACGATAAGTTAAAGTTGTTTTGTCATCATCAAAAAGGGGGAGAATGCTAATTCTGATAACCTAAGTGTTACACAAACTCAATTTGAACAAAACTTAACGTTATCCTAACAACTGAGTAGGTTTTCATGAAAATGATTTTGAGCTAAAACTTAGTCATTCTGTAAAGTACATTATCCATATAACCTAGCTAAGTTATCTGCATAATAAAAGCTCTATTTTGAAAACAAAAGTAAATAGTTACCTATTATTCACATAACCCGAGAAGGTTTTCCGTATAACCTCTGTCAGATGCATTTAATGTGGTAGGTGAACGACTATTTTTTTGAGAGTAATGGCTAATCTTTATTTCCAATGGATATTTTTGCTCCAAAGCTATAAGTAAGGCCTCATTTAAGATGTTGGGAAATGAGAAAAACAAGAAATAAGCCAAAACTCTGCTGATTTGATTTCTGATTCATTCAAAGCTTACTTACCCTCTATTTAACTAAATTATTGCACTTAAATTTTCAGATCCACTATTTTGAGAGCAAAGCTTTATTCTATATACTTCTACATACTTGTAAATATTGCTTAGTATAAGATTACACTAAGAGAATTGTACTTCCTCTTGAGTGAGAAGAGTGAGAGAGATTTGTTAAGCTCAAAATTTGGGCTGGTGTTGTACTGCAGTTATTGTAAGAACCCATTCAAATCTTGCAAGAGATAGTAGAGAAATCTCAAGTGGTGACTTGAGGACTAGACATAGGTCAAGTAGAGTAAACCGAACCAAGATAAATCACTGTGTCTTCTTCTCATTGCTTGTTATGTCTTATATTCTATTTTTCAGTAATCTTTTATTATCACTATTGTATTTCCTTTTTGCAGAAAAATTTCAAACTTTCCAATTCACCCCCCATGGGAAGCCAGCTACACTAACACGTACAACCTCGCTGTTTGTCCATACAGTTTCATCATTCATCCGTATAGTCTCGCTCTCTAAGTGTACAACCACTCATGTGATTCTATATCTAATAATTCTAGTCTATATCAATATATAGATAGGATTTGATATTTGTTTAATTTAAATCAATAATTTAAACTAAATCAAATATTAATTAAATAGATTACTTTGAATTTAAATCTATCTAATAGATTAAATTTAAACTAACTATCTAATTTATATCCAGAATCAAATTAAAATTTAATTTATCATATAAATCAAATTTATATTATAAGATTAGTTAAACTTTAAATCTATCACATAGAATTAAATCTAAAACTAATTTATTTAAATTAATTTGAATAAAATATATATATATTTTTTGAAATAATATAATATATATCAAATATATAATATATCAAACATATATATATTAAATTTTATAATATATATATAATTCAATTATCCTAAATTGAATGTTAAATTCATTGAATCTAGGCACATTTTAGATTCAATGAATCTAGACATTCTAGCTCGAGTTAGTCCGTTCTTGTGTGTGACCCTGTAGGCCCATATGATATTGGTTGTAGGCTAATAACACTATTGGACCCACAAGTCACAAGTGACTTCTAGCAAGACATTGTGACTGCCTAAATCATATGAGATCGGTGATTCAATGTAACCTATCATATAACCTGATCGCATTCATTTTGTCTCATGATATATGGGTCAAGTATGAGGCATGGAAATGTCATCCTCATTTACTCAACCATCACTTTCGTGATCTCCAGGCAGACTGACAGAACAAATGGAAACTCTTTCATTCGAGCATGACCATGCATTTCTCAGTCTCACTAATTGAGGGCCCCAGATATATCTCTCCATTAATTAAAGGGACAAATTCTCTACACGAGTTCCACTATGGTCGATCATAGCTTTTATGAGCTCCTGATTAGAGGTGACTTTTGACTATGCCAAAGTATAGTGTTCCCCATGTAGGAAGCCATGGTAATCTCAGGTCAACGGTTTAGTGACATAGTTATATATGAGATATGCTTATGACTTGATCTATGTAGCTATCATATGACGAGTCGATCTAGCGCATATTCCCTAACAGGAGCTTAAGAGTTTGATTTGTATCTTCATACATAATTATCAATCAAAATCATACTAGACTTAGTTCATCATTATTCCCGCAAAGATGATTGACTAGGGACATTTAGGATAAAATGATTTATCCAAGGATATTATTATAAAGAAAAACACCTTTTTTCATAATAAAGTATAATGTTCATAATATAATGATTGACTTAGGGCACAATCTCCAACAACTGAGTCCTTCCTTAACTTACAAGGATACGCTGGATTAACCACATTTGCCACATCTCATGGAATCCATTTGCTACACATTTGGCATTAACCAATTTAAAATCGTCACCAGGCATTTTGAAGGTTATTCCTATTACATCGTACATTTGTCCACACTATATAAAAACTCTTTATCCTCCACTTTTCAACCAAATAGCACTACCAAAGGCATAAGCGAAACTTCACATCTTTGAAGTCCACACAAATTCCCATAGCCTCATTATTATCAAAACAACTTCTCCAGTGACTGAACTATGTTTCCTTGTAGTAAGGCCATTTTTCCAAATAATCCATGACTTACAAAACCTCCGTACCAATAAGCCAATCATTAATTACTTACATACTTCAGAAAAGTCCTTTCAGTTCTCTTTTCGTCTTTAACATTATATTCTTGTTTCCACTTAAACATACCATTTTGATTTCACACCATTTCTTTCCACATGCTTCTTATTTACACTATACTTCTAAGATAATATTACTTCTGGGTAGACCCCTCTAATTTTGAGAGTTTATAGTTTTTTCAATATTTGTTCGTGTATTTCTTAGGTTAGCTTCCTCTATGCACTCTAATTCCTCCATTCTTACACATGGGGTCATATAGTACACTTACATCACCCATGAACATCACCACCCTACTTCCATCTTACCTTCCTAACTTCATTTTCACTACAGACTCTGTAGTCATCCTGCTTATAGCAAGAGGCTACGAGCCACTACCTATGACTCATTTTTACCCCCATAATCACAACTTACTAGTCTTTCACCGAAAATGTTTGGGGTTTTTTTTCACAAGTTAAATTTCTCCTTTCAATCTAAATTAATCATTAGGGTATAACTACCTGCATCGATCTTTATCAATCCCAAACAAGTTCTACCTTCCAATCCTCACTCCCTTCTTCTTGTTGTTATTGTCATTGAAAGATTTGGAATTCCTTCCATCAAATGATAAACTGCTCATCTTATTATCAATGAATTGCTACCATGTACGAATTGATTGGTTAGCTATACCTAATCAATCTTTCAAAAGATAGGCATCCAATTGACCATGACTTTAAGAAGAATTGGGTTCCCATTGGTATCATCACCAAGTCTTTCACTCTCACTCCATTAGTGCCTTACACCTCGAGTAACTTGTGCATCAAACATGTAGCTAGTTGGCATTAAACCTCAACTAGTTAACCATTAGTTCTAGACTCGTGACTATACAGGGTTTTCTCATACTTCCCAATAGCAATGACTTCCCACATATTCTCCAAAGCTATTAATGGGAAATCCTAGAGGCAACAACATATAGAAATAGGTTAGATCATCAACTTCTATCCTTGGCATCTTCGAGGGTAGTCGACACATTATGTTTGTAATATGGCATCCCACATTTCATCTTATGACTCGAGAATGTACCAAGAAAGACTTCCTTCAGTCCATACTTATGATGTTTCAATGCTTAAATTACTACTACATATCACCATCACCAATTAGAACAACTTCTTGTCCACAACCAATTAACAACACATTCCCCTTATAGGACTCACTTTAAGTCAAAGAGAGAGTGTCATGAAAACTAGTCTATCAACTTTAGAATCCTTATAACACTAGCTTCCTAGAATTCTCATCGCCCAAAGTATCTCCTGCAATTAATTTCTGCTTCTAAAACTCTCATTCGACCTCTTACAACTCAATTTTAACTCATTTGCCACATATTACGCCATACAGGATATCATAACAAATTTCTTCCAAGCTTACATTGGTGCATATAGCTCCATACTGAATATCATAACAGTCCTTATCCAAGCCTATGCTGGCCATCCTTCAATTTACAAAACTTATCAATACATTTACCTCCAAGAAGACCTCTTACCTTAGAGTTCAACTCCACCTCCCTTTGAACTCCTATCAATAGGAAAAAGAACAAAAGTCTCCTTTCAAGTTGGGGTACAGCCCAAAAGACATTGGTGACCTCTTAACCATATCTTATATTCTTTCGGTACTCTTTGACCTTCTTTTTCATTCAAAAATTATACAACTACTTCCTTCACAATTTGTGAACATAACATTCTAGATGACAATCATCACCTTTTCACTGTCCTTCTTGATGGCACTTAAATCACTGTCACTATCACTGTCAAGGCTGTTACCATCCAACACTATCTTGATTTTTGGATGCATATTCTTCTCTCCAAATACTGTTGATGAAAGAGTTTTGATGATTTTAAACCAACACTCAAGATCTTGGATTGAAGATATCAAAGGAGATCAAAGCTGTTCCAAGTGAAGATTTTCTGAGTATTTGCTGTTAGATCTCTTGTAGGATCTTTAGTTTTTGTTATGATTGGGTAAAAGGTTTTGATTTGAAGAAAAGATGTTTTCAAACTTTGATTTTATGTTAAATCCTTGAATATTTGAAAAACACCCACAAACAGACGAAGGTTAAAAGTTTAAACTAAACTGTCAAGTTAGAAATTCGAACTTTGCCTTTGGAAATTCGAATTTCGAGCTAAAACTGATTAAGTCTGAAGAGATGGCTCTCTGTCAGACGAATTTTGGTGGTTCAAAATTCGAATTTTCATCTAGTCTGAAAGAAGCCTTTCTGGTGACAGACGAACTTCACACTTCCAAAATTCGAATTTCAAGTAAAATGAAGTTTGTGAAAACCAAAGAAATTCGTCTGAAACCATGACAAAGTGCATCTGAAATCAAAAGATATTCAGCTTGAAAAATGCTCTCTGACAGACGAATTTCGAGATTCCAACACTCGAATTTTCATATAAGTCTGAAAGAAGCTTCTTGACAACAGACGAACTTTGAGTCTTCAAAATTCGAATTTCAGACAAAACAAAACTTGAGAAAATAGAAGAAATTCGTCTGAAACTATGTTAAAGTTCATCTGAGATCAAGAATGAGTTAAGTCTCAAAATTGCTCTCTGACAGACGAATGTCACCCTTTTAAAATTCGAATTTCGAAGAAAGTAAACTACTGTGTCTCTTTATACGTTCAATGGACAGACGAATTTTGGATACCAAAATTTGAATTTCGAAGACACTGTAGCAAATTGAAAACACTGTTCACACTTAACCAAAAATCTTTCTTCTTGAAAATTCGTATGTCACATTGTGAAAATGTTTTATAAGTTTCAAAATTCGAATTTCACTTCATGAACAGACGAACTTCGTGTTGTAACGTTGAAAGCTTTAACCTTCGGTTCCTTCGAAATTCGTCTGTTGACCAACCAAAATTCGAATTTCAGTATGTCAGAAACATTAAATGCGGTTGGTAAACGGATAGTTTTTCAGAGTAACCGTTGGATAACTTCCCCAACGGATAGATTTAGTCTCTAACGGATATTTGAGACCTAAATCTATAAATACAACATCATTTGAAGTTGTGGGTATCGAATCAAACTTGTATACACTGAATTTATGCTAAATCTTCTTCTCAAAAGCTCTTACCCTCTCAACTTCTATATATACACTTAAACTTTCATATCTACTCTTTTCAAGAGAGTTATTTCATTGTAATCAATCTACTCTTCATCTGGAAGATAGATTTACTTGTGAGGGGTATTCACAAGGGGATTGAGAAGCACATAGTGAAAGTGCTTGGAGAGTTTGAGAGAGCTCAGAAACAGAGCATACTCGTTGTACTGCGGCCTTAGCAAGAAGCCCATTGAAATTCTTGCTGTATAGTGGATAAATCTCAAGAGGTGTCTTGGGGACTGGATGTAGGTCAAGTGGAAAGACCGAACCAGGATAAATTACTGAGTTTTCTTCTCCCTATCTTCACTTTTCAGCTTGCTCTGTTTTACGCATTATTTTCATTATACTGTGATATCTCCACTTACCTCACCTTGTGCAGAAAATTTTCAATCTTCCCAATTCACCCCCCCTCTTGGGAAGTCAGCCTTGCTAACAAGTGGTATCAGAGCCCGGATTCCCATTCAAAGGAACTCACAGTCCGGGAATTAAAATGGCTGGCTTTGGAGAGAGTATACTTCCTGAAGGAAACAACACTAACAGACCACCAGGCTTCAGTGGAGAGCATTATGGATATTGGAAGATGAGGATGCAGATCTACCTTCAATCAATTGACCTTGACATCTGGTCAGTGATTGAAAAAGGAGATTTCGTTCCAATGGCTCAAACAGAAGATGGAAGACACAAAGAGAAGCTGGAAGCAGAGTGGAATGATGAAGACAGAAGGAGAGTTCTACTGAACTTCAAAGCAAAGCATTGTTTGGTCAGTGCCCTTAACCAGGATGAATTCTACAGAGTCTCACAATGCTCCACTGCAAAAGAAATGTGGGATACTCTACAGATTGCACATGAAGGAACTTCTGGAGTCAGGGAAAACAAACTGAACACGTGCATTGGGGAGTATGAAAGCTTCAGAATGGCTGAAGGAGAAACTGTAAAGGAGCTCCAAAAGAGATTCACTCTTATTGTGAATCAACTGAAGAGCCTGGGAAAAGAATACACACAGTCTGAGAAAGTGAGAAAAATACTCAGAGCTCTACCTCTGGAATGGCAGCCCAAGGTGACAGCGATAGAAGAGGCCAGAGGAGAATCAATGGCTTCTGTCACAGCTCTCTTCGGCAGCCTTGAGGAATATGAAGGAAAGATCAAAGCACTCAAGGAAGCTGGGCTGGACAGAAAGAAGAAAGGCCTTGCCCTCAAAGCTGCTGATGAAAAGGAAGAAGAATCTGATGAAGGAGATGAGCTGAATGAGGAAACTCTGGCTATGATGGTCAGAAAATTCGGAAGATTCTACAGCAAGAAGAAGAGCAAGAGATTCTTCAAGAAAGGAGTAATTGGAGAAAGTAAGAAAGAGGCAAAAGAACCTGTAACTTGCTATGAGTGCAAGAAGCAGGGACACATTAAGTGGGACTGTCCCCAATTCATTAAGAAGCAGGAAAAAGAAAAGAAAGCTGCAGACAAAGGGAAGAAGAAGAAAGCCTATATCTCATCCATATGGGGCAACAGCTCAGATGAGGAAGAAGAAGATGAGGATGAGGTTGCCAACATTTGTTTAATGGCACTTGCCTCAGAAGAAGTCTTACCCTCATGCAGCAGTGATCAGGAAGAAGAGGTATATGAATCTGAACCTTCCTATTCTGAATTACAAGATGCATTTCATGAGCTTCATGATGAATTCATTAAAGTTGCTAAAGAACTGAAATTGGCAAAGAAAAGGATAAATAAGCTGGAATCCCAAAGCATAGTTTCTGAAATTGCCTCTTTGCCCACTACTGAATCTGTTTGTTGCACTTCATGCATTGAACTCAAGCAAACTAATGACTATTTAGTTAAAAGCATGTCTAGGCTCACTAGAGGCAAAGACATGTTGTTTGCATTAATGGGGAGCCAAAGAATATCACAAGGCAAAGCTGGTCTTGGCTATGATCCATGTGCTGTCAAGGAAAAGATTAGGAAGAAAAATCAGAATGCTTATATGAGACATTTTGTGCATGCTGAGAACAATAAAAAGAAAACTAATGCATTACATCACATTGAAACATATGATCAACCAAGGCATGCTAGACAAAAGTATTATCTGCACTGTTTTCTTCCTGCATCTCAATCTAGCAGTCCTTTCACTACCTGTCATTTCTGCAACAAAAAGGGACATATTTCCAGTTCTTGTGCCTTGAAGAAAAATGGGCTTGGCAGGAAAGTTGAATGGGTTCCCAAAGTTGCATCTGCATCTAGGGAAAAATATACTGACCTAAAAGGACCCAAGCAAATTTGGGTACCTAAAAGGAAAACGTAAACATTGTTTTGCAGGTCTGTCTCAAAGCTAAGAAAAGCAACAAATGGTATATGGACAGTGCCTGCTCAAGTCACATGACAGGTGATAAGGAGAAGTTCATCACCCTGAGAGACAAGAAAGGAGGAAAGGTGACCTTTAGAGGTGACCAATATGGCAAAATCATTGGTATTGGAATTGTGGGTAAAAATCCAGAAACATCCATTGAAGAGGTGCTGTTTGTGATTGGACTCAACCACAACCTGCTAAGCGTGAGTCAGACCTGTGACAAAGGAAACTGGGTGCTGTTTGACTCAAAGTTTTGCCTGGTCATCAGAAAAAGTGATCACAAAGTTATCCTCAAAGCTCAAAGGGATGGTAACTGCTATACTATTGATCTTGATGAACTTCCTCCCTTAGATTCTGTATGCTTAATTAGTCAGAATAATGATAGTTGGCTATGGCATAGAAGATTAGCTCATGTGAACATGAATCAACTGTCTAAACTAATTAAAAATGAGCTAGTAACTGGTCTACCAAAAATATCTTTTGAAAAGGATAAAGAATGTGATGCATGCTTAAGAGGAAAACAAACCAAATCATCATTTAAATCTAAAAATGTAGTTACCACAACTAGACCACTTGAATTGTTGCATATGGACTTAATTGGACCATATAGGGTGAAAAGTCTTGGTGGTAATCTGTATGTGCTTGTAATTGTTGATGATTATTCTAGATTTACTTGGACATTATTTCTTTCCTCCAAAAGTGATACCTTTGATGCATTTGCAACCTTAGCCAAGAAAGTGCAAAATGAGAAAGGTATTTCTATTGTGTCTATCAGGTCAGACCATGGAGGAGAATTTGAAAATGCATACTTCCTGGAGTACTGCAATGAGCATGGGATTGATCACAACTTCTCAGCACCAAGAACTCCTCAACAAAATGGAGTAGTAGAAAGGAAGAATAGAACTATTGGAGAGATGGCCAGAGCTATGCTAAATGAGAAGGAACTCTCCCAAGTATTCTGGGCTGATGCAGTAAATACAGCAAGTTATATCATAAACAGAGCTTACATCAGACCAATCCTTGGGAAGACTCCATATGTGCTGTACAAGGGAAGAAAGCCAAATCTGTCACACCTCCATGTGTTCGGGTGCAAATGCTTCATTCACAACAATGGTAAAGAAAATCTAGGTAAATTTGATGCCAAATCCGATGAAGGTATATTTCTGGGTTATTCAAGTAGGAGTAAGGCATATAGAATTTATAATAAAAGATCAAATGTAATAGAAGAATCTGTACATGTGGTTTTCATTGAAAATGAAACTGTTTCAAAACATACTATCAATGAGGATGATCTTACTTTCAATTTTGAAAAACTAGGAATTTCTGATAAGAGTAAAACTGAACCTCCAAAGATATCTGAATCTGTTAATATAGAGGAAGATATCCAGGAGCAAGAGTTTGATGAAGAAAACAATGAGGAAACATCTCAAGAACTTCCTAGAGCTTGGAGATATCAAAGGAATCATCCTGTTGATCAAGTAATAGGGAATGTTCTAGAGAGAGTCAAAACCAGAAAACAGTTAAGAGAACAGATGCTCAACTGTGCTTTCATTTCTCAAATAGAACCCAAATGTACTGAAGAGGCCTTAACTGATGATTACTGGATTTTGGCTATGCAAGATGAATTAAATCAATTTGAAAGAAATCAAGTTTGGGATTTAGTGTCTAGACCCAAAAATCATCCTGTTATTGGTACCAAATGGGTTTTCAGAAATAAACTTGATGAATCTGGAACAATAATCAGAAATAAAGCTAGACTAGTTGCTAAAGGGTATAATCAAGAAGAAGGTATTGATTTTGAAGAAACTTTTGCACCAGTAGCTAGATTAGAAGCTATAAGAATACTACTGGCATATGCATGCATGAAAAATATTTTATTATATCAAATGGATGTAAAAAGTGCTTTTCTGAATGGATATATCATGGAAGAGGTTTATGTTGATCAACCTCCAGGTTTTGAGGACTCTACAAAACCAAACCATGTTTATAAACTGAAGAAAGCTCTCTATGGTTTAAAACAGGCCCCTAGAGCATGGTATGAGAGACTGAGCAATTTTCTAACTGAAAAGGGGTTTAACAGAGGCAAAGTTGACACAACCTTATTTACTAAGAAAGAAAATAAAGATTTACTAATTGTTCAAATCTATGTTGATGATATTATTTTTGGTGCTACTAATGAGGTTCTTTGCAAGGAATTTTCTAAGTTAATGCAGGGAGAATTCGAGATGTCTATAATGGGTGAACTCAATTTCTTCCTTGGATTGCAAATCAGACAGCTAAATGATGGTATCTTCCTCAGTCAATCCAAGTATCTAAAGGAGCTGTTAAAGAAGTTTGGTATGGAGAATGCCAAGCCAATGGGAACACCTATGGCTACTGCAACCAAACTGGACATGGATGAGAATGGGAAGATGTTTGACATTACTCAGTACAGAAGAATGATCGGATCTCTGCTGTACCTAACTGCCAGCAGACCTGACATTATGTTCAGTGTCTGCATGTGTGCAAGGTTCCAATCATGCCCCAAAGAAACCCATGCAACAGCTGTGAAAAGAATTTTTAGATATCTTATTGGAACATCACAGATGGGTCTTTGGTATCCAAAAGGCAATGGAGAAGATCTCAAAGGATACACTGATGCTGATTTTGCAGGATCCAAAACTGACAGAAAAAGCACAAGTGGAGCCTGTCAGTTTCTTGGAGGATCCCTGGTCTCATGGTTCAGCAAAAAGCAAAACAGTGTGGCCTTATCCACTGCAGAAGCTGAGTATGTTGCAGCTGGAAGCTGTTGTGCCCAAGTCATCTGGATGAAACAGCAGCTTGAAGATCTTGAGGTTAAAATGAAAGAGACACCAATCATGTGTGACAACCAAAGTGCTATAAATATCACCAAGAATCCTGTCATGCATTCGAGGACTAAACATATTGAAGTTAGGCACCACTTCATAAGAGATCACGTTCTGAAAGGAGAAGTTAGATTGGAGTACATCCCAACAGAGGATCAAGTTGCTGATATACTCACAAAGCCTCTATCAGAAGACAGACACTGCAAAATAAGGAGAGAATTGGGAATGGTAAATCCCAATGAATTGTAAGTCATTTCTGTGCAAGTCCGTCTTTAGAACTTTTAATATTAGAATAAATTCTAACTTGAGCATCGGAGTATGTTTTAGTATAATTTCAGGTGCTCCTTGTGAAAATCAATGGCTAAAAGTTTGAAAGATTGGAGCACTCCAGATTGGAACAACCAGAAAATGAAGAGAATGATAATTATTCGGAGTTCTGGATCCATTCTGTAAGTTTTTAAAGTTGAAATTTGTATGTTGTTTGAATACTAGAAAAATCTCTTTGATAATCTATGTTTTTGAACTAGTCAACGTGGTCAACATTCGAATTTTGGTTGACTAACAGACGAACTTTGGCCTGTTATGTCTTGGAACAGTTCTCGGTTATGCCTCGAAATTCGTCTGTTGATGCTTGAAAATTCGAATTTTCAAAGACAAAAAAAAAAAAATATATATTTTCAACGTCATAGTTGTTCATCATTGCTATATGAAGCATTACTTCTTAACATACGAATGTTGAACAATCTTGACAAAAGTTGAAAAATTCGAATTGTCAAGCTCAAAATTCGTCTGTTGAACCATGTTCTTGTTGATTGTATCACTAAAAGATGAAGTTCTGAATGCTTAATTCGTCTATTGACTGTTGATTTGATTATTGTCTGCCTTTTTCTTTTCAACATTCAAATTTTGTTGGAACAAAATTCGTCTGATGTGCTTGTATTGTTTGTTTCAAGCCACTGTCAGACGAACTTTCAAGATGAAAATTCGTCTGTTAGTAAGCTGCGCTGAATGGTTTAACTTGTAACTGCCCGAAGTTCGAATTTTGACCTCTCAAAATTCGTCTGTCAGACGGTTACACACGTTAAATGCGTCAGTTTTCCACAGAACAGACGCAACCCTATTTGTAACCTCTCTAAGTCTGTTCTGATTCTCTCTTCAATCCTCTTAACTTCTGTCCAAAAACCGTCTTTTTCCACCGATTAAACTTCCTTTCGCATCATATAAACCCATTCTCAGCCACATTCTGCTTCATTCAACCGAGAAATGGCAAGAGTTAAAATTCCTGGAACAGGAAAAGCTGTGGCCCGTCCGAAAAGGAATGTTAAATCACAATATGCTACCAAAGAAGGAGAGAAATCAAAGAGAAAAGCCGAACCCAGTAAAGCTACTCCCTCTAAACGCCAGAAATCTTCATCCAAAGTAGAATCCCAGAAATCTGGCCCCTCCTCTTCAAAAAGTGCAGAACCGTCTGCTCCTGCTGCTGCCTCTTCTGCCTCTTCCAGTACTGAATCTGGAGAGTTTGAATTGACTACACTACCACTATGGAGCACTCCTGAGATTCAAGAAGAGTACACTACCAAGTTTTCCAACAAAAAGGTAATCAAGCCTCATTGTGTGAATGTGGAACAATTTCTGATTTCCAACAATTTTGATGCTGCTATATGGTTGTTAAGATATAAAAATTTGTTGGAAATTGCTGAAAGATATGATGATGAAGTAGTGAAGACTTGGTATGCGTCTCTTAAGTATAATAGCAAGAAGATGAAATGGGAGGTCACCTTGAGATCAAGGACCATTTGGCTTGCTGATGAAACATTCAATGAGGTGTTAGAAATCCCAGGACAAGATGGGCTAAAAGTTGACTTAACAGCCTCTGGGTATATGGATGAGGCAAGCACAGCAGATAAAGAAGGTGGATCCTTTCTGTACTACAAGGAGAGCACCATTTTGGACACCTTATTCAGAAGAAGGGAGAACAGGCCAACAATAAATCTGTTGAAGCCCACAGACCTAAGTGTACAAGTCAGAATCCTGCACTACATAGTGTCAAGGATCATTTTCAACAAGGGTGGTAGCTTCAATCTGATAACAAGGGCAGAGGCTCATGTGATGACTGCTATTATTCGTGGGAAGCTGATCAATATGGGTCATATCATCCTTCAGCGAATGATAAAGGCAAGGGATCAGAGGAAGGATTCCACACTCCCCTATGCTGCAATTGTTTCAAGAATCATGCAGCATGCTAGGATTCAGCACATTGAGAAAGGGAAAGGGAAACTCACTGAGGCATTCAAGGAGGAGGAACTGCAAAGAATGGGCATTGAGAAAGATGAAGGACGATAGGTTGGAAAGGGAGCAGGAAAAACTGAAGACCTGTTCTTTGTCCCTGATGCATCCCTCCAACAAGAAGGCACTTCTGAGGCCCCTGAAAGATCCTTACCTCAGCCTTCCCAGACAATTCCATCTCCCTCCAGGCCTACTCACCCTCCTTCCACTCCCTCCTCGCGAGCCAAGCCAACTAAGATCACTGAGTTGTTTGACAGTCTGTCAACACTCATTCTCAGCATTAAAGATGAGCAAAATGCCAAATTTGCTCATCTACAAGATCAGATCCATCAGTTGGCAGTGAATATGAAGGTGGTGGCTGATGCATATGAAGAGATAAGAAATGCAATTCCTACCACTTCAGCTCCACCTCAGCCTGGTGTCCCTGAGCCTACTCTGTCTCCATCCCCTGTGCCTCCAAGTCCCTTTGAGATTGCCTCCTCTGACCATGATACTGATATGGATGGTGATGGTGCTATGAAAACACCAAGTCCTGGTCCACCCTTGGACTATGGATTAGAAGGAGAAGGTCTTCAAGAATCAAGCCCTCTTGAGCCAATGCAAGAAGATGCTCTGGATTCAATTCTGTCCATTCAAGAATCAGAGCAAGTTGAAAGACTGGTTGAAGCCATTTCAACCTCTTCTGTGCCAGAAGGAGCAAGCAATGTGGAAAGGAGCATTGTGCCTGTTGTAGATCATCTTGCCATTGCTCACAATGCTCTGCTGCTAGCTCAAAGGAGAAGGCTGGAAGAAATGTTTCCTCCTACTGAACCACCTTCTCAATCTATTGCTGCTTATGGGCTTTCAGAGCACCAAAGAGCTCAACTAGCTCTTTCTAGGCAGGAAATGCAAGTACTGCTTGAGGTCTCTGATGATGATGAAGAACCTGCTGAGCCCCCTGCACCAGTTCAGCCAGAGATTCCTTTTGCTCCTGTCCCCCTTCGTGCTGTTCCTATCACTCAGATACCTCCTCCAATGGACTTTGTTGGACTTCCTGATGATGCCAAAAAGGGGGAGAAGATAAAGCAAACTGGGAAGCAAACTGGGACCAAGCAAGCTGGAAAATCTGCTGAGCCATCTGGAAAAGGAAAGACTTACAGCAAGAAGCCAAAGAAGAAGTGATGACTTAGATCTTAGGCTGATTATTCTTGTTGTATCTTGTTTTATTTGGGTGTTTTGTATTTGGTTGTTTGATTTTAAGAACTACTCTTTAATTGGAATTTGTATTACAATAGTTTGGTGATATATAGTATGTTCTTGATTGCAATATTTTGGGCGTTAAATCTCTTCACTTAATCTGTTATTTTGATATCTTATGCATATGTTGAGGGGGAGCTTATGAAAGCAAACCCAAGTACTAATCCAGTTTGTGAGTTGTTTTGTCATCATCAAAAAGGGGGAGAATGTTGATGAAAGAGTTTTGATGATTTTAAACCAACACTCAAGATCTTGGATTGAAGATATCAAAGGAGATCAAAGCTGTTCCAAGTGAAGATTTTCTGAGTATTTGCTGTCAGATCTCTTGTAGGATCTTTAGTTTTTGTTATGATTGGGTAAAAGGTTTTGATTTGAAGAAAAGATGTTTTCAAACTTTGATTTTATGTTAAATCCTTGAATATTTGAAAAACACCCACAAACAGACGAAGGTTAAAAGTTTAAACTAAACTGTCAAGTTAGAAATTCGAACTTTGCCTTTGGAAATTCGAATTTCGAGCTAAAACTGATTAAGTCTGAAGAGATGGCTCTCTGTCAGACGAATTTTGGTGGTTCAAAATTCGAATTTTCATCTAGTCTGAAAGAAGCCTTTCTGGTGACAAACGAACTTCACACTTCCAAAATTCGAATTTCAAGTAAAATGAAGTTTGTGAAAACCAAAGAAATTCGTCTGAAACCATGACAAAGTGCATCTGAAATCAAAAGATATTCAGCTTGAAAAATGCTCTCTGACAGACGAATTTCGAGATTCCAACACTCGAATTTTCATATAAGTCTGAAAGAAGCTTCTTGACAACAGACGAACTTTGAGTCTTCAAAATTCGAATTTCAGACAAAACAAAACTTGAGAAAATAGAAGAAATTCGTCTGAAACTATGTTAAAGTTCATCTGAGATCAAGAATGAGTTAAGTCTCAAAATTGCTCTCTGACAGACGAATGTCACCCTTTCAAAATTCGAATTTCGAAGAAAGTAAACTACTGTGTCTCTTTATACGTTCAATGGACAGACGAATTTTGGATACCAAAATTCGAATTTCGAAGACACTGTAGCAAATTGAAAATACTGTTCACACTTAACCAAAAATCTTTCTTCTTGAAAATTCGTATGTCACATTGTGAAAATGTTTTATAAGTTTCAAAATTCGAATTTCACTTCATGAACAGACGAACTTCGTGTTGTAACGTTGAAAGCTTTAACCTTCGGTTCCTTCGAAATTCGTCTGTTGACCAACCAAAATTCGAATTTCAGTATGTCAGAAACATTAAATGCGGTTGGTAAACGGATAGTTTTTCAGAGTAACCGTTGGATAACTTCCCCAACGGATAGATTTAGTCTCTAACGGATATTTGAGACCTAAATCTATAAATACAACATCATTTGAAATTGTGGGTATCGAATCAAACTTGTATACACTGAATTTATGCTAAATCTTCTTCTCAAAAGCTCTTACCCTCTCAACTTCTATATATACACTTAAACTTTCATATCTACTCTTTTCAAGAGAGTTATTTCATTGTAATCAATCTACTCTTCATCTGGAAGATAGATTTACTTGTGAGGGGTATTCACAAGGGGATTGAGAAGCACATAGTGAAAGTGCTTGGAGAGTTTGAGAGAGCTCAGAAACAGAGCATACTCGTTGTACTGCGGCCTTAGCAAGAAACCCATTGAAATTCTTGCTGTATAGTGGATAAATCTCAAGAGGTGTCTTGGGGACTGGATGTAGGTCAAGTGGAAAGACCGAACCAGGATAAATTACTGAGTTTTCTTCTCCCTATCTTCACTTTTCAGCTTGCTCTGTTTTACGCATTATTTTCATTATACTGTGATATCTCCACTTACCTCACCTTGTGCAGAAAATTTTCAATCTTCCCAATTCACCCCCCCTCTTGGGAAGTCAGCCTTGCTAACATGGTAGACATGAAAATGAGAAGGTAGAAATCGGCAGAATGAAAATGAATGATGCTATAATTATCCAAATTCCATGTAAGTTTGCATGTAGAACCCTTTTTAATAATTTAATTTAAGAGATGCATCTCAAATTATGGTGTTTATTATTTCCTATTTTAGCATTATAGTTAAATTTGCCAAAATTGGTATTCATTATTTGTCCCCTTCTCAAAATTGGTGCATATACAATTACTAAATTTGCCAACTATGTTATCTCTTACTTTGCTATGTATTGTAATATAGCAGGAACTTGGAGCTGTAATTAAAAAGATTGTGGTGTGACAGTTGGAAGCATTAGGAGCCGTTAATTATAAGGTATGTTATGTTATCTAACCTAGGGGAATTTTTGTAGAGAAGAATTAGGTGTTACAAGAAGTAGACCTATGAACTTTTACTTTTTCTCAAGAGTAGTTAGCAAATGTGAATGGTTACCCCAGCAATTTAGATGGTGTGCTTATTGCTGCATCAAATGGTTCTGCAATACCAAACAAATCTTTTCTTGATTTAGTTAATCAAAAGATTCATCATATGCATCCATCAAATATTAAACAAGGTTGGTAATATTTTCTGGGGTTATGCCAATCCATGCTGGTATATAAAGCTACACAGAAATGAAATGAAGTCATAATAGGCACAAAAATCCAATATGCCATAGTGGGACTGGGAATTTCTTATAGTTAGGGAATTAGGATCCTCAAAATTACTTTATCTGATAAAGTTGGAGAGAATTAAAAATAGAGGATTGATGGATGAGTTTGGATTGAGTTATTTCATACAAAAATCTTAGTCATTTGGTTCATGGTCGATCTATATTTTTAATTGAATGTATAAAATGATTTTTCCTTCCTAAAATGACTTACTATTCTCTATATCTAACAATGTGTGATGAAGTATTGATCTATCTGCTAAGTCTTTGGAGACAATAGAGATGTTCCATGTTTGAGTAAACTATTGTTGCTTACCTACATCCCTAAGAACGAAGCAATAATATGGAAAATACATTTAATTTGTTATTGATCAATTCTGTTGCCTCTGAACAAGTCTTTTTTAGATGCATAAAATTCAATCATCTTTTTTGGTTTCAATTTGTGCCTCCAATTTTTTTCAAGTCTACCTAAATTTGTTCCTTCTATAATTTCCTGGTCTCAAAGTCCCTTAAATCAGTTAAGCACCTGTGCATTAATTTTATGAGTCAAGAATTATCCTTTGTTAATGGCTAGATACAAAGTTGCTTTGGCTTCGGCTGCTGGTTGTACTACAATATTAAATGTAACACCTTACTTTTAGACTTATTTTCCATGAATTAGACTCCTTTTAAGTCTAATTATACTTGATTCTAAACTTGAATCACATAAGAATGAAAATCAGAATTTCAAAAATTTTCAGTTACTATTCATATGGTAGTTTCCACTTTGCCAACTGAACTTTGAAAATTCATAACTAATTCTATAAAAATAATATAATAGTGATTCAAGTCTCTAACAATATATAAAAACCTTATTTACATGGAAAAAATATGAAACAGATCATTCTCTTGACCAATTCATACAATTTATTTCTCAAATATTTGCTGTATATTTGGTCATTTTTTCTTTCCCAGGATTTTGGCCTTATATTTAAAAATTCATATCTCACTCAACCATGAGCCAAATCAAACATTATTTACGTCATATGAAATCCCTGTGAGTCTATTTATATAAATATTTTTCTTCTACATTTATTCAACTTGTACAGGACATGGTGTTAACTTAAATCATAAAGGGTCAGAATTCTACTTTTGCTGGAACAGTTTTGGGAAAACCTCCATATCTCCTATCATATAGCTCCAATTACTTCCAAATCAGTGGCATATGAAACTCAAAATATAAACATTTCCATAAATATAAACCACTGAATTTTTGGAGCTTTGTACGATTTTATATAAGCTTTTGAATTTTCCAGTACTTACTTTCCAGTTTTCAGTTTTCCCATTCTTGCCCTGTTCTGAACCCTGAATTAGAAAATTCACCATTAATTGTACCCAACTCCAAATGGGGTGAATTAGATGTCATATTAAAGCTGGAGATTCCCTATATCTGGTATAAAAATATCATAAACTTACCTTCACATTAAGTATAGCACAAGGGTGAATGAAACAGACATGTTGGGAAAATGCCCTGTTTCAGTCTACATTGCAATTTCCTTGCCAAAACCCTTGCAAATGAACTCATTTTGGCATGTAACTTGGTAGAATATAACTTCATATCCCAACATACAGAACTGGAAATTTTCATACACTTTCTACAACATTAACATATTATTCACTATTTTATAATTTCATACAAAGCAAGACACGAATAACCATTCACCCTATAACACAATGGCTTGCAACATCATTTCCTTCTTCATGCCTTTTGATCCTTCCTTAACTCTTTTGCATTGGTTTTCCCTAGCATGGTTAGTCATTGAAGGGGGGTGAGATTCAAAGAATCTCAGTAGCATCATCCAATCACACACATATATCATCACATTTCACATAGATTATCAAGCAAACTCATCAATTCATATAATGCCATAACAATTTTATGAAAATTTCGGCAGAGTTTCACTTTGTAAATTGGGCATTCCGGAGCTTCAAGCCCCTTTAAACAACTCAGCCAACAATCAATGGACATTACAAAATATTAATCATGGCATCAAACAAGTCATAGAGTTCACAAACATTCATAAGACAATATAATGCATAGAATGGAAATATGCTACCTTTATGTATTCCCTTCCTTTCCAAACTTTGTGCACCTATTATTTGGCTTGCTTAAGCTTCCTTGAACCTATACATATCATCATTTAATCCATTTAGCCACTGATTTTCGGAATTATACAATGCCATGCACACTAAACCCTAACTTTTTCACTTAGTGTTCCTTTGATCTTTCTTTGTACAACACACTTGTTCTTAAGATTTTGGACCATGGGGAATCCATTTTTGGGGTCAAAATCATGAAATTCCCTTTCCTTTTCAAACCCTAAATAGGCAGAAATTTCATAAAAATGTAGAAAAAAAACTATCCGATCAATTTGAAATCAAATGCCATATTCTTAATCCTTGAAGCCTATACATCATTTTTCATGGATCACTTTTTTCATGGCTTAATTTTCTCTCTCTAGGCTGAAACTTTCAGAGGTGAAAGAGGAGAAAATACTCCATAAAACACCACAATACTCAAGTATGTAAAAGGTGGTGACCATAGAAAACTACCTTAGAAGTTTGAGGGCCAAACTTTTCTTATTTCTCTTGCTTCTTGGCTTCAATTTCTTTTCGTGCTTCTCTCCTCTTCTTGCTGCAGTTCCAGACGTGATGAAGGCTGAAGAAGACGTGCTGAAACTTTAACTAAGGTGATTAAGTGTTAAACAATAATAAAGTGACTTTTATTAATTAAAACTTTGACTTTGCTTGCTTTTTGACTAATAAAGCTTTTGTCAAAATTCCCTTGGTATCCATTCTTCACTTCATACGTAGCTCACTTCCTTTTTTGGCCAAAAATTGCATCATAACTTTAATGGACCAAAATACCCTTTACCGATTAAATTTACCCGTACCGATTAAGTATTTTTGCCAAGATTGTCATTAAATTGGTACAGGACTATACAGTAATTATTTTTTGTCCAAAATCATTATCTAGACCCAAAATATATTTTATTAAGGTCCAATCATTTTTCTTGGATCAATACTGCATTTTCCTGCAGTCTAAACTGACTTTTATCGGGTAAAATATTAATATTAAACCCTAATTACCCAATAAATATTATTTTGACCTTAATAAATTCCATACTATATTTCATTGGGTCTAACTCATTAAAAGCTTCATTTTGACTATAATTTCTCATATTTACAAAAATGCCCTTGACCCGGGGCTAATTTATAATTCTTAAAACTTTCGGGTCCTTAGGTGTAATTTTCCCCAAGACATTTCTAATACTCTCCCACGTAATTTAATGAATTTAGGGACATGAATGTCCTTTTCCTAATTCTTTGGGGGCAAAAATATAATTTCTCATTTTTCCATCCAACCGGGAAAAATGACCTCTTTGCCCTTCTTCACGCTTAACGGTATCTCTCTATTTTTTCCAATTCCTCATGCATTTTATGATATCAAAATTTATTCCTTGGGATTTAAATACAATATTCATATTTTTCTTCTAATATGAGAAATGACCGTTTTGCCCTTAAGCCGGGTCAAAAATATAATTATCCATTCTTTCGGGCACTTTCTTGTAATTTCACCCAAAGACCAATTTTTTATTATTTCCTTTTCACTATTCACATTAACTTTCAAATTGGTCTATCTCTCAACTTAGACCTCCCGGGCATGCAATACTTATACCATTACGCTCAGCTTGGAGCGGGCTTTCATTCAAGTGGTATATTGCATATTTTTCGGGGTAAGTTCTGGAATTAATTTATGCTAAGAACCTTATGAAAAATTAATTCCAATTAAGGACCTAACATATCTTCTTCAGAAAATTAGATGAGAAATTAATTCCTTCTAAAGCCTGATTATATATAACATTTTCGTTTCACTTCGTTTCTCATCTTTTATTCATTCTATAGCATCCCATAAAAGTTGGGATATTACATTAAAGCCTTCCCAATTGGCATCTGTGTATGTCCTTGTCAAATGTCAACCAATGGAAACTTGTTTCTTTGTTACATCAGTTTGTCATTCTGTATTATTTCAAGACTTGTGTGGAGCTAGCTGATATCTGTAGAGAAGTGGATCTTCCTCCAGGCGTCTTAAATATTCTCACTGGATTAGACCCTGAAGCTGGTGCTCCTTTTGGCATCCCATCCTCATATGGACAAGGTTTATTTGTCTTTAGTTTGTAGTAGAATTGAAATAATATGTGGTTGTATCTTTTCTATCTCTGTAACTATTGTCACTTTGAGGTCTAAATTTGTAATGCTTCCATGACATCATGATTGATATTTAAGTTTGCACCAAATTTCCTTTATTGGAAGTTTGAAAGATAAAGGAGAATGATAAACACTTGCACTCACACTCTAAATTCTCCGTCATATCATTTAATATCAATTTTTTGGTTTATTGGCAGCCTATTTTGCTAGAGCTTGGTGGGAAAAGCCCAATCATTGTTTTGAGGATGTTGACCTCAATAAAGGTCAGTAATGTTTTATATTTAGTTAAGTACTTATGGACAGCCTATGTTATTTTGAATTGTGGAATCACATTTCCTTTAGAGTCTTTTATTGTGGATGAGTAAATTTTTGGCATTTAAAACTTTTTGCAGAGTTTAAACAAATACTAGTGTGTAATTTAATATTTTATTGATCCATTGTCCATGATTTTGAACAGCTATTGAATGGACCCTCTTTGATTGCTTCTGGACAAATGGTCAAATATGCAGTGTAGCATCCCGACTTCTTGTACATGTAAGTTTAATAGATGCTCCATCACAAACGAGAATTAGTATTTGAAGCTCACTTCTCCTATTTTTCTTGCACTTATTTTTGCAGAACAAATGGGAAGGATTGTGTCAACAAAGAATAGGATAGAGTTTGATCTAAAGAACTTTGGATGCTTAGGAATGAATTTGGATAATTAATGTTTCAGAGTGAGCTATTTTGTGAGCAAATTCAGCGACTACAAAACAAGGTACTTTTATCTCCTCCATTATATACATATCCAATCAAACCCTATTGCTTCCATTATGCTTTTCCACGTTCTTCTTCTTAATTAATGCCTTACAGTTGCATTTTTTATACTTGACTTCAGGAAAGAAATTTGCTCCAACAGAAAGCCACCTTAAGTCAAATGGTGAGTTTTTTTTAAAAAAAAATCCTAAGTTTTTTTCTCATGAAGTTTTTACATAGACATTAACTTCAACTTACTGTCAATGTTGCAGCTTATTATTAATGTTGTTGCTGTAGTTTCCTCTGGTGATGTCCCACTAAATGCAGTACAGGTACCCACTGTTTCAATCACTCTCTCACTTGCATTAATTTATTTTGGCTGACTTTTTCAATTCTCTTTAGTGCTTATACATGCATCTTGTACTACCAATGTCTGATGTATATATTTCTTGCTTAATTGAATTATTACTTTTTGTGATTCACTGTCATTGAAGAATTTTTGTTCTACCCACTAAATATAGGGGCAAGGAAAAAACGGAATTTTATTTTTTATTTTTTGGCCCAAAAAGGAGTTTTAGGAACGTTTGTTAGAAAAGCATTTTCAAAAGTTTCAGGAACATTTGACAATCGCTTTCAAAATATACAACAAACGTTTCTAAAACTTATTTTCTACGTCGGTTGAAAAGCAACCGATGTAAAAAATCAATTTCTACGTCGGTTATATAACTGACGTAGAATTGCTTATTTTTTACGTCGGCTGGATCTACGTCACCTCCACAACCGATGTAAAAAATCAAAAAGAACTGACGTAAAAAATGATTTTTACAGTAGTGTACTTTTTTATCAGCAAAAACAAAAAACAAGTCAAAAAGAAAAAATATTGGACACTACAAAAGGAGTTCTTTTGAGATAGGATAATAAACTGATTCTAGTTATAAGTTTACTTTAATTCTGTACTCATAAAGTGATTTTACGCAGTGAAAGATAACTTTACCAACCCAAGTATAAAGTAATCGATACATGGTATTACCAGATTGGGAAATATTATGCAGTATCTTGGAGATATTATCCTCTCATTGGGGATGCCACATGGCAGCCATGTGCTCAATTTTTGAGTCTTAAACTTGAAGGGCAAGTTTTGGTTAAAGTTAATCAAGGTAATTAGTAAAATTAAGCTTGATAAGTGTTTGATTAGTGGCCTATAAATACCCCTCAAGTTTTGGATGAAATTCACACAGAAAAGAGAGAGGAAACTCTATCAAAATTGAGAGAGAAGAGGTAGCCAAGTGAAGGAAGAAAATGGAGAAGGAAAAGGAAGAAGAAAAACCGAAGGAAAATCTGTAAGAGCTAGTTCATGACTTTAATGATTTCTAGCATAGTTCTTGGGTTTTATGAGCTAGTTTTTATGAAATTCTTTCCTTCCCAACCTATATCCAATTTCAACCTAGGTGTGTTTATGAGAGGAAAGATGTTTTAAAACCATAAAATTTTGATTAGATATGAGATTTTGCAAAAGGAAGCAAGTATGGAATGATTTAAGCAAGTTTTGAGAAAAACATATTTCTCTCCCCTTATGGCTGAGTTTGGACAGACCAAAAGTATGTCTTGGAGTGGGAATCTCATGTTTTTTATGCCAAAAATAGATTCCCCATGGTCAAAAATCTTAAAAACAAGTATGAAATTCAAGAATAAGTTTAAGATAGAAAGTTTGAGTATTTAGGGTTTCATGGATGTATATTAAGTTATACCTAGAAATTAGTAGCTTAAACAAGTGCTTATTGATACCTAGGGACTTAAAAAAGCTTGGGAAAGCTAAAAGAAGCTTTAACTTAAAGAGGAAAGCCAAGTAATATCACCAAAGATAGCTAAGTTTACTATGATCCTTTATGTTCTTTCATTTTATTTCTATGATGATAATATGATGCCATATTGTATTTGTGATTTTCTTTGATTAGCTTTAGCTATAAAACCAATCAAATTTTATTGATTTATGTGATTGTGAGTTGTTTTGTGAAATGATTAGCTTAAATGCATTAAATGTAACTTTCTACTGAGATTGTCCCAATCTCATCCCCTC
Source organism: Adenanthera pavonina (assembly GCA_026686845.1). Classification (NCBI taxonomy): domain Eukaryota; kingdom Viridiplantae; phylum Streptophyta; class Magnoliopsida; order Fabales; family Fabaceae; genus Adenanthera; species Adenanthera pavonina. Next base: position 22,281,152 of record JAIVEN010000009.1, read on the forward strand.
AAGCATCCCAAATGATTAGGCACAAGCAATGGCCAGGAGATCAAGGAGTCAAAGAGAATGAAGGAGAGAATGATGCTTGATGATGATTTCACGCTATGATTCCATATTTTGAAATAATGAATAAAAAATATGTATATGCATATGCATCTGTGCCCTTGTGCTATTAAGTTCTTTTGAGCATTGTGAAATATTTGGCATGGATTTAGAACATGGAATGATCATGTGAGCTTATTATGAAGTCTACTTTACCATTTTATGTTGCTAGAAGTTTATTTTGTAGCAAGGAAAGTAAAGTCAACACTGTTTGACCAAAACAGGGTAAGTAAGTTAGGTGTTATATATGCTCTGAAAGCAGAGATAACAATCTTTCCATAATCTTTTCAATGAGATAAAGAATACTTAATTTGGACACATTTACAGTTTATAGTGTAATTTTAAATTTGAGGATCAAAATTGGATAGTGAAGTGAAAGCTATGAATTTTACTATATGTATTATTTTTTTAAAAGCGATATAAAATAGTATAGGTCTCCAAAAATTTAGTGGTTTAAAGTTATGAGAAATCTATGTTTTGAGTTTAATATGGTTTGAGTTCAATTGGAGCTATACAATGAGAGATATACATGTTTTCCTAAAACTGTTCTAGTAAGAGTAAGGTTCTCACCCTTAGTGATTTAAGTTGAAGTCATGACCTACAAAAGTTAAATAAATGTATAAGAAAAATGTACTATGAAGTTGACATACAGAGCTTTCCAATGCATAGAGAATGCATAATTTGGATTAGTATAGACTTAGATATGAATTTTTGAAGTTAAGCTAGAAAACCTGGAACAGAATTATTGACCATTTGAATAGTGAATCTTTAAGCAATAAACTATATGAATTGATCTAGTTAAATTCAAGTTTCATATTTTTCACTTGTAGAGCATGTTTCTAGCTTCATTTAGAGTCTTGAACCACACCAATATGAGTTTCTTGGATATAGTTATGATTTTGCAAAGTTTGTCCAGAAAACATTTTTTATTTTAATTGTTTTGGATCTTTTGATGATTCAAACTTCTAATAAGATCCATTTGGACAATAAATATGCTATACTACATGGGAAAATGTGTATTGAAGTAAGGTGTTACAGTTAGTCACTTTTGAAATGACTATTTCAATCCTAAGTATCCAAAATCTCCACACAGAGGTATTTTGAGTTGTGGTTGGTGCCATGGATAAATGATGAGTACGTAGAATGACGTGTAGACTTTAAAATTGGGTCAACTAATTGGAGGTCGGAGTGAGGAGTCATGCATGTCAGAAGTTAGCCAAAAACATCAGCAACAAGCTTATGCTTCTACTATCAATAGAGCCGCAGCACCTAGATCCATGGCCACAATGCTGTGTCATTCAGTTTCCATTCTTCTTTTGTCCAAGAGCTTCTCATGCCACGGCACCAACTGGTCATGCCACGACTCGTGTCTGTAAGTCTTCTCTTATTGTGTTTTGCATCGTAGTGCTAAGGTTGGTCCTTATCGTTGTAGGATGTTACAGTTTTCTTGTATCTCCGTAAGTACATTTCTTACAAGGAATGGAAGGACACATAGACATGTGGCAAGAAAGAAGGATGAAGTAACAAAAGGAATCTTTCAAAGGTGAGAAATATAGGTAGGAGAAGTTGTAAGTGTTTTCAACTCTAATATATTAGATTGTGCTCAGAACTAGTTAGATATGAAGTGAGGAAAAGGTAAAATATCTATCATGGATCAAGCTATGAGGATTTCATATATCCTCAAGTTCACAAGACAGATGGTATAAACCTTTTAGGCAGAGATCGACTTAAGAAGATTAAATTACTGATCCTCACAACCAACACCTTCCTCAAAAAAAAAAGTACACGAGGGCAGCCAGTATTACAATTTTAGAGAAAAAAGTAAATTTTATAGAAATTACCTTTATTTCTTCCTTCCAATCTCATTTCTTCAGTAATCATATTTATAACTTCCTCTCTTCCAATTGGACTTCTAAAGTCGGAGGTAGAATATTAGAAGGCAGAATGTGAACGGCATCAAAATGGTTATTAAATTTGCAAGAAAGAGTCCCAAATGAGATCATGCGAATGTGATGCTAAGCCCATTGGTGTGTAGGGAAAAAATTAACGGGGGACAGGTTACCAATATTTATTGACATACTAAATTAAGAGGAAATAAAATATAAAGAATTTTGACGCCATGCTATGTATATTTTATTGTCCAAAGAGATAACAACACATTTGAGAGAGAATCTCAACTCATTCCGACGGATATTCCCAGCTCACTCATCAGATTCATATGATTACTCTCATGAAAAGTTTTAAATCTTTCAAGCTTAACCACTACTCTTCTTTTCAGGATAAAATATTTTTAGGAAACGGATGGTAGAAATAATTGAGAAGATGCAAGGAATTTGCCAAGGATAGAAACGATAGGGGAAGAAGAAACCAAGTGATTCAACAAACAAAATATATGAGAGTGATGGCCGATCATAATAGATAGAGATAAACTCGAATTAATGGTGTACTCATTTTTCTCAGTCTGACCATTGGTAACGGCTGGCCATGTTTTACGTATTTGCATGTTTAGAATTAATGATATGAGAACTTGACTCTGTTATATTAAATAAAATTTTTCGTCCACCCTCCAACTACTCTCACTCGGAAGAGCATGTGAAGAGACCATATACAAGATGTACATGTCGCAAACAGATGTAAAGTCCGGAAGCAGATAGAATCAATTTCAACATAAAATATGAATAGGGAGCCATACTGTTCAGGAGCTATAAAATGTGTGGTTTCTCACATACTCCGTTGAAATGTTTCGGACCAACTCTAAATCTCTAAAAAGTAATAATGCTTCGCATATAAATTTGAGGGCTAGAGTTGTGAAGAAGGCAGATGAAATCCCCTCAAATCTCTTCCCTCTTTCGTCCATTTTTATTCAGCCAACAATCCAGTCAAATATAAAAAGCCTAACAACTCTCAATATATTCCCTCCCGCTAGTAGCCAATTAATTAATATTAATTATATTATTAATAAATTAAAGAGCTAGTAGAGGATGGTGGGTATGCATAGTACGTGAAACATTCTGCAGAGCAGCGAAGTCTGATAATTGGAGAAAATAGGCCAAGTCATGAGGTCTGGTGGGTGAAGAATGGTTCAGTCATCATCTTTAATTAATATTAAATATTAAAAGTGAATATGAATTCAAAATTGCTGGTTCCTCCCTCCATCTATAAATAGGTAAGAATAACACATGCATGTGCCATAACACACATACACACAAATTTTGCAATAAAGAGAGGATTTGAGAAACATGAAAGGTGCAGTAGTGAGTTCCCTAGTTGCCCTCTTGGCTTTGGCTTCCTCCATCGTTTCTGCCTACGACCCTAGCCCCCTACAAGATTTTTGTGTCGCTATCAACGACACCAAAACTGGAGGTACACACCTCGGTATATAGTATTATATATATATATATTAGTGATTGAATTCTAATTAATTATGTCCATGCATGTGCAGTATTCGTGAATGGGAAATTCTGCAAGGACCCCATGCTTGCCAAGGCAGAAGATTTCTTCTACCATGTTATGCCAGGAAACACAACCAACACTCTCGGCTCCAAGGTGACCCCAGTTACTGTGAATCAACTACCAGGACTCAACACTCTGGGAATCTCCCTTGCTCGCATCGATTTTGCAACCAAAGGTCTTAATCCTCCCCACACTCACCCTCGTGGAACCGAGATCTTGATCGTCATTGAAGGCACTGTTAGAAACAGTAAATGAAAGTGACCAGTGCCCAGAAACGTATGATAACACACTGTCCTTAAGGTGTTATTCGCCCCCACTAGGTTTGCTGCAGGGATCCGACGAATCACCCCTAGGAGTTATTCTAAGCACCAAAGATATCTGACAGCAACTTCAGATACCTTGAAACACAGAACGAAACAGAGAGATTATAAGTAAGAGAAGAAAATGTAAGGTGTTCATTTAGTCTCTGGTCTGATCCTTTTATAATAGTAGAAAACAGAAAATTGAAACGTTGTGTATGAACCTGTTTGTTTCTGAACATTGTATTTGAAACGTTGTTCATGAACCTGTTCATTTCTGAACTTTGTATTTGAAACGTTGTTATCAAATTGAAACAGAATATCAAATGACATGTTGTTTCAGAATGTACTGTTTCAAAACGTTGCTATTTGAAATTCTGTTTCTGAAGAAAGAAAAAAAAAATGATTAATTAAAATATTAATCTGAAATTCATACCAGACCAGATCTCCACCGTTAGATCAATCCAATGATCACGACGCGCCACGTGCCAAGTGCTAAGTGCTAAGTGCTTTAAATATTAAATAAATAATATTTAAATCCACTTAACATTTTGTTCAATAATTATTTTAATATGCTTTGTCTTCTCTCTCTTATATACATTTCATAAACCTTACTCCCATCCGATGTGGGACTTTAGTTTTTTTTTCAAACTATCTCTAACAATCCCCCACTTAGTTTGAAAAACTAAATGTTCTCTCTAAACATAAGAATATGCATAATAGCAGGTGTCTCTTGACTTGAACCTGTTAATAGTGTAAGTACTTCAAAGTATTAACAAGTAGATAGTTGCTTAACTGCATTGAACCACAACTTTAGTGTTAGTACCGGAAATACCACACACATAATCTTATATTGATTTCGTTCTGCATAGACTTCCCGCACTTTTATGGCCATGTGCTCATCCCAGGCTTTTCATGAACATTTCAAGAATTACCCCTGAATTCTTGTAAGAAGCGGCACCACTTCTTATGTTCATATAGGTAGATTTCCATTAAGCCTTAATTGCTCTTGCTTCCTTGAATCTATTAAGAGTTTAACTCACCCTGAACACTTAAGTTCTTCTTATATGCACTCATCACGGAATGGTTAAATGTCTACTCTAGTGCCCAGTCACTTATCAATAACTTGTTATTACCCATTGAACCTTTAAACCAGATTTGGTCTAGTTAAAGGTTGGGTTTCCATTACTGGTGACTGATGTTTACGGGGTTCAATCCCATTCCTCTTGATGTTTTGTTAACCAATTCTTTATTGAGTCCTTTTGTAAAAGGATCAGCCAAGTTTTCACTTGTTTTTACATATTGAATTGTAATTACTCCATCAGAAATTAATTGCCTCACATATTCATGCCTTAGGCTTATATGTCTAGATTTACCATTGTAAATTTTGTTAAATGCCCTAGACATTGTAGCCTCACTATCACAATGTAAAGAGATGGCTGGCATCGGTTGTGGCCACAACTTTATTTCCAATAATAAATTCCTCAACCACTCTCCCTCTTTACATGCAGATGCCAAGGCAATAAATTCTGATTCCATCGTAGAATGACTTATACAAGTCTGTTTCTTTGATGCCCAGGAGATTGCTCCTCCTGCCAGGGTAAATATCCACCCTGAAGTTGACTTACTATCACCTGCACCAGTTATCCAACTAGCATCCGTGTAACCTTCCAAAACTACTGGAAATTTATTATAAAACAGTCCTAGATTAATTGTTTTCTTTAGATATCCTAGGACCCTTGTAATTCCTTTCCAGTGTTCTGTTCCTGGATTACTAGTATATCTCGAAAGTTTACATACTGCAAAAGCTATATCAGGTCTAGTACAATGCATTGCATACATCAAACTCCCAATAGCACTAGCATATTCTAATTGAGCCACTGATCTATTATTATTTTCTATTAAATGATGTGATGAATCAAATGGGGTATTTGCCTCTTTTATATTTAAATGTTGAAACTTGTTCAAAATTTTACTAACATAGTGAGATTGATCTAGAGAAAAACATCCACTATGCCTCTTAACTTTGATCCCTAAAATAGTATCCACTTCTCCAAGATCTTTCATCTTAAATTGTGAGGATAAAAACTTTTTAGTCTCATTTATTGCAAACATACTAGTTCCAAAGATAAGCATGTCATCTACATATAAACAAATAATAACTCCATACTCACCAGTGAATTTTAGATAAACACACTTATCTGCATTATTATGTTTAAAACCATGAGACAACACAACATAATCAAACTTTTCATGCCATTGCTTAGGAGCCTGTTTTAAACCATACAAAGATCTAGTTAATTTGCAAACTTTCTTTTCATTTCCAGGAAGTACAAAGCCTTCTGGTTGTTCCATATAAACTTCTTCTTCTAATTCACCATTTAAAAATGCTGTTTTAACATCCATTTGATGCACAAACAAATTATTAATAGATGCTAAAGCAAATAAAACTCTAATAGAAGTAACTCTAGCAACTGGTGCATATGTATCAAAATAATCAATTCCTTCTTTTTGTTTAAAACCTTTAGCAACCAACCTAGCTTTAAATGTTTGAATAGAGCCATTAGTATTATATTTCCGTCTAAAAACCCATTTGCAACCAATAGGTTTTGACCCTTCAGGAAAATCAACTAATTCCCAAGTTTTACTAGACAACAATGAATCCATTTCATCATTTATAGCTTCCTTCCAAAAACTTGAGTCTCTGGACATCAATGCTTCCGTATATGTTTTAGGATCTTCTTCAATACTTAAAAGAATAGGAATTTGTCTTAATACTGATTCTCTATCACCTTCAACTAAGAAGACTATTACTTGAGAATTAATAAAATCAGAATCTAAATATTTTCCTTTCCTTGCTCTCTGACTTCTTCTAGGTTCAAATTCAGAATAAGGTTCTACTAATTCATTTCTTACAGATGTAGACTCTTCATGCTCTTTATTTCGAAACAAATCAGTTTGTACTGGATTAGAAACAAATTTTCCTTCAAAAAATTCAACATCTCGTGATTCAACAATTACATTAGAATCAATATCTAAGAGTCTATAGGCTTTTGAATTTTCTGCATATCCTACAAATATACTTTTCAAAGCTCTTGGTCCTAATTTAGTTCTTTTATGTTCTGGAACTTTGTAAAATGCAAGACATCCCCAAACTCTTAAATAATTTAAATTCGGTTTTCTACCTTTCCATAACTCATAAGGAGTGCATTTTATTGATTTTGAAATAACTCTATTAAGAATATGGTTAGCAGTTAATAACGCCTCACCCCACAAATTCATGGGAGTTTTTGCATTCAGAATCATTGCATTTACCATTTCTACTAAAGTTCTATTTTTTCTTTCTGCTAAACCATTTTGTTGAGGTGTATAAGGAGCACTCATTTGGTGAATAATGCCATTATTTTCGCAAAATTGTGAAAAATCTGTAGAAAAATATTCTCCTCCTCTGTCACTTCTTAAAACCTTTATCTTCTTTTCTTTTTGGTTTTCTATAACATTCTTAAAGTTTAAAAACATCTCAAGAGCTTGATCTTTTGTCTTTATCAAATAAACATAAGTAAATCTTGAAAAATCATCTATAAAAGTTATAAAATATCTGTTTCCTCCTCTTGTTAAAATACCATTTAACTCACATATATCAGAATGAATAAGTTCTAAAATTTCTAAACTTCTTTGAATAGAAGGAAAATGTTTTCTTACTGTTTTAGCTTGTACACAAATTTCACATTTGTTATTCTTATTATTTTCACAGGAGATTAATCCATTTTTAGACATATGTGCTATTGTTTTATAATTAACATGTCCTAATCTATCATGCCATAAAGTAAAAGATTGATCAAGCATATAAACAGAAACTGAATCATTCTTATTAATGCTTAACTTGAACATTCCATCAGAAATATAACCCTTTCCCATAAATACCCCATTCTTAGAGATAATAATCTTATCAGCCTCTAAGACAGCTTTCAGCCCCTTTCCAGACAAAACACTTGCAGACACAAGATTCTTTCTAATTTCTGGAACATGAAGTACATTATGCAGAATCATCTTCTTTCCAGAAGTAAACTGTAACTCAACACTGCCTCTTCCAAGTACATTTGCTGTGCTTCCATTGCCCACAATCACATGCTGCTCTTGTTGAGCAATTTCATAATTCTTGAACAGATTCCTGTCATGACATACATGAACTGTTGCTCCAGAATCATACCACCAGTCAAATGACTTTACAGCAGCAGCCATATTTAATTCTGAAATCGTACCAATGTGCATGTTAGAAACCATGGCAATAATTTCATCACATTTTGTATTTACCATGTTTGCACTATTGGTAGTTTCATTCCTTGGCTTTTTCTTATATCTGCAATCCTTTTTAAGATGTCCTTTCTTTCCACAAACAAAACAAGATTTTTGAGTCTTGAATTGTTTTCCAGAACTGAAACCAGTGGGCTCGGGGTTCTTCCTCTTATTGTTGTTATTTCCAGGAAAATTCTGATTTTTATGACCTGCAGCAGCCACATAGTTAACTTTGGTTTGAGATTCTGAATGCTTCTTTTGTAAGACACGAGTTTCTTGTTCAATCCTTAAATGTTTCAGAATCTGGTCCAAAGTAAAACTTTCTGTGGTGTGCAGCAACTTTTTCCTGAATTCATGCCAAGTAGGAGGTAATTTTGCAATAATGGCACCTACTTGCACTGACTCTGGAATGTCCACTTTCATATCTTTCAGTTTAGAAACTATAATCTGTAAATCATGAACTTGATCTAAAATGTTAACAGCATCTTGCAGTTTGTAATCAAAATACTGCATAATCAGAAACTTATCTGTTCCTTGCTTTTCTGTGTTGTATTTGGCCTCCAATGCATCCCAGATCTCTTTTGGTGATGAGAAGGATGAGTAGAGATCATACAATCGGTTTGACAGTGTGTTCAGAATATGGCCACGACACAGCACTTCATCTTCTGCCCTTTTCTTGCGTATAGCCTTAACTTCTTCACTTTCATCATCACTCGGTTCAACAAGAGGCTCCAGACCAGGATCAAGCAGATACGAAATTTTCATGGCAGTCAGCAAAAACATCATTTTGTCCTTCCACCTATTGAAATTCGTTCCATCAAAACGATCCAATTTGATGAAGTCCTGGTTCATGACCTTGAATGCTGATTCCTGGGTGGTCTCCATGATCAATCAAAATAAAAATAACACCTTAAGATTGTTAGAAACAGTAAATGAAAGTGACCAGTGCCCAGAAACGTATGATAACACACTGTCCTTAAGGTGTTATTCGCCCCCACTAGGTTTGCTGCAGGGATCCGACGAATCACCCCTAGGAGTTATTCTAAGCACCAAAGATATCTGACAGCAACTTCAGATACCTTGAAACACAGAACGAAACAGAGAGATTATAAGTAAGAGAAGAAAATGTAAGGTGTTCATTTAGTCTCTGGTCTGATCCTTTTATAATAGTAGAAAACAGAAAATTGAAACGTTGTGTATGAACCTGTTTGTTTCTGAACATTGTATTTGAAACGTTGTTCATGAACCTGTTCATTTCTGAACTTTGTATTTGAAACGTTGTTATCAAATTGAAACAGAATATCAAATGACATGTTGTTTCAGAATGTACTGTTTCAAAACGTTGCTATTTGAAATTCTGTTTCTGAAGAAAGAAAAAAAAAATGATTAATTAAAATATTAATCTGAAATTCATACCAGACCAGATCTCCACCGTTAGATCAATCCAATGATCACGACGCGCCACGTGCCAAGTGCTAAGTGCTAAGTGCTTTAAATATTAAATAAATAATATTTAAATCCACTTAACATTTTGTTCAATAATTATTTTAATATGCTTTGTCTTCTCTCTCTTATATACATTTCATAAACCTTACTCCCATCCGATGTGGGACTTTAGTTTTTTTTTCAAACTATCTCTAACAATCCCCCACTTAGTTTGAAAAACTAAATGTTCTCTCTAAACATAAGAATATGCATAATAGCAGGTGTCTCTTGACTTGAACCTGTTAATAGTGTAAGTACTTCAAAGTATTAACAAGTAGATAGTTGCTTAACTGCATTGAACCACAACTTTAGTGTTAGTACCGGAAATACCACACACATAATCTTATATTGATTTCGTTCTGCATAGACTTCCCGCACTTTTATGGCCATGTGCTCATCCCAGGCTTTTCATGAACATTTCAAGAATTACCCCTGAATTCTTGTAAGAAGCGGCACCACTTCTTATGTTCATATAGGTAGATTTCCATTAAGCCTTAATTGCTCTGGCTTCCTTGAATCTATTAAGAGTTTAACTCACCCTGAACACTTAAGTTCTTCTTATATGCACTCATCACGGAATGGTTAAATGTCTACTCTAGTGCCCAGTCACTTATCAATAACTTGTTATTACCCATTGAACCTTTAAACCAGATTTGGTCTAGTTAAAGGTTGGGTTTCCATTACTGGTGACTGATGTTTACGGGGTTCAATCCCATTCCTCTTGATGTTTTGTTAACCAATTCTTTATTGAGTCCTTTTGTAAAAGGATCAGCCAAGTTTTCACTTGTTTTTACATATTGAATTGTAATTACTCCATCAGAAATTAATTGCCTCACATATTCATGCCTTAGGCTTATATGTCTAGATTTACCATTGTAAATTTTGTTAAATGCCCTAGACATTGTAGCCTCACTATCACAATGTAAAGAGATGGCTGGCATCGGTTGTGGCCACAACTTTATTTCCAATAATAAATTCCTCAACCACTCTCCCTCTTTACATGCAGATGCCAAGGCAATAAATTCTGATTCCATCGTAGAATGACTTATACAAGTCTGTTTCTTTGATGCCCAGGAGATTGCTCCTCCTGCCAGGGTAAATATCCACCCTGAAGTTGACTTACTATCACCTGCACCAGTTATCCAACTAGCATCCGTGTAACCTTCCAAAACTACTGGAAATTTATTATAAAACAGTCCTAGATTAATTGTTTTCTTTAGATATCCTAGGACCCTTGTAATTCCTTTCCAGTGTTCTGTTCCTGGATTACTAGTATATCTCGAAAGTTTACATACTGCAAAAGCTATATCAGGTCTAGTACAATGCATTGCATACATCAAACTCCCAATAGCACTAGCATATTCTAATTGAGCCACTGATCTATTATTATTTTCTATTAAATGATGTGATGAATCAAATGGGGTATTTGCCTCTTTTATATTTAAATGTTGAAACTTGTTCAAAATTTTACTAACATAGTGAGATTGATCTAGAGAAAAACATCCACTATGCCTCTTAACTTTGATCCCTAAAATAGTATCCACTTCTCCAAGATCTTTCATCTTAAATTGTGAGGATAAAAACTTTTTAGTCTCATTTATTGCAAACATACTAGTTCCAAAGATAAGCATGTCATCTACATATAAACAAATAATAACTCCATACTCACCAGTGAATTTTAGATAAACACACTTATCTGCATTATTATGTTTAAAACCATGAGACAACACAACATAATCAAACTTTTCATGCCATTGCTTAGGAGCCTGTTTTAAACCATACAAAGATCTAGTTAATTTGCAAACTTTCTTTTCATTTCCAGGAAGTACAAAGCCTTCTGGTTGTTCCATATAAACTTCTTCTTCTAATTCACCATTTAAAAATGCTGTTTTAACATCCATTTGATGCACAAACAAATTATTAATAGATGCTAAAGCAAATAAAACTCTAATAGAAGTAACTCTAGCAACTGGTGCATATGTATCAAAATAATCAATTCCTTCTTTTTGTTTAAAACCTTTAGCAACCAACCTAGCTTTAAATGTTTGAATAGAGCCATTAGTATTATATTTCCGTCTAAAAACCCATTTGCAACCAATAGGTTTTGACCCTTCAGGAAAATCAACTAATTCCCAAGTTTTACTAGACAACAATGAATCCATTTCATCATTTATAGCTTCCTTCCAAAAACTTGAGTCTCTGGACATCAATGCTTCCGTATATGTTTTAGGATCTTCTTCAATACTTAAAAGAATAGGAATTTGTCTTAATACTGATTCTCTATCACCTTCAACTAAGAAGACTATTACTTGAGAATTAATAAAATCAGAATCTAAATATTTTCCTTTCCTTGCTCTCTGACTTCTTCTAGGTTCAAATTCAGAATAAGGTTCTACTAATTCATTTCTTACAGATGTAGACTCTTCATGCTCTTTATTTCGAAACAAATCAGTTTGTACTGGATTAGAAACAAATTTTCCTTCAAAAAATTCAACATCTCGTGATTCAACAATTACATTAGAATCAATATCTAAGAGTCTATAGGCTTTTGAATTTTCTGCATATCCTACAAATATACTTTTCAAAGCTCTTGGTCCTAATTTAGTTCTTTTATGTTCTGGAACTTTGTAAAATGCAAGACATCCCCAAACTCTTAAATAATTTAAATTCGGTTTTCTACCTTTCCATAACTCATAAGGAGTGCATTTTATTGATTTTGAAATAACTCTATTAAAAATATGGTTAGCAGTTAATAACGCCTCACCCCACAAATTCATGGGAGTTTTTGCATTCAGAATCATTGCATTTACCATTTCTACTAAAGTTCTATTTTTTCTTTCTGCTAAACCATTTTGTTGAGGTGTATAAGGAGCACTCATTTGGTGAATAATGCCATTATTTTCGCAAAATTGTGAAAAATCTGTAGAAAAATATTCTCCTCCTCTGTCACTTCTTAAAACCTTTATCTTCTTTTCTTTTTGGTTTTCTATAACATTCTTAAAGTTTAAAAACATCTCAAGAGCTTGATCTTTTGTCTTTATCAAATAAACATAAGTAAATCTTGAAAAATCATCTATAAAAGTTATAAAATATCTGTTTCCTCCTCTTGTTAAAATACCATTTAACTCACATATATCAGAATGAATAAGTTCTAAAATTTCTAAACTTCTTTGAATAGAAGGAAAATGTTTTCTTACTGTTTTAGCTTGTACACAAATTTCACATTTGTTATTCTTATTATTTTCACAGGAGATTAATCCATTTTTAGACATATGTGCTATTGTTTTATAATTAACATGTCCTAATCTATCATGCCATAAAGTAAAAGATTGATCAAGCATATAAACAGAAACTGAATCATTCTTATTAATGCTTAACTTGAACATTCCATCAGAAATATAACCCTTTCCCATAAATACCCCATTCTTAGAGATAATAATCTTATCAGCCTCTAAGACAGCTTTCAGCCCCTTTCCAGACAAAACACTTGCAGACACAAGATTCTTTCTAATTTCTGGAACATGAAGTACATTATGCAGAATCATCTTCTTTCCAGAAGTAAACTGTAACTCAACACTGCCTCTTCCAAGTACATTTGCTGTGCTTCCATTGCCCACAATCACATGCTGCTCTTGTTGAGCAATTTCATAATTCTTGAACAGATTCCTGTCATGACATACATGAACTGTTGCTCCAGAATCATACCACCAGTCAAATGACTTTACAGCAGCAGCCATATTTAATTCTGAAATCGTACCAATGTGCATGTTAGAAACCATGGCAATAATTTCATCACATTTTGTATTTACCATGTTTGCACTATTGGTAGTTTCATTCCTTGGCTTTTTCTTATATCTGCAATCCTTTTTAAGATGTCCTTTCTTTCCACAAACAAAACAAGATTTTTGAGTCTTGAATTGTTTTCCAGAACTGAAACCAGTGGGCTCGGGGTTCTTCCTCTTATTGTTGTTATTTCCAGGAAAATTCTGATTTTTATGACCTGCAGCAGCCACATAGTTAACTTTGGTTTGAGATTCTGAATGCTTCTTTTGTAAGACACGAGTTTCTTGTTCAATCCTTAAATGTTTCAGAATCTGGTCCAAAGTAAAACTTTCTGTGGTGTGCAGCAACTTTTTCCTGAATTCATGCCAAGTAGGAGGTAATTTTGCAATAATGGCACCTACTTGCACTGACTCTGGAATGTCCACTTTCATATCTTTCAGTTTAGAAACTATAATCTGTAAATCATGAACTTGATCTAAAATGTTAACAGCATCTTGCAGTTTGTAATCAAAATACTGCATAATCAGAAACTTATCTGTTCCTTGCTTTTCTGTGTTGTATTTGGCCTCCAATGCATCCCAGATCTCTTTTGGTGATGAGAAGGATGAGTAGAGATCATACAATCGGTTTGACAGTGTGTTCAGAATATGGCCACGACACAGCACTTCATCTTCTGCCCTTTTCTTGCGTATAGCCTTAACTTCTTCACTTTCATCATCACTCGGTTCAACAAGAGGCTCCAGACCAGGATCAAGCAGATACGAAATTTTCATGGCAGTCAGCAAAAACATCATTTTGTCCTTCCACCTATTGAAATTCGTTCCATCAAAACGATCCAATTTGATGAAGTCCTGGTTCATGACCTTGAATGCTGATTCCTGGGTGGTCTCCATGATCAATCAAAATAAAAATAACACCTTAAGATTGTTAGAAACAGTAAATGAAAGTGACCAGTGCCCAGAAACGTATGATAACACACTGTCCTTAAGGTGTTATTCGCCCCCACTAGGTTTGCTGCAGGGATCCGACGAATCACCCCTAGGAGTTATTCTAAGCACCAAAGATATCTGACAGTAACTTCAGATACCTTGAAACACAGAACGAAACAGAGAGATTATAAGTAAGAGAAGAAAATGTAAGGTGTTCATTTAGTCTCTGGTCTGATCCTTTTATAATAGTAGAAAACAGAAAATTGAAACGTTGTGTATGAACCTGTTTGTTTCTGAACATTGTATTTGAAACGTTGTTCATGAACCTGTTCATTTCTGAACTTTGTATTTGAAATGTTGTTATCAAATTGAAACAGAATATCAAATGACATGTTGTTTCAGAATGTACTGTTTCAAAACGTTGCTATTTGAAATTCTGTTTCTGAAGAAAGAAAAAAAAATGATTAATTAAAATATTAATCTGAAATTCATACCAGACCAGATCTCCACCGTTAGATCAATCCAATGATCACGACGCGCCACGTGCCAAGTGCTAAGTGCTAAGTGCTTTAAATATTAAATAAATAATATTTAAATCCACTTAACATTTTGTTCAATAATTATTTTAATATGCTTTGTCTTCTCTCTCTTATATACATTTCATAAACCTTACTCCCATCCGATGTGGGACTTTAGTTTTTTTTTCAAACTATCTCTAACAATCCCCCACTTAGTTTGAAAAACTAAATGTTCTCTCTAAACATAAGAATATGCATAATAGCAGGTGTCTCTTGACTTGAACCTGTTAATAGTGTAAGTACTTCAAAGTATTAACAAGTAGATAGTTGCTTAACTGCATTGAACCACAACTTTAGTGTTAGTACCGGAAATACCACACACATAATCTTATATTGATTTCGTTCTGCATAGACTTCCCGCACTTTTATGGCCATGTGCTCATCCCAGGCTTTTCATGAACATTTCAAGAATTACCCCTGAATTCTTGTAAGAAGCGGCACCACTTCTTATGTTCATATAGGTAGATTTCCATTAAGCCTTAATTGCTCTGGCTTCCTTGAATCTATTAAGAGTTTAACTCACCCTGAACACTTAAGTTCTTCTTATATGCACTCATCACGGAATGGTTAAATGTCTACTCTAGTGCCCAGTCACTTATCAATAACTTGTTATTACCCATTGAACCTTTAAACCAGATTTGGTCTAGTTAAAGGTTGGGTTTCCATTACTGGTGACTGATGTTTACGGGGTTCAATCCCATTCCTCTTGATGTTTTGTTAACCAATTCTTTATTGAGTCCTTTTGTAAAAGGATCAGCCAAGTTTTCACTTGTTTTTACATATTGAATTGTAATTACTCCATCAGAAATTAATTGCCTCACATATTCATGCCTTAGGCTTATATGTCTAGATTTACCATTGTAAATTTTGTTAAATGCCCTAGACATTGTAGCCTCACTATCACAATGTAAAGAGATGGCTGGCATCGGTTGTGGCCACAACTTTATTTCCAATAATAAATTCCTCAACCACTCTCCCTCTTTACATGCAGATGCCAAGGCAATAAATTCTGATTCCATCGTAGAATGACTTATACAAGTCTGTTTCTTTGATGCCCAGGAGATTGCTCCTCCTGCCAGGGTAAATATCCACCCTGAAGTTGACTTACTATCACCTGCACCAGTTATCCAACTAGCATCCGTGTAACCTTCCAAAACTACTGGAAATTTATTATAAAACAGTCCTAGATTAATTGTTTTCTTTAGATATCCTAGGACCCTTGTAATTCCTTTCCAGTGTTCTGTTCCTGGATTACTAGTATATCTCGAAAGTTTACATACTGCAAAAGCTATATCAGGTCTAGTACAATGCATTGCATACATCAAACTCCCAATAGCACTAGCATATTCTAATTGAGCCACTGATCTATTATTATTTTCTATTAAATGATGTGATGAATCAAATGGGGTATTTGCCTCTTTTATATTTAAATGTTGAAACTTGTTCAAAATTTTACTAACATAGTGAGATTGATCTAGAGAAAAACATCCACTATGCCTCTTAACTTTGATCCCTAAAATAGTATCCACTTCTCCAAGATCTTTCATCTTAAATTGTGAGGATAAAAACTTTTTAGTCTCATTTATTGCAAACATACTAGTTCCAAAGATAAGCATGTCATCTACATATAAACAAATAATAACTCCATACTCACCAGTGAATTTTAGATAAACACACTTATCTGCATTATTATGTTTAAAACCATGAGACAACACAACATAATCAAACTTTTCATGCCATTGCTTAGGAGCCTGTTTTAAACCATACAAAGATCTAGTTAATTTGCAAACTTTCTTTTCATTTCCAGGAAGTACAAAGCCTTCTGGTTGTTCCATATAAACTTCTTCTTCTAATTCACCATTTAAAAATGCTGTTTTAACATCCATTTGATGCACAAACAAATTATTAATAGATGCTAAAGCAAATAAAACTCTAATAGAAGTAACTCTAGCAACTGGTGCATATGTATCAAAATAATCAATTCCTTCTTTTTGTTTAAAACCTTTAGCAACCAACCTAGCTTTAAATGTTTGAATAGAGCCATTAGTATTATATTTCCGTCTAAAAACCCATTTGCAACCAATAGGTTTTGACCCTTCAGGAAAATCAACTAATTCCCAAGTTTTACTAGACAACAATGAATCCATTTCATCATTTATAGCTTCCTTCCAAAAACTTGAGTCTCTGGACATCAATGCTTCCGTATATGTTTTAGGATCTTCTTCAATACTTAAAAGAATAGGAATTTGTCTTAATACTGATTCTCTATCACCTTCAACTAAGAAGACTATTACTTGAGAATTAATAAAATCAGAATCTAAATATTTTCCTTTCCTTGCTCTCTGACTTCTTCTAGGTTCAAATTCAGAATAAGGTTCTACTAATTCATTTCTTACAGATGTAGACTCTTCATGCTCTTTATTTCGAAACAAATCAGTTTGTACTGGATTAGAAACAAATTTTCCTTCAAAAAATTCAACATCTCGTGATTCAACAATTACATTAGAATCAATATCTAAGAGTCTATAGGCTTTTGAATTTTCTGCATATCCTACAAATATACTTTTCAAAGCTCTTGGTCCTAATTTAGTTCTTTTATGTTCTGGAACTTTGTAAAATGCAAGACATCCCCAAACTCTTAAATAATTTAAATTCGGTTTTCTACCTTTCCATAACTCATAAGGAGTGCATTTTATTGATTTTGAAATAACTCTATTAAAAATATGGTTAGCAGTTAATAACGCCTCACCCCACAAATTCATGGGAGTTTTTGCATTCAGAATCATTGCATTTACCATTTCTACTAAAGTTCTATTTTTTCTTTCTGCTAAACCATTTTGTTGAGGTGTATAAGGAGCACTCATTTGGTGAATAATGCCATTATTTTCGCAAAATTGTGAAAAATCTGTAGAAAAATATTCTCCTCCTCTGTCACTTCTTAAAACCTTTATCTTCTTTTCTTTTTGGTTTTCTATAACATTCTTAAAGTTTAAAAACATCTCAAGAGCTTGATCTTTTGTCTTTATCAAATAAACATAAGTAAATCTTGAAAAATCATCTATAAAAGTTATAAAATATCTGTTTCCTCCTCTTGTTAAAATACCATTTAACTCACATATATCAGAATGAATAAGTTCTAAAATTTCTAAACTTCTTTGAATAGAAGGAAAATGTTTTCTTACTGTTTTAGCTTGTACACAAATTTCACATTTGTTATTCTTATTATTTTCACAGGAGATTAATCCATTTTTAGACATATGTGCTATTGTTTTATAATTAACATGTCCTAATCTATCATGCCATAAAGTAAAAGATTGATCAAGCATATAAACAGAAACTGAATCATTCTTATTAATGCTTAACTTGAACATTCCATCAGAAATATAACCCTTTCCCATAAATACCCCATTCTTAGAGATAATAATCTTATCAGCCTCTAAGACAGCTTTCAGCCCCTTTCCAGACAAAACACTTGCAGACACAAGATTCTTTCTAATTTCTGGAACATGAAGTACATTATGCAGAATCATCTTCTTTCCAGAAGTAAACTGTAACTCAACACTGCCTCTTCCAAGTACATTTGCTGTGCTTCCATTGCCCACAATCACATGCTGCTCTTGTTGAGCAATTTCATAATTCTTGAACAGATTCCTGTCATGACATACATGAACTGTTGCTCCAGAATCATACCACCAGTCAAATGACTTTACAGCAGCAGCCATATTTAATTCTGAAATCGTACCAATGTGCATGTTAGAAACCATGGCAATAATTTCATCACATTTTGTATTTACCATGTTTGCACTATTGGTAGTTTCATTCCTTGGCTTTTTCTTATATCTGCAATCCTTTTTAAGATGTCCTTTCTTTCCACAAACAAAACAAGATTTTTGAGTCTTGAATTGTTTTCCAGAACTGAAACCAGTGGGCTCGGGGTTCTTCCTCTTATTGTTGTTATTTCCAGGAAAATTCTGATTTTTATGACCTGCAGCAGCCACATAGTTAACTTTGGTTTGAGATTCTGAATGCTTCTTTTGTAAGACACGAGTTTCTTGTTCAATCCTTAAATGTTTCAGAATCTGGTCCAAAGTAAAACTTTCTGTGGTGTGCAGCAACTTTTTCCTGAATTCATGCCAAGTAGGAGGTAATTTTGCAATAATGGCACCTACTTGCACTGACTCTGGAATGTCCACTTTCATATCTTTCAGTTTAGAAACTATAATCTGTAAATCATGAACTTGATCTAAAATGTTAACAGCATCTTGCAGTTTGTAATCAAAATACTGCATAATCAGAAACTTATCTGTTCCTTGCTTTTCTGTGTTGTATTTGGCCTCCAATGCATCCCAGATCTCTTTTGGTGATGAGAAGGATGAGTAGAGATCATACAATCGGTTTGACAGTGTGTTCAGAATATGGCCACGACACAGCACTTCATCTTCTGCCCTTTTCTTGCGTATAGCCTTAACTTCTTCACTTTCATCATCACTCGGTTCAACAAGAGGCTCCAGACCAGGATCAAGCAGATACGAAATTTTCATGGCAGTCAGCAAAAACATCATTTTGTCCTTCCACCTATTGAAATTCGTTCCATCAAAACGATCCAATTTGATGAAGTCCTGGTTCATGACCTTGAATGCTGATTCCTGGGTGGTCTCCATGATCAATCAAAATAAAAATAACACCTTAAGATTGTTAGAAACAGTAAATGAAAGTGACCAGTGCCCAGAAACGTATGATAACACACTGTCCTTAAGGTGTTATTCGCCCCCACTAGGTTTGCTGCAGGGATCCGACGAATCACCCCTAGGAGTTATTCTAAGCACCAAAGATATCTGACAGCAACTTCAGATACCTTGAAACATAGAACGAAACAGAGAGATTATAAGTAAGAGAAGAAAATGTAAGGTGTTCATTTAGTCTCTGGTCTGATCCTTTTATAATAGTAGAAAACAGAAAATTGAAACGTTGTGTATGAACCTGTTTGTTTCTGAACATTGTATTTGAAACGTTGTTCATGAACCTGTTCATTTCTGAACTTTGTATTTGAAACGTTGTTATCAAATTGAAACAGAATATCAAATGACATGTTGTTTCAGAATGTACTGTTTCAAAACGTTGCTATTTGAAATTCTGTTTCTGAAGAAAGAAAAAAAAATGATTAATTAAAATATTAATCTGAAATTCATACCAGACCAGATCTCCACCGTTAGATCAATCCAATGATCACGACGCGCCACGTGCCAAGTGCTAAGTGCTAAGTGCTTTAAATATTAAATAAATAATATTTAAATCCACTTAACATTTTGTTCAATAATTATTTTAATATGCTTTGTCTTCTCTCTCTTATATACATTTCATAAACCTTACTCCCATCCGATGTGGGACTTTAGTTTTTTTTTCAAACTATCTCTAACAGGCACTCTTTTAGTTGGATTTGTGACTTCCAATCAACCAAATAATAAGAACCTTCTGTTCACCAAAGTGCTCAACAAAGGAGACGTGTTTGTGTTCCCAATCGGTTTGATTCACTTTCAACTCAATGTTGGATATGGAGATGCTGTGGCAATTGCAGGTCTTAGCAGCCAAAATCCAGGAGTTATTACGATTGCTAATGCTGTGTTTGGAGCTACTCCTCCCATCTCTCCTGAGGTTCTCACTAAGGCATTCCAAGTCGACAAGAAAGTAATTGGCTATCTTCAGAAGCAGTTCTGGTACAATAACAGCTAAACACGCTATCCACCACCTATGCTAAATTCTACGTCATATTGATTGCTCAATTTCCTCATGCAACTCCAATTACCTACACTATAAGTAAATAAGATGCATGAGATGGTTTATGTTGTGCCTCATGTTTTGCCTCGTTCTCTGTTTTTGGTTTCATTTAGTTTCATGTTAAAGTGAGACATAAATATATATATTCCCACCTCAATAAAACTACGTACAGTTCTATGAAACCAAGGATGGATGTGTTATGTCTTTACTATTATTTTCTCTGTCACCACATTGCAAATAATTTCACCCATTGTCCAGAAACGGATAAGTTAAGGAGCAAAGTGATCAATTGCTATGCACGTTGTGATTAATAATTAATGGTTCGTAGATTTCTATTTCGATTATGTTTTAGGTTGGATTGCAACGATAGAAACATTACCTCACGTTTAACAATTTTCTTGAGTCCTAACATACTGCCTTTTAACTATGACTTCAAATTTCGCCATTTTACTCAAAGTCCAATTCTCATAATACACCAAAATCATCTGAAATAAGAATAAAAATAATGACGATCAATCCTTAATCGATCATAATGCTCAATGCTTGATTTAAAATCAAGTTTATAGATGACCATAGTGATTTCATAAATTCCAAAAGAAAATAATAATCCCGTAACTTCAACAAAATGCTATACCAAAATGCAATTTCTATATATGTTATAGATATCCATAATGATTTCATAACGTACAATTTTCCATGTTTCAAATCATATTAAAAAAATGTCCATTTTTTTTTATATTAAAAGATTTATATAACGACTCTGTAACGTTAAAAAAAAAAATGTCAGCCGACAGTTAGTGAAAAAGTATGTCAGCCGACAATCAATGAACAAGTAAAGTTATATAAGCGTTAAGGAACATTGAATTAAGTATCTCGACTTTTTTAAGGTCAATGATGTATCTAAACTTGTTCCATTCCTTTATCAATTTTTTAAAATGATATACATATATATATATATATGAAACTTTCGTGTTTGTAAATGAAGTAATTAGTTATAACTTTATGTTTATGTGTGTATGTACACATACATGTGCACCAAATAAAAGCGAAGAACCAAAACGTCGACATCAAATTACGTAGAATTGTCGTTTAAAATTAGCGTTGGTTGCATTACGATTGTAATTTTATATTTTAAAAAAAATGAAAGAAAAGTCTTCTTCCAGAAAACACGTGATATATATTCAAAGGAAAAAATTAAACATTCAATCCCTATAATTTATGTCAATTTTAATTAGTCCCTATATTTTCAAAATTTTGAAAACACTCCCTACTTTCTCACCATTAATAAAAGTACTCCATACAGTTTTTCAGAGTTATAAAATCACGTCAATGCTTTAAGACAAGTAATGTGGGGATTTATATCACATATTTGTATATATATATCCATCATAAGTTACCTGGTTGGGGTTGGAGTTAGGAGACAAAATGGGATTAAATTTCCCTTTACCCAAACAATGAATCAGAGGGAGTAGGAAACATAGAAAAAGCATAAAGTAGCATGCGCAACATTGAATTAATTAACGTAATTATAAGGGTTCGGTTAATTTTGTACGGGACAACATATATATAATTGTATTAAAGTGAATCTAATTATACAATAAAAGAAGAAAATAAATAGTAGGAGGGAAAAAATATAATGTGAATTATTCTTTTCTATAATTTTTGTGTGAAAATTAGATTTTCTTTCCTGAAAATGAAGAAAAAAATTTGGAATTCATCCTTTGTTAATATTCATTTTACTCTCTTTGGTCCTAAATATAAGACATTTTACCCTGATCCAAATTATAAGATCATTTACAGTATACGAGGTAGTATTTATTATACATTTTCAAAAAATATCCCTATTTAATGTATGCAAAAAAAAAGAGAAAAAATAAATAAATAAGGGTAGTTTTAAGAAAAATTAAGATTTTCAGAGAAATCGAGGTGGTTAATTAATTTTAACTTTTATTCTTAATTCGTGTGATTCGGTTAAAATGGTCTTATATTAAGAATTGGAGGGAGTAATATATATCCATGGCCTAATTGGGTGGGAATATCTCAAGTTACCAAAAAAAGTTTGAATGCTTTAAAATATTTATTAATTAATTCCACTTGTAAAACAGATATACCTAAAAGAGTTTGAATACTATAATAAATATTTATTACTTCCGCTTGTAAAACAGATATACCCGTAGCTAAGGAAAAATAATGACTTTCTCATGCACACAATGCATGAGAAAATTTTCTAAGTTTTATTAATTAATTCCACTTGTAAAACTTATATACCTAAAAGAGTTTGAATACTATAATAAATATTTTTTACTTCCACTTGTAAAACAGATATACACGTAGCTAAGGAAAAATAATGACTTTCTCATGGACACAATGCGTGAGAAAATTTTCTAAGTTTCACAAGAAATATCTTTAACAAGAATTATTGCTCGATAGAATAAATTTCACATGAAAAAATTTTTTGTAGAATTTTTTCCATGTACGTAGAAACTTAATTCAGCATTCTAATGTATAAATTTCATGAAAATGTTGAAAATTTCCCCCAAAAAAAAAAGGCTTAACAAGTCCGGAATATATTTTCATACTCAATCTTAAATAGTTTAATGTCTAGACCCTAGACTTCAATTACATTTTAAAGTTGAATAATTAATTTTAACTATGTGTGTGTAAACATTGACCACCGTCAAAGAAAGAAGTAAAGTTATTTATCTTGGGTATTGTAACATCCTACCTCCTTACACTCCTAGGCTTAGCCAAAATCTTCAAAATTCAATCAACCACAATCCCTGACATCACAACATAACTCTCCAATGTCTCAGCACAGCGGAAATGACTCACAAAAAACCAAAAACTGGGCTAGGCTGCGGCCGCTACAGTACCGCCGTGGCTCCAATCTCCCTGTTCTCCCTCGCTACTACCTTCTTTGGCGCCGCGGCCTACATTCCCACGCCGTGGTGCCCCCTGCTGATATCCCATATCAGCAAATTCAACATTCCGAAGCGAACTTCCGACGCGCATCACTTTGTGCTCCGACCTCCGGTTGACTTGATTCCAACTCCTACAAGTTAATCTAGTCCCCATCTATCCATAGACACCACTTTTACCTCAATCCAACTCCATATAGAGATTCTGGAACCTTAACACCATTTTGGCCATTTATTGACTAAAATTCCCCACTAACAACCTTCAATTGCCACCAAAGGCAACTGGTTGCTCAGAGACCATTCATACAGGTCAAAAACCCCCAAACCAACATGTTCAAAGAGGTTTCACCTCAAAGGAACCACTCATTTGAGATTTGACCCCTTGGACCCCAACTGACCAAACGGGCTATAGGCCCCAAAACATACCACACAGGCTCAAACCCCAACTGGACTCACCAATACTGTCATACAAGCTTCTCAACACCATTCAACCATACCTACCACATACATAAACATACATACATACATACATAACCAGTCTCAATCATATCATTTATCCATTACAAACCATTCTCTATGCTACTTGACACCTGATACAATATCCAACACACAATCACTACATAGACCTAGTATTCCCACGTTCGCTGCTACTCATGCGTTTTCTCCGGACCAGTGCCAGAACCGTCACCTGGAAAGTTAGTTTATAGGAGAGGGGGTGAGACAATATCTCAGTAACCGGGAACAATAACCACACACACATATATATACATACGTATATCTCACACAATGTATGAATGCAATATGAAATGTATGAAATGCACATCGCCCTCGCATGGACACCATCCTTATCCTCCCTTACACATAACACATAAATCATCCATCCTTATCCTCCCTAACATATATATATATATATCATATTTACAGTATCCACCCTTATCCTCCCTAACATATTTATATAATCCAACCTTATCCTCCCTAACATATATATATCATCATACCTCATACCACTATCACGTCATCACCACTCCATCCACCATACATCGCAGTCTCACAATGTTATGTGGTGATGCTCATGTATCACGTATCATCATCATAATGTCAGGTATGCAATATATCATATCATCATCACACATAGCATCATCATAGTCATAACCATCGTTTATCAGTGAACATACCACGATATATATATATAAATAGTACACACACCCACATCGATATTGTGGTATGAAAGAGACATGCATATATACACAAATACACATACTATCATATAACATAATCAATACAATATAAACAAACACCCGGTTACCTCACTATCGTTACCACAAGCACACGAGTTCCACAACCTTCCTTGAACCGTCCAATACGCATGAACCCCTCTCGATTAGCCAATAACCTTTACCAAATCATAATTCTTCCGTTAGCACAATGTACCAAATAACCAAACATCACAATTCAACCATATTATCTTAACCCAAGGTTCCAACCCCTTTTTCATGCATCAATAAGCTCTTAGGGATCACTCAAACACTATACATCCTCATACACTTCGGATTCCCAAGAGCCCTAACCAAAAACAACCTATGGTTAAGCTCAAAACACACATAATCCCTTCAAAACTCACATCCAAGCAACAAGAATACCAAAACACACTCCATTAGCCTCAAATCATCCATTTCAATCGGTGGATTCACCCCAAACCGGAAATCCAAACTTAACACCGAAAATCCCAAACTTCAACCGAAGAAAATGGAGAGGAAGGAGTAGAGAACACTTACCAACTTGAATCCAAGCTCTTGAGGTCCGAAAATTGCTCCTAGACACCGAAAATCTTGAACCCTAGCTCAGCTCCCTCGGTCTCCTCTGTTGCTCCCTTCATTTCTTTTCTTTCTTTCGCGTCCGACTGATTCGGATTTAAACAAATTCCTCAACTCTCGCCGCGGCTCCACTAAATTATCCGGAACAATGCCACTGGAAAGCTTCTCACCGTAGTAGCCCTGCTTTTAGCCGCGCCATGGAGCTCCTTCAGACTCCACTTGAGCCTTCCTCCGTCCTGTTTCCTCCAGTCCTGAACACAATGCCAAGAAAAATATCATGAGGGTTATTACAGGTATTAGAAGCTAGATCCATTTATATGTAAGTGGTCTTGGTGAAATTATTAAGGACAAAAATTAAGCATCCAAACAAGATAAGGTAAAAACAATGGGTTTTTTTGTACCACCACCTCCATGAAGGATTAAAGGTTGAATACCTTATGGTAAATGTAACAACCCTTATTACATTATCCCGAACTTAGTCTCTAGCTAATGAAGCACAATTGATGATGTGTACATGATTGGAGGAACCAGGGTTGAAGAAAGCTAAAGTAGAGGTAAAGAAACTCCACGCCACTACGAGACACAGGGCTGTCGCGGTGAATGAGCTTTAGCTTTGGAAAATTCTTTAGACAAAATGTAACAACCCTCATTACACTACCTTGAACGTAGATCCGAGCTAACATGAAGTAACCTTAGTGATGTGTGCAAGACCAAAGGAACTAAGACCAGAGGAAGGATCAAATGGGATAAATTCAAAATTGAGACAAAGAAGGGGTCACGCCACAGCGAGACACGTGGAACAACTTGGAGAGTATTGGGGCTGACAACACTAGCACCGCAGTGAGCTTACTAGTGCCGTGGTGAGTATGGAAAACTTTGCTTAAATCTGAAATATTTCAATTAGACAGAAGAAGAAGAAACAGCGGGAGCAATGATGAGACTACATTAGGGCTTCAAGAATCCACCCAAGAGGGTGATTTCTGGACTCTAGGAGCATCAATCTTGGTTGGTAAGTGATCCCTAACCTTCCCTCCTCTCTTTTCCCTTTGGTTTTTGGTTTGAAATCAGTAGAGTATGTGGGTTTTTGAGTTAGGGAAGAATCCAATGATTAAAATGCTTGATTTGGTATTGTATAAGGGTTATGTAGTGTTAGGAAGTTTTGGGCATGATTTTTGGTTGGATTGTGATATGTTTGAGTAAAACCTTAGGTTGAATTTAGGGAAAATGAGTGGAAATCCAAAGTTACATGTGTTGGTGTGTGTTTAAATGGTAATTTAAGGTTTATTGGTATATTTGAACATTGTTAGAACCCTGGATAAAGCTTAGAAGGCTAGAGTATGGATTTTAGTATTATAAGAGTTATGTTAATTGAGAATATTGTGATATTGTAGCATATAATCAGATGATTGGATGTGTGTGGCTCATGATTTGGATGGCAATTCGAGGATTGTGGGACTCGCATGTGTGATATTGACAACCTGAGCTAACTGGGAATTTATATTTTTTGTTATGTATATAATATACATTGATATTTATATGTGTTTATATGCATGTTTTCGTTTATACCACGATAATTGATATGTGTGTGTATGGTTTTCTGTATATCGTGGTATGCAGATGGCTATACACGTAGTGGATGATTATGATTACGATGAGGATGATTGTTATATTTGATGATGATTTAAGATGATGATGATGATGTGACATTTCATTATGCATAGCATGACATTGAGATCATGATGATGATAATGATTATATGATGATATGATATGAACATCACAACTTGACATTGTGAGATATATGGTGGATTGGGTGGTGATAATTATATGGTATACAATGATTGGAGATATGATGATATGATATACGATAAGGGAGGATAAGGATGGGATCCCCCTATCATTAAATCCTCTCCTATGGCCAAGAGAGCTAGGCGACAGTGGACTACACCTTCCCTAAATTACCACTAAATCAAGGTGGTCTAGGGAAACGACAACCATGACCGAGCACTAGTATGACCTTTGGCTAGGTTATATTAGTGTAAAGTGAGCTTGGTGATGTTCCAGAATCAGTCTTCACTGACTGTTGGAAGGAAATCACCTATACGAAATATTGTGTTATGACGATAGCTCGTGGTTCTAGCTGTGTTTGAGGAAGACATACATTCGATTTCATATTGCATTCATGAGAATGTATGAGTTAGGTATATATATGTGTGCAGTTGTCCTAAGTTACTGAGACATTGTCTCCCACCTCCTTCGATGATTGACCTTTTAGGTGAATATTCTGGTACTAGTTTGGAGAAGATCAAGGAGTTAGCAGTCTTTTCATCTTCAGGAATTTTATGTATATTAGTAGTTGTAATTTAGTTTATGTAATTCTATGCCAAGAATGTTGTTATAGTCTAATAATTTGTATGAGAGTTCTAGGAGTATTATCGGTGCATTATGTGATGATAGGATAACAGTAATGATGATGTATGGATGATATGGATGATTATGAGATGATATTGATGTTGATGAATGATATGAGAGAATTGGATAGATGTCATGAATGGTTTAGATGTGTGTGATGATAGTTTAGACCTTGGTATGGGTCACTATTATTGGAGTGTAAGTTTGTGAGTTAGAATGATCATATGAGTTAGCCCAAAGGGGTTTTGCGCTTGGTATATGAGTTTGGGGCATATAGCCCATTGTGCAGTGATAGGGTTTAAGGGGATCAAATCTTAGAGAAGTGGTTCATTTGAGGTGAAACCTCTTTGGACAAGTTGGTTAAATCAAATAGGACCTATGTGTAAGGTCCTGGTGTGCCCAAATGCCTTCAGTGACAAATGGAGGTGTTAAGTTGTGATTTTAGCTAAAAAGTGGCAAAAATAGTGTTGGATGTCCAAAATCTCCCTATAGAGATAGATTTGATTGAAACTAGTATCTACGGGTGGATTACGATTAGATTGACCTATAGAAGTTGGAATCAGGTCAATTGGAGATTGGAATAAGAAGTTGTGCTCTACGAAAATTTGCCCAAAATATCAGCAATTTGGTTAAATCAAGTTGAGGTGTTAAGTTGGTTAAATCTTTGGACAATTTGGTTAAATCAAATAGAACCTGTGTAAGGACCTGGTGTGCCTAATTGCCTTTAGTGGCAAATTGATATCTTGCCATTTCCAACAGTTCACCATCACTTAACTAATTACACACTATCCCATAAAACACAATACTCCCAGGAATGCTCAGGACATGCAATACTCATAACTAGACTACTTGGAAACTCAATTGATAACTCATAATTCAACCATCCAAACTTGACCCAATGTTCTAATAGCATAAACATATACTAGTGAACTCTAAAAAATCATCCAACTCATAAATGTCTATCTACAATTCGGATTCCAACCTTCATAGTCAAAACCAAGCTAGGGTTTAACATATTCATTCATAATCCCTCTTAAACTTATACCCAAGCCTTAATAGGACTAAACAATACTTCATTGATCCCTTCACAACCATTTTAATAAGTTGAATTTGACCAAACATGAGTCCTGATGCATACCAACGAAAATCACCCCAAAACCAAAGTGAAAAAGGAAAAGGATAGGTGTAGATCTATATACCAACTAAGAATCAAGCCTATAGGGTCTAAAAATTACCTCCCAAGGTCAGAAATCCTTTGCCCTAACAAAGCTCCCTTTGTTCTTCTACAATTTCCCCTTCTTCTTCTAACTAGTTCACGTTTTGATTTAAGAGACTTTTGTGACTCGTGCTACAGTGCCATCAAGATGGCCACGGCATGAGACCTCTCGGCCTGAAACTAATAAATTTGTCATGAATATCTCACCGTGGCCTTGCACCTCGCTATGGCATGATGCATTTTTCATCCAAATTTCAAACTGATCCTATTTTGATCCTTCCTCCAGTATTGGTTTCTTCGATGCAGCACAATATAAAGGCCATACTTCTTATTAGCCTGACATTAAGTCCAGGGCAAGATTTTGAGGGTTGTTACAATAGACGTGGACAAGGTCAAGGTAATTTTCAAAATACATTTTCCCACCCAAAATAATAAAACTATTGAAAATAAATGCTATCGATGTGGTGGAACAGGTCATTGGTCATGTACCTATCATAGTCTTAAGTATCTCATTGACCTTTACCAAGAACCCTTAAAAAGGAGAAAAAATGGAGAAAAACTTTGCATCTTATTACAATAATTCTGATTATGGAAATATTGATGTCTCCTCCTTGGAAGTTGCTGATCTCTTTGCTAATCCAGATGAAAGGATTGACCATTTGATTGGTGATAGAATAGTCTAAAAACAAATTATATTGGTGTTATTGAATTTTATGTCTTATGCATTTTCTTTACTGGAATATTAAAATTTTATCTATTTTTCATTGGAATTTAGACTTTATGTACTTTTCCATTTTCTTAAGCACATTAGTAATATTTTTCTTATGATTATTTTTTATTACTTTTGAAGATAGCTACTCCTTAGGATGGCACTGGCATTCATTGTGAGCACATATGCCTTGTAGATTATGCTACAACTCATACAATTCTAAGAAATACGAAATATTTTATAAATTTAGTGAAGCAAGAATCCTATGTTAGCACTATGTCTGATAGTATAAAAATAATTGAATACTCTAAAAGAGTCAATATAATATTATCAAGAGGAACAAAATTGCAAATTGACAATGCATTATATTCCTCTAAGTCCCATAGAAACTTACTAAGTTTTAGAGATATCCATAGAAACAGATATCATATCGAGACAACAAATAATGGAAATGTTGAATATCTTTAAATTAAAAGCATTACCTAGAATGAAAAATGTGTATTGGAAAGATTACCTACATTTTTCTATGGTTTGTCCTACATGTATATTAATACAATTGAATCACATGCCATTGTAAATCAAACGTTTACATATTATAATATGTTTCTTATTTGGCTAGTTGGGTCATCTCAGATCAATTATGCTATGAGGGGTAATTGAAAATTCACGTGCATATAACTTGAACAGCTAGCAAATTCTTCAATATAAAAGTTTTTCATTTGCTACTTGTTTCCAAGGGAAATTGTTTATTCAACTATCACCAACAAAAATTGGGAATGAATCAATTGCTTTTTTGGAATGTACACAAGCCAATATTTATGGGCCAATTCACCCACCATGTGGATTATTTAGATATTGTATGACTATTTTGCCAAAATAGGCCTTTCCTAGTGGTTGTTTTGGCTTTTCTTGGCAATTCTGAATTGCCAACAATCTTAGTGCTGAGAAAAGTGGTGACTTTCATTGATGATTTTTAACCACCACCAAAAAGAACCTTTGTTGGCAATTCTACACAACAACCACTAACAATGGTTTTTTCTAAATAAAAGAAGGGCCCTTTGTTAGCGGTTGTTGTGCATAATCGCGAACAAAGGGTTATTTTTTAAAAAAAAAATTTGCAATTGCAATTCTAGCTTGAAGGGATACTGATCATTATTTCCAATCATAAACAAATATTCAGGAACCAAATATGAAGTCTTTATCAATTAAATTATGAAAACAATAAAGGAAATAAAAAAGATCGGATAAATAAATGTGCATCTCTCAAACATTTGGTCGAACACTTGGAAGGCAGTACAAAACATGATATTTTCCTAAATACTAAACAACTAAAGCAAAATTAGGAAGCACATAAAATCACAGCATGAACTTGGTAGTGAGTAAAATGTATAGCTCATAACATATTAAGTATGCATTCATTCCAAAAAAAATATCAAAGGTTGCAGCAAACAAGGGAAAAAAAATGAAGCTCAAAGTCTTTTCTTTACCTATGCAAGTTTTGTCTTGAAAATTGATATCTCAAGTCTCTCTCTCCATTTTTCTTCACAGTTTCTTCTCTTTTTCTCTCCCTCTTTCTCTTTCCTCCTTGCCTTTTATAAGAGTTGGGCACTAAGCATGTCTTTATGAGAGAGAGAGAGAGAGAGAGATAAGAGGGATCCAGTGACAAAGATCGAAGCAAATCATACTCTTTGGCAACACAAATCTATTGCTTAAATCATGAGCTCTCGACCTATTATCCTTCTTCATGTTTCTATGTTGAAATTTGGTCGGCAGCACTACCGTTACCATCATCATCGAGAGAATCACCCAATTTAGATAAAGCCATTAAGGCCAATGATGGCACCGATGCGAGATGCTGGCCTTGACCATCGATGTTGAGATAATCCTCTACTTGTTCATTTGTCCACTTAAATCCATTGTTGGCCCTAATGCTATGGCATCATGAGAGTCTGAATAGATAGGAGGAGCACTACATCATTTGGTGAGGGAGTATGGCCAAGTTTGGAAGAGGCGACAATCTGAAGACAGGATGAGAAAAGATAAAACTTGTTGGGTAAAGATTGAGAATGAGTGGATTGAGTGAGAAAGAGAGAGAGAACAAACTAAAGTAAAATAACATGAGAGTGGGTATAGAAAGAGATGTGTTAGGGAAAGAGATAAAGAGAAAGGAAGGTTGTTAGATTTTTTTTATAAATGGTTATAATTATCGATCTGTCACTTGTTTACTAAACCATGCCTTGTGTTTTGTTCTGAAAAAAAAAATTGTTAAAACTTTTGTTAGCAGTTATACAAATAACCACTAAGAAAAGTCTGACCTTTTCTTGGTGGTTTTTGGAGAACTGCAAATAAAAAAAGACTCAAAGGCTTTTGTTGGCGGTTTTAGAAATAACCATCAAGAAAAGCCTAGCAGTTATTTATAAAACTGCTAACAAAAGTCTCTGCCTCATTTTTGTTGGTGTTTTCCCCTATAACCGCCAACTAGTAGATGCTAAGAAATGTTATTTTTGGCATAGTAGATTTTAATTGTTGCATCAGCTAGATGATCGAATGTATATTTATTATAAACTAGCAACCATGTGTTTGTGAGATTGCTTGCCTAATGAATTCGACCAAGAGCATGTTTTCCTGACTATTCAATTAAGAAAATATGGCTTGACAATGCTGGTGAATTTACATCTGAAGCTTTCAATGATTATTGTATGTCCATTAGAATTAAGGTTGAACATCCTGTAGCACATGTTCATAAATAAAATGGACATGTAGAATCATTTATTAAATGTTTAAAACGAATCGCAAGACCATTGCTTATGAGATCAAAACTCTTAATTTTTGCTTGAGGGTATGCAATATGCATGCTGCAATATTGATTCACATCAAGCTAATAAGTTATCACAAATACTTTCCTTTGCAAATGGGTTTAGGTCAGAAATCTAATATTTCCCATCTAAAAATTTTTGGATGTGCAGTTTATATTCTAATTGCTCCACCACAATAAACTAAGATGAAACCTTAAAGAAAGTTAGGAATATATGTTGATATAAATCTCCGTTAATAATAAGATATCTTGAACCATCAAGAAGATATTTATTTACAGTACAATTTGTAGATTGTCATTTTAATAAATTAGTTTTTCCAATATTGAGGGAAAGAATAAGCAACTAGAAATGGAAATTAGTTCGTATGAATTATCATTATCCCATCTTGATCCTTGTACAAAATGTAACACCCTAAAACTCATGGCCATAAAAATGATACAAGGAGACAACCCAATTCGATAAGGAATGAGGGATAAATGAAAGATGGCCTAAAGAGGGACACTGGATTGAGAAACAAGAGAAGAAACTGAGAAAATAGGGTTAAAGATGATTGAAGAACTTTGAATTATGACTGGATGACAAGAAAAATGAGGGAGACTAATCTCCCTTATGGTGTAGCAGCTTAGGGATGTGCCGCCATAGCATCACCTTCTGCTATTTTAACAATAATTTGCTATCAAATCAAACAAACTTTGGACGTGCATAACTTCCTACCCATAACTCCAATTGACATGATTCCAAGGTCTACAAGTCACTCTATACCTCCTCTTACCATAAACACTGACCTTGTCTCAAAATTTCGTTGTATAGAGATTTTGGACACGCATGACCAAAATGGTCACTTTTGGACCAAAGCTAACCACTAACACCTCTCAGTCCCTAACAAATAACCTTTTGGCCATCCAACCTTTTTCCAACAGGTTACAAATGATACAAGGACATTGTTCAAAGAGGTGGCACCGTAAGAAAACTACTCGCTTGGATTTTGACCTCATCAAATCCCAATCTCACCTATCAGGCGACATACCTTTTTTCT
This sequence comes from Adenanthera pavonina, assembly GCA_026686845.1. Taxonomy (NCBI): domain Eukaryota; kingdom Viridiplantae; phylum Streptophyta; class Magnoliopsida; order Fabales; family Fabaceae; genus Adenanthera; species Adenanthera pavonina. The sequence continues at coordinate 22,314,763 of JAIVEN010000009.1, forward strand.
TCAGAACTTACAAAATTTCAAGCTTGAACTCATAAACCACCCTTACTCACTAAAACACACATGGGCCACCCATTGCTTGGGGGTCAAACTCACCAAGACAACAAAGGACCACAAACTTTGGCATACCAGAACAACTACTACAACAATCCTTACGGAGCATCAAGATGGTTTAGACTACCATCATATTCATACACACAGCTGTACATTGACCCATCGTGCACCTCTATACCCAAGATGGCCTCACGCAACAATTCTAGTCAAAATCACATAGGTAATTCATGAGGTACAAGAATACGCAAATAGTCCCTAGGAAACACATGCACAACCATTACATTTGGTATCATTTAGTGTCCTACGCTTGGCACTATACTAAACATATCATGAGTTCTCAAATAAACACATATCGGCATAGGTACTAAGATATCCCATATGTCCCCGAGAGGACTTATTCGATACTGCTACTCCTTGCTAGAGATGGATCCGATTTCCTATAAATGTTTACTCTGAGAGGTGAGACAAATGTCTCAGTAACCAAGGTGACTTATAAAATAAAGAATTACATTTACATAAAGGATTACATATGCAGCAATGCAATATAAAGCCAATTACATATATTCTACATATTATCACTTGTCTACTATGTGTTATGTAGAATGCAATGCATATGTTATGCAAGATCCCATATCAATCACGATAAGAACCATGAGCTAGTCACCATTCCAAGGTAACTTCAATAAGTAGCCCCTTCTAAGAATTAGAGAAGATCAATTCCGGGCAACTACTAAGTTCATTACCACTAGTCATAATCCAACCAAAGGTATTCTACTAGTGAGTAGACCAAGGTTCTCCTTCCATTGAACCACCTAAATTAGTGGTGATTTAAAGAAGATGCTTCCCCAATCCACTACCATTTAGATCTTCCCAGAAAAAAGACAATGATTTAGTGGCAAGGATATATATCAAACCTTACCACTTGGACACGAGGCCTCGCTTGTCCCACCAATGGATCGGCAAACCACATGATATCATATTTCAAGATATCATCACCCAGCCAACATTGTTCCCATATGCACAATGTAATGACGATGCCTAAATGTTATACTAACATGTCATCATATGATACACATAAGTCAATATCATTATCCTTATCATTATCATACACATAAATATATCTTATCATTAGTGTCATCATGTTAACATACTCATTAATATCCAAATCTATAAATAGGGCTGCAATATAAATCACTTGTTAATGAACAACATATACTTTCTCAAAAGTCATAAACAAGGAAGAAGGAAAGAGAATACCATGTCCTCGCCTGCTGTGCTAGGGATACGAAAGGAAAAAGCATATATATGTTTAAATAGACAAAGGCAACATATATGACTATACACTTGATTACCTTGAGTTGTCTAAACCCACACAATAACATGGTAAGCCTCTAGGCCACCAACTACAACACATAAGGGAAAAAGGCATTCCAAGTCAATTCACATTGCTCTACTCATCATACTAGCTCAATACAACTTCAAAGACCCCAAAACAATCATATTCAAGCATGAAAACCTTTATACATACTAATCAACAAATCCTTCATATATCAAAGTATCACTTATCAAAGATTTTACCACTTCTAAGCAACTTCTTGGAGCATAATTACTTCTGCAAAGCAAGATACACCCTACATGATTCATCACACACAGATATTACATGTTATAACATTTGATAGAGCTCAAACTAACATCTCACACATAAAACCCATCAAAACTAAGATACCGACCACTTACCTACTCGCCAATATACTCAAATTAACTCTCAAAACAAATCATGAGATCATACAATATGCATACTATAAGAAATCCCAAATTTAGAGGTTAGGGTTTGGAGAATCAACAACATAAACAAGCAAAATCTATAACCCAAAGCTAGAAGATATCCAGCAACACTTTATTGAGACATTTAAACATAATCCAATCGATAGAAACTCACCCAATCTCATAAATCACAATCTCCACCTTAAAATACTAAAAAATAATTGATGAGAATGGAGGAGAATATGAACAAACCACCATACCTCGTTGATTCAAGATTCCCAAGGCCTAAAAACTTCATCCTCCATCTTCAAAAACCAAGCCCTAGCATAGCTCTCTTCAAACCTCAATCTTCCTATATTTTGTTGAACTGGTTCATATCTAATTTATCCAAATTTCCCAATTGATGCCGTAGCAAAAGGTTATGGCACCGTAATGCCAATGCATTCTGTCTTGAGTCCATTAGCCCAAATTACATGCTCTTACTGTTACACCAAGGGAAACTACTGCAATGTGGAATGCTTCTGCCTTCTTTTCCTTTGTGCTCTAATCATTACAAGCTCCTTAGATCCTGGTTCCTTCTATGAATCATGTACATGTCCAAAATGATTAAGGTGCATTGTTACACAAAACAATGTGAAGAAATACAAAGGATAATTCAATTGCAAAGTTTAGTAAATTAATTGCCAGACTCGTTTACTGACCCAAAAAGGAGTGACTAAATCATATGTACCAGCTGCTAATGCTCCAGTAAAAATTGATGTCCCTATTAAACAATCAAGCTCTGAAAGCACATATAAAGCATGGTAGACCCATCAGTTCCAAAGATAAAAATCCTCAAAAAAAAAAGGAGCTAAAAATCAAGATGACCCAATCGAGGATTTGCTAACTCTAGAAGACTACTCAAAGATAACTTTAGAAGAACTCTTAGAAAAAGTTTTTATTCTTGAAGAAACTCAGGCACATGAGATTTGTGAAAATAATGAGATCAAAATCAATTATGTCATGAATAGAATACAATGTAACCGAAATTAAGTCAACATTGATGATAATTTTGCATATAATGTGTGCATGATGTAACATATGACAATGAGGAAAATGAACTAAATTCTATTAAAGGATGTAGATAAATAGATTATTGGTCAATATGGAAAGACACCATTGAGGCAAAAATAAATGCACTTGCAAAATGAAAAGTTTTTGGATCTATAGTCTGTACAACTGAAGGTGTGAAGCCAGTTGAATATAAATAGGTCTTTTGTGTGAAAATGAAATAAAGATGGTGAAATAGTAAGATATAAAACACAACTTATTGCTCAAGGGTTTTTGCAAAAACCTAGCGTTGATTTTGAAGAGACATACTCACTTATGATGGATGCAATGACATATTTTTGGTTATCTAATTAGTCTAGTAATATGGGAAAAACTTTATTTGTGTCTAATAGATGTTGTTACAGCCTATTTATATAGCTCACTTGATAATGACATTTGTTAGTTCTATTGGATTACCAAGGGGAGTGAATTGCGAAGTTTGAAAATTTTTTGCAAAATTACAAGAAAGCAGTAAGAGCAAAATATGTAGAAAAACAGAGTGCAAAAAGTAGTAAGGTACTAAGCAAAGTATAAGAAGAAGGACACAATAATTTATCTTGGTTCGGTCTCTATCTTTTGACCTATGTACAGTCCTTAAGCTACCACTTGAGATTTTCCATTATCTTGCAAGAATTCAGCAAGCTTCTTTCAATGCCTCAGTACAGCTTAATGCTCTATTCCAAGAGCTTACAATCTTACTCTCTGCTCTCTACCTAAGTGTTTCCTAAATCCCTTGTGAAGCCCTCTGACAAGAAAATCTTTCTTGCAGATAAAGATAAGATTATTTACAGCAAATGAACTCTCTAATTTAGAGTGTATATGATAGTTAAAATGCAGTTTATGAAGTGTGGAAGAGTAGAAAGCTTTGTCTAAAGAATTTGGCAGAGTTTCAACATATACAATGTTAAATCATTACCCACTTCTTCAAATGAAGTTCTGTTTATAGATTTTCATCTTAACTATACATCAGAGACAATATATAGCCATTAAAGACGTTACCCAATGGGTACTTTTCCAAATTCCATTCACCAACTGTATTTAATGTGTCTAACATCCAAAGTTTGAATTTTGGGGTGTCAACAGACGAATTTCGCAGAGACCATAAGTTAAAGACTTTAACGTTGAACTTTGAAGTTCGTCTGTTCAAAAGCAAAATTTGGATTTTCATCTTTCACAAATATTTTCATGTTGGAACTTACAAATTTTTGAAGTTAAAATTCTTTTGAGAAGTATGAACTCTTGTTCCATATTGTTACAGTGCATTCCAAATTTGAATTTTAGTGCCTAACATTCGTCTGTTAGTGAGCAACTCAATATAGTACAAAAGCTCTTCTTTGCGAAATTCAAATTTTCAAATACCAAAGTTTGTCTGGCAGAAAGACCTCTTATCAGACTTATTCCAAAGTTCAAATTTCTGAAGACCAAAGTTCATCTATCAGAGGGACACCTAAACAAACTTACACATTACCTTTCCAAAATTTGAATTTTCAAAACTAAAGTTAGTCTGTTAGAGGGCTGACTTGGAACTCTTTTTAAACTTCACTTTCAGATAAACTTTGACATATCTTTAGATGATTTTTTCATTTTGCACAACTTGTGTTTTACCCAAAATTCAAATTTTAAAAGTCAAAGTTCGTCTATCAGAAGAATTACTTGGAACTTTTTCTAAACTTTACTTTCAAATGAACTTTGACATAGTTTTAGATGAATTTTTCATTTTTCACAAGTTGTTCTTTGCCCAAAGTTCAAATTTTAGCAATCTGAAATTCATCTGTCAGAGGCAATATCTTTGTAAGTTTGAATTTCAACCTTCAAAGTTCGAATTTTCAAGGTAATATATGAAGTTTAACAGTTCAAAATTTATCTGTTAGTGAGTATTTTTCAAATATATCGTAAGTTAACATAGGATTGTTTGAAAACACATTTTGAAAACATTTGGGTGAAAGATCAAGGCCTTTTACTCATGTGAATATAGTGAGAAATCCTACAACTAATCTTGTACTCATTTTTCTTAGATTTCTTCACTTGAGATCTTTTGTACATCTTTGATAGCTTCCTTCCAAGCTCTAATTTGTTTGAAATCATCAAAAACACTTGATTCAATTTTCTCCCCCTTTTTTATGATGACAAAATAACTGGCAAACTAGATTAGTATTTTGGTTTGCTTCCAAGAGCTCCCCCTCAACATATGCATTAAAATTCAAAGATGAGTATAGCATGTACAATTGATCAAAAGGAAAATAGAGACTCTCATTAATTCATTCAAAGTTTCAGAATAGAGATATGACATTTCAAACACAAAATTTCAAAACAAGATAGGTACATCATTACAGAAAGCAAGAACAAGCAGTACATGTAAAACCAAGTAATCCTAGGATCTAATTCTCCTTGGGCTTGGATTTTTTGCTATAGGTCTTGCCAGATGGTTCTGCAGTAGTCTTCCCAGTTAACTTCCTAGTTTGCATAGATGTCTTCTCCCCCTTTTTGAGATCATAAAGAATATGAGTGTGTTGGAGATTATGCCCTAGACCAATCATTGTATTATGAACATTGTTCTTCATCATGAAAAAGAAAGTATTTTTCTTACATTATTATATTGTTTGCATGTTTTCTTTATAATAATATTCTTGGATAAATTATTTTATCCTAAATGTCCCTAGTCAATTATCTTTGTGGGAATAATAATGAACTAATGCTAGTATGATTTTGATTAATAATTATGTGATAATTATGTACGAAGATACAAATCAAAATCATAAGCTCCTGTTAGAGAATAGGAGTTGGATCGACCTGTCATAAGATAGTAGCATGGATCAAGTTATAAGCATATCTCATATATAACCGTGTCACTAAGCTCTTAGACTTGAGATCATCATGACTTCCTATATGAGGAACACTATACTTTCACATAGTCAAAAGTCACCTTTAATCGGGAGATCATAAAGGCCATGATCAGGCATACTGGAACTCATGTGGAGGAAGATGAATGGTCAAGATGGAATTTTCCCCTCTAAGTAATGGAGATATATATCTGGGCCCCTCGATAAGTGAGACTAAGAAATGCATGGTCGTGCTCGAATGAAAGAGTTTCCATTTGTTCTATCAATCTACTCGAAGATCAAGAAAGTGATGGTCGAGTAAAATGATAATAATGTTTTCATGCTTCATACTTGACCTATATATATTATGAGACAAAAGGGATGTGATTAGATTATATGATAGGTTACATCGGATCTTCAATCTCTTATTTCTTTTCATGGATAGTCACAATGTCTTGCTAGAGGCCACTTGTGACTTGTGGGTTTAATTGTGTTATTAGCCAACTGCCAACATCATATGGCTTACAGGGCCGCACATAAGAACAGGTCAACTCGAGCTAGAATGTCTAAATATTCAATTTGGGGTAATTGAATTATATATATATTTGATATATATATATTATATATTTGATATATATTATATTATTTCAATATATATATATATTGTTCAAATTAATTTAAATGAATTATTTTTAAATTTAATTCTATATGATAGATTTAAATTTAAACTAAAAATATAAATTTGATTAATATGATAAATTAAATCTAGATTTGATTCTGGATATAGATTAAATAGTTAGTTTAAATTTAATATACTAGATAGATTTAAATTCAAACGAATCTATTTAATTAATGTTTGATTAAGTTTAAATTATTAATTTAAATTAAACAAATATCAAATTCTATCTATATATTAATATAGATTAGGTTATAGAATCATCACAATTTCAAATCACCCTAAAGAGAGAGCGGCCGTATACTCAGAGAGCGAGACTGTACAGATGAACGATAAACATTAGATGTACGAACAAATAGCATATGGACGTTCACAACCAAAAGGTGCTAGTATGCCGTTTGAGTTGGACTCGCCATTCATGTGGATACCGGTAGAGAGAGTTGACAAATCACGTCAATTCCTGGGGTCTAACAAAATGAAAAGAATACCTAGGGATGCACCGGAGGTAAATTCTTTTCTACATCTCAATCTAAAAAACATTGTCGGATCCATGTGAGGGAATTTCTTGATAGTTTTTCTATTGCATATATGCTAAAATTCCCAACAGAGTATGTATAGCAGGAGTAGGAATTTGGGAGACAGGAATAGCACAAAGAGTTACAGGGATGAAAGGCAGATTAGGATTAATTTCAGGAAGAGGTGCAGGAGGTGATGTTATAGGTAGGTCATCCTCGGATTGATCATCCTCAGCATCTTTAATTATTTTCAAAACTTCCTTTTGAAGATTTGCAAATCTGAACCTTCGTGTTAAGGTCATGCCAAATTGAGGAGATGAGAGTTGACGAGCAAGAAGAGGGAACATCTCATCAAGCCTTTGTTTTTGAGCTTGGACAATAGTATCATGTGCAATAGCTGTAAGATCCACATATGGCACAAGGCTTTTCTCCTCATTCATAGTAGCTTGAATAATTGGTGCAGTAGTTATAGCTGCTACAAGTTTCTCCATTTGCTCAAATTCCTATGTAGAAAGAATTGAATCCTGAGCATCTTCAGCAATAGGTTCATGTGAGCTTACTTCTTGAGGAGCCTCTTCCTCCATGCCATAGTCCAAAGGTGGGCCAGGGCTTGCCTCATTGCTGGAGTCCTGTGGAGTAGCCAAAGTGCCAGTAGCCTCAGCAGTAGCATGTTCATCATTATCTAGTTCAAGAAAGGCAAGCTCAAATGGGCTTGGTGGTTTAGGAGTAGAGACCTGACAGGCTCAAAGGATCCTGGTTGAGGTCGAGCTGATGTAGATGGAAAAGCACTTCTGATGTCCTTGTTTGCATCAGCAACTACTTTCATATTCTTTGCCAACTGGAAAATCTAATCTTACATATGAGCAAACTTAGCATTTTTCTCATTCTAATGCTCAGCATGAGTGTAGACAAGCTGTTATACAACTCAGTAATCTTTGTTGGCTTAGCTCAGGTGGAAGGAGTAGATGGCACAGGTGTCTGAATGGGCTACGATAGAGAGGAAATAGGCTGAGAAGGCTGAGGGGTGGACTGTGAAAGTGGAATAGCCTCAGAGGTTCTTGTTTGTTGTTGGGAGCCACTTTTCTCAAAGAATAAGTCTTCTGACTTTCCAACTCCTTTTCCAACCCATCTGCCATCTTTCTTTGCAATTGCCATTCTCTACAATTCTTCTTCTTTACATACTTCTTCTTTAAACACCTTAGTGGGCTTTCCTTTTCCTTTCTCTAAATGTTGAATTTTAGTATACTGAAGTACCTTGGAGATAATTAAGGCATAGGGTAGAGTAGAATCTCTCCTCTATTCTCTAGCTTTGATCATATGTTGAAGGATGATATGTCCCATGTTTAACAGCTTCCCACGATGATAGTAGTTATCACATGTGCTTCAGCTTTTGTGATTAGATTGAAACTTCCCCCTTTGTTGAATATAATCCTAGACAAACTTCCCCATTTGTTGAAACTTGCCCCTTGTGATAAGATTCTGACTTAGGCACTAAGATCAGTGGGCATCAACAAACTTAGAGGAGGTCTGTTTTCACTTCTTTTGAATAGGGTATTCAGCACTATACTCTCTTTGTAGTTCAAGAAAGCACCACCTTTCTCATCTGTAGCTTCATTTTCATCCATATATTTTGAGGTGGTGATGTCAATCTTTAGCCCATCTTGCCCAGGGATCTTCAGCACTTCATTGAAAGTCTCACCAGTTAGCAAGATAGTTCTATACCTTATATTTACTTCCCATTTTTCCTTCTTCCCATTGTACCTCAAGGCAGCATACAAAGTCTTAACAACTTCATCATCATATCTTTCCATAATTTCTAACAAGTTTTTGTATCTCAACATCCATAGCCCAGCATCAAAATTGTTAGAAATAAGGAATTATTCTATATTTACACAATGAAGCTTAATTACCTTTTTACTAACAAACTTGGTAGTATATTCTCCCAGAATGTAAACATTGCTCCACAATGGCTGCATGGTCAACCGGTATTCTCCAGATTCAGTGCTGGAGGAGGAGGAAGAAGTAGGAGGAACAAGAGTAGCAGGTACAGCAGACTCAGGTTTCTTTGAGGGAGTAGGAGCAGTTTTCTTTGAGTCTACCTTGGGAGTTGTTTTTTGTTTCTTGGAAGGAGTTCCTTTGCTAGATTCACCTTTCCTTTTCTATGTTTCACCTTCCTTGGAGGCATATTAAGATTTGACTGCTCTCATTGGTCTTGACTCCCCTTTCCCAACTTCGAGATTCCTAACTCTTGCCATTCTCGTAGATGAATGTTGTAGAGAGATGTAGGGAATGGGTTTATAAGGTGGGAAAAGAAGTTTAATCAGTGGGAAAAGATGATTCGTGAACAGAGTTAATGGGAATTTAAGAGAGAATTTGAATAGACTTGAGAGAGAGATGAATAGGGTTGCATTTGTTCAGAGGGAGACCTTTGGTTTTAACATCTATAACTGTTCAACAGATGAATTTTGAGGGGTCAAAATTTGAATTTCAAGTAGTTATGAGTTATCCCACAAGGAGAGGCTTACTAACAAACAAATTTTCATCTTGAAGTTTGTCTAACAGAAGCTGATTTTAAAGAATAAGAAGCAACAGATGAACTTTGAATTATTAAAGTTTGAATTTCACAATTTCACACAACAAACAAACATGACCAAAACAAGCAACAGACAAATTTCACCTATGAAAGTTTTGCCTTACATAGACTTAACATGAAAGCATATTTCAACAGACGAATTTAGAGATCAAAAATTCAAATTTCAAAGTTTTGTAAAGTGTCTCTAAAATTCATATTTTGAGACATGAAAATTCGTATAAAATGTATTTTGAACAAGGTCATCATTCACATTAAATTTTGGAAATTTGAAATTCCATCATCCAATAGACGAATTTCGAGGGTTATAAAGGTACTGTTACAGAGTGTAAATTACAGAAATTTGTTTGATAAGCATCTAAGTTCAAATATTGAGCATGTTAATTCATTCAAAAACACAACTCAACATTGAAATTCATCTAATAACCCTTTGAAATGCGAATTTGAAAACTCTAAACTTACAGATTTGTCCTGAAAGTTCAAATTTTCACCTTCCTTTAGTATCTTTTAATTGTCCTGATCTGATTAGCTCTAGCATGCAAATTTGTTATCATCTGATCTCATGTGGAGCACCAATAACACATCTCAAACATACTCCGATGCTAAAGTTAGTATTAATTCAATTTCAAAAACTTTAAATAGATGTATATAAGGGCTTACTTACAACTGATTGGGATTTACCATTCCCAATTCTCTTCTAATTTTACAGTGTTTATAGGCTTAGTCAAAATATTTGAAATTTGATCTTTAGTAGGAATGTATTCCAATTTGATATCTCCTTTCAAAACATGATCCCTTATGAAGTGATGCCTTACTTCAATATGCTTTGTCCTTGAATGCATGACAGGATTCTTTGTGATGTTGATAGTACTTTGATTGTCACATTTTATTAGTATTTCCTTCATCTCAATCACAAGATCTTCAAGTTACTGCTTCATCCAAATGACTTGAGCACAACAGCTGCCAGCTGTGATATATTCAGCTTCTACTGTGGAGATAGCCAAACTATTTAGTTTCTTCCTAAACCATGAGACCAAGGATCCTCTAAAAAACTAACATGTTCCACTTGTCTTTTTCTATCAGTTTCGGATCCAACAAACTCAGCATCAGTATATTCCATGAGTTCCTCTCCCTTTCTTTTGGATACCAAAGTCTCATCTGTGATGTTCCAATTAGATATCTAAAAAATTTTTTCATAGCTATTGCATGAAACTCTTTGGGACAAGATTGGAACCTTGCACACATACAGACACTGAACATAATGTCAGGACTACTAGCTGTTAGATATAGCAAGGACCCAATCATCCTTCTATATTAAGTTATGTGAAAGAGTTTTCCTCCCTCATCCATGTCAAGTTTTGTTGCAGGAGCCATAGGAGTCCCAATTGATTTGTTGTTTTCTATTCCAAACTTATTCAGCAACTCCTTTAGATATTTTGATTAATTAAGGAGGATACCATCATCACATTGTTTAATTTGTAGTCCAAGGAAGAAGTTAAGTTCTTCCATCATTGACATTTCAAATTCTCCCTACATTAGCTTAGAGATATTCTTGCAAAGAGATTCATTAGTAGCACCAAATATAATATCATCAACAAAATTTGAACAATAAGTAAGTCTTTATTTTCTTTCTTGGTGAACAGAGCTATATTTACTTTTCCTCTATTAAATCCCTTTTCAGTTAGAAAGTTACTAAGCCTTTCATACCAAGTTCTAGGAGCTTGTTTTAAGCCATAAAGAGCTTTCTTTAGTTTATAAATGTGCTTTGGTTTTGTTGAGTTCTCAAAACCTGGTGGTTGATCTACATAAACCTCTTCCATGATATATCCATTCAGAAAATAAATTTTTACATCCATTTGATTTAACATTATGTTTTTCATGCATACATAGGCCAAGAGGATTCTTATTGTTTACAATCATGCAATTTGAGCAAAAGTTTCCTTATAATCAATACCTTCTTCTTGATTATATCCTTTAGCAACTAATCTTGCTTTATTTCTAATGATTGTTCCTGATTCATCAAGTTTATTTCTAAAAACTCATTTAGTGCCAATAATAGGGTGACCTTTAGGTCTAGGTACTAAGTCCCAAACTTGATTTCTTTCAAACTGATTTAGTTCATCTTGCATAGCTAGTATCCAATATTCATCAGTTAAAGCTTCTTCAGTACACTTCGGTTCAATTTGAGAAATGAATGCACAGTTGTTTATTTGATCCCTAAGTTATCTTTTGGGTTTAACATTCTCTTGAACATCCCCAATTACTTGATTAACTGGATGATTCCTTTGATATCTCCAAGCTCTAGAGAGTTCTTGAGGCATTTGTTCATTGTTTTCAAATTCAAGATCTTTCTCCTGAATATCTTCCTCTACATTAGTAGATTCAAATATTTTTGGAGGTTCAATTTTATCTTCTCCAGAAAGATTCAAGTCCCTAAAGTTGGAAATAAGATTATGTTCATCAATGAGATGCTTCGAAATAGTTTCATTTTCAATAAACACAATATGCATAGATTCTTCTATAGTTTTAGTCTTTTTATTGAAAACCCTATATGCTTTGCTTCTACTTGAATAGCCAAGAAATATACCTTCATCTAATTTGACATCAAACTTACCCAGATTCTCTTTTCTATTGTTGTGGATGAAGCATTTATAGCTAAATACATGTAAGTGTGAGAGGTTTGGCTTCCTTCCTTTGTATAGCTCATAAGTTATCTTCCTTAGAACTGGTCTGATGTAGGCTCGGTTAATGATATAGCTTGCTGTGTTTACTGATCAGCCCAGAAAACTTGAGGAAGCTCCTTTTCGTTCAGCATTGCTCTAGCCATTTCTCCAATTGTTCTATTCTTCCTTTCCACCACTCCATTTTGCTGAGGAGTACTTAGCGTTGAGAAGTTGTGATCAATTCCATGCTCTTCACAGTACTCTAGAAAGCTTGAGTTTTCAAATTCTCCTCCATAATCAGACTTGATAGACATAATAGAAATACCTTTCTTATTTTGTACTTTCTTAGTTAAGGTTACAAATGCATCAAATGTTTCACTTTTGGAAGAAAGAAACAAAGTACAGGTAAATCTAGAGTAATCATATACAATCACAAGTACATAAAAGTTTCCATCAATGCTTTTTACTTTAGATAGACCTATCAAATCCATATGCAATAATTGCAGTGGTCTAAATGTGGTGATTACATTTTTAGATTTGAATAATGATTTAGTTTGTTTCCCTTTGAGCCATACATTACATTCTTTATCCTTTTCAAAAAAGATTAAACCAGTGACTAAATCATTCTTAATTAATTTTGTCAATTGATTCATGTTAACATGTGCTAGTCTTCTATGCCACAATCAACTATCATTATCTTTACTAATTAAACATATAGAATCTAAGGAAGTTCATCAAGATCAATAGTATAGCAGTTACCATCCCTTTGAGCTTTGAGGATTACTTTACTATCACTTTTTTAGATGACCAAGCAGAATTTTAAGTCAAACAGTACCCAGTTCCCTTTGTCACATGTCTAACTCACACTTAGCACATTGTGGCTGAGTCAACTTACAAACAGCACTTCTTCCATAGATGTTTTAGAATTCTTGCCCACCATTCCAATGCCAACTATTCTGCCATATTGGTCACCTCCAAATGTCACCTTTCCTCCTATCTTGTCTCTAAGGGTGATAAACTTCTCCTTGTCACCAGTCATATGACTTGAGAAAGCACTGTCCATATACCATTTGTTGTTTTTTCTTGCTCTAAGACACACCTATAAAACAAGATTCAGTTTTTCTTTTTAGGTACCCAAAGTTGCTTAGTTCCTTTTCTGTTAGTGGAATTTTCTCTAGATATAAATGTACCTTTGGGAACCCATTCTACCTTCCTGCAAAGTCCATTTTTCTTTAACAAACATGAACCAGAAACATGTCCCTTCTTGTTACAAAGTGACAAGTGATAAGGGGACTGCTAGATTGTGATGTAAGAAGAAAGCAATGCAGATAATACTTTTGTTCACATATTTTGGTTGGACATAAGATTCAATGCATTTCGAAGTGTGACTTTTCTTTTTTTGTCCATCAAAATGCACAAAAAGTCTCATATACAGATTTTGATTTTTCTTTTCATTCTTTTTCCTAACTACACAAGAATTATAGCCAAGTCCAGCTTTTCCTTGGGCAATGCTTTGGCTTTCTAATAAGGTAAATAACATATCTTTACCCTTAGTGAGTTTAGCTATGGTTTTCAAAAGATATTCATTGTTCTTTTTCAGTTTAGTGCATGATGTACAACAAGTAGATTCAGTTTCATGTAGAGATGCAGTGTCAGATATTTTGCAATTAAATTATAACTTGCTAATTTTCTTCTTGGCCAGTTTTAGTTCTTTTACAGTTTTAATAAACTCATCTTGTAGATCATGAAATGCATCAAGCAATTTAGAATAGAAAGATTCAGATTCATATACCTCATCTTCATGAACACCATTAGATGAGCTTGGAGTCTCTTCAGATGCAAGAATCATCAAGCAGATTTTGACAATTTCTTCCTCATCTTTATCTTCATTGCAACACCTCTTTTTGGGCCCATTACCCATATATTTCATCATTCTAAAGTTCATTTCAATCATAATAGGTTCTTGAATCACAATAACTGCCATAATAAAATTTTTTCAACTTTAGTTATTGTTCATTTAATAGAATTTATTTATTCCAACCAAATTTTGAAAAATCATAATTAAATCAATAAAAAGCGTATGTATGTGATTCAAGTCTCTAGGGATAGCTTATAACTTTGTCTACTTGAAAAAAATATAAGCCAAAGCAATGACAATACTGATCTATGTAACAAACTCTATGAAATTTCATCATTTATACGAAAACTGCAAAATAATCATTTTAATTGGAATTAAATATAAAAATCCACCAAATATTGCACACACATCCAATTTGAGTGTTCTTTACACCATTGGAAAGCTCTTCCTATCTACTTTTAATTTCCTCCATAGAGGTCAAAATAACCATTCATATCCTAATGCTTAGCAAAACAAAAGTGATGGCATTTACATGATCATAATTCCCCTTCATATCATGCCATACACTCATTAAGACTTAAAGTAATATAAAAACCTGAATAAACATTTGCAACATTATCTTTACAAATTTGCATAAAAGTTCCATGTTCATAGCACATGCTAGCATTATCAAGGGAATGATCAAATGCTTTCTCCTTTCCTTTCTCTTCCTTGGTGATCTTGCCATTGTTACCAACAATTTATGGTTAATATATGGGAGGGTGAGATTCAAAGAATCTCAGTAGTTAACACCCAAACTTTTCATCATATTATCACATTAAGCATATAACATCAAGGTAACACATTTTAAACACATTATCATATTTGTATCACATCATTTCATAACAATTTTGGCTGAGTTTCATTTGGAAATTGGACATCTCGAGGTCACAATGCCCCTCAATTAACTCATCCAATACACATAATTCATCACAAAACATTATTTTAAACACAAGGCAAAGCAAGAAACTCATTGAAAATAAGTATGATAACATATTGCAACTATGGGGATTTAACTACCTTATGATGCTTCCTTTCTCTCCAAACTTAGTCCACCATTTTTTAAGCTTTCCACAACCTTCTTGAACCTATCCACATCATCATTGAAACAATTTAGCCATTGGATTAATGAGTTACATAATACATTACTCACTAAAACCCAAATTTTTCACTTAACTCTCCTTTGATCTTTCTTTGTACAACACACTTGTTCTTAAGGTTTTGGACCATAGGGGAATCCATTTTTGAGGTCAAAATCACTAAATTCCAACTCTAAATACTCCCCATGTTTTGGCTGAAAATATCCCAAAGTAGAGGAAAAGGATTTTCTTCAAAACCCTTCCAACTATCCGCACCAAATATAATATCATCAACATAGATTTGAACAATAAGTAAATCTTTATTTTCTTTCTTAGTGAATAAGGTTGTATCTACTTTTCCTCTGTTGAACCCCTTTTCAGTTAGAAAATTACTTAATCTTTCATACCATGCTCTAGGGGCTTGTTTAAAATAGTAAAGAGCTTTCTTCAGTTTGTAAACATGGTTTGGTTTTACAGAGTCCTCAAAACCTGGAGGTTGATCTACATAGACCTCTTCCATGATATATCCATTTAGAAAAGCACTCTTCACATCCATTTGATATAACAAAATATTTTTCATGCATACATATGCTAACAGAATTCTGATTGCTTCTAATCTAGCCACTAGAGCAAAGGTTTCTTCAAAATCAATACCTTCTTCTTAATTATATCCTTTAGCAACCAGTCTAGCTTTATTTCTGATTATTGATCCTGATTCATCAAGTTTATTTCTAAAAACCCATTTGGTACCAATGACAGGATGATTTTTAGGTCTAGGCACTAAATCCCAGACTTGATTTCTTTCAAACTGATTTAATTCATCTTACATAGCCAAAATTCAGTATTCATCAGTTAATACTTCCTCAGTGCATTTAGGTTCAATTTGTGAGATGAAAGCACAATTAATCATTTGATCCCTTAACTATTTTCTGGTTTTGACTCTCTCTTGAACATTCCCTATCACCTGATCAACAGGATGATTCCTTTGATATCTCCAAGCTCTAGGGAGTTCTTGATATATTTCTTCATTATTTTCTTCTTCAAAATCTTTCTCCTAAATATCTTCCTCTATGTTAATAGATTCAGATATCTTTGGAGGTTCAATCTTACCTTCATCAGAGATATCTAACTTTTTAAAGTTTGAGACAAGATCATCCTCATCAGTCGCATGTTTGGAAGCAGTTTCATTTTCAATAAATACTACATGCACATATTCTTTTACCAATTTAGACTTTCTATTAAAAACTCTATATAATTTACTTCTACTAGAATAGCCCAGAAATATACCTTCATCAGATTTGGCACCAAACTTACCCAGATTTTCCTTTCCATTGTTGTGAATGAAGCACTTGTAGCTGAACACATGGAGATGTGAGAGATTTGGCTTTCTTCCTTTATACAGCTCATAAGGAGTCTTCCCAAGGATTGGTCTGATGTAGGCTCTATTTATGATATAGCTTACTGTATTTACTGCATCAGCCCAAAATACTTGAGAGAGTTCCTTTTCATTCAGCATAGCTCTAGCCATCTCTCCAGTTCTGTTCTTCCTTTCTACAACTTCATTCTGTTGAGGAGTTCTTGGAGCTGAGAAGTTGTGATCAATTCCATGCTCATTACAATACTCTAGAAAGTATGAGTTCTCAAACTCTCCTCCATGATTTGACCTGATAAACACAATGGAAATACCCTTCTCATTTTGCACTTTCTTGGCTAAGGTTACAAATGCATCAAAGGTATCACTTTTAGAGAAAAGAAATAATGTCCATGTAAATCTAGAGTAATCATCCACTATTACAAGCATATACAGATTTTCACCAATACTTTTTACCCTAGATGGACCAATTAAATCCATATGCAGTAGTTCTAGTAGTCTAGTTGTGGTGACTACGTTTTTGGGTTTAAAAGAAGATTTAGTTTGTTTTCCTTTTAGGCATACATCACATTCTTTATCCTTTTCGAAAGTGATTTTTGGTAGGCCAGTGACTAACTCATTTTTAACCAGTTTTGAAAGTTGATTCATGTTAACATGAGCTAATCTTCTATGCCACAACCAACTATCATTATCCTAGATTCTTGTTTCTAGTATCTAGTCTAAGCTTTTCCCTAAGTTTATTAGTTCAAAAACTCATCCCCTTACTAATCACATTTTGGACGAAACCCTAAGAGGATGGAGGAGAAAATATAATCCCTAAATCATGCTTTTAAGACCATAAACTTCAAGCTTAAGTTGGTATATTCACTTACCTAAACTTGATTCTTGAAGTTCCCATGAAATTCCTCTTCTTCTTTCTCTCTTTTCTCCCTTTCTCTCTTGCATTTTTCTTTCTGGTTTTGGCTGCAGAAAAGACATCCAAATGGAGAGGAAGAAGGGTGCTTAGGTGGCTTAATTAAGTGGTTAATCATGGTTAGTCACTTAAGCCAACTAAGGTTACTTTTTAGCACCAAAAATCCATGCCTTCTAAGGGAATTTTTGGAAAAAAATTTGCTTCCCAATTTGCCTAATTTCAATGCCAATGGGATGGTGTTTAAGTGTCCCAAATTATTCAATTTTTTCAAATCCAGATATATCTCAATTTGGGTACTTTTTAACAGTATCGAAAAATCGCATTTTACAGTAACTTAGCATTTTTGGGCTACAAGATTGTTCTAATTTTATTTTCTTGTTTCCCTAATTATCCTGTCCCAAATGGTATCTGTGTATGGCCCATATCCTATCCCAGTTACCTTTTAACCATTAGTAGGGTCCACAATTTACTTTATCAATTTACTGTTATTTTTAGATACTTGACACTGATTATTTCTTTAATCTTGAACATTAACCGTCAGTGCCATATACCATTAGATTTTTCTCGTCGAGGGCTTTATTCTAACAGTAATTTTATATGTTTACAAAATTTCCCTTAACTCAAGGTTAAATTATAATTTCTACAACTTTTGAGTATTTAGGTGTAATTTTTCCCAAGGAATTTCTATTTCTTCTCCCAGGAATTTATTATATATTTTGGGACATGGATGTCATTTTTATAATTCTTTAGGGGCAAAATATAATTTTCACATTTTTTCTCCCAACCAGGAAAAATGACCTCTTTGCCCTTATTCACGCAAAACAGTGTCTACCCATTTTCGCGAATTCCTTGTACATTTTGCATTATCATTGATTATATCTTTTTTATTACTTAGTATTCATTGAAATTTTGGGATATTATATTTCTACCCCCTAAATTAAATTTCATCCTCAAATTTTAAAATATACCTTATGTAAACAGTACTAGATACTTCTGTCGCATGTCTGATTCCATCTCCTAAGTTGCTTCTTCTGTAGATAAGCCTTTCCAAACCACCTTCATTAGAGGAATATCTTTGTTCCTGAGCTGTTTGACTCAATAATCTACTCTTCTTTCAGGTAATGCATTAAAGCAAATATTATCTTGTAAGTCAATACATTCATATTCTATAATATGTGAAGGGTCTCGCTGATATTTCTTTAATTGGGAGACATAAAAGACATTATGAATTTGGCTTAGATTTGGTGGTAGGGCTAACTCGTAAACTATAAGTCCCGCTTTCAAAAGAATTTTGAAAGGTCTAATATACTTAGGACTAAGCTTTTTCATTTTGAAAGATCGACCAACTCCAGTTATAGTAGATATTTTAAGAAATACATGGTCTCCTACTTCATATTCCAACAGCTTCCTTCTTCGATTTGCATAACTCTTTTTCCTACTTTGAGCCATTAATAACTTCTTCTTTATCATTTCAATCTATCTAGAAATTTGGTCTATGATCTCTGGACCTATCAGTTGCCTTTCACTCAATTCCATCCAACAAAGTGGGGACCTGTACTTCCTACCATACAATACTTCATAAGATGCCATTTGAATACTGAAATGATAACTGTTGTTATAGGTGAATTCTGCCAAGGGTAAGTATACATCCTAATTTCCTTTAATCTCTAGCACACAAACCCTTAGCATATCCTATAATTTATGAATTGTCCTTTTAGACTGTCTATCAATCTAAGGATGATATGATGTACTAAACCTTAATTTAGTACCTAAGGCTTGCTGTAATAATCTCCAGAAATTTGAAGTGAACCTCGAATTTCGGTCTGATATAATATTGCTTGACACTCTAAGTAATCTTACTATCTCTTTCACATATAGTTGTGCCAATTTATCCAGCGTATATGTTGACCTCATGGCTAAAAAATGTGTTGACTTGGTTAGCCTGTCCACAATTACCCAAATTGTATCACATCCTGATGATGTTCTGGGTAATCCCTTTATGAAGTCCATTGAAATACTGTCCCATTGCCATTCTGGGATCTCTAGTGGTGTAATAATCTAGTAGGCTTTTGGTTCTCTATTTTTACTCTTTGACACACCAGGCATCTAGACACATACTGAGTAATATCCCTTTTAATACCAGGCCACCAAAATAATTTCTTTAAATCATGGTACATTTTTGTAATATCTGGATGAATAATATATTTACTCTGATGTGCCTGTGCCAAAACCTTTTTCTTATCTCTGCTACTGGTGGTACATAAATTCTCTTTTGAAATCTCATTAAACTATTTTCTAATACATTAAATCCATGTATCTCTCCATACCTTTGCTTTTCTTTAACTAACTTTACGCATTCATCCTCTCACTGGGCTTTCAATAAATCATGTAAAAATTCATTGCCAATTTTGGTCTCATGCAACTGTAATCCTCCAACATTTTCATTTCACAAATCATCATGTTGGCTATGTGAATAGTTTTTCTACTCTCTGCATCAGCCACTACATTAGCTTTTCCTGGATGGTATTTAATAGAATGATCATAATCTTTTAATAACTCCATCCATCATCTTTGCCTTGCATTTAATTCTTTCTAATCTTTTAAATATTTGAGGTTCTTGTGGTCACAAAACACTTCTACTATTCCACCATAAAGATGGTGTCTCTAGATCTTGAGAGCATGCACTATAGCCGCAAGTTCTAAATCATGAGTGGGATAGTTTTCTTTATGTAGTTTTAATTGTCTAGAAGCATAAGGTACCACTCTACCTTCCTGCATTAGTACACAACCTAACCCATGCTTACTTGCATCTGTATAAAGCATAAAGAGTTCTTTGGGATTAGGTATAGTTATTACAGGTAGAGTAGTTAACTTGTGCTTTAATATAACAACCTACCTCCAAACACCTCCAGACATGACCAAAACTTCAAAAACCAACCAGCCACAACTCAAAAGATCTCGCACGAACCATTTGAAACCACAGGGTAATGGAAAAACAACACAAAAACACCAAAAAGTGGGTTGGGGCCGTGGCTACTACAGTATTGCCCCAGCTCTAAACCACCCCTATTTCACACCCGTTACTGGACTTTCTGGAGTCGCGGCTTGCTTCCTGGCATCGTGGCGTCCCATGCTGGTTTCCATACCAGCAAATTCTCCAACTCTGAGGTGAACTTTTGACACATATAACTTTATGCTCCAATCTTCAATTGACTTGATTCCAATTCCTACAAGTCAATCTAGTCTCACTCTATCCATAGACACCAATTCTACCTCAATCCAACTCTGTATGAAGAATCTAGACACCTGACACCATTTTGGTCACCTTTTGACCAAAACTCACAACCTACAATTCCCATTTAATACCAAAGGCAATTCAACCAACCAGGACCATTCACACAGGTCCTAAACCACCAAACCAACTTGTCCAAAGAGGTTTCACTTCAAAAGAACCACTCCTCTGAGATTTCATCCCCTTGAATCCCAATTGACAAATTGGGCTACTTGCCCCAAAACACCTAACAAGGCCCAATTCTACCTTTTTGGGCTTACAAACACTACCACACCGACTCCTCAACACCCCGAATCACATTTACACCACCATCCAGTATACACAACACATACAACACAATTACATATACAAAATATACCAACAACATTCTTCTATAGCAATCCTTATCCATGTCATACATCTATTACAAACATCCCATCCTACTTGTCACAAGATACATTTTCAGAAATACACACAAACTACATAGACCTAATATTCCCACGATTGATGCTACTCCCTCGTCTTCTCAGGACTAGTGTCAAAACAGTCACTTGAAAGGTTAATCATAGGAGAGGGGTATGAGACAATATCCCAGTAATTGGGAACAACCACATATATACATATATATATAACTCATACAATCCATGAATGCAATGTGAAATGAATGCAATGCATGTCTCCTTCCACACAGCTAGAACCACAAGCTGTCATCATAACAGGACATTTAGTATAGGTAATTGCCTTCTAACAGTCAGTGAAGACTGATTCCGGGACATCACCATGCTCACCTCCCATTAGTGCACCTGACAAAAGGTAACACTAGTGTTCAGATCATGGTTCTCCTCTCCCTTTCCCACCACAAATTGGCAGTGATTTAGGGAAGGTGCAGTCCACTACGCACATGTATATTTAAGTATACATGCATGTGGTGATGCTTATGTATCATTATATAATCAGCATCATCATATGTCACAATGTCATGTATGCATCATATCATGTCACATCAACATCATCGTCTCTAATCATCATCATAATAATTATTGAGCTTTGCGCATACCATGATGTATAGAAAACAGTACATACAAACACATCTATATCATGGTATGAAAGAAACATGTATATATACTCAAATATACATAATATCATATAATATATACAATACAATACAAACATTCAATTACCTCAGGTTGTCAATACCACACACGCGGATTCCACTAACTTTTCTAGTTGTTCAACACACTTGAATCCCTCTCAGTCAACCAAATAACCTTTACAATATCACAATTCCTCAACTAACAACTTATACCATTAAACCAAACATCACAATTCAATTACTTTAGCCTAACACAAGGTTCTTACACCCCTTTCATGCACCATTAAGCTCCTAGGACTAATTCAAACACCCAACAATCACTTATACTTCAAATTCTCAAGAGCTCTAACCAAAAACAACCTAGGGTTAAGCTCAAAATCATGCATAAACCCTTCAAAACTCACACCCAAACATCAAGAACACCAAATCACACTTCCTTAACCTAATTTTATCCATTTCAATCTGTGGATTTTGTCCGAAATCGAAGATCTCAACTCACAACCAAAAAACCCCAAGTTTAAACCAAAGAAAATGGAGAGGGAGGTGTAAAGGTCACTTACCAACTTGAATCCAAGCTTCCAAGTTTTGAAAATCACTCCCAAATGCCGAAAATCTCGAACCCTAGTAGAGCTCTCGCATTCTCCCTCCGTTTCCCTTCTTTTCCTTCATGTCTGATTGACCTAAATGTTTCTAATTTAAACCAGAACTTGACTTATACTGTGGCTCCAGGACAGCCCACCGCAGCACTATCATGTTTTTAGCTGGAAAGAGCCACTGGAACAACTCTTGCCACAGTGGCCCTGCTTCTTGCCATAGCGTGGAGCTTTATTCTGCCCTACTTGAACCTTCCTCGATCCTATTTCCTCTAGTTTGTCTCACAATGCCAAAATAATGTCATCAAAGGTGTTACAATTTAGTTTATGAAAACTATTTTCACAATTCTTATCCCACACAAAAGGTTTATCTATTTAAGTAAGTTTTGTAAGTGGTAATGCAATTCAAGAAAAGTCTTGTATGAAACATCTGTAAGAGCCAACTAAACCAAGAAAACTTCTTTTCTTGGTTACATCCTTGGGATGCTCCCACTTTATGACAGCATCTACTTTACTTAGGTCTACTGCAACCCGGTCCTTGGAAACAACGTGCCCTAAGAACCGTACCTCTATGAGCTAAAACTCACATTTACTTAGTTTAGCATATAGCTTTCTTTCTTTTAAAATTATCAAGACTATTCTCAAATGCATTTCGTGCTCCTATAAAGACTTGGAGTACACTAATATATCATTGATAAAAACCACAACAAATTTATCTAGGTTTGACCAAAAAATTCTATTCATGTACTCCATAAAAATTGCTAGAGCATTAGTCAAACAAAATGACATCACTAAAAATCATAGTGCCCATAACGAGTTCTAAAAGCAATTTTGGGAACATCTACTGCCTTAACCCGTAATTGATGATACCCTAATCGTAAGTCAATTTTTGAAAACATAATGGCACCTGCCAACTGATTTAATAGGTCAACAATTATAGGAAAGGGATACTTATTCTTTATTGTCACTTTGTTCAGTTCCCTATAGTCAATACATAATTGGAGGCTCCCCTCCCATCTTTCTTCTTTACAAATAATACTAGAGCACCCCATGGAAAAATGCTAGGTCTAATGAATCCTTTTTCCAATCATTCCTCAATTTGACTTTTTTATTCTACCAACTTAGGTGGGGCCATTCAGTATGGTGCTTTGGATATCGAGCCCGTTCCTGGTGTTAAGTCTATGGCAAATTCAACCTTTCTTTCTAGTGGTAAATCTTTAAAATCCTTTGGAAATACTTCTGGAAATTACTTTACCACTAGTATCTTTTCAATTTCTTCATCAACTTCCATATTGACTGAAAAGAAAACTAAGTAGGCTGAACATCCTTTTCCCAAGCATCTCTCAGCGGTTGATATAAAATTTAGCTTAGTCTCAGTAATTGGAAATCTTTCTGGGGTAGGCAAGATTAAAACTTTGTTTTTGCAATCGAGGAGAATATTATTGGCAGAGAGCCAATCAATGCCTATTATGACATCTATATCTAGGAATGACATGCATATAAGATCTAGTGTGGTGCAGCAATGTTTATATTGTATAATGCAATTTAGGCAGACATGAGATATGGTTGCTCGGTTACCAATAGTTGTGGACACATGAAAATCATATGGTAACTAAATGATTATCATACCTAACCCTTTAGCATATTTATAGGAAATTAAAGAATGACTAGCACCTGAATCAAACAAGGCATGCATAAGATAATTATTTACTTTAATCATACCTTCAACGAGGTTAGCTGATTTTCGGGCCTCTTGCTGCGTATGAGCAAAGACCATTCCCTATGCTTCTAGTCTGGTCCTTGCTATATCCATTTTGTAATCTCTCACAAAGTGTCCAGGTTTTCCACATCTGAAGCATACATTCTGCCCAGCTAGACATGGTCTTCCATCATGTGTCTTGCCATATTGCTCACACACTGGGGCTTCTTTCTTTACATTTCTCTACATATCTCTTTGAACAAATCGTCCTCCTCCTCTTCTACCTCCCCTTCTACCTCTTCTATTATTCCATGAACTTTTTCTTTTCTTGCTTGATTTTCCTTTTTTAAATGTAACTCTTCTTGTACTAGTTGGGACAGAAGACATAAAGCCTTTATGATTCAAACTTCCTTCAATGATCCTACTAACCTAAACTAGCGTATTGAACTCTCTAATCCTCATAGGTGCGACTCTTTATCTTATAGCCAATTTCAAACCTCTTTCTAGCTTTTCAATCTTCCATCGTTCATCATCATGTTGCTACAAGTATGTAGAATACCTTGCAAATTGTATAAAAGTGGCTACATACTCATCAACTGACTAATTTTCTCCTTGTTGAAGCATAATGAATTTCGCTTCCTTCTTATCTCTTACTAATAGTAGGAAGTACTTATCATAGAAATACCCTAAAAATATTTCCCATGTCAGGGGTATGTTACGAGCTTGCAGAATTAGTTTTGTGTTTTGCCACTATCAATCTGCCTCTTTCTCAAATATATAAGTGGCTAACAAACCTTTTATCTTGGAGGTACATCCCATTAGTCTGAATATATTTTCGAGACTCAGTATCCAATCCTCTATTGCCTGAGCATCAAATTTTCCTTCAAAGGAAGGAGGACAATGCTTTCTAAAGTGAGCTACAACATTTTATTAATTGGCAAAGTTAATCGTTGCCTGATTCATCACTGCAGTTGGAGCTTCTTGCTATTGTGGACTTTAAACTGGCACCTTTGTTCTAACATCAGGACGTTCTCTCTGATCTGCTATAGTCCTTTGTAAATTCTCCATAATCCTCTATTGTTGATCTAATCTATTAATAATAACTTGCAGGGGATCAACCTGCTATGGAGTACCTTGTTGCGAAATATCTTGCTGTGGAGCTCCTCTCTATTCAGGAGCTGCCCCTCTAGTTTGTCTTCTGGTATGTGCCATTTTAATTTACACAATATTAAAATTATGTTCATATAGTAATCATACTCAGAGAACGTATATAAACATATTATTTTATTCATATAGTCACTATATACATGCCTTCCTTCATAGTCTATTCTACATCATCATACATCAGTCTTTCTATTCTACCTCTTATACTTTTTATGACTGCTTATATATTGCATCTCAAAATTAGTAGTCAATCAGCATTCTTTTCATATATACATACAACTGACTATCTTCTAAGGAGAACTGGGACTATCTAGAAGGTAAGTAGTTACTAGATCCTCTTCTGGATCCTCCTCAGGATCTTCCTCCTATTTCTCCTGTACTTGTTCCGACTATTCCTCAGGTTGTCCCTCTATTGGGTTCTTGTGTGTTGGAAGATCTACATGTTCAGTCTCAGTTCGCTCGGTGTCTTCTAGCTCCATCCTTAGCTGTTCTCGACACCTCAAATCTTGAATACATTCTTGGAAACTCATGGGCCACTCTCTCCTCATTTCATCTTTTACTATTGCCTAATAGTCATCATCATCAGGCAATATGGTGAGGACTACATCTATCCATGCTGGTTCAAAGAAAGGTTGACCTCAAAATTCCATAAATTCTTTTGCATCCCTTAACATATCCAGGAAAGTAGTCATTGGGGAGTCCCAATAACTTTGGAGACTTTCATTATAAAATCTAGCCACAATCTCCCATATTCTCTAAGCTTTAATAGTAGGAACTTCAAGAACTTCTACAATTGGCTGCTTCCCTGAATCACCCTTTTGTATCTTCTCCTTCTTTGCCTTCTTGACTTTCCCCTCTATCATGTAATTCTTAACACAGTGAACTAAGTTTGGGTACTCCCTTCCTTCTAACTTTGCTTTAATGGGTATCCAAAACTTGTCATTTGGTAATTCATTGAGGAGGGTGGAGATCCAAATCGACTCTGGATATTTTGTTCTTGTTCCTTCCAGAAATGTCTTAACCTTTGACACTCTACGAATGAATGCCATTATGCTTCGATCCCTCTGAGTAAGCCCCATATTCCTTTAAGTACTTACATATGATCCGGTACACTATATGTTCTGCACCTGCCAGTCTATCATCTAGGGTATTATTAGGATCCAACAGAAATCCTACTACGTAGTCTACATCTTCATATACCTCGACCGCCCTTTCTTGTAGAAGGGCATCTACAGGAGGAACTGCCTATATGGGCACTGCTGGAATAACCTCCTATATTGGTTGAGAATTTTCTACTTCATACAGTTTTTCCTCTACATTCTTAATAGGAACCTTATTGGAGCCTGTACTTTCCTCTCGATGGTGTCTATTTGGTACCATCTCAGGCTCTTCATGATTGTCCACAACTGAGCTATTATTTGTTGAAGACAACTTTACTATCCTTCAATCATAATAACAACTAGTTAGTAGATCAATACCAAGGAATAATTTATTTATTAATATTCCTTTTTCCTAAACTTAAATTGTACTAGCCCATTACTATTGCTCTGAGAGCCAAAACCATCGGCTCTGATACCAAAAAAATTTAACACCTCTTTTTGGGCCCATTCCCCATGTATTTAATCATTCTAAAGTCTATTTGTATTATATTAGAATCTTGAATCATAATAAATGTCATAATAAAATTTTTCCAACTTAGGTAATTATTCATTTAAAAGAACTTATTTATTCCAACCAAATTTTGGAAAATCATAACTAAATCAATAAAAATCATATGCATATAATTCAAGTCTCTAGGGATAACTTATAACCTTGTCTACATGGAAAAATATAAGTTAAAGCAATAACTATACTGATTTGTGTAGCAAATTCTGTGAAATTTCACCATTTATACAAAAATTGCAAAATAATCATTTTAAGTGAAATTAAATATAAAAATCCACCAAATATTGTACACACATCCAATTTGAGTGTTCTTAGACCATTGGAAAGCTCTTCTTGTCTACTTTTAAACCATATATATATCATTCATGTTTCACATTACAACTGTCTCAACAGTAGCGGGTTTCCTCCATAGAGGTCAAAATAACCATTCATATCCTAATGCTTAGCAAAACAAAAGTGATGGCATTTACATGACCATAATTCCCCTTCATATCATGCTATACACTCATTAAGACTTAAAGTAACATAAAAACCTGAAGAAACATTTGCAACATTATCTTTACAAATTTACATAAAAGTTCTAGGTTCATAGCCCATGCTAGCATTATCAAGCTAATGATTAAATGCTTTCTCCTTTCCTTTCTCTTCCTTGGTGGTCTTACCATTGTTATTGCCTATTCATGGTTAATACATGGGAGAGTGAGATTCAAAGAATCTCAGTAGTTAACACCCAAATATGGAATCATTGTATCACATTAAGCATATAGCATCAAGGTAACACGTTTGAAACACATTATCATAATTGTATCACATCATTTCATAAAAAATTTGGCATAGTTTTGTTTGCCCGGGGTCACAATGCCCCACAATCAACTCAGCCAATACACATAATTCATCACAAAACATCATTTTACACATATGACAAAGCAAGAAACTCATTGAAAACAAGTATGATAACACATTGCAAGTATGGGGATTTAACTACCTTATGATGCTCCCTTGCTCTCCAAACTTGGTCCACCACTTTTTTTGGTTTCCACAACCTTCTTGAACCTATCCACATTATCATTAAACCAATTTAGCCATTGAATTAATGAGTTACATAGTACATTACTCACTAAAACCTAAACTTTCCACTTAACTCTCCTTTAATCTTTCTTTGTACAACACACTTGTTCTTAATGTTTTGGACCATGGGAAATCCAATTTTGAGGTCAAAATCATGAAATTCCAACTATAAATACTCCCTCTATTCTGGCTGAAAATATCCCAAAGTGGAAGAAAAGGATTTTCTTCGAAACACTTCCAACTCTCGATATATTCTTGTTTCTAGTATCTAGTCTAAGCTTTTCCCTAGGTTTATTGGTTCAAAAACTCATCCCCTTGCTAAATCACATTTTGGACGAAACCTAAGAGGATGGAGGAGAAAATCTAATCCCTAAATCATGCTTTAAAGACCATAAACTTTAAGCTTAAGGTGGCAGATTCACTTACCTAAACTTGATTCTTGAAGTTCCCTTGAAATTCCTCTTATTCTTTCTCTCTTTTCTCCCTTTCTCTCTTGCGTTTTTCTTTCTGGTTTTGGCTACAGAAAACATGTTGAAATGGAGAGGATGAATGGTGCTTAGGTGGCTTAATTAAGTGGTTAATCATGGTTAGTCACTTAAGCCAACTAAGATTACTTTTTAGCACCAAAAATCCATGCCTTCTAAGGCAATTTTTGGAAAAAAAATTGCTGCTCAATTTCAACACCAATGGGGAGGTGCTTAAGTGTCACAAATTATTCATTTTTTCATGATCTACATATATCTCAATCTGGATACTTTTTAACAGTACCGAAAAATCACCTTTTACAATAACTTAGCATTTTTTGGCTACAGGATTGTTCTAATTTTATTTTTATGTTTCCCTAATTATCCTATCCCAAATAGTATCTATGTATGACCCATATCTTGTCCTAGTTACCTTTTACCCATCAGTAGGACCCACAGTTTACTTTATCGGTTTACTGTTACTTTTTGAGACTTGGCACTCATTATTTCTTTATTCTTGAACATTAACCACCAGTGCTATTTAACATTGGACTTCTCTCATCAAGGGCTTCAATCTGACAGTAATTTTACATATTTACAAAATTGCCTTTGACTCAGGGTTAAATTATAATTTTTGAAACTTTTAGGTCATTAGGTGTAATTTTTCTTAAGAAATTTTCTATTTCTTTTCCTTGTAATTTGTTATATATTTTGGGATGTGGATGTCATTTTTATAATTTTTTAGGGAAAAAAATATAATTTTCTCATTTTTTTTCTAATTGGAAAAAATAACCTCTTTGTCCTTATTTACGTAAAATGGTGTCTGTCCGTTTTCACAAATTTCTTATACATTTTGCATTATCATTGATTATATCATTTTTCATTACTTAGTATCTAGTTAAATTTTGAGATATTACATTCTTTATCTAAGCTGTTGTCCCAGATTGATGAGATATAAGCCTTTTTTTTTTGCCCTTGTCAACAGCTTTCTTTTCTTTTTCTTGCTTTTTCAGGAATTGTCAACAGTCCCATTTGATATGCCCTTGTTTTTTACATTTGTAGCAGGTGACAAACTCTTTGCCTTCTTTCTTGTTATCTGCAGTTGCTCATTTTTTAAAGAATCTTCTATTTCTTTTCTTATCGTAGAACCTTCCGAATTTTTTGACAAACATAGCTAGAGTCTCTTCATCCAGATCTTCATCATTCTCAGACTCTTCTTCTTTTTCTTCTACACCTTTCAATGCAAGGCCCTTTTTCTTCTTATCTTGACTAGCTTCCTTTAGAGCCTTCATTTCACCCCCATACTCCTCAAGGATGCCAAAGAGTATAGTGACAGAAACTATTGACTCTCCTTTAACTTCTTCTATTGCTATTACTTTTGGTTGCCATTCCAGAGGAATGGGTCTAAGGTTTTTTCTAACTTTCTCTGGCTGTGTGTACTCCTTGCGAAGACTCTTTAGTTGATTCACAATGAGGGTGAATCTTTTTTACAACTCTTTGATACTTTCACCTTCCATCATTCTAAAGCTTTCGTACTCACCAATGCGGGAGTTTACTTTGTTCTCCCTTACTCCAGTAGTTCCTCATGAGATATTTCTAAAGTGTCCTACATACCCTTGGTTATGGTACATTGTGACACTCTATAAAATTCATCCTGGTTGAGTGCACTGACCAAGCAGTGTTTTGTCTTAGAGTTCAGTAAGACTCTTCTCTTATCTTCTTCATTCCACTTATCTTCTAGCTTTTCTTTGTATTTGTAATCATCCTGCAACTTCATCAGGACAAAATCCCCTTTTTGAATGATTCACTAGATATCCAAATCAATGGACTAGAGATAGATTTGTATTCTCATCTTCTAGTATCTATAATGCTCTCCACTGAAGCTATGAGGTCTATTTGTATTGTTTCAATCTGGAAGGATACTCTCTTCAAAGCCAGCCATTGATTTTCTTGGACTATTAGATCCTCTGCTTGGGAAACCGGGCTCTGATACTACTTGTTAGTTCAACTAGCTTCCCAAGAGAAGGGTGAACTGGGAAGTTTTAAAATTTTCTGCAAAATTACAAGAAAGCAGTGAAAGCAAAATATGCAGAAAAATAGATGCAAAAAGTAGTAAGGTAATAAGCAAAGTATAAGAAGAAGGACACAAGAATTTATCCTAGTTCGGTCTCTATAGCAAAGTATAAGAAGAAGGACACAAGAATTTATCCTAGTTCGGTCTCTATCTCTTGACCTACGTCCAGTTCTCCAGATACTACTTAAGCTTTTCCACTATGTTGCAAGAATTCGGTGGACTTCTTGCAATGTCTCAGTACAGCTTAATGCTCTATTCCAAGAGATTACAATCGCACTCTTTGCACTCTAGCTAAGTGCTTTCCAAATTTCTTGTGAAGTCCCCTCACAAGAAAATCTTTCTTCCAGATGAACATAAGATTCTTTACAGCAAATGAACTCTCTAATTTAGAGTGTATATGATAGTTAAAGTATAATTAATGAAGTGTGGAAGAGTAGAAAGCTTTGTCTAATTTGGCAGAGTTTTAGCATATACAATGTTAAATCGTTACCAACTTCTTCAAATGAAGTTTTATTTACAGATTTTTGTCTTAACTATATATTAGAGATAAGATCTAACCGTTAGAGACATTACACAATGGTTACTCTACAAAACTATCTGTTCACCATCTGCGTTTAATCCATCTGACATCCAAAGTTTGAATTTTAAGGTGTCAACAGACAAATCTCTGTGAAACCATATGTTAAAAACTTTAACATTGAACTTAGAAGTTCGTCTATTCTAGAGCAAAATTTGAATTTTTATCTTTCACAAATATTTTCATGTTGGAACATAGGAATTTTTAAGGTTAAAGTTCTTCTGAGAAGTGTGAACAGTTGTTTCATATTGCTATAGTGCATTTGAAATTCGAATTTTGGTATCCAAAATTTGTCTGTCAGTGAGCAACTCAATATGGTACACAAGCTCTTCTTTTTGAAATTCAAATTTTCAAATACCAAAGTTCATCTGTTAGAGAGACCTCTTATCAGACTTATTCCAAACTTCAAATTTCTGAAGACCAAAGTTCGTCTGTCATAGGGACACCTAAATAGACTTACACATTGCCTTTCGAAAGTTCGAATTTTCAAAACTAAAGTTCATCTGTCAGAGGACTGACTTGGAACTCTTTTTAAACTTCACTTTTAGATGAACTTTGACATATCTTCAGATGAATTTTTCATTTTTCATAACTTGTGTTTTACCCAAAATTTGAATTTTCAAAGTCAATGTTCGTCTGTCAGAGAATTGACTTAAAACTTTTTCTAAACTTTACTTTTAGATGAACTTTGACATAGCTTTAGATGAATTTTTCATTTTTCACAAGTTGTTCTTTGCCCAAAGTTCAAATTTTAACAGTCTAAAATTTGTCTATCAGAGGCAATATCTTTGGAAGTTCGAATTTCAACCTTCAAAGTTTTAATTTTCAAGGTAACATATGAAGTTTAATAGTTCAAAATTTGTCTGTTAGTGAGTATTGTTCAAATATATCGTAAGTTAACATAAGATTATTTGAAAAAAACATTTTGAAAACATTTGGGTGAAAGATCAAAGCATTTTACTCATGTGAATATAGTGAGAAATCCTACAACTAATCTTGTACTCATTTTTCTTAGATTTCTTCATTTGAGATCTTTTGTACACCTTTGATATCTTCCTTCCAAGCTCCAGTTTGTTTGGAATCATCAAAAACACTTAATTCAACAACATCTATATGAAGTTCCCTAAAGGATTTAACTTACTTGAAACATGCAATTCAGGTACACGAGTAAACTACTCAATCAAATTGAATAAATCCCTTTATGGATTAAAGCAATATGGACGCATGTAATATAGTTGTCTTAGTGAATATTTGTTGAATGAAGGGTATAAAAATGACTTCATTTGTCCATGTATCTAAAAGATCAGGAAATGATTTTGCTATAATTACAGTTTATGTCGACAATTTAAACATTATTGGGGCCCTAAAGAGCTCCTAAAAGCTATGGATTCCTTAAAGAAAGAATTAGAAATGAAAGATTTAGGAAGAACCAAATTTTGCCTTGATTTAGAGTATATAAATAATGGGATTTTGGTGCATTAGGAAGCTTATATGAAAAATGTGCTAAAACAATTTTATATGGATAAGTCATATCCATTATGTACCCCAATGGTTATAAGGTCACTAGATGTAAACAAAGATCCTTTTAGACCTTAAGAAAATGATGAAGAGTTACTTGGTCCAGAAGTATCATATCTCAATGCAATCAGAACATTGCTATATCTTGCTAGTCATACATGATTGGATATATCATTTGATGTTAATTTATTAGTAAGGTATAGTTTGTCACCTACATGAAGACATTGAACTAAGGTTAAGAATATACTTTGCTACCCTAAAGGTACCATGGATGTGTTTATTTTATTGAATCCAAGTCAAACTTGATTGATTATGTAGATGCAAGATATTTTTCTAACCCTCATAATAGTCGATCACAAACTTGCTATGTATTTACATTTAGTGGCACCACGATTTTATGGCGATGTAGGAAACAAACCATATCGGCCACATTATCTAGTCATGCGAAAATTTTGGCATTGCATGAGACAAGTCGAGAATGTGTTTGGTTAAGAGCTTTGATTCAATACATAAAAGAGACTTGTAGTTCTTCTTTAGGAAAAATGATCCTAACAATCTTATTTGAAGATAGTACTGCATATATTGTCCAAGCAAATCAGAGGTATATTAAAGGAGACAAAATAAAACATATTTCACCAAAATTCTTCTTTACTCATGATCTTCAAAAGAATGGTGATATAGGCATTCGGCAAATCCGTTCATGTGACAACCTAGCAAACCTATTTATCAAGGCGTTTCCTACTGCATTATTTGAGAAACTCATGTATAATATTAGGCTTCGTCGACTTAAAGATCTTATTTGATATACGCACTATACTTTTTTTCCCTTAACTGTGGCTTTTCCCCATTGGGTTTTCATTGCAAGATTTTTAATGATGCAGTATTTGATGGTATATACAAAGAATGATATATTCTTTTTCTTCATTAGGTTTTTGTCCCATAGGGTTTTTTGTAGTTAGTTTTTAAATGAGGCACATTATTTGATAATAGACATCAAAGAGAAGAGTGTTATGAAGATTTTAGATGTCCATCTAAAATATTCTCTACCTAGCGTTAAGTCATCTTTTCCTTTTTATTTTATTTAATTAATTGAAGAATTATTATCCTTTTTAGGGTTAGGGCTCTTGTATAAATACCTCTTAATGACTGAATAATAAATACTTACTCTTGACTTCTCATATTTCTTCTGTCTCAAATTCTCTTCATTCTCTACTTCATTCTCTATTTTATTTCATAACAAATGCAAATTATTCTTTTCTATAATTATTTTTGTGAAAATTAGATTATCTTTATTGAAAATGAAAAGAAATTTTTTTTTGGAATTTGTGCTTTTTTAAGATTCTTTTTAATATATATCCACCGCCTAATTGGGTGGGAATAACTCAAGCTACCAAAAAAAAGTTTGAATGCTAGAATAAACATTTATTAATTCCACTTGTAAAACAGACATACCTAAAAAAAGTTTGAATACTATAATAAATATTTGTTAATTCCACTTGTAAAACAGATATACACGTAGGTAATCAAAAATAATGATTTTCTCATCGACACAATCATGAGAAAATTTTCTAAATTTCACAAGAAATATCTTTAACAAGAATTATTGCTCGATAGAATAAATTTCTTGTAGAATTTTTTTCATGCAGAAACTCAATTCAGCAATATTTTAATGTATAGATTTCATGATAATGTTGAAAATTTCCCCTAAAAAAGGCTTAAGAAGTCCGGCACATATATTAATACTCAATCTAAAATAGTTTAATGTCTGGACCCCGGACTTCAATTTCATTTTAAAGTTGAATAACTAATCTTAGCTGTGTGTGTGAGCAAACACAGGGCACGGTCAAAGAAAGAAGTAAAGTTAAAATAATAGTCAAATATTCAATACTATCTATAAAATTGTAGAAAGAAAAGGTCACGGAACAACTTGGTCAGAGAAATGTCTGTGAGAAGGAGAGAGAGAGGGAGAGAGTTGTTAATTAAACACTAATTAGGTTCATCCATCCATTCGAGAAAGTTGAAACAGGTGAAGACACTATGACACAAAACCCCAATTTACATCAGTTATTTTAACTTTTTTAAATTAATTTTAAAAGTGATGTAAAAGTAGATGATGTAGAAAAAACTATTTTTTACATTGGTTTTTAATAGAAAAACCAACGTAGAAAAACCATTTTTACATTGGTTTTTAATACAAAACCGATATAGAGAAATATGCTTTTTATATCGATTATATTAAAAAACTGACGTAATTTTGAATTTTTTTTTCTCCAAAATAAATGTAATCTATATCCAAACCTGTATTTACAACCAAATTTCGAAAAATAGCTAAGTAAATTTTATAGCCATAATAGCTATAGTGCCAAAAATGATTATTGAATATGTATTTAAAGTGAACTTTTACTAGAGTTATATCACAAAAAATGATTCTGGAAATTGTAAAATTCTTATAAGTCTCATACTAAAATATCATATTTTCAATATCACATTAAAATATCCTTAACTATTACCAAAATACTAAACTAAAATAAATTAGTTCTAGTAGTAAAACATATAGGTCTCTATATCTTATTTATATATCCAAAATATTGAACTAGAATATAGCAATTACAGGTCTAGTAGTAAAATATTACATCTTTGTCATCATCCTTGATTCTAGGAAGAGTAACTACCACATTAATATTCTTACTTCCACTCCCTGTATCCACATTTGATAGGACAAAAAGTTGAGACACTTCTTTAAATCTCAAAGGCATTATATAACTATATATTCAACATAAATATTTCAAGGAATAGGACAATAAAAAATATATGGATTACAGTAACATAATTTTCATAGTTACAAAATTCTCACAGACAGCAGGTGAAAAAATGTGTAGCTTGCAACTAAAAACAAGAAATATCATGTTGTATGCACGGGAGATACAAGTATAAATCATAAAGTACTTCAAGTAACCAAATCAAGTTTGCACACTTTAGCCAGATACAATTACCAAAGGTGGATTATTTATCACAAAGATATTTTAAAAAAAACAACTTACTCATTTTACTTGCAAGATACACATTCAATTTTGACAGAGTCACCACTAAATATTGGACCTCCCCATAGTTCTACAATAGTTAAAATTGAAACACAACATTCAGGAAACAATCCATGATTACTTAAAGGAGATTGGAGTCCACAAAGTATCTTTAATTATAAAGAGCTATATTATAATTTTCATATTCAAGAGAAGTCAAGCCCCAAAATGTAATTAACAAAAATAAATCATTTGCATTAGTTCCATAATTTTCATAAAATACATTAATATTCTGAGTTATATATAAATTTTAGCTGAATCTCCCCTAAATAATAGACCTCCCAAAAATTCTACAACAGCCAAGATTGAAATACCAATACAAAATAAGCTCTCTTGAGTTCATAAGACCCCTTGAGCTAATAGATTTGCCTAAAATCCCCAATAGAAAATAAGCTTATTTTTAAAACAAGCAAATTAAAAGGATAGGTGTTTACCTGAATATAGAAATTAATTAAATTAACTAAAAATAAAAAAAATAAATTCAACTAAAAATTTAAAAAAATATATAAAAAAACTCAAGTAGATGATATAGACGGAGACTGATGGAGGGAGTAGAGGTGGAGCACAATGGCAACCCATGGAGGGAGTAAAGTGGACGATGGCAACAATCGTGTGGGAGGAAGCTTCGATTTGTTCGTGGGTTTCAATCAAAAAACTGAGACTGAGTGCGAGAGGGAAGGAGCGTGGATGGCATTGATGTTTGAGAGAGAGGCGACCACCATGTGTAAGAGGGAAGCAGTGTGATGGCAATGGAGATCTAGAGGCTATGGACGAGTGAGGGAGTGGCAAGCCAAGAGCAGCGTTGGAGGGAGAAGATTGTGTTTAGATGGAGCTGAAATCTGGAACTTAATTTTGAGTGCTGATAAATGGAGGGAAGCAGATAAAAACTAAAAGTTTTACATCGGTTTTTTAAAACGGATGTAAATTTTTTTAAAAAAATTTATATAAAAAATGGAAGAAAAGGATTTATAAGAGAGAAAATTTACATCAGTCTATTATAAAAAAATCAATATAAATATTAAGAATATAATAAATAATAATTTTCTATTGATAAAATGATAAATCATACTCGTATATAAATATGTTAATATGAAAATCTAATCATAATCCTATATTTTTATATTACTTGCATATTTTTATTTCGTTGTATTAATCAAAGAATTAATATATTGTAGTATAAAAATCTAATATAGTCATATAGTTCTTGTGTGTTGGATGGAAATAATTAACGCAAGAATTCAAATTTATATCGGTTTCTTTAAAAAACTAATATAAATATCATGTATATACATATGAAAATAGATTAATTTATACATCTTTACAAATATTATAATATAAAAATCTAATTATAATCATATAGCTTTATATTACATATTTTTATTTATTTAACTTTAATATATCATTTTAATTCTTTAGAAAATTATATTTTTATACAATTGAAAATTTAAATTGATCCTGTACTAAAAATATGAAGATATAAAAAAAATATAAAGACATGTTTATCTCAGTTTCTCTTAAAAATAGAAATAGAAATTAAATAATAATAAATAAATATGTTAAAATATATTGTAATAGATTACGTAATGTAATTATATTTTTATTTACTTCCATTAATATGAATTTTATTAGAATAAACATATTTAAATTGGTTTTATTAAAAAATAATGTAAAAAGACATTAAGCAATAATTTCTTTACAAAATTACCCCTGGTCATTATTTTATATCGGTTTTGTTATAACCGATATAAATAACCAATATAAAAATCACTTTTTGTAATAGTAAGAAAACTCATGAAGACTATACCAAGTCTTAATTTGCTTGCTCCATGAAATCAAATATAGTTATCCACACTACACAACCCTTTCTGATTATATTATTGATGAAGATAATATATAACACACATTCATGTATAAATACGGCATGTCGTTGCAAAAAAAAAAAACAAAGGTATAATTAAATACGGCATGTCGTCATGAGAGACTTAATCTGCTTCAAGAATATTGTGCGTGCCACTCTCGGCTCCATCCATCGTTTCCGTGACTTTTTCTTGATTACGTCAAAGAAATTAATTTTTTTCTGAATTAGAAAAAAAAAATAAAGTTAATTAATTTTGACTGGGAAATAATTCTACGAGGTGTTAATTAAACACTAATTAGGTTCACCCATCCATTCGAGAAAGTTGAAACAGGTGAAGAAGACTCGTGAAGACTATACCAAGTCTTAATTTGCTTGCTCCAAGAAATCAAATATAGTTATCCACAATACTCATCCCTTTCTGACTATATTATTGATGACGAGGATATACAATACACATTCATGTATAAATACGGCATGTTGTCATGAGAGACTTAATCTGCTTCAAGAATATTGTGCGTGCCACGCTCGGCTCCATCCATCGTTTCCGTGACTTTTCCTTGATTACGTCAAAGAAATTAATTTTTTTTCGGAATTAGAATAAAAAAATAAAGTTAATTAATTTTGACTGGGAAATAATTCTACGAGGCTTCCCAAAGCCGAATTTTACATCATATAATGGCAGGACTTGTTCTGTTCCATTTTTTTTTTCCATAATTAGAATTGCACGCGCTATTTTTCTGTTCTAGTGTTTAACAAATAAAATAATGTACCTTTTCATTTTTGATAAAATAAAATGTACCCCTGTTATTAGCGCATGTGTAGGATGAGAAGTTAGAAATTATTTAGTTAATATATGTTGGGATCAAGTGTTTAGTTAATATATTTTAATTGTAAAGAAACCCAAGTAATCCGAGTATTGATCGCCGATCACACCTATAATTATAATAAAAGAGAAGATTTGTTCATATATTTGTTTCAAAATTCAAAAGCTATTTGAAAACTATACAATACATTATAAGCTTATCATATGTTTGGTATACATAATATATTGTAATTCTCTTGTACATTAATTTAATACGACCTTAGAGGCCGGAGTGAAATAAGGCCTAACAAGATTATGATATATAAAGCAAAACATCTATATATAATCCTTTTCAATCGTTAAGTTGCTTCACTCACTATCCTACAAACTGGGGGTGTGTATAGGTTAAGCCACGCTTGAACCTAGCCCAATGCTCAACCCTTTGAACAATTAAGCAAATCCCAACGGGCCAAGGATTGAACCAAGTCTTAAAAAAATTAACAAAAGCATTAAAAAATAAAAATAAATTCATTTATTAATAAAAACATAATTACATTCATGATACATATATTTTCTTAAAAAATAATTTTAAGATTAAATGTAACATATAATAGTATTATCTGATACGTACGATATAATATTTTATGTACTGTTAAACCAAATCCTACATACTATTAAAATCTTACTAGACTTTTTATCCTATTAAATATTGTATTATCAGGCTTTATTTTCTACGGTGTGCCAAATGGGTCCAAAAGTCAATGAAGAAAGCAGTGGAGGTATACATATGGGAGCACTTATGAAATAGGAGGAATAGAATTATATCCATGCCTAATGACTTTCTTTTTTTTTTGTTTGACTTTCTTTGTTATTAAATATACATACTTTTGGACATAGTTAATACATTATTACAAACCTGTTCACACCCAAAAAAAAAAGAAAGAAAGAAAGAAAAGTCTTCTTTCAGAAAACACAAAACATGATATTTATTTAAGGGAAAAAGTAAACATTTAATCTCTATAATTTATGTCAATTTTTAATTTAGTTCCTATAATTTTAAAATTTTCAAAACACTTCCTACACTTTCCCAACATTAATAAGCTAGTACCCCTATAGTTTTTTAGAGTTATATTAAATCAAGTTACTTGGTTGGGGTCAGATTTATTAGACAAAATGGGATTTAGTTACTTTGTCGGGGTCAGAGTTATTGGACAAATGGGATTTAGTTCTTTGGTTGGTGGTAAAATTTACTACCCCAAAGAGTCCTTTTCTTATATAACATGATCTGGATTGGTCTAAATTCTGATAAATATTTCAGTTGAAATGGGGGTAGATTCACAATACTAGGTTCACACAAATGAAAGAAAAAACATTGTATAAGAGAGAGAATAGAAAAGATAGGGAAAACATAAAGTAGCAAACAACTTTGAATTAATTAAACTAATTATAAGGGTAAGGGAGAACATTCATATCATTGCATAGTTTAAAGTCTATGTTAACATAAAATAAAAGAAGAAAATAAATAGTATGTGGGAAAATATGGAATGTGAATTATTTTTTCTATATTTATTTATCTTGAAAATTAGATGATCTTTTTTGGAAGTTAAAAGATAAACTTTTAGAATTCGTGCTTTCTTGAGATTTTTTTAACATCCACCACCTAAGGGATGGAAAATAACTGTTACCTGAAAATCTTTGAATATTGTAATATATATACTTCCAATGATCCTTTTTATAAGAGTTTTTTAAGATTTTTTTATTAATATAAGATTCTTTTGATCTTACCTGATCATTTAATTTTATATCAGTAATAGAAATAATTATATCAGTAATTAGTAATATATTATGTGCCATTATCTTGATAGAAAGAGTAATATTAATGAAGATCATTGAATGAGATAATTTTGAAAAATAATTAAAATTTTAAACAAATTTAATGAGGTTAATCATTTTTAATAAAAATTTTTAATATATGCAAAGTTAGTTAAAAATTCCTTATAAAAATGACCGGAGCAAGTATTTATTAATTGCACTTGTAAAACATATATACATGTAGCTACACAAAAAATAATGATTTTCTCAAGGACAGAATTCATGAGAAATTATTCTAAATTTCACAAGAAATATCTTTAACATGAATTATTGCTCGGTAGAATAATTTCACTTGTTTAAAGAAAAAGAATAATTTCACTTGAAAAAATTTCTCGTAGATAGAAACACAATTCATCATTCTATTGCATTAATTTAGCTTTGAAAATCTCCCAAAAAAAAAGAATATAGCTTAAGAAGTCCAGCAAATATATTCAAAATTTCATATATATTCATAATCTTGAATAGTTTAATGTTAGAACCCAAACTTAATTTCATTATACAGTTAAATAACAAATCTTGGGTATGTGTGTGTGTGAAATCACAAAGCACCATCATAGAAAGAAGAAAAGTTTAAATAATAATCAAATATTCAATACTACCTATGAAATTGTAGAAAGAAAACGTCACAGGAACATTTTAGTCATATGTTTGCAAATATATGTGAGAGAGAGAGATAGACGTTAACTAGGTTGATCCGTCACATCATATAACGGTAGGACTCTTGTTTTTTTTTTTTTTTTGGTAGGCAAGGACTCTTGTTCTATTCCCTTTCAATTAGGTGGATCCATCACATCATATATCAGTACAACTTGTTCTATTCCCTTTCTTTTGTTTTGTTTTTTAAATAAAAGTGGGATATTCAAAATATCATAGAATACAAGGTGGATTGGTTTCTTTGCTATATTTCCGAATTTGAAATCAAGGCCTTTAGCTAATAAAGTATAACCTCTTGCTAATTAAACCAAGCATTCAATTGTTGGAGATTGTGCCCTATGCCAATTGTTTGGATATAGACTTATTTTATTTTTATTTAATAAATAAAATTTTCATTTCTATTATATTGTGCACATGTTTTTCTTTATGATATGATCCATGAATAATTATAGAATTATTTTAAATGCCCTTGGTCGATCATTATTGTGGGTACAATCATGAACTAAGACAAGCTAGTATGATTTTGATTGATGATCATATGATGATTATGTATGGAGATATGAATCAAAATCATAGACACTATTTGGAAAACTTTGTACTGGACCGACCCACTGTAAGGTAGCTACATGAACAAGCTCATAAGCATATCTCACTTATAGTTGTGTCACTTAGCCCCCAAATACGAGATTACCATATATTCCTGCATGAGGAACACTGTATCATGACATAATTAAAAATCACTTTTTAACCAGATGATGATGTAGATTACGTTCAAATGTAATGGGATCCGTCCGGTGGATGTTGAGAAATCAAAATGGAATTTGTCCCTTTTAATGTAAGTGATGCTGGTGCCCAAGAAGGAGTGTAAATTGGGTAATATAATACTTTCTGCAAAAAAAGGAGATTTACTAATTGTGAAGTGAGTATAGAAAAATAGAGTATATCAAAAACAAATGAAGGAGAAAGAAAAAGAGAGCAAATTCTTTGTTGATTTATCTTGGTTCGTTCCTCCACTTGACCTACATCTAGTCTCCAAGTCACCATTTGAGATTTTTCAACTATATCTTACAAGATTCAAATAGGTTCTTGCAAAAACTATAGTACAACTCTAGCTCGAACTTTGAGCTTAAAAAGAAACTTTCTAACTCTTCTCACACATGTTGAATCAATAAGTTTTGATGATTCCAAACCAACCTTCAAGAGCTTGGAATAAAGATATCAAAGGTGCACAAAGGTTTCAAGTGAATAAATCCTGGAGAAATCTGTGAAATGTTTGATGTAGGATGTTTTAGTTATGTTTTAATTTGAGTAAAAAAAGTTTGATTTGGTGGAAAGAAGTTTTAAAACCTTGATTTTGTGTTAAATCATAAAATATTTGAAAAACACCCACCAACAGACGAAGTTTAAGAGGTTAATATCAATCTGTCATAGTGAAAGTTTGAACTTTGGCTTTGGAAATTCAAATTTTGTCCTGAAACTGAACAAGTCTGAAGAGATGCCTCTCTGACAGACAAATTTTGACATGATGAAATTCAAATTTTGATAAAGTGTCTGAAAGGAACTTTGGGCAATAGACGAACTGTGGGTTTTGAAAATTCGAATTTCAGACTAAATGAAACTTATGAAAACTAAAGAAATTCGTCTGAAACTATGTCAAAGTTCATCTGAAACCATGTTTAGAATGAATCTCAAAATATTAAAATTCGAATTTCAGAAACTAAGCATGTGAGTCTGTTAAAGTGATATGTTGACACACGAATGACAGTATTTATAAATTCAAATTTTGAAGTTTGTCTGAAAATAGGTCTCTCTGACAGACAAACTTTGACAATTTGAACATTCGAATTTTGAACTATATGAACTACTGAGCCTTGTAAACCAGCTACGGATAGATGAATTTTGGAGTTCCAAAATTTGAATTTCGAAGGCACTGTAGCAAATTGAAAATACTGTTCACACTTAACAGAAAAACTTTCTACTTGAAAATTCGTATGTCACAACATATAAACATTTTCAAAATATTAAAATTCGAATTTCACTTCATGACAGACGAACTTTGGTCTTTCAACATTGAAGCTGTTAACCTTCGGTTTCTGCAAAATTCGTCTATTGACCAACCGAAATTTGAATTTTAGTAAGTCAGAAGCATTAAATACGGTTGGTTAACAGATAGTTTTTCAAAGTAACCGTTGGATAACTTCTCCAACGGATAGATTTTGTCTCTAACGGACATTTGAGACCTAAATCTATAAATATAACATCATTTGAAGATGTGGGTAACAATTTTAACATTGTATATATTGAAACTCTATCAAATCATTTACTCAAAGCTTCATACTCTCGCACTTCAATATTTGTACTTCAACTTTCATATTCACTCTGATTAAGAGAGTTT
Source organism: Adenanthera pavonina (assembly GCA_026686845.1). NCBI lineage: Eukaryota > Viridiplantae > Streptophyta > Magnoliopsida > Fabales > Fabaceae > Adenanthera > Adenanthera pavonina. Next base: position 22,358,038 of record JAIVEN010000009.1, read on the forward strand.
AATCTTCGTAAACAATCTAATCTTCATCTGGAAGATAGATTTTCTTGTGAGGGGATATCACAAGGGATTGGAAAGCACTTTGTGAAAGTGCAGAGAGTGAATGAGTGAGCTCTAGAAAACAGAGAACAAACTTTGTACTGTAGCATTTGCAAGAAGCCCACGAAATTCTTGCAGAATAGTAGAAAATCTCAAGTGGTGACTTGAGGACTGGACGTAGGTCAAGTAGAGAGACCGAACCAGGATAAATTACTGAGTCTTCTTCCCTTTACTGCCACAATTATTTATTTATACTCTATTTTGCCATCATATATTGCTTTCTTCACCATCTTGATATTTTGTAGAAAATTTTTAATCTTCCCAATTCACCCCCCTCTTAGGAAGCTAGTTAATCTAACAAGTGGTATCAGAGCCCGGATTCCCAATCAAAGGATCTCACAGTCCGGGAATTAATATAGCTGGCTTTGGAGAAAGTATATTACCAGAAGGCAACAACACAAATAGACCACTTGGCTTTAGTGGAGAACACTATGGGTACTGAAAGATGAGGATGCAAATCTATCTCCAGTCAATTGATCGGGACATTTGGTCAGTCATTCAGAAGTGAGATTTTGTCCCAATGGCTTTGGAAGATGATGGAAAATACAGAGAGAAGCCAGAAGCTGAATGGAATGAGGAAGATAGAAGAAGAGTCTTGCTAAATTTCAAGGAAAAACACTGTCTGGTCAGTGCTTTGAATCAAGACAAATTCTACAGAGTCTCCTTATGCTCTACTGCTAAGGAAATATGGGACACTCTGCAAATTGCTCATGAAGGAACAACTGGAATCAGGGAAAACAAACTAAATACATGCATAGGAGAATATAAAAGCTTCAGAATAGCTGAAGGAGAGAATGTAAAAGAGCTACAAAAAAGATTCACCCTCATTGTGAATCAACTAAAGAGCCTGGGAAAGGAGTTCACTCAAATAGAGAAAGTCATAAAGATTCTCAGGGCTCTCCCTCTGGAATGGCAACCCAAAGTTGTTGAATCAAGAAGTTTTGATGATTCCAAATTAACTCTCAAGAGCTTGGAATAAAAGATATCAAAGGTGCACAAAGAGTTCAAATGAAGAAATCCTGGAGAAATCTGTGCAAAATTTGTTGTAGGATATTTAATTATGTTTAAATATGGGTAAAAGACGTTGATTTAATGAAAAGATGTTTTAAAAAACTTGATTTTATGTTAAATCATGAAATATTTGAAAAATACCCACCAACAGATGAAGTTTAAAAAGTTTACATTGAACTATCATATTGGAAATTCGAATTTTGAGCTAAAATTGAATAAGTCTGAAGAGATGTCTCTCTGATAGACGAATTTTGATTTTCCAAAATTTAAATTTTCATAAGTATCTGAAAGAAGCTGTTGAGTAACAGACGAACTTTGAGTTTTGAGAATTTGAATTTCAGACAAAATTCAACTTATGAAAATCAAGAAATCCGTCTGAAACAATGTCAAAGTTCATCTGAAATCAAGACTATATTAAGTTTCAAAAATTGGTCACTGACAGATGAACTTTGAACATGGAAATTCGAATTTCAGAAGCTAAAGTTGTGAGCCTGTTGAAATGATATGATGACATATGAAGGACAGTGTTTACAGATTCGAATGTTGAAGTAAGTCTGAAAAGAGATCTCTCTGACAGACGAACTTCACTCTTTGAAAATTCAAATTTTCGAAGTAAATGAACTACTGTGCCATTTCAACCTACTGCGGACAGACAAATTTTGGGCTTCCAAAATTTGAATTTCGAGGGCACTGTAGCAAATTGAAAATACTGTTCATTCTTAACAGAAATACTTTCTTCTTGAAAATTCATATGTCACAACATGAAAACATTTTCTAAGTTTCAAAATTCGAATTTCACTTCATGAATAGACAAACTTCAGTACTTCAACATTGGAAGCTTTAACCTTCGGTTCCTTCAAAATTCGTCTGTTGACTAACCAAAATTCAAATTTCAGTATGTCAGAAGCATTAAATGCGATTGGTTAACGGATAGTTTTTCAGAGTAACCATTGGGTAACTTCCCCAATGGATAGATTTTGTCTCTAATGGACATTTGAGACCTAAATCTATAAATATAACATCCTTTGAAGTTGTGGGTAATGAATCAAACATTGTATATACTGAAATTCTGCCAAATCTTCTACTCAAAGACTTTTACCCTCTTACTTCAATACTTGTACTTCAACTTTCATATTCACTCTATTCTAGAGAGTTTCATCTTTGTAAACAATCTAATCTTCATATGGAAGATAGATTTTCTTGTGAGGAGATATCACAAGGGATTGTAAAGCACTTTGTGAAAGTGCAGAAAGTGATTGAGTGAGCTCTAGAAAACAGAGCACTGAAGTTGTACTGTGGCATTTGCAAGAAGCCCATTGAATTCTTACTGAATAGTGGAAAATCTCGAGTGGTGTCTTGGGGACTGGATGTAGGTCAAGAGAAGAGACTGAACCAGGATAAATATCAGAGTTTTTCTTCTTTCTATCACTACTCTTTTATCTTACTACTTTATACTCTGTTTTTCTGTCATACCTTGCTTTCTTCACAGTTTTCATCTTGTGCAGAAAATTTTCAAACTTCCCAATTCACCCCCCCTTTTAGGAAGTCAGCCTAACTAACAAAAGTAACAGCAATAGAAGAAACCAGAGGAGAATCAATGGCCTCTGTCACAGCTCTCTTTGGCAGCCTCGAGGAGTATGAAGGAAAACTGAAAGCTCTCAAGGAAGCTGGATAAGACAGAAAGAAGAAAGGCCTTGCTCTCAAAGTTGTTGAAGAAAAAGCAAAAGAATTTGATGATGGAGATGAGCTAGATGAAGAAACTCTGGTTATGATAGTCAGAAAATTTGGAAGATTCTACAGCAAGAAGAGAAACAAGAAAATCTTCAAGAAATGAGCTGCTGGAGATAGCAAGAGAGAAGCAAAAGAGCCTGTGACTTTCTATGAGTGCAAAAAGCAAGGACATATCAAATGGGATTGTTCACAATTCCTCAAGAAGCAAGAGAAAGAAAAGAAAGCTGCAGACAAAGACAAGAAGAAGAGAGCTTACATTTCATCAATATGGGACAACAACTCAGATGAAGAAGAAGATGATGAAGATGAAATTGCCAACATCTGTCTCATGGCACTTGCCTCTAAAGAAGCTAAAATCCCATACAGCAGTGATCAAGAAGATGAGGTATATGAATCTGAACCTTCCTATTATGAATTAATGGATGCATTTCATGAGTTGCATGATGAGTTTGTTAAAATTGCTAAAGAATTGAAGCAGGCTAAGAAAAAGATTAACAAACTAGAATCTTAACACAACATTTCTGAAACTGCTTCTCTACCTATTACTGAATCTGTTTGCTGTAAATCATGCATTGAACTAAAGCAAACTAATGAATATCTAGTGAAAATCATGTCTAGGCTTACTAGAGGTAAAGACATGTTGTTTGCTTTAATGGAAAGTCAAAGAATATCACAGGGAAAAGCTGGACTTGGCTATGATCCTTGTGCAGCAAAAGAAAAGATTAGGAAGAAAAATCAGAATGTATACATAAGATATTTTGTGCATGTTGATGGAAATAGAAAGAAAGATCATATGTCACATCATATTGAATCATATAATCAACCAAGGCATGCAAAACAAAAATACTATCTGCATTGTTTTGTTCCTGCCTCTCAATCTAGCAGTCTCTTTACCACCTGTCACTTCTGTAACAAAAAGGGGCATATTTCCAGTTCATGTGCCTTAAAGAAAAATGGACTTGATAGGAAGGCTAAATGGGTTCCTAAAGGTACATCTGTATCTGGGGAAAAGACTACTGACAGAAAAGGACCCAAACAGATTTGGGTACCTAAGAAAAAAACTTGAATTTTGTTTTGCAGGTCTGTCTCAAAGCTAGAAAGAACAATAAATGGTATATGGACAGTGCCTGCTCGAGTCACATGATCGGTGATAAGGAGAAGTTCATCACTCTTAGAGATAAAAAAGGAGGAAAGGTGACCTTTGGAGATGATCAATATGGCAGAATAGTTGGCGTTGGTATTGTGGGCAAGAATCCTGAAATATCCATTGAAGAGGTGCTGTTTGTGATAGGCCTCAACCACAATCTACTGAGTGTGAGCCAAACATGTGACAAAGGAAACTGGGTACTATTTGACTCAAAATTCTGCCTAGTCATCAGAAAAAGTGATCACAAAGTAATCCTCAGAGCTTAAAGGGATGGTAACTGCTATACTATTGATCTTGATGAACTTCCTCCCTTAGATTCTGTTTACTTGATTAGTCAGGATAATGATAGTTGGCTATGGCATAGAAGATTAGCTCATGTTAATCTAAATCAGCTCTCAAAACTGGTTAAAAACGAGTTAGTCACTGGCCTGCCAAAAATTGCTTTTGAAAAAGACAAAGAATGTGATGCATGCCTAAGAGGAAAGCAAACTAAATCTTCTTTTAAACCCAAAAACGCAGTCACCACAACTAGACCACTAGAACGACTGCATATGGATTTAATTGGTCCATCTAGGGTAAAAAGCATTGGTGGAAATCTGTATGTGCTTGTTATTGTGGATGATTACTCTAGATTTACATGGACATTGTTTCTTTCCCCTAAAAGTGATACCTTAGATGCATTTGTAACCTTAGCCAAGAAAGTGCAAAATGAGAAAGGTATATCCATTGTGTCTATCAGGTCAGATCATGGAGGTGAATTTGAGAACCCATACTTTCTGGAGTATTGCAATAAGCATGGAATTGACCACAACTTCTCAGCCCCAAAAATCCACAACAGAATGGAGTAGTAGAAAGGAAGAACAGAACATAACAGAGATAGCTAGAGCTATACTGAATGAAAAGGAACTTTCTCAAGTATTTTGGGCTGATGCAATGAATACAGCTAGCTACATCATAAATAGAGCTTACATCAGACCAATCATTGGGAAGACTCCTTATGAGCTGTACAAGGAAAGAAAGCCAAATCTGTCACATCTCCATGTGTTTGGCTGTAAATGCTTCATTCACAACAATGGAAAGAACAATCTGGGTAAGTTTGATGCCAAATCTGATGAAGGTATATTTCTAGGCTATTCTAGTAGAAATAAGGCATATAAAGTTTTCAACAAACAGTCAAAATTGGTAGAAGAATCTGTGCATATAGTATTTATCGAAAATGAGACTGCTTCTAAACATGTTACTGATGAGGATGATCTTGTTTCAAACTTTAAAAGGTTAGATATCTGTGATGAAGGTAAAATTGAATCTCCAAAAATATCTGAATCTATTAATATAGAGGAAGATATTCAGGAGAAAGATTTTGAAGAAGAAAATAATAAAGAAATGTCTCAAGAACTCCCTAGAGCTTGGAGATATCAAAGGAATCATCCTGTTGATCAAGTGATAGGGAATGTTCAAGAGAGAGTTAGAACCAGAAAATAGTTGAGGGATCAAATGATTAACTGTGCTTTCATCTCACAAATTGAACCTAAATGCACTGAGGATGGCTTAACTGATGAGTATTGGATTTTGGCTATGCAGGATGAATTAAATCAGTTTGAAAGAAACCAAGTATGGGATTTAGTGCCTAGACCAAAAAATTATCCTATCATTGGTACCAAATGGGTTTTTAGAAATAAACTTGATGAATCAAGATCAATCATCAGAAATAAAGCTAGACTGGTTGCTAAAGGATATAATCAAGAAGAAGGCATTGATTTTAAGGAAACCTTTGCTCCAGTAGCAAGATTAGAAGCAATTAGAATTCTATTAGCATATGCATGCATGAAAAATATTTTGTTGTATCAAATAGATGTAAAGAGTGCTTTTCTAAATGAATATATCATGGAAGAGGTTTATGTAGACCAACCTCTAGGTTTTGAGGACTCTACATAACCAAACCATGTGTATAAACTGAAGAAAGCCCTTTACGGTTTGAAGCAAGCCCTTAGAGTATGGTATGAAAGATTGAGTAATTTTCTAATTGAAAATAGGTTTAACAGAGGAAAAGTAGATACAACTTTATTTACTAAGAAAGAAAATAAAGATTTACTTATTGTTCAAATATATGTTGATGATATTATATTTGGTGCTCCTAATGAATCTCTTTGCAAGAATTTTTCTAAGTTAATGTAGGGAGAATTCGAAATGTCTATGATAGGTGAACTCAACTTCTTCCTTGGATTGCAAATCAGGCAGTGTGATGATGGTATCTTCCTCAACCAATCCAAGTATCTAAAAGAACTGCTAAAGAAGTTTGGAATAGAAAATGCCAAGCCAATTGGAACACCTATGGCTACTACAACCAAGCTGGATATGGATGAAAAAGGGAAAATGTTTGACATAACTCAATATAGAAGAATGATTGGATCCCTGTTGTACCTAACTACCAGCAGACCTGACATCATGTTTAATGTCTGTATGTGTGCAAGATTCCAGTCATGTCCTAAGGAAACCCATGCAACTGCTATGAAACGTATCTTCAGATATCTTATTGGAACCTCACAGATGGGACATTGGTATCCAAAAGGCAATGGAGAAGACCTCAAAGGATACACTGATGTTGACTTTGCAGGATCCAAAACTGACAGAAAAAGCACAAGTGGAGCATGCCAGTTTCTTGGAGGATCCTTGGTTTCATGGTTTAGCAAGAAGCAAAACAGTGTGGCTCTATCCATAGCAGAAGTTGAATTTGTTGCAGCTGGAAGCTGTTGTGCCCAAATCATCTGGATGAAATAGTAGCTTGAAGATCTTGTGGTTGAAATGAAGGAAATACCAATCATGTGTGACAACAAAAGTGCCATTAATATCACAAAGAATCCTGTCATGCATTCAAGGATAAAACATATTGAAGTTAGGCACCACTTCATAAGGGATCATGTTTTGAAAGGAGAAATCAGACTAGAGTACATCCCAATTGAGGATCAAGTTGTAGATATCTTCACAAAACCTCTATTAGAAGATAGACATTGCAAAATTAGGAAAGAATTGGGCATGGTAAATCCCAATAATTGTAAGTAAATCCGTGAGTAATTCTGTTCTTAAATTTTCCAACATTAAATTAATTGTAACTTTAGCATTGGAGTGTATTTAATTTAAGTTGCAGGAGCTCCTCATAAGATTCGATGGGAATAAATCTGAAAAATAGAGCACATGAGAATGGAACAATCATAAAGTAAAGAAAATGGTAGAAATTCTGAGTTTTTGGACCCATTCTGTAAGTTTTTAAAGTTGAAATTCATATATTAGTTGTATGTTAGACGAATTTTCGTGAAAAACTAAGTTTCTGAGGAAGTCAGCATGGTCAACATTCGAATTTGGATGCCCAACAGACGAACTTCAGCCTATTATAAGTAGGAACAGTTCTCGGTGATGCCTCAAAATTCGTCTGTTGGCCTTTCAAAGTTCAAATTTTCAAGAACAAAAATTTCAAAGTTATGTTTATCCAACATGATGATTATACTAATGTTTATCTCTTAACATACGAATGTTGGAAAACTTTCACAAAGTAAAGAAATTCAAATTTCTAACTTAAAATTCATCTGTTGAAACATGCTTCTTAATGTTGAATCTTTGAAAGATGAAGTTTCATATGCATAATTCATCTGTTATCTGGTGATTTGATTGTTGTTTGAAGCTCATACGTCAAAATTTGAACTTTGTTGGAACAGAGTTCGTTTATTCATCTTGTGTTGCTTGAACCAAGTCTCTGTCAGACAAACTTTCAGAAGAAAATTTGTCTATCAGTTAGCTTTACTGAACGGTTTAACTTTTAATCGCTTGAAGTTTGAATTTTGACCCCTCAAAATTTGTCTGTCAGATGGTTACTTATGTTAAAATTGACGATTTTCAACTGAATAGACACAACCCTACTCTCTTCCTCTCTGAGTCTGTTTAAATCCTCTCATCAATGCTCTTAATTTCTGACCAAAAATCATCATTTCTCACCGTTTAAACTGATTTTCGCACCCTATAAACCCAATCTCGGCTTCATTCTGAATCATTCATCCATGAGAATAGCAAGAGTAAAGAATCCTGAAGCTGGCAAAAGAGAGTCTCGCCCAAAGAGATCGGTCAAATCACAATATGCTTCCAAGGAAGGAGAAAAACCGAAGAGAAAGGCTGAATCCAGCAAGGGAACTCCTTTCAAACGTCAGAAAACTACACCAAAGGGTGAATCAAAGAAAACTGGACCCTCTTCCTTGAAGATAGCAGAACCTTCAGTCCCTGTTCCTGCTGCTGCTGAGAATGTTGCTTCCACTTCCTCCTCAAGTACTGAATCTGGAGAATATCAACTTACTACACTGCCATTATGGAGCATTCCACAGATTTAGGAAGAATATTTGACCAAGTTTGCAAACAAAAAGGTAATCAAGCTACATTGTGTAAACTTGGAGGATTTCTTGGTCTCTAACAGTTTTGATGCTGGGATATGGCTACTATGATATAAGAATCTGTTAGAGATATTGGAGAGATATGATGATGAAGTAGTAAAAACTTGGTATGCCTCCTTGAAATACAACAGCAAGAAGAAGAAGTGGGAGGTCAATCTGAGATCAAGGACCATCTGGCTCACAAATGAGACCTTTAATGAAGTGCTGAAAATCCCAGGGTAGGATGGCCTCAAGATTGACATCAATACCTCTGGATATATGGATGAGGCAGAGACTGCTGATGAAGAAGGTGGCCCCTTCCTGAATTACAAGGAGACTACAATTCTAAGAACTTTGTTCATAAGAAAGGAAAACTGGCCAACCATAAACTTGTTGAAGCCCACAGACCTTAGTACTCAAGTGAGGATCCTACACTATATAGTGTCTAGGATCATATTCAACAAAGGAGGCAGCTTCAATCTGATAACAAGGGTAGAGGCTCATGTCATGGCAGCAATCATGCATGGAAAGATGATCAACATGGGACATATCATACTTCAACGCATGATTAAGGCAAAGGATCAGAGGAAAGACTCCACACTCTCCTATGCAGCTATTATTTCCAGAATTCTGCAATATGCTAGAATTCAGCATCTTGAGAAGGGGAAAGGGAAACCCACTGAGATCGTCAAGGAGGAAGAACTTCAAAGGATGGGGATTGAAAGAAGTGAAGGAAGATGGATTGGAAAGGGAGCAGGAAAATCTGAAGATCTTTTCTTTGTTGAAGGTGCCTCCCAACAGTAAGAAGGTACCTCTGAGGCTCCTGCTAAACCTACACCACAGCCTTCTCTGCCTATCCCATCTCCATCCAAGGCTACTCACATTCCATCCACTCCCTCCTCTTGTGCAAAGCCAACTAAGATCACTGAGCTGTATGATAGCCTATCTACACTCATACTTAGTATCAAGGATGAGAAAAATGTCAAATTTGCTCATCTGCAAGATTAGATTCATCAGTTGGCAAAGAACATGAAAGTAGTTGCTGATGCCTATGAAGAAATTCGGAGTGTAATTCCTGCCACATCAGCTCCACCTCAGCAAGGGTTCTCTGTGCCTATTCAGTCTCCAACTCCTTAGCCTCCAAGCCCCTTCGAACTAGTCTCTTCTGAGCATGATGATGTAGATGGTGCTGATCCTGTTGGTGCAATGAGGACACCAAGTCCTGGTCTACCCTTGGACTATGGTTTGGAAGAAGAAGGATCTCAGGAAACAGGCCTTCATGAGCCCATACCAGAAGATGCTCAGGATTCAATTCTTTCCACTCAAGACTCTGAGCAAGTTGAAAGACTTGTGGCAGCCATTTCCACTTCATCTATATTGGAGGTTGCCAGCAATGAAGAGAGAAGCATTATGCCTGTTGTTGATTTTGAAGCTATTGCTCACAATGCTCTCTTGCAAGCTCAGAGAAGAAGACTAGAGGAAATGTTTCGTTCTGATGACCCTGCTCCTTCATCTCTCACTGCATATGGTCTCTCAGAAGAACATAGGGCTCAATTGGCTCTTTCCAGACAAGAGATACAAGAGCTGCTTGAGGTCTCTGATGATGAGGATTCTGAGCCTTCTGAGCCCCATCTGCCGTTTGATCTTGTGCCCCTCCAAGCTATTCTAGTTTCTCAGATCCCTCCTCCGGCTAATTTTGTTCACCTTCTTGATGATGCCAAAAAGGGGGAGAAGAGTAAGCAAACTGGAAAATCTGCTGCTGAGCCATCTGGAAAGACTTACAGCAAGAAGACCAAGCCATAGAAGAAGTTATTAGAATTTAGGCTCGAGTCCTCGTGTAGTGTTGTACTGTGTCTCAGTTGTTTATTATGATTGTTTGTGTTTTATTTGATTTGTGTATTTAGAAGAACATTACTGAAATTGATCTCTGTAAAGCAACATTTGATTAAATGAAAGAATTTCTTGGTTACAATGATTTGCTCTTTGAATCTCTTCACATGATTTACTATATATGATATCTTTTGATATATAATGCATATGTTGAGGGGGAGCTTCTTAAAGCGAACCCAAGTACTAATCCAGTTTGAAAGTTGTTTTGTCATCATCAAAAAGGGAGAGAATATTGAATCAAGAAGTTTTGGTGATTCCAAATCAACTCTCAAGAGCTTGGAATAAAGATATCAAAAGTGCTCAAAGAGTTCAAGTGGAGAAATCCTGGAGAAATCTGTGAAGAGTTTGTTGTAGGATGTCTAGTTTAGTTTTATTTCAAGTAAAAGACTTTGATTTGTGGAAAGAAGTTTTAAAACCTTGATTCTATGTTAAATCATGGAATATTTGAAAAACACCCACCAATAGACAAAGTTTAAAAGGTTAATACCAATTTGTCATAGTGAAAGTTCAAACTTTGGCTTTGGAAATTCGAATTTCATACTGAAACTGAACAAGTCTGAAGAGATGCCTCTCTGACAAACGAATTTCGACATGATGAAATTCGAATTTTGATAAGTGTCTAAAAGGAACTTTAAGCAACAGATGAACTTTGGGTTTTGAACATTCGAATTTCAGACAAAATGAAACTTATGAAAACTAAAGAAATTCGTCTGAAACTATGTCAAAGTTCATCTGAAACCAAGTTTAGATTGGATTTCAAAATTGCTCACTTACAGACAAACTTTGAATATGAAAATTTGAATTTCAGAAACTAAGCGTGTGAGTCTGTTAGAGTGATATGTTGACATACGAATGACAGTATTTATAAATTCAAATTTTGAAGTTAGTCTGAAAAAAGATCTCTCTGACAGATGAACTTTGACAATTTGAACATTCGAATTTTGAACTGTTTGAACTAGTGAGCCTGTAAACCAGCTATAGACAGATGAATTATGGGGTTCCAAAATTCGAATTTCGAAGGCACTGTAGCAAATTGAAAATACTATTCACACTTAACAGAAAAACTTTCTACCTGAAAATTCGTATGTCACAACATAGAAACATTTTCAAAATATCAAAATTCAAATTTAACTTCATGACAGACGAACTTTGGTCTTTCAGCATTGAAGCTGTTAACCTTCCGTATCTGTGAAATTCGTCTGTTGACCAACCAAAATTCGAATTTCAATGTGTCAGAAGAATTAAATACGGTTGGTTAACGGATAGTTTTTCAGAGTAACCGTTCGATAACTTCTCCAACGGATAGATTTTGTCTCTAACGAATATTTAAGATCTAAATCTATAAATATAACAACATTTGAAGTTGTGGGTAACGATTTTAAACATTGCATATACTGAAACTCTGCCAAATCATTTACTCAAAGCTTTTTACTCTCACACTTCAATATTTGTACTTCACATATGTCTCTCCACAAGTTCCTAGCCCTTTTGAGATAGATTCCCCTAGGATGCTGTTACTCATATTACCACTGTTGTTACTGATACTACTGCTGCTCTACAAGCTTCAAGTAATGAAACTAGTCCTGGTCCATCTCTGGACTATGCCATGAAGGAAGAAGCTACTCAAGAGCCAATGATGGAGGATATTTCTCAATAGTCAATTATGTCATCTCAAGAGACTGAGTAAATGGAGAAGCTAGTTGCAGAACTTGCCATTGCACTAATTATTCAAGTTGCTCTCAATGAAGAAAGGGCATCGTGCCTTATATAGACCTTGCTGTTATTGCACATAATGCTATAATGCAAGAATAGAAGCAAAGGCTTGATGAAATGTTTCCTCTACATACTCCTCAACCTCTATCCTCTAAGTATGGCCTGTCAGTTGAACAAATGGCTAGACTAGTCAACATTCAAAGGGAGGTTCAAGAAATGGTCTCAAATGCAGATGATGATATTCCTAAGCTCCCTTCCTCTGTGCCATTTATTCTAGTTCCTCTTCAAGCCATTCCAATGTCTCAGACACCTCCTCCCTCTGTATAAGCTCCCATGACTAATGATGCCAAAAAAGGAAAGAAGAAGGATAGGTAAATTGGAGAAGCTGGAGCTAGACAATCTGAAGTTGGGCAATCAGGGAATACATATAGCAAGAAGAAGATCAAGCTCAAGGCCAGGAAGGGGTAACAAACTAGAGACCTTAAGGCTTAGATGTTAGGATTTTGTAATTTTGTATCTGTTACACCTTGAATTTGTTGATTTTGTGCCACTATGTACTTGTTTTACAATCTAATTAACTATTTTGTACTGAAATTCAATGAATGATTACAATCTGTTTCCATATTCTCCTTTCTATTCTCCTACATTCTCAACTCTAATACATGTGCCATATTTATATTTGAATTTTAATGTATATGTTAAGGGGGAGCTCTTGGAAGTGAATCTAAGTACTAATACAGTTTACAAGTTATTTTGTCATCATGAAAAAGGGAGAGAATGTTAAATTATAAGTTTTGATGATTCCAAACAAGAAGAGCTTGGAAAAGATAATATCAAAGGAATGTGAAAGGATCAAGTGAAAAAATCCAAAAAAGGACATGAAAAGAATTAGTTGTTAGGTTTGCTCCTTTTGTAATCTGGGTAAAAAGCTTTGATCTTTACTGCTTTTAAGTTACCACAATGTTTGAATATGTTATTTGAAAGTTATCATGTGTAAACATTTGTTAGTTTTGAAAAATACTGAATAACAGATGAATTTTACTATTGACTTATGTGTATTTTGTGCAAAATTCAAACTTTGTTTGATAAAATTTGAATATGCAGAGGTTTTATCACTGATAGATGAATTTTAGTTATGAAATTTGAATTTCGAGCTAAGCATTGTTACTGAATATGTGCAAAATTCATATAAAACTTAGTAGAAATTTGAATGTTGGTGAAGTTCAATGGGAGTTCAGATTCACCCTCTCTAACAGACAAACTTTGGACATCAAAATTTGAATTTTGAAATAGGATCTTGTGAGTCTTATTGGAGCATGCCTCTGATAGACAAATTTTATAGTTTAACGTTAGAATTTCATAGAGGAGAACTTTTGTGCCATATTGAGCAAGTCTTTGACAGACGAATTTCAGGTTCTGAAATTTAAATTTTGTAACACCTTATATTGGAGTCCATTTTTCATGTATTAGATCATTTTAGAGTCAAAATATGCTTGAAGAGAAGCTTGAATCAATTTAATTTCAAGAAAGAATTTTCAATTTTCCCGGGTACTATTCATATTGCCATTTCCATTTTTCCTAACAAACTTTGAAAATTCATAACTAATTCTACACAAATTGTATCGAAATGATACAAGTCTCTAAAAATAGATCAAAATATTCTATATATGGAAAAAATAGAAAATAGAGCAAATACTGGACTATTTAGTACAATTTATTTCTTCAAAAAGTACTATAGATTTGGTCATTTCAAAAAATTTCTAAAATTAATAATAAATTTAAAAAATCATATTTCATTCTCTTCTAGACCAAATCGTGCGTATTCTATATCATTCGAAAGCTATATATGTCTACTCTCTAGAAATATTTTTATTATACATTTATTTTACTTTCACAAGGTATGACATTAACTTAATTTATGAAGGGTTAGAATTTAACTTTTACTAGAACAGTTTTGGGAAAAATTCCATATCTTCTATTATATTGCTTCAATTGCCTCCAAATTAGTGGCATATCAAACTAAAAAATAGACATTTCAATAAATACAAAAAAATGAATTTTTGAAGCTCTATATGATTTTATATTATTTTTAGAAATTTCTAGTACCTATGATCAACCTTCCTGTTCTCCCAACTCTGCCCTGTTTTGAATCTTATTTGTATAAATTCATCATAAATCGTGTACTTAGCCAAATTGAGTGATCTATGGCTCTTTTGAAAGATTATTCTATTTAATTTCAGGACATATATACTACTTAAATATCATACCTATTTTATATGAATAATACATATGTCTCTCTCAGGATGTTCAAAATGAATCTTTCCATTCACAACTTGGTAAAATAAACTTCATAACCTAGTCACATCATCATTCATTGTTCCAATTCCATTCATAACATTTCATAATGCTTTAAAGAACATAATAGCATAGAGATACAGACCTCAAGACATACACAAGATTATATATAATATCCCTAAATACAATGTCATAGCTTGAATTATCAATTCAAGCATTAATTCCCTTTTCTTGCTCCATAGCTCTCTTGTCTTCAATGCCATTGCTTGTACCTAATATAGTTTTCATTTTGGAAGGGTGAGATTCATTGAATCTCAGTAGAAATCACTATTCATGCAATCATATTATCACTTTAAGCATATAATCATCATAAAATATCAAGTGAATACTTTAGAATATCTATGCCATAATACTTTGCAAAAATTTTGGCAGAGTTTTGTTTAGTATTTTGGATATCCTAGGGTCCCAAAACCCTTTAAATAACTCAGCAAACATTCTCAAAGCATCACAAATCATCATATCAAACAATAGGCAAGTCATCAAATTCATTGAAAGTCACATGACAATATAAGGTAAGAATAGGTAAAATTGCTGCCTTAATATATTCCCTTCCTTTCCAAACTTTGTGCACATATTCTTTGACTTGCTTGAGCTTCATTGAACTAGACATATCACCATTCAAGCATTTTAGCCACTAGTTTGAAAGGTTACACTATACCATATTCATAAAACTGAAAATTTTCATGTTGGTTTCCTTTGAAATTTTCTTGAAACTCACACTTGTACTTGACTAATTGGACCCAAGGAATCCATTTTTGGAGTCAACAACATGAAATTCCAACTCTGATTACAAACCCTTTATGACCGAAAATGACGAAAAATTACTATACGTCATAATACTTCAATTACTTCCATATTCATGCTTTAAATGAGTATTCTAGCATTTCTTCTATGTTTAATGGTTTGAAAACATTTCCTCCATATATCATGGTTTGGCCGAAACCCTAAGGGAGTGAGGAGGAAAATCTACTTAATGAACCATACTCCAAAATATACAAATACCAACTTACCACAAGTTGAGCTTTCAATTTCCTTTAAGTTTCTTCTTCTTCTTTCCCTCTTTCTCTCTTCCTTTCCTTGAGTTTTTCTCCTCTAGTTTTTGCTACTGAACACTCATGAAAATGAAGTGGAAAAAGAATGATTAAGTGGCTTAATTAGGTAGCTAATTATGGTTAATGACTTTAACTCACCATAATTACTTTTTAGGCCAAAAAATGACAACTTCATGGAGAATTTTTCTCCAAAAATTCTTGTTGCCCAGCTACCCCAAATCACACCTAGGGAGAGGTATTTGAGTGTTCCATACTACTCAATTTTTCTTGGTGTAGATATATCCTGAACCAGGTAATTTTTAATTGTACTTATAAAACTAGTTTTTATAGTAAATTAGCATTTTTTGGCTACTAGACTATTCCAAATTTATTTTTATATTTCTTTAATTATTCTATCCCAAATGGTATCTGTGTGAGGCTCATATCCTGTCTCGGTTACCTTTTAATCATCTATGGGACCCATGATCTACTTTATCGGTATTAGGTTACTTTTGGACACTCGGCACTGATTATTTCTTTATTTTTAACCAATTAAGCTCCATGCTATATATCATTGGACTCAACTTGTCACGAGCTTAATCTTGATAGTAATTTTACAAATTTACAAAATTACCCCTGACTTGAGTTTAAATTATAATTTCTAAAACTTTCAGGTTATTAAGTGTAATTTTCCCCAAGAACTTTTTAATTTCCTTCCTCCCAATGATTTTTATTACCTTGGGACATGGATGCCATTTTTTTAATTATTTAGGGGAAAAAACATAATTTCTCATTTTTTCTATGTAACAAAAAAAATGATCGTTTGTCCATTTTTATAAATTCTTTATAGATATCTAATTATTCTAGCTATTAGGGATGTTACAAATTTCGTTTGCACTATGAAAACATGACACAACTATACAAACTCAATAGATACACATCCGATACTAAAATTCGTATGTTCTAACATAAGATATCTTTAACAAACTCAAAATTTGAATTTCACTCTTGAATAAACGAATGTTAAAGTTTAATGTTAAAATCTTTAACCTTCTATCTCTACGAAATTCATCTGTTTTACCCAAAAATTTGAATTTTGACATGTCAGACGCATTAAATGTGGTTGGTGAATAGTTATTTCCATAGAGTAACCATTGGTTAAAGTTTCTAATGGCTAGATCTTGTATCTAAGGACTAGCTAAGTCACAAATCTATAAATAGAACTTCATTTGAAGTTGTGAACAATGAATTAGAGTTTGTTTTTACTGAAACTCTGCTAAATTTATTAGACAAAGCTTTTTCACCCTTATACTGCATTTATTATATTTCAACTTTCATATCCACTCTACTTAAGAGAGTATTTGTTCTATGTAAAAATCTTTTCTTCATCTAGAGGAAGGATTCTTTGTCAAGGGAATCACAAAGGGAATTAGGAAATACTTTGCAAGAGTGTTAAGTGTAAAATTTGAGTGTTCTAAAAACAAAGCATGAGTTTGTTCTGAGACATTACAAGAAGCCCGTTAAATTCTTGCTGACAGGGAAAAAATCAAGTGGTGACTTGGGGACTGGACATAAATCAAGTGGATCAGACCAAACCGAAATCAATTTCTATGTCTTTTCTTCCTGCCTCATACATTTGCTTTCATTTTCACTACACTCTATTTTTCAGTAAACTTTTGCTTTCACTGTGAAATCACGTTTTTGTAGAAAGTTTTTAAACTTCCCAATTCACCCCCTCTTGGAAAGCTAGCTATTCTAACAAGAGTACGGCACCGCAACCTCAATAGTGGTACCGAGGCATGGAAGCTCTTAGGTTCCATTTTTTTTTTCAAACAGAGACACCTTTTTGTTGATACCAATCAGCAATTTCCAAGTTTCCAGGGTTAACTTTCGAAACGCATAATTTTATGCCCTGACCTTCATTTGACATAATTCTAACTCTTATAAGTCAATCTTGTCTCGATGCATTCATAGAAACTAGTTTTACTCAAATTTGTCTCCATATTGTGATTTTAATCACTCAACACTGTTTTAGCCACTTTTGACCAAAACTTACTAAAACCTCTTCCAATTTCCATCCAAGGCAAATTGCAACCTAGGGACTATTCACACAGGTCCTAACTCAACCAATTTGTACAAAAAGGTTTCATCTGAAAGGAACCTCTAAGAAT
This sequence comes from Adenanthera pavonina, assembly GCA_026686845.1. Classification (NCBI taxonomy): domain Eukaryota; kingdom Viridiplantae; phylum Streptophyta; class Magnoliopsida; order Fabales; family Fabaceae; genus Adenanthera; species Adenanthera pavonina. The sequence continues at coordinate 22,375,595 of JAIVEN010000009.1, forward strand.
TGACCCCTTTGAACCCCTAGTTCACATAATGGGCTACATGCATAGCTATACTCAAAACCCCCTTTTTGGGTTCATACATGACCATTTTGACACAAAGATACCTATTCCATCAATAAAAACCCATGCTAGCCCTAGACCATCATCACGCATACACACCCATACATACCACATATCCAAGGTCATTATCATCAACATCATCATTACAATCATCCATATCATCATATATATGTCATACAACCATCATTATCTCAATGTCACTATTCTTATATACTTTCAAACATGTTATCTTACTTGGGACAATGCATACATACACAATATACACATACTACCATGACTTGAATATTCCCATGTCGAAGACACTACAACTCCTTTGTCTTCTCTGGACTAGTACTAGAACCTTCACCTGCAATGTTAGTCATGGGAAGAGGTGTAAGACAATGTCTCGGTAATCGTAAACACACACATGTAGCCTATATAATAATTTATACAATAATGCATATGGCACCATGAATGCAAAATGTCTTGAAATGCATGTCTTCCTCATATACAGCTAAAACCACGAGCTAGCATTATCACAAGATATTTCATATAGGTGACTCCCTTCCAATAGTCAGTGAAGACTTATTCTGGGACATCACTAAGCTCACTTCACACTAGAGCACCTAGACAAAGTAACACTAATGCATAGACTGTGGCTCTCTTTCTCCTGGACCACCACAAATTGGTGGTGATTTAGGGAAGGTACAGTCCATTGTCGCCTTGCTCTCCAACCTATATGAGAGAATTTAGTGACGGGGATCCCTTCCTTATTTCACCATATCGTATATCGTCATATCATTTCATAAATCATATCTCATCATTACCACTGATCTACCTTTTCTTACAATGCCATGTGATGATGATATTCATGCCATATCACAATGAAATCATCATCATTATCACATTCCTCATCATGATCATGCTAGCATGTTATGTATACATGTAATGTCTTGTTCATTGTAATATCCTGAAATTTCTCTTAAATGGTTAAGGCTTAATATTTTAAAATTTATAAAGAATTTGCAAAAATGGATATACACCATTTTGCATAATATAAGGCAAAGAGGTCAATTATTTCGGTTAGAAGGAAAAATGAGAAAAAGAACATTTTACCCCTAAAAAAAGAAAAGAGAAAAGAAGAAGATGGAAAAAAAAAGGATGAGAAGAACGAAGAAGAAGAAGAGGCAGTGGACTCGTACGCATACAATGAAGTAAGTTTTATGAATTTTGGAAAAAATTACACCTAATGACTCGAAAGTTTTAAAAATTATAGATTTGTCCTAGGTCAAGGGCATTTTTGTAAATATGAAAAATTATAGTCAAAATAAAGCTCTCAATGAGTTAAGACCAATGGAATATAGTATAGAATTTATTAAGATCAAAATAATATTTATTGGGTAATTATGATTTAATATTAATGTCTTACCCGATAAATATCAATCTGGACTGCAGGAAGAGGCAGTAGTCATTCAAGAAAAATGTGTGGGTCTTATATTTGGTCCAATTGGGATAATTATATTATGGTAATTTTATATCTCAATATAGTTAAAACAGGTATCCCAATAATAGTAAAATATACTACTAAAGTAGCTTTATTTGTCCAGACCAGAGCAGTATATATCTGGATAAGTAAATATTTAAAATTTTTAGACCAAAATACCCTCCATTTCATGGCCAACAATTAATCTTCTTAGTGAAAAAAGTAGTGTCCACTTTTCCTCATGTGAACTCCTTTTTAGTTAAAAGTTGCTTAGTCTTTCGTACCAAGCTCTAAATGCTTGCTTTAACCCATATAATGCTTTCTTAGGTTTATAAACATAATTAGGCTTTGTTAAGTCCTCAAAACCTAGAGGCTAATTAACATACACCACTTCCATGATATACCCATTAAGAAAAGCACTTTTAACGTCCATTTGGTAAAACTTGACACCTTTTATGCAAGCATAGGCTAGAAGTATCCTTATTGCTTCCAATCTTGCAACTGGAGCAAAAGTCTCTTCATAGTCTGTGCCTTCTTCTTGATTGTAGCCTTTAGCTAGCAATCTCGCTTTGTTTCTTGTGATTACACTGGATTCATCAACCTTTTTTCTAAATACTCATTTGGTTCAAATAACTGGATGATCATTGGGCCTAGGTACCAAATCTCAAACTTTATTCCTTTGGAACTGATTAAGTTCCTCTTGCATTGCATTAATCTAATATTCATCACTTAATGCTTCTTCAATACAACTAGGTTCAATTTGAGAGATGAATGGAGAGTGATTAACATGATTTTTGAGTTGATTTCTGGTTTGAACTTTTTCTTGAACATCACTTGGTCAATGGGATGGTTCCCTTGATATCTCTAAGCTCTAGAAGTGCTTGAGAGGTCTCCCCATTATCAGCCTCATCAATCTTTTTTTTCTTAAGTATCTTCTTCTGCAGCAGCAGATTCTGATACTTTTGGAGGTTCAGATTCATTAGTATGTAAATGTGACCCTTTGAAGTCATTTACTAGATTTTCATTATCTATGTCAATTAAAGTCTCATTTTCAATTAACACTACATGCATGGACTCTTCTATGGTCTTAGACTTCTCATTAAATACTTTATATACTTTACTTCTATTTGAATAGCTAAGAAATATACCTTCATCTGATTTGGTGTTGAACTTACCCAAATTATCTTTGCCACTATTGTGGATGTAGCAAGTGCATCCAAAAACATAAAGATGAGAGAGGTTGGGCTTTTCTCCCTTATACAGCTTATATAAAGTTTTGCCAAGAATGGGTCTAATGTAGGCTTTGTTCATTAGGTAGCATGCTATACTCACTAAATCAGTTTATAAGTACTTTGGCAGTCCTTTCTCATTTAACATCGTATTAGCCATTTCTTCTAGTACTCTATTTTTCCTCTTAACAATTCCATTTTGTTAAGGTGTTCTTGGAGTAGAAAAGTTGTGCTCTTTTCCATTTTCTTCACAATAGGATGCAAATTGAGCATTTTCAAATTCTCCATCATGATCTATTATAAGATACACCATAGAGCAACCTTTCTCATTTTGGATTTTCTTAGCTAAGATCAGAAATGCCTCAAATGTCTTATCTTTAGAAAAAAGAAATAAAGTCCAAGTAAATCTAAAATAGTCATCTACTACAACAAGCACATATAGATTACCACTAATACTCTTAACACAACTAGGACCTATCAAGTATATGTGAAGCAATTGCAATGGTCTATATATGGAGACAACATTTTTAGATTTAAAAGAGGACTTAGTTTTTTTTCCTTTTAAGATAACATCATATTCTCTATCCTTTTCAAAAGAGATATTAGGTAAACTAAGGACAAGATCATTTTTAAATAGTTGGTTTAATTGATACATGCTAACATGAGCTAATCTCATATACCATAGCTAGCTGTCATCATTTTTACTGATTAAGCATATTGAATCTAGGCTGGGCAATTCATCTGAATCAATAGTATAACAATTACCATCTTTTTATGCTTTGAGAATAACTTTGTGGTCACTTTTTTCTAATGACTAGATAGAATTTGGAGTCGAATAGAACCTAGTTGCATTTGTCACAGATTTGGCTCACACTCAGTAAGTTGTGGTTAAGTCCTATCATGAACAGTACTTCTCCTATAGAAGTTTATGGGTTTCTTTGCACGATTCCAATACTAACCACCTTGTCCAACTGGTCACCACCAAAAGTAACCTTTCCTCCTTTCTTATCTCTCAACATGATGAATTTTTCTTGGTCTTCTGTCGTGTGTCTTAAATAAGCACTATCCATATACCACTTGTTGCTTTTCTTAGCCTTGAGACATACCAACAAAATAGATTTTAGTTCTTTTTCTTAAGTACCCATATATGCTTGGGTCCTTTCTTGTTAGTTCCTCTCTTAGACACTGTAATACCCTTGGAAACCCACATTGTTCCATTACCATTTCCTTCCTTCTTGTATGCATAAGAGGAGGATATATGACCTTTCTAACAAAAGTGGCAAGTAGAGAAAAGGTAAGAAGAAAGGGATGCGGGTCTGAAACAATGTAAGTAATATCTTTCTTTTTGATTTCTGGGAGCTGGAAATGCGTCTATGCTTTGGGTTGACTCATTGTAATTTGAATTCCCTTTAGCACACACAAAATTTCTCATATAGAGATTTTGCTTCTTGCGTCTCAGCTTTTCTTTTACAATATAAGGGTTATATCTTAAACCCATCTTACCTTGACTCATTATTTGCTTACCAAGTAATACTTTTAGCATATCTTGGCCTCTAGTGAATCTAGTTAGAGTCTTGTAGAGATAATCATTCTTATCTTTCAACTCAATGCATGAGGTGTAGACAAAATGAGTATGAGAAGAAGTCTGTGATACAATGTAAGGTACATGAGATTCATTTTCAAGTTTTTTTATTTTCCTTTTAGCTTGTAACAACTTTAACAAACTTAACAAGTAAGTCATTAAATGCATCATGTAGTTCATTATAAGAAGGTTTTTAAATCATTTACCTTAGAGTTGCTTTCATTATCTTGGTTATGATTCTCTTTCGCCTTTATAGTCTCTTGAGGTATCAAGCAAAGATTTGCAATTTCTTCTTCTTCTTTATCCTCTTCATCTGAGCTATCTCCCCATATGGATGACATAAAGGCTTTCCTCATTTTCCCTTTGTCTGCCTTCTTGTCTTTTTCTTGCTTCTTGGCAAGCTGAGGATACTCTCATTTGAAGTGTCCAGTTTTCTTACACTTATAACATAAGATAGAGTCTTTGTTTTCTTTCTTACTGCTACTAGCTCCATCTTTCTTCATTAATTTTCTGAACTTCTTTTTCCTATACATCTTTCCAAAGCTTCTCATCAGCATAACCATTATTTCTTCATGCAACATAACATCTTCTTCAAAATTAACATGGTCTTCTAATTCTACCTTGAGAGCTAAGCTCTTCTTTTTTTGGTCAGAAGAAAATTCTTTTAGAGCTTTCAATTTTCTTTCATATTCTTCTAGGCTTCCAAAGAGAGCTGTGACAATCGTCATTGATTCTCATCTTGCTTCTTCTATGGCTATCATCTTTAGTTGCCACTCAATCAGTAAAGCTTTGAGAATCTTTCCGACTTTCTCAGGTTAAGAATACTCCTTTCAAAGGCTCTTTAGTTAGCTCACAATAAGAGTGAACCTCTTTTGTAGATCTTTGATGCTTTCTCCTTCTTTCATTTTGAAACTTTTATATTCACCGATGCAAGTATTCAGTTTGTTCTCCTTCACTCCCTTGGTTCCTTCATAAGCAATTTCTAAAGTATCCTATATTCCCTTAGTTGTGGAACAATGGGAAACTCTTTAGAACTCTTCTTGATTTAGAGCACTAACGAAGAAGCGTTTTACCTTAAAGTTTATCAAAACTCTTCATTTATCTCTATCATTCTACTCTTTTTCTTGCTTCTCTTTGTATGTGCCATCAACCTATATACTCATTGGCATAAAATCACCCTTCTTTATGACAGGCCAAATCTCTAGGTTTATAGATTGAAGATAAATCTGCATTCTTATCTTCCAGTATCCATAGAGTTTTCTACTAAAGCCTAGAGGTCTATTGATGTTGTTCCCTTCTGGTAATATATTTTCTCCAAAGCTAGCCATGAGCTCTCCCAGATAATGAAATCCTTCAGCTAGGAGTCCTAGATCTAATATCAATTGTAAGTGACGATAGCACCCAAGAAGGGATGAATTAGGTGATATAATATTTTTTGCAACAAAAAGAAGATTTAATAATTGTGAAGTGAGTGCAGAAAAATAGAGTATATCAGAGACAAATGAAAGAGAGAGAGAAAGAGAGAAAATGTTCAATCAATTTATCCTGGTTCGGTCCTCACTTGACCTATGTCCAGTTCCCAAATCACCACTTGAGATTTTTCCACTATATCTTGCACGATTCAAATGGGTTCTTGCAACAACTATTGTACAACTCCAGCTTGAACTTTTAGCTTAAAAAAAAAACTTTCTAACTCTTCTCACACAAGAGTATGAATAGTTCTTTGAGTATTTTCTCACACTGAGTACTTTCTACAAGTATGCAGAAATATACAAATCAAAGCATGAGACTCTCTTAAAAGAGTAAATATGAAAATTTAAGAATAAGAGTGAACTAAGTGGAAGGTAGGTAGACTTTAATGAATTAGAAATAAATTATGCAAAGTTTTCATATTAATAAGCTTATCAGTCTCTCAACTAGTTTAAATTAGGTCCTATTTATAGTTTGAGAAACAAACTATCCATTAGAAACAAGAATTAGCCATTACTCTCAAAAAGCAACCATTCACCTACCACATTAAATGCATCTAATAGAGGTTATGTTGATAACCTGCTTAGACTATATGAATAATAAGTTATTGTTGGCTCTTAGTTTCAACGTTGGATATATGTCATGCGGATAACCTATATAAGTTATGTGAATAACGTTCATTCTAAAATGACTAAGTTTTAGCTCAAGAACATTTTCATGAAAATCTTCTTCATTATTCGAATGACATCTAACAAACTTGGATACCTTTAAGGATTATCAGAATAACCTCTTAGAATGTTCCTTGTTTGGATAATGTTCAATAACCACAAACTAAGTTTTTTAAAAACATAGGTTATTTAGATAACCTTCCTAGGTTGTCTAAATAACCTTCCTAGGTTATATGAATAACAAGTTAAACAGAAGGAATTTCATGTGCCTTGTAACATACATGATGCAAAGGACCTCCCTTGGTTATATGAATAACGCGTAGCACAAAATATGAGATCCTTACTGTTAAGCCTTTTATACTAATAAGATAAATACCTTATAAGGAGAAAGAGCTAAACAAAAGCAAAGACCTGGTAAAGACCTTAGTTTTACAAATAATCTCAAACCTTTTCATGAAAACCAAGAGAAAACACTTGAAAAAAGTATAGGGTTCAGAGTTTATCATATAACCTCAAAGGGTTATTCGCATATGATGAAAATTTTCATTAAAACCATTTTGAAAACATGAACTAAACATTAGTCGCTAAGATAAATGCCTCATTTAATATCAGAATAAGCAGAATAAATAACATATAGAGCTTAACTATCTTCTTTTACAAAGGGGTTCCTAACAAGTGTACAAAAAAACTTTTCAAACTATAGGACTCTCTAACTTTGGTCTTCATATCACTTGTGCTCTCTAGATATTTAATTTCTAAGCTCATTGTTGTTTAGAATCATCAAAACCATTTGAATTAACACTTAATATAAGAGAAATTTCTCTGGGCCCTACAATGGAGTGAGACTAAAAAATGTGTGGCCACACTCAAATGGAGGTTATTCAATTTGTATAAGTTGGTCAAACTCAAAATCATGAAAGCACAATTAAGCAATATGAGGGTGATAGCTGCATGTCTTATGTTTAACCTAAATATCATGTGGCAAAGGGGACATGACATGTACTATTAGATAAGTTGTATCAGATCACTGATCTTCATATGATTTTAGTAGTCACAATGTCTTACTAGAAGCATCTTATGATTTGTAGGCTTGGAAAAAAATTTTGATTCACTGCCAATATTACATGAACCAATAGGACCACACATAATAACAGGCATAACATGAACTATAATATCCAAGCTTATTGAATTTGGAAATGTCCTCATTCATTGCATCTCTTTCTATATTATAAAATATATTTCCTATTTGGAATATGAAATATTCTAGAAGGTTTCTGATTTAATTAGAACAATAATTATTCTATTAAATACTGGAATAATTTATCTATCTCTTAATAGCTAACAGAAAAAATTAATATTATATTATATTAATTATAAATTAATTTATACTAATTTCATTTTTCATTTGATTTAAATAATGCATTTGAATTAAATGAAGATAATGTTTAATTAAATCTAAATGTTAAATTTGATCAAATCTTGGAATTAATTTAAATTATATATTTTTGAATTATATATAATTTAATTCAAATATTTTTTTAAATTAATGGACAATTTAAAAGATGTATGTTTAGATTAAATAAGATTTAAATTTAATTATATCTAGTTAAATTCACGTTAGTGAATAATTTGACTTAAATAATATATTTGAATTAAATGAGATTTAGTTCAAAACATATTAATTTAAATTAAGTGACAAGATACTGGATATATTAATTTAAATAATGTATTTAAATTAACAACTATTATCCTAACTTGTAGAATAAGGCAATGCTTGTCTATATAAAGAGAAGGCTAGGGCTCTCCAAAAAAATAGATATATATATATAATAACCTACATTCACAAACCCGAAATATTCACTCAAAACATTAAAAATCACCAACAGGGGATGAAACGGTGTTGGGGTTGTGGCCAGCTATAGTAATGTCATAGTTTCAAAGAGGTAGAATGGGTTAGCACTGTAGTGCCATTTGCTGATACCATATTAGCAAGTTGTTGATTTTTTGGGCAAAGTTCCTGTGAACAGAACTTTGTACTCCGATCTCCGATTGACCTGATTCCAACTCTTATAGGTCACACTTGCTTCTATCTATTCACGGACACTGGTTTTCATTCAATCCATCCCTATGGAGATTTTGAACACCCAATACTAGTTTGGTCACTTTTTGACCAAAACTCACAACCAACCACCTCCAATTGCCAACAAAAGCAAATTGGCACCCAAGGACCATTCACACAGATCCTATTCAGTTCAACCAACTTGTCCAAGGAAGTTTCATCCTAGAGAGACCATTCCTTTAAAAATTGACCCCCTTAAACCCCAAGTCCACACAATAGACTACAAGCCTAGAAAACACATACAAGGTCCAAAACCCCCTTTGGAATCCTATGTATAGCCATTCTGACTCCCAAACACATGCTCCAACAATACTGACCCATACTGGGGTCCAAATCATCATCACACACATACACCCATAAATAACATATTCATACAGCAACACCATCAATATCATCACATATCATTCATCATTATCATCATATTGTCATTGTCTTCATACTAATTACAAACATATTATCCTACCTGACACTATCATAACATAGACCATCATACAAACTACCTTTGACTCGAATATTCTTAACACCAGAGAGGCTACAACATATTTGTCTTCTCCGGACTAGTACCAAAGTCTTCACCTGAAATGTTAGTCATAGGAGGGGTGTGAGACAAAGTCTTAGTAATTAGAAATACAACCATAGGCAACCTATATCAACAATTCACTCATATATGCACAAGGTACAATGCAATGTAGAATGACATGGTAACCATGTTCTTCCTCATATATGGTTAATGCCACAGGCTAGCTTCATGACAGGACATTTCCAATAGGTGATTCCCTTCCAATAGCCAGTGAAAATTGACTCCAGGACATCACCAAGCTCACCCCACACTAATGCAACCCAGCCAAAGGTTATGCTGGTACTTAGATCATGGCTCATCTTCCCCTAGACAACCTAATTTAGTGGTAATTTAGGGAAGGTGTATCCCCAAGTCCACTATTACCTGGCTCTCCTAATCATTGGAGAGGATTTAGTGGCAGAGATATTTCATCATACCACATTATATCACAATCTTCATCATTCCTCATATCATCATCTTCATATCACATCATATCATCACCCTCCTTCTAACAATATGCATCAATGGTTATGATGTCAATGCCATGCTAACATGCCTCTATATATATATATATAATTATAATCATCATCACGGTCATGCTAGTATGTAATGGTGTGGGAATACTACAAATCATACATATATATCATATACAGTTATCATATCTCAAATAGCCGAGTACATACCATGATATGTAGAAAAACCATACACATACACAAACTATATCATGGTATGAATAAGAACATGCATAAATACATATATATATCAACATATAACACATAATCACAAATACCTGGTTACCTTAAATTGCTGACACCACACACACGGTTCTTACAAGCTTTTGAATTGCCAACCACAACTTGAACCCTTCTGATCAACTAAATAACCACTACAATGTCATAATATTCCTAATTAACATAATACTCATAACAACCAAAATCCACAATTTAACCATTTAAGCTTAACCCATTGTTCAAACAATATAATTACACACTAATGAGCTCTAATTAACCATCCAAACCATAATCCATCACATATAATTCAAATTCAAGATTCCACACACAATCCAAAGCTAGGGTTTACACTAAACCATGCATAATCCCTCTTAAACTCACATCCAAGACTTAATAACACTAAAGAACATATCAACAATCCATTTATACCCATTTCAATTGGTGAAATTTGGTTAAACCTGAACCCATATGCATATACTCGAAAATCACCTCAAAAATTAAAGAAAAAAGAGAAAAGAGATAGCAAAAACCACTTACAAACTAAGATTAAAGCTCCAAAAGGTCAAAAATCAACCCCAAGGGTCAGATTACTAAGTAGAGTTCTCCATTTGTCCCTTCGATTCTTTCTATTTTCATCGGCTACATTGCTTCAAATTTGTCAGAGTTCAGAGTTTGGTGCCACAACGAATGATAAGTTCACCATGGCGTGAGACCCTTCTATCCAAAAAATTTATCCAAGTTTCAACTCGTGTACCATGGCACCCCTATTCAGGCCATGATGTGATGTGGTTCTGCCTCCTTTCTTTTTTTCCTCCATCCTAATTCCTCTAATCCTATGCACATCATCAAGTATACTTCTCGTAAGCTCGAGACTATGTCTAGGATAGTATACTGAGGGTTATTACAATATAGTTCTCTTCTCTTCTTGTACTATACTTTATACCATACAAAGAGACTAACAAAAAGAGAGAATAAAATGCCTTTTTGAATAATTTGAAAGGCAATCTTCATCACACGAAAGTCATGTGAACCATTCAAGGACAAAATCATGTATATGATTGTGATCAAGGTGCTAACACACTGTTCATGTTTCATCCTGTTCATGTAGATACCATAGAGGGTGGGTGTTCAGAAGAGTTATCCACATGTGATCCAGTATAGCCGTGTTCGTGAGATATACTTGGTAAAAGTCATAGCTTTACAAAGTAAGGTATAAATGTTCCCCTTGTATATTCAATTTAAATGATGCCAATCGATCTTTGGAAAGATTTGGGTATAAAAATTTTATTTTCCACTATGCTTGCGACCCCAAATCACAACAGGGGTATCAAAGCCACATCGTGCAATTGTTTAAGTCAAATTTAGTTGTGAATCAATGATAAAGTTGTTATCTTGAATCCAATTTGCATGATTTATATTATAAAATTCGCATACCCGACCTCTAGTCACTATTTCTATTGTATCTCTTTTATCTTAAGTTCAATCAAGGTGCTTTAAACATCCTTTTAAAGCTAAGACAAAAATATAAAACCTTTGTGTTTTGAGCATCTCCGGTTTCTGACACTATTTGGGCCAAAAACCCTACTAAGTCACGGATCAAAATAGTTTCGTCATCCAAATTTGCAAAACAGACCTATTATAGGTATTCTACCCATAACATTTAGATCCAAACTCTAATTGGCATGATTCAAGGCTAATTTAAAAGCTAACAAAACAGGCTACAACTTTTATGTTTTGAGTTTCTTTAAATTTGTAACATTCCTAAAAGCTAGAATAACTAGAAATTCATAAAGAATTCACGAAAACAAATATACACCATTTTGTGTAAAACTGGACAAAGATATCATTTTCTTCGATTAGAATGAAAAAATAGAAAATGATGATTTTGCCCCTAGAAGAAAAAAGAAAAAGAAAAAAAGCATAGAAGGATCACATTAGAGGGGAAAAAGTTTTAATATTTTGGGAAAAATTACATTTAATACTTGAAAATTTTTAAAATTATAAATTTATCCCGGGTTAGGGGTAATTTTGTAAATATACCAAATTATAGTCAAATCGAAGCTCTCGACTAGATGAGTCCAATGGCATATGGTACTGAGAGTTAATGTATAAGAATAAAGAAATAATCAATACCAAAGATTTAGTGATTTCTTTATACCAATAAAGGTACTTTTATATCTATAAAAGGCAAAAAGGCATATAGTAAAGTAGATGGGCACCAAAAAATGAGCTTTTTTGAGATAGGATCATAAAGTAATTCTAGACATAAGTTTACTTTAATCATATACCCATAAAGTGATTTTATGCTGCAAAAAGTAACTTTACTATCTGAGTATAAAGTAACTAACACAAGGTATAACTGGACCAAAAAAGATATAGTGCATTTTGGAGATAAGCTCCCCTCTTCTAGGCACTACTTAAGCTGCCATGTGCTAAATTAGAATAAAATATTAATTAAGAAAACTTAATGGGTAAGTTTCATTAAAGTTAATCAAGGTAATTAGCAAAAAGAAACCTTGATTAGTTGCCCATAAATACCCCCCACCACTTGAACAAAAATCACACCTAAATGAGAGAGGAAACTCTACCAAAATAGAGGGTGAAGAGGTAGCCAAGTGAAGGAAGAAAAAGGAGAAGAAATATAGAAGAGAAAAACTAGGAAAAATTGTTAAATGTCTAACTTGGGATCCTTTAGTAATCTACCATAGTTTCTTAGTTGTTGGGCTTAGTTTGCATGAAATATTTTCTTTCTCAACCTTTGTAAATTTCATTTAAGTGTTTGTTTAGGTGAGAAGTGATGTTTCTAAACCATAAACTTGTGAAAAAGCATGAATTTTTACAAGAGAAAGCAGGATAGGTAAGATTTAAGCAAGTTTTGTGAAAATCCCATTTTTCCTCATGGTGGGCAGGTTTTGACCCAATCAAAAGTGATTCATAGGATGGGAATTTCATTGTTCTAATGCAAAAATGGATTCCCCATGGCCAAAAACTTTAAAGATAAGTATAAGTTTCATGATACAGGTTAAGATAGGTAAAATGGATTTTTAAGGGTTTCTAGGATTTCATGGGAACCATATACATAATGCCATGAAATCAGTAGCTTGAGCTAGTGTCTAATGTTGATATAGGTCTTGGAGAAGCCTAGGGAGGTTAGTGAAAGCATTGAACTTAAGAGGTAGAACCAAAGGAATGCTTCAAGGTAGCTTAGTTTCATATCCTTGCTTTATGTTCTTTCATTGTCTTTCTATAATCAAATTGAGTTGTCATATTGTAATTGTGATTTCTTTCATTAGTTTTGGCTATAATATGTAGGGTTTCATTCCCCCGGATTCCCATTTTCTTAACTGTTATATTGTCAAAATTTTTATGACCTATATTTGATTAATGTGATTAAATGTGTTAAAATGTGAGATTTATGTGAAATGGTTAACATAATTGAATGAAAGGTAACTTGCTACTAAGATTGTTTCAATCTTATCCCCCCAAGTATCAACATGATTAGGCATAAGCTATAGCAATGGAGACCAAGGAGCAAAGGTGAAAGGAGAAGAGATTGATGATTAATGTTTTTATTAAGCTATGAATGTATATTTTGAAGAATTTTATGTAATATGGTATATGAAAGCATAAGGCTTTGTATTTGTGTAAACATGTTCTTGTATGTCCCTTATGATGTTATGAATATGATTGGGACAAGTTTGAACCATGTATGCAATGTATATGAGGTATGAGTTTACTTTTGTAAAGTTATGATGGAAGCTGGCCACTCTGAATGTGTCTCAGTTAAGTAGCTACTGTTTATTCTAATTGTAAGATAACATAGGAATGTTATATATGCTCTGAAAGAAGACAAGTAGAGCTTTAAATTGGTCTAAAGAACACCTCATTTAGATGTGTGTATGAATTGTCATGAATTTTAGAATTTAAGGTTCAATACTAGATAGTAATGGAAAATTGGAACTTTCATTGTGAGTAATAGATTTTTCAGAAGGCAAAATAAAATTGTAAAAGGCTCCAAAAATTTAGTGGTTTATATGTATGAAAAGATATGTGTTTCAAGTTTAATATGCCATTAGGTTGAGGTAATTGGAGCTATACAATGAGAGTTATGCATGATTTGTTGAATTAGAAGTTTTGATAATTCTAAAAAACTAGAACTTGGAAAGGAAAATATCAAAGGAATGTGAAAGGATCAAGTGAAAAAATCCAAAGAACATGAGAAGACTTAGTTGTTAGGATTTCTCCTTTTGTAATCAGGGTAAAAATTTTTGATCTTTACTTCTTTTAAGTTATCACAACATTTGAATATGTTATTTGAAAGTTATCCTATGTTAGCATATGTTAGTTTTGAAAAACTCTAATAGACAGATGAATTTTGCTATTAACTTGTGTGTATTCTGTGCAAAATTTGAACTTTGTTTCTTGAAATTCAAATATACACATCTCTGATAGATGAATTTCAGTTATGGAATTCAAATTTTAGGTTAAGCATTGTTAGTGAATATGTGTAAAATGCATATGAAGCTTAGTCAAAATTCAAATGTCGATGAAGTTCAAAGAGAATTCAGAGTCACCTCTCTAATAGATGAACTTTGGACTTCAAAATTTCAATTTCGAAATAAGAACTTGTGATTCTTGTCAGAGTATGCCTCTGACAGATGAATTTTATAGTTTAACATTCAAATTTCACAGATGAGAACTTTTGTACCATATTGAGCAAGCCTCTGACAGATGAATTTTAGCCTCTAAAATTCGAATTTTGAGTGCACTATAAAACATAAGACAACTGTTCATACTCAATGGATGAACTTTTAATATGAAAATTTGTATGTTCTAACATAGGATATCTTTAACAAAAACAAATTTGAATTTTAGTCTTGAATAGACAACAATTGAAATTTAATGTTGAAATTCTTAACCTTCTATCTCTACAAAATTTGTCTGTTGCAACCCAAAATTCAAATTTTGATATGTCAGATGCATTAATTGCGGTTGGTGAATGGCTATTTCTACAGAGTAACCATTGATTAAAGTTTCTAACGGCTAGATCTTGTGTCTAACAACTAATTAAGCCATAAATCTATAAATAGAATTTAATTTGAAGTTGTGGGTAATGAATTTTAGATTTGTATCACTAAAACTCTACTAAATTAATTAGGCAAAGCATTTTCACCCTTATACTGCATTTATTTGTACTTTAACTTTCATATCTACTCTATTTAAGAGAGTATTCTTTCTGTATTAAATTTTCTCTTCATCTAGAAGAAAAATTTTTTGTGAGATGAGTCACAAAGAGAACTGGAAAACACTTCGTAAAAGTGCAGAGTGTAGAATTTAAGTGTTCTTAGAACAAAGCACGAGGTTGTATTGAGACATCATAAGGAACCCTTTGAATTCATGCAGATAGTTAAAATCTCAAGTAATGGCTTAGGAACTGGATATAGGTGAAGTAGATCAGACCAAACTAGGATAAATTTCTGAGTCCTTTCTTCCTTTACCTTGCATTTATCTTCGTCTCTCTGTACCCTATTTTTCTGCAAACAGCTACTATCACTGTAAACTTACATTTTTGCAAAAACTTTTAGACTTCCCAATTTACCATACTCTTGGGAAGCCATCAATTCTAACAAATGGTATCAAAACTAGGATTCCCAACTAAAGGATTTAATCATTTAGGAGAATAAATGACTTGCTTTGAAGAGAGTATATTACTAGAAGGCAACAACACTAATAGACTTCTAGGCTTCAATGGAGAGCATTATACATATTGGAAGATAAGATTGCATATATATCTTCAATCCATTGACCTGGAGATCTGGTCAGTTATCCAGAAAGGTGACTTTGTGCCAATAAAGCTACAAGATGATGGCACCTATAAAGAGAAGCTTGTTGTGCATCTCAACATAAAGTTAAATTTTCCTGCTATTCATTATGCATTGAGCTTAAGAAGAATAATGATTTTCTTCTCAAAAATCTAGCTAATCTTACAAAAGGTAAAACCATGTTGTATGCATTGCTAGGTAGTCTGAGGATTGCACAAGGTAAAGCTAGTCTTGGTTATGACCCTTGTGCAATCAAAGAAAATATTAAGAAGAAAAACCAAAATCAATATATGATGCATTTTGTGCATGCAGATGGGTATAAGAAGCAATGTGATTCTTTAAAAAACTATTGAGACATATACCTAATCCAAACATGTAAAACAAAAATATTATCTTCATTGCTTTCTTCTTGCATCATAATCGAGTAGTCCCTTTATCACCTGCCACTTCTGTAACAAGAAAGGACATATTTCCAATTCATGCTCCTTAAGGAAAAATGGGCTTGGCAAGAAGGTAGGATGAGTTCCCAAAAGTACATATGTACCTAGGGAGAATGCTACTAACAAAAAGAACCCAAACAAATTTAGATACCTAAGAAGAAAGACTAAATTTTGTTTTACATGTATGTCTTAGAGCTAGCAAGAGCAACAAATAGTACATGGATAGTGCATACTCAGGACATATGACTACTGATAAAGAGAAATTCATCATCTTCAGAGACAAGAAAGAAGGAAAAGTAATCTTGGAGGTGACTAATATGGCAAGGTGATTGGCATTGGCATTGTGGGTAGAAATTTAAAAACATACATAGAAGAGGTGCTATTTGTAATTGGTTTCAACCACAACTTTCTAAGTATGAGTCAGACTAACAAAAAAGGAAATTGGGTACTGTTTGACTCAGAATTCCACTTGGTCATTAAAAAAAATGATCACAACGTTATCCTCAAGGCTCAAATGGATGGTAACTACTATACTATTGATTTAAATTAACTTCCTAATCTAGATTCTATATGCTTAATTAGTAAAGATAATGAAAGTTGGTTATGGCATAGAAGGTTAGCACATGTTAACATGAACCAACTAAATAAGTTAATTAAAAATGAGTTAGTTACTGGTTTACCTAAGATTTCTTTTGAAAATGATAGAGAATGTGATGCCTGCCTTAAAGGGAAACAAACTAATTCCTCTTTCAAATCTAAAAATGTCATATCTACATCTAGACCACTACAACTGCTTCATATGGATCTGATGGGTCCAGCTAGAGTTAAAAGTATTAGTGGAAATTTGTATGTGTTAGTAATTGTAGATGACTATTCTAGATTCACTTGGACTTTGTTTCTTTCCTCTAAAGATGAGACATTTGATGCACTTGTAACATTAGCTAAAAAAGTGCAAAATGAGAAAATTGTGTCTATCTGGTCTAATCATGGAGGAGAATTCAAAAATTCAAGCTTCTTGGAGTACTGTGAAGAACATGGAATTAAGCACAACTTCTTAGCTCCAATAACACTCCTAGCAAAATAGTGTGGTGGAGAGGAAGAACAAAATATGGGAAGAAATGGCAAGAACAATGCTAAATGAGAAAGAACTTTCTTAATACTTTTAGGCTGATGCAGTGAACACAACAAGCTATATCATCTATAGAGCTTACATCAAACCAATCTTAGGGAAGACACCTTATAAGCTCTACAAAGGAAGAAAGTCAAATCTCTCACATCTGCACGTGTTTAGATGCAAGTGCTTCATTCACAACAATAGAAAAGAGAATCTGGATAAGTTTGATACCAAATCAGACAAATATTTGCTTATTTTTCAAATTTATGTTGATGATATCATATTTGGTGCTACTAATGAATCTTTGTTAAAGAATTTTTTTAAGTTAATGCAGAGTGAATTTGAGATGTCAATGATGAGAAAGCATAACTTTTTTCTTGGATTGAAAATCAAACAATGTGATGATTACATCTTACTCAATCAATCAAAGTACCAAGAAGAGTTGCTGAAGAGGTTTAGAATAGAAAATGCCAAATCAATGGGAACTCTAATGGCCATTGCCACAAAGCTTGATATGGATTATGGAGGAAAACCATTTGATATAACTCAATATAGGAGAATGATTGGTTCCTTAATATACCTAATAACTAGTAGACCTAACATCATGTTCAGTATTTGCATGTATATTAGGTTCCAATCATATTCCAAAGAGTCCCATGCAACAGCTGTGAAAAGAATGTTTAAATATCTACTTGGAACATCACAGACGGGACTCTAGCATCACAAGGGCAATGGAGAAGAGCTTGTTGGGTATACTGATGCCAACTTTATTGGATCTAAGACTGATAGAAAAAGCACAAATGACACATACCAATTTCTTAAAGGATCTATAGTCTTATGGTTCAGCAAGAAGTAAAATAGTGTGACTCTTTCTACAGCAGAAGTTGAATACATAACTGCCGGGAGTTGCTATACACAAATTCTTTGGATAAACCAACAAGTTAAAGATCTTGAAATTGAGATTAAGGAAATACTTATAAGATATGACAATCAAAGTGTCACCAACATCACGAAAAATCCATTGATGCATTCAAGGACAATGCACATTGAGGTTAGACATCATTTCATAAGGGATCACATTCTGAAAACAGACATTATGTTGGAATTTGTCCTTATAGAAGATCAGTTTGCAAACATTTTGACCAAGCTACTTCTAGAGGACAGATATTTTAAGATCACGAGAGCATTGAGAATGGTAAATCCCAATGAACTGTAAGCAAACCTTTAATCAAATCTATTTACTTTCTAAAGTTAATTTGTTAAGACTTACATTAACTTAAACTTCAGAGTATCTTTAAAGTGTTTTGCAGGTACTCCTCATTAGCTCAAGGGATAGAAAAGTCAATAAAATGGAGTATCTCATACTTGCTCAGTCAATATTTATAGAAGAAATATGGAAATTTGAATGTTCAAAATCTATCTGTAAGTTTAATCCTGCAAAATTTGCATTTTGAATGATGATAGATGATTTTCCATACTCTATCCAATCTGTTGAATGACTTTGCATAGTTAAAATTTGAACTTTAAACTTAAACAGACGTATTTCAGTGATTCACATATTGTACTAGTGTTTTAGTCCTCTCAAAATTTGTTTGTTAATAAACTGAAATTCAAATTTTGAATGATTGTACATGTGTTTGCTTTGTCCATGAGGACAACATTTGAATTTTGATGGCTCAACATTCACATTTTGGAAAATTCTTCATAAAGCATCAAAATATCAATGTTGAGTCCCAACATTCATCTGTTGAAACTATTTTAAGCACTTGCCTTCATTGAAAGACTTTAACATTCGAACTTGGAGAGCACAAAATTTGTCTATTGAAACATCTATTGACGATAAGTCTCTGTTTGATGAATTTTAGAACTAAAATTTGTCTGTTGAAGTCATCCCTCCTATGTTAAGTCTTAACAGACAAACTTTAAGGTTGAAAATTTGTCTGTCAAGACTATATCTCTGAATACATAGGCAACATAACTGACTAAAATTCAAATTTGAATTGTCAAAATTTGTATGTCAAGCGGTTACATAAGCTAATCCAAAGGGTTATGCTCTAAATAGACACAACAATTCATCTCTTGACCAAAGCTATTTGTAACATCCCAAGAAAGTTATATTGGATATAAAGAAATGAAATAGGAAGAAATAAATGATAACATGAAATGTACAAGAAATTCGTGAAAACTGACAAACACTGTTTTATGTAAAAAAGGATAAAGAGGTTATTTTTCCCGGTCAAACATTATGTTTTTTCCCTAAAGAATTATCAAAATAACATCCATGTCCCTAAAGTCATTAAAATCATGGGGAGAACAAGTTAAAAAGACCTTAGGAAAAATTACACCTAATGACCTAAAAATTTCAAAAATTATAATGTAACCCTTGATCAAGGGTAATTTTGTAAATATACAAAATTGTACAAAATTACTATCAAATATAAGGGGACAAACACAGAAGCCCTCAGTGAAAGAAGTCCAATGGTATATGGCACTGAGGGTTAATGTTCAAGAATAAGGAAATAATTAGTGCCGAGTGTCCAAAAGTAACAGTAAACTGATAAAGTAAAGTGTGGCCCTACGGATAGTTAAAAGGTAATCGGGACAGGATATGGGCTATACATAGATATCATTTGGGATAGGATAATTATGGAAATATAAACATAAAATTAGAATGGTCCTGTAGCCTAAAAATGTTAAATTACTCTAAAAAGCAGTTTTATCGGTACAGTTAAAAATTACCTGATTCAGGATATATCTGGACTAGAAAAAATTGAGCAAATTGGACACATAAAGACCTCTCATTGGGTGATATTTTGGGGCAGCTTGAATTTTTTATAAAACTTCTCCAAGAAGTTGTCACTTTTTTACTAAAAAGTAACTAAGTTTAATTAAGAGTTAACCATGATTAACTACATCATTAGCCATCTAATTAAGCCACTTAATTACCCTCTTTCTTCTGAACTTACATGAGAGAACCAACCACAAACAGAGGACTGAAAAATACAAGAAAGAAAGGAGAGAAAAGAGAGAAGAAGAAGAAGAAATGCAAGGCAAAATTGAAACCAAGTTAGTAAGTTTCTCTTCTATCATTCTAAGCTTGCTATCTATGGTATTAGAAGCATAGTTCATGGATTAGAAATTCTTCTCCTTACCTTAGGGTTTCATCCATTGCATGATTAAGCAAGGAAATGAGTTTACAAACCATGAAACATAGGGAAAATGATAGAATACTCATCTAATGCTTAAATATGGAAGTAGTTGTTGTATAATGAAGCATAGCCATTTTCTTTCATTTCTCTCAATTTTGGTCAGAATAGGGGGAGGTCAGAACATGGAGCACCCAAATATCCATTTTGTGAAATGAAACTCTGTCAAAATTTTTATAAAATTTATATGTTCAAATGTGCCTATGTAATGAATTAAGGTTTATGTAATGTTTTTATCAAAAATGTGATGATATGATGGCATATATAGGATTTATCTATTGAGATTCTTTAAATCTTACCCTCCCATATATTAACCATGATTAGGTAGTAAGAATGGCAAGACCACCAAGGAAGAGAAAGGAAAGGTGAAAGCCTTTGATCATTAGCTTGATAAAGCTATCCTTGGCCATGAATTTTGAGCTTTTGTATAAATTTGTAAATGTGATGATAAATATGTTTCTCCAATTTTTTTATGTTCATGTAAGCCTAGCTAATGTATGGCATGATTTGGAGATGATATATGGCCATGTAAATATTTTATAGCTTTTGCTTGGCAAAGTAGTAGGATACAAATGGTCATTTTGACCACTACAGAGTGAACATGCTACTGTTTGAGGTTTTTGTTGTATAAAGTATGAATGTTATATATTTTTAAAAAATAGATAGAAATATGTTTTATGTGGTCCAAAGATCCCTCAATTTGGATGAGTGTATGAATTATGGTGAATTTTCAAATTTAGCCCAGAAAACTGGATTTTCAGAAATTGACCATATAAATAGTAACAATTCACAAAATTTTCTGTATTAATTGGCCAATTAGATACTCTAATTGATATTGTTTCCATGTATATAATGTTTTAATATATCCATAGAGACTTGAATCACTTTCATATGATTTGTATTGAATTAGTTATGATTTTCTAAAGTTTGCCAAAAAAGGAAGAAAAAAATGGGATTAATTGAATAGTACCAAGGTAATTAATGAAAATTATTATAATATTTCTTTTATGATTCAAGCTTCTAATTAAGTATAATTGATCTCTAATGAGGCCTAATACGTGGAAAAAAGTTCTAAATAGAGGTGTTACATTTTGCGCCCAAAGGTCTTAATCCTCGTAGCACTGAAATCTTAATCATCATTGAATGAACTCTTTTGGTTGGATATTTTACTTCCAATCACCCAAATAATAAGAACCTTCTATTCACCAAAGTGCTCAACAAAGGGGACGTGTTTGTGTTCCCAATCGGTCTGATTCACTTCAAACTCAATGTTAGGTATGGCAATGCTCTCACAATTGCAGGTCTAAGCAGCCAAAATCCAGGAGTTATTACAATTACTAAGACTTTAACGTTGAACTTCGAAGTTCATCTATTCAAAGGTGAAATTTGAATTTTTATCTTGATAAATATTTCCTATGTTGAAACATACGAATTTTCAAGTTTAAAGTTCTTTTCATAAGTATGAATAATTGTTCCATACTGCTACTGTGTACTCGAAGTTCAAATTTTGGGATCCAAAATTCATCTATCAGTGAGTAACTTAATATGACACAAAAGTTCTTCTTTTTGAAATTTGAATTTTAAGCCTTCAATGTTCGTCTGTCAGAGAGTCCTCTTTTCAGACTTATATGCTTTCATCCAAAAGTTCAAATTTTTGAAGACCAAAGTTTGTCTGTCAGAGGGATGTAATATCAAACTTATATGCTTTCATTCTAAAGTTTGTATTTTTAAAACTAAAGTTCGTTTATCAGAGGAACTGACTTAGAAATCCTTTTACATCACTTTCAAATGAACTTTGACATATCTTCTAACAAATTTTTCATTTTTCACAAAATGTACTTTACCCAAAATTCAAATTTTAATAGTCTGAAATTTGTCTGTCAGAGATATCATCTATGTAACTTTGAATTTCAATCACCAAAGTTCAAATTTTCAAGGCAACATATGAAGTTTATCAATTCAAAATTTGTCTGTTAGTAAATATGTTTCAAATATTTTGTAAGTTAACATAGGATTATTGAAAAACACATTTTAAAAACATTTGGGTGCAAGAGCAAAACCTTTTACTCATGTGAATATAGTGAGAAATCCTACAAACTAATTGTTGAATCAAGAAGTTTTGATGATTCCAAATCAACTCTCAAGAGCTTGGAATAAAAGATATCAAAGGTGCACAAAGAGTTCAAATGAAGAAATCCTGGAGAAATCTGTGTAAAATTTGTTGTAGGATGTTTAATTATGTTTAAATATGGGTAAAAGACTTTGATTTAATGAAAAGATGTTTTAAAAAACTTGATTTTATGTTAAATCATGAAATATTTAAAAAAATACCCACCAACAGACGAAGTTTGAAAAGTTTACATTGAACTGTCATATTGGAAATTCGAACTTTGGCTTTGGAAATTCGAATTTTGAGCTAAAACTGAATAAGTCTGAAGAGATGTCTCTCTGACAGACGAATTTTGATTTTCCAAAATTTGAATTCATAAGTATCTGAAAGAAGCTGTTGGGTAACAGAAGAACTTTGAGTTTTGAAAATTCAAATTTCAGACAAAATACAACTTATGAAAATCAAGAAATCTGTCTGAAACAATGTTAAAGTTCATCTGAAATCAAGACTATATTGAGTTTCAAAAATTGGTCAACGACAGACGAACTTTGAACATGAAAATTCAAATTTCAGAAGCTAAAGTTGTGAGTCTATTGAAATGATATGATGACATACGAAGGATAGTGTTTACAAATTCGAATGTTGAAGTAAGTCTGAAAAGAGGTCTCTCTGACAGACGAGCTTTACTCTTTCAAAATTTGAATTTTCGAAGTAAATGAACTACTGTGCCTTTTGAGCCTGCTGCGGACAGACGAATTTTGGGGTTCCAAAATTCGAATTTTGAGGGCACTGTAGCAAATTGAAAATACTGTTCACATATAACAGAAACACTTTCTTCTTTAAAATTCATATGTCACAACATGGAAACATTTTCTAAGTTTCAAAATTCGAATTTTACTTCATGAATAGACGAATTTCAGTACTTCAACGTTGGAAGCTTTAACCTTCGGTTCCTTCAAAATTCATCTGTTGACCAACCGAAATTTGAATTTCAGTATGTCAGAAGCATTAAATATGGTTGGTTAATGGATAGTTTTTCAGAGTAACCATTGGATAACTTCCCCAACGGATAAATTTTGTCTCTAACGGACATTTGAGACCAAAATCTATAAATATAACATCATTTGAAGTTGTGGGTAACGAATCAAACTTTGTATATACTGAAATTCTACCAAATCTTCTACTCAAAGACTTTTACCCTCTTACTTCAATACTTGTACTTCAACTTTCATATTCACTCTATTCTAGAGAGTTTCATCTTTGTAAACAATCTAATCTTCATCTGGAAGATAGATTTTCTTATAAGGAGATATCAAAAGGGATTGTAAAGCACTTTGTGAAAGTACAGAAAGTGATTGAGTGAGCTCTAGAAAACAGAGCACTGAAGTTGTACTGTGGCATTTGCAAGAAGCCTGTTGAATTCTTACTGAATAGTGGAAAATCTCAAGTAGTGTCTTGGGAACTGGACGTAGGTCAAGAGATAAGACCAAACCAGGATAAATATCAGAGTTTTTCTTCTCTCTATCACTACTCTTTTATCTTACTACTTTATACTCTATTTTTCTATCATCCCTTGCTTTCTTCACTGTTTTCACCTTGTGCAGAAAATTTTCAAACTTCCCCATTCACCCCCCTCTTGGGAAGTCAGCCTAACTAACAAGGGGTATCAGAGCCCAAATTCCAATTCAAAGGATCTCACAGTCTGGGAATTAAAATGGCTGGCTTTGGAGAAAGCATATTACCATATGGGAATAATACAAACAGACCACCCGGCTTCAGTAGAGAGCACTATGGTTACTGGAAGATGAGAATGCAAATCTATCTCCAGTCAATCGATATGGACATCTGGTCAGTCATTCAGAAGGAAGACTTTGTCCCAATGGCTTTAGAAGATGATGGAAAGTACAGAGAAAAGCCAGAAGCTGAATGGAATGAGGAAGACAGAAGGAGAGTCTTGTTGAACTTCAAAGCAAAACACTGTTTAGTCAGTGCCTTGAATCAAGATGAATTCTACAGAGTCTCACAATGCTCCACTACCAAGGAAATATGGGACACCCTGTAGATTGCTCATGAAGGAACAACTGGAGTCAGGGAAAATAAACTGAATACCTACATTGGAGAATATGAAAGCTTCAGAATGGCTGAAGGAGAAACTGTAAAAGAGTTACAAAAGAGATTCACTCTCATTGTGAATCAACTAAAGAGCCTAGGAAAGGAGTACACTCAACCAGAGAAAGTAAGAAAGATTCTCAGAGCTCTCCCTCTGGAATGGCAACCCAAAGTAACAGCAATAGAGGAAGCCAGAGGAGAATCAATGGCCTCTGTCACAGCTCTATTTGGCAGCTTTGAGGAATATGAAGGAAAAATGAAAGCTCTCAAGGAAGCTGGACAAGACAGAAAGAAGAAAGGTCTTGCTCTCAAAGCTGCTGAAGAAAAGGGAGAAGAATCTAATGATGGAGATGAGCTGGATGAAGAAACTCTGGCTATGATGGTCAGAAAATTCGGAAGATTCTACAGCAAGAAGAGAAACCAGAAATTCTTCAAGAAAGGAGTAGCTGGAGACAGCAAGAAAGAAGTAAAAGAGCCTGTGACTTGCTATGAGTGCAAAAAGTAGGGACACATCAAATGGGATTGTCCACAGTTCCTGAAGAAGTAAGAGAAAGAAAAGAAAGTTGCTGACAAAGGTAAGAAAAGAAAGCCTACATCTCATCAATATGGGGCAACAGCTCAGATAAGGAAGAAGATGAAGAAGATGAAATTGCCAACATATGTCTGATGGCACTTGCCTCTGAAGAAGCTGAAATTTCATGTAGTAGTGATCAAGAAGAAGAGGTATATGAATCTGAACCTTCCTATTCTGAATTCCTGGATGCATTTCATGAGCTGCATGATGAGTTTGTTAAAGTTGCTAAAGAACTGAAGCTAGCTAAGAAAAAGATTAACAAACTAGAATCTCAAACCAACATCTCTGAAATTGCTCCTCTACATATTGATGAATCTGTCTGCTGTAAATCATGCACTGATCTAAAGCAAACCAATGAATATTTAGTGAAAATCATGTCTAGGCTTACTAGAGGTAAAGATATGTTGTTTACTTTAATAGGAAGCCAAAGAATATCACAAGGGAAAGTTGGACTTGGCTATGATCCTTGTGCTATAAAAAAAAATATTAGGAAGAAAAATCAGAATATATACATGAGATATTTTGTGCATGCTGAGAGCGATAGAAAGAAAAATTATATGTCGCCTCACATTGAATCATATAATCAACTAAGGCATGCAAAACAAAAGTATTATCTGCATTGTTTTCTTCCTGCTTCTCAATCCAGCAATCCCTTTACCACCTGTCATTTCTGTAACAAAAAAGGACATATTTCCAGTTCTTGTGCTATAAAGAAAAATGAACTTTACAGGAAGGTTAAATGGGTTCCCAAGGGTATATCTGTATCTAGGGAAAAGACTACTGACAGAAAAGGACCCAAACAAATTTGGGTACCTAAAAGGAAAATATTAACCTTGTTTTGCAAGTCTATCTCAAAGCTAATAGGAGCAACAAATGGTATATGGACAGTGCCTGCTCAAGCCACATGACTGGTGACAAGGAGAAGTTCATCACCGTTAAAGACAAGAGAGGAGGAAAGGTGACCTTTGGAGGTGATCAATATGGCAAAAAAGTCGGCATTGGCATTGTGGGCAAAAATCCTAATACATCCATTGAAGAGGTGCTGTTTGTGATAAGCCTCAACCACAATCTGCTGAGTGTGAGCTAAACATGTGACAAAGGAAATTGGGTTCTGTTTGACTCAAAATTTTGCCTGGTCATCAGAAAAAGTGATCACAAAGTTATCCTCAAAGCTCAAAGGGAGGGTAAATGCTATACTATTGATCTTGATAAACTTCCTCCCTTATATTCTGTTTGTTTAATTAGTCAAGACAATGATAGTTGGCTATGGCATAGAAGATTAGCTCATGTAAACATGAATCAGCTTTCAAAATTGGTTAACAATGAGCTAGTCACTGGACTGCCAAAAATTGCACTTGAAAAGGATAAAGAATGTGATGCATACCTAAGAGGAAAGCAACCTAAATCTTCTTTTAAACCTAAAAACGTAATCACCACAACTAGACCACTAGAACTACTGCATATGGATTTAATTGGTCCATCTAGGGTAAAAAGCATTGGTGGAAATCTGTATGTGCTTGTCATTGTAGATGATTATTCTAGATTTACATGGACATTGTTTCTTTCTTCTAAAAGTGATACATTTGATGCATTTGTAACCTTAGCCAAGAAAGTGCAAAATGAGAAAGTTATTTCCATTGTGTCTATCAGGTCAGATCATGGAGGAGAATTAGAGAACTCATACTTTCTGGAGTATTGCAATGAGCATGGAATTGACCACAACTTCTCAGCCCCAAGAACTCCATAACAGAATGGTGTAGCAGAAAGAAAGAACAGAACAATTGGAGAGATGGCTAGAGCTATGCTGAACAAAATAGAACTCCCTCAAATATTTTGGGCTGATACAGTGAATACAGCTAGCTACATCATTAATAGAGCCTACATCAGACCAATCCTTGGGAAGACTCCTGATGAGCTGTACAAGGGAAGAAAGCCAAATCTGTCACATCTCCATGTGTTAGGCACCACTTCATAAGGGATCATGTTTTGAAAGGAGAAATCAGACTAGAGTACATCCCAACCGAAGATCAAGTTGCAGATATCCTGACAAAGCCTCTATCAGAAGATACACATTGCAAAATAAGAAGAGAATTGAGCATGGTAAATCCCAATGAACTATAAGAAAATCCGTATGTAATTCTGTTTTTAGATTTTCCAACATTGAATTAGTTCTAACTTTAGCATCGGAGTGTGTTTAATTTAAGTTGCAGGTGCTCCTCATGAGATTCAATGCTAATAAATCTGAAAAATGGAGCTTACCAGAATAGAACAATCAAAGAGTGAAGAAAATGGAAGAAATTCTTAGCTTCTGGATTCATTCTATAAGTTTTTAAAGTTAAAATTTGTATATTAATGGTGTGTTGGACGAATTTCTGTGAAAAATTAAGTTTATGAGGAAGTCAGAATGGTCAACATTCAAATTTGGATACCCAACAGATGAACTTCAACCTGTTATAAGTCGGAACAGTTCTCGGTATTGCCTCAAAATTTGTCTGTTGAACCTTCAAAATTCAAATTTTCAAGAACAAAAATTTCAAAGTTATGTTTGTCCAACATGATGATTATACTAATGTTTATCTCTTAACATACGAATATTGGAAAAACTTTCACAAAATAAAGAAATTCAAATTTCTGACTTAAAATTCGTCTGTTGAAACATGCCCCTCAATGTTAAATCTTTGAAAGATGAAGTTTTGTATGCTTAATTCGTCTGTTGTTTGGTGGTTTGGTTGCTTGATGTTTGCTCTTCAAAATTTGAACTTTGTTGAAACAAAGTTCATCTGTTCATCTTGTTTTGTTTTAACCAAGCCTCTGTCAGACAAACTTTCACAAGAAAATTCGTCTATCAGTAAGCTTTGCTAAACGGTATAACTTGTAACTGCCTGAAGTTCAAATTTTGACCCCTCAAAGTTCATCTGTCAGACGGTTACTCACATTAAAACTGATAGTTTTTCAAAGAACAGATGCAACCCTATTCCTATTCTCTCTGAGTCTGTTCTAATCCTCCATTTAAACTTCCTTTCACATCCTTTAAACCTATTTTTTACTCCTTTCTACAACATTCACCCGTGAAAATGGCAAGAGTTAAGAATCTAGAAGCTGGCAAAGGAGAGACTCATCCAAAATGTTCGGTTAAATCACAATATGCCTCCAAGGAAGGAGAAAAACCAAAGAGAAAGGCCGAATCCAGCAAGGGAACTCCCTCCAAACGCCAGAAAACTACACCCAAGGGAGAATCCAAGAAAGCTGGACCCTCTTCCTCAAAGATAGCAGAACCTTCAGTCCCTGTTCCTGTTGCTGCTGAGAATGTTGCTTCCACTTCATCCTTAAGTACTGAATCCGGAGAATATGAGCTTACCACACTGCCATTATGGAGAACTCCACAGATTCAAGAGGAATACTCCACCAAGCTTGCCAATAAAAAGGTAATCAAGTCTCACTGTGTAAACTTGGAAGATTTCTTGGTATCTAATAGTTATGATGCTAGTATATGGATGATGAGATACAAGAATCTGTTGGAAGTATTGGAGAGATATGATGATGAAGTGATAAAAACTTGGTATGCCTCCTTAAAGTATAACAACAAGAAGAAGAAATGGGAGGTTAACCTGAGATCAAGGACCATCTGGCTCTCAGATGAAACTTTGAATGAAGTGCTAGAGATCCCATGGCAAGATGGCCTCAAGATTGACATTGTTAGCAAGGCTGACTTCCCAAGAGGGGGGTGAATTGGGAAGATTGAAATTTTTCTGCACAAAGTGAAGCAAGTGAAGATATCACAGTATAATGTAAACAACGTGTAAAAACAGAGCAAGCTGAAAAGTAAAGATAAGGAGAAGAATACTCAGTAATTTATCCTGGTTTGGTCTTTCCACTTGACCTACATCCAGTCCCCAAGACACCGCTTGAGATTTATCCACTATATAGCAAGAATTTCAATGGGCTTCTTGCTAAGGCCACAGTACATGAGTATGCTCTGTTTCTGAGCTCTCTCAAACTCTCCAAGCACTTTCACTATGTGCTTCTCAATCCCCTTATGAATACCCCTCACAAGTAAATCTATCTCCCAGATGAAGAATAGATTGATTACAATGAAATAACTCTCTTGAAAAGAGTAGATATGAAAGTTTAAGTATAAGTATAGAAGTTGAGAGGGTAAAAGCTTTTGAGAAGAAGATTTAGCAGAAATTCGGTATATACAAGTTTGATTCGTTACCCACAACTTCAAATGATGTTGTATTTATAGATTTAGGTCTCAAATATCCATTAGAGACTAAATCTATCCGTTAAGGAAGTTATCCAACGGTTACTCTGAAAAACTATCCATTCACCAACCGTATTTAATGTTTCTGACACACTGAAATTCGAATTTTGGTTGGTCAACAGATGAATTTCGAAGGAACCAAAGATTAAAGCTTCCAACGTTACAGCACGAAGTTCGTCTGTCCACGAAGTGAAATTCAAATTTTGAAGCTTACAAAACATTTTCAAAATGTGACATACGAATGTTCAAGAAGAAAGTTTTTCGGTTAAGTGTGAACAATGTTTTCAATTTGCTACAGTGTCTTCGAAATTCAAATTTTGGTATCCCAAAATTCGTCTGTCCACTGAATGTTTAAAGAGACACAGTAGATTACTTTCTTTGAAATTCAAATTTTGAAAGGGTGAAATTCGTTTGTCAGAGAGACTCTTTCTAGACTAATTTCATCATTCGAATGTTGCAAGTTCTCATTATTCGTATGTTAATATTTTACTTTAACAGACTCAAGAACTTAGCTTCTGAAATTTGAATTTTAATGTTCAAAGTTCGTCTGTCAGAAAGCAGTTTTGAGACCTAAATCATTCTTGATCTCAAATGAACTTTATCAAACTTTCAGACGAATTTCTTCTTTTTTCTCAAGTTTTGTTTTGTCTGAAATTCGAATTTTGAAGACTCAAAGTTCGTCTGTTGCAAAGAAGCTTCTTTCAGACTTATATGAAAATTCGAATGTTGGAAGTTCAAAATTCGTCTGTCAAAGAGCATTTATCAAACTCAATTTGATTTTGATTTCAGATGCATTTTATCATAGTTTCAGACGAATTTCTTTGGTTTTCACAAACTTCATTTTACTTTAAAATTCGAATTTTGAGAGTGTGAAGTTCGTCTATTACCAAAAATGCTTCTTTCAGACTGGATGAAAATTTGAATTTAGAACAACCAAAGTTCGTCTGACAAAGAGTCATGTCTTCAGACTTATTCAGTTTTAGCTCGAAATTCGAATGTCCAAAGGCAAAGTTCGAATTTCAAACTTGACAGTTCAGTTTAAACTTTCAACCTTCGTCTGTTTGTGGGTGTTTTCCAAATGTTTCAAGATTTAACATAAAATCAAAGTTTGAAAACATCTTTTCTTCAAATCAAAATCTTTTACCCAATCATAGCAAAAACTAAGACTCTACAAAAGATCTAACAGCAAATACTCATAGAATCTTCACTTGAAACAGCTTTGATCTCCTTTAATATCTTCAATCCAAGCTCTTGAGTGTTAGTTTAGAATCATCAAAACTCTTGATTCAACATTCTCCCCCTTTTTGATGATGACAAAACAACTCACAAACTAGATTAGTACTTGGGTTTGCTTTCACAAACTCCCCCTCAATATATGCATAAGATATCAAATCAGCAGAGTAAGTGAAGAGATTTAAGGCACAAAATATTGCAACAAAGAACATAATTCATTAAATCAAATTGTTTCAATACATATTTCAATTTAAGATCAGTTCTCAAAATATAAGGAATAATCATCAAACAAGATATAACCAAACAACTAAAACAAGATACAACATGAAGATTCAGCCTAAGATCTAAAACAATCACTTCTTCTTTGGCTTAGACTTCTTGCTGTATGTCTTTCCTTTTCCAGAAGACTCAGCAGATTTTCCAGTTTGCCCAGACTTCTCCCCCTTTTTGGCATCATCAGGAAGGCCAACAAAATCAGCTGGAGGAGGAATCTGAGAGACAGGAATAGCATGAAGTGGCACTGGAGAAAAGGGAATATCAGGCTGAACAGGTGTAGGAGGCTCAGCAGTCTCAGGACTAGGTTCTTCATCTTCATCATCATCAGAGACCACAAGCAGCTCTTGCATTTCCTGTCTGGATAGAGCTAGCCGAGCTCTCTGTTCCTCTGAGAGCCCATAAGCTGCAAGAGAAGGAGAGGCTGGTTCAGGAGGAGGAAACATTTCTTCCAGCCTTCTCCTCTGAGCTTCCAGTAGAGCATTGTGAGCAATGGCAACATAGTCAACAACAGGTACAAGGCTCCTTTCTTCATTGCTCACATCTTCTTGCATAGAGGAGGTTGAAATGGCTGCAATCAGTCTTTCAACTTGCTCAGATTCTTGTATTGACAGAATTGAACCCTGAGCATCCTCTTGCATCGGCTCATGAGGGCTTGTTTCTTGGAGACTGACTTCTTCCAATCCATAGTCCAGGGGTGGACCAGGACCAGGTGTTCTCATTGTACCAGTACCATCATTATCATGGTCAGAGGAGGCAATCTCGAAGGGACTTGGAGGCACAAGGGATGGAGACAGAGTAGGCTCAGGGATACCAGGCTAAGGTGGAGCTGAAGTGGTAGGAATTGCATTTCTAATCTCTTCACAGGCATCAGCCACCACCTTCATATTTACAACCAACAGATGGATCTGATCTTGTAGATGAGCAAATTTGGCATTTTGCTCATCTCTAATACTGAGAATGAGTGATGATAGACTGTCAAACAACTCAGTGATCTTTGTTGGCTTGGCCTATAAGGAGGTAGTGGAAGGAGGGTGAGTAGGCCTGGAGGGAGATGGAATAGGCTGAGAAGGCTGAGATATGGATCTGTCAGGGGCCTCAGAAGTGCCTTCTTGTTGGAGGGATGCATCTGCAACAAAGAACAAGTCTTCAGATTTTCCTGCTCCCTTTCCAACCCATCGTCCCTCATCTTTTTCAATCCCTATTCTTTGCAGTTCTTCCTCTTTGAATGCCTCAGTGAGTTTCCCTTTCCCATTTTCAATATGTTGAATCCTAGCATGCTGCAGGATTCTTGAAATAATTGCTGCATAGGGGAGTGTGGAATCTTTCCTCTGATCCCTTGCCTTTATCATACGCTGAAGAATGATATGACCCATATTGATCAGCTTCCCACGTATGATGGCAGTCATCACATGAGCCTCTCCCCTTGTTATCAAATTGAAGCTTCCACCTTTATTGAAAATGATCCTGGACACAATGTAGTGTAGGATTCTTACTTGTACACTTAGGTCTGTGGGCTTCAACAAATTTATTGTGGGCCTATTCTCCTTTCTTCTGAATAAGGTGTCCAAAATGGTGCTTTCTTTGTAATTCAGAAAGGAGCCACCTTCCTCATCAGCTGTGCTAGCCTCATCCATATATCCAGAGGCTGTAATGTCAACTTTCAGCCCATCTTGACCTGGGATCTCCAACACTTCATTGAAGGTTTCATCAGCAAGCCAAATGGTCCTTGATCTCAAGGTGACCTCCCATTTCCTTTTCTTGCTGTTATATTGAAGAGAGGCATACCAAGTCTTCACTACCTCATCGTCATACTTTTCAGCAATTTCCAAGAAATTCTTATATCTTAACAACCATATTCCAGCATCAAAGTTGTTAGATATTAAGAATTGTTCCATATTCACACAGTGAGGCTTTATTACCTTCTTGTTGGAAAACTTGGTAGAATACTCTTCTTGAATCTCAGGAGTGCTCCAAAGTGGCAGAGTAGTAAGCTCATATTCTCCAGATTGAGTAGAAGAAGAGGAAGCCACAGCAGCAGTATCAGCCGAAGGAACTGCAGATTTTGATGATGAGGGCCCAGCTTTCTGAGATTCTGACTTGGATGATGATTTTTGGCTTTTAGAAGGAGTAGCTTTACTGGGTTCGGCCTTTCTTTTTTATTTCTCTCCTTCTTTGGTATCATATTGAGATTTTACATTCCTCTTTGGACGGGCCACAGCTTTTCCTGTTCCAGGAATTTTGACTCTTGCCATTTCTCGGTTGAATGATGCAGAATGTGGTTAAGGATAGGTTTATGGGATGCGATTGGAAGTTTAAAAGGTGAAGAATGACGGTTTTTGGACAGGAGTTAAGAGGATTGAAGAAAGAATCAGAACAGACTTAGAGAGGTTACAGATAGGGTTACGTCTGTTCTTTGGAGAACCGTCACATTTAACGTATGTAACCGTCTGACAGACAAATTTTGAGGGGTCAAAATTTGAACTTCGGGCAGTTACAAGTTAAATCGTTCAGCACAGCTTACTGACAGACGAATTTTCATCTTGAAAGTTCATCTGACAGTGGCTTGAAACAAGCAATACAAGCACAACAGACAAATTTTGTTCCAACAAAGTTTGAATGTTGAAGAGAAAACAGTATCAACAATCAAAATTACAACCAATAGACGAATTAAGCATGCAGAGCATCATCTTTCAAGCATTCAGCATGAAGAACATGATTCAACAGACGAATTTTGAACTTGACAATTCGAATTTTTCAACTTTTGTAAAGATTATCCAACATTCGTATGTTAAGAAGTAATAATTCGTATAACAGTGATGGACAATCATAACTTTGAAATTTCTGTTTTTGAAAATTCGAACTTTCAAGCTTCAACAGACGAATTTCGAGGCATTACCGAGAATTGTTCCAAGGCAAAATAGGCCAAAGTTCGTCTGTTGGTCAACCAAAATTCGAATGTTGACCACGTTGATAAGTTCAAAAACACAGATTATCAATGAAATTCATCTAGCAATCAAACAACATACAAATTTCAACTTTAAAAACTTACAGAATAGATCCAGAACTTAGAATAATTATCATTCACTTCATTTTCTGGTTGTTCCAATCTGGAGTGCTCAAATCTTTCAAACTTTTAGCCATTGATTTTCACAAGGAGCACCTGCAACTACACTAAAACATACTCTGATGCTCAAGTTAGAATTTATTCTAATATTAAAAATTCTAAAGACAGAATTGCACAGAAATGACTTACAATTCATTGGGATTTACCATTCCCAATTCTCTCCTTATTTTGCAGTGTCTGTCTTCTGATAGAGGTTTTGTGAGTATATCAGCAAGTTGATCCTCTGTTGGGATGTATTCCAGCTTAACTTCTCCTTTTAGAACGTGATCCCTTATGAAGTGATGCCTAACCTCAATGTGTTTCGTCCTTGAGTGCATGACAGGTTTCTTGGTAATGTTTATGGCACTTTGGTTATCACACATGATGGGTATCTTCTTCATTTTAACCTCAAGATCCTCTAGCTGCTGCTTCATCCAGATGACTTGGGCACAACAGCTTCCAGCTGCAACATACTCAGCTTCTGCAGTGGATAGAGCCACACTGTTTTGCTTTTTGTTGAACCATGACACCAGGGATCCTCCAAGAAACTGACAAGTTCCACTTGTACTTTTTCTGTCAGTTTTGGATCCTGCAAAATCAGCATCAGTGTACCCTTTGAGATCTTCTCCATTGCCTTTTGGATACCAAAGACCCATCTGTGATGTTCCAGTAAGATATCTAAAAATTCTTTTCACAGCTGTTGCATGGGTTTCTTTGGGGCATGATTGGAACCTTGCACACATGCAGACACTGAACATAATGTCAGGTCTGCTGGCAGTTAGATACAGCAGGGATCCAATCATTCTTCTGTACTGAGTAATGTCAAACATCTTCCCATTTTCATCCATGTCTAGTTTGGTTGCAGTAGCCATAGGTGTTCCCATTGGCTTAGCATTATCCATTCCAAACTTCTTTAACAGCTCTTTTAGATACTTGGATTGACTAAGAAAGATACCATCATTAAGCTGTCTGATTTGCAATCCAAGGAAGAAATTGAGTTCACCCATCATAGACATCTCGAATTCTCCCTGCATTAACTCAGAAAATTTCTTGCAAAGAGCCTCATTAGTAGCACCGAAAATAATATCATCAACATAAATTTGAACAATTAGTAAATCTTTATTTTCTTTCTTAGTAAATAAGGTTGTGTCAACTTTGCCTCTATTGAATCCTTTTTCACTTAGAAAATTGCTTAGTCTCTCATACCATGCTCTAGGGGCTTGTTTTAAACCATAAAGAGCTTTCTTCAGTTTATAGACATGGTTTGATTTTGTAGAATCCTCAAAGCCCGGAGGTTGATCTATATAAACCTCTTCCATGATATATCCATTCAGAAAAGCACTCTTTACATCCATTTGATATAGCAAAATATTTTTCATGCATGCATAAGCTAGTAGAATTCTTATAGCTTCTAATCTGGCTATTGGTGCAAAGGTTTCTTCAAAATCAATACCTTCTTCTTGATTATACCTTTTAGCAACTAATCTAGCTTTATTTCTGATTATAGTTCCAGATTCATCAAGTTTGTTTCTGAAAACCCATTTGGTACTAATAACAGGATGATTTCTGGGCCTTGGTACTAAATCCCAAGCTTGATTTCTTTCAAACTGATTTAGTTCATCTTGCATAGCCAAAATCCAGTAATCATCAGTTAAGGCTTCTTCAGCACATTTGGGTTCAATTTGAGAAATGAAAGCACAGTTGAGCATCTGTTCCCTTAACTGTTTTCTGATTTTGACTTTCTCTTGAACATTCCCTATTACTTGATCAACAGGATGATTTCTTTGATATCTCCAAGCTCTAGGGAGTTCTTGAGATGTTTCTTCATTATTTTCTTCATCAAACTCTTGCTCCTGGATATCTTCCTCAATGTTAACAGATTCAGATATCTTTGGAGATTCAGTTTTACTTTTATCAGAAATGCCTAGTTTTTCAAAATTGAAACCAAGATCATCCTCATTGGTAACATTTTTTGAAACAGTTTCATTTTCAATGAAAATCACATGCACGGATTCTTCTATTACATTTGATCCTTTATTAAAAACTCTATAAGCCTTACTCCTACTAGAATAGCCCAGAAATATACCTTCATCGGATTTGGCATCAAATTTACCTAGGTTTTCTTTGCCATTATTGTGAATGAAGCATTTGCACCCGACCACATGGAGCTGTGACAGATTTGGCTTTCTTCCCTTGTACAGCTCATATGGAGTCTTCCCAAGGATTGGTCTGATGTATGCTCTGTTGATGATGTAACTTGCTGTGTTTACTGCATCAGCCCAAAACACTTGAGAAAGTTCCTTCTCATTCAGCATAGCTCTGGCCATCTCCCCAATAATTCTGTTCTTCCTTTCTACTACTCCATTTTGTTAAGGAGTTCTTGGTGCTGAGAAGTTGTGGTCAATCCCATGCTCATCGCAGTACTCCAGGAAGTATGCATTTTCAAATTCTCCTCCATGGTCTGACCTGATAGATAAAATAGAAATACCTTTCTCATTTTGCACTTTCTTAGCTAAGGTTACAAATGCATCAAAGGTATCACTTTTAGAAGAAAGGAATAATGTCCAAGTAAATCTAGAATAATCATCAACAATTACAAGCACATACAGATTACCACCTAGACTCTTTACCCTAGAAGGTCTGATTAAGTCCATATGCAGCAATTCAAGTGGTCTAGTTGTGGTAACTATGTTTTTGGATTTGAAGGATGATTTAGTTTGTTTTCCTCTTAGGCACGCATCAAATTCTTTATCCTTTTCAAAAGATATTTTTGGTAGACCAGTTACTAGCTCATTTTTAATCAGTTTAGACAGTTGATTCATGTTCACATGAGCTAACCTTCTATGCCATAGCCAACTATCATTATTCTGACTGATTAAGCATACAGAATCTAAAGGAGGAAGTTCATCAAGGTCAATAGTATAGCAGTTACCATCCCTTTGAGCCTTGAGGATTACTCTGTGATCACTTTTTCTGATGACCAGGCAAAACTTTGAGTCAAACAGCACCTAGTTTCCTTTGTCACAAGTCTGACTCACGCTTAGCAAGTTGTGGTTGAGGCCAATCACAAATAGCACCTCTTCAATGGATGTTTCAGGATTTTTGCCCACAATGCCAATACCAACAATTTTACCATATTGATCACCTCCAAAGGTCACCTTTCCTCCTTTCTTGTCTCTAAGGGTGATGAACTTCTCCTTATCACCAGTCATGTGACTTGAGCAGGCACTGTCCATATACCATTTGTTGCTTTTCTTAGCTTTGAGACAGACCTCTTCTTCCTGATCACTGCTACATGAGGGAGTGGCTTCTTCAGAAGCAAGTGCCATCAGACAAATGTTGGCAATCTCATCTTGATCTTCTTCTTCCTCATCTGAGCTGTTGCCCCATATGGATGAGATGTAGGCTTTCTTCCTCTTCCCTTTGTCAGCAACTTTCTTTTCTTTTTCTTGCTTCTTGAGGAATTGGGGGCAGTCCCACTTTATGTGTCCCTGCTTCTTACACTCATAACAAGTTACAGGCTCTTTTGCCTCTTTCTTGCTTTCTCCAGCAGCTCCCTTCTTGAAGAATCTCTTGTTCTTCTTCTTGCTGTAGAATCTTCCAAATTTTCTGACTATCATAGCCAGAGTTTCCTCATCCAGCCCATCCTCTTCGTCAGATTCTACTTCATTTTCATCAGCAGCTTTGAGGGTAAGGCCTTTCTTCTTTCTGTCCATCCCAGCTTCTTTGAGAGCTTTGATTTTTCCTTCATACTCTTCAAGACTGCCAAAGAGAGATGTGACAGAGGCCATTGATTCTCCTCTGGCTTCTTCTATTGCTGTCACCTTGGGCTGTCATTCCAGAGGGAGTGCTCTGAGAATTTTTCTCACCTTTTCTGATTGAGTGTATTCCTTTCCTAGGCTCTTTAGTTGATTCATAATGAGAGTGAATCTCTTTTGGAGCTCTTTTATAGTTTCTCCTTCAGCCATCTTGAAGCTTTCATATTCTCCAATGCATGTATTGAGTCTGTTCTCCCTGACCCCAGATGTCCCTTCATGTGCAATCTGTAGAGTGTCCCACATCCCTTTTGCAGTGGTGCATTGTGAGACCCTGTAAAATTCGTCCTGGTTCAAGGCACTTACTAAACAGTGCTTTGCTTTAAAATTTAGTAGGACTCTTCTTTTGTCTTCATCATTCCACTCTGCTTTCAGCTTCTCTTTATATCTTTCATCTTCAGTTAGAGCCATTGGGACGAAATCTCCTTTATCAATGATTGACCAGATGTCAAGATCAATTGATTGGACGTAGATCTGCATCCTCATCTTCCAGTACCCATAATGCTCTCCACTGAAGCCTGGTGGTCTGTTAGTGTTGTTTCCTTCAGGAAGTATACTCTCTCCAAAGCCAGCCATCTTTGTTCACGGACTGTAAAATCCTTTGAATGGGAATCCGGGCTCTGACACCACTTGTTAGCAAGGCTGACTTCCCAAGAGGGGGGTGAATTGGGAAGATTGAAATTTTTCTGCACAAAGTGAAGCAAGTGAAGATATCACAGTATAATGTAAACAACGTGTAAAAACAGAGCAAGCTGAAAAGTAAAGATAAGGAGAAGAAGACTCAGTAATTTATCCTGGTTTGGTCTTTCCACTTGACCTACATCCAGTTTCCAAGACACCTCTTGAGATTTATCCACTATACAGCAAGAATTTCAATGGGCTTCTTGCTAAGGCCACAGTACATGAGTATGCTCTGTTTCTGAGCTCTCTCAAACTCTCCAAGCACTTTCACTATGTGCTTCCCAATCCCCTTGTGAATACCCCTCACAAGTAAATCTATCTCCCAGATGAAGAATAGATTGATTACAATGAAATAACTCTCTTGAAAAGAGTAGATATGAAAGTTTAAGTATAAGTATAGAAGTTGAGAGGGTAAAAGCTTTTGAGAAGAAGATTTAGCAGAAATTCGGTATATACAAGTTTGATTCGTTACCCACAACTTCAAATGATGTTGTATTTATAGATTTAGGTCTCAAATATCCGTTAGAGACTAAATCTATCCGTTGGGGAAGTTATCCAACGGTTACTCTGAAAAACTATCCGTTCACCAACCGTATTTAATGTTTCTGACACACTGAAATTCGAATTTTGGTTGGTCAACAGATGAATTTCGAAGGAACCAAAGATTAAAGCTTCCAACGTTACAGCACGAAGTTCGTCTGTCCACGAAGTGAAATTCAAATTTTGAAGCTTACAAAACATTTTCAAAATGTGACATATGAATGTTCAAGAAGAAAGTTTTTCGGTTAAGTGTGAACAATGTTTTAAATTTGCTACAGTGTCTTCGAAATTCAAATTTTGGTATCCCAAAATTCGTCTGTCCACTGAATGTTTAAAGAGACACAGTAGATTACTTTCTTCGAAATTCAAATTTTGAAAGGGTGAAATTCGTCTGTCAGAGAGACTCTTTCCAGACTAATTTCATCATTCAAATGTTGCAAGTTCTCATCATTCGTATGTCAATATTTTACTTTAACAGACTCAAGAACTTAGCTTCTGAAATTCAAATTTTAATGTTCAAAGTTTGTCTGTCATAAAGCAGTTTTGAGACTTAAATCATTCTTGATCTCAGATGAACTTTATCAAACTTTCAGACGAATTTCTTCTATTTTCTCAAGTTTTGTTTTGTCTGAAATTCGAATTTTGAAGACTCAAAGTTCGTCTGTTGCAAAGAAGCTTCTTTCAGACTTATATGAAAATTCGAATGTTGGAAGTTCAAAATTCGTCTGTCAGAGAGCATTTATCAAACTCAATTTGATTTTGATTTCAGATGCATTTTATCATAGTTTCAGACGAATTTCTTTGGTTTTCACAAACTTCATTTTACTTTAAAATTCGAATTTTGAGAGTGTGAAGTTCGTCTATTACCAAAAATGCTTCTTTCAGACTGGATGAAAATTTGAATTTAGAACAACCAAAGTTCGTCTGACAAAGAGTCATGTCTTCAGACTTATTCAGTTTTAGCTCGAAATTCGAATGTCCAAAGGCAAAGTTCGAATTTCAAACTTGACAGTTCAGTTTAAACTTTCAACCTTCGTCTGTTTGTGGGTGTTTTCCAAATGTTTCAAGATTTAACATAAAATCAAAGTTTGAAAACATCTTTTCTTCAAATCAAAATCTTTTACCCAATCATAGCAAAAACTAAGACTCTACAAAAGATCTAACAGCAAATACTCATAGAATCTTTACTTGAAACAGCTTTGATCTCCTTTGATATCTTCAATCTAAGCTCTTGAGTGTTGGTTTAGAATCATCAAAACTCTTGATTCAACAGACATCACTACCTCTGGATACATGGATGAGGCAGAAACTGCTGATGAAGAAGGTGGCCCCTTTTTGAACTACAAAGAGAGCACAATTCTGAGCATATTGTTCAGAAGAAAGGAAAACTGGCCATCTATAAACATGTTGAAGCCCACAGACCTCAGTGTTCAAGTGAGAATCCTGCACTACATAGTATCCAGGATTATATTCAACAAAAGAGGCAGCTTCAATCTGATAACAATGGCAGAGGCACATGTCATGGCAGCAATCATGCGTGGAAAACTGATCAACACGGGACACATCATACTTCAACGCATGATCAAGGCAAGAGATCAGAGGAAGGACTCTACACTCCCCTATACAGCTATCATTTCCAGAATTCTGCAATATGCTAGAATTCAGCATCTTGAAAAGGGGAAGGGGAAGCCCACTGAGATCTTCAAGGAGGAAGAACTGTAAAGAATGGGAATTGAAAAGGATGAAGGAAGATGGATTGGAAAGGGAGCAGAAAGAACTGAAGATCTATTCTTTATTACAGATGCCTCCCTACAGCAAGAAGGCACCTCTGAGGCCCCTGCAAGATTTGTACCTCAGCCTTCTCAGCCAGTTCCATCTCCATCTAAGCCTACTCACATTCCATCCACTCTCTCCTCTCATGCCAAGCCAACTAAGATCACTGAGTTGTATGACAACCTATCTACACTCATTCTTAGCATCAGAGATGAGCAAAATGCCAAGTTTGCTCATCTGTAAGATCAGATTCATCAGTTGGCAAAGAACATGAAAGTGGTTGCTGATGCCTATAAAGAAATTTGATGTGCAATCCCTACCACATCAGCTCCACCTCAGCCAGGGTTTTCTGTGCCTATCCAATCTCCAACCCCTGAGCCACTAAGCCCTTTCGAGCCAGTCTCTTCTGACCATGATGATGATGGTGCTGAGCCTGCTGGTACAATGAGGACACCAAGTCCTGGTCCACCCTTGGACTATGGTTCGGAAGAAGAAGGACTTCAAGAAACAAGCCCTCATGAGCCTATGCAAGAAGATACTCAGGATTCAATTCTGTCCATTCAAGAATCTGAGCAAGTTAAAAGACTAGTGGCAGCCATTTCCACCTCTTCAATGCAGGAAGGTGCCAGCAATGAAGAGAGAAGCATTGTGCCTGTTGTTGATTATGAAGCTATTGCTCGTAATGCTCTCTTGCAAGCTCAGAGAAGAAGGCTTGAGGAAATGTTTTGTCTGGATGAACCAGCTCCTCCTTCTCTCACTGCTTATGGACTCTCAGAAGAATAGAGAGCTCAATTGGCTCTTTCCAGGCAGGCAATGCAGAAGTTGCTTGAGATCTCTGATGATGATAAAGAAACGAGTCCAAAGCTTTCTGAGCCTCCTGCACCAGTTGAACCAGAAATCCCTTTTGCTCCTGTGCCACTTCAAGCCATTCCAGTTTCTCATATCTCTGCTCTGATTGATTTTGTTGGCCTTCTTGATGATGCCAAAAAGGGGGGGAAGAAGAAGCAAACTGAAAAATCTGCTGCTGAGCCATCTGGGAAGACGTACAGCAAGAAGCCCAAGCCAAAGAAGAATTTATTAGAATTTAGGCTTGAGTCTTCGTGTAGTGCTGTACTATGTTTTGATTGTTTGGGTTGTTTGCATTTTGTATTTGCTTTGTGTTTTGAAATTGGTTTTTGAAGAACTTTTTACATTAATTGGGATCTGTAAAGCAACAATTATTGAAATGAATGAATTCCTTGGTTGCAATATCACTCCTTGAATCTCTTCACTGATGTGCTATATATGATATCTTTTGAAATATAATGCATATGTTGAGGGGGAGCTTGTTAAAGCAAACCCAAGTACTAATCCAGTTTGTAAGTTATTTTGTCATCATCAAAAAGGGGGAGAATGTTGAATCAAGAAGTTTTGATGATTCCAAATCAACTCTCAAGAGCTTGGAATAAAAGATATCAAAGGTGCACAAAGAGTTCAAATGAAGAAATCCTGGAGAAATCTATGTAAAATTTGTTGTAGGATGTTTAATTATGTTTAAATATGGGTAAAAGACTTTGATTTAATGAAAAGATATTTTTAAAAACTTGATTTTATGTTAAATCATGAAATATTTAAAAAAATATCCACCAACAGACGAAGTTTGAAAGTTTACATTGAACTGTCATATTGGAAATTCAAACTTTGGCTTTGGAAATTCGAATTTTGAGCTAAAACTGAATAAATCTGAAGAGATGTCTCTCTGACAGATGAATTTTGATTTTCCAAAATTTGAATTTTCATAAGTATCTGAAAGAAGCTGTTGAGTAACAGACAAACTTTGAGTTTTGAAAATTTGAATTTTAGACAAAATACAACTTATGAAAATCAAGAAATCCGTCTGAAACAATGTCAAAGTTCATCTGAAATCAAGACTATATTGAGTTTCAAAAATTGGTCACTGACAGATGAACTTTGAACATAAAAATTCAAATTTCAGAAGCTAAAGTTGTGAGTCTATTGAAATGATATGATGACATACGAAGGATAGTGTTTACAAATTCGAATGTTGAAGTAAGTCTGAAAAGAGGTCTCTCGAACAGACGAGCTTTACTCTTTCAAAATTTGAATTTTCGAAAGTAAATGAACTACTGTGCCTTTTGAGCCTGCTGCGAATAGACGAATTTTAGGGTTCCAAAATTCAAATTTTGAGGGCACTGTAGCAAATTGAAAATACTGTTCACACTTAACAGAAACACTTTCTTCTTGAAAATTCATATGTCACAACATGGAAACATTTTCTAAGTTTCAAAATTCAAATTTCACTTCATGAATAGACGAACTTCAGTACTTCAACGTTGGAAGCTTTAACCTTCGGTTCCTTCAAAATTCGTCTGTTGACCAACCGAAATTTGAATTTCAGTATGTCAGAAGCATTAAATGTGGTTGGTTAACGGATATTTTTTCAGAGTAACTGTTGGATAACTTCCCCAACGGATAGATTTTGTCTCTAACGGATATTTGAGACCAAAATCTATAAATATAACATCATTTGAAGTCGTGGGTAACGAATCAAACTTTGTATATACTGAAATTCTATCAAATCTTCTACTCAAAGACTTTT
This sequence comes from Adenanthera pavonina, assembly GCA_026686845.1. NCBI lineage: Eukaryota > Viridiplantae > Streptophyta > Magnoliopsida > Fabales > Fabaceae > Adenanthera > Adenanthera pavonina. The sequence continues at coordinate 22,419,131 of JAIVEN010000009.1, forward strand.
ACCCTCTTACTTCAATACTTGTACTTCAACTTTCATATTCACTCTATTCTAGAGAGTTTCATCTTTGTAAACAATCTAATCTTCATCTGGAAGATAGATTTTCTTATGAGGAGATATCATAAGGGATTGTAAAGCACTTTGTGAAAGTGCAGAACGTGATTGAGTGAGCTCTAGAAAATAGAGCACTGAAGTTGTACTGTGGCATTTGCAAGAAGCTCGTTGAATTCTTGCTGAATAATGGAAAATCTCAAGTGGTGTCTTGGGGACTGGATGTAGGTCAAGAGAAGAGACCGAACCAGGATAAATATAAGAGTTTTTCTTCTCTCTATCACTACTCTTTTATCTTACTGCTTTATACTCTATTTTTCTGTCATACCTTGCTTTCTTCACTTTTTTCACCTTGTGCAGAAAATTTTCAAACTTCCCAATTCACCCCCCTCTTGAGAAGTCAGCCTAACTAACACAAATCATTTACTCATTTCTTCCTGGATTTCTTCACTTGAGATCTCTTGTACATCTTTGACATCTTTCTCCCAAGCTCCTTAAAACACTTGATTCAACACTATACTAAATGGTTAAGTCACTACAAGAGAGAAACATAACTCAAAACCACTTTCAGATGTGAAAACTTGAACTTCATGTGTCAACCAAATACTAAGGGCTTATGATGGATTGTTCTCTTATCCTGCGAAACACTCATGATTTTGCATCAACCAAATACTGTCAAGAATGTAAAATGGCAAAAACGTAATCAAAATTAACCTATTGACCAATGGCAGATGAGTTGAGTTGAGTTGTAAGAGATTTAATACTTCTTAAGCAAGATATCGAGTTTGAATCTTGTAAAATCACGTTGGAAGAGCTACACCAATTTGAGACAAACAATGTTCAAATCTGGCTTGTTAATACTGAATACCAAATAATTATTCCAAAAGAAAAAGTAAGCTCCTTTGATTTACAGACTAAAAAAATACTAGTTATCAGTTGCTATGTATATTGTGATAATTAAAAGTTAATTATTTTTTTAATTCGAGTATATTTGAGGTTGGATTAATTGCAACGAAAAATAGATTACCCTCACGGTTAGCGATTATCTTTTTTTGCTCTTTATTCTAAGTCCTAACTTACTGCGTTTCACCTTTGGCTACAAATATCACCATTTTAATCACCTCAATGCATAACAAGCAAAACAGGTAAGTTCATTAATCTTAAAAGAATCAGATCAATTCATAAGGCTAGTGTTAAATCAACCATAACAAGATAGACTAGTTTAGGAAATGATGAGAATGTTCAATCCTAATTAACCATCAAACTAAAATTAATGTATATAAGAATAAAAAAGGTGAAATCGTTAAACATACCACTTAAACACCATTGGTGGAAAAAAGGTGATCTAAGACTAAAATTTAGAATGGTTAAAAAGAAAACATCCTAGAAAATGTTGTTTGTAACACCTTACTCCATATCACCTTCATAGTTCAATAACAATCTTGGAAACTAGCCAAACCCCAAGCAAAACACCCTAAATTCAACTCACTATTCATTTAATCAAATTTCTTTTTCCTAACTAAATTTCAGAAAATCATAACTAATTTAATAAAAATGTTATGAAAGTGATTCAAGTCTCTATGGATATCTTAAAACATTATCTACATTGAAAAAATATTAATCAGAGTAATTACTTGGCCAATTTATACAGTAAATTTTGTAAATTTCTGCTATTCGTATGGTCAATTTCAAAAATTCCAGTTTTCTAGGATAAATTTGAAAATTTACTATAAATCATACACTCATACAAATTAAGTGATCTTTTGACCATGTGAAAGCTCTTTCTGTCTAGTTTTTAAGCACATACAACATTGATATCTTATACATCAAAAAGACCATACTGTAGCATGATTATTTGGTAGTAGTTAGGATGACCATTTGTATCCTAATACTTACAATACAAAAATTGTAAGATATTCACATGACCATATTTCATCTTCGTATCATGCCATACATTAGATAGGACTTAAAGGAACATAAAAACTTAGAGAAACATATTTATCATCACATTTACAAATTTATACAAAAGCTTGAATTCATGGCCAATGCTAGCTTTATCAATTTAAATACCAAATTTTTCTCCTTTCCCTTCTCTTTCTTGGAGGTCTTGCCATTGTTGCTACCTAATCATGGCTAATATATGGGAGGGTGAGATTGAAAGAATCTCAGTAGATAAATCCCATACATGTGATCATATCATCACATTGAGCATGAAATATCAAGTAAACATAGTTCATCATATAGGCACATTGGAAACATATACATTTTATAAAAATTTCAGCAAAGTTTTATTTAGTAAAATGGACATCCCAGGGCTTCAAACCCCTCATACAACTCTACCAATAACATAGAAATATCACAAATCAATATTTCATACATATGCCATAGTGTCAAATATCAAAGAAACAATAATGACAATGTGATGTTAGTAAAGAGGATTATCTACCTTATAGTACTTCCTTGCTTCCCACACTTTGTCCAACACTTCTCCAAGCTTTCTTAGGCTTCCTCAAACCTAAACATATCATCAAACAATTACTCAAACTAATGGTTCCATGACTTTCTTCAAAAAGTGTTCATAAAAACCTAATTCTTAAAAAATTCACCAAAAATTCCTTCCTAGCTCAAAAAATGATGAATTATACCTCTATTCCATGTAATTTTTCATGAGGAAACCAAATATGGCCTTAGAATTACTAAATTCTATCTCTAGATATGGTTACTATTCATTCCGAATTAAGCCTCAAAAACCTAAAAATTTCACTTTCTTAATCTTAAGCTTTTTCATGAGATCATCACTTGTTCCAAAGGCTTTGGACAATGGGGAACCCATTTTTGAGGTCCAATTTATGAAATTCCAACTCTAAGTGTGAGTATTAGCTCATCCAAAATTAGGGGAATTCAAGAAAAATTGCTATACTTTTTTATACAACAAACTACTTGCAAATTCAAGCTTTAAATGAGTATTCTAGCATTTCCCCTAAATTTGATGGTTGGAAAACTCATTTTTCTTGCTAAATCAAGGTTTGGATGAAACCCTAAGAGAATGGAGAATAATTTCTAATCCATGAATCATGCTTTAAACCTTACGACTAACAAGCTTGAAGTAGAGAAGTAACTTACCAATTGAGCTTTCAATTTTTGCCTTGAGTTTTCTCTTCTCCTTTCTCTCTTTCTCTCTTCTTTCTCTGCATTTTCTTCCTCTATTTTGGCTACTGATCATGAAAGTGTAGAAGAAAGAGGGTGATTAAGGGACTTAATTATGTAGCTTAATCGTGATTAACTAATTAAGCTTAGGTTACTTTTTAGTCAAAATTTCAACTCCTTCTTGAGGTAGTTTTGGGGAAAAAACTGGCTGCTCAAGCTGCCCACTTTAGACAACAATAAGTGGTGTTTAAGTGTCCAAAATTGCTCAATTTTTCCTGGTCCAGATATATCTTGAACCAGATAATTTTTAACCGTACCGATAAAACTGTTTTTTATAATCATTTAGCATTTTTAGGCTACAGGACTATTCTAATTTTATTTTTATATTTTTATAATTATCCTGTGCCAAATGATATCTATATATGGCCCATATTCTATCCCGGTTACCTTTTAACCATCGGTAGCGCCCACAGTTTACTTTATCAATTTACTATTACTTTTGAACACTCGGCACTAATTATTTCTTTATTCTTGAACATTAAGCCTCAGTGCCATATACCATTGGACTTCTCTCATTGAGGGCTTTATTTTGTCAGTAATTTTACATATTTACAAAATTACCCCTTACTCAAGGTTAAATTATAATTTTTGAAACTTTCGGGTTATTAGTTGTAATTTTCCCCAAAGTTTTTTTAACTTCCTTCTCCACGTGGATTTTATATATTTTGAGACGTGGATATCATTTTTTAACTTCTTTAGGGGTCAAAATATAATTTTCTCATTTTTTCATCCAACTAGGAAAATGACCTCTTTGCCCTTTTTCACGTAAAATGATGTTTGTCCACTTTTGCAAATTTTCTATACATTTCTAGATATTTTAGTTTTCTTGGGATGTTACAATCCAAGTTTGTGAGACGTTATTCAAACAACTGAGTAGGTTTTCATGAAAATGTTCTTGAGCTAAAACTTAGTCATTTTGGAATGATCATTATCCGCATATCCTAGCTAAGTTATAATGAAAGTCTAACGTTCAAACTAAAAGATAATGGTCACCCATTATTTTATCCGCATAACCTGAGGAGGTTAGCCGTATAACCTCTGTCAGACGCATTTAATGCGGTAGGTGAATGGCTATTTTTCTGAGAGTAACGACTAATTCTTACTCTCAACGGATAGTTTTGCTCTAAAACTATAAATAAGACCTCATTTAATTTGTTGGGTAAGGAGGAAAAACATAAAAAAGCTAAAAATCTATAGAATTAATTTCTTATTCATTAAAAGCCTACCTACCTTCTACTTAGTTCATTCATTGCTCTTAAACTTTCATATTCACTCTTTTAAGAGAGAATTTCATACCTTGATTTGTATATTTCTACACAATTATAGATTTCACTTAGTGTGAGGAAATCCTAAGAGATTTGTTCTTACTCATAAGTGAGAAGAGTAAGAGTTTTCTATTAGGTTCAAAGTTTGAGCTGGAGTTGTAGTGTGGCTTTTATAAGAACCCATTTGAATCTTGCAAGATATAGTGGAGAAATCTCAAGTAGTGGCTTAAGGACTAGACGTAGGTCAAGTGGAGTAGACCGAACCAGGATAAATCTCCGTGTCCTCTCCTCATTTACTTTGTAACTGTTCTTTATATTTTATACTCTATTTTTCAGCAACTTTTATTATCACCGATATATTTCAATTTTGAAGAAAACTTCAAAGTTCTCAATTCACCCCCTCTTGGGAAGCCAACAAGCCTAACATGTATATTATATGTTTGTATATATATGTGTATATATGCATGTTTCTGTTCATATCACGATATTGTTATATGTGTGTATGGTTTTTCTGCATATCATGGTATGCATACGGCTAGACAATATAGTAGATGATGATGATTATATATGATGTTGATGTGACATTACATGATTTCATAGCATGATGATGATGATGATGATTATATGATAACATGGCACGAACATCACCACTATATGTACATTGAGAGAAAAGGTGGATCGGGTGGTGATGATGCAATTGATATGATATTATATGATGATATATGATATAGTCAAATAAGGAAGGGATCCCTGTCATTAAATTCTCTCCTAAGGCCAAGAAAGCAAGATGGCAGTGAACTGCACCTTCCCTAAATCAGCACCAATTTACGATGATCCAGGAGAAGGAAAGCAACAATCCAAGAATTAGTGTTTCCTTTGGCCGAGTGTACTAGTGTGAGGTGAGTTTGGTGATATCCCAAAATCAGTCTTCATTGACTATTAGAAGGGAGTCGTCTAAATGAAATATCCTATTATGATGACAGCTCATGGTTCTAGTTGTGTACGAGGGAGAACATGCATTCTATTACATTTTTCATTCATGGCATCATGTGCATCATTGTATGAATTATTTTATATGTTGCTTGTGATTGTCCCTAGTTACTGAGACTTTGTCTTACACCCTTTTCCTATAAACTAACATTTCAAGTGAAAGCTCTGGCACTAGTCTAGAAAAGACAAGGGAGTCATAGTATCTCAGACGTGGGAATATTCAAGTCACGATAGTATGTTGTAATGTCTATGTATGCATTATACCAAGTAAGATAGCATGTTTGTAAGTTATGTGATGATAATGATATTGAAATGATGATGATTGTTTGATGTTGATGGTTATGAATGTTGTGTGATGATATGGATGATTGTAATGATGATGTGGATGATTATAAGTCTAGATATGTGATATGTATGGGTGTGTATGTATGATGATGAGTTGGACCCCGGCATGGGTAATTGTTATAAGTACATGTAGTTGAGAATCAACTTGGTAGTATGTGGGAGCCCAAAGGGGAATCTGGGCCATGTGTGTGAGTTTTGGGCATTTAGCCCATTATATGAATTTGGGGTTCAAGGGGGTAAAATTCTGGAGGAGTGGTTTCTTTGGGGTGAAACCTCTTTAGACAAGTTGGTTGAGTCAATTAGAATCTGTGTGAATAATCCATAATGGTCAAATTGTCTTTGATGGCAATTGGAAGAGGTTTATGGTGAGTTTTCTTTAAAAGTGGCTAAAACAGTTTCAAGTTTTCAACATCTCCATACGGACATGGATTTGAGTAAAATTGGTATCTATGGATAAATTGGGACAAAAGTGTCATGTAAGAGTTGAAATCAAGTCAATTGAAGGTCGAAGCATAAAGCTATACGAGTCAAAATTTTGCCCCGGAAATTTGAAAAATGTTGATATGGTATCAGCATAGGGGCACCACGGTGCCAAATGTTTTTGATTGAAAATTTTTGGGACCTGAGAGTTTCCGTGCTGCGATGGCACTGTTGAGCCCATCGTGCCGCACTCTAATACAACTATTTTTGGTCCATTTTGGTCTTCTTTTTTTTTGAAATTTTAGGCGAAGTGTGGGGTATATTAGAGTAGGTGTTACAATTGTTGATGCCATTGACCAAAATAGAGTGTGCGCTTTTTCAATTCTTTTTATAAGTTTGTATCTCTAGTTATTTTCATGGATGCCTTGTTGTTTTTGTTAATTTGAAAACCGAAACAATGAATTGAGAACCATTTCTTGGTTGGTTCCAATTCTATTCCAAAATATGTTTTGCTTTCACTGTGATTGGTGTTCGAGATCATTAAAAAACTTCTTTTTGCCTTGGTTGTGTTAACAATTTTGCTACTAATTTATCAATTGTCTTCTGGCTGAACTTTATGATTTCTTTGTTAATTGCTTAGTTATATTTTGTCTCTCTTATGGGTTTAAAGAAGTACATGATGCTTATATTTATTATATGTCCTACATGTGACCTACTAGACTTGTCTTTTCCTACTAATTTGTAAATTCTTTTACCTGATTAGATTACTATAACACATAGTATAGCCTTGCAAGCTAGGAGTTTGCTAATTATTGGCCACTAATGTTGTTGGATTTGCATATGCTCTATCTCGTGTAATTATATTTTGTACCTTGACCTTATCTTCTTCATTTTTGCTTTTCATTGAGGCCATTTTTTACTTTCTTTTAGTTTTAACTACAGAAAAAGCATGGTTACATGTTGTATCAAAGGTTGTTATGGTGAATATAGGGGTGGTGTCCCTGTAACATTGAGACTAGTGTTGTCCTTGTTCTTTTCGCCACTAAGTGCAGCTCTAGCTTGGCTTAGGACTCCATCTGTGGTCACTTCAATTCTGCTTCAAAGATACTCTTCTTTCTCTCCCTAATGCTCTTCATGACGTTGGTAATTAAATTATATTTCTCATGCTTATCATTGTTCATTAGATCACTGCATCTTTTATCATCTTTTATTGTGTTGTCCTGTATAAGTTGTTAGTTATTCTGATTTGTTAGCTTTGTTCACATCATTGTATTTATTTACAAATAATTTCTGATGAAAAACCTTGCTTAATTTTAACTTTGTTCACAGCAATTGCTCATGGGTCTAAGAAATCCATTTCCCATTTCAGACCTAAACTAGGAAGAGGGCTACAAACTATGAGTTTAAATTGATTAAAACCTCATTTTGCTTCTTGTGTTTCTCTACCTTTCTCTATTACAAGAAAATTAAATAAATTGGTCTAGAAACAACTGATGTGATATCTACAATTTCAAGCCACTTTTTTCCTTTCTTGTTCAAGTTTAGTGATAAGTTTTATTTTAAATATTAAATTAAATGATTGTACACAGCAAACCTTTCTTCTTTTGTTAGCATGCAACTCTAGGGTTAGTTATGGCATAGTTTAGGATGCCAGACAAGAGATCTTTGTTGGTTTATTATGCTCAAAATCTAATTTAAATATCTGATATTCATTTCCTTCAAATTGAGGGTGAGATGTGTGATGATACCTCTTCCTGAATTTTTCTTAGTTGACAAAATCTTATACATGGAAGAGGCGTGGTCAACAAATAAAAAATCTAATCAATGGAATACTGATGGAGCTTTCTTTCTTTCCTTCTTACTTCCTCTCAGACTTCATTCTGACAGTCTTAGGCCAAAGATCATGAGTGAAATTATACCTCTAGTTTGTTGCTTGCATATTTGCTTTAGTGAGAAGATCTACATAATATTTGGTTTATGATAGATGTAAACTTCTACATGTAGAATTCTTAATAATTTCATTTGAATAAAGATGTATTTAAAGTTATGTTGAGTTGCTAAAAAAATTTATTACAGTTGAGTTAGTAAGTCATGAAGTTAATTGATTTTTTCTAGTTTAAAAAAATATGACAGTTTGGTATACAAAAATTAAGATAAGTTTATAAGATTCATTTGTAATATTATGGTTAAAGTCTTAAAGATAATTTTTTTGCCAAAGAGATCTAGCTGAATTCCTTGAATCACAATGCAATAACATCTATATATATTGTGAGAATAACGTAATAACATCTATATCTTATCTATCAATGAAGTTTGATGAGTTATTAGGTCAGAGTGTCATAATTCAATGGCTAAGAATCCTATCATAAGTAAGATCACCCAAATAGAAGTTTTAGCCTACCATATTATAATAAAAAACCCAAGAACTTCAAAGTCCAACTAAAAAGTTCCTTCTTTTTTTGGAAGTGATTTTAAATTATGTTATCCTAAGCAAGGATGTGGTGCCCCTTATTTAGGGTTTTGAAGATGCTGGTGACTTTATTGCATCATAAAGATTATAGACTAGCACATGTGTTGACTTGGCATTCTATCTAATCATAGGTGTTACTGGCCTTGTTGGAATCATTTTTCTAATAATGATGCAGAAGAATACCTGGTTTGTATTCATTCCTTGAACCTTGGTTGGTTTTTTATAACCATTCTTAACCACTTTAGTCTTAATTATTTTTTTTGTATAACCATCCTTGAGTACTTTAGTTCTAATTTTTAATCTATACTCCTAGATAATTGTTGTCAATGGCCATTATCTATCAAATGTTAGGCTCTTTTGTCTAGGATACATAGTATTTTGCAGTGCCAAAATTTTAAGTTACTAGCATGCATTGGTTTATAATGTTTCTCCTTGTTGAATGTCTCTCATAGATTACTATCTAATAGGCTAATTCGATTTGGTTTTCAACCCACGCCTCTTGTTTTGATTATATGAACTTTGAAGTGTCCATAAGCCTTGTCCTCTAAAGATATGCAACTTGGTTATAGTTTAGAAAATAAGATAAAGGAAAGCTTATTACTACTTTTAGAACAAAGGTTTTTTCTTTTCTCTTCTTTGAAATTGCAAAGCATCACATTTTGTATATTGTAAGTTCAAAATATAAATTTAAGTCTTAGCTAACTAGCCATAAGCTGTAATATATTAGTGTTGTGTAATGGTTGTATATTGTAAGTTCAAAATACAATGAATTAATGATAATTTTTCTCTATTGCTTCTACTTGTTACTTTTTGAGCATTTATCTGCATTTGGTAAGCAATCATTCTACTGACAATGGATATTAGATTGAATTGACATTTTTATGAATGTATATTAGTGTTGTGAGATGGTTGTTATTGTTTTCATCTCAGAGTTCTTTTGATTTTGCTGCCTATATGATGGATTCCCTGATAAGGATACATCATGTCTTATTCATGTAGTTGCTACTTTAATTTTGTGTAAGAAATCAACAGAGTGAATCAATTACTACTTTCATCTAATAAACTCAAAAGTATAACAAATTGCATTCTCATAATCATGATTCACAGTTACTATAAAACTGCTATTTTTGGATTTTTAGGACTAGCAATCAGCTTTACATCTATGTGGTATCTTCATCAGACTAGTGCTACAACTTACAGCTATGATCTAAAGTAGCTATGCTTTAGCTACTTACCAATTATTACATCTTTATTTTATAGCCACTTGCCAAATTTGTTTAGAATCTGAATGATTATTAGCTAAATTGACACATCCAGTGTTTGACTAGCCTCTTTTATTCTTTTACAAAATAAACCAAACTTGCTCTCTTCCTTTAAGAGGACCCTAAACAATTTGATATGGTCACGTGCTTTAAAAAATTTCTCTCATCATCATCTTTGTGGTATAGCCATTTGGCCACTCTTCTTTTTTTCTTTTTTTTCATAAAAAAAGCTCCTAGACTAATTTGGGTTGCATTTATTAATTTTTATTTTATGTTAGATGATAGAACAATCTTAGTGAAACCTAACATATGAAGAAGATCCAAGATTCTAGATTCAGTTTTATTAATCCTTACTATATATATGTTATTTCTAGTTTATTTTTGTCATGGTTCACATTAAATTTTATGTTGGGTTTTTTTTCTATTGTTTAAATTGTGTACTATGTAACATCCTACTCCAACAGTCCTCCAGTATTAGCCAAAAATTTTGAAAATTGACCAAACCGAACCAGAACACCCCAAATTCGACTGAAGAAACATCAAAACCTCGAAAAACACCAAGAAGCACCAGAACTGGGCTGGGGTTGTAGCCGAAGCCAGCTATAGTGGCACCATGACCTTAGAGATGCAGTATAGGTTAGTACTGAATAATGCTGCAGCCTGGGAAAGAAAGTAGCAAGTGGCACTGTGATGCCCCTTGCTAATACCATATCAGCAATTTCCAAGTTTTCAAGCCAAACTTCCGATGCTCATAACTTTATGCTCTAACCTCTGATTGACTTGATTATAACTCCTACAAGTCACTCTTGTCCCAATCTATCCATAATACCAATTTCACTCAATTCTATCTCCATATGGAGATTTTAAACACCCAAAACTATTTTGGCCACTTTTTGACCAAAACTCACCATAAACCTCTTCTAATTGCCACCAAAGGAAATTTGACCATTATGGATCATTCACAAAGGACTTAATAAACTCAACTAACTTGTCCAAAGAGGTTTCACCCCAAATAAACCATTCCTCTAAGATTTGATCTCTTTGAACCCTAATTCCACTTAATAGGCTAGAAGCACAAAACACACATACAAGGCCTAAAACCCCCTTTGGGCTCACACATGACCTTTCTGACACAAGGACTCCTATTCCATCAATAATGACCCATACCAAGGCCCAAACCATCATCATACATACAACCATTCATGTATATTATATAACAAACACCCGGTTACCTTAGGTTGTCAATACCCCACACACACACACACACGATTACATAAGCTTCTTGGATTGCCAACCCATGACTTGAACTCCTCTGATCAACCAAACAAACTCTACAATGTCATAATGTCCCCAGTCAACATATAGTATAATTGACCCAAAATTCATAATTCAATTAATTAGGTCTAACCCAAGGTTCCAACCACATTTCATACATCAATGAACCTCAAAAAAGCATTTTAACCATAATCATTCCTATACATTTCGGATTTCCAATTTCCTCAACCAAAAGTAACCTAGGGTTAGGCATAGATCACATGTACTCCCTCTAAAACTCATACCTAAGCATCATTAACATAAAATAACACCTTTACAACACTAAAACAAACATCTTAATCATGGATATCATAATCCAATTGAAATCTAATCTACTCCCATGGATTTCCAACCCAAACTGAAGAGAAAATAGAGGAGAAGAGGTTAGGGATCACTTACTAACTTATAATCAAGCTCCTAGAGTCCGAAAATCACCCCTAAGTTTTGGATTTCTCGAACCCTCACGCAGCTCCTCCTGTTCTCCTTCCAATTTTCTCTACTTCATCTACTGAAATGCTTGTGATTTATAAAAATTTGAAGTCTGGTACGGTAGCGGTGGGTAAGTTTTCCATCGCCTGAAGCCCTTTTTGTCCGAAAAATTTTCAAAGTTACAACCTGTTCACCACGGTGGCCCTGTGTCTCACCACGGCATGAAACTTCTCTACCTCCACTATAATCTTTTCTCTACTCTGGTTTCTCTGATCCTGCACATATCATCAATTGTACTTTATTAGCTAGAGACTAAGTTTGGGATAATGTAATGAGGGTTGTTACATCTTTGGCTTTATTTTATTTTATTTATTTTTTGTTGGTTTTGTGGATTATTGTGTATAATTTCTTTGGTTTATTAATAAAATTGATATTGATTTATAATTTTTTTTAATATAATAATAGCTTTTTGTCAATGAGTTTAGCAAGTTAATATTTTGATACTAGATTAATCTAGTATCGAAATATTTTTTTTGAAAACTTGATACCTTTGTAGACAGTTATCTATATAACCACCTACAAAAGTCACCTCTTTTATAGCATTTCAATAATAGGCAGTTCATAATTGTCAAGAAAAACTAAAAATAATCATCTAAAAAGCCCATTTCTATAGTAGTATTAGTATATATGAGTGGGAAGGAGGTTGATTTTCAACATTTTGATGCTAAAAATGGATTTTTTAGGTCCAAATTAACTAAGAACATGTGTTGGATTCAAGGAAAACCCAAAGATAAAGTATATGAATTTTTAGGGTTTCAGAAAGATTTTTTGTAACACCTTATACTTAGGTTTATTTCCTATGTTTTAGAGTTCATCTAAATCCTATTAGGCATGATTAGAAGCTTGAATCACATAAACATCAAAAACAGAATTTTCCTATTTATCAGGTACTATTCATATTGTCATTTTCATTTTACCCGACAAACATTGAAAATTCATAACTAATTCTACAAAAATCTTATTGGAGTGATTCAAGTCTATAAAAACAGAAAAAAGACATTATCCACATGGGAAAAATAATCCAGAGAACATTTACAAGGCCAATTTATATATTTTATTTCTCCATGAATTACTATAGATTTGGACAATTTCTCTTTTCTAGGATTTTGGCTTTAAATTTAAAAATTCATATCTAACTCTATCCAGAGCCAATTCATGCATTCTTTCTAGATATATTTTTCTTCTACATTTATTCACCTTGTACAGGATATGGAAATGACTTAAATCATTAAGGGCCAAAACACTACTTCTACTAGAAAAGTTTTAGGAGAAATTACATAACTCTTTCTTTATAGCTCCAAATACTATCAAACTAGTGACATTCATTTCCTAAGACTTACAGGTTTCCATAAATGCAAATCACTTAATTTTTGGAGCTTTTTACGATTTTATATTGTATTTTTAATTTTCCAGTGTTCATGGTAAAAGTTCCAATTTTTCTCTACACTGTCTTGTTCTGAACCCTAACTTTTAAAATTCATAACAATTTGCATAACATCTAAATGAGGTGATTTTTTTGACCCTTTTAGAGAATATACAATACTTAGCCTAGATACTCCAATTTAAGCAAAGTGACCATGTTCTAGTCACTATTGGTCATCTTGAACCAATTTATGTTGTAACATGCATAATCAACTTCATAACACATTTTCATCATCATTCATGATACCAAATCCATACATAATATTATAAGAGGACTTGAAAGACATACTAATGAATAATATAAGCCTCATACATCCATATATCAATTTACACAAATTACACAAAGCTATTAAAACAAAACATAGCATCATAATCTCTAGTCTTCACCATCCTTCTCCTTGCTTTGATCTCCTTTGCACCATTGCCATATCTTGTACCTAATGTAGTTTTCATTTTGGAAGGATGAGATTCATTGAATCTCAGTAGCAATCATCATTCATGCAATCATATTATCATATTGAGCATATAATAATCATAAAACATCAAGTGAACACTTTAAAATATTTATGCCATAATATTTTACAAAAATTTTGGCAGAGTTTTGTTTGGTATTTTGGACATCCCAGGGTCTCAAAACCCCTTAAATAACTCAACCAATATTTTCAAAGTAACATAAATCATCATATCAAACAATAGGCAAGTCATCAAATTCATTGAAAATCACATGACAATATAAGGCAAGAATAGGTAAAATTGCTACCTTCTTGAATTCTTTGGCCTCCCACTCTTTGCACTCCCTTCCCTTGGCCTTCTATAACTTCTTTGAAACTATATACATCAACAATTAAGCACATAAACCCTAATTCTTGGCCTTGCACTACAAAGTGCTCATCAAACCCTTAAAATTTCACTTTGAAATTCTTTTGGTTTTTCTTTGAACCAATACTTGTATTTAAGGTTTTGGACCATAGGGAATCCATTTTTGAGGTTAAAATTATGAAATTCCAACTTCCTCATGGGTTTTCATACTATCCAAAATCAGGGTTTCAAGGGCAAGAATGAATTTTCCAAAGCTTATTTCAAAACTTACTAAAACTTGCTTTTCATGAAATTTCTCATACTTTCTCTAAGTTTTTATGCAAAAGAACACTCCCCCTCTCATAACATTGCCATGGTTGAAAATTACAACTCAAGAGGAGAGAAGAAAACTCATCCCAACCATGCGAAAGTTCTTAGAAAGCTAGCTTGAAGGTATGGAAAAAGCTTACCTTAAACTTGTGGTTGTATGCTTCAAGCTTTGCCTTCTCCTTTTCTTCTTCTTCTTCTACGTCTCCTTCTCTCTTTCTTTCTATTGTTTTAGCTACTCTCTCTCTCTCTCTCTTTCCAGTAGCATATGTCGTGCAAATGGTGAGAGAAATTGAAGACCTTCTTTTGCTAATTACCTTGGTTGGCTTATCTTAAACTTTAATTAACAAAAGTAAGTACTTCTTCAAGAAGTAGTCTTAAAAGTAATAAAATAATAATTCCAGCATATGAGTTGCTCACTCACATTCTCATGTGTGCAGCACGTAAGTCACTTAATGAGGAGAGGATAATTTGAAGCCTAACCATGGTCATTTGCCTTAATCTTGGTTACTTTACATTTTTTTCCAAATACTTCTTAAAGAAGTATTCATAAATCAAGTAAAAAATTCCAACCATGTCCCTTGTCTGATGCAGCACACCATTTTGAGATCATTATTATCCAAAAATTGCTTCTCAAATTTTAATGGACCAAAATAACCTTTACCGATTAAATTCTCCTGTATCGATTAAATGCTTTTATCGTAATCAACATTAAATTGGTACAAGATCATCCAAAAATTACTTTTAAATTAAAATCACCATCTTGTCCCAAACTATATTTGGGTGAGGTCCATTTATTATCCTTGACCTAGTACTGCTTTTTCGACATTCCAAAGTAACTTTTTATCGGGTAAAACATTAATTATAAAACTTTAATGCCTAATAAAAATTATATTGATCTAATTAGCTTCTAAACAATATTTCATTGGACTTGGCTCATTAGGAGCTTCATTTTGACTATAATTTTTTATATTTATAAAAATACCCTTGACTAGGGATAAATTTGTAAATTTTGAAACTATTGGGTCTTAGGTGTAATTTTTTTAAAACTTATTTTCATTTCTTCCTCCACGTGAATTTCTTCCCTAGGGTCTAAAATGAAAATATCTCTATCCTTTGGGGTAAAATTACTATTTTCTCATTTTTCGGTATAACTTGAGAAAAAGACCACCTTACCCTTTTCCATTCCTTTCTTCATTTTTCCGTTTTCACAATTTCTCTATACATTTTATGATTTCATTATTTTTCCCTTGGGCTTAAATGAAATTTTCACATTTTACTTCTAATATAGGGAATGATCTTTTTACCCCTGAGTCGGGTCTAAAACACAATTACTCATTCTTTTGAGTATTTTCTTGTAATTTTTACCTGAAGACCAATTTTTATTATTTGTTTTTTACTATGCACATTAACTTTCAAATTGGTCTATTACTCAATCTAAACCTCTCGACAATGCAATACTTATACCATTACGCTAAGCTCAGGGTGGGCTTCCATTCAAGTAGTATATTGTATACGTTCCAAGATAAGTTCTGGAATTAATTTATACTCAAAACCTTATGAAAAATTAATTCTAATTACTCATTTTCTTTCCCATCTCTTCATGCATTGTGTGGCATCCAGTAAAAATAGGGATCTTACACTTTTTGAATCCACCCTTGGTTCAATTGATTTAGTTAGTATTTGGTGATGTATTAGGGTTTGAGGAAGCTCAAAAAAGTCCTTGGGAGGATTAAAATCAAGAAGAAAAGGCCAATGATTTCACAAAGCTAGCATAGTTACATTTTATTATCCTGCTATATTTTATTGTGAATGATGACTTGCCATATTGTTTCTATGATTTTTTTAGATTGGTTTTGCTTGTTTTTATGAGAGGGCTTTTAGTTAGAACATCTATTTTCTAAGTCGTTGTGCTACTAAAATTTTTATAAACAATATGGTGATTTATGTCCTGATATGATTTTTATGATGTTCATGAGATTTGATAGCATACATGATAATGTAAATGTATGAAATGTGACTAGTTATTGGGATTTCCAAAATCTCACCCTTCCAAATACTAACATAATAGGCTCAAGATATGGTGGGGAAGCAAGGGAGATAATGAGCAAAGAGAAAGATTGTTATGATTAAAGTTTTATTTAGAATTATGCTATATCTCTTTGTAATTTATGTAAAATTATGTATGAGTTTATGAGGCTATATCTTTATGTCATTTTATGCCTCTAGATATGTTGAGATGTTTGGTACTTAGATTGCACAAGTTATGAGTATATAAATATGTTATATAATTTGTTTTGTAAAGTTATGCATGAATATGTCCAATCTGAATACTAGATAGTAAAGCAAACACTGTTTGGATGAAATAGCATAGAGTGAGTAAGTGTTATGATGCTTTGAAACTAGATAGAACAAACTTTCCAAAGAGTTAAAGAACACTTAATTTGGACAAGTTTATGATTTATTATGAATTTTCAAAATTAAGGTAGAAAACCTAGAAAAACTAGAATTTACCATATGAGCAGTAAATTTCACAGGATTTTCTGTATGTATTGATATGTCAAAATTCCAGTTTCATATTTTTTCCACGTGAAGGATGCTTTAAGCTATTTTTAGATACTTGAATTATATTCATACAATTTTTTTGGAATTAGTTATGATTATTCAAATGTCAGCCAGAAAAATTTGGGTGATCAAATGAATAGTATTTTAAATTTTGAAAATTTTCTAGTTTGGTATTTTAATGATTTAAGCTTCTAAATAGCCCATTTAGGCATTATATATGCTATTATACATGGGAAATATTATATGTAAGTAAGGTATGATGAATGTCAATCGTGTTCTAAGTATACTAAGTGATGGTTTCAACCTTTAATATTTGATTGTGTGAGACTTGATATTGTTGACTCTAAATTTCATTGATCATGTATGTCTGGCTATGGGCTTGGTTGTGTTATTGGGATTTGGAGGTGTGAAATAGGTATACAAACCATTAGTTGGTTTAGGGTTCAAGGGGGGCAAAACTTGGAAAAGTGGTTTCTCTGGGTGAAAGCCTTCTTAAACATGTCCCTTCAATCGTGTGTAAGCTGATGGAAGGGCCTATGGGTGCCAATTGTCCATTTGTGGCAATTTGAGGTGTTTGATTCTTAGTTTTGGTCAAAAGTAGCCAATTTGATTTTAGGTATCCAAAATTTCCAAACGGAGGTGTTTTGAGATGTGATTGGTGTCTATGGTTAGAATAAAATAGAGTAACCTGTAGGTTTTAGAATCAGATCAATCAGAGGTCAGAGCGCAAAGTTGTGCACATCAAAAATTAGTTCGTTGCATCAATAAACTGCTGATGTAGTTACTATCGTTAGCACTGCGGCACAATGTGTCTTTGTCCTATTCCTAGAATTGTTCCAAAATCTTCTAGCTCTGCGACTCTAGGTGTTCAAGCTACAGCCAATGTTCTGAGAACCAGACTAGACCGAATGGTCAGACCGGTTGGACTGTCACCCAAAGTGAAGAACGGCTCGATTTTCAGCTTTAGACCATTTTAGGGGTTGGACTGGATTGGCCTGCTTTGAACTGGCTTTTGAACCGGAAACTGGAGTTAAGCCAGGAATCGAAGTTATTTTTAGAAAACCTAACGGTTTTTTAAATTGGGTAATGTAACGTCTGGCAGCTATTTGGGATTGACGACTGTCCCCACAAACCAACACAAGCCTTTTCGGTATGCTTTATCCCCACTCACACAACTCCTTCTCAGGAGGTCACCCATCCCAGAATTGCTCCAGGTCAAGCACGCTTAACTGAGGAGTTCTTAAGGGATGGGCTACTGAAAAGGTAAATGCACCTTGTTGGTATAGGTAGTACCTATCAGTTCTTTTAAACTATCCTTAATTGTATAGTCCCATACCTATACAGTCTATGGATCCCTCTCGTTCCGGTATGCATTTAATTCATTCATATGCCCCTTCTACTTAGAAGCCTACCAAGAGTCACTCCTTGTCCGTGCCTCATCACTTTTTATCTCACACCCCCTTTCTTGCACCGACGATCACTTCCCGCCCTTATCAATGCCTGGATGTCACAAGTAAAATTTAACTTAAATTTAATTTTTTTTGCCAAAATTATTAATTATAAAAATTATTATAGAGTAAAACACTATTTTCCTTTTTATTTTAAAATTACTAATTATAAAAATAAAAAATTTCATTGTATTATACTCTCTCCATCCCAAATAATAAGAGAATTTTGAAACTCTTTATTTATCCCAAAATATAAGAGACATGATAAAATTTATGGAGTAATTAATATAAGTTTTTTATACCCTTAAGTAATTAAGGTTGTATTGATAATTACTGATAATTAATTAGTCTTACTTCAGACTTTTAATGTGGGCAATTTTGAAAAAAAATTGAAATTGTAGTATAATTAATGAGTTAAATTACCAAAACTATTTTTTCTTTGATATAGATGAAGTAATTATTTATTTTTTATAATTAAGTACAAATGGAGTATAGTCATTTTATAATATTATAATCATGTAGTGTTATCATGTTAAAATATTTTAACATTACTTTCAACAATTTAACATATATTATTACTATGTGAGTTTATTAACTTATTATGAACTTAAACTACTTAAATTTATTCTCTTAACAATTTGATATTTTATTTTTATAAATATATTCTTATATATAATATTATTTTTACTTAATTATTATGTCACCGGTTCGACTGCCGGTATAACCAGTTGAACCATAAAAACCGTGACCCGATGACATTTTGGATTCGATGTCCAGTCTGGTTTTTAAAATATTGGCTACAATGCCACCCCTCTGTCATACCTTCTCTTCTTTGTTTTTTTTGTTTTCTGGAGCTCCTTGAGTTTAGAGTGTTACATAACCCACTTAGCCATATAACCACCCTTCAGACATCTTTACCCTTTGTATTTTAGGAATTTGGGAAGCATCTTACTTATATTCATTTTGTCTTTCTTTTTTGTTTTTATTTTTTTTTAAATTTTTCCTTTACTTTTGCCTAGAGTGCAAAATCTAAGTATAAGGGAATTTGATAATAGTCGAATTTGATAATTGCCTAGAGTGCAATATCTTTAATCCCTCATATTTAACACCTTTGATAAGGAAATTTAGCCGAAATGGACTTAATTGAACAATATTGAGATTGATCCTAAAATGGCATTAAATTAGGATTTCAGATATTTTTTATAATTATCTTTATGGGTTCTTAGATGTCATTTTTGAAAATTGCATAATTATGTACTCATTCTAATTGGCTTGAATTTAGATTAATTATCTCTATTTTTAATGTCACAAATGAGCTTAATTAAGTGGGAATAATCAGGTTTAAAGTGAAAAAATCAAGGTTTGTACTAATTAGGGGATTTTTAATTTAAATAAAACACTAAATTCCATTCAACTCATTCTCACTCCTATTTTACTACCTATTTTCTTTTTTATTTTATTTTCTTTTTATTCCATTTAACATTTCTACCCCTCCCTCTAATTAAATTAACTTGGTTTTTTTATTTTGGACTATGAACCCTCTTGAAAGAATGCAATTTATATTACCCATTTTTATTTATTTTATTTCGCCACTTTCTTACCATTTATCTACTTGAGTTTCTTCTTCCATTTTTCCCCCTCATTATGCACAAAATTCTTGCTCATTTTCCACCTTGGATTGAACTCTTACTATCCTTGAATGGCCAAAATTAATTTCCAAACAATTCTATTTTATGACAAAATACTTTAATTGTTTTATTTTTTATTTTGTACAAATATTCCTTAAGACACCTGGAAGCCCAAGCTAAGGGGCAATTGTGGAAGATCAAGTCTTGATAAATAACTCCATTTTACCATTTTCTTGTTTATGTATTTTTCTGTTGGCTCTTCAATTTATTCTTGCACCTAATTGGTCCAAAATTATTTTTCCCCTTTTTCATCTTCACCATCTATTCTCTCTTCTAATCTTGACCCCCATTATTTACCATGGTCTTTAAACTTTACCACTGTTCCCTTTCTACACTAGTTTACCATTTACCATAGTCATTTAACCAAATTGATCTTAGCCCTCCATTTTCTTTCTTACCTATCAAGCACACATCTCTACCTTTCCATCTTAACTTAACCCTAACTCTAGTTCCCTTCTACCATTAATAAGCATTTAACTCTAGTTAGTTAACCTTTCTAATACTAGCAATCCATTTCTTTTCTTGATCACCAAACACATATCCTCACCATTCACTCTTACGACACTTTAAATCTAACCACCTGCCCCTCTCACTATAAATACCCCTTCCCATTCCATCTGTAACATCTTTACCTTACAAACCTTGTAATTACCCAAGGTACTTTGAATAGGGAAGAAAAGACAAAAAAGGGAACGGCACCATAGCCATATCCTGTAGCACCATGACAAGGAACATTTCTAGAGAAAAGTAAGAATGAACCCGAGACACATGGCCCCACGGTGGCGCCATGCCGCCCATATCAAAATCCATATAAGCAATTTGCTTATTTTTTGACCGAACTTCCGACGCATACAACTTTATGCTCTGACCTCCAATTGACCCGATTCAAACTCACACAGGTCACTCTCATCCCAATCTATCCATAAACACTAATTTTACCTAAATCCATCTCTGTATGGAGATTTTAGACACCAGTGACTGGTTTGGACACTTTTTGGCAAAAACTCATCACTTACACTCTCCAATTGCCACCAAAGGCAATTTGGCATCTCGCGACTATTCACACAAGTCCTAATTGACACAACCAGCTTATCCAAGGAGGTTTCTCCTTGAAGAAACCACTCCTCTAAGTTTTAATCCCTTGAACCCCAAATCAACACAATGGGCTATATGCCCAATTCACATATACAAGGCCTAAAACCTACTTTGGGCTAACAAACAAGACCTACCAGGCTTAACATACTCCTTCAAACATACATCTACACAAATTGACCCCTACCAGGGTCTAGAAATACACTACCACCTAAACCATTAACCATGAACTTGATATTTCCACAACAACCACATTTCATATCTCACAACGACAACACGCCATGACATCTTGCCATTTCCAATAGCGCTCACCATCACTCAGCCAATATACACACCCATATACAAAACCATACTCCTAGGAATACTCAAAACAATTAATACATATAACTAGACTACTTGGCACAAAATGAGACATAAACAAACAGTTATTTACACGACTACCAATGCATGTATTCCCAAGCCATGGAGGAAACTATGACTTCTTAGCCTTCTCCAAACTAGTACTAGAGTCTTAGTCTGAAATATTAACCATAATGGGTGCGAGATAGAGTCTTAATAACAGGGAAGACACACAACATACAACAGATATCAACAACCTATACATATATGCATATGATGCAATGCAAATGTAGAGTGTCATGGTATGCATGTCTCCCTCATACACGGCTAGAACCATAGGCTAATGTCATCATAGAGCATTTTCAATAGGTGATTCCCTTCTAACAACTAATAAAAACTTATTCTAGGACATCACCAAACTCATCTCACACTAGCATAACCCAACCAAAGGTCATACTAATGCTTAGACTATGGCTCTCCTTCCCCTAGACTACCCGAGTTGTGGAGATTTAGAGAAACTATAATTCATTGCCACCTAGCTCTCCTGGCCATAGGAGAAGATTTAGTAGTTGAGATGTATCATCATATCATATCATCATTATATCTAATCTCATCATCATCACCTGATCCACCATATCTCACTATGCTCAATGTAGTGATGATGTTAATGTCATGCCACATGTCTATGTTACTATGAAATCATCATCATTATCATAATTATCCTCAATGTCATGCTAACATACTATTATGTGAGAATGCTCAAGAATCATACATGCATCTATACAAATATATTCTCATCATATGCAAGTACCAAGGATCAAAATACACATACCTCAACTAGCCATGTACATACCATGATATAAAAAGGAACCACATACACACAACAATATCGTAGTATAAAAAGAAACATGCATATATACATAAACACAAAACCAATAATTAACACACATACATATTTACCCAGTTACCTCGAGTTGTCGATATAACGCACACAGGGGGATTTGGCAAACCTTTGAAGCATCCATCAAGAACCACATACTTCTAATTAGCCAAATAGTCAATATAACACCATAATTTCCTTAATTAACATAATACTCATAATAGCTAAAATCTACAATTTGGTCATTTAAACTTAACCCATAGTTCAAACAACATAATTACACATTAATGAGCTCCCATTAACCATCCAAATCATAATCATCCACATACATCTCAAATCCCCAATTTCCTCAGCCATTCTAACCTAGGGTTATACTAAACCGTACATAATCCTTTTTAAATTCATATCCAAACCTTCCTAACATAACATTATACTTCTAAACACCAAAACAAGTATTTTAATCAATAGAAAACAAACAAACACCAATCTCCAAGCATAAACACAAGTTTTATCCCAATTCCATGAAGAAAAAAGAGATGAGAAGAGAAGAGAAGAGATCACTTACCCACTATGATTCAAGCCTCCAAGGTCTGAAAATTACTCCCCAAGTTCAAATTGATGAAGCCCTAGTAGAGCAAAAATCTTTCTCCTCCAATTTCTTCCTTCTGTGTTAACTAGTTCATGATCCTATTTATCAAAGTTCAGGGTTTTTCACAGCAGCACACGATAAGTTCACCACAGTGTGAGCCCTGTCTGCCTCTAATATTTTTCAAATTTAATGAGTCCCTCACCATGGTAAACCTGCTCTTCTCCATGGCTCCATATGCTTCTACCTCATTCCTTGAATTATTCTCCTTTTTGTCCTCCCTCCAGTCCTAGTTCCTCTGATACTACACAATACAAAGGCCACACTTTTCATTAGACTAAGATTAAGTCAAGGGAAAGATGTTGAGGGTTTTTACATGATCATTCTTGTACATTTTAACCTTAGCTATCATTCTTGCCTCTCCAATTTCATCCATTTTCTTCTCCTCATTACTCTTCCATTTTCTCTCTTTTCCCACATTTTCCTTCACCCTTACACATACTCATACCATATACACTTCATATTCAACATTCTCCACCACCATTTCTTTATTGAACCCCCATTTTCTTGCTTTCTTTCTTGATGTGCGACTTTCTTTTCATGGTTTGGTGAGAAGTTAGCTTGATGGAAGAGTAAGGAGCTTGGTGGTGATTATGAAAGATGGCTAGAAGTATGGTGTAAGAGTTCAAGGGCTTCTTTGGGGAGTGCCTTTCTATTTTCTTGCTCAGTCTTCTTTCTTTTCTTGAATCTAATGTTGATTCTATGGTTAGGTTGATGTTAGATTTAGGATTGGTTTGGATATTGTTGACATTGTTTATGATTTCGAGGATTTTTTGTATGAAATTGTAGTTATTATTGGCATAGACTTGTGATGGCTTGTAATAAGATTTGGATGGTTTCTAAGCATGTTTTGTGATGTGTATTGGATGGATCTCATGCTTCATGGTGGCTGAAATTTATGTTAATAATTACCTAATCATGCTACGATAAATGATGTTACATGGTTATGCATGATCTAGCTTGGTTAATTAAGTATATTTGCTTAATTGCTAATTGATATTTAGGTGATCAATAACACTAATTTCCAGCAAGTTAATTAATCCAATTACATCTTAATTACTGAGTTTAATTGGCTTAAACAACTGATCATGCATTAATCTAGTGTTGATAGTTTAAGCTAGACTTAGTGTATATTATTCGTATGTTAAATGGTTTTGGATAGTTAAGTTAGTTAGATTCATTAATTGTAATGACCCAATGCATCATTTTAAGAAGGACCTTGTCAAATGATATAGGACTGGAATGATCAGGACTCAAGGAAGGATCCAAATAGAGCAAGTTGGAGAGAAGAGACAGAGGACACTAGCGCCGCAGCAAGGGATAGAGAAACATAATGTCCTGGCACCACAGCTGGAAGTAGTAATGCCGCGACCTACAAGAAATAGAGAGCATTGGCACCGTGGCGAGCTAGTCTAAACCATGTTAAATCAAAAGTTGGAACCATACATGAACAGAAAGAAAAATAGAGGAAGGGTAGTTTTCTCTACCGGGGTTTGATTTTCTCAGCCTTGGGGGTCTGATTTTTGGCATTTATGAGCTTAAATCTTGTTAGTAAGTCATCTCTTAACCTCTATCTACATTTTTCTTCAAGTTTCATCGAAGATTTTTCATGGATTTGGTTAAGGTTCTGATTTGGGTAAGTTTTAACTGATTAAATTGTGTATAAATGTGATCTAGAAGTGTTGTTGGATGTTTTTATAGATTGAGTGTTGGTTTTATGGTGTTTAAGTAGCATATCTCCCAAACCCTAACCCTTAAATGTTGACATATGTGGGAATCTGAACTTGGGGGACTATGATTATGATTCTAAGAGTTGTTTAGAGGGTTTTAATGCTTGGGTTTGCTTAATGAAGCACTATTTTCCATTCGGGATATGTTTGAGTTGATAAATATGTATATAAAGGTTGAAGAATTGTGATGGTAATAAGGAATTAATGTTATATAGATTGGCATATATCTTGGTTGTGGTCCCTTGACTCCGGATTGTAATTGGAAAGCATTAGATTGGTAGTGGTTACTTCACTTGGCTTACCGAGGTGTCAAGTAGGTTTGACGATTGAGGTAACCGGGGTTTTCTTTCTGTGTTTGTAATATATGTTCTCTCATTTCCATATCGTGATATGCATGCTTTACATATATATGTTTTACCTATTCATATCATGATATCTCTTGTAGCTCGATTAAGGTTGATCATATTCATTTCATGATATATGCAGCAACAAGGCTAGTAAATACCTATCTCTACCTCATTGTATGCTGAAATGGTAATATGATGTTAGTGATTATGATATGTGTGAATGGTAATGACTGTTTATATGGAATGAGGATTATACACTCCATGATGTATTCTATACCTTCATATGGCATGCTAGCACATTTGAAAGTGATATATGTTGACATGTTAGCATGCATTGGGTATTGTCACATTATGTACATTATTGGGACATATGGTTTGGTGATAATGCTGTATATACCACGTGGTATGTCAAATAGCTAAATAGCACACGAGACCTTGTGTTCAAGCGATGCGGCTTCTATATGTATATTTTAGTGGCTAAATAGTCGTCCTATGGCCAAGAGATTCAGGTGGCTGTGAATTGAGGTGCACTTTCTCTAAATAGCCACCAATGCGGGTGGTTCAGGGGAAGGAGAGCCATGGTCTAATCTTTGATGCAGTGGGCTTTGGCCAGGTCATGATCATTGGGAGAAGAGTTAGGTGGTGACCCCAAAATCGGCCATCACATGTCATTGGAAGGGAGTCATTGGTTGAGGTTACCTTGTCATGGTAACTAGCTCATGGTTTTATCTGTGTATTGATGGGATTGGAGTCTAAATATCATGCACATTGCATTAGTGATTATTTATAATTGTTATTAATATGAAAGTATGAATATGTGTATGTATGTGTTTATCCCTGATTACTAGGACTTATGTCTCACCCCGTGGCTAATATTTCTAGGTGAGGGATCTAGCACTAGTAAGGACAATGAGGGCTTAGCCAAAGAGGACTGAGGACTATGTTTCCCCCTATTGTTAATTTTCCGTTATTCCCAGTAAAGTGCCATTATTTTATGTAGGGATTTATGGATTAATGTAATTTCGGGACTAAATGTAGTATGTTCCTTGTTGAACCCTTCTTAGGTATATTAGGTGGCCTAATTAGTATTGATGGGCCTAAACCCTATTCGTGTTATATTAAATATTGGTAGGATCTTATGCATGTTATGTAATCTTGAATGTTAGCTTGTATTGGACCTATGGTTGATGTCCCTAGCCCATTTTGAATCTATATGTCTAGTTGTGATCCTAATGTGGATCTTGGACCCTTGGTTATGTGAAATGGACACATAGTCCATTAATTGAGTTGGGGATTAACGGGGTCAAAACCTAGGGAAGTGGTCTCTTCAGGTTAGAACATTCTTGGATATGTTCCTCGTGTCTCTTTTGACTTGTAGAAATGGTCTCGGCATGCCAACTGCCCATGGGTGGTTATAGGAGGTGTTGAGTTCTTGTTTTTGGGAAAAAATGACCAATTTAGTGTTGGATGTCCAAAATCTCTATACAGAGATATTTTGACACATGGTTGGTGTCTACAGTTAGAGGAGGAGTAGAGTGACCCATAAAAGTCAAAATCATGTCAATTGAAGGTTAGAGTACAAAGTTGTGCGTGTCGAAAGCCCAGTCAAAAAATCAGCAAGGAGTTGAGTTTCTATCAATTGATGGCCCTGTGACGCCATAATCGTGGCCGCGGCACCACGCATCTCAGGCCACTTCCCAGACTCGCCCAGAAACATCTCAAGCCGCAGCACTACAATGCTGACCACGATGCCACACCTTTATACTGTCTTGTCTTCCCTGCTTTACTACGACACTTAGTAGGGCCTTGTGAATTTAGGGTGGGACATTAATCACTTCCACAATCATAATCAATTAAAATTGAACGAGGGAAGCCCCATTTCTAAGCCCAATTCCATTATCATCACTTCCATTTCATTGTTGGTTTTTAGGATCTTTCAACCATTTTTTTGCATTCTAGTCTAACTTGCATTCTAGTTTAATCTTGCAAACTACCCCCCCCCCCCACCAAAATCAAAAACACATTATATTTTGTTGATCAAGAGGAAAAAAACATTATATTTTATTTAGTAGAGAAACAGATTGCATGTACTAATGAAACGACATTTATATATTTACTAAATTATCTCTCCCTCCGTATTACCAACAAGGATCTTTAATGCCGTTGAGATTTAATTATGATTAATAGACATTCTACTATGATTTTAATTTAATTGAAATGCTGACAATGATAATCACTACTTTAGCTTATTCTAAAATTCTAGAGCGTAGGTTGTTGGTATATTAATATGGGAAAAGTAATGCTTTGCATGTATTCCTTTTTCTTTTTAACATTTCCTTTCTCGTGGTTTTCTGATTATCCTTCTCACTCAATATTGAAATCAAATCACTTCTTTCTTTCCAATGAAATAACTTGGCACCTTAGGAAATGGGAAAAGAAAAAGATTAGCTTTCATTGTATGCATAATTTAACCTATATTCATGTATTTACACATTTGGAGAAAAAATAATACTAGAAAATGTGACCGTGTGTCAGATTTAAATATAGGTATCATTATACTCATGCACTATTTTTCAGATATCTCATACAAACGCCCCATAAACATTTGCTTTCGTGAATGTACGGAATACAAACTCATGACTATCGGATGGTCTAACAAGAGGGAAAATATAAATAAAAGCTATTAAAAAAAAGCATAAAACGATAAAGCTATTAAATATAATATACATTGTAAAGTTTTCCCCCTTTTTCGCTCCTTCCTTAAACCAAATAGGTAAATTAACATGGATTCCATCATCAGTTCGTCTTCGTCCTCGAGTTTTGAGTTTCAATATAGGCACTTTTAGTGACACTAAGCGAGCAAAATAATCGTCAATGTTGACACATAAACATGAACATATCAAGATACGTACTTTATTTAATCTATAAAAGTGTACGTACATTTTCATAATTCAACGCTACCTTGGAATATTGGTTCTGCAGCAACATTGAAATTTAAAAAAATAATAATAAATACATCTTCCTCCCTTTCAATAACCCTTTTGAATGCAAAATTGATCACATTCTGATGGACCACTCACAAT
Source organism: Adenanthera pavonina (assembly GCA_026686845.1). Lineage (NCBI taxonomy): Eukaryota > Viridiplantae > Streptophyta > Magnoliopsida > Fabales > Fabaceae > Adenanthera > Adenanthera pavonina. Next base: position 22,447,306 of record JAIVEN010000009.1, read on the forward strand.
CCCATGCGTTGCAATCCAGGATTATTGGCCTCCCACCACCTTCCGTCTCTGCAAGCATCATTCAACACACATCATCCACGTCATCTTTTTAGAAATATACAGGCGGATTAATTCAATTTCAATGCATTTGGGTGTGAGACTATAAAATAAAAACTTATCCGAAAAAAAGTCTCCAAAAGTATTTTTAACCTTTTTATTGTCATTAAATTTGATTGCACGTCGAGCCAAATCATTAGAACTACGTGTCGTTGGTATTGTTATAATAATTTTTTATAAGACGGAAAAGATTGTCATAATAATTTTAACATGAGTAATTTCATTCCTTTTTAATTTAGGGAATGTTGTGTTGAAGTTTTCAGTATGAGAACAAGATTTAAAAAGGAAAAAAGTTCATTTCGATATATAAAAAGAATGAGCACATACAAAGGCATATTTTAGCACTGCAATAAACATTTCGTTGCTCAAAATAATATAAAATAACAATGGCATACCAGAAGGCGAAATCAGCACAAGGCATATGAGAATGCAAATAAAGAGATAGGTTCAAGAAACGCTAGCAGCCATTATGTGACAATTTCAATTCTGTCTGGTTTCTTTTGCGTGGCTTGATGGTTATACATGGATGAAGAACCTAAAATAGAATGCTAAGAATTGTAAGCCATTGAGATTTCTTAGATGGTTAAAGTAATTATAATTCCTTAAATGGCTAAAGTGATTATACTTTCCTCTAAGCGCGTTTGTTCAGTATGAACCCATATCTTTTCTTATGAACTTCTTTTGGAGATTTCTTGAAAAAATAAATAATTTCAGTGCGATTTTAATTATTTGTTTCATTAAAAAAAATTCTTTTCTTGGATATATGAAAAAGAAAAGATGGCAAATGGCTCGATTATTGGTAATGGTACAAGGCACGATTGTAGCGCACTTAAACCAAAAAAAGAAAATTGAGATAAAATATCTTTTTTATAAAAAGGTTTCGAAAATAAACTGAAAAAAGAATATTAAATTAATGAAACGATTTTTTCATGTTAATATTATGCTTTGTGTGCGTACCTACGTCACAAATGGTAGATTGCCTGTCATTTGGCAATTTACGTTGCTTCTAGACTAATCCTCTCATTCAAGCCCAGCCCCACGCCCCAACACCCCCCCCCCCTCCCCCCCCAAAAAAAAAAAAAAGAAGAAGAAGATCCTCTCATTTTGTCTCATTCGTATTATTGACTATATTATGAGTTTGTTGAATCCAAATCATATGAGTTAAACATAGCCTACAGTATTCAGATTATTCGGCCCAAGGAAAAGAAAAAACCGTGACAGCCTTATCTTTTATAATTATGAAAAAAAATACCATAATTATATTGTTTTAAATATCAAACCTTAACCCTTATTCGTCAAAACTTCATATGGGGATTAACTAAATTAAAACTTCCATAATATAAGTAACCAAAATTATATTGGAAAAATCACTATTAAATTTCAAAATATAACAATATTTATTTGAAGGTCTCAATGCTAAAAAATATTACATTTAAGTCCCATGTCCTAAAACATAAGTATAAAAAATTTTATTATTGAATATAAAGTTATAGAGTATGAGTATAAAATATTATAGTATAATTTTATACTCAATATTAAAATTTTTTATATTTATTTTCTATGAATTTATACTTATTTTGACTATATGACTTAAATGTAATATTTTGTAGTGCTAAAATTTTTTAATGAATATTTTTATATTTTGAGATTTAATAGTGATTTTTCTAATTATAATATTTCAATCTTCACCTGTTTGAAGGCCCATAATAGTGTGAGACTACTTGGAGGAATATGGAATGGGCTGGGTCTGATAAGAGCCCAATGAAAGGCATAAAATTATTTCAGAAAAGAAAAGCAAAAGGGCAAATCAGTTGTTGGGGAGAAGAATTGGGCTGAATCAGTGAAGGGGGTGGACTTCCTCTTCAATCCAACCGTTCATGTAATCTACGGTTAAGAAAGCATCATATATCCTATTTATTAAAACAACGTTGTTTTGCATCAGCCAGAGCAAATCTCAGCCCTCCATTTCCCACCTGAAAACCCCTCACTCCTATAACCGCGTGCTTTAGGAGTTTCTTCCCACATTCTACCCTCTTCCATTCTTTCCTTGTGCCGGCAAGAAACCAAAACCAAGTCTTACGTACCCTTCATTTAGAATAAAGGGAAAATATGAATATGAGATAATTAGGGGGAAAAACATGGATAAATATAGATGAAGGATTAGTCTGCACTCATTCTTGTTTTATTTTATAGTTTTTTCTTTTCCTGTTTTTCCCTCAATCCAAAAATATTAGTACTTGTTCATATGGGCATAACAAAGAATACTAAACGAGCAACAAAACAATAGTCAATATAGACACATAAATATATCAAGACGCACTTTATTTTATTTATAAATTTTTGTGTACAAGTTGATAATTAATGCAACCCAGGAATTATTATTGGTTTTGCAGCAACATTGATATTGAGAAGAATGGTAAACACATCTTCCTCCCTTTCGATAACCCTTCTGAATGCAAAATTGATCACATTCCGAAGGCCCAACACATTCCCAAGCATTGCAGTACAGGTACATAGATCTCCCACCACCTTCTGCCTCTGCATGGATTATTTATCACACATATCCACGTCATGTTTTTTGAAATTTAAAGGCAGATTAATTCAATGCATTTTGGTGTGAGATCCTTAGAAAAAAAAACTAAACCGAACATCATATTATTAATTAACTTACTAAACCCATAAACTTCGAGTAAAAATAATGTAAATTCAAAGTTATCTGTTACATAGATATATCCTAAATGACATTGGAATATCAACTAATATTTATATATTTCATCCTTCAATTTTAACTCGTTCTCTATGTACATCCCACATGGTTTGAAATATTTACTTTTCATAACATTGAAAGTTTTATTTCAAAAGAAAATAAAATAATGAAGAACGAGCATATACATAACATAAGCATAATTTATCACTGCAATAAAAAGACATTTCGTTGCTCAAAATAATATAAAATAATAATGATTTACCTGAAGCCAGAATCAGCACAAGGCATATGAGAATGCCAATAAAGAAGTAGGTTTGAGAAACCCTAGTAGCTGCCATTACGTACCAACTTCAGTTCTCCAGCTCTGATTTATATTGCGTAAGTTGATGGCTATATATATATATATATATTTATAGACACACATGCATAGATGAAGAAGCTAAAATAGAACGCTATGACTAGCAAGGCATTAACATTTTTTATATGGTTAAAGTGAAGCGATTAAAATCCCATAGTTGGTTAAAGTGATTTATACATTTCCTTTAAGCTCATTTGTTCAGTTTGAAAGTCATTTCTTTATGTGTGTAGCCAAAAAACAGTCATTAATTAACATTTCTTTTGGATGATTTTTTAATAAATAATTTTATAACAATTTTAATTATTTGCTTCATTAAAAAATTTTATTTTCTTGGATAATATGCATTAAGAAAAGGTACGCAAATGGGATCGATTATAAGTAATGATAGTGGCAGATAAATTTTGGACCTACTTGGTACGCGGTGCAAAGCTTAATTTTAGCCCCAAAAATAAAAAGAAAATTGAGACAAAATAGATTTTTTAATTATTTAAGTTTTAAAAAGAACTTTAAAAACATTAACGGAGCGAAAAGATTTTGTCACGCTAATATTATGCTATAATTTGTTTGCATTCCTCCGTCGCAAACCGTAGATTGTCTGTCATTTAGGCACTTTACATTTTTTCTAGTACTAATCTTCTTATTTTGTCTCTTTCTTATTAATGGCTATTATTGTCTCTTCACGCTTTAACCATTCACTTTCTTTATTTTTATTACACACAGCAATTGAATGTCACAGGAAGATTTCAATCTTTTTTTTTTTTTTGTAAAACCAAATACACTACTGCACAAAAGACTTTTAAGGACGGTTAAAAAGGACTTTCGAGGACGGTTCTTTTACAGTGATAGATTTGACAGTGGTAGAAAGTGAGACTTTTAAGGACGGTTCTTAACTGTCCTAAAAATTGATATTCCAAAATGGTTATTATAGATCCCGTCCTTAAAAAACTAAGAAAATAAAATATTAAATAAACTTTCAAGGACGGTTATTACTGTAACTGTCCTTGAATATATTAATTTTAAGGACGGTCATTTATATAACCGTCCTTAAAATTAATATATTCAAGGACGGTTACAGTAATAACCGTCCTTAATATCCTGTAAATCTTTTTTTATAATATATAAATTTGATTAAAAACACCCATCCTGTGAACACATTCATCCAAAATACCAAAATATATACATATCCAATGTAGATCCATCCATCCAACACCTAAACTACTTTACACGACCATTAACTCTCTAAAAGCTATCTTTAATAGTTACAGATATCCAACAAAAGTTCATGGATATTTGGACCAAAAGAGATAAAACTCAGCATCAAAGTTCACTAAAATACAATTCAGTTAGTGGCAAGTCTCAAAAGTTAATATTAGAAGAAACTGAAAACTAACCCACATGTGCAATGCCTTTAACCTTTAAAGTGATGTTTTCTCTAGAAAATAGTTTTCCCAACGGCTACAAATGTCATTAATTTCCTCATCAGAAAAAGGCTCCGTACAAGTGAATTTCTGCAAGTTCAATGCATATGAAAATATGAGTAACTCATAAAGAAACATGACCAACTTCAAGACTCTATGAAATTTCATTTGTTACCTCTTTGAATGAATCAATAACGCCTAAAATGATAATATCAAACATATGTTGAAGATAAGCTAATTAAGGTCAGTAATCTATCAAACCGTATAAATTATAAAATTCAATTTTCTCATGTACGTATATTTAAAGAATCAAATAAGATAAATAACAAACTTAGCAAAATCACCTGTACTATTTCAATTTTTTCACGTAGGGATATTCTCCCATATCCCTTCATCATGATCATCTCGTGTGGCATGTACTTCATCTACTTCATCTTCTTCATTCAATTTAGGTAGTCTTGATAAGAAAGGAGGAGTGTCACAAATATCAAAATTTGATTCATCCTTCTCATCACTAGTAGTTATCCTTTTCCCTTGGAGAACCACAGACCACCTTTCATTAGCTGGATCAGTGATATAAAATACTTGCTTCGCTTGGAATGCCATGATAAAGGGCTCATCCTTATAACCCACCCTATTAACATCCACTAATGTAAATCCTAAATCATCTATTTGGACACCATTATTACTATCAACCCATTTACATTTGAAAACAGGCACTTTGAATTTCATATAGTTAACCTCCCAAATGTCTTCAATAACCCCAAAATATGATATGGCTGCCATAACAGGGTTTTTATCTTTTGAACTAGAAAAATGCATTGATTCAGCCACTATCATAACCCCACTATTTTGCATAGTGCTCTTATCATCCTGGGCCTTTGTATAGAAGGAATATCCATTAATGTCATATCCACTCCAACATATGACCTCAAATTGAGGCCCATTGGCTAACCATTTTAATGTATCAGAGACATTATCATCATTCATAACCTGTTCATTGAACCATGATCTGAATGTCCTATTGTGCTCATTCACCAACCATTTATCTTTTTTTCGAGGATTTTTAGTCCTTATAATGCTTTTATGTGTGGTTAAGTAAGGTTGAACTTCATCAGTGTTATTCAAGATGTATAGATGTGCTTGTAGTACTTCTTCACGGCCCATGGGTATCACTTTTACTCCCTTCGTACCCTTACCTGCACCTCTTCCCTCATGGCGAGGCTTAGGAAGTCCAATAGCTTCTGCTTCTGACAAGTATTCTGTACAAAACTCAACAACTTCTTCAGCAACATATCTCTCAACAATAGATGCCTCAGGCCAGTGTGGATTCTTAACATACCCTTTTAGGATTTTCATATATCGCTCAAATGGGTACGTCCATCGCAGATAAGCAGGGCCACACAACCTTATTTCCCCTCACTAGATGGACAATTAAATGCACCATTATGTCAAAAAATGAAGGTGGGAAGTACATTTCAAGTTGGCACAAGATAATGGCAGCATCATTTTCTAATTGATCCAATTTCTGAGGGTCAATAACTTTGCTACATATAGCATTGAAAAAGAAGCATAGTCTGGTTATAGTGTCTCTCAATTTTTTTGGTAAAATGTTCCGAATAGCCACAGGTAGTAGTTGTTGCATCAAGACATGGCAATCATGAGACTTTAAGCCTACTAATTTAAGATCTTTCATTGACACAAGCCTTTTAACATTGGAAGAATATCCTTGGGGCACTTTGACACCACGTAAACACTCACAAAAACTTTGTCTCTCATTTCTGGACAATGTTTGACAAGCTGGGGGCACATAATTCCTCCTACCTCCTTCTTGCAGAGCTAACTCTACTCGTATTCCCATTTCAACCATATCCCGTCTAGCATTCGTACCATCCTTAGTCTTTCCTTGTATGTTGACAAGCGTTCCAATAAGACTATCACACACGTTTTTCTCCACATGCATGACATCAATACTGTGCCTAACCTCAAGACTCTGCCAATATGGAAGCTCAAAGAAGATGGACCTCTTTCTCCATAATTTTTTTTTCAATTGTAAGCTTTTGAGTCTTACCGAAGACAACATTGATGTCTTTCACCTGTTGATAAATTTGCTCTATAGTTAAAACTTTTGGAGCATTTTGATCTTCTTGTAAGCCATTGAAAGCTTTTTTTAATCTACGATATGGATGGTTTCGTCTAAGAAATCTCCGGTGGCCAAGATAGACTGTCTTCCTTCCAAATTGAAGTTGTTTGTAGCATGTTCCTTCTTGACATATAAGGCATGCTGTATGCCCCTTAACACTGTATCCAGACAAATTTCCATATGCTGGAAAGTCATTTATTGTGCAGAAGATCATGGCACGCATCCTAAAAGACTCTTTGTGATACGCATCAAACACATCTACACCTTTCTCCCACAGCATTTTCAAATCTTCAATTAAAGGTCTCAAGTAAACATCTATGTCATTTCCTGGCTGTTTTGGGCCCGAAATCATCATAGACAACATGATGTACTTACGTTTCATGCAGAGCCAAGAAGGTAGGTTGTAAATCACCAACAAAACTGGCCATGAACTATGTTTACTGCTAAGGTTACCATAAGGGTTCATTCCATCAGTACAAAGTGCAAGCCTAAGGTTTCTTGCCTCATTGCCAAACTTAGGAAACAATAGATCGACTTTTTTCCATTGAGGAGAATCAGCCGGGTGTCGGAGCTTTCCATCAGTTATCCTCTCATCAGCATGCCATCTCAAGTTCTTTGCATCTCTTGCATTAGCAAACAAGCGCTTGAACCTTGGTATTATTAGAAGATACCATAACACCTTCGCAGGAGGGCCCTTAGTGATCTCATCACAACTAGTGCCATCATTGTCCTTTACTTTGTAGCGTGATGCCCCACATTTCGGACACACATGCAACCATTCATACTCATTTCTATACAAAATGCAGTCATTAGGGCAAGCATGCATCTTTTTATACTCCATACCCATCGGGCACAAGATTTTCTTTGCCTCATAGTTACGATCTGGTAGTTCATTATCTTCTGGAAGCATAATCTTCAACAATGCTAGTAAATCCGTAAAACTCTTATCACTCAACCCATTTTTTGCTTTTAAGTTGAACAATCTCAACACAGCTAATAGTCGTGTAAATTTAGTCCACCCTGGGTACAAAGGCTTCTCTGCATCACTGCATAGGGTATCATATATATTTACTCGGTCAAAGGCCTCTAGTCCAACATCACGAATCATGTCCTCTAATTGATCATCCATATCCACATCAACTTCTCCCGTTTGAGATATAATTGGCGTTTCTAATAATTCACCATGCCATATCCATTGCGTATACCTCTTGTTGAACCCGTCACAGAGTACATGCTCTCTTATTTGTGCAACACTCAGTCGCCTCTCATTCAAACAGTTGACACAAGGACAAAAAAACCTCCCATTGCTATTAGAAACATTTCTTTGCGCAAATGCTAGAAACTCCTCCACCCCATTCTCATATTCATCACTTGTTCGTCGAGCATTCATCCAACTACGATCCATGACTAATTTAAACAACCACCAATTAGTAGGAATGCAGCTCATTTGGAAAAAAAGATGTAACTTGACCCATTACCAACTAATTAGAAAATAGAATAATTAGGGACTAATTTAAAAGGATGTGAGAAAAACCTGTCATTACAATTTTATTAAATTGAGAGATACATGTAATTTCATTGACAAAGTGATACTTAATAGAAAATCCTACTGCCATACCCAACTTTTACCATAATGTAGCATCAATTGAGACCAATTACTACATACAACTACTATATGAACAAGTTTAACATGGAGAGAAATTACCTTGTTCTTGCCTCTACTAGAATGGTGTACAGTCTCAAGCAAATGGAATGTTTTCGAACCTGGTGCCCTACACACTGAAAGAAAGCAATGTCACAACTTCTTTGAAATTTAATGATAAAACATACTTTTAATTAATTTCCTTAATCGCGTGAAGTAATTAAAAGTGACTTTTATAATAAACTGATCTTTTAATTGATCTTGAATGGATTTGCGATATAACTGATCTTGACCTAAATTCAATTTTATATTACACAAAAAGGGAAATTTGAAAAGCAATGGGAAAAAATTTAAAAAAAAAAGAGAGAGAATTTTGGGAAAAAAAATCTCAAGCTAATTTCTTATTCATTGATGGGCCTAGTGTTACTCAAGTTTACAATAGAAAAAACAAGAAGGTAGTTTTTTTTTTCCTTTTTTGGTTTTTGTTTTTACCTAAACTTAGGATAGTTCAAAAGGAAGAATTAACACAAGAAATAGATCAAGAAACAATGGCTGACATGCTTCTTTCTCTTGTCCATTGTATATGGATTCATGGGCTTTCAATATGGGCAAGATAGTTAATCTTGAATTGAACATGACAAAAGTTGATCATTTGGGACTAGCTAGTGACATATCGATTGCATTCTTGGCAACAATTTGGTTGATCATTGTTCATGGTGATGAAGTATTAAAAAAATGTTTATTATATCATAAATCAAGGGAAAAACAATTCATGAAATGATTCTATAATTTTATTTTATATTTTACTTATTTTTCTGACTCCCCATAGAACCCACACCAGTTAAAGCACAATAAACCATGAAATGATTGGATATAATTAAGGGCTCTACATCATATGATAAATGAAGAAACTTTCAAAGAATTGACCTTCTTTATTTTATTTGAAACCGTGAAGCACTCATATATCTTACCCAAGGGACACTTAAAAAGATAGGAATTGATAATGAAAACGTGGCCCACCTCTTATTGAAAAACTGTGACATCCGGGCGCTGATGAGGGCGGGGAGTGATCGGCAGTGCAAGAAAAAGGGGTGAGATAAAAGTAATGAGGTATGGACAAGGAGCGGCTCCTGGCAGGCTTCTAAATGGGAGGGGCATATGAATGAATCGAATGCATACCAGAACGAGAGGGATCCAGAGACTGTATAGGTATGGGACTATACGGTTAATGATAGTTTAAAAGAATTGATAGGTACTACCTATACCAACAAGGTGCACCTACTTTTTGGTAGCCTATCCCCTAAGTACTCCTCAGTTAAGCGTGCTTGACTGGGAGCAATCTTGGGATGGGTGACCTCCTGGGAAGGAGGTATGTGTGAGTGAGGACAAAGCACCCTGAAAGGGCTTATGTTGGTTCGTGGGGACAGTCATCAATCCAGAAAAGCGGCCGGATGTTACAATTGGTATCAGAGACCAGCCTCTCTCAGTATGGTATGGTTCGGGGACGAACCAAGCAGAAGCTGGTGGGCATGTGACATCCGGGAGCTGATGAGGGCGGGGAGTGATCGGCAGTGCAAGAAAAAGGGGTGAGATAAAAGTAATGAGGCATGGACAAGGAGTGACTCCTAGCAGGCTTCTAAGCGGGAGGGGCATATGAATGAATCGAATGCATACCAGACCGAGAAGGATCTAGAGACTGTATAGGTATGGGACTATACAGTTAAGGATAGCTTAAAAGAATTGATAGGTACTATCTATACCAACAAGGTGCATCTACCTTTTCGGTAGCCTATCCCTTAAGTACTCCTCATTTAAGCATGCTTGACTGGGAGCAATCTTGGGATGGGTGACCTCCTGGGAAGGAGGTATGTGTGAGTGAGGACAAAGCACACCGAAAGGGCTTGTGTTGGTTTGTGGGGACAGTCATCAATCCCGAAAAGCAGCCGGATGTTACAATTTTGCTTGCAGGGATAGACGAGGTTGACGGCCAGAATATGTGTGCAAGATTGCATGAATGAGATTGATAATGAGGGAGCATGCATGAATGAATGCAGGGAGAGGCAGTGCATGACTGGAGAGAAGTGTTTATATATATCTCATATCCAAAGAGAAGCAAAAACTATTCCAGGTGGCCGAAAAGATGGAGCAGGGCAATGGAGGAATAGAGCGAGAAGCTGATGGGTATGGCATGCAAGATGCTGGACGTGTTATCAGAAGCAATGGGGTTAGAGAAGGAGGCTCTTAAAGCATGTGTATATATACGCGGGTGTTAGCGTTTTCGGTTGGAAGGAGGCAAAAAATTGTAAAATCTGAACACTATGTATCATTATAATATATTAAAATATTATTATAAAATTATATGATAATTAAGAGGACGGTTCCATTAAAATTGTTCTCTTATGTATACTTAACAGGACAGTTCATCTGGCAACTGTCCTCTTAAATTCAAATTATCGTAACTTATTTACAAAAATGCCACCGGTCATATTTTATAGGACGGTTCCTACATAACCGTTCTTGTATGTCGTCCTAGAAAATTGAGACAAAATAGATTTTTTAATTATTTAAGTTTTAAAAAGAACTTTAAAAACATTAACGGAGCGAAAAGATTTTGTCACGCTAATATTATGCTATAATTTGTTTGCATTCCTACGTCGCTAACCGTAGATTGTCTGTCATTTAGGCACTTTACATTTTTTCTAGTACTAATCTTCTTATTTTGTCTCTTTCTTATTAATGGCTATTATTGTCTCTTCACGCTTTAACCATTCACTTTCTTTATTTTTATTACACACAGCAATTGAATGTCACAGGAAGATTTCAATCTTTTTTTTTTTTTGTAAAACCAAATAGTTTTGCGCCAAAAAGTCTCAATCAATTAAGGTCAAAATTAAAGTCCTCAACTCTTTTCCTATGCCATTCAAATTATTTTCAAATTCTACTAGCGTACCAAACGAGCCCTAATTTAATAAGGTATATATATGATAAAAAACTTAAAAGTTAGAGATGTAAGGAGTAGGGCCTTTTATGACGAGTGTAAAAAGTAATTGCGTAAGTGTAGAGATAGAATAATGATATTGGTAGTGTGTATTACTTTTGGTTATGATATCGGATATAGAATCTGAGTATATAATTTGTGTGACTTTGAATAAAAATGGATCAAATTAAAAAGGGCAAAATTGTGGAAAATATTTTGTCCTACTGGTATTATGCTTTGTCTTCAATTCCTGCGTCTCATATTACCAAGCATTTGTCATTAGGCCTTTTGATTCCGTCTCTTTCAGATTTTGTATATTATATACTTCCATTGTTTTCAGGAAGCCAAAAATACTCTGATTTGTATGTACAATATTTCTTTCTCTTTTTTTTTTTTGGTTGAAAAAAGGGCGGTGGTGGGGTGGGGGTGGAGGGGCTATGTGTACAATATTTCAAATATATGTTAAAAGTAATGAGTATAATAAAGTTGCATACTAGAAAGTCCATTTCACTGAACCGGTAAAATCTAAAACACATTCAATTTCATTTGGTAAAATAAATTGCGTCCATATATGAAACAACATTTATAGTTATTAAATTATCTCTCACTGTGTATTAATTACGTACCAACAAGGATCGATCTTTAATCATGTTGAGTTATAATGATGATTAATGGACAATCTCTTAATTTTTTTTTTGGGCCAACTCTTAGTTTTTATATTATAGTTGAAATGCTGATAATAATAGTAACTCTACATTATTTGCTTATTCTAATTCTAAAGTGTAGATATATTATACGGGACGTCAAATGCTTTATTTGCCTTTTTCTCTCATTGTGGTTTTCTGATTATCCTTCTCACTCTATAATCTATATATTGAAATTTGAAATAACTTGGCATCTTAGGAAATCTGAAAGAAAAAATATTAGCTTTCATTGCATGACTAAACTGAATTAGATTCCCCGCGTTTATGTATTCATAGATTTGGACTGAGAAAATACGACTCTGTGTATAAGGGATTCAAATCTATGATCATACTCATTCACCATTTTTTAGATATCTCATACATATTAATGCGCCATATACATTTGCTTTTGTGAATGTAGGGAACACCAACTAAAGACTATCGAATGGTCTAACAAGATGCTAAATATTTAAAACTATTAAAAAGCATTAAAAATAATAAAAAATATTAAATAATAATTACAAGACTATGTTATACATTGTAAAGTTTTTTTTTTTGGCCCCTTTTTCACTCCTTCCCTAATTAACATGGATTTCATCATCAGTTCGTGTTCGTCCTCAAGTTTTAAGTTTTAATATAGGCATTGTGAACAACAATAATCGAGCAAAATAATAGTCAATATAGACACAAATATATCAAGACTCACTTTATTTTATTTATAATATTTTGAGTACATGTTCATATAGCTCAACGCAACACAGGATTATTGGTTGTGCAGCAACATTGAAAGTGAAAAAAATAGTAAATGCATCTTCCTCCCTTCGAATAACCCTTATTAATGCAAAATTGATCACATTCTGATGGACCATCACAATCCCATCCATCGCAGTCCAGGTTTGCCTCTGCATGCATTATTCAACGCACATCATTAATCCACATCATCTTTTTTGAAATTTTCAGGCAGATTAATTCAAAATTATTTTTATCCTTTTTGTTGTCATAAAAGAAATAATCTCGAAAAGTATTTTTCATCCTTTTTTTTATCTTAAAATTTTTTTTATGGATATACAACATGACTATCATTGAACTCGATTAATTCAGGTTGAACCAAACTATTAGAACTTGTGTTGTTGGTATAGTCATAAGAATTTTAACATGAGTAATTTCCTTTTTTTTAATTTAGGGAATGTTTATTGAAGTTTTTAGTATGAGAGCAAAATAAAACTATTAATTAACTTAATAAACCCATAAACTTTGAGTCAAAATAATGTAAATTTCAAAGTTTATGTGTTTTATAGATATATCCTAAATGACATAAGAATGTCTACTAATGCTTATATTTCAGACTTCGATTTTCACTCGTTCTGAAAGTATTTTCCATTTGTTTTGAAATATTTTCATGACATCGAAAGTTAGATGTAAGAAGGAAAGAAAAAAACTTCATTTAGATAAATAAAAAATTGAGCATATGCAAATGCATATTTTACCACTCAAATAAACAAACATTTCTTAGCTCAAAAAAAATATAAAAATAAGAATGATTTACCTGAAGGCGAAACCAGCACAAGGCATAAGAGAATGGCAATAAAGAGATAGGAGTGGCAAGCCCTAGCATCCATTACGTGACAACTTCAATTCTTAATTTCTGATTTCTATTGAGTTAATTGATGGACATACATATATACATTGATGGAGAAGCTAAAGTAGAACACTATGACTTTTAAGCCATTAAAATTCCTTATATGGTTAAAGTTATTATAATTCCTTGAGTGGTTAAAGTGATTATACATTTCCTTTAAGCTCGTTTGTTCAGTATGAACCCCCAATATTTATTTTTTGTTGAATTTCTTTTGAATGATTTTTTTTAATTATATAATTTCATGGAAATTTTAATTATTTGCTTCATTAAAAAATTCTTTTATTTGGACTGTATGGGAAAAAAAAAAGGTCCAAATGGGTCGATTATTAGTGATGACAGTGGTAGATAAATTTAGGTTGGACATGGAATAAGAAGAAGATTGAGATGAAATAGATTCTTTATTTATTCTAAAAAGGGTTATGAAAATGAACTGAAAAAGAACATTAAATTAATGAAAAGATTTTCCTATGCTAATATTATGCTTTGTGTGCATTCATACCCCACATATGGTAGATTGACTGTCAATGGGCAATTTACGTTCTATCCCGTACTAATCCTCTTATTTCGTCTCTTTCTTATTATTGGCTTTTATAATGAGTTCGTAGAATCCAAATGATCATATATATGACCTAACCATAACAGCCTATACTCTATTACCGCATAGATATAATTGGATTATTCGGACGAAAAAAAAAGAAAGAAAAACATAGCAGCCTTAACTTTACTATCACCGCATAGATGCAATTGAGAAAAAATAACAATTATATTATTTTAAATATCACAGCATAAAATTAAGTCATTAAAGTTTGAAGCTTTGTAAAGGCATTGACTGAATTAAAACTTGTATGATATCAGAGAAAACATTATATTTTTTTTGGCAAACGAAAAAATTATATTTTAATTTTCACTTTTTTAAAGGCCAATAATGGGTGTGATAGGAAGGTGGAGATTGAAAAACAAGTGGATTATATATAATTTATGTTTAATTTTAACGGTTGTAAAGATTTAAAATTACTTTAATTATAATTATATATTTTTCACCAAAAATTATAATTATAAGATTAATAATTATATTATATTATTAATGGGTTGTCTTTTAAATATGCTAAGTTGTTATTTTCTATTAACTTATTTAAGTGTCTTCATAATTAGTAAGTTTTTATCTACATTTTAAAAATTAAAGGACAAAATTGAAACATCCCTTAGAGTTAAGGAACTATAAGTATATTTTTGCCTATAATTTTAATTTTTATTTAGGAAGAGGCTTGTTTGAATTTAAAAATAGGGGGAAAATCTGTGTCATTTTCAAAAAATCTTAAACTATCTATACAATTTACTTTTATTTTTAAAATATATCTATGTAATATCTGAAAAATAAAAAAATATATCTATGTTTAAAAAATATTTTTTTAAAATAAAAAATCTGTGTAATTTCTGAAAAATTTAATAAAAGTTCAAATAATTTATTATTTTACCATCACGTATTTTCATTCATACACCCTCACACACACAATTACCCTTTTTTTTTTGGCTGAACATATTAAAAGAATAGGGTAAACAAGTGGGACATTTTATAAGTTTATTTCAACCATTTAAATTGGTTCGATTAGCTAGGCTGAAAAGTTCGTTTGCTAGTATATGCTTTTATTTTTCACTACAATTAGTACAAGAATTAACTCAACGAATCTTTCCTCTATAAAAACATTAGAAAACAAACAGTGAATCAAAATCAATTGAGTAATATACGTTTAAAGAAAAAATTATTTGTTATTTATAGTAAAATAGTTATGCTAATGAAAATTATGAGATAAATTATATATTTCCAAATGACAACAAATTGATGAAATAAAAAATATAAATGCATACAAATTTTTTTTTTATATTTAGAATATATTTATACTAAGAAAAACAATTACGGAGTCCTCCTACGAATTTTGTTTAAATAACATAAAAAACTTCTTCTAGATAAAAAAGTTAATATAACCCTTTAGTTAATATTGCTAAAATTTCAAAATATTTTATATTATTTTTAAAATTCATTCAAACCTCGCTTGAAACAAAATTCAAGTTACAATAATTACTTTTGAGTTTTGTTAAAATTACAAAGACATAACCTCTATTTTAAATATACACAAATAACATTTCTAAAAAAATAGAACAAACAAAGGGATGATAATTTCAAAAGAAAACTCAACCTTGAGCTTTGTTTATGGACAATATCCTCCATTAGGATGCTGTGGGCTCCTAGAGCTGGACAGGCTTAACTTCTTGTCAGCTTTGAGTTTTCTTGTTCAGAAAAAATTGTGTAAGTCTTTTCTTTAAGAATAAAAAAAAAACAAGTTTGTGTGATTTAACAAAATCTAACAAAAGTACATGCAATATATTTTGTATTTTTTATCCAAGATCAACACTGAATTGAAATAATGAAACAAATAGAGCATGCAAGCCTGTAAGTATATATCTCTCAACTAATTGAATAAAAAATATATAAAAGTCTTCCTTTCTGGCACATATGAAAACGAACTCCCATTCTAAACCTATATATAGATCACAGACAAGAAGGAAGTAATTATCCAATCCTCTATCGATCAATCAATTTGGTGTGACTGTGACGGTGAGTTTATCACCATGCTGTCATCATACACTTGCTTCCTATTGCTTCTTCTTCTTCTGGTGTTGGACTCCACTTTAGCTTCGGCAAACTCTGCTGATAACTACGGTCACAATGGTATTAATGGTGATGGTGATAAGGCATACAGTTCATCGGATGAAGGTGGTGATGATGCTGTCTTCACCCTGGAGGTACCAAAGTTGCATGAAACCACTCTGGAGAATCTGCTTTCGTTTGGTCACTACGGGAAAAGCTGTGCGCAGTTCGAATCGATTGTACACCGGAAAGTGAAGGAGTGAATTAAGAAGGATTCCACTCTTGCTGCCAGTCTCATGAGGTTGCACTTCCATGATTGCTCTATTAGGGTAAGCTCATTTTATTACTTGATTACTTCATTCTATGTTCCTTGCTTTCCAAATAATTTCCTAAATATTACAATGAATTTATATCGAGTGGAAAATATATTATGCCTTTTAAATAAACTTTCAACTTCAAGTTAAAGAATTGTGAATGGTAAAAATCGCATTGAAAAAACTTTCTTATATTTAGGACTTAACATGACTTGAATATGAATTGGTATTAACAAATAATGTATAGTTTTAAAACAAACTAAAATCACTCTTCTGTTAGATATGCTGACTTCCCAAGATGGGGGGTGAATTGAGAAGATTATAATTTTCTGTAAAATGTCAATAAAGTGAAGAAAGCAATAGTGACAGTAAAATAGAGTATAAATAAATAACAAGTAAAAGTAGTAATAGAGAAGGCAAGACACAGATGTTTATCCTGGTTCGGTCTCTCAATCTTGACCTACATCCAGTCCTCAAGCCACAACTTGAGATTTTCCACTATCTTGTAAGAATTCAATGAGCTTTTTGCAAATACCACAATACAGCTATGATGCTCTATTTTAGAGCTCACACTTTCTCTCTTTGCACTCTAACTAAGTGCTTCCTCAATCCTTTGTGATATCTCCTCACAAGAAAATATTTGTTTCAGATGAAGATATGATTGTTTACAATGGATAAACTCTCTTAATTAGAGTGTATATGAAAGTTGGAGTACAAAGAATGAAGCATGTGAGAGTAGGAGACTTTGAGTTGAAGATTTGACAGAGTTTCAGTATATACAAAGTTAAAATCGTTACTCACAACTTCAAATGATGTTATATTTATATATTTAGGTCTTAACTATACGTTAGAGATAAAATCTATCCGTTGGAGATGTTACGCAACGGTTACTCTGAAAAACTATCTGTTCACCAACCGCATTTAATGCTTCTGACATCCAAAGTTTGAATTTTGGTTGGCCAACAGACAAATTTCGCAGAAACCAAAGGTTAAAAACTTCAACGTTATATTTCAAAGTTCATCTATTGCAAAACAAAGTTCGAATTTTCATCATTGAGAAGTTTTTCTGTGTTTGGAACATACGAATTTTCAAGTTAAAAAATCTTCTAAAAAGTATGAACAGTAATTCCATTTTGCTACAGTGCCTTCGAAAGTCGAATTTTGATACCCAAAATTCATCTGTCAGTGGGCAGTTCAATAAGCCACAATAGTTCATCTATTCAAAATTCGCATTTTCAAAATGCAAAGTTCGTTTGTCAGAGAGGCCTCTTTTCAGACTTAATACAAAATTCAAATTTCTGAATTCTATAATTCGTATGTCAACATATCATTATAACAGACTCACAAGCTTTGTTTTTGAAATTCAAATTTTCATGTTCAAAGTTCGTCTGGCAGTGAGCCATTTTAATGCTCTTTCCAAACTCAGTTTTCAGATGAACTTTGACATATCCTCAGACAAATTTTTCATTTTTCATAAGTTGTATTTTGTCTGAAATTTAAATTTTTAAAAGTCAAAATTCGTCTGTCAGAGAAAGTTCTTTTCAGACAAGATTCAAAATTCGAATTTCTCAAGTCAAAGTTTGTCTATCAGAGAAGGCTCTTTTCATACTTGTTCATTTTCAATACGAAATTCGAATTTTCAAAGGCAAAGTTTGAATTTTTAAGATAGCATATCAATATAAATGTTTCAAACTTCGTCTGTTAGTGGGTGTTTTTCAAATATTACATGGATTAACATAGAATCACAGTTTTAAAATATCTTTTTGCCAATTCAAAGTGTTTTACTCAATTTGAACATGGTTCTAGATTCTACATCTATTCTTATGTTAGTTTTTCTTGAATTTCTCCACTTGAGATCATTTGTGCACCTTTGATATCTTCTCTCCAAGCTCTAGAAAGTTGGTTTAGAATCATCAAAATACTTGATTCAATATCTTCAACTATTTATTATGCTCACATCTAATTCATCCATTTACATGAATAAAAATTAATTCTTAATTTCAATTCAGTTAATCGAACTTGAATATAATGTGCAGCTTTGTGAAACTTATCTCATCATCATACATTGTTCACAATACAGTTTTAAATTTTACCTTGTTTTAAAATTCTATTTGATAAATACTTAGAAAAATTTTATAGTTAATTATATGGAACTTTGGTGAAAATGATTTAGATAAATAAAAAATGAAATGCCCAACAATAATGTGCTCACCAAATAATATTAATTTAAAGATCATTTTTAATAAATTTATCTGTCTGATCCATATATTCACCAATCTTTGCTATATATATCTGAGGTAGTTAAATTGCTATAATTCGTCTATATATAAAGTTGTCATCTCTACACTAATAATTAAAATTATTAGTACATAATGATTATCAAACAATTTTATGCTAGTTTCAAAATCATTATTTGAAAGTAAGAGACACGTGATATGCACGAGAAGGGATGTGATGCCTCTATTCTTTTGAACCATGAAACAAGCAAGAGAAAAGCAAATGTTCCAAAATGGTGTCGTGTGCTGACATTTTGACTCTAGCAACTTGAGATGCCACTGTCACATTGGGTGGTCCATATTGGTCGGTGCACTACAACCGGAAAGACGGATAGGTTTCGATTGCTCATGGAGCCGATACAGTACCAATGGGTCACGAAGATACTTTCTTGCTTGAATTTTTGCAATCCAAGGGTTTGAATATACTTGACTTGGTCATTCTCTCCGGTAATTAAATATGTATTAAATAAATAAATGAATAAATAAATCAAAGTTTTGTTTCATGTAGCTCACATGTGAGTTCACAATTCCTTCTTTTACATTGGATTTTAGATTGCAATTATAGTTGTTTGCTATGAATTTAATTGTCTGTTTTGGACATTATTAACCGATAATCTTAGTCAACAATGTTGCTAATTAAGAACAATGATATTCAAAAAGTAATGATACGATACGATACTAATTATATTATGGTCAAATTCGAAATCAGCCTAAACCCAATAAATATTTCAGTTGAAGTAAAGTATATAGATCCAAAATACCAAATGCTCAAAAGCATAAAATATATATATTTTTTATAACCAATATGTTTTAACTTTAATTTCATATATACAATATCGTATAATTTACATAGATATTATCTATTTTTTTAATTACACATTCTTTGAATTACTTAGACCTATTTAGGCTATTGTTTATTTTTGAAAACTACTCAAATTTGAAACTCCCTAAGAATTAAAAATCAAATTACACCGGCTTTTCTTCAGTTTAACTAAATTACATAAACCTTCCGTCTATTTTTTAAATATACAAACTTTCTCTAAAGGAAAAAAAAAATAAAAGATTACATTACATTGACCATCATGCAAAGTTTGTGTAATTTTTTTTATATCCGTAATTACGACAAAATTAATGAGTAGTTTGTACTAGTTTTATGTTTACCATGATTTTCAAAATAAAAAGATAGTCTCCCTAATTTTCCTTCATGTTCACCATGCGTTTGCTTCTAGGAGCTCATACTATTGGAAGAGCTTCATGTGGTTCCATCCAATACCGAATCTACAACTTCAAAGGAACTGGGAAATTAGACCCATCCATAGCTCCCAAGTACCTCAACTTCTTGCAAAGAAAATGTTGTGAGCTTCGAAATATGTTGATCTTGATGCTACCGCACCTACAACCTTTGATCCTATCTACTTCCTCAATCATAAGAGGAACATGGCACTATTAACCACAAGTCAACTCTTGTACTCTAATTCAAGAACCTCACCTCTTGTTTTTACATTGGTTGGGACAACCTCGTCACTTTTCGACCACCAATTCACTACCTCCATGGCAAAATTTGGAAATATTGGGGTGCTTACTGGGGATGATAAAGGAGAAATAAGAACTATGTAACAACCTTCATTATATTATCCTGAATTTAGTCTCTAGCTAATGAAGTATAAGTGATGATATGTGTAGGACCAAAGGAGACCAGGACAAAGGAAAAGCCAAAAACTGAAACAGAGGGGCTCCATGTAGCGACAAGACATAAGGTCACTGCGGCAGACAAGCTTGAATTACGTATGATTTTTTAGGCCGACAACACTCACACCATGGCAAACTTATCGGCTCTGCGATGAGAGTCCGGAAATTTGCTTAAATTAGAATTGTTCCAGATGACAAAGCAGAAAAGAAACAGAGGAGAGAATGAGGGAGCTACATTGGGAGTATTTTTGACCTCTGGGAGCTTCAATCTTAGTTGGTAAGTGATCATTGCTCCTCCCTCTCCATTTTTCTTTGGTTTTGAGTTGGATGTTTCGAATATGTAGTTGGGTTTTTGGTTTTGGCCAAAATCCACAAATTAAAATGGATGAAAGGTAATTAATGAGGTGTCATTTAGTGCTTATGATGCTTGAGTATGAGTTTTGGTTAGATTATGATAGATTTGAGTAGAACACTAGGCTAGAATTGCTTGAGGGAGTAGAAAATCCTAATTGTATGTGATAGGATAAGGTTTGGATAGTTGTTTGGGGTTTATTGGAACATGATTATGCTAATGGAATAATGAGTTAAGTATAATTGGTTGAGTTATAAATTTTAGTTAAGTTGTATATTATGTTAATTGGAGGTATTATGGTAATGTAGAGGTTATTTAGTTAACCGGAGGAATACAAGTTGTATTGGACAGTCCAAGAAGCTTGTGGAATCTATGTGTGGTTTTAACAATCTAAAGTAATCTAGTGTTTGTATTGTATGTATTATATGTTAGTATATATGTGTATATATGCATGTTTCTGTTCATACCACAATATTGATGTGTGTGTATGGTTTTTCTATATATCGTGGTATGCATATGACTAGACATTATAGTAGATGATGATGATGATTATGATGATGATGTGACATTACATGAGTCCATAGTATGACATTGAGAAACATGATGATGATGATGATGATGATGAATACATGATGATATGACATGTACATTACCACATGACATTGTGAGGAAAGGTGGATCGGGTGGTGGTGATGATATTTGATATGATATGATATAATATGATAAGATATGATATGGGTGAAATAGGGATAGGATCCCTATCACTAAATCTTCTCCTATGGATAGGAGAGAAAGGCGGCAGCGGACTGTTCCTTCCCTAAAATCACCACCAATTTGTAATGGTCAAGAGGAAGGAAAGCCACGATTCAAGCATTGGTATTATCTTTGGCCAGGTGAACTAGTGTAAAGTCACCCATATGAAATGTCCTATGATAACGCTAGCTCGTGGTTTGAGCTGTGTGCGAGGGAGACATGCATTCCCTTACATGTTGCATTCATGTGCACTGTTGTATGAGGTATATATATGTTGCTTGTAGTTGTCCCTGATTATTGAGACTTTGTCTCACAGCCCTTTCCCATGAACTAACATTTAAGGTGAAGGTTCTAGCACTAGTTCGAAAAAGACAAGGGAAGTATAGCCACTTCAGTGTTGAGAATATCGAAGTCACGGTAGTATATATGTATTTTCTATGTATATTGTGCTAAATAGGATAGTATAACTATCATTGATATAAGGATCATGATGATTGTAATTAGGATGGTGATATGATATGCATATGTATGATGATAGTGATTGACATTGAATGATGTGGTGTGATGTATGTATGTTTTGGTGTGTTTAGGAGTTAGAATGGTTATGTTCATGCTCAAAGGGAGTTTTTGAGCCCGGATGGTGTGTTTTGGGCATATAGCCCAATATGTAAATTTGGAGTTCAAGAGGGTCAAATCTCAAAAGAGTAGTTTCTTTGAGATGAAACCTCTTTGGACAAGTTAATTGAGTCAATTAGGACATGTATGAATGGTCCATAATGGTCAAATTGCCTTTGGTGGTAATTGGAGGTGAAAAGTTACAAATTTTGGTCAAAAAGTGGCCAAAACTGTGTCGGATGTCCAAAATCTCCATACGGGATTGGATTGAGGTGAAATTAGTATCTATGGATAGATTGAGACAAGATTGAATTATAAGAGTTAGAATCAGGTCAATCGAAGGTCAGAGGATAAAATTATGTATGTCAGAAGTTTGCCGAAAAATCAGCAATTTGCTTATATGAGAATTGATGCTGAGGCCACAATGCCAAGCACTACTGCTCGGCTGAGGCCGCGGCCCTAACACAATTCTAGCACATTTGTTGTTTTTCTGCTGCTCTAATGTTTTTGGAGTTAAAGTCGATGTGTTTTTGTCTAGTTTGGCTAGTTTTTTAAGTATTTGGTCAAGTTGGGAAGTGTATTGGAGTTTGGTGTTAAAAACTAGCTACAATTTTGTCAATACTTATTGATTTGTTTTGAGTTTCGTATGTTCAATTTGTTTTTATGTCTAATTCCTAGCTTAGATTTGTATTTGGATCTTGTTTTTTTTAATTATTCTCTTCTTTGCAGACTAAACCTTGAAACTATAATGTCAAATCTTCAAGCTACTTCGAGAAATTATTGAGCTCATCTAAACTTCTACTTGCTTATGTTTACCTTTTCTCACTTCAATGTAAACTAGTTGAGCATCTTATAGAGATGTTTCATTGATAAATGAGTGTAAGCAAATAATCCGTAAAACATCTGCACTTGTGCATCAATGCCTATCTATGTACATTAAATGATATAGACACGCACATTAACATCTCATGTAAGAAACTTTTCCTCTTAGTATTACTTATAATTATATTAATTAGTTGTTATACAACACCATTCGATAGCATTATTTATTATTTATGAATTTAGGATGACTATATATATACTTTCAACTTGTTGCTATCATATGTAAGTGGTGAAATCTTATCGTCTTCCATTTGATCATTTTATGGTTTTAGCCCATTTATATATCTTTTTTTTTTCATTTTTTAGCAAGGGGTCCCAAAGACCTATGTTTCTATATATATATGTTCGAATGATGATAACTTTGTTTGTGTCTATTTTTAACAATTCCAAGAGATATCATATGTTTGAAAAGGAAATATGCTTCCTTAAGAGCTATGAAGGAAATTCAAAAAATGATCTATTGGATAAACAAATATCCACTTGAAGAAACAAAAATAAAGGTAGAATTATCCTAGTTTTTCACCAAAATAATTTTGCATCTTGATTCATTAAATGCTGGAGCGATATGTCTTCTAAAGGGATTTTGAATTCTCGTTTGGAGAGTAAAAGCTCTTGAGTGATTTTTTGCATTGATGGTCGGGACTTTGGTGTAGGACACGAGCATGCCAATGCTATTGTGACTAAAAGAATCACTTGTTGTTTATCTTTCTGCAGAGGAAGAAGTAGACATGAGTCTAAAACATCTTTTAGCAATATGCTTTTAGAACTTGCATTCGACAAAGATGATATCAACTCTCTTGGATGCCTCCCAATGATTGTTTCTAGTGCTACCACTCCAAAACTATAAACATCACATCTTTCTGTCACCTTCAATGTGTATGCAAGCTCTACAATAGAATGAAAGTTATCAAATAAATTTATTGTTTCATGTTAATTTTATAAAATAAATTGAGCCAGATAATAGGGAAAGGAGGAAAAGTAAAAAATTTGACCTGGAGCAACATAACCATAAGTACCAACTAGAAGAGTTTGATTGGATGAATCAGGATCAAGGATTCTAGCTGTACCAAAGTCTGATACAAAAGCCTCCATCTTTGAGTTCAACAAAACATTGCTACTTGTTATGTCTTGATGGATAATTGCCAGAGCACAATCATGATGCAAGTAGGACAAAGCATGTGCTATTCCTTTAATAATGTTCACCCTCTTGCTCCAATCCAACATTATAGCTTCATCATAACTACTCAACACATAAAAAAGGCTTCCTCTTTCCATGTATTCATATATGAGAAACATGCATCGATTGTGCAAGCAAAAACCATGTAGTTTCACAATATTGCGATGTCGAATTTCAGTCAACATCTTGACTTCATTTTGAAAACTCTTTGCAAAAGATGGGACTTGAGATTCTTTTCCATGAAGTTTTTTCAAAGCTACAATTCTTCCATTCGGAAGTTGTAATAGGCACCAGTTCCAATACAATATTTGATATCAAAGTCCTCTGTTGCTTCAACGATGTCATCATATGCAATTTTGCCATCATAATTCCATATTGAAAACATATCTCCATTTTTTGTCACTCTTCCCACATTTTTGGTTTCCTCATCCATTTTGAAATATAGAGAACGGATGAAACCCATAATATACAGGATGGCAATAAAAATTATGATAGCAAGAATGATCTTCATGTAAGAGTTGGGTGTTTTATAGTTAGAACAAGAATGATTCCTTTTTGGACCAAGTAACTCTTTATTACCATTTATTATGACACGAGGAAAAGAGCAAAAAATTTCACTTGGGACGTGGCCACTGAGGAAATTATTTGAAAAGTTAACATATGACAATTGGACAAGTTCTATAGGTATGGTGCCCTTGATATTATTGTAGCTCAAGTCTATGTGAGTGTTTTTAGGATAAATGCATAACCTATATGGTATTTCTCCACTTATCTCATTGTAACTAAAGTTGCCAATTGTAAGATAATCACATTGAAGGCAGGGCAAGTTTCCATTTAGTTTGTTGTGTGAGAGATCCAGAGTTTCAAGATATGATAAATTTTCAATCTCTTGTGGTATGGGACCATATATCTTGTTGTTTGATAGATCTAACATATCCAAGAATTTTAACTTTGCAACTTTAGGATGTATGAAATCACTTATTTGATTTGAGTGAAGGGAAATATGACTCAAATGAGTTAGTCCATACAAAGAAAGAGGAATAGGACCAGAAATAGTGTTAGAACTCAAATCTAATTGTTTTAACTTTTTTAGTTTTCCAATTTGTTGGGGTATGAAACCAACGATTTGATTTTGGGAAAAATTAAGCACTTCTAATTTTTTTAAATTTAAAATAGAAGAAGGGATCTCACCTGTAAACAAGTTTGAGGACAAAGAAAGGTGAGTGAGATTGGTCAGATTACCCAAAATTGAAGGAATGACTCCAGCAAGTTTGTTTCCACTTAAATCCAGCACTTCTAATTGAGTGAGATTGTTAAATATGGTAGGTAGCCCCCCAGTAAAATTGTTATCTATTTTAGCTGGAATGGAACCTACATTCCCATCACACAATCTAAAACAAATTTCAAAGTGGAGTAACAAGACAAGAAATTTTATTGGAACTCAAATTCAAAGTGATTAAATTAGGTAGTTATAAAAATAATAATTCTATTTTGGGAAACATCTATCTCATACAATTTCGTGTAAAATTAAATTGAAGAAAAGGTCTTACTTGCAAATGCATTTGATGACAAATATAGATACTTGACATTGCTTATAAAACCCAAAGTTGGAAAAATGGCTCCACCAAACTTGTTTTCACTCAAAGATAACAATTCTAATTGAGTGAGGTTGGTAAGTGTGGCAGGTAACTCCCCTGCATGGTTGTTATTAAGCAAGTACAAATCAATGAGATTTTGAAGTAGAGGAATAGGACTACAAGAGCTAGAATGATACCTACCATTCCCATCACAGAATCAAAATCAAATTTAAAAGCAAAGTAATAGGACTAGAAATATTGTTAGAACTCAAATTCAAAGTGATTATTAAATCTGATAGTTATAAAACCAATACTTTTATTTTAAGGAAACATCCAGCTTTTATAATTTCATCTACAATTAAGTTGAAGAATGGATCATACCTGTAAATGCATTTGAGTCCAAAATTAGGTACTTGAGATTGCTCATATAACCGAAAGTTGAAGGAATGGCTCCACCAAACTTGTTTCTATCCAAATCCAAGTATAGTAGATGAGTGAGGTTGGCAAGTGTGGATGGTAACTCACCACTAAGATTGTTATTGTACAAGTCTAGAGTGATGAGATTTTGTAGAACTCCAATCTGAGTTGGAATGGTGCCTGTCAATCCCTTATTATTAAGATACAGAGTTTCTAGATTGGGAAATGCAGTGAAGGTAAGATCTCCAAGGCGAGGCTGATGTGGGGTCATGCGTGGTTCCCAAATCTCAATCTTAGTAATGCTTCCAACGCCTTCGCAACGTATTTCATCCCATTCACAAGGGTTTGAGAAGTTGTAGCTGCTATTCCACCATTTGCTCTGAAGCAGAGCACGTCTCTCCTCTCCTATGTCGAAGGCACTAGCATTATGGAACAAATTAACAGCATCCCATAACGATAATAGTAATACTATAACTACAGCCATTTTTGTAGTCATGGACATATTGTTGGAGTATGCCATCTTTAATTAGTTTATGGAAGTGATTACCAGATAAGTGTAGAGGTAGGTCTTTATAGGAAAAATTTGGCCCTACTAAAGGTAAATGACGAAGACTTATCGTTATCACTTGTTGAATAAGTTCCCCACCTTACAACTAAAACTTAATTATATTTATTCTTTATTTTCTTTCAAGCGTTTTACATCTTAGATTTCTTTTTTCCTTCACATTTTTTGTTGTATCTGCTACTTAATATGTATTATTAGGTATTATTACGTAATTTCAATTAAAAAAAAATACCTAGGCGTCCAAAAATCATACAAAAAGTTTACGGGTTCGTTATTATTAATATTCTATAACTGCTCTCGTCTCTCGCTTAAGGTCTTCTCAAATGTCACAAGGCCATCATACAAAAGTTCACGGATTTGAAAATAAGGGTTTTCTTTTTTATTTATTTATTTATTTTTTGGCGTACTATGATGCTTTAAATTTGACAAGAAAACTATACAACTTCATATTCTTTTATTTTTAATTATTCTTAAAGGAAAATGCTTATATGTTTTTCTTTATGCACTTTTCATATTATTTTTTAATTAAAAGTTAATATATAAAATATTTTTTTAATAAAATATCGATTTAGTCATTAATTATATATTAAAAGTGTTAATTTCTTCAATTTAAAAGATTTACATACTAAATTTTAAATAAAAAAAAATGAAAAACATATAAAAATGATATATAAGTATAGTCCATTCTAAAACATTTTAAACAAAAAAGTAAGCTTTTTAGCTGACGCCTTCAACGAAGTTTCGCAAGTTACTGTGGTTATTATAATAGTTTACTTATTATCATTGTTATTTTTGTATTATTCTTTCAAACGCTCAAAAAAGAAAATAAGAAATTTATTGTTAATGGTCTTTTTCTTCTGGGCCATCATTGTTAATGGTCTTTGTTAAAGTCTTCAATCTTAGAACTAGGCCCAATAATAGTGGACATAAAATTGCCAAGTGAGAGGAACCCGCAATTGCATAAAAGTCACATGCATTGATAAGTTGCTTTTTGATCTTCATCATTTAGTTTGACTAAATTTTTTTTCTTTTTTTTTTATTTTGGTAAATGACTAAATTATCTTAAAATTACATAACATTTTATCTTTAAAATATGTAGTTTGTTTTAATTTTAATTTTTTTCTAAAATGTCATTTATAAAAAGTTATATAAGAGTGGTTAATATAACATATTTTAGTGCAAATATGAAAATTGAGCTTAAAAGACTTGGCTTTTGTTGCAAAAGAGATTCACTTATCCTTAGAAAATAAAAGACGAATATCATTATAATTTTTTGTTTAGACAACTATTTAGCACTGGTACTACAAGCCATATTCAAACATTATCATACTCAATTGGGTAACTCTCTCAATGTATTTTTTTTCATTCACAAAGTTCATATCATTATAATTTTAATAACATCTACAAATTATCTATGTAATTTCTTTTTAGTACTATTTATAATTTATAATGAACAAACATTTACTTTTGATGTGTTTGACTTTGTCCCAAAAGAAAAAGAGGTGAACTTTCATACAAATAACTAACAATTAAATTTTTGAAACTGGCGTTAAGCAAATTGATTGACCATACATTTAAATATATTCATGTGTTAATTCTTAGATCTCTCCATTTTTCCTTGTTCATTAATAAAATATTTAACTTCACGCCAAAAATATATTTAATTTAATCAAATTTCTTTTTCATATCTGGACATTAATCAAAGCCAACTTAGTGTGGGCGTAATTCAAATAAGAGCAACTCCATTGAACCAAGTTATCACTTTTTTTTTTCTTTTAACCAACACCAAGTTATAATGATTTTAAAAATTAATAAGTTTAAGCTTGGTAGATTAAAAATATTTTTAGAGGAATGAAAATAATATTTTAAATAAAGATGAAGTTAAATCTGACTATTTAAATTTACGTTTCGTATTACATGGAAAGAAACTTGGATGCCTTTATATATATATTTGATGTTAGTAAAGAAAAAATTGTATAACAGTAGACATGATTCAATGAAATGTGGTAAAATGACTAAAGCGATCAAATGGTCAAAATTATGAAAAGTAAACTTTGGTTTTCAGCATAAAATAACAAGAAAAGCTATAGTTGATGACTTGGAGTTGGGGTTATTTAAACTTTTATACCAAAGGACTATACATTTTATAAGTTATTTTAAATGATCCACATCCAAAATAATAATAATAATAATAATAATAATAATAATAACTGCATGATAAATTTTCATTCCAGCACTTCAAGTTTCTTTTGGTAACGTTATCGCACTTCAAGTTAAAATTTAGGGTCATTGCTTTTTTAAAATAGCTAAAAATTTTAAAGTCCATGATATGAAAAATTACATTAATTTGGGACAAAATTAAATTATTTCCTTCCCATCTTCGACAGTAACTTTTTTTTGTTTCGTTCCTCCTTCAAAAGTGTGTTTGAATGAACAATGTCATATTAGGGAAAAAAAAAACAAAAGAGCAATGTCACAAAAAGTAAGGGAGAAAATAGATATTTAAAAACTCGAATCGGACTAGACCAACTAGTTTGTTTGACTAATTGAACCAAAAACTGGTGTCAAGTCCAGTTTGCTCATAAATCAAAACCAGCTATATTTAGAACCAATAAAAAACCGATCGAACTTATCACAAACCGGTACAAAACATGTTGAATCAGTCAGCTCTTTTTTTTTAATTTTAAGATAAAATAACATTATTTTTAGTACTAAGTAGCATTATTTTTTATATAAATTTTTTCTTTCTATATTATAATATTGTATAAGTATTATTATGATGCATAATTATTAATAATAATCAATTTATTTAACAAATAATATAAAAATAGAATATTAATTGACTATTTTGAATTCAAAATATAATTGTAAATAAATACTAATTTATTTATATTTTAATATTACATTATAAAACTTATTAATAATATTTTTAATTTCCTATATAATATAAAATTAAAAAATATTAAATATATTATCACTAATTTAATTCCAATTGAATCATGATTAAACTATTAAATTTTGAACTAACTTGACTGATTCAATATCTGGTTTAGTTTTTTAAACCTTAGATAAAATAAACTATTTTTAATAAAATATCAAACACGCTTTTGATTTCTCCTTCCCCCTCTCTCTTGTTGATTTCCTAATCAATCAATCTCAATGGTTCATTTTCCGATACTAAAGAGACATGATAAGCTCAAATTTTTTTTCCAAGAAACTTTGAAAGGATTCAAATTTTTTTATGTAATTGGATACACATGTAATATCTTGATGGCCCAAAAAAAAATGGAATATCTTAAATTTCAAAGATGCCTTATAGAATCACACTTGTTATATTATGGTGCACCAAATAAAACCGTTGGATAAAAAGAATGTTAATTTTTTTGTTTATTCCCATCATAAAATAAATTACCATAATTTTTATTAGTACATACATTATGATATGCCTTATGAGTATTTGTTTTAAGAAATGAGAGAAGTATTTAGTCACATATAAGAGTGGAGCCCAAAGGTCGCAAATTGACTTCTTTTTTATAAGGAATTCAAATAGAAGAGCTTGTAAAGATTGCAAAATGATCCCTAGTGAGAGTTTAACTTCACAACATAGAGTCTTGGTCTTTGATGTGCCGGTTAAGAGTCATAAACTGAAAAGTCAAAAAGTCTTAAATCCTAGGATCAAGTGGTGGCAACTAAAAAACGAGCAACAATTGACCTTTATAGGAAAAGTATTAGAGGAAGATAATTGGGACTTGCAAGGAAGTATTAACATTTTGTGGGATGAGATGACTAAAAGGATCAGAAATATTGCTAAAACAGTTTTGGGTGAATCCAAAGGTTTTGGACCTAGAGATAAAAAGTCTTGGTGGTGGAATGAGAGTGTACAAGAGAAGTTTAAACATAAAAAATAGTGTTTCAAATCCTTACACTTGTGCAATAACGAGAAAAATT
The DNA here is from genome assembly GCA_026686845.1 of Adenanthera pavonina. Classification (NCBI taxonomy): domain Eukaryota; kingdom Viridiplantae; phylum Streptophyta; class Magnoliopsida; order Fabales; family Fabaceae; genus Adenanthera; species Adenanthera pavonina. The sequence continues at coordinate 22,478,181 of JAIVEN010000009.1, forward strand.
GGAAGAGTTATCGCTTAGCTAGAAAGAAGACTAAGAAAGCAGTGAGTAAGGCTCGATCTAAAGCTTTTGAGAAGTTCTACCAAAATTTAGGAATGAAGATAGTGAATGCAAGATTTACAAAATCGCTAAGAATGGGGAAAGAAAGTCAAGAGATTTAGATCAAGTAAGATGCATTAAGGATGAGGAATGAAAAGTTTTAGTTACTGATAATGATATTAAAGAAAGATGGGAGAACTACTTTTATATGCTTTTTAATGATAGATTGTGTATGACTAGCAATATAGAATGTTTAATAACTTATGAAGATGAATTGAATTTGAGTTTCCATCATAGGATTCGGATTAGAGAGGTAAAAGAAGCTCTTAAAAGAATGGATAATGGTAAAGCTATTGGCCTCGATAGCATTCCTATTGGAGTTTGGAAGTGTTTAGGAGATAAACATGCTTTATGCCTAACTAAACTTTTTAATGAGATCTTAAGGTCAAAAAAAATACCAGAGGAATGGAGGAAGAGCACTTTGGTGCCCATATATAAGAACAAGAGAGATATTCAAAATTGTACTAATTATCAGGGGGATAAAACCTATGAATCATACCATGAAATTTTGGAAAAGAGTGATTAAATATAGACTAAGAAAAGAGTCTCATATTTTAGAAAACCAATTTGGATTCATACCAGGACGGTCTACAACAGAGGCTATTTATTTATTAAGGGGTTTGATTAAAAGATACCAGAGTAAAGAGAGAAACTTGCATATGGTTTTCATTGATTTAGAAAAAGCCTATGATATAGTACCAAGAGATGTATTGTGAAAAGTAATGAAGAAGAAAGGTATTCGTGTGGCTTATATTCGAGTCATAAAGGATATATATGAGGGGGCAACAACTAGTATAAGAACTCCTGAAGGTAAGACAAAGGACTTTCCTATAAGAATAGGTTTACATCAAGGATCTTCTTTGAGTCCTTACTTGTTTTATTTGGTTTTGGATGTTTTAATAGAACATATACAAGAGAAAATTCCTAAGTGTATACCTTTCACAGATGATATAGTCTTAATTAAGGATTTAAGAGAAGATGTCAATTTTAAACTTGAGTTATGGAGACATACTTTGGAATCAAAAGGCTTTCATTTGAGTATAAGTAAAACGGAATATATGCATTATCAATTTAAAAAGAGACAAGTTATAAATGATTTAGAGCTAAAAATTGGAGAGCAAACCATTCCAGAAGTGTCAAAGTTCAAGTATTTGAGATTGATTTTACAGATTGATAGTGAAATTGGTAGGAATGTTATGCATAGAATACAAGCTGAGTCGTTAAAGTGGAGAAAAGTTTTAGGAGTTATTTGTGACTATAAGGTACTTACTAAGCTTAAAGGGAAATTTTATCAAATTGCTATAAGGCCAGCGATGCTATATGATAGTGAATATTGGGCTTTGAAAGGGCAATAAGAGCATAAGATAAGAGTAGTAGAGAAGAGAACTTTGAGATGAATGTATGGTCATATAAGAATGGATAATGTAACAACCCTCATTACATTGTCCCTAACTCGGTCCCAAACTAACCAAGTGTTTTTGTCATTGTATGCAATACTAGAGGAAACTGGACGAAGGAAAGATTCAAGTGGAGAAGAAATGAGTTCTACACCGCGGTAAGAAGCAAGGTCGTCATGGCAAGAGTGAGCTCCAGAGATATTTTTTGGCTGAATATGGTGGCGCCATGGGGGCCTTACTTAAGGCTATGGCGGGAATCGAGATTTTTGTTTAAATTCAAATCATTTCAATTAGACAGAAAATAAAGAAACGGAGGGAGCGATAGAGAAGCAGCGAGGAGCTCTGTTAGGGTTTGCTATTTCTGGCCCTTGGAAGTGATTTTCAGCCTCTTGAATGTAATATCCCAAAATTTCACTGAATACTAAGTGATAGAAAAGGACATAATTGATGATAACATAAAATGTAGAAGGAAGTCACGAAAATAAATAGACACCATTTTACGTGAAATAGGGCAAAGAAATCATTTTTTTTTCTGTTGGACAGAAAAATATGAAAATTATATTTTTGCCTCTAAAAAATTTTAAAAATAACATCCATATCCCAAAAGTATTAAAAACTCCAGGGGAAAGGGTTGGAAAAATCTTGGGAAAAATTACACCTAATGACCCAAAAGTTTTAGAAATTATAATTTAATCCCGAGTCAAGGGCAATTTTGTTAATATGCAAAATAACTATCAAAACAAAGCCCTTAACAAGAGAAGTCCAATGGTATATGGCACTGAGGGTTAATATTCAATAATAAAGAAATAATCAGTGCCGAGTATCCAAAAGAAATAGTAAAATGATAAAGTCAACTGTGGACCCTACCGATAGTTAAAAAGAAATTGGGTCAGGATCTGGGCCATACATAGATATCATTTGTGATAAGATAATTATGGAAATATAAAAGTAAAATTAGAATAGTCCTGTAGCCCAAAAATACTAAATTAGTATAAAGATGGTTTTATCAGTATGGTTAAAAAGTACTCGGATTAAGATATATCTGGATCAGGAAAATTGATCAATTTTTGGACATTCTCTTCCCTCTCTTATGCATGAATTGCTGCAGCATATGAGGCAAAGAATATTTTATTATTTCTTGAGAAAACTTCTCAAAGAAGTATGTAATAAAGTAATTAAGGATTAGCAAAAAGTAACCATGATTAGTTACTTACTTAAGTATATAATTAACCACTTAAACCTTCTCTTTCCTCACTATTCATGCATGAACCAGCGGCCTAAAATAGAGCAAAAAAAATGCAAGAAAAGGGAGGAAGAAGGAAGAGGAAAAGGAAGAGGAATCAAAGGAAAAATGAAGCACAAATTGGTAAGCTTTATACAACAACCCTAAGCTTACTATCTATGGCTGTCAAAGCATGTTTGATGGTTTAGTTTGCTTCCTTTCCATCTTAGGGTTTTGGCCAAAAATTTGATTTAGCAATAGGAATGAGTTTTGAACCATTAAACTTAGGAAAAAGCATAGACTAGATACTAGAAGCATGAATCCATGGTTGGTTTGAAGTGATTTGAAGGAAATCTTTTCCAATCACTTAGCTCAGATTTTGACCAGAATAGGGGGAGTAATTAGAATTGGAATTTCATGATTTTGACCTCAAAAATGGATTTCCCGTGGTCCAAAACCTTAAAAATAAGTGTGTTGTACAAAGAAAGATCAAAGGAAAGCTAAGTAAAAAATTTGGGTTTTAGTGTTATGATATTGTATAATTCCGAAAAATCAATGGCTAAATTGGCTCAATGATGATATGATTAGGTTCAAGGAAGTGTTAGAAGACTCAAGAAAAGGCATACCAAGTTTGGAGAGCAAGGGAGCATCATAAGGTAGTTAATTTCACATACTAACATTATGTTATCATAGTTGTTTTCAATGTGCTTTATGCCTTGTCATATAATTGCAATGATATTTTGAGATAAATTATGTGTATTGGTTGAGTTGATTGAGAGGCATTGAGACCCCAGGATGTCCATTTTTCAAAATGAAACGCTGCTGAAAATTTTATGAATTCATATAACGCAAATGTGTTAATGTATTCAAAATGTGTTATCTTGATGTTTTCATGCTTAATGTGATGATGCGATGGCATGTTGGGTGTTAACTACTGAGATTCTTTGAATTTCACCCTCCCAAATATTAACCATGAATAGGTAGCAACAATGGCAAGACCACCAAGGAAGAGAAAGGAAAGGAGAAAGATTTTGGCCATTAACTTGATAATTCCAGCATTGGCCATGAGCTTTGACTTTTTGTGTAAATTTGTAAATGTGATGTTAAGTATGTTTCTTCAAGTTTTTATGATGCCTTACATCTTAGCTAAAGTATGGTATAGTATGAAAATGATATATGGCCATGTAAATATTTTATGGCTTTTGTTTGGCAAAGTATTAAGATATAAATGGTCAATTTGACCTATGTAGAGTAAATATGCCACTATTTGGACTTTTAATGTATAAAGTATGAATGATGTGTATGGTTTAAAAGTAGATAGGAAGAGCTATCCAATGGTCCAAAGAACACTCAGACTGGATATGTGTGCAATATTTGGCAGATTTTTATATTTAATCCCAATTAAAATGATTATTTTGCAGTTTTTGTATAAATTGTGAAATTTTACAGAGTTTTCTATACAGATTAGTACTATCATTGCTTTGACTTATATTTTTTCATGTAGACAAAGTTATAAGCTATCCCTAAAGACTTGAATCACATGCATACGATTTTTATTGATTTAGGTATGATTTTTTAAACTTTAATCGGAATAAATAAATTCGATTAAATGAATAGTATCTAAAGTTAGAAAAATTTTATTATGGCATTTATTGTGATTTAAGATCCCATTATGATATAAATGGACTTTAGAATGATTAAATAAATGAGAAATAGGCCCCCATAAGAGAGGTGTTACATTGAAGCTTGGATCTTAGTTGGTAAGTGATCTCTACTCGTAACTCTCTATTTTCTTCGATTTTAAGTTGGGTTTTCTCGATTCTATGTTGGGATCCTTGGCTTTGACCCAATCCTACCGATTCAAATGGATGAAATGGAGTTAATGGAGCGTGATTTTGTGTGTATGTTACTTGGGTGTGAGTTTTGAAGGGTATATGCATGATTTGAACTTAACCCTAGGTTATATTCGATTGAGGCTCTTGAGAATCCGAAGTGTATGTGATTGAGTAGTGTTTAAATGGTCCCTAAGAGCTTAATAATGCATAAAACTGGGGTTGAAACCTTGGGTTAGGCCTATTTGGTTGAATTGTGGTGCTTAGTCAAATGGTATATTGTGTTAACTGAAGTACTATGATATTGTTAAAGTTGTTGGCTAATTGGAGAAGACAAGTCATGGGATTGACGTTCAAGAAAACTTATGTAAGCGCGTGTGTGTGATATTGACAACCTAAGATAACCGAGTGTTTGTATTGTTTGTACTGTATATGTATATTATGTTGGTATATGTGTATATATGCATGTTTTTTGTTCATACCACGATATGGATATGTGTGTGTGTGTATGGTTTGTCTTTATATTATAGTATGCACATGGCTAGACACACAGGGTATGATGATTATGATGATGATTAGAGATGATGATGATGTGACATAACATGATGCATGCATAACATTGTGACACATGATGGTGATGATTATATGATGATATGATGTGACATTACCACATGACATTGTGAGGTATATGGTGATCGGGTGGTGGTAATGATATGATATGCAATGATATGATATGACATATGATAATGGAGGATAACAATGGGATCCTTGCCGCTAAATTGCCTCCTATGGCTAGGAGGAAAAGGTGCGCAGTGAACTGCACCTTCCCTAAATCACTGCCAATTCGTGGTGGGAAAGGGGAAGGAGAACCATGATCCGAACATTAGTGTTACCTTTGGCCAGCTACTCTAATCGGAGGTGAGCTTGGTGATGTCCCGGAATCAGTCTTCACAGACTGTTGGAAGAAAATCACCTATACGAAATATCTTGTTATGACAACAGCTTATGGTTCTAGCTATGTACGAAGGAGACATGCATTCCATTTCATATTGCATTCATGAGATTGTATGAGTTATATATATATGTGTGTGTGGTTGTCCTTGGTTACTGAGACATTATCTCACACCCCTTTCTCATAAACTAACATTCCAGGTGAAGGTTCTGGCACTAGTCTGGAGAAAGCAAGGGAGTAGCATACAAACGTGGGAATATCCAATCTATGTAGTATTTGTGTTATCTATGTATGTTATGCCTAGTAGGATAGTATATTGTAATAGATATGTGGATTCTGGATGGTTGTAATGTTGGTTGTTGTTGGTATGTTATGGATGAAGTTTTGTGTTGCTTTGCGGTGTAAGCATGGTTTAGGATGTTGAGACATCTGTATGGTAGTGTGTATGAGCCTAGAGTAGATTTGGGCCTTATTGGTGTGTTTTGAGCTTATAACCCATTTTGTCAGTTTAGGGTCAAAGGGTGTCAAATCTCTGAGGAGTGGTCCTTTGAGGTGAAACCTCTTTGGATAAATTGGTTAAGTGGTCTCAGACCCATGTGATTGGTCCCAAATGGTCAAATTGCCTTTGGTGGCAAATTGGAGTTGTGTGTTGTGAGTTTTGGTCAAAAAGTAGCTAAAACTGTGTCAGGTGTCCACAATCTCCATACGGAGTTGGATTGAAGTGAAATTGGTGTCTAAGGATAGATAGGGACAAGATTGACTTATAGAAGTTTGAATCAAGTCAATCAAAGGTTGAAGCATAGAGTTATACGCATCGAAAGTTCACCTCGGAGTATGAATTTTGCTGATGTTACATCAGCAGTGGGACACAGTGGTGCCAGGAAGGTAGGTCATGGCACCAGAGAGATAGTAGACGTAAGAGAAATAAAGGAGGGTTAGAGCCGCGGTGGTACTGTAGTGGCCACGGCTCCAGCCCAGTTTCTGGTGCCTTTTTGGATTTCATCCACTACTTTGATGTTTGGAAAGTAATTATGAGATGTTTAGATTATATGTGGTTAGTAATTTTAGAGCTTTTCATTAAGTTTGGAGGCGTTTTAGAGTAAGGTGTTACATTTTGGTATCAGAGCAATGGGTTTGAGCCATTGTTTCTGCTTGTGATAATACTTGGCACAACTTTAAATACATAGACTTATATATTCTCACTGCAACACTAGTCTAGAACCATGTAATTGAATGTGTTGTTGCTTGTGTAGAGGAAGAATGTCTCACAGAGGAAGGCAAAGTAACAGTGACCTAATGAGGCAAATGCATGAGATGTTGGCTAGCTTCAGTAATCAAGTAAATACTCAAAGGGAAATGTTGAACAGATTGCAAGAGAAGATGAATCGACAAGAACATGGTGATGTGAATGAAGAGGCTGGCATGTATATAGACTTGAATGCAGGAGAGGACGAGAATGAGATGGAGCTTGAGAAAGCCCCAAAAGTTGAAAGAAAGGGTATCTCCTCCCAGTTGAATGACTTCCAAAAGTTTAATCCCCCGGCTTTCGAAAGTATTATGGATGTTGCAGTGGCTGAGGAATGGATAGAATAATTAGAAAATATATTCAATGTGATGAGTTGCACCTCGGAGCAAAAGGTGCAACTGGCTGTGTTCAAGCTTGAAAAGAAAGCTAAGCGTTAGTGGAAAAGTGCCCTTCCAAGTGTGGAAGCGATGGGTACCCTGATTGTTAGCAAGGCTGACTTCCCAAGAGGGGGGGTGAATTGGGAAGATTGAAATTTTTCTGCACAAAGTGAAGCAAGTGAAGATATCACAGTATAATGAAAAACAACGTGTAAAACAGAGCAAGCAGAAAAGTAGAGATAAGGAGAAGAAAACTCAATGATTTATCCTGGTTCGGTCTCTCCACTTGACCTACATCCAGTCCCCAAGACACCTCTTGAGATTTATCCACTATCCAGCAAGAATTTCAACGGGCTTCTTGCTAAAGCCATAGTACACGAGTATGCTCTGTTTCTGAGCTCTCTCAAACTCTCTAAGCACTTTCTCTATGTGCTTCCCAATCCCCTTGTGAATACCCCTCACAAGTAAATCTATCTTCCAGATGAAGAGTAGATTGTTTACAAATGAATAACTCTCTTGAATAGAGTAGATATGAAGGTTTAAGTACAAATAATGAAGTTAGGAGGGTAAAAGCTTTTGAGATGAAGATTCAGCAGAAATTCGGTATATACAAGTTTGATTCATTACCTACAACTTCAAATGATGTTATATTTATAGTTTTAGTTCTCAAATATCCGTTAGAGACTAAATCTATCCGTTGGGGAAGTTATCCAACGGTTACTCTGAAAAACTATCCGTTCACCAACCGTATTTAATGTTTCTGACACACTGAAATTCGAATTTTGGTTGGCCAACAGACGAATTTTAAAGGAACCGAAGGTTAAAGCTTCCAACGTTAAAATACGAAGTTCGTCTGTCCATAGAGTGAAATTCGAATTTTGAAACTTATAAAATATTTTCACAATGTGACATACGAATTTTTAAGAAGAAAGTTTTTCTGTAAATCGTGAACAGTGTTTTCAATTTTCTACAGTACCCTCGAAATTCGAATTTTGGATGCCCAAAATTCGTCTGTCCATTGAACGTTCAAAGAGGCACAGTAGTTCACTTTCTTCGAAATTCAAATTTTGACATAGTGAAATTCATCTATCAGAGACCAGTTTTGAGACTTAAATCATTCTTGATCTCAGATGAACTTTATCAAACTTTCAGACGAATTTCTTCTATTTTCTCAAGTTTTGTTTTGTCTGAAATTCGAATTTTGAAAGAGTGAAATTCGAATGTCACAAAGAAGCTCTTTTCAGACTTATATGAAAATTCGAATGTTGCTAAGTCAAAGTTCGTCTGTCAGAGAACATTTTTCAAACTCAGTTTCTTCTTGATTTCAGATGAACTTTAACATAGTTTCAGACGAATTTCTTTGGTTTTCACAAATTGCATTTTGAAAGAGTGAAGTTCGTCTGTCACTAAAAGGCTTCTTTCGGACTTGATGAAAATTTAAATTTTGAAAGACCAAAATTCGTCTGACAGAGAGACACCTCTTCAGACTTATTCAGTTTTAGCTCGAAATTCGAATGTCCAAAGGCAAAGTTCGAATTTCCAACTTGACAGTTCAGTTAAACTTTCAAACTTCGTCTGTTTGTGAGTATTTTTCAAATGAGTAAAGATTTAACTTCAAATCAAGGTTTGAAAACATTTTTTCTTCAAATCAAAATCTTTTACCCAATCAAAACAAAGACTAAAGATCCTACAAAAGATCTAATAGCAAATACTCAGAAAATCTTCACTTGAAATTCTTTGATCTCCTTTTATATCTTTAATCCAAGCTCTTGAGTGTTGGTTTGGAATCATCAAAACTCTTGATTCAACATTCTCCCCCTTTTTAATGATGACAAAACAACTCACAAACTGGATTAGTACTTGGGTTTGCTTACACAAGCTCCCCCTCAACATATGCATTACAGTTCATAAGATATCATTTTCAACAGATTAAGTGAAGAGATTCAAAGCCCAAAACATTGCAACCAAGAACATAATTTACTTAATCAAATTGTTGCAATACATATTTCAATTTAAGATCAGTTCTTAAAACAACAAATAAGCAAATACAATTAAATAATTAACACTACATAAGATACAACAGGAAGATTCAGCCTAAGATCTAAAACAATCACTTCTTCTTTGGCTTAGTCTTCTTGCTGTATATCTTTCCTTTCCCAGATGACTCAGCAGATTTTTCAGCTTGCTTAGTCCCAGTTTCTTTTATCTTCTCCCCCTTTTTGGCATCATCAGAAAGCCCAACAAAGTCCATTGGAGGAGGTATCTGAGTGAGAGGAACAGCACGAAGAGGGACAGGAGCAAAAGGAATCTCTGGCTAAACTGGTGCAGGAGGCTCAGCAGGCTCTTCATCATCATCATCAGAGACCTCAAGCAGCACTTGCATTTCCTGCTTGGAAAGGGCTAGCTGAGCTCTCTGTTCCTCTGAAAGCCCATAAGCAGCAAGAGGAGGAGAGACTGGTTCAGGAGAAGGAAACATTTCTTCCAGCCTTCTCCTTTGAGCTAGCAGCAGAGCATTATGAGCAATGGCAAGATAATCAATAACAGGTACAATGCTCCTTTCCTCATTGCTTGCTCCTTCTTGCACAGAAGAGGTTGAAATGGCTGCAACCAGTCTTTCAACTTGCTCTGATTCTTGAATGGACAGAATTGAATCCGGAGCATCTTCTTGCATAGGCTCAAGAGGGCTTGATTCTTGAAGACCTTCTTCTTCAAATCCATAGTCCAAGGGTGGACCAGGACTTGCCCCATTGCTGGAGGCCTTTGGAGTGCCAGCTGGTTCAGTTTCTTGCAAACCAACATCAGGGACAGGTGAGTCCAACTCAAAAGGACTTAGAGGCACAGGAGATGGAGACAGAGTAGGCTCAGGAACACCAGGCTGAGGTGGAGCTGAAGTGGTAGGAATTGCATCTCTAATCTCTTCATAAGCATCAGCTACCACTTTCATATTCACAGCCAACTGATGGATCTGATCTTGCAGGTGAGCAAATTTGACATTTTGCTCATCCCTAATGCTGAGAATGAGTGTTAACAGACTGTCAAACAGCTCGGTGATCTTAGTTGGCTTGGCTCATGAGGAGGGAGTGGAAGGAGGGTAAGTATGCCTGGATGGAGATGGAATAGGCTGCTGAGGTACAGATCTGCCAGGAACCTCAGAGGTGCTTTCTTGTTGGAGGGATGTATCAGCAATAAAGAACAAGTCTTCAGATTTCCCTGCTCCCTTTCCAACCCAATGTCCTTCATCTCTTTCAATGCCCATCCTTTGCAATTCTTCTTCTTTGAAGGCCTCAGTGAGCTTCCCTTTCCCCTTTTCAATGTGTTGAATCCTAGCATGCTGCAGGATTCTTGAAATAATTGCTGCATAGGGGAGTGTGGAATCCTTCCTCTGATCCCTTGCCTTTATCATTCACTGGAGGATGATATGACCCATATTAATTAGCTTCCCACGAATGATAGTAATCATCACATGAGCCTCTGCCCTTGTTATCAAGTTGAAGCTGCCACCCTTATTGAATATGATCCTGGACACTATGTAGTGCAAGATCCTTACTTGTACACTTAGGTCTGTGGGCTTCAACAGATTTATTGTGGGCCTATTCTCCCTTCTTCTGAATAAGGTGTCCAAGATGGTGCTTTCTTTGTAATTCAGAAAGGAGCCGCCTTTCTCATCAGCTGTGCTAGCCTCATCCATATATCCAGAGGCTGTGATGTCAATTTTTAGCCCATCTTGACCTAGGAGTTTCAGCACCTCATTGATGGTTTCATCAGCAAGCCAAATGGTCCTTGATCTCAAGGTGACCTCCCATTTCCTTTTCTTGCTGTTATATTGAAGAGATGCATACCAAGTCTTCACTACCTCATCATCATATTTCTCATCAATTTCCAACAGATTTCTATATCTTATTAACCATATTGCAGCATCAAAGTTGTTGGTTATCAGAAATTGTTCCATATTTACACAGTGAGGTTTTATTACCTTCTTGCTGGAAAACTTGGTAGAATACTCTTCTTGAATCTCTGGAGTGCTCCACAATGGTAGTGTAGTCAATTCAAACTCTCCAGATTCAGTAGAGGAAGAGGAAGCCACAGCAGCAGTATCAGCCGAAGGAACTGCAGATTTTGAAGATGAGGGCCCAGCTATTGAGATGTGACCGTCCTTTTTGGCCGAGTTCCAGCTTGTCCTGTTCCAGGAATCTTCACTCTCGCCATTTCTCGGTTGAATGATGCAGAATGTGGCTGAGAATAGATTTAAGGGATGCGAAAGGAAGTTTAATCGGTGAGAAATGACGGTTTATGGACAGGAGTTAAGAGGATCGAAGAAAGAATCAGAACAGACTTGGAGGAGTTACAAATAGGGTTGCGTCTGTTCTATGGGAAATATTCAGTTTTAACGCATGTAACCGTCTGACAGACAAATTTTGAGGGGTCAAAATTCAAACTTCGGGCAGTTACAAGTTAAACCGTTCAGCACAGCTTACTGACAGACAAATTTTCATCTTGAAAGTTTGTCTGACAGAGGCTTGAAACACTCAATACCTACACGACAGACGAATTTTGTTCCAACAAAATTCGAATGTTGAAAAGAAAAACAGCATCAACAATCAAGACTTCAACCAATAGATGAATTAAGCATGCAAAGCATCATCTTTCAAGCATTCAATCATCAAGAGCATAATTCAACAGACGAATTTTGAACTGAAACTTCGAATATTTCCAACATTCGTATGTCCAGAAGTGATAATTCATATAACAGTGATGGACAAATATATCTTTGAAATATCTGTTTTTGAAAATTCAAACTTTCAATCTTCAGCAGACGAATTTCGAGGCATTACCGAGAACTGTTCCAAGGTATAACAAGCCAAAGTTCATCTGTTGGTCAACCAAAATTCGAATGTTAACCACGTTGACCAGTTCAAAAACACAGATTATCAATGAAATTCATCTAGCAATCAAACAACATACAAATTTCAACTTTTAAAAACTTACATAATGGATCCAGAACTTATAATAATTATCATTCACTTCATTTTCTGGTTGTTCCAGTCTGGAGTGCTCCAATCTTTCAAACTTTTGGCCATTGATTTTCACAAGGAGCACCTGCAACTACACTAAAACATACTCCGATGCTCAAGTTAGAATTAATTCTAGCATTAAAAATTCTAAAGACAGAATTGCATAGAAATGACTTACAATTCATTGGGATTTACCATTCCCAATTCTCTTCTTATTTTGCAATGCCTGTCTTCTGGTAGAGGTTTGGTGAGTATATCAGCTAGTTGATCCTCTGTTGGGATGTATTCCAACTTAACTTCTTCTTTCAGAATATGATCCCTTATGAAGTTGTGCCTAACCTCAATATGTTTCGTCCTTGAGTGCATGATAGGATTCTTAGTGATGTTTATGGCACTTTGATTATCACACATGATGGGTATCTCCTTCACTTTAACCTCAAGATCCTCAAGCTGCTGCTTCATCCAGATGACTTGGGCACAACAGCTTCCAGCTGCAACATACTCAGCTTCTGCAGTGGATAGAGCCACACTGTTTTGCTTTTTGCTGAACCATGAAACCAGGGATCCTCCAAGAAACTGACAAGTTCCACTTGTGCTTTTTCTGTCAGTTTTGGATCCTGCAAAATCAGCATCAGTGTATCCTTTGAGATCTTCTCCATTTCCTTTTGGATACCAAAGACCCATATGTGATGTTCCAATGAGATATCTGAAAATTCTCTTCACAGTTGTTGCTTGGGTTTCTTTGGGGCATGATTGGAACCTTGCACACATACAGACACTGAACATAATGTCAGGTCTGCTGACAGTTAAGTACAGCAGGGATCCAATCATTCTTCTGTACTGAGTGATGTCAAACATCTTCCCATTTTCATCCATGTCCAGTTTGGTTGCAGTAGCCATAGGTGTTCCCATTGGCTTGGCATTCTCCATTCCAAACTTCTTTAATAACTCTTTCAGATACTTGGATTGGCTGAGGAAGATGCCATCATCTCGCTGTCTGATTTGCAGTCTAAGGAAGAAATTGAGTTCACCCATCATAAACATCTCGAATTCTCCCTGCATTAACTCAGAAAATTTCTTGCAAAGAGCCTCATTAGTAGCACCGAAAATAATATCATCAACATAAATTTGAACAACTAGTAAATCTTTATTTTCTTTCTTAGTAAATAAGGTTGTGTCAACTTTTCCTCTATTAAATCCTTTTTCAGTTAGAAAATTGCTCAGTCTCTCATACCATGCTCTAAGAGCTTGTTTTAAACCATAAAGAGCTTTCTTTAGTTTATAAACGTGGTTTGGTTTTGTAGAATCCTCAAAACCTGGAGGTTGATCTACATAAACCTCTTCCATGATATATCCATTCAGAAAAGCACTCTTTACATCCATTTGATATAGCAAAATATTTTTCATGCATGCATAAGCTAGCAATATTCTTATAGCTTCTAATCTAGCTACTGGTGCAAAGGTTTCTTCAAAGTCAATACCTTCTTCCTGATTATACCCTTTAGCAACCAATCTAGCTTTATTTCTGATTATTATTCCAGATTCATCAAGTTTATTTCTGAAAACCCATTTGGTACCAATAACAGGATGATTTTTGGGCCTTGGTACTAGATCCCAGACTTGATTTCTTTCAAACTGATTTAGTTCATCTTGCATAGCCAAAATCCAGTAATCATCAGTTAAGGCTTCTTCATCACATTTGGGTTCAATTTGAGAAATGAAAGCACAATTTAGCATTTGATCCCTTAACTGTTTTCTGGTTTTGACTCTCTCTTGAACATCTCCTATCACTTGATCAACAGGATGATTCCTTTGATATCTCCAAGCTCTAGGGAGTTCTTGAGATGTTTCTTCATTATTTTCTTCATCAAACTCTTGATCCTGGATATCTTCCTCTATGTTAACAGATTCAGATATCTTTGGAGGTTCAGTTCTACTTTTATCAGAAATGCCCAGTTTTTCAAAATTGAAAGCAAGATCATCCTCATTGGTAATATGTTTTGAAACAGTTTCATTTTCAATGAAAACCACATGCACAGATTCTTCTATCACATTTGATCTTTTATTATAAACTCTATATGCCTTACTCCTACTAGAGTAGCCTAGAAATATACCTTCATCGGATTTGGCATCGAATTTACCTAGGTTTTCTTTGCCATTGTTGTGAATGAAGCATTTGCACCCGAACACATGGAGATGGGACAGATTTGGCTTTCTCCCCTTGTAAAGCTCGTATGGAGTCTTTCCCAGGATGGGTCTGATGTATGCTCTGTTGATGATGTAGTTTGCTGTGTTCACTGCATCAGCCCAAAACACTTGAGAAAGTTCCTTCTCATTCAGCATAGCTCTGGCCATCTCCCCAACAGTTCTGTTCTTCCTTTCTACTACTCCATTCTGTTGAGGAGTCCTAGGAGCTGAGAAGTTGTGGTCAATTCCATGCTCACTGCAATACTCCAGGAAGTATGCATTTTCAAATTCTCCTCCATGATCTGACCTGATAGACACAATAGAGATACCTTTCTCATTTTGCACTTTCTTAGCTAAGGTTACAAATGCATCAAAGGTATCACTCTTAGAAGAAAGGAATAATGTCCAAGTAAATCTAGAATAATCATCAACAATTACAAGCACATACAGATTACCACCAAGACTTTTCACCCTAGATGGTCCAATTAAGTCCATATGCAGCAATTCAAGTGGTCTTGTTGTGGTAACTATGTTTTTAGATTTGAAGGATGATTTAATTTGTTTTCCTTTTAAGCATGCATCACATTCTTTATCCTTTTCAAAAGATATTTTTGGCAAACCAGTAACTAGCTTATTTTTAACCAGTTTAGACAGTTGATTCATATTAACATGAGCTAATCTCCTATGCCATAACCAACTGTCATTATTCTGACTGATTAAGCATACAGAATCTAAAGGAGGAAGTTCATAAAGGTCAATAGTATAGCAGTTACCATCCCTTTGAGCCTTGAGGATTACTCTATGATCACTTTTTCTGATGACCAGGCAAAACTTTGAGTCAAACAGCACCCAGTTTCCTTTGTCACAAGTCTGACTCACGCTTAGCAAGTTATGGTTGAGGCCAATCACAAACAGCACCTCTTCAATGGATGTTTCTGGATTTTTGCCCACAATTCCAATACGAATAATTTTGCCATATTGGTCACCTCCAAAGGTCACCTTTCCTCCTTTCTTGTCTCTAAGGGTGATGAACTTCTCCTTATCACCAGTCATGTGACTTGAGCAGGCACTGTCCATATACCATTTGTTGCTTTTCTTAGCTTTGAGACAGACCTGCAAAACAATGTTTATGTTTTCTTTTTAGGTACCCAAATTTGCTTGGGTCCTTTTCGGTCAGTAGGTATTTCCCTAGATGTAGATGCAACTTTGGGAACCCATTCAACTTTCCTTCCAAGTCCATTTTTCTTCAAAGCACAAGAACTGGAAATATGTCCCTTTTTGTTACAGAAATGACAGGTAGTAAAAGGGCTGCTAGATTGAGATACAGGAAGAAAATAGTGCAGATAATACTTTTGTCTAGCATGCCTTGGTTGATCATATGTTTCAATGTGATGAGATGCATTAGCTTTCTTTTTATTATTCTCAGCATGCACAAAATGTCTTCTATATGCATTTTGGTTTTTCTTCCTAATCTTTTCCTTGACAGCACATGGATCATAGTCAAGACCAGCTTTTTCTTGTGAAATTTTTTGGCTCCCCATCAATGCAAACAACATATCTTTACCTCTAGTGAGCCTAGACATGCTTTTAACTAGATAATCATTAGTTTGCTTAAGTTCAGTGCATGAAGTGCAGCAAACAGATTCAGAAGTAGGTAAAGAGGCTGTTTCAGAAACTATACTTTGAGACTCCAGCTTGCTTATCTTTTTCTTTGCCAATTTCAGTTCTTTAGCAACTTTAATAAATTCATCATGAAGCTCATGAAATGCATCCAGTAATTCAGAATAGGAAGGTTCAGATTCATATACCTCTTCTTCCTGATCACTGCTGCATGAGGGTGTGGCTTCTTCAGAA
This sequence comes from Adenanthera pavonina, assembly GCA_026686845.1. Lineage (NCBI taxonomy): Eukaryota > Viridiplantae > Streptophyta > Magnoliopsida > Fabales > Fabaceae > Adenanthera > Adenanthera pavonina. The sequence continues at coordinate 22,494,356 of JAIVEN010000009.1, forward strand.
GCAAGTGCCATCAGACAAATGTTGGCAATCTCATTTTCATCTTCTTCTTCCTCGTCTGAGCTGTTGCCCCATATGGATGAGATGTAGGCTTTCTTCCTCTTCCCTTTGTCAGCAACTTTCTTTTCTTTTTCTTGCTTTTTGAGGAATTGGGGGCAGTCCCACTTTATGTGTCCCTGCTTCTTGCACTCATAACAAGTTACAGGTTCTTTTGCCTCTTTCTTGCTTTCTCCAGTAGCTCCCTTCTTGAAGAATCTCTTGTTCTTCTTCTTGCTGTAGAATCTTCCAAATTTTCTGACCATCATAGCCAGAGTTTCCTCATCTAGTTCTTCTCCTTCGTCAGATTCTTCTTCCTTTTCATCAGCAACTTTGAGAGCAAGGCCTTTCTTCTTTCTGTCTAGCCCAACTTCCTTGAGAGCTTTGATTTTTCCTTCATACTCCTCAAGGCTACCGAAGAGAGCTGTGATAGAGGCCATTGATTCTCCTCTGGCTTCTTCTATTGCTGTCACCTTGGGTTGCCATTCCAGAGGGAGAGCTCTGAGTATTTTTCTCACTTTCTTAGACTGAGTGTATTCCTTTCCCAGGCTCTTCAGTTGATTTACAATAAGAGTGAACCTCTTTTGGAGCTCCTTTACAGTTTCTCCTTCAGTCATTCTGAAGCTCTCATACTCCCCAATGCATGTATTGAGTCTGTTCTCCCTGACTCCAGATGTTCCTTCATGTGCAATCTGCAGAGTGTCCCATATCCCTTTTGCAGTGGTGCATTGTGAGAGTCTGTAGAATTCATCTTGGTTCAGGGCACTGACCAAACAATGCTTTGCTTTGAAGTTCAATAGGACTCTCCTTCTGTCTTCATCATTCCACTCTGCTTCCAGCTTCTCTTTGTGTCTTCCATCTTCAGTTAGAGCCATTGGGATGAAATCACCTTTCTCAATGACTGACCAGATGTCAAGATCAATTGATTGAAGGTAGATCTGCATCCTCATCTTCCAGTACCCATAATGCTCTCCACTGAAGCCTGGTGGTCTATTAGTGTTGTTCTCTTCAGGAAGTATACTCTCTCCAAAGCCAGCCATCTTTGTTCCCGGACTGTGAAATCCTTTGAATGGGAATCCGGGCTCTGATACCACTTGTTAGCAAGGATGACTTCCCAAGAGGGGGGTGAATTGGGAAGATTGAAATTTTTCTGCACAAAGTGAAGCAAGTGAAGATATCACAGTATAATGAAAATAACGTGTGAAACAGAGCAAGCTGAAAAGTAGAGATAGGAAGAAGAAAACTCAGTGATTTATCCTGGTTCGGTCTATCCACTTGACCTACATCCAGTCCTCAAGACACCTCTTGAGATTTATCCACTATTCAGCAAGAATTTCAACGGGCTTCTTGCTAAAGCCACAGTACACGAGTATGCTCTGTTTCTGAGCTCTCTCAAACTCTCTATGTACTTTCTCTATGTGCTTCCCAATCCCCTTGTGAATACCCCTCACAAGTAAATCTATCTTCCAGATGAAGAGTAGATTATTTACAAATGAATAACTCTCTTGAATAGAGTAGATATGAAGGTTTAAGTACAAATAATGAAGTTGGGAGGGTAAAAGCTTTTGAGATGAAGATTCAGCAGAAATTTGGTATATACAAGTTTGATTCATTACCCACAACTTCAAATGATGTTATATTTATAGTTTTGGTTCTCAAATATCCGTTAGAGACTAAATCTATACGTTGGGGAAGTTATCCAATGGTTACTCTGAAAAACTATCCGTTCACCAACCGTATTTAATGTTTCTGACACACTGAAATTCGAATTTTGGTTGGCCAATAGACGAATTTCGAAGGAACCGAAGGTTAAAGCTTCCATCATTAAAATACGAAGTTCGTCTGCTCATAGAGTGAAATTCGAATTTTAAAACTTATAAAACATTTTCACAATGTGACATACGAATTTTCAAGAAGAAAGTTTTTCTGTAAATCGTGAACAGTGTTTTCAATTTTCTACAGTACCCTCGAAATTCGAATTTTGGATGCCCAAAATTCGTCTGTCCATTGAACGTTCAAAGAGGCACAGTAGTTCACTTTCTACAAAATTTGAATTTTGACAGAGTGAAATTCGTCTGTCAGGGACAAGTTTTGAGACTTAAATCATTCTTGATCTCATATGAACTTTATCAAACTTTCAGACGAATTTCTTCTATTTTCTCAAGTTTTGTTTTGTCTGAAATTCGAATTTTGAAAGAGTGAAATTCGAATGTCACAAAGAAGCTCTTTTCAGACTTATATGAAAATTCGAATGTTGCTAAGTCAAAGTTCGTCTGTCAGAGAACATTTTTCAAACTCAGTTTCTTCTTGATTTCAGATGAACTTTAACATAGTTTCAGACGAATTTCTTTGGTTTTCACAAATTGCATTTTGTCTGAAATTTGAATTTTGAAAGAGTGAAGTTCATCTGTCACTAAAAGGCTTCTTTCGGACTTGATGAAAATTCAAATTTTGAAAGACCAAAATTCATCTGATAGAGAGACACCTCTTCAGACTTATTCAGTTTTAGCTCGAAATTCGAATGTCTAAAGGCAAAGTTCGAATTTCCAACTTGACAGTTCAGTTAAACTTTCAAACTTCATCTGTTTGTGAGTATTTTTCAAATAAGTAAAGATTTAACTTCAAATCAAGGTTTGAAAACATCTTTTCTTCAAATCAAAATCTTTTACCCAATCAAAACAAAGACTAAAGATCCTACAAAAGATCTAATAGCAAATACTCAGAAAATCTTCACTTGAAATACTTTGATCTCCTTTGATATCTTTAATCCAAGCTCTTGAGTGTTGGTTTGGAATCATCAAAACTCTTGATTCAACACTGATGACTTAGGAACAATTTAAAGAACAATTTTTTACACACTATTTGCCTCCAGCTCTAATGATGCAGAAGAAGGCCAAGTTGTTAGCTTTTTAGTAAAGGAATCTGTCGACGGATAACTATATTAATCAATTCCTAGATTTGGCTTAGTATTCTACTTATCTGAATAGTTACCCTAATGATAGGTGGAAAGTTCAAAAGTTGTTTGAGGAACTCGTCCAGAGATTAAAGAGAGGCTGTTGGTGGTTGAGTTTGTGTCCTATGAGGACTTGTGTGCGAAGATACGTGTCCTATCTAGGATGATAAAGGAAACTAAGGAGGATAGAAGGAATTCCATGATCCAAGTCTTTTCTCACCTAGGACCTACAGGAGGAATCAGTAGAGGAAGTGGATCAGGTAGTGGTAGTAGCGGTGGTATCACAAGTTCTAATAAAGGAAGAGATCGCCATAATAAAGGCCGTCGTGACCGAGGGAGAGGCAGGTTTAGCTGGGATCAGTCCAATAGAGGTCGGTTTGGCAGAGGACCCTTTTATGGAGGAGGCTTTGACTAGGGGAGTTCTAGTCAGACTGAATATACAGGAAGGGACTCAACCCTATCTCAGTACAGTTCAAATAGTGCCTCAAATTTGTGCACACAATGTGGGATGAATCATGGGACCATCCGCACTTGATTTGCTATAATTGTGGAAAACTGGGACATATGTAGCAGAATTGTCATGAGCCAAGGCGTGATGATGTGATGAGAAGGCCTATGATGCTCGGACAAGTCTTTAGCATCACCTGACAGGAAGCGGATGCAGCGCATAACTTGATTAGAGGTAAACTTAAACTCAATGGTTTCTCCATTCATGCATTGTTTGATTCAGGTGTATCACATTCCTTCATATCTTTTGATTGTGCTAAGAGATTGGGTATTGTGGCGATGGAGTTGCCTTTTGAATTGTCAATATCCATACCCACGGGAGTTTCACTAAGAACTGCTCGAGCTCATTTGAATTGTGTGGTTCGTTTTGAACATTGAAGCACTATTCTGGATCTAATCTGTTTGCCATTGCAAGAGATTGATGTCATAATTGGGATAGACTGGTTGGAGGAAAATAATGTGATTCTCGACTGTGCTCGAAAAACTGTGTCATTGCCCATGAATATCCCTAGTATTGAAGGGGATGAAAATGTCTGTTTGTCTGTTTGTCCTTTATCCAAGCTGACAGGTATTTGAGGAAAGGATGTCAAAGGTTTATGGTTTTCTCCTCTATTAAAGTGGATGTGGAAGGAGGTATTGGAAGATATCCGATTGTGTGTGAATATCCTGATGTGTTTCTAGATGGGATTACCGGTTTACCACCACCATGAAAGCTGGAGTTTTCTATTGATTTGGTGCTTGAGACAAGTCCTATTTCTACGGCTCCATATCGAATGGCACTGTCTAAATTGAAGGAACTCAAGAAGCAAATCAAAGATTTGTTGAAAAGGGGTTTCATTAGACCAAGTGTCTTGCCTTGAGGAGCTCCAATGTTATTTGTCAAGAACATGGATGGTAGCCTCAGATTGTGTATTGATTATAGGCAACTAAACTGAGTGACAATTAAGAATAAATATCCTTTGCCACCGATTGAAGACTTGATTGATCATTTGATAGGTGCCTCTGTTTTCTCTAAAATCGATTTGAGGTTAGGATACCATCAACTATGGGTACATGCTGAAGATGTGCCTAAAACTGCTTTTTGAACTCGATATGGTCATTATAAGTTTTTTGTGATGCCATTCGGGTTGACTAATGTCTCGGCAATCTTTATAGATTATATGAACAGGGTGTTTCGGCCGTATTTGGATAAATTTGTGGTGGTGTTCATTGATAGAATTCTAATATACTTAAAGACTGAGGAAGAGCATGCACTCCATCTTTGAATTACGTTGCAGGTGTTGCGGGATCACCAACTACATGCCAAACTTAGTGAATATGAGTTTTGGCTATGGGAGGTGAAATTTCTTAGTCATGTGATTTCTACAGAAGGAGCAGTAGTGGACCTTAATAAGGTTGAAGCAGTGTTGAATTGGGAGAGACCACAATCAGTGACTGAAATTCATAGATTTCTGGGATTGGCTAGTTACTACCAGAGATTCATCAAGGAATTCTCTTAGCTTGTTATGCCATTAACTAGACTCACCCATAAGGATCGATCTTTCCTTTAGGATAACAGGTGTGAGAAAGCATTCTAAGAGCTGAAGGTTTGTCTGATGTCCACCCTAGTGCTCATTATCCCTAACCCATCTGAGTTGTTCACTGTATACACGAACGCCTCTAAGAAGGGTCTAGGGTATGTATTGATGCAACAAGGAAGAGTTATGGCTATGCTTCAAGGTAGTTAAGACATCATAAGGAAAACTATCCTACTCACGACCTTGAGCTAGCGGCTGTAGTGTTTGCTTTGAAATTATGAAGGCATTATCTTTATAGTGGCTAGTTTGAGGTATTCAGTGATCACAAAAGTTTGAAGTGTTTGATCAGAAAAGGTTGAACATGAGGCAAAGGCGATAGGTAGAATTCTTGGTAGACTTTGAGTTTTCTTTGAAGTATCATCATGAGAAAGCTAATGTAGTGGTGGATGCGCTAAGTAGAAAGTCAATCCATATAGCCACCATGATGATGAGGGAGCAACAGTTACTAAAAGGCATGAGAGATATAAAGTTATCCATTACTGTTCATCATGAAGTACTAGTATTGGGATCTATCAATGTATCAAGCGATTTGTTGAGGAACCTTTGCTATGCTCAGTTGGAGAATAACTATCTTTTGGGCATACAGGAACGAATTGAAATGGCGAAAACTCAGGATTTTGATATATTGGAGGATGATATCATCCAGTACCATGGTCAGATTTATGTGCTAAATGTTGCAGGGTTACAAGAAATTATTCTGGAAGAAGCTTATAAAAGCAGGTATACTATTCACCCAGGTACCACTAAGATATATCAAGATTTAAAGCATGGGTACTAATGGCCAGGTATGAAAAAGGACATTGTAGAGTATGTGGCAAGATGTCTAATTTGTCAGAAGGTAAAGATTGAGCACCAATTACCCGCTGGAATATTGCAACCTTTGGAGATTTTGCATGGAAATGAGATAGCATCTTCATGAATTTTGTGATAGGATTACCGATGATTTCTTCAGGGCACAATGGAATATGGGTGATTATGGATAGATTGACGAAATCGACCTATTTTCTTCCAATTTGGGAGACCATTTCGATGGAAAAGCTAGCCCAGATGTATAAGAATAAGATTGTGGGATTGCATGGAATCCCAATGAATATTGTGTAGGACAGAGATCCTAGGTTTACATCCAAATTTTGGAAATATCTTCAGAAGGCCATGAGGACGAAACTGAGTTTCAGTACTGCTTATTACCCTCAATCTGATGGGCAGACTGAAAGGATGATCCAAACTCTGGAAGACATGCTGTGGGTGTGTGTTCTCGAGAATAAAGGCAATTGGGATCAATATTTGCCTTTGGTTGAATTTGCCTACAATAACAATTTCCACTCGAGTATGCAAATGGCTCCGTATGAAGCTTTGTATGGTAGAAAGTGCAGATCGCCGTTGTGTTGGGTTGAACTTGGTGAATGGAGTCTATCACAATTCAACTACTTTAACCTAAACTAATGTTCCAACACCTCTTTCATGCATCATTAAGCTCCTAGGAACCATTTAAACACTAAACAATCCCATACACTTCGGATTCCCAAGAGCTATAACAAAAAACAACCTAGAGTTAAGCTCAAATAATACATAGACCCTTCAAAACTCACATCCAAGCCACAAGAACACCAAAGCACACTTCCTTAATCCCATTTCATCCATTTCAATCGATGGATTTTGGCCCAAATTTGAAAACCCAACATATAAATGAAAAATCCCAAATTCAACCGAAGTAAAATGGAGAGGGAGGAGTTGAAATCACTTACCAACTTGAATCCAAACTTCCAAGGAACAAAACTCACTCCTAAAAGCCAGAAATCTCAAACCCTAGCAGAGCTCTGGCGTTCTACCACCGTTTTCCTTCTTTTCCTTCGCGTCTGACTTACTGAAATGTTTCTGATTTAAACTAGATACCCTACTCTCGCTGTGGATCAGAACATCTCGCCGTAGCTGCACCAGTTTTCAGCAGAAAAGGGCCATTGGAATTGGTTCTTGCCTAGGCGGCCCTACTTCTTGTCGGGGCATGGAGCTCTTTCAGACTTCACTTGAACCTTCCTTCATCCTGTTTCCTCCAGTTATGCACACAATGCTAAGAAAGATGTTATGGAGGGTGTTACATAGAACATACAAATTTTCATGTTTAAAGTATATTTGTTAAATGTGAACAGTTATCTCATGCTGCTATAGTGCACTCGAAGTTTGAATTTTGGGGATCCAAAATTTGTTTGTTAGTGAGCAACTTAATATGGCACAAAAGTTCTACTTTTCGAAATTCAAATTTTGAGCTTTCAAAATTTGTCTGTTGGAGAGACCTTTAATCAGACTTATACGTTTTTATTCCAAAGTTTGAATTTTGAAAGCCAAAGTTCATCCATCAGAGGGACTGACTTTGAACTCTTTTTGCATTTTAATTTCAGATGAACTTTGACATAACTTCAGACGAATTTTCCATTTTTCACAAATTATGCTTGACTAGAAATTCAAATTTCAGTCAACTAAAATTTGTCTGTTGGCTATTCTAGAAGCATTTTCAAATTTTGGGAACTTTGAATTTTGAAAGTTCAAAATTCGTCTATTAGAGGCAGAACCTCTGTAGCTTTGGACTTTGTACTGTAGACAATTTTGCAGAAGTTATAACTCTCTCATTTTAACTCCAAATTAAGCAAATGACCTATGGTTGGAAAGCTCTCAATGCTTAATTTCAAATGCAATAAGTTTCACGTAAAAGCAAATGTATTATGTGAGATATGATCAAAATAATGATAAGAAGTCAAAACTAAAAATTCATATCTCACTACTCAAATTTAAATGACTATAACTTTTTCATACAACCTTTACTTTGAGTAAAATAACATTCTTTGAAAAGATTATTAAGTCTAATTTCATATGAAATAAGTTTTACATCAAAGCTATATGTATTTTGAGAGATATCTTAAAAACACTAATTAAAGATCAAACTCTAGATTCTTAAAAATCGGATTTCACTATGTTTAAAAGTAAGGATGTATTACTTTGATAACCAAAACTTCTTGAACCAATCAAATGCGATTGTAAATCATTAAGTTTCACATGAAAACTCTTAACCTATGAAGTATATACCTATCAAAGTCCAAAGGCCATCTTAATGCAACCAAACTTCCAAATCTTCAATTCTTTGACACTTGAATTCTTCACATCTTGGAGTATCATTTTCCTTCTTCTTCTTTGAGTGAGTCATGATGTTAATTTTCCTTTCTTTATTCCAATGCTCACTCTTTCTTCTTGGACAATCCTACATTTAATGTAATACACTTGCAAGTCAAGTAGTTAGTCCAATTTATATATCCATCTTGTATTATACAATATAAGAGCACGATGGATATACTAGTACATAGCATGATATATATATTATAACCATAATTAAATATATGTTAATAATACACATTTTACTTCTTTAAGGAATATTATATATATTAGATACATATGATGTATTTATTCCTTATTACTCTATATTTATCATTATCAAAACTTATACTATACTAAACCTAACAATATATATGTTTGAGTTTTAGTAGATTAAAAATTGCATAACCGTAGAAACGATTCAATGAAATGTGATGACAAAATTACTAAAAGTCTCAAACAATCAGAGTTAAAATTCCGAAAAGCAATTATTGATTATCAACTTAAAATAAAAAGAAAACAATAGTTGAAGACTTGCAGTTGAAGATATTTAGGGCCTATTTGGTTTACATTTTGGTAAATCAAATCATGATTTCTAACCATCATTTTTTCCAAAATTATCCAAACAAGTTTATGGTAAACTTCTCTACTTTTATCTAAACTTCATTTTTGTAAACTGTGGTTATTCTAAATGACTTTTTATAAAAAGACAAACCAAACGGGCACTTTACATTTTATAAATTATTTTGAATTATCCAAAGCCAAAAAAAAGTAAATTAACTGCATTATAGACTTACATTATAGCACTTCAAGTCAAAATATACTGTCCTCGCTCTATAAAATTAAAAGTAATTTAAAATTGTAAGGGAAATTCGCAATTCAGGACAAAATAAGATCAATATTTGCAACTTTTGACCCCAGGTACTTTAATACCAATGAAGCATCAAGGTTCTTTATTTTGAAAAAAAAAAAAAAAAAGATGTGGACACTGGGCAATGAATTTTTTTTTTAGAAAAAAGTTTACAACAAGTCAACAACTTATTCAATTAAAATTACCAGAATGCTCTTTAGACAATGAATTTAAAAAAATGTTTAATACAAATAATTAGATAAGAAACAGAATGACCATGAATAATGCTTTTTTTTTTTTAAAGTTCACTGCAATTAATCAGATGTGAAATCACCAAAATGCCTTTTTCACAATAAATTTTTCTTAAAAAGATTTATTACAATTAATTAGATGTGGAATTGCCAAAATACCCTGAACAATGAAAAATCATTTAAAAATTAACTAAAATTAATTGGATTTGGAATTACCAAAATGCATCTGCACATAATCTCTTGTTTTGATATTTCCAACCACTCGACAATCAATAATTACCAATCAATTCGAAAGAATTTCCAACCCATCAAAAAATGACAATGTCATCTTATAATGTTTCTAACTCCCCGTCAATTTCCAACCCACACTCAATTATTTTAATCCTACTTTTTTATCTAATATCTTTTTCTGGTTCACCTTTTACTTTTGTGTCTGCCAAAGCTTCTTTCTCCTTAACACTAAGCAAGCCTGGTAGTGTCACTTCACAATTGACAAAAGTCTGTCTAAAAGATTTTGTGCAGGGAATCACATTCAAAGCATGCTTTTTTGCAAAATATTGCAATAGTTTATTATTTACACATGACAATAAATGGAACCTCTTTGATTAATTATACTAGCTACGTACTATTAATTGTATGCTAGCTTTTATATTTAAGAAGGGACAGTGCGGGGGAGGTGGCTACCAAAAGCATGCCCATGATTCACTAATGATATTACCAACGTGCTCCCAGAGTGCTCCCAAATAACTCCAATATCAAATATTGAAGTTCCGAAAACTATTGTGGTTATTCCGGTCAAAAAAAAAAAAGAAAGAAAACTACTGTGGTTATTATAATACTTTACTTCTTCCTATTGTTATTTTTGTATTCTTTTAAACATTCTAAAAAGAAAATAAGAAATTTATTTTGATGGTCTTTGTTAAAAGGTTGGCCACTGCTAAAGGTACATGACCAAGACTTTTAACCCTTTGTTTTTTGGGGCATGCTATGATGTGATGCTTTTAATTTGATAACAAAAATCATACAACTTCATATTCTTTTTTTTTTATTATTCGTAAAAATGTTTAAACAATATAGGGCCCTTGAATTTAAACTTAAAACGTTGATATTCGGGATTGTTCAAAAAAATTACTTTATTATTCAGAGATTTTATGAAATGTAAAACTTATCTTACATTTGGTAACAATCTTAAATAGTCCTTTTTATATGAAAATGATCTTTAGCTACTCATATGTTACTTAGGACAGCTTCTAAAAATAGTGAAAAATATGTTTTCTTTAAGATTCTAATTACTTTTTGTATGCTTAAACAAACATATTAAAACTTTTTAGAAGTATTTTAAAAAAGTGATTTTTCATCAAAAGAAAAACAAACCGCCTAATAGTGACTTTTTAGCTAACGTTTCCAACCATGTTTTGAAAACTACTATGGCTGTTATAATAGTTTACATCATCTCATTGTTATTCTTGTATTCTTTTATAAATTGAGAAAATGAAATAAAAAATATTTTATTTTATTTTATTTTCTTTAATTTTTGTTGGGTGAGATTATTTTCTTTAATTTTATTGTTAAAGTCTTCTGTCTTTGGAGTAGGCCCAATAACAATGGACCAAGGATATGATATCACATGCTTGGAAAAGGTGCTCGTTACCTTTACCGGGGAAAAATAGTGGCTCGTTATCTTAATCATTAAGTTTGACTAAATTTTCTGATGACCAAAAAAGCAAGACAAATTTCTTAAAATTACATAAATTTTATCTTTGAAATATATAGTTTAATTGTTTTGATTTCATTTCTTCTAAATTATTTTTTAATTTATGTAAGAGTAGTTAGTGTAAGATATTTTAGTACAAATATGAAATTGAGCTCAAATTAATTATTTTAACTTTAATATGTTCCAAAAGAGATTCCCTTCGAAAATTAAAAAAAAAACGGATATCATTATAATTTTAACTACATTTATAAATTGTCTATGTAATTCATTTTTAATATAATTTATATTACCATTGCTCCCTTCTATCACACCAGAATATTACAATAAATTTTACTAAAGATAACTTTGATACCTAAAAAATATCATGACTGCCGTATGTAATAAATCAATATGTGAATATATCTGTAAATACGAAATAGCAAGTCATGGTATTTATTGAATATGTTTAGTGGAAATTTTAAAATTCATTTTAATTAATTTAAATATGCAATTCAGTTATATTGAAAAATCTGAGAAATGTTGGTGTTACGTGTTAATATTATCTAATAGAATTTGATATAAATACTTTTTTTTATTTCATTCAAAATAATTAAAAAATAAAAAAGATTAAATTTGAATTAAAAAATGCGCAAAACGGTACCAATTAGTTGGGAGTAATAATTAATGAGATTATGTGGCATTTTTTCAAAGAGTATATTATTTTAATATGTTATTTAATCATAATTAATTGTCATGATTTTATTTTCATGTACCAAAATTTAAAAATTTAAAATTTGTAAGAAATTTATAAAAAAATAAGTGATTTTAATATCCTCTAAATATATGAAATTTTGATGGTGTATCATAAATACCAAGTCAAAAATATAAAAATGAAATTTTGGTGATTATGCACATATTGTTATTATTAATTGATATCTTGATATGATCCCCTTTTGTTTTCGTATAAAAAGGGGTGAGTTAGAAACTCTCATAGCAACTCTATCTCTAATAAATATAATTAACTCCCTACAACCATCGGGAAGATTGTTTTGTCCACATCGGCGTCGCTTTTCTTTCTTTTTCATATTATACTTTTTTACTTTCCTTTTCTCTCCCTTGTCTACCTTATTTCATTTTTTCACACGTGATTTTTTTTTGTCGTACAAGGGTCAAGTGATGAGCTGGAAATCATCATGTCTGTCCCTTTTATTATCTATATTCAAAGCAGTGGGAAACCAATAGAAGATTGATATTTAAAACAAAAAAATTTATTATTTATTTTCAAAATACTTTTAAAAAGCGATGAAAAAGCACTAAACTGTAACCCCTTTCTCTTCAAGGTCTTTGCAAAAGAGTCAAAATTAGGATTTCTGAAGCTGTCCAAATAATAATAATAAAAAAAAAGAAGCACACTTAATAAAAAAACTCCTAGCGATCAACAAAATAAGAAAGCATGATTGTTTAGAGTAGACAGTCTGGAATTATGTTTCAACTTAACAGCACTGAATCTCATGAATTCTATTACTCACCATGTTTTAACATATAATATCTACCAAAGTTTGATCATCTGACACAATCTCCACTAGAGTGCTTTTCTGCTCCTTCCATATTCTCCGGCCTCGCCTCAATCTGGATGGTGAATGGTAGATTGTAACATCCATAAATTTTCATACGGTTTATGTTTAGAATATGAGGAATGAAGATATACACTGAATAAAGATATACAATGAATTATGATTTTAATAAGTTACATTGAATTCTAATGAGCATACACTGAATGAAGATATACAATGAATAGTGATTTCAATGAGTTACATTGAATTCTGATGAGTATACACTGAATGAAGGTATACAATAAATAGTGGTTTCAATGAGTTACATTGAATTCGGATAAGTATACACTGAATGAAGGTATATAATAAATTGTGGTTTCAATGAGTTACATTGAATTCTTATGAGTATACACTGAATGAAGGTATACAATAAATAGTAGGTTCAATGAGTTACATTGAATTCAGATGAGTATACACTGAATGAAGGTATACAATAAATAGTAGTTTCAATGAGTTACATTGAATTCTTATGAGTATATACTGAATGAATGTATACAATAAATAGTGGTTTCAATGAGTTACATTGAATTCTTATGAGTATACATTGAATGAAGCTATACAATGAATAGTAGTTTTAATGAGTTACATTGAATTATGATGAATTGATGTCACTTGTTGGTCAAGACATCAACACTATAAATACCCCTCCCATTTCTTCATTTCAACATATCACTAGTTGAGAGTGAGAGTTGGGAGTAAGTGAGAGAAAGAGAAAGCCGAGGGAAAGAAAGAGAGTGTGAGTGAAAGAGAAGGAAAAGAAAGGAAGGTTAGCTTCAAGTAAGGTACTTAAAAAAAATTCAAGAAGGAAGGCAAGATGCTTAGCTCAGGATACTTTTTGGTGGAGGTAGTATATTATTTATTTCATGCATTTTCTGTGAATTAATTATGGATGTTATGTGATATTATTGGATGAGTTGTTTCAATATAAATGTTTTGAAATGCTATGGATGTCTAATATTAAGAGAAAACTCTATTGAGACTTTTATAGATGCATGAAATATGAGTTATTTGGTTGTTTGCATAACTACCTGATTATGAGCATGATTTGTATGAATGAATATATATACTACTGAGATTTTCCCCAAATCTCACACCAAATGTAACAATGTTAGGGTCAAGCACAAGCAAAGGTAAAGGCAAGGAGGTGATTAAGTAAGAAGAAGCAAGTTGAAAAATATTATTTTATATTAGAATAAATGTATTGAATTATGCTGATATGTTCTGGAATAACAGTCAGATAATTACAGTATAATTGGCTTGATTTTTATTAATTAAAGAAAACTTTTAGTTTAGTTATTGTCTTTTGAGCAACCTAATTTTTAAAAGTTTAAAAGTTTAATTGTTCTAGGTTTTTAATTCTTTCCGCTAGATATATAAAATATGATTAAAAGCCTAGTAAGTTAAGGTGTTACATTTTTGGTATCAGAGCAAAGATCTGGGCAAATCTTTGCAATGAGAGAGGATACTAATCCTCTTAGTTAGAGTTTTCCCTTGAATATAAGATATATTTCCTTTAAGAAATCTGGCCTAAGATTGTTTCAGTGGCATATGAGATTAGTCTTAAGGATAGCTTATGATAGTTGCTGGATTAGTTGAGGATATTTTACAAAGTGCATTATCCTTATGTTTTAAATTTTTTTCAGAGTTTGATTGTAGTTAGATCATATTAGTAAAGAGATGATATAGGATCACAGAGGATCCTAGTAGGGCTCAGAGATTACAGCAGATTTCATGGTCGCAGTAGACCAATTGTGAGGTTATAGTAGATATCTAAAGAGTATAAGATGATGAGAAAGATTGATGAGCCCTACAGTTCTAATAGTTCTCTGAAAAAGGATGGCCTAGGATAATTTTAGAAAGATATAAAATCTCATTAATCCGCAGCTAGTATGAATGTTTACCTAAAGCTTTTCTCTAATGCCAAGCCACTGGCTAGAATATAGCTTAAAGATGTGATGGTAGGTTGCTAATGAGTATAAAAGAAAGTATCCTACCTAGAAAATGAGATCAGTGGCAAGATATTTTTAGTAACGAATGTAAGAGGCCAATAAGGAATAAATGATAGTTATGAAAAGAATCAATGGGAGCAATTAATGTATAAAAGAAAGTTAGAAAAAAAAAAGATGAGTATTACCCAAGTGCAAGAATTTGACCTAAGCCTAATCAAGATCCTATAAGGGAAGACATAGGATCCAACAAGGTTTTTAGTAATTACAACCATATAGTAGTCACTAAATGAAAGTATTGCCTGAATCCAGGAAGCGACCCATAGTACTGGTCCCTTCATGTATAGTCCTACTAAAAGTAAGAAAGCACACCTCTAGGGAAGAGGTGGGTCAGCTCATGAGTTATAATAAGCAAGTTTGGGCTAACTATACTATTTGGATTAAACAGGTAGCTTTTTCCAACTAAACCAAGGACTCCAAATCCAAAAGATTATTAAAGCTATGCACAATAAATATCATGATGGATTTGGGAAGATATGTTCAATTCTAGATTTCCTTGGTATGGTACTAGAAGTCAAAGAGATTCTTAGAAGGCCATTAGGATTATAAGCTCCCTGCAAGTGAATGGGTTGAGCTACTACTTGATGCCATATCGGGTCAAGAGTTTTGGAACCATATCAAGAAGTTTCCCTCAAGGTTGAGTGTTTCACACTCTGAAAGATTGTGTCATTGCCTAAACACTCCAAGTAGAATGCTATCATGAAAAAAAAGGTTGAGATAGTAGAAGTCTCTGATGAGCATCTAGATAGTAGAAGTCTCTGATAAGGATCTAGAGGAAGATCTAATAGAGATAACAAATGGCAATGCTAGATCTGACAATAGTACTTGATCCCTATAAGCTAGTGTCATGACAATAAGCATATAGTAAGATGCTGACTTAAGGATAGTAAAGGAAAGAGACTATGGGTTGAGGCATGATGATGTATCATGACCAGTAAGGATATAATGAAAGTAGTAGTAAATGTAATTGTGAAGTTCAAGTTGTTATCAATTGCAATTATTAATTGCAAGGTAAGAGTTATTAAGATACGAAGAGGTGTTCAACAAAGGCTGAAGGTACAAGTATAAACCTCTCAAATGACTATAGTAGTAGTAAATGAATGTACTCCTGGTCTAGATCCCTTACAAGTGATTCTTAATTGTCAGGGATCTGTAGTAGTAAACCATTGAGTAGCTATAACAAGTAGTTAATGCTCAGAGACAACTGGGAGAAAGTTAGAGCCCTTAAGGTTCCGCTATACCGCGACAGCTTTAAGTAAGTCAGTAAGTTCCTTCAGGACAAGCTGTAAGGTAATTGGTTGAGAGTACCAGCAACCAATATACTATTGTGCAAGTGTTAGCTTTCATCCTTTAATGATAAATTTAACATGCAAGTTGCTGAAAAGTAGAGCCCTGAAAAGATTTCCAAGATAATGGACTGCATAATGGAAATAGAAGCTTAACGCTAAAGGAGGCTGACCAATGGTGGCAAAACACGGAATAAGTTGATCAGATAAAGGGCACTTGAATGACTTGGGAAATATTTATAGGATAGTTGTATAAGAAGTATTTTCCTTAGTCTTTAAAAGATGAAAAGGAAGCGGAATTATAAGGATCCGCTAAAATGTGAATGAGTCGGTCATTAAATATGTCGAAAGATATAACTAACTGGCTCGATACCCAACTTATCTTTAACAGTAAGATGACAAGTGATAGAAGATAGAATAGTTAAAAAGGGGCTTAAAGCTAGCCATAAGAGAAGAGTTGTCCCGATGCAGCTTCAGACTTTTATTTCAGTAATTGAAGTGAACCGAATTACTAAAAAATAGTCTGAGTCACAAGTATGTACTCCAACACATCCGATCAATATGATAAGAAGCCATGGAATAGTATGGGATTCAAGAAGCAAGACAATAAGCACAGAGGAGACAATTGAGTAAGCCAGCTCTTATTTTTAAGAATGCGGAAGGGCTCATTGCAAAGGGCTATGCTTAGCAATGAAAAATGTGTGCTTCAAGTGTAAAGAGTTAGGATATTATACCTATGACAGTACTATGGAGGTGGCCAACTCCAGACCATACATACAGGATAAAGTCTTTGTGCTAATCTCAGTATAAGGCCTATAAGTCACTTGACCTTAGTAAAGGTATGATTTAGGTGCAAGCCGAATCCTGTAGCTATGCTAAGAAGTTGGGTCTGGAAGCTATTGTTATATAAGTTATATGAGCATGTCTTGATGAGAAACAAGGCTATAATCTCCATTGTCTATCTAAATAAGCACTGTAGTAATAAAAAAAAAAGTTGTATGCCTTTTCCTAGCAGTAATGTGAGCATTGGCATGAATTAGGCTTTTACAGATAATCTCCTTCCAAATTGTAAGAACAAGATGATGATGTTGCCTATCCCTTGAAAATGTTTCATGTGTTGAGATTAAGTTAAATGTTATTTTGGACAGCTCAAGCTGAGAAATGCTTGAAAGAGGATGTAAAGAACAGACATGAAAGTTTGATAAGGATTCAATGCCTCTATAACGAAAAGTTAGTAATGGATTTGTGATGTTTAAGACATGAGGTATAAATCTAAGGTATAAAGTATTAGCCTAAGGTGAAAATAGTAGCAAGCACTTAGAGAACTATGAAACCTTGAGATAGTGGATTGCTGAACCTAGTTTGAAATCTAGCAAAAAGAAAGTTCTTGGCCGAAAGATCTCACAATGAATGAAATCTTTCATTAGTTGCCAAGGAGATGAAAAAGGGAGATAGCTCTTGGGAAGAAGTCCAATTGAGCAAAGAGATGAAATCCTCCATATGATAAAAGTAGCCGAGGTAAGGCAGATGAGAGGTAGCTCTTGAGGAGAAGCCCAATTGAGTAAAGAGATGAAATCCTCCATCAGATGAGTCGCTAAGGCAAAGTAATGGAAAGTGGCTCCGAGGGTGATGCCCAATTGAGTAAGAATGAGTAATGGTGAGAGGTCAAGACTAGATCATAACTAGGCTAGCAAGAGACTTTCGAAAGGTAGAAAAGTTTTCCTTAACCTGCTAAACTACTGATTGACCTTAGCTGAATAGCTAAGAAAAGTTATGTATGAGAACAGACAGAGTAGTAATGTTGAAGAGCAAAGAGTGAATAACTATTGCTTTAATATTATTTAGACCCCGACTCATAAAGAACCAAACGATCTTAAAGGCTATGATAGAAGGAGTAGAGTACAAGGTTCAGGGGTATGTTTATATGTAAAGGCATAGTGGTAAGATGAATCTCTAAGCTAGCACAGGCTAAAGTAAAAAAAAGTAGTATGAGTATAGGGATTGAATGTCCTAGAGTTAAAAGTAGTAAGTTACTAGAGGTCACACAGATGAGTTATGGCTTAAAAGAAAGCCCAGTTCTCTAAGTCCAAGAATGACAAGAGTGCAGCAGAACCCCTCAACATTTTACAGTTAAGCATTCACTGGTGAGGGAAATTTTATGATGAGTGACCAACTGAGAAGCATGTGAAAGATGTAAAAGTAAGAAAGATGTGCTCAAAGTTAAAAATAAGGCACTTTGAATCAGGATAATACCAATTAGTCATACTAAGGCACCTATTAGGCTACATGAATAAAAGTATTAGCAATTTATTGTGATTCTCTGGGATGATGTGTTAAAGTACTCTGAATCTTTAGAGGAGCATGAAAGGCAACTGAGAATTTTTGAAATATAATTAAAGAAAAAACTTGCTGAACTTAATAGATGGGAGTTGGGCTCCAAGAAGTAAGGTTAGTAGGTTACAGAATCTCCCATATGAATTGCAATAGATCTTAGTAAAGCAAGTAAAGTTATGAAATGGGAGAGACCGAACACTAATAGAGACGAAAGGTCTCTGAGTTTAGCAAAAAGTTCTGAAAAAAAAATTTCTCTCAAATTGTCTTGCCGCTTAGTTAGAAGAGAAAGCTTTTGTGGGAAATGGATTATGAAATGAGTTTTTATGAGCTAAAGAAGTTAAACCTCCTCCCCTGAGATAATTAATCATGATTCAATAATGACCCTAATGGTCTATATGATGAAAGTAAGTGTTGGATCATGGTATGAGTAATGTAACAGGGTTGAGTGGTAGGTAATAGCCAAAGTTTTATATGATAATTTTTATGAAAAGTATGTTTCCACTTATAGCAACGGTAAGTAATGCTTTCAAGAAGTAGAGTGACTAAAAGTTGTTATAGCTAGCATAAGTTATCTATGGTATTACCATAGAAGTGTTTGAGATCACAATATCCTCAAGTAATTATGAGATAAAAGAAAAGTTAAACTTGAGGTACAGAAAGTAGAATAAAAAGAAAGATGTAAGTATCATCTAGACAAAGCTGATGAGATGAGCTTATGCCTTAGTAGAAAGATTATTCATATAGATAGCCTAAAGTTATGAAAGAAGAGAAATGAATGATGTCTGGTGCCAATGAAGAGAGTATAGTATGAACAAGATAAGAGAAACTTATGGAAGTAAGAATAAGGATGTTATGAATAGAAATTTTCTATACCCTTAAAGTAATGATAGTTTATGATGTCCTCATAATTTCCAGTTCAAAAAGTATGAACCAGACCTTTCGAATGCCATAAATAAGTAAGATACCAGAGTAAAATATTAACTAATAAGTCAAACAAGTAAGAAGTAAAAGTATTTCTCTGGTAAAAAAAAAATGGCATGGAAAATTGGGAAATAAGAGGTACTAAGGTATGCTTTAAATTTCGAGGACGAAATTTTGTTTAAGGGCGATAGAAATGTAACATCCATAAATTTCCATACGGTTTATGTTTAGAATATGAGGAATGAAGATATACACTGAATAAAGATATACAATGAATTATGATTTTAATAAGTTACATTGAATTCTAATGAGCATACACTGAATGAAGATATATAATGAATATACACTGAATCAAGGTATACAATAAATAGTGGTTTCAATGAGTTACATTGAATTCGGATAAGTATACACTGAATGAAGGTATATAATAAATTGTGGTTTCAATGAGTTACATTGAATTCTTATGAGTATACACTGAATGAAGGTATACAATAAATAGTAGGTTCAATGAGTTACATTGAATTCAGATGAGTATATACTGAATGAATGTATACAATAAATAGTGGTTTCAATGAGTTACATTGAATTCTTATGAGTATACATTGAATGAAGCTATACAATGAATAGTGGTTTTAATGAGTTACATTGAATTATGATGAATTGATGTCACTTGTTGGTCAAGACATCAACACTATAAATACCCCTCCCATTTCTTCATTTCAACACATCACTAGTTGAGAGTGAGAGTTGGGAGTAAGTGAGAGAAAGAGAAAGCCGAGGGAAAGAAAGAGAGTGTGAGTGAAAGAGAAGGAAAAGAAAGGAAGGTTAGCTTCAAGTAAGGTACTTAAAAAAAATTCAAGAAGGAAGGCAAGATGCTTAGCTCAGGATACTTTTCGGTGGAGGTAGTATATTATTTATTTCAAGCATTTTCTGTGAATTAATTATGGATGTTATGTGATATTATTGGATGAGTTGTTTCAATATAAATGTTTTGAAATGCTATGGATGTCTAGTATTAAGAGAAAACTCTATTGAGACTTTTATAGATGCATGAAATATGAGTTATTTGGTTGTTTGCATAACTACCTGATTATGAGCATGAATTGTATGAATGAATATATATACTACTGAGATTTTCCCCAAATCTCACACCAAATGTAACAATGTTAGGGTCAAGCACAAGCAAAGGCAAAGGCAGGGAGGTGATTAAGTAAGAAGAAGCAAGCTGGAAAATATTATTTTATATTAGAATAAATGTATTGAATTATGCTGATATGTTCTGGAACAACAGTCAGATAATTACAGTATAATTGGCTTGATTTTTATTAATTAAAGAAAACTTTTAGTTTAGTTATTGTCTTTTGAGCAACCTAATTTTTAAAAGTTTAAAAGTTTAATTGTTCTAGGTTTTTAATTCTTTCTGCTAGATATATAAAATGCGATTAAAAGTCTAGTAAGTTAAGGTGTTACATAGATGATA